>JAGMVL010000129.1:0-1499278 GCA_019202695.1 Populus x sibirica
TATTGGATGAATTTTATGCGTAATGGAATTATAAATATTTTAATGGAATAATAAAAAATATTTTATATAAAATTTTATTTATTTCATGATGTAATAGAAGTAATTAATTCTACAATATTTAAATTTAAAACCATCAATATTAATATATATATTTTTAAATTATTTTATAACCTCAATTTCAAAATCATTTTTAACCAAACACATTAAACTACTTTTTTTCAACCTTAATTTCAACCACGTTTTAACCAAACACCTATTTTTTCAAACCAACCTCAACTAAAAGTACTTTTTATAAAATATTTTTTTCAAACCATAACCACAACACTACGCAATACCAAACACACTCTTAGTTTTTAGGTAGCATTAACAACTTTTATTTATAATTTATTCAATCATATATTTTTCAATTTAATTTTAATTGATCTCTATTCCCCGACTAGAGCAGTAGCTCTAGATGAATATTAAAGTTGTTAATAAATATTATAAGAAATTTCCATAAAGAGATGTTCCCACAGTAATTGTATGCAGTCTTCGGTAGTTCATCAACTAATGGAGTTCCACAAGCACATTACAAACATCTGTTTTTAATTGCCCATTTCTTAAAGAGAAAATTACGGGAAATAAATTGATAGTTGCATGTTTGACACTTCAATTAATTTAATTAAAGCAGGCACAGCAACACCCGTTATTTTCTGCTATCAAGTTTGATATTCTTTTAAAAATTCCATGCAATACTAACTATATGTTTTGGCTCTAATTTTGCATGTGATCTTGATCTTTAATGCCCCTTTTACATAGCAAAATTTGGAACAATTAATAAACCATCGGAAACAAGAAATAAATCCACCATTAATTCAAATATCAATGTTCTTTCAACTAATGTTCAGTTGCTGACTACAGGTCAATCACAAATTAGTTTTCAAGGTTCGTACCTAGTTGTGCTACTATTATTAGAGTATGCATCAGCAAAACCTTCACACGTGGTGGTTTTCTTAGAAAGTAGATATTGCAATTCAACATAAACATCACCGCTTGAGTTGCCTCCTAGCCAAAGCAGGGGTTTTCTTAGGAATGTAGACCTTGTAGTTCACCTGCCACCAAAAATGAGAAAATACGAAACTTTCAGTCACTGCAAAAACCTTGATGCATAAACAAATATATTTATATGCCAATTTCACAGCTTATAATATCAAAGAAACTAATTTAACCAACCCAGGACAGGCTCAAGCACTTACCTGTACCATTTCTCCACCCCGCATCACAGACATTGTCTTCTGTTCCAGCTGCGTGCCTTCCTTGCCTTCATCTTGTGATTCATTCAAGCTAAAATCTCCTGCTGCAGATCTAAGGCACGAGGAAGGCTCAGCAGGATCAGAAACAGAGGAATCATTAGCTCTGTCATCATTGTCAGTGCCTGTGGGAGGGGTGACAGTGTGATCACCATGTATGGCATTCTTACATACTTTAATCGCACTCACCAACTTTGCCTGACTGGCTTCCAGGGAGACAGGTGTTTCTTTCAAGGTGACACTCTTACCAAAGCTAATCCCAGTCGACAACTTTGCCTGATTGGCTTCACATGAAGCAGGTGTTTCTTTCAGGGTAACACTCCTACCTATGCTAGTGCCACTCGCCAACTTTGGCTGATTGGTTTCCCGTGAAGCCGGTGTTTCTTTCAGGGTGGTAGTAACATTTGATAATGGTTTCCTCAATGCTGATGTAATCAACCGTGGTTTGTTTTTACTAGAACTAGCAAATGTACTAACCTTTTCGCTGCCAGGATTAGCCACCTGGTCAGGTGGATGAACATTATTCTTAGCAGAGCAAGATTCACTGCCACAAATCCCTCCATCAGGAATCTTCTCGTTTAGTGATGAATGAGCAGAATCTTCTCCCGCCATTCTAGTACCAACAACCTTGGGGATTTTAGTTTGGCCTAGTTCAGGCATCACAGAAAATGGTGATTGGGCAGTAGTACCATCACACTTATCCTTCTGAATAACAGCACTCTTTGCATTTGTTTGGAACCCTCCAAGTCCACTTCGGAAAGTTTTTAGATTTTCCAAAGCCTTTTGTCTTAAAACTGTCTCCAAATCATCAACATTCGCAGTATTAACAATGACCCCCGAAACATCATTCTGTTTTTTTTTAGTATCATTTGTCCCAACCCTGTCAACATCATAGCCAGGCTTATTTCTAGTATGTTGACCCTCTCCAACCTTGTTACTTTCTGTGAGTTCAATGGCTTTACTATTGGAAGCAGCAGCATCTTCTCTTTTCTCATCCTCTACAGGCCTTTCCTCCATGTTATTTATCCCATCATTACTATCATTGCTTCTAGAAGAAGGATAATCATCATGATCATATGTTATCTCCTCTTTATGCTTATCCTTGTCCAATTCTCTGACCTCGCTATCCTCCCCTGGAAGAATAATAATGGACCTCAGCCGCTTTGAGGTGTTCTCACCAGTCATTATGTTTGACATCAAAAAATCACTACTATCATCATGTCTACTACACGAAGAACAACTTCCTGATCTGTATCTCCTCCTTTTAGCCCCACTTCTAATATTCTCTGATTTTCGTTTTTCATCATCTCTTCTTTCAGGCCTGCCCTTACACCTCTCATATTCACTCTCATCACTCTGACTCTGACAAGTTGAACAGCTCCGAGACTCACCACTACTAGAACTGACACTTGAATCTCTCCTACCCTTCTTCTTCCTCCTCTTCTTTGTCTTCTTCTCATGCATTTTCTTCCTCTCACCATTTCTTTTGGACCCTTTTCGCTTTCTCACACGAGGAGACTCCTCACTGCTAGAAGACCGAGCCCTCTTTTTTGTCCCCTTCACATCCTTTCTAGTGCGAGACCTAGACCTTCTCCTTCTTAAACTATCCTCAGAATCAAAAGATGAGACAGACAGTGAACTTCTCGAATCATCATCCGAATAAGACTCGTCACGACGCCGTAGCCTCTTTGATTTACTTCTCCTAGTATCTTTTTTCTTCCTTGCACGACCCTAAACGAGCAACATATATTACAGAAACACGCAAAATCGGAATTAAAAGAAAAAGGAAACATCAAAACAACAACCTCAAAAAACAAAAACCTAAATGTTAATAATGCACATGAAATCCCAAACAGGAAAAACCCAATTGTCAAAACTTAACCAACAACCTAATAAAGTACAAAAATTTTAACAACCCAATTGAAGTTGCAGGTGAAAAACACGAAACTGAGCAAAGAAATCGAGAAATGCACACAAATTTATTAAAAAAAAAAAACTTAATAGCAAAGAAGAATTGGATACCGAACTAGAGAATAATACCTGAGAGGAATATTTGGAGCGTTTCTTTCTGATAGAAGAAGAAGATTTTCCCATGATGGGCCAATTCAATAATAACCACCTGCAAGAAACAGAATTGAAACTGATAAAAAGAGGGGGAAATGATGATAATTAACAATATGAATGAAATCTTTTTGATTGAATTGAGATTGAAATGACAATAATAATAGCAGTAATGAAGGGAAGGGAGAGATTGGAATTTAATTTTGTAAACAAACAACAAGTTTGGTTACTTCTTTCTTTCTCTGATAATTTGCTGCGGATGGGATTTTGATTTTATTGGCATTGGAGAGAGATTGGTAGATGCTATATTTGTGTTATTTTAGACGGCTTGTCGTTTATTCACGAAAGTGTCCAAACGAGGAGTCGTTTAATTTACTTGGATGGAGAGACGCTATTTTACTCGACCTCGATGATACTTGCTATAAACCGATTTCAACAGCTCTTTTTTTCTTTTAATATAAATAATGAATTTGATATAAATATTACCAAATCTAACTTTAATCAAATCCAACCCTTCAATAAAATTGATATTAGTATTTTGAAAAAATAAATTGCACAAACTTCAAAATTATTATCAATTCAAGAAAACACTAGTGAACCCTTATTTAGAGATTCATCTAGTTATTTAATCTGCGTTATTCCACTAATAAAATATTTTTTTCTAAAAAATTATATATATAGTCTTTTTCAACGCATATTTATACATAATAAAATTATAAGTATAAATTAAAAAGCTTTTATATATATAATTAAACAAATCAAAAACCATGTTTATAAAAAAAAATAATAAAAAATTATTAGCAATAAATGAAGACAAAAATAGAAAGCTAATAAACATATATAAATTAAGATATTTTCACCCGGTTGTGTCGAATGATTTTATTTATCAAAATTAATTTTTTATTGAATCAAACGATAAAAAAATATAATTATATATGAAATTAATTTAATAAAAGAAAAGAAAAAATATTATGTAAGGTTGCACAAATTATAAATATTATCCAAAAAAAGTATTTTTTATTTATATAAAACATAAAAAAATATAGATAAATTAGAATAATTTCCTAAAAAAATAAATACATACAAAACAAATAAAAAACTAATGTCATTTAAAAGAGGTTATGTAAATAAAATAAAAGAGAGAAAGGATATTAATTTAAATATAAATATAAATAATAATTTTTAAAAAAAATCAGGCGTTACTAGATCTAGCAAGTCAGGTCAGCTCACTTGGCCCATTTTGTTAGGGCTTGTGCACTTGGGCCTTTATTTTTTTTATTGCAATTGTCATTTGTCCTAATTTTCTTAAAAAAAATAAATCAGACAATGTGTTGTCTGCTGAGGTAGACGATGAGTCGTCTGATTTTGCCTATATTTCAATCACTTGGTAAACCTATTAATGGCCTAAAAAACCGGAAAAAAAGATTCAAAACCTAAAATCAACCCGAAACAAAAAATCTTCTCAAACTCAAATATTTTTTTAGGCACTTTCAAGGTAGAAAAAAAAAAGCACATGATATGAACTTCACTCATTAAATGAAACCATGTGACACAAATATTGATCGTTTTTCTTTTTCTACCACTAGAATTTAGCAACTTCTCTCTCTCTTCTCTCAAACTAGGGATTAAAAAATAAAAATAAAAATGAACGTTTATATCAAAACTGAATTGAAAAATTATTAACAGACCAAAGATATATAATTTGTAAAGTTTGAATATTCTATTAAACTTTTTATGTGAACTTTGAAACCATCATCCATTTATGGCGTTTGTTCTGGTTTGGTCTCTTGTTTTTCAATTTTGTCATTGGTCAATAAATTTGATTCAATTGCACTTGAATTTTGCTAAAAAATGATGCAATTGCATATAAAAAATTTTGAGATCAATTTGAAAACAAAACAAAATTCTAAATAGTAGGTCCACAATAAAATATGAAAGGGTGAATATTTTATTTTGTACAATGAAATGCTCACGCGTTTTAGATTTTTATTAATGTTAGCTCCTCTATCATCATTTTCTCCCTTAAAAAAACCAAATAAAGTAAAAAATGGATACTTTAATTTTAAATAATTATATTGTTAATGTTTTACATAGTGCTAGATAATTGGTTCATGCTACGTTACGGGTTGAATTAAATTTTTTTAACGTAAAAAAAATATTTAAATGTTACTAATTTTTTTTAGTCGAAAAAAAATTAAACCATGTGAGAATTGATCTGATCTAACTCAATTGTCTTAGCGGGTCCAAAAACAACATGAATGATCGGTAAAAATATAATTTGACCCAAAATAAATATTTAAGATGAAACTTTTTTTATAAACATTGAGGTAACAATATATTAAATCAATTAAGGTTAACATGGGTCAACCTGTCAATTCGCAATAGAAATCATGAGATCATGATAACCTCATAGAAAACAAATCAAAATAAATTATGAAGCTTATTTTCTAATAAATCTAATGTTGAAGGATAAGGATAAAACTAGAAAAAATCAATTAAAAAAGAATATAGAAAATAACCTGAGTCAACATTGGTTAACCTACCAAACCCACAACCTGGGTCATGAGATTGAGATAACCCAATAAAAAACAAATTATAAAGCAACTCGAGTCAACCTATATTAACCTATCAAACCTGTGATCTAAGTAATGAGATGGGGATAACCTCGTAAAAAGCTGACCAAAACAAATCATGAAACCTAATCCCCCAATCAACCCAATATTGAAGGATGAAATTGAGGTATAAAAAAAATTAATTAAGAAAAGGGGGGAACCCAAGTCAATCGAGTTAATTTATTAAATCTACTTTATGGATCATAGGTCTGGTATAACCTCATAAAAAATAAATTAAAAAAAATTATAAACTTCAATCCCAAATAAATCTAATATTAAATAATAAAATTAAAATTAAAAAAAACATATATTAAAAAAGAAAAAGAAGAAGAAAATATTCCAGTAAATAATATTGTACAGAGAGAGGTATAGTAAAACCCCTTCTACTTTAGTTTTTTTGTTAATTTAGTTATAGAACAAAAGAGATAAAAAAACAAAATAAAATATGGATGAGAGAGAATAAATTACAAAAAAAAAATTGTTTTATCATTGATATATATTACAATCAAACTTGCAATGTTTAAAACAATACGTAAAGATCATTATTCTCACTTTGAGCAGTAATAACTAACTTAAAATAATAATTTCTTCATCCAACAAAATCATGTTAAAAATGATTTTAAATGATTGTAAGAAAATAATGCACTTCTAAAAGATAATATAATTAAATTATGATTTATTTGGTCACTATATAATTTTTTTAAAAATATATTTAATAATAAAATAAATCATATATCAAATAAAAGTATTTGCACCATTACAAAGTTAAAGTTTAACATAGTTGGAAATACAAGATAAAAATTTCATCAAAAACACACTTTTTTTATTATTATTATTATCATTCATACTCACCTTTCATCATTAAATCTAATTTCTTTGAAAACATGAATAATTTCCGTTTCTCTATATTATGTATTTTTTTAATAATTATATTATTTTTCTAATAATAATATTAATTTTTTCTCTATATTAAAGTTTTCCCGTATCAAGTCTTCTAAACATCCACAAAGTAACAAAATCTTGGTCATGAAAGAAGGCTTTCCACCCTCTAGTAAGGACATGAGTCTTGGACACCCAAGTCTTGAACACCATCTCAAATTCCTTGCCATTAGGGTCATAAGTAATCACCTTAATTCCTTCAGCAATTTTCTCATCTTTATTAAGCAAAGGGTAGAGGTAGTTTTGTGCATCTGTTTTGTTCATTGACAGACCTGCTTTGATCATCCCTCAAATCACTCTCTGTCAACTGTTTTTCAAAAGGCTTGCAGATGCACATTGACAATTTCCTATTAGTCTATTTAACCGTGGAATTGAAGGGACTTCAGAGGGGACATAATCGTCGATGAGCTTGAAAGCTAGTTCTAAGTTTAATTGTGGCGGCACTCCTGGCAAGTTTCTAACAGTTTAATTGTGGCGGCACTCCTGGCAAGTTTCTATCAGCAGCATTAATGTTGGGTTCATCTTCTTGATCATCAAAATCGTTTCTTTTAACCACAGCTCCAGAATCTCGAGTTGGAGAAACTCTCAGACGCTTCCTGCTGAAATGTGAGCTCTGGTGCCTCTTTGCACAACAAAGGATATTACTTTTCAATTTATCCAAAGCCAAAGCAGGTTTGTAACTAACCCTTGTGTGCATCAGACAGAAAAGAAGCAGAGCTGCTGCTCCTTGCTCTTTGAGTTCTTCAGGGTAGTCCTCTTTGTTGATTTCTTCAAGCTTCATCAACTTTATGCCTTCCTTTCCCATGATTAAATTTCTCGAGAGACTAGCTTCCTAGAGTTTAACCAAGATAAACTATTTGGCTAGTAAAAGATATGACTAATAATAATAATAATAATAATAATAATAATAATGTTAGGAATTGAAATGAAGGGGAAAAAAAGATCAATTCCCTAAATAAAACAAAAGGGAATTGAATTTTGTTTGTTTGTTTACCCTAATTGACTCTCCCCTTATTAGGAATATCTCATTGTAATAAAGCTTTATGAATTTCATTAGCTAAACTAATATAAATTGTCAAAAAATTGTTAACTACAGCTGGTAATGATAATAGTGTAGTTTTCCTAAGCCAAAGATCATATGATAATTAATGACCCTATAAGATTGGTAATGATAATATATCCTAATATCAAAAATAATTTTTATAAAAATAATAAAAAATATATATTACAACTACAGCACCTCAAAACACCCTCAAAATTTGAGTGCAAATCTACTACTTTTAAAGTTCAAATACCCTTTCTAATAATGGTAGTCAACTCAAATTGGAACTTTAAAGGCAGACCAGAAACAATAGAGACCACTACAGAAAATTCCATCTGAATTAAAACAAAACAGTTGCATTCATTACAATTTAGATGTCCATCAGAATTAAAATAGATTACTGGAATTCCCTCAATATATAATTACTGTAAACACTTATATACAGAAGTAGTGCAGTGCCTCCTTTCCGGCTTTATTTAGCACAACTACGTACAGAAATGAAAATAGATCTTAAACATCTCCAGCGTCACTCATTCAGGATGGGTATCAATAAAGAGTTCTGTTGAGAAGTCCATTTCACCAACGATCCTCCCCCTGTTTGATAGACATGCATACATGAAATCAATGACAGTTAGAATATTTGAAACAAAGTTCATAGCTTGTACCTTTCGAGGACAAACTTCCCTTCTTTGTACTTTTGACTCATCTCATGTGCTGCCTCCTGTTCAGGAAGGAAAAGGTAAATTAGGGAATTCTAATCAGAAGGTAGATTTCACCTACAATAAGAAACAATGAAAACAGAAGCATTTACAGCCAAACCCATTTTTCAAAGGGTTATTTTTAGGGGTCAAGCATTGTGTGTGTCAAAGAGAGACATTACATATTTCCAGCCAATAATTCCCCCACAACAGCAACAAAATATGTCAGCTACAGTATGCATTCCTGAAAGCATCATTCTCTCCTCTAACACTCCCACAGTGATGTTCACCCTGAAATCACAAACTCCGTAATGTGCATCAATAGAAGAGATAAGATAGGAAATACTCCAGATGAGAAAAAATCATTTCCCCCTTATATAATCAATTCACTTGAAGAACTTGATGATGAAATTTGCGTGTGGGTGCATGTGTGTAGATAAAGGGATCACTGTTAGGCATAATCTTAACACCAGTGTTTTGAAAGGACCATATTGCACGATATTTCTCATGGTTGGTGCTGCTGCCCATGCAACCATTTTTATGGTAATGCGATTTGAGTGTGTGAGTGTGCGCGCGCGCACAGATAAGGGGATCACTGCCAGGAATAATCTTAACACTAGTCTTTTGAAAGGACCATGTTGCACAATATTTATCATAGTTGGTGATTCTACACATGCAGCCATTTTTATGGTAAGAGACTATGATATGACTACTCAATACAACAATTTCAATACAACAATTTGTTAGATTGTGTCCTTAGGCATCGCAATGCAATCATATCACATCTTGACTGGGTATGTATATTTTCAGGCTTTTACAGTTTTGGTTGTATATTTACATGAGCACTTTAGGGCGCCTTCATTGAAGGATTATTTAATGCTGATATGATCAATAGCATCCAAGAGGATGACCCCTGATTATATGACCAAAATCTTCACCGCTAATACATCATTCAAGTTCTTGTCAACTCTCGTTTAAATAGATGATCAAGACCTTGAGTTCTGAGCAGTGATCAGTTTCCACGAGAAAAAATGGTAGCAGTGCTTAAATTAAATATGCTGGGAAAAAATAAATCATGCAGGGGAAGATGGTAGCAATGCTTCAGCAGAAAAACTTGATATCAGGACATTTTACTGATGATTAAACTTTATTTATGGAGCTATTGGCATTTCGATGGTAGCAGTGCTCTAAATGGTTCTTTTAGTGCCTGATAAATGACACATTCAAATTTCATGGACTGAAGAAGAGAGAAAAACATGAAATTTAGAAAAGAAGATATGAAAGAGAGAAGTTACAATGAGAACACAAATTTGGAGGAAAGTATTTTCAATGTGAAATTAGTTACAATTACTCAACGATAAAAATTACTAGCACTTTTCTGTCAAACTTGGTCCTTGGACATAAAAAATAAATCCAAATTTGGCATGCAATCCAAAACATCTGAAAAAATCTTAAAATCCTAACGAGTCAATTGCCTAGTTTTCTTATAGGTCCGACCTTGAGGATTTGGAAGTAAGTTGGGAAGAAAAACAGAACCATTAAATGAATCAATCTATGTCCAGACAATACCATCCAGATCCATATGGGTAGAATCATCCAAGCCTACCCCGATATTTAGGACAGAATAACATTAAATATAAATCAGGACAGCCTGATAGTAAACCATCAAAGAAGTAGATAATGCAACTAAATGGACGGAAAAGGCACATTTTCCAACTGTCATTCATTCTTAAGTTGTTCAAGGGATCTTTTTATCTTCTTCTATTGTTATCAATAGCTTTACATTCTCTCACTATTCATTAGATTTCCACCGTCTTCAACACTAGTGCTTTGTGGAACAGGTGTTTAAAATAAACTTTTGCAGATAGAGTTTTTTTATTTCTTCAGCACCAACAGGAGAAGTTATATATCAAGCAACACAACGCCACCTCATAAATTTGAAATAACATCAGAAGAGAAAATTCCTGATGCTGTCATCTGAGGTTTTTTGCTCACAAGAATTGTACTAATTATCGTTCCATTCCAATGTGATTACTCTGAAAAGTTTGGTGAGAAACCAAGAATAAAACATCCAAATTTCAGTGTTTTGAGCATGCAATCAACTATGGTTGAGAATTGACCAGCTCATCACCACAGCTAATTAATTTCTGGATTTTTTTAGTACCTTCTTATGTATTTGAATTATATTTTGAACAAGTTTTCCTGCTGTAGTGCATTATCACCAATCAAAAAAAGACAAGACAAATAAAATTACTACATAATGCAAATAAACAGCAGAAGGAAAAATGCTTGAACTTCAGAATTTTCATTGCAAGAACATGTAAATTCTCCAATCCTAGCAGCACAAAAGGAGGGGAAAGGATAACGGATACTGGGCTTAGAGGTAGGAAACTCAATTTCAGAAATTTGAGCCAAAACAGTGAAAGAGATACATAAAGCTCTAGCTTGGAGAGAGCCTTTCATGCCTTTCAAAGTTTAGGCGTCCAGCCAACAATGCACACAAATTGAAAACAAGATAGGACCATCAATGCTAACTATGTAAAGTGCCACTACTTGAATCCTCGTTTAGAATTAAAAATCTTCTTGTTGCATTGCACTCCAGCCACAAATCACAAGATATTATCTAAAAAGATTTGAAAGTGATCTACCTAGGCATGTTCACCAGCAAATCGCTATCAAAATAGAGATTAAAGCTTTATAAATGGGACATTAAAGAGATCATTAATTAATCAAGATTTTCAAAAGAAGGCAAGAAAGAACTTCTGTCAAAATTGAAGCACTCACACATTATTGAAGAGATAAGCTTTTCCTCTGCGGCAACGAAAAGACTGGCCAAAAAAAAGAAAATATGAGACCCCAAAAGAGTTGAATAACTCAAATGCAAGCACAATACATGACAGTGAACTAAAACAAACAGAATCAACAATTCCATGAACCCCTTAAAAAAAAGAAAAAAAGAATGGAGGATTTTGGTTTACCTTTGAGACAAGTTGATCAGGGAGAGCTAAATGGGTCCCACAGAACTTGCATCTGTAAGAACGACCCTCTAACTCCACTACAAATATCCTTCCCATATCTTCCTGTTTACCTCTTGTTGATTTCAGCCCACCGGTGCAATTGCAGTTGCAGACCAAATAATCATAAGTCCGAGAGTGAGTTATGGATTAGAAGAAGGTAGGTTAGTGGTGTTAGATTTTTTTTTATATTGTCCTGGTACTGCTAGTATTACTTCAACACCAGATAGAGTTTGGTATTAAATGTGGCGCTTTGACTCGAGCTCGCATAAGAGTGGATTATCATCGGATTGAGCAGAAAAATAAAAAAACTAAAAATTTAATTAAAAAAATTAAACTATTAAAAAAATTGATTAAACTGATTGGAATTTTGAAAAAACTAACGGGTTTGGTTTGATTTTAGTTTTATAAGCCTAAAATCAAAAAAACCAAACCAAACCAAACTCAAACCGAAAAAACCGATCCAAACCAAAAAAACCGAGTCAAACCGGTTTAAACCGGTTTTTATTCTAAAAAAACCAAACCAAAACCAGTTGGTTACCGATTTCGGTTTGGTTTCGGTTTTTTTAAATTGATTTGGTTATTTTTTTATAAAAACCAAACTGAATAAAAAATGATCACCTCTCTAATTTATGATTGGTTATTGTGTTTTAAAGTATTTTTTATTTAAAAATTATTAAAATATTTTTTTATATTAGTATATTAAAAAATTAAAAACATTTTAAAATTTTAATTTAAAATAAAAAAATCAATTTATTTTAAAATATAGCGTGGCTGCAATAAAAATCAATTTAAAATTTAAGATTAAGATATTGAAATTATCATAGAATTAATACAAAAAAGCTTTAAAACAACCAGATCTTGAACTCGTATTCTAATGTCAATATGACCAATTATATTTCTACTTTGAATGTTGAGTTCGAATTAAATGGTCTAATTTAAGTGAGGCAAAAGAGTATTAATATGTGTAATTAAACTTTTCACATAAACACTCATATTTCATTTTTATATAAATCATATTATTATTCTTTATACTATTTTAACTCATTTTTAAAAAGATTTAAGGCTTGTAATTTACGTCCACTTATTATTTTCAAATAAAAATATCCAATTGAATTGAATTTCAACAGATTTTTTTTATACAAAAATTATATCCAAATTATATTTAATCATTTTCTATATAAAACACTTCATAAAATTTCAACATCATCACACGGGTAGTTTTATATAACAACCCTAATTTCTAAAGTATATTTCAAATACATCTTTGGGCATAAATCATTGAAACCCTAGACATTTTTTTCCTTTCATAATTCATCATTCGTGACTACATGTTACTCCCATTTTAGTTATTTAATATTCTATCAAAATTTTGACTCAATCTCTCTCCTAAAAAATAAAAAATCTTAAATGTCAACATTAACAATTCAAAAATATTCCAAATAAATTCATGGTCAAACCACCCTAGACCTTTACCATTACATCACTAATCAATAATAGAATTTAACAATAGTATAACATAACATATATTCCTCTATTTTTATTTTATTAATCCACAATTAATTTTATTAATCCACAATTAAAACTTTAAAATGATACAAAATTTTATTTTAATAGTAAATTATTAGATTCCATCTAATAATCCATTAATAACCCGGCAAGTTAATCACACTGATGCCACCAGCTCCACTCCAAGTAGCTTAATCAATCAAGTATCTCGATAGTCAATTACATTAATATCACTAGCTCCACTCAAAACAGCTAATCAATTAAATATATTTGCAGTTGATTATATTGACGTCATAAGCTCCACTCGGGATGACTAGACAAATAAAAATCCCGACATTTGATTACATTGATGCCACTAGCTCCACTCAGGACAATTAGTTAATTAAATATACTAGCAGTCAATTAAATTGACGTCATTAACTCCACTCAGGATAGCTAGTCAGTTAAATATATCGGCAATCAATTACATTAATGCCACTAGCTTCATCCAGGATAGCTAGTCAATTAAATATCTCGACACTCAATTACATTGACGTTAGTAGCTCCACTCAGGACGGCTAATCACTTAAATATCCAAATAATCAATTATATTGATGTCACGAGCCTCACTCAGGATGGCTAGTCAGTTAAATATCCCAACACTCAATTATATTGACGCCACTAGCTCTACCTAGGACAGCTAGTTAGTTAAATATCCATCACTCAATTACATTAATGCCGCTAACTCTACCCAAGACGACTAGTTAATTTTTTATTTACATAAGAATATCCTTTGTTGCGATTAATCACAAATCATCTATATACACACACACATACATACTAATTTCTAGCTTCGTAGGCATATTCACATAACAATGTCTAGGCAACATTTACACAATAATAATATTTCTCATGTTCGCAGGCAATATTCACATAACGATGTTTCTCATGCTCATGAGTAATATTCACATAATAATAATAATAATAATAATAATAATAATAATAATAATAATTCTCATACCCATAAGTAATATTTACATGATACACGGTAGTACAAAATACATATAGTTTCTATTATATTCTAGTATTAAAAAAAACTTGAATATTTAAGGAAGCAAAGGGGTGACCCTTACCTTAAGCTTCTAGTGCATATTGCCATAACATGTCATTTTCTGGTTATGCTTCTTACACATCCCAATGGTATAAATTCAATACCTCATTTGATTATCACATACACATAGTTAATTCATGTATATATGTTAACACCAACAATCACAAATTCAACCATAAAGATTTCTATTCATTTCAGCATTCTAATTAATATCCAATCATATTTCAAATATCAATTAATATTTCAATCCTTAAGTCAATATTCATGCCATAAAGTTAAGTCCTCATTTAATACTTTTATATCTCTAATTTATAATTTCATGTTTAATACATCAAAACCCAATAATTAATATTTACATTACCAATTTGGGGTTTTAACATAGAATTTTTCAAATTGTTTCCACAATTTAATCTAACACTCAAACACATATATTCATTTACAGTACTATAACACTTATTGTTTGAATGTTTTGTTATTCTTTTTCGTAATTCATCTTAATGTCCACACATTATGTCATTATCCAAATGGCTTAATTTTTTATTAATGAATTTCAATGTCCAAATGGTTTAATTTTTATTTAACGAATTTCAATGTCTAAATTACTTAGTTTTTCATCAATGAATTTCAATCATCTTATACTTAGCATTTGAACATAATTCTCAACACAATTAAATCCAACAATCAAGATCAACTTTCCTAAATCTCTACAAAATTGACTAAATTAACAATTTGATCATTTTTAACAAAACTCATTATTTTATCATAATTCCCTCAATTTATTTTTTTAGGCACTTTTAATATCAAAACACAATACACTATCTAATTTAACCATTTATCCATACCATAATGCACTTTTTAATTTCCATGTTTGGCAATTATTTTCTCTTAACAACCTACCACATACACATGTATTCTTTCAGCCATAACCGCCCACACTCGCACACAACTCATATTGTTTTTATAATAGTTTAAATATACACACGGTCATGACTATTATACAAGTTCATAATCAAGCACACAAGCACATTCATAACAGTTCCTAAATATACACTTTCGCAATCATCATAACAATTCTTGTTTGAGCACTTTCGGGCTATCAAAACAATCCTCAAACTTATGCATTCTTAGCTTTCATAACAACTCATAATTACACATATTATGTTGTCAAAATTAGCCCAAACTCACTCATTTTTATACCAATGTAACATCCCTCAATTCACTCATAATTGGGCTGTCATAGCAGCCCAATTTCACACTTTTTTGTTGTCATAACAACCCTCATTCTTTATTGGTTAGACTGTTACAATAATCCATTTTTTAACCATACAAAGCTGTTATGATAGTTCTTATGTGCTATTTAATTCCTAGAATACATTACTAAAAGTTTAATCAAATTTCATGACTATTTGATCTCTACTTTTACCAACATCTTAAGTTCAACAACACACACACATAAACACTCATTTCAACTATTTATACATTCAAAACAACTACTATAAACATCGTATGTGTAACCCAAACATTAAAATCATCCTCATATATCCATTTTTTATTTTTCTAGTTATTACCCTTACTTGAAAGTATACTACTAATCATAATTCAACAGATAATATTAGCCACTACCCTTCTAAGCATCATTATATCAACTATACATAAAACTAATCACAATTCATATGGATTATCATCAATTAATCCAATTCCCTAAGACCTCCTCTATGATCGGCCTCAAGTGTTCAATATTTTTAAGTTCTCTCTTTTAATTTGTTCCATTTCTTTCATCTCATTCATTCATACTCAATCCCACTCCTAAAACCATTTGGTTTATAATATTTTCACAAATCACATTTCTTCGTACAACTTTCTAATTATCATTTTCTATTACATATAAAAATTTACATTTTTCAAACTTGGTTTAAAGCTTATTTCATTTCAACTCATTTTATTTACTTATTGAATGATCATATATTTTCACAAGGTTTAATCAATTCCTTATCTTTCATGCCTTCAAATCTTATTTCTTAGTAATAATTTTGATTTAGCATAACATATTAGGCTTTCATATTAGTTTCTCGCCACCAAAATCATAAATTTATAACATATATTCATCTCTTTCTTTTCCCTTCATATGGTTTACCCTAAACCACCAAAAACTCATAAGTTCCAACTAAGTTTTTTCCTTCTAAATGTCATTATTCAAGTCATTATCATACAAATAACTCGAAAATTCATAAAAACAAACATTCCCTTAAATTTTATACATGAACCCTAAACATGTATATTGGGGATTTTTGTCCTCTAATCCACAACACAAAAAAAACAAGACAATACAACATATAAATAAACTTACCCATAAACTTTGCACTCAATTTGTGAGTTTCTTTTAAAATTCTTCTTAAATCTTATTCTTCCTTCGACAAGAGCTTGGTTATCTCTCTAGACTCTAACCCTTATTTTTCTTCCTATCACACTACTTTTGGTATAAATTTCTCTACTTAGCTTCCCTTTTAGTTTCTTAATCTATTCTCTCATCAAGTTTTGTGGAGAAAGCAAGAAAGAATATGAATGAAGAAGTATTTTTAGCTCTATCCTCCCCTTGATACTTTTGAACCTATTAGCCAGCTCAAGATAAAAGAGGAAGGGTTTATTTACAAAAACACCATTGTTTAATCCATGTGTCTTTTTTTGTATTGTTATCTTTTTTTAGGTCCTTCCCCTATTATATCAAAAGGTAGAGCATAATATTTATTAATGACTACTCTAGAAAGGTCTAGATGTATTTTTCAAAGAGAAAGAGTGATATGTTTATCACTTTCAAGCAGTGGAAAACTTGGTTAAGAAATAGACTGGTAAGAAAATCAAACTTTTAAGAACTTATAATAGTTTGGAATTCTACTCGGGTGAGTTTGATGAGTTTTACAAGAATAAAAGTATTGTTGGACTTCGCACTGTTATGAATACACATCAAAATAGGATTGCTGAATGTATGAACATAACACTCTTAGAAAGAACATGTTGTATTCTTTCATAAAACTAGATTGTAAGAACAATTACGATGAAGTAGTTAACATGGCTTGTTATCTAGTGAATAAATCTTCATCAATGATTTTAGAGTTTAAGAATCCATATAAGGTGTGGTCTGTTCTCATACTAATTACTCTAAACTGAGAGTATTTGGTTGTCCTACTTATACTCATGTTAAGGAAAATAAACTTGGATTGAGAGCAAGGAAATGCATATTTCTAGGCTATGCATCTAGGGTAAAGGGATATCAATTGTGGTGTGTTGATCCCAAATCACTTAAAACTAACATGGATAAGACCTTTGATGGTTCTACTATATTTCACAAAGAAAATGAGTCGACTGGTATTGATGTTGAGGTTGATTAGGATACTAGCAAATAGGCGAAGCTTGAGGTTACAGCTTTAAAGACAATGCAAAAGGATGCTTCAGCTGAGGTTGTTAAGGAAGTGGCATAGGTTATTGTTGTTAAAAATTCACCTAAGGAACAACCTTATAATATTTCTATATAAAGGCAAAGAATACATATAAAAGCATTAGTTAAGTATAATTAAACTGATTTAGATGATTTTACCTTGAAAATTGCAGATAATCTTGATAATCATGAGCTTTATTCTTATAAAAGGTAATTTCTTGCAAAGAATCTTCTTAATGGATACTTGCTATAAATAAGGAGATTGAATAATGAGAGATTGTTAAACCACCATATCGTTAGAAGATTGTTAAGTGCAAATGGATTTATGAAAGAAAAGATAAAATCTTAGTGGTTAAGGGTGTAAGGTTTAAAACAAGCTTAGATGCTAAGGGTTGTACATAAAAAGAAGGTGTTAACTTCAATAAAGTGTTCTCTATAATTATGAAACATAGTTCTATATGAGTATTGTTTGTTATGGTTGCTTTGTTTGACTTAGAACTTGAACAACAAAATGTCAAAACAACTATTATATATAGCGAGTTGGAGGAGATGATCTATACGCATCAACCATAGGATTTCATTTCTCAAGGTAAGTAAAACAATATGCACTTATTGAAGAAGTTATTATATGTTTTGAAGCAGTCATTAAGGAAGTGGTATAAAAGGCTTGATATGTTTATATGTAGGCATTATTACTTTAAAAGTGAATATGATAGCTGTGTGTATTTCATGAAGATCTTAGATGGCTCATTTATGTACTTGTTGTTATATATTGATGATATGTTGATTACCTTCAAGAACATATTTAAGATCAACAGTTTGAAGGATCGGTTGAGTGTTGAGTTTGAGATGAAAGATTTGGGTATAGCTAGAAAGATTTTAAGTATAGAGATATGCATAGACCAAAGCGCTGGCAAGTTATACTTATCAAAGAAAAAGTATTTAAAGAAGATATTTGAGCATTTTTTGTATACAAGACTGCAAGCCAGTAAGTACTCCATTTGTAGCTAATTTTAGGTGTTCCATATGCTAGTGTAGTTGGAAGCATTATGTATGTTATGACATGTACTCATCAAACATTTCACATGTTGTTATTATGGTTAGTAGGTTTATGAGAAATCTTGGTAAAGTTTATTAGCATGTTATGAAATGGATATTTTGTTATCATAGAAGTACTACACATGTTGGTTTGATATATGACAATGGTAGTAGCACTAGAAGTAGAAGTAGTGTTGAGAGCTTTTAGATTCACATTATGTTAGTGATTTAGATAAAAGGAGGTCATTGACAGTTATGTTTTCACTATCTCGGATTTGTAATTAGTTGGAGAGAAATTTTGTAAACCATTATTGTCTTATCTACAACAAAGGTTAAGTATATGGCATTGACAAAGGCAACGAATGAAGTTTTATGGCTAAAAGGTTTGAGTAATAATCTTGGTTTTTCACCTAAGTTAACTATTGTGCATTATGATAGTTAGATTGTCCTAATATTAGTTTGTTGCGGAAACAACCACAGAATCTACTTGCCAATTGGTTTGAGATTCTATGATTGTTTCCATAATATATGTCATACTCATATTAAAATAAAAAATAGGACATGCACATAAAAATAATGCTTGGATAACTTATTGGATGCATAAATTTTTGTGTATGTAAGACCCTCATTTTATTTTTTTAATAGTTATCAATACAATACGTTTTTAAAATATTTATTCAAGAATGAAATTAGTGTTTTAAAAATTAAATTTAGTTGAATTTAACTTTCTCATGATTTATTAAAAATCTTGAGGAAATTATACAAACGGTGTATATTTGCTAATTTAAAAACCTAAAACTAATAGGGGCTGCTATGAATTAAAAAAAAATATCAAAACGAAAATTGCCTCCCTTCACTACCAAGCTTCTCCTCCTCTGCTCTAATAGGAGGATTAAGATTTAAGAAGAATGAGATAATCCTATATTGTTTTTTCCAACATCATTATAACTTTTAATGGATAAAAAATCTCCACAAAAGAATTACTTCCACTCCCATAGAAGCTTAATAGGTAAACAAATTTAGTGTCAAATTGATCCAAAATATTCAGAATCTACATCTTTAATTTTTATAAGACATTAAAGTATCCCTGACAATGAACAATTGCTTGTTATGTTTATTATAAATAAAAACATTTTATTATGTGAAGGAAAATCGATGGTTAGGAAAAGATAAAGGAGGTGACCTTATTACTAAGCATGTCAATGTGACCCCAGATATAAATAAATACATAATAGAAGAAAGATGAAATATATGTGGTTTAAGAATGAGTATGACCCAACTAATAATTCTAACTACCCATAAATATTATCATTTCATTTTTTAATGTAAAATATCCAGGAAAGATTGTGATTCATGCAATCTTGTTGTTGAACAACATGGGAGACAAATCTGTGCTGACAGATGTTGACATCTAATCCACTTTTCAAGTTTATCATTCATATTCTTATAATTGGTTAGATGTTAATTACTTATTAATTCCGGTTGCTCTACCCATATTTATTAAACCCAATTCAAGATTGATCTAACCAAGGAATCAGGTCCTAGGTTATATGGGTTGACCCAGGTCAACCTGGAAAAATAGAAAAAAAATATTTGAGATTTTAATATCCCACATAGAAAAGTTTTGAAACTATGCATATGGATGTAAGCTATAAAAAAAGAGTAAAGTGTAATATAGGTATTCCACGTTGAAAAGTTAAGAAACAATTCATGTTGATATATGCTATAAAAAAAAAAGAAATGTGAAGTGTAGTTGACTTATCTCACATCGAAAACTTAAGAAACAATTCATGTGAATATAGGCTATATATAATTATCCCACGTCAAAAAAATTAAAAAATAATTCATATGGATATAGGATGTCGTGGAGTGCACGATATTGAATGACAGGTTTTCCTCCTAGATCGAAAGGGGTTTTGGATGTGTTAGGATAAATCATAAAATTATTATTTGAAAGGTTTAAGAGTTGCCACCTAGTATTATGATCACTAGGAAACCTAATAGTCTCATGGAGAGTCTGGGTAAGGGGACTAGTTGTGCATGGAGAAGACAAATCACCCCCAGTGCACTTTACTTATGGTAAGCTGCATTATTGATTGATTGTTTTTCTCTAAGTCTTGTTTCTATTTGTTGGTCCATCTAAGGTTCAAGAAAGGTTCTTCTCAGTAAGGAGGTCTCTATATTATTAGGCTAAAACCTAATCATTCTAAAGTCTGAATTTTAATGGTATATTTATTTCTATTTTTTATCTTTAATACCTAGGGTTATACTTTATAGAGTAATTTTATACCCCTAAAAATTAAAGTCTACAATTAATTCCTAACATTTTATTTGTGTCAATTCATTTAATTTAATTTCGGGAGTATGCATTACATTATAAAATTCATACTCCAAATATTAATTAAACAAATTAATTTTTATGGTGTTTTCAAAATTTTAATCAAATCCTAATGGATAATCATAAACTGGTTATAATACCTATTGATCAATTTTTTGTATTTTTTAAAATATGATAAAAAAAATTGCATTTTTTATTTTCTTATAAAATATTCATGAAAATGATTTTAGAATTTAGACGAATGTACACAAATAAAAATATATTTTTGTATTTTTTAAAAAATTTTAAATAAAAACAGGTACTTTTAATACCGAGTCAGTATCTTACAATGTAAGTCTATAGCCCCGATATTAAGTGAAATGATTGGAAAAACATGAGAAAGACTCACAAATAATTCTAAAATGATCCCTGAATTTTTTTCAAATTTTTTGAAAATAATTTGAGGTTTGTTTGGCAAAACACAATAATATTTTTTAAAATCAAATAAGATACCAATTTAAAACATGTTATTCTTTCACCATTCACCAACTTAATAATCCAATAAAAAAACAATCAAACATGAAATGTTGTTAATTTCACAAATTATATTTAAATCGCATATTAATTCAAGCGAATCAACACAAACCCAAACATAATTCATGCAACAACATTTAATGTTCAAATACAAATCAAAACCCTAAAAATAAACTCACATATCAACATAAATTACCAAATCATTTCAAACAAAAAACACACATTAATCCAAATCAATAATGTCCAAACAATCCAAAAATATAAACAACAATGAGCTATTTATCCCAAAATTCACAACATTTTAGCAATTTATTAGAAAAATAATTTGAGGTTATTGGAATTTATTGACAAGGCTATTGGAACATCGATGCATGTACCACGCATCACCATCGTTATTGGCACATGGAATCACGCGATGTCGCTGCTGGAGGACAAGCACCAGGTGAATCTTAAACTCCTATGTCTCCTCTTTGATTCCTCACCAATGGTGTAATAAACAAGCATCTATAAAGGGAGCTCTACTTCGTTGAATTCTCATTCTTCTTCTTGTTTTTCAATTCAGGTTTGTCTCTTCTTCCTACTGCCAAGTGTTATTGTTGCTGCTTCTAGGAAAATGTCTTATTATGTCTAAAATTAATACATCCCCTCTTTGATTCTCCACTGGTTAAGCTATAAATGGATCTTTTTAGAGGGGGATCTGTTATATTAAAGTTCAATTTTTGCTCTTGTTTTTCAGCCTAAGTCTATCTTTTCTCCCTACTGATGTGTTTTAATGCTACTACTGGTAAGAGAGAAATTTACAAGGTCTGAAACTACTACATCACCTCTTAGATTCTATAAATGGATCTCTTTAAAGAGAGCTCTGCAATGTTGAATTTTGATGTTTTCTCCTGTTTTTTTCTTCACATTTAGTTATTAATACCACTGCTTGTAAGGGTTGTTTTGTGATGATTTAAGGGTTATCTTGGAGTGACTGGGAAATGGACTTTTCTTATATGAAAGCTGATTATTTAGATGGTGTTTTAGTGGTTGAAGCTTTGTATGGTTTGAGATCTATTTTAAGGTGTTTTGGTTGGAGTTTTCATGGTTGTTATAGTCTTGGTTTGAAGGCAGTATCCCTCCCTATTAGGCTTCTTGGGTTAGGGATTATGGGTTTTTACAGGAGAAATATGAAGATTCTAGGGCTTATAAGTTGATAGGATCTTGACCCTTGATGTTAAAGAATAGATCTCAACCATTCATTGAAGATAAGGATGGAAGCTTATCATGTTTTGCACCTGACAAAGAAAGGATACAAGACTGTTTTATTGGTGGAGCAGTGTTGGGTAGCATTTTTTGGAGAGAATTTGCAAGTGTTTTTGGTGCACTTAAAACTAAAATGTTGGCTTAGAGTGAAATACAAGTATCAGGATGTAAGTTGGCATGAGATTTATGTGGTATGGTAAAGTGATGAAGAAGAATTCAGGGCTGAATTGTGGGCACTTTGGCATTTTTTTTCTTTTTCGTTTTAATAGGAAGAAGACAGAGAATAGTACATGAATGACATGTCTTTCAGGGTCTAAGCTTAGAAATTAAACGACTTATTCTTCATTAGGCAAGGTTGTTCACGATCCAGTTTGGGCTATAAAGACAAACCAAACCGAGACGTGTTAATTTTGGAGAATAGGAACTGGACCCAATCAAAAACTGATTCAAACTGAGGTGGTTCGGTTTAGTTTTTTTTTTTTTATATATATATATATATATATATATATATAAAACTCGAAAATCTAATAACAACATAAATTGGCTTTTTTAGGGTTTTTTAATTGGGCATACATTAAATTGGGCTTTAAAATCTTCTTATTGGGTTTAGTTTGTCGATAGGCTATTTAATAATAATAAAAAAATTTATTAGTTTTTTAAAGAACTAGCCATATTAAGCTAAATTAAGCAACAAATTCATTAGTCCATTCATTAGATGTTATAAAAAAATGACCCCTAACTTGTCCAAGTATGTTTTTCATACTCATCAATAACCTCATAATCTTCGTTAAAGAAATTAGAAAGATTGGCTTTTAATTGTACCGAGTTTATTCTTTAAACATACATAGTTACATACACAACCTAATTTAATAGAACCCCAATTTAAGAGGAACTCATCCAATTAGACAATTGCATTATGTAATTCGCATTAAGCCAATTTAATAGGAACCTATTTTTCTTTATGCAAAATGCATGATCAAATTTGGACACCTCATATTAACAAAGGTGTTCACACTAAAAAAGTTAAAATAAACGAGCAGATACATTAGCAGCAAACAATAAATTATCAAATTTAATACAAACAAATCCAGATTAGAGGGAATTAAACTAAAACATCCAATATAGTTTGAAAATCCAGCAACAACAACATCAAAAAAATCCAACAACAGCAAAAGCCAAAAGATCTTATAAGGTTAAAGTTATAAAAAAAACACTAGCAAATTAGCAACATATCAGAGTTCGACAAGTAAAAGAATTAACGATGTAACATTTTAAAAGGAATTAATAAGGTAAATTAAATCAATTACCCAAAACAAGTATATTTTATGATTGCACCAACATCATCAATACTACTTACAATCAGTTGAGATTTTCAAACTTTCACCAAATTCTACAAAATCATAAATTTAAATGTTAGATTAAACATATATAAAGAAACGATATTATAATATAACTAAATTTAAATCTGTATGACAAATTACCTGACTTGATCATCTTAGAATTTTCAATATAATCTATAAAGGTTCTAATATTGATTGGAATTGGTAACAAGCATAATGGCACTAAGACTGAATGCGAGCAACAAAACAAAATTTTTGTGCTTGAAAGTTGTGGTTGTTTTTGCTGCTAAGATCTGAGCTAAAACAAGAATACGTACTAGAGTTAAAGCATTGTTTTAAATGTTAGATTAGTTTACCTAAAGCTTAGTATTTTAAGCTAACATCGTTTCCAAAACCCTTTCGAAGAGGCTAAACTCCAACATGATCCCCATGACAACAATATAAAGAATTTCAAGGATCAAACTAAACCAGTAATATTCATGTACTGAATTATTTAATTGCATTTTTAAAAATTAAGAAGTTCATCATCAATCTACTTATTCTAACCTTCTTGGCCAAAAAATAAAAAATTAACAGAAACCAAACTCTAATCTCTTATAATATATTTCATGTCTTCTGATTTTAAACCAAAATCCCACTAAAGCCCTGCAACCATAATATGTATAATAATAATATACCATGATTTCTAAATAAATCCCTTTACAAAATCTCCACCACAAAAAGAAAAAATAATTGCTTTCTCGTAAAGTAACTACAAATGCAAGCTCTTTTTTTATGAATGAACAGATTCCACAACCATTCATTCTTAACCAAGTAAAAATATAAAAATTTATAAAACATTCATCAAAACCCCAAATGTAAATTCCTTTAAATTGCAATCAAGCATCAAAGTTAAATCATAAAATAAATAAGCAGATTCAATTACAAAACATCTAAATCTCTAAAAATTAACCAAACAAACACTTAGATTAAACTATAGGAAAAACACAGCAACAACTGAAATAACTCCCACCCCGTTAAGCACGGCAACAAACATGAAGAATGGAGTGTCAAAGTACAATTTATTTTACAGATTTTATACCGTAAAAGCTCAATCTAGACCCCAAATTGTAGATCTTTCAAGACTCACGACCACTAATAAATGAAAGGAGCAAAAAATTACAATTAGCAATAGTAAAGCCCTAACTACTAATTAGTAATTACATTCCAAATTAGGAGAAGTTAAAAGATAAAATTGAATATTACCTTTGAGAGAAGTCTTCAATCAAGAGGGAGAATAAGAAAGAGAAGTTAGGGGGGATGGGGATGTGGGTGTGGTTCGGCTAATGTGAAAGTGTGAATTGTGAAGTAAGATAAGGATGTTGGTTTTGTTTGCTTGTAGTAGCTAGGGTTTGGTTTGCTCAAAAAGAGATGGAAGATCAATAGAGAAGGAAGAACGAGAATAGTGAGATGAAGAGAAAGAAAGAGATGGTTTGGTTTGTTTAAAGAGATATGAAAGATCGATAGAGAAAGAAAAACAAGAATGAGAGAGATGGAAGAAAGAAAGAGATGGTCTGGTTTCTCTAGTTGTGTTTGGCAGTTGTGTGGTGAGATGAAAGGATTATGTTAGGGTTAGGTTAACTAGTAAGGACTTATAATTTATACCCCTTCTTTTTTTAAGATATTTAGTTATATTTGTAAGGTACAATTTGGTTTGGCAATTTCAGTTTTTGAAATCATAACTGAACTGACTCTATTTATTGGTTTTTTAAAACTATTTAATCAATTTTTCCTTTCAGTTCGGTGTTTTCAATTAATTTTTTTATTTACTCGGTTTTTTTGGTTAATAGGTTTTTTTTAACACGGAAAATTAGGACATTTTTCTAAAATGTCTTTTTTCAATTTGATCTCTAAACTCTTCAAACTTTTAAATTAAGTCCTTAATTGGACTTAATCTTAGAAAATCTATTCAATTTCACCCTTAATTGAGTTAATTAATTTATAAAAACTTCAAAACTAGTCCCCGAAACTTCTTGTTCATTCAATTTCATCCTTAGCCTTCTTCAATTAGACCTTTAATTTTTTGTACTTTTTACAAAGTGGTCCTCAGTTTTAAAATTCTTTGATTTGAACCTTAATCAACCTTTAATATTTAAATTTCTTTCATTTGAACCCCTACTTGCACCAATTGAGCCTTTTTAAGTTCCAATTTTGTCCCTAATCTTTCAAGTTTTATGAATTGATCCGAATTGAACCTTATTAATTGTTCTTATTTTAGCCAAATTAACTTTCTAACTTAATTTTACTTTTTAATTAAGCTCTTGATTAAATCAATTAGGCTATGTAAAAGTTTGATTAAGTCCCTGAACTTAATTAATTTGCTAGTCTGCCCCAATCTTCAATATCTTTTTTAATTTGATCCTAAATTCTCATTATTATTTTTCAATTAGACCCTCCATTGTTGAAATTGAGCTCCCAACCTAGGCCACTTGGTTCAATTTGGTCCTTCATCCTTCAATTAACTCCCCATTGTCTGTTTTTCTTTTTCTTTTTTAATAGTTTTTTGGGAACCCAAAATTGTTATGGCATAGGATATAAAAAAGAAATGTGAAGTGTATTATAGTTATCTAACATCGAAAAATTAAGAAACAATTTATATGAATGTAGTTATATATAGTTTTTCCACATTGAAAAATTAAGAAACAATGCAGGAGAATGTAGGCTATAAAAGAAAATGTTGAATGTGGTATAGTTATTTCACATTGAAAAATTAAGAAACAATCCATGTGAATGTAAACTATATATAATTATCCCACATTCAAAAGTTAAGAAACAATTCATGTAAATGTAAACTATAAGAAAAAAATATGTGAGGCCAAATATTCAGGAATTAATTTTACTTTTTTTATTTATAAAAAAACGTATAAAAAAAATCAGGTCTCACCCTAGTCAACTAAGTTTTGGGTTGACTCGATGGGTCGCTCAGCTTTCATCAGGCCAATTGCAAGCTCAAGTTTTTGTGATTTGAAACTTAGTCAAGATCCCAGATTATGGATCCACCTGCCGAGCCGGGTTTTATAACTATTGTTATACCAAGATGTAAAACTAAATTTGGTGTGGTCATATACTATTCTAATTTACATTTAATGTGAAAATACTAATTTATTTATATTTTTAATATTAAAAAGATTGAGGTATTTTCTCAAAAAGAGAATTATAGAATGAGAAAAATATATAACCATCCTTTTAAAAAAGTAATATTTCTCTTACATAAAAAAAAAATCAGAACTTAAAGAAATGGCCAATATAGTCAAATTCTATTTATAAATATGATAAGTTAATAATTTCTTAAAGACTTATTTAATGAATTTTTATATATAATATCCCAATAGTTCAACTTTTTTTTTAAGAAAAAATAAAAGAAATTAATTTAATTTTTTCAAGTGAAAATAAGCATGCTTTCAGCATTATTGAAAAATCAGAGGAGCTTGACAAAACAAAAGGCACTTGATTTTAAATAAAACACAATTAGAAGATATCAAACATAATTGAATTTTTTAATTATATATTGAGTTAAATTTTAGAAAAGAGTGTAAGGTTGGGGCATATAACACCACCAGAAAATTTCTTTGTGCCAAGTAGCGATCAATGAATAAAAAACAGGCCACTCTGGATTGTGGATGTCCTGACAACATTCTTGAAAGTTGATGTAGACCATGCCTTTTACAAATTTAGTGGTTATTTTTAAAAAATATTTTTTAAAAAATATATTAAAATAATATCTTTTTATTTTAAAAAAATTAATCGTAAAATTTTATAAAAATATTTTTTAATAGTAAAAATAAATTAATTCTTATTTATTAATTATCATATGAGGTTGGTGGCCCATGACTTTCTTTATATAGAGGGTATGTGGAATAATATTAGTAATTTTTTTATTTAAAAATATATTAAAATAATATTTTTTAATTTATTTTAACTTGAGTATATTAAAATCATTTAAAAAATATAATTTAAAAAAATTAATTTAAAATTTTATAAAAATATTTTTCAATCACAAAAATAAATTAGATCTTATTTATTAATTATCATATGAGGTTGGAGGCTACTTTATCTTTTTTATATGGAATTTGATTGTAACAATAGTATTTATTTTTTAAAAAATATTTTTTATTTTAAAATATATTAAAATAATATTTTTAACTTGATTACATTAAAATTATTTAAAAATATAAAAAATATAATTTAAAAAAAAAACTTCAATTAAAACGGTTAGACAGACAAATACGTAGTTTTCCACGTAAACGCGACGCGGCTTTAAAGGCAGCCAGCCGCCCAAACCTTGTAAGTTGTAACTATGCACCTCACTTTCTTTTTGGCGGTTGCTTTATAACCCTGTCTTTGTCTATCTTCTCTCACAGCTCCCCACGTGTCACGCAACAAGTTATCCCTTCCCTCACCCATATGTCCCTTATTGAATTCCCCCACACAGCAGCCGACGCGCCGGTTTCAACTGTCTGTCACCTTCCAACACATCATCACCACACATGTCGCTTCCTCTGAAAATCCGTACATGTATTCACGTGATAACTGCCACGTCGCTTGCATCTATTGGACGGTTGTCAGTATCATAGGCACCCGCTTCACTATGGCATTAGGATGAAAAATCTTTGAAAATGGGTTACAAGAAACAAATGTGGGCCCCACCATGAGCGGCCGCCGCGCC
The DNA here is from genome assembly GCA_019202695.1 of Populus x sibirica. Lineage (NCBI taxonomy): Eukaryota > Viridiplantae > Streptophyta > Magnoliopsida > Malpighiales > Salicaceae > Populus > Populus x sibirica. Next base: position 28,867 of record JAGMVL010000129.1, read on the forward strand.
TCCTCTACCTGACTATTTCACACGTGGACCCCTTGCCAAAGCCACAATCTCTTAAAAGAGTAATGGCACGAATCTTATCTTTCCAGGAGACTTTTAAACATACACTTTTTTCCAATTATAATACTCCATTTTAATCGTCTTGTTAATTTAGCCCAACATGTACAATCTATAATGTTTTTCTTTTATTATTATTATTATTATTATTTCTTCTATTAGACTATATCCTTCAATTATTGGATATTTATTATGCATTAGACCGACATTTTAACTCTATATATTTCATTTTTATGTTTGTTGTTATAAAATCATGACACGTCTTAAATAAAATTAAAAAATATAGTGTGAACAAAATTTTCATGCAATGTTATCGGTTTGTTTTTAAATTTTAAATTTTTTTTATTTTTTTTGTTTTAAATTAATATTTTTTAATATTTTTATATTATTTTGATGTACTGATATTAAAAATAATTTTGAAAAAATAAAAAAATATTATTTTGATACATTTCTGAATAAAAAGCATTTTGAAAAGCAACCGCAACCACTTTTAAATACACTCGAATAATTTTAACTCTATTATTTCATTATTGTTTTGTGGGATATTCATTTCCATCATACAATGGTCGAAGTTCATCGCATTTTCGTATTTTGAATTAAAGAATTTATTTTTCTTCCATGTCATGAATTTCACCATGTCGCTTACAAATCTTAAAACTATAGATGAAAAATACATATAAAAAGGAGCTCAGATCTTCAGTTCCATTTTCCTTATTAATTGTGATGTTCTTAAACATAGGATTAATGAATCGTTTTCGCATACACATTGATTGCTTTAGTAACTCGTCATCTTTTCCTAGAAGGAAGAAACCTCTCCGTCTCGTCAAGCAATGGCTAATGTTACTTCAATCATGAAAGGAGGCATCAAATGTTGGAAATATAAAACGCAATTTTTTTGAAAAACAAGAGGATCCAAAAACAGAAAGAAAAAGAAGAATATTTAATTATATACAAAAAAAAAAACAAATTAAAACTATCGAACGGTGGACGTGCACGTGACGACAACCGGAATCCCGACATTAACCCATCAACACGGAATTACTCTCCGAGGCCCCCACCGCGGCCTCTTTGATTCGGTCCCTCTCTCTCTCTCTCTCTCTCTCTTATCTCTCTCAGAACCAAACAAAGCAGTGGTTTTGCCGTCGGTGCCGCTTTCAATAATAATAATATAACCCCCCACCCCTCCAAAAAAAAAAAAGAACATTAAAGAACCTCCACGTAACCACGCGTCACTGGGCCATCCAATGATCATCATCCAGCCATTGATTCTGAAAAATACTCTCGAGATCTGTACAGAAAATGACAAACAAGTACATGAATCACGAGGAGCATTTTTAGAGAGAAGTGATTAGAAAGACAGGGCCATGTTTCTCATCATGAGCCTGTTATGTATTATTTTTCTAATTGTAAATTAATAAAAACAAAATCTCAGATTTTTTAATAAAGAAATAAATAATAACAAGGTAACCAAAGGTAGTTCAGGTTTAGTGCGGTTTCCGTACGGTGTAGATGGGTCCCCGCGTGACGTAATCGGACAGATCTCTAACATACGCCTTGTATTACGCTACGCTTGCGCATCAAAATCAAACCCAACCTACAATGCCGGCAACATGTCTGTTGGACACTTGGATGCCACTACACATTCAAATACGCAGAGCCAGCAAATTGATTAATAAATACGAGTAATTATGGTCATATTTTACCTGATTCAAGGGTAGCTGCATATGTTTTTTCCCTGAATGCATCTTTTCCGAGATGGATAACTTCAAAGGAGAGAACAGGTTTCAGAATTTAGTAAAAACCGTCTCTGCTTGGTGATGGGAAATATGGTGGCATTTTTTATCTCCGTTTTGCTGGTCCAGCCATTCCCAGTTACAAATTGAGCCCATGAAACCAGACCCGAGACTCGGCGGCGTGCCGGTTAAATCTTCACTCAAAATCTCGAGTTCTTTGTAATAGTGAATTAGAAATTTTACAAGTAAAAAATTGTAAACTAAAGCCGAGAAATATTGAATTTATATTTCAAATGTTGTCCTATCCTTTCTTTTTTAGAGAGAAGGGAGCACCAAGCTCCATTTCTTACTTATCTGGGAAAGAGTTTAGTTTCACTAAATTAATCCCCAGCCCTGAAAAGAAGTGTCTTTTTGGTGCTGTTCTTGGTAGGTGTAATCAACCAAACTTGTAACGATAAACAGCAACATCTTAAATGAGCCAAGTAAATCTTTAGGGCTTTGATTAGTAGATTTGCGGGAGCATATATGAACGTGACTGGCAACAATAACAGTAAAGATAGAACAACTCTGAGAAACTTCTTAAATTTCTCAGTTGCGAAAAAAAAAAGGGAAATAGTTTAGATAATTTCCGTTCTCTCTATATACAAAATACGTCAGCTGCTTTTCTTTTCTTTTCTTTTTTCCTTAATTAGCTCTAATTCTCTAAAACTTGCTCTCTTCCTGTCGTACCCAGGAAATTAGAGGAAAAAAACAACACTGGAGCCACAAAACAACTTCCAAAATCAGATCTCTCCATGAATAACCACAAGATCATGAGACTTCCGGTGGTGGGGCCAGGTTAAGATCAAGATCAAGTGACAATCCCTTACTATCACGACGATGATCGTAATCGACGACTGATGATGAATCCGAATCACTCTGGGGCCCGCCTCCATTCACCATCACCGTTCGATCAAACCTGCACCTGTTAATATTATTCACTATACTATTATTGTTAGGAATATCATTCTTCGCGTGAGCAAACGCGTCAAAGAAGAAAACGGGACGCGCAACAGCAGGGAATGGAAACCACGCGCCTCCTGGAAAACTAACTCCATTGGGAAAAGGCTGGCGGTCGGGTTTATGGCGGGAAATGTTAAGAGTGAGGTCGAGTGGTGGTGGAGGAGAAGCGGCGCGTGGGGGCGGCGGGGAGGAGGACTCGACAGTGCTGCTTTGGCTAGGACTGCGCGTGGGGTTGGGATTAAGCTCGCCAATTGTAGGGAAATTAGTTTTGGCTTTCGCTCCGCGGAATTCACGAGCAGCCGCATCGTATGCACGGGCGGCCTCTTCAGCAGTATCAAAAGTGCCGAGCCAAACCCTCGTTTTCTTGCCTGGGTCTCTGATCTCAGCTGCATAACGTCCCCATGGTCTCTTCCTGACGCCTCTAAAACGGATCTCCGATCTAGGGCTATTCGGGCTGTTGCTGTTGTTGTTAGATCTTTCTCTAGGAGCCATTTTAGCGTTGGGGGTTTCCTATTTTTATTTTTCGGGGGGTTTGTTTGTTGGTTAGGTGCGAGGTTTGATAGGAAAGAGGCATGGAGCTGGTTTATTTATATAGGGAGAGAGCCAGAGAGGAGGAGAGAGAAAGGTCTGCTGCTTCCGGGGGTGATTTGTTGGCGTTTTGTGGGTCCAGTCAACGATAGGATATGTGGCTTCTCTTACACGAACCAGTTTAGTTAGTTTATGGGCTAATGAAATGGTGGCACGTTAGGCTCTTCAAGAAGGAGATGCTTACGTTTAAAAAAAATCTCGTAATTAAATGTTTTATCTTGGTGAATAAATGTTTTCGTTTTTTTTTTTCTTTTTTCCAGTCGTCGGGATTGTAATAAGAGAGAAATGGGACTACCATGTGACAGTCATTAAGTGGCTAATAAAAGCATCGTCATGGCACCTAAAGAAGGTTACTCATGCGCTCATTACAATGGTCAAAGGCTACTTCTCTCCCCTTTTTCTTTTGTTTTATTGACATGATAGCAGGTTAGTTTGTGTGCATCTCGATTAATCTTATAAATTCTAGAGTTAACGACTATATAAACCTCCAATGATCATCATATTAATAACAACAGGGTTCGAACCTAAAACCACAAAGGAAACAAACCATGTAGTCCCAAACTTTTATCATCGAACCACGATAGTTTTCTCCCTTTTCTTTTATTATTACTGTTAAATTATATATATATATATATATATATATATATATATATATATATATATATATATATATATATATATATATATATATATTATCTCTGTTTTATGAGTTTTTTCTTATGAATTTTATTCTATTCAAATCATTAATATTTTGAACATGTAACCCATCATTTTGATTTAAATATTTTTTTTATTTTTAAATGATTTATTAATTCTTTCCACGCGTATATTTTTTATTATAGCCCTCTTACACGCCCGAGGTTATTAAAAAATCACACTTAACAAGATAAAATATGGCATTTAAGAACATGAATGCTCATTTAATTTAATACTATTTTTTTAAATGGTCTCTAAAAAGGAAAGAGTCATTGCCTAAGCAAATTACACCCAATGAATTATGATTCTGTCAATCACAGACAATTACTCTAGAAATCAAATTAAGAAAAAATAATTAATTATATCGTGCATATGGAAGTTTGACAACTTTACGAGAAAATCCCTCATTCTAATAAAATAAAACTTTAAAAACTTCAAATAAAATAATATATGGGGTCATTTAAAAAATATATATATTATTTTAATATATTTTAAAAATATATATTTTAAGAAACAAAATAACAATTCTAAATGCTGCCTAGATCCAGAAAAAAGCAATTATAAAAGTGGCCGTGGAAACCAACTCACGGGTTAATGCTCTGATCCAAACTGCAATCAAATCGAGAAAAGAGTAACACGTGTAGAAGAGTAAGATAAGGTGTACGTGTTAGCCAGGGCGTTTCAATCACGGGCCACACAAATGGCGTTGGAGCTCCTGTTCTTTTATTCGAGCTTAATTGAGTAAGGTCTGTGGATGGAGGGCTCAGTCAACGAGGTGTTTGACTACTTTGTGTGAATAGAGCCGCCGCCCTTGCCGCCATTTATTAATAGATTATTTGCAAACATTTGTTTATTCTCTTACGTCTACACGCTCCTATATTAAATTTACGTCACCTGTTTACATATCTGCCGCCACGTACCCACATCATTAATTCAAATCACGCCTATCACCATGGAAGCAGCGGGATTCCGACTCAATTCTTTATTCGACGAGTTCTCTTTAAAAACAAAATAAATAAATAAATAAATAAAGAGTGTCATTTCTCTTTATTAGACAGTTGAATCTTGCTAATTTTTTATCCGAGTAACAACTCAAAAATTCCTTAATTTTTTATCCAAATCTTACTTAAATTTTTATAAAAGTTTTCTAAGACTATTTTATTTATTGTAGTCATCGTGTCGCTATACGAACTATCGAATCTTTAGATATCAAAAATCTCTTTGAGACTTCTGATTTTGATAGTTTTAAAATTTTTCTTATTATTTTTTGATCCGGTTGACTGGTTGAGCTAAAAATAACACTCTTGAGGTGTGATTTTCCCTGCGATGTGATCAGAAGTCCTTAAGATTTCCTATAAAATAAGTCCATTATTGAAACATGAAACCCTCCCTCAATTAGTAAAGGTTAGAAAGTGTAACATGTATGAAATGAAATGCAATAGAAATGTATGCATGGAGAGAGATAGCCTAAGGCATTTGATGGCTTTTGCGATCTGAAATGGCATGGCTTACTATGGTTGTACGTTGGACTTGTCTTGCTAGGAATTTCTCTCTTTTTTTTTCTTTAGTGACTGGTTGTATTTATACACCTAACCCTTAAAATTTATTAATTAAGAAGGAGATTATATTAGTGGTTGAAAAATTGGTGATTAATCTTGATTATGGATCTAGTCATCAATTGGAGGGAAAAAATGGTGTTTTGAAAAAAATATTAGTGTTATCCATGCTTTTCATATAGGGAAAAATCATTGGCTAGCCATTTTGGGTTCCTTGAAAAAAATATCAATGTGTCATGCACATTATTAGTAAAAATATTGGTGATGAGCGGTGTTATTGGTGCAAAATATAGTGTCTGCTTTACCCATAAAAACTCGTTTATTAATAAAAAAAATATGTGTATGAAAAGTTTATGTGTGCGACTCGTTGGGAACATGAAAATTACATGAAAGGGTGTGTCAGAATAGACTAGGTCAACACCAAGTTTAGAGTGGATTTTTGAATTGAAATTCTGGTCATTTAGCTAACTCAAATGACAAGAATTTTTTTTTTTGAAAAAATATTGTATTATGACCTTTGTGCCTAGAATTCCAGGAAAATCACTCATGATGTGCAATGCTTGGTTTCTAAATTAGATGTAGACTTTCTAAAATATTTTTTTAGATGATTTACTTTCTAATAAAAAATTAATCAAATTTATAAATATGATCACTATAAACCTCCGATCTAAAACCAATAAATCAGTGCTAGAAATGGTAATTTTTTATTGAAAATGATAATTAAGAATGAAAATTGTTATAAATGGGGATAAAAACTTTTATAAATTTAACTTAAATTTTGGATGAAATAAAACAACAATCGATACGCGAAATGTAAACTAGTGACAAATCATGTAAATTCTCTAATCGGGTAAAATGATTATGTAAAAGGAAATCTTTATGAATTGGGTTGAAAATAGCTATACAACAATAATAATATAGTAGAATTTTAAATAAAATGATGTATGATTTTATACGCGAAAAACGTTGATCGCTGGTATAAGCCCTACATACAATCACTTCTTTTTTTTCCTGAAAGTGGTGAAAGATCTGAGAAACTTTTTATGATGGTTATGGATGAAGGTCATCAAAGGGTTGGTCTAAAAATCATGATGATTTAAGTAAATGAAATGGTATGCAAAATTTAGAGTTTTTGGCATAAAATTATAAGTCCAGTTTTACGGTATCAATTATATCTCTTAATCCGATCATTGGATCGAGTTAAAAATTTTTACTTTGACCATAATGATGGAAATTTTTATGTTGAGAAACTAGTTACTTGGTAATGGAAACGGTGTCCGATAATGAACTATGTTGTGGAACTAGCTACTAGGTAATGGGGCTAATGCTTGGTGATGAGCTATATTGAGGAATTAGTTACCTGTTAATGGGGTTAGTGTCAAGTGATGAGCTATGTTAAGGAACTAGTTACTTGATAATGGAGCTAGTGTCCGGTGATAGGCTATGTTAAGGAATTAGTTATCTGGTAATGGGCTAGTGACATTAGTTTGTTTGATGACTGGAATATGTAATTTGGTTTAAATGGACTTGTGTAGAGTTAATATTGCATGGAAGACCGACTTGTTGGACTGTTAATGAAATATTTGGTGAAATCCAATTGTTAAATAGAGGTGGTAAATTGTATTCATGACATTGAGTGCTAAGAATGTTATGATTGAGTGCATAATATAGATATTTTGTTGAATTATATTCTTGAATAGTGATACAACGGCAAAGGTCCGGGATGGTTGAACCATGAATTGTTTGGAATGATTGTGAATAAATAAAAATAATATTATTTTTTTAGGATTTTCAATGATTTATGTTCGGCGAATTATTTGAGATGTGCTTTAAAACCGGGGATTGTTACACAAGATTACTCATGTGATGATGATGTTGGAATTTTATAAAAAGTTTTGTACAGGAAATTGTAGGACAGCATTTGGATAGAGTTTTTTGATGAGAGAAACTCCACCAAAATCTCATTAAGTTGGGATAGTTTTGGAAATAATAAGTCGAGGTATAATGTAAACCTTAAATCCTTTTAAAAAATAGTAAAATATAGTGTAAAAGATAACAACATGGGTGATATAAAAAGAAAATGAAACGATGGAACCTGGTGATGATAAGTATGGATTACGAGAGATCAACCTAGGTAATTAATTGGTCAAAAAGTTAAAATGACAAATTACATGAACATGAGTTTTTAATTAGAATAAATTGAACATTTTGGAAGTCGAAAGGGCATGAATATGTTTGTGAAACAAAAATTAACATAATTTATACGCATTATAAATGGAAATATGGTCATGAAACACACACACACACACATAATTGTACAAATGAAATATGTTTGAAGAAACATATCATGACATGAATTAAATGTGTTATGAATAAGAATTTATAAAATGTGACTGCAATAGTTAGATGAGTACTATGATGAAACTATAAGATTATCAAAGATTGAAGGAAGGGTATTAAATTAGAATTTAACATACATTTGATGTATTTACCCAAAAGTTAGCAAAATTGGTTTTTGCTTATATAATTAATATGTGTTTAATATGTATCCGTTGCAATATATTATAATGTTATAAACATATATTGTTTTCAGGATTATCATTGACTCCGGAGAACAATAGATCTTGCTTAGCATTTTTTTTAGTTAGGTGATAATGATGAAATTTTAAATACGTTGATTATCTTTTATAATATAATCATGAGAATAAGTTTACTAAAAATGTTTGTCACTTAATTATTAATCTTTCTTTATTGGGTTGTAATATAGATTTAAATCTACTATAATTTCATTATATTAATATTATATGTATTCAGTTCATAATGCTTCATATATTTTGTTAATGTCACTTGTTGTAAAATAATTTATACTATAATTGTATATGAATTGTTAAATAGAGAATTGAGAAAGACAGATGGCTTCTTGATTGATGAGATCTCTTAAGGTTTAGTGAAATTTAAACAATATTGAGATGATAACTTAAAAAAGATTTATATTAAGATTGATTTGATTTTCATCAAGATTTTATATCGGTTTAATAGATTTATAGGATCCAAAGCAATTCCATAACTTTTTTTTTTATGTGATGCATCAAAATACTTAAAATAAACAAAATTGACATGCTAAAATTAAAATTGAACGAAAGATAAATGAAAACCCTTTCACTCTAATACTCCTGTTATTCAATTCTTGAATAACGAGGAAACAAGCATCACGTGGCACGCTTACTGCGTGGACACGCGTCTTGTCGTAAAATACCCACCAAACAGAAAGAGAGAGGGGCGTAGTTGGCGTCGTTTGAACGGCGGTCAAGACGGCATAGTTTTGGTAAACACTTCGCTTTGCGTGTGACGCGTGATGTCTGCCGCCGTTTGTTTGTTTGTCTTCAGTTTGTTCTCTTAGTTCCCTAAAACGGCAAAAATAAGTTAAGACTAGATGACGGCAGCTAACCAACATTTGTGTTTCTTGTCGGCATCCTCTTTCTACTCGTCGCGTGGGGCTGAGATCCTTAGTTTTGCTTTTGAAGCGGTCCAGTTACATCTAACGGTGGATAGGTAGTTGTGATTTGGACACGTGTTGGTTTTTCATGGAGGGGATAAAAATAGGTGTCCAGAGGCAGCCGCTATCAAGGACAAAGGCTTGTCGTTTAGATACGGTTTGGTGTCTTTGAGAATCGGTACTTTTAAAAGTGTTTTTTTTATTTAGAAAAATATTAAAATATTTTTTTATTTTTAAAATTTTATTTTCAAAAAAGACGATATAAAAAATTTTAAAAATTAAAAATTAAAAAAAAAACACGGGCCAAACAGTCTCTTAAACTTTACACACACAAGTGTGGAAAACCAAACCTTTTCTTGCCCACAAAATTCCTGTCTGCTATCTGGACACCTATTAGATTTTGATTGAAACGGTCCAGATTCCAGGAATAATTTTCTCTGTGGATGACAACTGACAAGTCACCCTCCACGCGTATTGCCCTATTTTTCTTCAATTTTCTTTCAGTTTTTTATGAGCTGTCCTGCTTTTGTTTTTTGTTTCTGTAATCTAAATTGCAACCGTCGCTTCTTCTTCTTTTTTTTTTTTGCACTCATGATCCCTCCTTCTAGAAGGAATTGAAAACCAACTGGTTACAAATCAACTAAAGCTAACCGGAGACATGGACTCCAATACAATAGTGTAATGTAGGGGTGAGAAAAGAATCGAAAAACCCAATCGTGAAAAAAAACTGATTGGTTCGGTTCGGTTTTATAAATCTAAAACTAAAAAACTGAACTCAAACCGAAAGAACCTGGAAAAAACAAACCAAACCGGTTTGAACCGGTTTTTTCCCTAAAATAACCGAACCGAACTGAAATTGATTGGTTTGAACCGATTTTGATTTTTTTTTCAAAAAAAACCGATTTTGATTTTTTTTTCAAAAAAAACTGGTTTTGGTTATTTTTTTAATAAAAAAACGAACTGAACCGAAAATGATCACCCCTAATATAATGAGGTGTTTGCTTCTTCTTTTTTGTCATAATCTTTTTTTTTTCAAAATATATTATAAGAAAAAAAAAACAAGAAAACACAAAAAATAAATAAATAAACACGTGTATTATTTCCATCATTTTTAATATTTGTTTTCTAAATTTTGACCACCAATATGTCCATTTTAAAATATTTGATTAATTTTTCTAATTTGAGTTGATATTGAATTTTATTTTTGAAAAAAAATCAAAATATAAAAAATATAAAATAGATAAAAAATAATAAAATAATAAAAGGATTAAAATAAAACTAAGTTGCTTGTAACCAAACAATTAGAAAAACAATATTAATAACCACCTGATGCTCACCCTCATTTTTTTTATTTTCTTTCACAAATGTGACTCTAACTACTTTAGAGTATGTTTTAAAAGTGTGTCCAGTTTAAAAATGTATCAAATTAATATTGTTTTAATATTTTTTAATGATTTTGATATATTGATATCAAAAATAAAAAATAAAATAAACTTTATTTTAATATATTTTCAAGTGAAAAATATTTTTGAAAAGCAACTTGTACTACAATATTAAACACACATTAAACTATTTGATTATCTCATCAAAATAGATATCTCAACTCATTGAAGCTTTGTTAAATCCATAATGAATTTTTATAGTTTGCATATTTTGTTGGTAAATTTCTTAAATTTAAAACCTTCAAGTTGTGTTATATACACATCTTCGTGAAGATTCTCATTCATAAATGCAATTTTGACATTCATTTTCTAAATTTTATAATCATGTTATGCAGCTATAGCAAGAAAAACCCTTATGAATTTTAATATAGCTATCGATGATAAGGTTTCATCAAAGTCAACTTTTTATTTTTGTCTATAACTTGTTGTAATTAGTCTAGTTTTATATGTTTGTGCCTTACCTTCCATATCGGTCTCTCTTAAAAACCCATTTAATACAAATGAGTTTTACCTCTTTAAGTGGATCAACTAAGGTCCACACCTGGTTGGTGTATATGGAATCGATTTCATATTTCATGAACTTAATCCATTTATCGGAATCAGTATTGGATATTTCTTCAATATAGTTGGTAGACTCATCATGTATGAGCAACTCATTATCATCAGCTTCAACGAGAAGTTGATATCTTATTGGTGCATGACGTGTCCTTCCAGGTATATAGAGTTCTTGTGTTTCTTGAGTTTTAGGTTGAACATTCAATGTTATAGCCTTAGGCTTTGGTTAAATTTGGATGTCAGTTTATGGTTCTTGAGCTTTTTTAAGTTCTATTTTCCTCTCATTACTTCTTTTAATAATAAATTATTTTTCGAGAAAGATAATATATTTTAAGACAAACACCTTTTGCTTAACAAATTTCATGCGATTCATAATCAAAATGATCACAAATATTCTTCTTTATATAACTTAATGATTCTTGTTCTATTAATATAACTTAGTTTACAATGCTATAAATATGAAGGATATTGATTATCTAATCTATTCTTTTTGTAGTTTATATTGAACAAGAGAGTCTCAAAATCAGTTATATACAAATCATTTATATAATCACCAAATCCATAAAAAATACAATTATTATAAAGAGAACAACATTTTTTTTCAATAATAAATTTAAATCCATTGAAAGCTAAGTAAGAAATGGATATAATATTTTTAGAAAGTACTAGAATAACTTACATTTTTAAAATTTTGGTAAATTTTTCTAGAATAACCAAACTGCTTATTTAAAATATATTACATTTTGAACAAAAAAACCATTGCTCTATAATTAGATAAAAATAATTAAAGAGTTACACGCGACATGAGATTAGATGCCATATTATGTACATTTTTATCTCAGCTTCTTAACTCAATCTTTGATTAAAATTAACATATTTGTTATTATTTATTGACCCGTATAATTCTTGATTTATTTTATTGAACGCACATATTAACTTTTTATTTTGCAATAAAAAAATAATCTTGTTAAAAAAAAATTATATTTTTGGGTTTAATAACAATGCTAAAAAAATTATTCAAGACTTAGACATATTTTTTTATATTTAATTTTTTTTATAGCACGGATATAAAAACTAGTATGAATTATAAAACATGAGGTTGATATACATAATGGTCCTAAAAAAATGTTAGAGCAATAATATCCTATATTTTAAAATTTCAATAATATGCACATAAAGCATGATGAAAAGTATGTTCTTGAAATTAATTTCTTAGGTGGTAATGCTTTCATAAGAGGATTTGCATGACATATGACTAAAACTATTGATATGATCAATGGATACCTTTTCATGACAAACTCACTCCAACAATAAGATTTTTTAAATCAATATATTTTGACTTATTTTCTTACTTTAATTAAATATGACTAAAACTATATGTATTTATTTGTTTAAATATGGTTAATAAAATATGCTATAAGATACTATAATTTTCTAACATGCATGAGACATGAATTAACAAACTTATGTTTATTAATATGCAACACATGATTTTAGCATACATGCAAGGTCAATAAAAAACATGTTTAAGAATATAATAATGGTTGTTTTTTGAAGTATTTTTTTTAAGAAATGTATTAAAATAATTTTTTTTATTTTTTAAAATTTATTTTTAAAATCAAAATAATTTAAAAACATAAAAAAATTAAATTTTAATTAACTTTTATTTAAACCGCAACAAGAAAAATTATGTCACACATCATCTGTCGTCGTATCACGGCTTCACGATGATAAATTTTAAACTTTGATCAATAAAAGCTGTAGTGCTAATAGAGATGGTTCGCTTTAAAAGTCAACATGGACCGTTGCGGGCATAGCTGTATAGACTCCGGTTGGATAGGCTAATGAAAGTAACAGCCTTTTGGAGCATGATTTGGGACCATGGTTCATGATCTAGAAGTCAGGGTCCATTAGTTATCTCCAAGGTCTGCTATCTTTGCTTGGGTCAATTTTAAAAGGTTTTCTTCTTGTCGTGATAAAAGCCTATCCATCTATCTACAAATATACCAAAAGAAGGGTTTTTATGGGTATTAAAAGTGAAGTTTGTGGCCAATTTTGCATTTCTATTCTATCTTTAATTTTCAAAATAATTATAATAAACAAACATTGGAAAGGTGAATACAACAACAATATTCCCCCCCCCCCCCAAATTCTCAACTTAAAATCTTAAATTGAGGTTTGCTCTCTATTTGATCTCATATTCAAGCCATGTGGTTGCTAATATGATGGTTACTGGAGACTTACATGATTGTTAACTTCAAGACCCGTGAGATTAATTGAGGTATGCGGAAGCTGACCCGGACACCCACGTTAACAAAAAAAATTCATTTCAAACTTCAATAATAAAAAAAAACTAGCGCTGTTAAAGCCTATATGAAGAATATAATTCGATACACTAACATAAAATTGAGAAAAAATTATATTGATTAAGAGAAAGATAAATTTTATAATTTTTATGTTAATCTTAACAAATCAGCTCCAATCCCCTATAAGAAAAATTAGACGTAAAATTAAAGCCTAAATAAGTAAAATTAGATGTCAAAGTTTAATAAAATTAAAATCAGTTTGTGTTCATGCAGAATATAAAACATAAAGCTCAAACTCATTTATGCAGTGTCTAGTTGGTGATGTGATAACTTATATTTTTCAAAGTATTTTTTAAATTGTTTTTACTTAAATTGATGATTTTCAGTGTTTTTTTAATAGTTTTGATATGCAAGTAAAAAATAATTTTTTTTTATAAAAAAACATCTTAATATATTTTTAATTGAAAAATACTATACATCACATTATCAAATAAACTTAAAATTTGTTAGATTTAGGCTCCGGTAAGAATTGTCTTGAGCTTGCTCGCTTAAATGACTTAATAAGTCTATGTTAGGTTAAAATTTTAATATAATTATAACAACATAAACTAATATGAATATAAAAATTTGAATGTAATAAGATAAGCAAAAATAACTACAAAACTTGTTTATTTTTCATCATTATAAAGTTTCATGATAATTATAAGTATGATAATTATTAACAAAAAAGTAAAAGAGAAGGTGTTTTTATTGTGCATCATCTCACAAAATACTATTCATTGCAATAATAATTTTTTTTATTGCCTTTGTTTTTTTTAAACCTATTTTTTTATTTTTTTTTATCTTTTATCATTTATCATTTGATTTATTAGATAACATCATCTCACAAAATATTATTCATTGCAATAATATCTTTTTTTTCAATATTGACATAATCATAAAATATATATATATATTAAGTGACTAATGAGAAAAAAAAATCTTCTGAAAACATAATCAATGATATGTTTTTAGAATTTAAGTACAAGAAGTGGTACTAGAAAAACTAGGGTGATCATTTTCGATTTGGTTCGGTTTTATAAAATAAAATAACCAAACCAATTTTTTTTTTAAATAACCAAAACCGGCTCAAACCAACCGGCTTCGGTTCCGTTTGTTTTTTAGGACAAAAACCGGTTCAAACCAGTTTGACTCGGTTTTTTCTGGTTTGGCTCGATTTTGGCTCGGTTTGGATTGATTTTTTCCCGGTTTGGGTTCTGTTCGGTTTTTTCGATTTCAGACTTATAAAACCGAAACCGAATTGAACCGGTCGGTTTTTTCAAAATTTTAATCGGTTTTTTTTCACAGTTTGGTTTTTTTTTGTTATTTTTTTTCTGATTTTCTCAATTTAATTAATTTTTTAGTTTTTTTTTCACCAATAAAAAAAACCATACAGTTATTATTTTCATACCTCCAATTAACCTCGAATAACTGTAGCAATCGCTCTCAAGTCTAGTCTAGGAAAATGCCCATGCCCATGCCCTCGTTATTTTGCTTTTCTTTTTTATGCTCTAAGAATATGATTTCCTTGCATCAAAATAAACCAATCAACTAAAAACATGACAATGCCTCTCGTATTCCGATCGTTGAAAGTCATTTGCCGGCAAAACATCCACCGGAAATTCAAATTTGAATTCCCAATAAAACCCACAAAAACCCTTGTCTACTACACTCACAATCTTCAATTCCAGAATACTCAAAATCACTTTCAAAATTCCATCTTTCAATCAAAAACTTCTCGCTCTATTCACTCGCTTGAAAATTCTCACTCACTCGCTGAAAAACAGCAAGACCCTGATAGTGAACTAGCAATTAGAGTACAAAACACCCTCAAGAAATATAGAGACAGCCCAGTGAGGAAGATTGAGCTCGCTCTTGACCTGTGCTGCTCCACAATGACACAAGACTTAGTTTTAAAGGTACTAAAGAGGCACCGCTCTGATTGGAAACCAGCTTATATATTCTTTAATTGGGTTTCTAAAGAAGGTACAATTTCACTTAGCTCTTGTGTTTACAATGAGATTCTTGATATTCTTGGTAGAATGAGAAGGTTTGAAGAACTCACACTGGTGCTCGACGAAATGTCTAAAAGAGAGGGATTTGTTGACGAGGACACATATAGGGTTTTGGTTAATAGATATGCCGGTGCACATATGGTGGAAGAGGCAATCGGGGCCTTTAATAAGAGGAGAGAGTTGGGTCTAGAACTTGATCTGGTTTCTTTCCAAAAGCTTTTGATGTATTTGTGTAGGTATAAACATGTAGATGCAGCGGAAACTTTGCTGCATAGCAAGGGACATGAGTTTGGTGTCGATATAAAGACTATGAATATTGTTCTAAATGGGTGGTGTGTGCTGGGAAATGTACGAGAGGCAAAGAGGTTTTGGAAAGATATAATTGCCTCTAAATGCAAGCCGGATGTGTTTACTTATGGAACTTTTATAAAGGCGTTGACGAACAAGGGAAAATTAGGGACGGCAATGAAGTTGTATGAGGCAATGTGGGAGATGCAATGCAAGCCAGATGTGGTGATTTGTAATTGTGTGATTGATGCACTATGCTTCAAGAAGAGGGTTCCTGAAGCTTTGGCTGTTTTTGAGGGAATGAAAGAGCGAGGTTGCCTTCCCAATGTAGCGACCTACAACTCTCTTATCAAGCATATGTGCAAGATTGGGAGGATGGAGAAGGTGTATGAGCTTTTGGATGAAATGCAGGAGAAGAAAGGCAGTTGTATGCCCGATGAGATAACTTTCAATTACCTGCTTAAGTCATTGAAGAAACCTGAGGAAGTTGCTGGTGTTCTGGAGAGGATGAAGATAAATGGATGCAAGATGAATAACGATACATATAATTTGTTATTGAAATTGCATGCGGATTGGGATTCTGAGGAAAAAGTAAGATATACTTGGGAGGAGATGGAGAAAAATGGGCTGGGACTGGATCGGCGATCCTACACTATTATGATACACTGGCTCTATGACAAGGGAAGGGATGAGGATGCGTTGCGTTATTTTGGTGAGATGGAAAATAAGGGAATGGTGCCAGAGCCCAGGACTAAGATATTGTGCAATTCCATGAATACGAGGAAACAGAAAGAATCAGAAGAAGGGGAAAAAAGTGCAAAGAATAATGATCAATCGCCAAGGTCTTCCCATGAAAGAAATACGAAGAAAAAAGTCAATTCGGTTCAATTTTAAAGTTTTGTCATGAGACTGAATTCTTGAGGACGGTGAGCTCTGCTTCTGTTTAAGGATTTTGTAGTGCCATATGCTAATTGTCTATCTTGTTTTGCGTCATGGATAATGATGAAATTAGAACTACAATCACAAAAAGTTGTTGAATTTTAGACTGCAAAAACTCTTGAATTTTGAAGGAAGTGAATCCCTGCGCTTTCCTTAAGAAGGTGAGCTCATTTTCTGAAAAAAAAAAGGAAGTGAATACCTAGTTGTCGCTGATACTAAAAAGCAACAAATATTTTCACAAACACCCATCTCATTTTAGCCCTCATTGCTCCTTTTGGAAAGTTGTTCATCGCATGGAATGCAATAAACACAGAAATGATCAGTCAAGGCAAGGCAATGAAATTGACTAGTGTGAACTTATGAATATTTGTCACAAGATATTGCAAGAAAGCAAATTTCATCACAATTGGCACATCAAACTCATCAGCAATATGGCAAATATGCAAGGGAGTTTGAGAAGACTTACCTCAATGCCTTCACTTTGTTTTCCTTGGGCACACACACGTACTAAAGTAATCATAGTGATTGATATGTTAGGATTTAGCGAACCACACAAATCACATCATGAAGAATTACATCAATGCCTTCACCTTTTCTTCTTTCGCGACTTGGTTGAGTACTGAAACAAAACTTGATGTTAGTAATACCAATATTATTATTTATATTATTATTATTTTCATCTTCATCTTCATCTTCATCTTCATCTTCATTATCACCACCACCACCATCACTACTACTTATTATTATTATTATTATTATTATTATTATTATTACCATTACTATTATAAATATTATTATTATAATTATTATTATCATCACTATTGTTATTATCATAATAAACTATTATTATTACCACTATCATTAACATTATAATCACTATTTGTAGTATTATTAACAATATTGTCAGTATAAAAGGAATAAGGACAAAATAAAAAGTTAGGACTGGAATTGAAAAACAACAAACAAAAAGGATAATTATGTACTTTATAAGAAATTCAAAGAATGAGGACTGGAATTGAAAAATAACAAACAAAGAGGACAATTGTATACTTTAGCTGTTAGGAAAGAGAAAAGAAAAAAAAAGCAAAAACAATCGATCACTGGTGGTAATCCAAACACCATAAATCTACACGTGCCACACCATGTGGAAGAGGACATGACTGCACATCCAGAGAGATAGTGGATGACTAGATTTGACCACCGGGTGGTGTCGTAAGCACCATCTGAATAACGCGGACGTCACTCACTTGCTTGAGCGTATGAAACACGTACTAGTAGCTTTTTGATTAAAAAATTAAAAACAAAACGTGAAAAAACCAAAACACACCCATAGCCCTTTTAATCACACAAGAATACCTATATGAAAAAACCAAAATACCCCCAAAGACAAAGTTATTTTTTTCTAAGGTTAGAAACATTTTTTTGTTGTATATGGAAAGTGGAAAAACCTGAAACACTCTTGTCCAGCATCTTAATATTTTTTTGATCTTGGGGGCAAATAAATATTTTTGCTGTGACAAAACTTGTGAAAAATCAAGAAAACCCTTAGTTAATAATTTTAAATTTTATTAACTCTAGGAGTAACCGAGTATTTTTACTATATTAAAAAAATTGAAAAAATATATACATTCTCAAATTTGAAAAAATATATACATTCTCAAATAATAATCACTAAGCCAAAGAAAAAGATAAAAAAAAAAAAAACCCTCAGCTCAAATGCTTAAATTTTTTTCACTCAATAATAAAAAAATAATCTCACCGTATCAATTCATATTAATCTACATGTAGAGCTATAATGAAACCCACGTTTTAGCTTTTCTTTCAATATGCAAAGCACCGTTCTTTAGTTTTTTTTGTAGACAAACCACTAAAGTAGCTTCTAATCCAGGCTCGTCTGCTTTTTGTTTGCAAAGCACTGCAATTTATTTATTTCAAATAAATAAACAAACAAATACCTAATTTCTATAAATAACCAACTCCATAAATAATTAGCTATAAAAATAATAAAATACTAGTAACGTATCTGGTGATGACGGAAGGGAAAACGATCAAGGAACTCCTTGGCTGCGGCGTCGTTTTGGACGCCTGGATTATGTTTTAAGGAAAGAAAAGTAAAAAGAACACAAGTATTAAAATGAAGCTGAGAAAAAGTAACCTAGCTTCGCTACCTACCTGGATAGGGAGCAAAATCAGAGGCACACGTGGCTATTTCATTTGCTTAGTGTCGGGTTGAGAATCCCATGACCCGGTTTTTCTATTAAACCTACCCTTTAATTTAAATCAAGGAATAAACTACAAAAATACCTTTCACGAATGCTAGCTTGATCACAATATGGTCCCTTTATCAATTTAGAGAATCAATTTCACTCTTAATACTACTAAATATTTTAAGAAAAACCTTGACCAAGTCTCTAAAATTATAAATCTGAAAATGTAAATTTATTTTCTAAATTTATAAATAAATAAATAAATAAATAAAACGATAATAATATACGGAATGATAGTCAAATATAGAGGTTATAAATTGTTATTAAATAATCACTATTGATAGCATGATAGGACACCTTGACATCTTCTCATTGTGATTTTAATTTTAGTCATGGGATTCGAGTCTTATTCTTTTCCTTCTACTTTTTTAAGTTTAATTATAGACTTTCACAACTTTGATTCTAATTTTTAATATCAAATATAAAATAGTCCTTAATGTTAAATCCAATACCTATAAGTCCTCAGAGGAAATTATATTTAGCACCCTATTATTTGGTTTGTTGTTAATTACACTTTACCCTTATAATTTAAAATATTACACCTTAATTCCGTATCAATAATAAACTTTCAGATCGGGTAAAATATTCTCATATAAAATTACTAGGAACAAAATTATAAATTGTTTAAGAAGACGTAGTATATTACTCAAATATCAAACTAAGAGGATAAAGCGTAATTTTTCAAATTATAAAAACAAAGTATAACTCATACCAAATCATAAAATATTAAATGTAATTTCCTTAAAATTTTATGATATATAAAGAGTAATTAGTGGTATCATATTATTTACTTTTTAAGATCGACGTTGAAGAAAGAGATAGACACGTGTAAGAGAGAATAAAACTCATGATTTACGGAAAATAAAAATAAAAATATCTCAACTTAATATTTTTATCTCTCTTACTTGTATCTATCTATTTTTGCAAAATAAATGCTAAAAAATAACTATTATGATTCCCGTAAATATTTTTTTGGTGTTTTACTACTAACTGTATTTATATTTTTTTTTCAAAATAAATACTAAAAAATAACTAATAAGATATATGATTAGTGTAAAATTTCTGCTCATGCAATCGTGTCCGGTTAATATATACCATCACCATAGCCTCATGACCTTCGTTTCGCTTGGGCTTAGATGCTCAACAAGCTGGCCCATAAAACAGAAGTGAATGAAATTACCAGCAAAGCCTATAATTTGCTTTTTCTTGGATCACACCGCACCCTCCGTTTCAGGTGGTAAACTGAACCGCCGAAGCTGTCCATTTGTCAGCATATTATCATAAATCATGATGCCATCCCATCTGATTCTTCCTTACGACTTCACTGCAAAAGCAAATAATGAAACTCACAAAAAAATAAAAAAAAATCAAATAAAATCTGCAGTGGTGCAGTGTATATTTCCAATGCTTGAATATAAGACAACCTATACTTTCAAACTCATAATTCCCTTCTTCTTATGCTGATCCCAGCTTTTTTGTTCTTCTGGCATTTTGATGCTTGGATGTTTCTGCCTTAACCCTTCTTTCACAGCCAAATTATCTCCCCATCAGAAACTGGCATCGCCCAAATACATTATGCGTCCAAAATCTGCACCAGTTGAGGTGCGTAGCGTGCTATGCCATTTCCATGCACAAATTGTACCCGACTCCACAGGTCCCTACAGAGCCGAAAATGCTATGCTGCTGATTGCGTTGCCCATCATGCACAGATCACTTGCCTTATTTCAACTTTAAGGTTAAAAAAATGCTGACCATGCTCATCATCACAAGCCACAAGCCATTCATCATTGAGCGTTTTTGATGCAGTTACTTGGTCCCAAACAATTGTGAACAAATTTGACTCTGTGGCTTTCACAGCTAGGTAGCATCTGTAACTTTGTGTGACATTGCAACTATAGCTGTCTTCAAACACAATCACTTGTGTCCTCTTTTGGTTTATCCAATCTGTAGCTGAGACAAAGTATGTGATCATAACTAGCCTATGGAACATTTGGAGAACAAATTGGAAGTGGTCGAGAGCATCTCTATCCTCGCCATGTGTTTTTTTTTTAACGAAATAGTCACATGTTTTCTATTGCAAAAATTGTAAGGTTTAAAGAGTGAATATTATGGAGTCTTAGGTTGATAGAAATCCATTGGAAATGATTTTATATGTTTTCAATAGATTAATTTGAAGTAATAATGAAATTAAAGAATCGAAAAAAAGATAATCATCCGGCAAGTTTAGGCCTTCAAAATCTAGTCCAATGAGTGTTATAAATGTAATTCAGTACCTAATATAATATATATGCCATGAGTTTTTTATTTGATAGGTAATTTTTCAAATCAAAGCTGTATTTAAGAGTTATGATGATTGGAAGTAGATCACTTGAATCTATAATTCTTAGAGGTATGTTTGGAAGTGTGATTGCGGTTATTTTTTAAAATGTTTTTTATGTCGAAATGAATTAAAATAATATTTTTTTATTTTTTAAAAATTATTTTTAAGATCAGCGCATCAAAATAATCTAAAACACATAAAAATTTAATTTTTAACCAAAAATATTTTTAAATTTTTAAGGAACACGGTTTATACCGCGTTCTCAAACGGTGAAATCTTTGAAGCCTACTCTTGGTTAATTTGAGAGTATGATTCACCTAAAATTTTTTATGACTTTAAAGTTTACTATTTCTGTTTAATATGTTACCAAAAAGTTTTAGTGTGTTTTAATATATCTTTTTAATAATTTTTATGAATTTATAAAACAATTATTTGTAATTATTGAAACATGTGGTTAATAACATAAACTTGTTTTGGAGAGAGAACAACTTTTATAATTTGATTTTAAACCTTTTTATATACTAAAATTAATTGATTTTTATGTAGAATTTTAATACATGTAAGGTGTTTCATAAAAAGTTTCATTTCTATACGAATTAATTAATTTACTTAATAAATAGTTTCTAAAAATAGTCTTAGTTAATAATTTTCGACACTCCCTTTTTAATCATGCTTATAATACTTCTTTACTTTAAACTAGAGCATTTTTTTTAATTCTTTTCTGATTATATTTTATAATGTTATTATTTATGGACCATCTCTCTCTCTCTCTCATATATATATATATATATATATATATATATATATATATATATATATATATATATATATATATATATATAGGTTATTTATAGAGGTTATACTTTGATTTTTATAGACATGTTTATTTAGAATTTAATATCTAATTATAAGAAAAATATGACTCATTATTACCATGGTTAGAGTAATTATACGGTTTAGACCCGGTTTTTGAAGGTTATACATTGACACTTATAAAATTATTTACTTTGAATTTTATGCCAAGTCATAAAAAAAATATGACTCATTATTATTGTGGTTAAAGTAACCATATGCTTTGGACCCCAACCTTTAAAGGTTATTCATCGACACCTATAAACATGTTTATTTAGAATTTAATGTTTAGTTATAAAATAAAATATTATCTATTATTATTGTGATTAGAGTAACCGTATGCTTTGTACTTGGTTTTTGAAGGTTATATATATAAATATGTTTATTTAAAATTTAATATTTAAAATATAACCTATTATTATTATAGTTAAAGTAATCATAATTCTGTAACTCTAAATTTAATTTTCAATATGAATGTGCATTCAATGCATGCTGGGTCGAGAACGTGCGTATTTTCTATCACAGGATCACGGTGTTAAAAAATGCTGTCAAGTGTAATGTTCATAACATCACTCTTCAACTCAACAATTAAAAAAAAAAAAAAAAACAATAATCCTTAAACTAGTAAGGACTATTAAAGTGGTCTTTATTAACAGGAGGTACCCGAGTGGTTCATAGCGATAAAAACTGTCATGAATCCCTGAGTAAATTTCTTCCAGCTTTTGCACTTCTTCAAACTCTCTTGTCAGCTTCCTAACAACTTCTCTAAAACATAAACACAACCTCATTTTGTTTACAAACATCACCCATGCACTCTCGGAGAGTCCCGCGACTTTCAAATAGGACTTGTTTTGCTGGTTTCCAGCCCCAACGTGCTCATTCTCCAGCAAAGAAATAGCCATCTCATCTGTAACACAGAAGCTTGTCTATCTTTGCGGATTTAGAACCAGGTCAGCAATATAAAAAAACTCGTGCATTTTTCTTGAAACAAAAGAAAATCTCTTGTAAAAGACACCAACATCTTGACCTTGATTGGAGACCCGCTGATTTAGTTAGATCCCTCGAGAAGAAGAAAACCTTAGGATATAACTGTTGTTATAAGAAAAATCGAGTAAAAATGATATCGCAGTGACAGATTAAAGTTTATATCAGAACAATTTCATTTTGCTGCCTCTTTCCTCTTTCCTTCTGAGTTTTGGAACACAGTACAGCAAATACAAACGAAGGCATGCTGCACTATTAACTTGTTAGCTAGACGAAGTACCAAATTCTCACCCTGCAGTTGGATAGCTTGGCCCCTTTACCTACTCTTATGTAAGTTTTATGCTGACAGAACAGGAACAATGTCACAGGTGCATTAAACTTGTCCCTTCTACAAGTAGGGTTATGGCATCAGTATTCTCAAAGTCCCTTCATAGACCAGAACCCATGTGTGAAAGGTGAACTCCAATGTACCAACACCCCCACTACTCAACCACCTATTTAATGCCCTTTCCCCTCGTATTCATTGCAAGAAAATAACAACGTAATCTAGTGTTATCTAGTTATGGTTTTTCTTCTTTGATCATCAGGCATCCCTTTACATAGAAAACATACCATGGTTTTCCAATTAATCACATTACCTACCCCATAAGTTACTATGATCCTCTATATCAGTATATCACATATCGAAATGCAAGGCTTCGACTTCATCAAGAATTACTGCAAGCGAACACTTACCTGACTGATCCAACACAATGATGAAAAATTAATAGAACAAAGCCGCTAGCCGTAGTTGATACAGAAAGAAACAGTAGAAAACTTTCGTAGAGAACATAACATTATAGATACCGGGCTATTACAAAGTCATTTTAATTCCATTATATTCCTAATTAAAAGCATAGATAGTCATCATACATTAACTGGAAAATCCTAGTGATACTGAATACCTGATACGTAACAACAAGATAGATAGATACACATATCCTGCCCTAATATCAGTCCAGTTGGCACAATCAGAAACCCGAATAATACAGAAATCTGAATAGTACCAGAGAATCATTGAAGAACAAAGATGGAAGATAATTTAATAGTTAACATACAAGGGGTGCGCATATGCCTTTTCAAACTCAATAAGTCCACATGCAGTCAAGCTCGGTAGGACCCATTGCCACCCTTCCACCAGCTCCAATACCAGCACCGGTACCATCAAACCTTCCCTCTTCAGGGTTCACCATCCAATTCATTGCAGCACCACCGCCATGAAAAGGTGGTGCTGCCGCGGCAGAGGGTGGGGAGGAAAAAAAGAATGGCAGCTGAAGATTTTCCTGAAGAGACCTCAAACTTGGGAAACCATTGGCACCGGTGTTTCTTGGGAATCTTGAGAATGAATCGGTCATTGGAGGTGGAGGCAGTGGAGCAAGATCAAAGTTATTACTGTTATGCTTGGCAGCGGCAGAAGCAGCAGCTGCGATGGTGGAGAAACAGGACACGTGCTCGTGTTGAGTGTGGCTGTCATAAGAGCAGCTGTCACGGTCATTGAGAGTAGTGGTGGATGCAGCAGTGGTAAGAGTAGTGGTAGCATCAAGGAGGGGAGGGAGGGAGACTGAAGATGGGGAGCTAGCTTCTGTGTAGAGATTGATAGTGGTGTTGAAGCGGTTTTTCTTGGGGGCGCTTCCGCTTCCGCCGCTAGCAGCTCCACTGCAGCTCTTCTGAAAGACTCGAGAGATTACCCACTCGTCCTGATAAGGATTAAAGTTTGAAAATGTAAAATGCCATCATTGCATGTAGTTGAAATAGTGCAAAACATCATACAAATATAGATACGATCACTTTGCAAGAGGTCTCAAAATGAAAGCACTTGGATCACGTTATTTGTTAGCCCAAAGACAATTATCATGACTACAAGGGAATATGCCAACACTTTTCTCCACATAATATCAGAGATGCCTATGATTTTCCTTGAGGTAAACAAGAATATATGATGATTGTTCAAATTTGAAGTTCAAAACAAGATCACTTAGTCAAGCGTGTGGGAAATGTAAACCTAAGCAAGCATGCAAGTCGTATACAAACTATGCAACTAAATGACTGAATAGTAAGCAGTAGCCTCTGGAATAGTGACAAGAATAATGATGCCGAAATGCTGTGATCTGTCTAAATCCCAATAAAGATGAATATTGAGTACTTTCTGCTAGATGATACCCTAGGCAAAATAATGGCATTCCTTTTCAGCCCCTTAAATGAAAATAGCTACAGATCATTCATTTATTGTGGAGACCATAACTACCATGAAATTATTTGCTAGAGTAATGCTTGAATAATTTGCTTTTCCAAAAGAATCTCGGAGCAAGTAGAAGTAGTACGTCCTCCATGATATTCAATGATATAATCAAACTTGTCGCTAAAGCAACTACAAAACCTAAACTCTTTCTTCGATGCACTACCGCAACCCTAATCATGAAATATGGCACCTAAGACTGAGGTCACTAGCTAGTAGTACTCGTATAATAACAGCCAGAAACATGTATTAAACCGTAGAAAACAGGCTTTATCTTACATGGCTTGAAGAGAAAATAAGGTAACAAAAAACACAAGTGCTCGTTTATACCTTAGAGCACCTAGAGAGGTAGTGGTAAGCAAATTTGCCTTCAAGGCGATACTCATGCATAACCCAGTTACTTTTCTCTCCTTTAGGAGCCCTCCCTCTGTAGAACACCAATGTCTTCTTCATTCCCACAAGTGCACCGGTCTTTGAGCTATAAATCTCCCTATCTTTCCCCGTAGCCTTCCAATATCCAGCTTCAGTGGCTCTATTAGTTCTCAGCCCAGTTGGGTACTTTCTATCTCTCAAGTTAAAGAAGTACCACTCTTTCTCTCCCATTTTAGCTTTCCCTGCCACCACAAATCACAAGGAAACCAAAAGTTAGCAGCTTTTTGTGTAAAATTGAAAGAATTAGAGAAGATAATGCATCTTAATTACCTGGAAGTTCCCATGGCTCGCACTTGTTGAGGTCAACTTCAGCGATGGCCCTACCGGTGAAGTTGCTGTCCAGAACCTTCTTTAGGAGATAGTAGGTGATAAGCTCTTCATCAGTTGGGTGAAACCTAAATCCAGGAGGCAAATGGGCATCACCACTGTCAAAGTGGTGGTAGCTCTCCATTGAAAAACAAAAACAGAAGTCAACAAATTGACAAACAGAAGTCGAGCCAAAGCTTAAGAGAAAACCCAAGAAAGACAGAAATTGCAGAGGTTCCAAGCTTTTTTCAAGAATCTATCAAAACCCACATCGTAAAACGTCTAAACAATGCAAGGCCGTGTTAGTTACTACAAGGGATGTACACGAATTGTTACTTAGTTGTCTAATTTATGAGACTATGGCTAGTTATAAGACCTGAGAGAGCGAGTGGAAGCGTGTGTGGGTTTATAAGGGGTGGTCTCGTGGGGGAAGTGATGAATGGAGGGGGCAGGGTGAAAAGGCGAAATAATAGTGTGAGAGAAAGTATGATCTAGCTGGCCTTGGAAAATCTCTCTGTGTTTTCTCTGCTCTGTCCTCTTCTGTCTCTCTCTCCTACTGTCTATAGGAGCTATGGATATGATAAGGACCATAGGAGAGAGGGGGAGGGTGATGTATGTGTCTGAGGAGTGGGCTGTGGGGTTCTGTTTTAGAGTATGCGTGCGTGCGTGAGAAGTGTGCAGGTATTCTCTGTCAGTGAAGAAAATGAAGGGAGGGAACAGAAAGTAGTTTTTATGAGAGAAGTCCTTTTGAAAAAAACAAATGCATTCACAATTTTTTTAAAAAAAAAGAAAAAAAGAGAGAGAAGATTTTCACCATGAATCGATAAAGCTGTTTCATATCTCCTCTGTCAGCGTAGTACATAGATTAAATTATCAATCTTGACAGAGACATTGTAACACACGCCATCGCTCTTTCTCCTCCAATCTCTTCTATCGTCTTTCTTTCTCACTTTTCTCCTCTCTTCTTTTGTTTAGTTTTTGTTCTTTATGGGATTCACTGGTAAAATGTTTATCATCTGATTTTTGGGATTTTTCTTTTCTGTTGTTGTTGATTTATGGTGATCTTATCGAGCTCCAGATGAAAAGGATTCCCATGTAATTGGCTCGCTCTGTCTGCACTGCAAAGTTGCAAAAAAACCATACCTCTAATGATGTGGATTTTCTGCCCTCACAGTTTTAGCTTTTTGCTAGTTACACATGCACCATTACATTTTTATGCTAATAAGGTACGATCACAGCTTCGACACATAGGACAAAAAGATTTCCTCAGGAGTAGTAGCTAAAAGCAAGGTGGCAAAATAGCTTCTTCCACTCTCCCCCTCCCCCTCCCCCTCCCCCTCGTTCTATCTAGGCCTTTCTAGCCTTCTGCAGCTATTAAACTGTTGGCTTCAGGTGATGTAATATTTCTTAGTGTTTTGTTTTTTACAAATTGAGAACTCCGGAAATGTTGTGGCCGCTGAAATTTGAGTGTCCATTTGAGGCTATTTTGGGATATTAACTTTGGAAGAACAAAAAAAAAAAAAAAGTTTAGGTGAAACATCGTAGCATCATGAATTTTTCACGTTTGGTATTTCCTGAAATGCGATATTTAATTGTTATTGTATTTTTAAAATTGACATGTAATTAATATGCTGTTCTAGAATTGCGATAGTAAAGGTGGTCGTAAATAAAAAAATATAATATTAATTAAATATCATGATTTTAAATTATAATATCAATTAAATTTTAATAACTATTTTAACAGTCATCTCGTGAAAATACAGTAGCAAAATTCCCCAGTATTCAGCATATTTTGAAGGGTTATTATGAGATTTATTGTTGAATTACATAATGGCTCCAATTTCAGTTGTTATTTAACAAAACATATTTGGATATGCTGCTACATATCTAGCTCACTTTGATAAAATAACAACAAATATGTTGAATTATTATTAAATACTCTACTAGCACATCCCATAGGATTACAAATACATTAGCTTAATTGTATTTTTAAAGTTACAATTAGACAATATAAATATATATAATTGCAAGAAAACATCGCATTATCTGCATCCTAATAGTAGCTGAAGTGTAACCCCCATGGTCTAGGAATCTGGGGTCAACCTATATGGAGATACTTCCAAGATCATAGTCGTTATTAAATAAAAATGAGTTATTTTTTCATGTTAACAACAAACGGTTAAAATATAAATAGTTATTTTAAAATTTTTTATTCATACTTGTAGAAGTAGCAAACATTCCCAACCTGTTTAGCCATATTCATGCATGTAAGACATTAATGTATGTACAAGCATACCAAGACAGCAGATCCCTAGCTATATGTGGGAATCACATCAAAATCCTCTAAAAGCGTTAGATAAATCAAAGGCACATATCTTCTTGTGAGGTCTATGAATAATAAATTATCAAACAGATGCAGTATATATGCCCTGACATACCTACATAACATATTAAAATGATCAAATTAATTAACATATTTAAGTCATAATTTAATGCATACCTCAGTAAGAGCTCCTCGTCACCATCACTTGGTGATGTGGTAAATGTCTCTTTAATCAATTTATGATGTATGCTACCCCCTTCAATTCAATAGAAAGGAATGCCAATCCAAATACATGCTTGTATAACGTAACAAAATTACACATCCAAGTAGATGTGATTGTTCGTCCATCAATAGAAAGTCCAAGCAAAACTGTAACATCCTGTTGTTTCAGTGTCATTTCCCAGTGCCTGAGGTGGAATCTATGAGTCTAACATCTCTATCGCTCAATTAGTATATAGATCAAGCTGTGGTTAAGCTTGATGTGCTCTAGATAACTGATGTTTAAAAAACCAGCCCGAAACACTTAAAGTTAAACCCTTTCATATAATTTCATTTGCTTATGTGTCCGAAAATAAATTGTAACTTCATCCTGTATAATAATTTAAAATATAAGTACATAAATATATAAATATCTTTAATGTTAAGTAATGAAATTATTAATTAAAGTTAAATACACTTAAAATCCCGACAACAATATCATTCAATTAATGTCTACATTGCAACCATAGGACAAAAATGTTAGTGGGCTTGAGGGGCATGCATTGTGACTCAAACTGTCGATAAACATAGTCATGCACTCTAGGAATGTCAACCTTATAATGTGTTTACCCACCATGAGAAGAAGATTTGCCACCTCGCGTGCTCGACATCATATGTAATAGTACTTGTGTTTAATATGAATTTTGATAAGTTTAATATGCTTTTAAAAAATACCATAATATATTTTAAAAAATAATTGTATTGTTCAATATAAGTTGTTGAATAAGATATGTTTTTCTATTATTGCACATACCTCATCTATAATGTGCATAAACCTCGTTTGCATTCATTTGGTTGTTCAAACAAGCAGACATTTGTCGACTATGTCTAGGTTTCCATCTAGATAAGTCTGCTTCAACCCAGGGTCTATTATAATCACTCCATTCTAACTTATCTAGTAATGGACAAAATGACATGCCATATGCTGATTTGTAGCTGCAAATCATGTATTAATCATCATTAAACTATATAAAGTATAAGTGATTCTCAACGCAACATGCAAGAATATGGAACATGGATGGTGAAATGTTTGTCATTTACCACTCGTGTAAGTTTTATCGTTCAATCTAAATATCTATTTGATTTCTTTTACAACACCTGGTTTAATTGGGATGTTGACCTGGAAAACCTGTTGATCGGAGTTAAACAACATTACAATATGATCTCTTGATCTATCTTTGCTTATTGTCAATTCAACTTGAATTGTTGGAGGTCAAATTATCCCACATTGAATAAAATCATTTGTTTCACGTTTCATTTTCACCTAATAACTATTATATTTGTAAAATGTCAATTGCACTAGAGAACAAACATGCATTGCACAAGGACTTTTTTCAGAACATGATTAAATGATTTTGAAATATTGGTTGTCATACTGATGACCATCATCATACAAAATGCCTTCTTTTCTTTTGGTTCATGCTCAAGCCTTTCTTGATAAGGTAGGTCCAACTTACATAATCTTTTATACTATAAATCAGATTTACATCTTCACGGTTCATAACAAATCTTTATCAAATTTTTTTATAGATAGGTCTTTGAATGTATTATTGAAGTTGCTAACAAAATATCGGGTACAACACTAATGGTATCCAATAGGTTCACGTTAAATTTATTTTACATCAGGCTTAATGCATGCATGTCTATATGATATTATACATATATTTGTTCTATCACTAGTAATGTATCTTTCTAAGCAAAGTAAAAAACCATCTCTAATTGTAATTATTTTCTTCATCAACAATTACAAAAGCCAAAAGGAATATCCATTATTTGAATTAAAAGCAACTGCAATCAGTAATTTTCCATCATATCATTCATACAAATACATGCCATCAATATCGATTAATGGCCTATAGTACTTGTAACCTTCAATACATAGTTCAAATGACCAAAAAATCTTTCAGATACTGTTATACTATCATTAAGATTTCCTTTATGCTTCTAATTAGCAACCATTCTAGATTTGATTCTTTTATTTCCAACAACAACCTTGATGTTTTTTTTTCAAATGACTCCTCATGTGAACTAAACAAATACGCAAACACCTTTCGCTTTGCAACCTATGCTTTATCATATGATATTTTATACTTGTAATGCAATTCTATTTCACCATGGATGCTTACAACTGTCATTGAAAATATAATTCATCACAAGGGTTGATGCAATATTAGCAATAAAATTTGCATTGAATTAATGATGGTCTTTTTAGATAAAGGTTGAGTATAAATGTGTGGCCTTTTTAGTTTTTATATCTTAAATGAGTTTGACTTTTTATGATATTCCCCGTATAAATACCACTTATACTCTAGTGCTTTCATATATTGTAGTTGAACAAAGGTTGAGGTTGACTGTTGAACTCAATATTCAATCGAATATGCAATGTGCTACCATTTAAGTACATTAACTAAATCATTTTTACTAATGAATGTTTGTTCAACCTTTAAATCATAGCCTTCTAGCAAACAACTATGATAATATCTAATCATAGGAAACAACAAATATAGACCCAATAACATCTCTAAATTTAGTAACAATAGATATTATTTAATCATCAACATCTATCATCATATCCGAGGTCTAATGTCTCATCATCTTTATTGTCATTAGGCTCATAATAGTCAAATCTATGGAGATCAACAAATAAATTGTCAAGCATAGTATCATCACTCATTTGTAGCAAATCATCCAATGATAAATTATTTTTTCCTTTACTAACTGACCTTGAAAGACAAGCAGATTGTGATGGCTTATACCTATTCAACCAGAAGTTGGGACACACAATGAATTTGGTCGACTACTCACATACAATATCACTACGTTTAATTTACTTTGGATGAAATAATCCATCATTGTCTTAAAATTGCCAACATATACAATCGGTACAAGATAGCACTGGTATTCTACCCAAGTCCATGACGTATAGTTTTTTTCATTTTCACATATGATATGCCTAAATTATCATTTAACAGTAAATTACTACTGCCATTTTAGGTGATACTATTGTTCACATCAGGAACAATAGTATCATTATAATAACATAACATAAAGATGCTATAAAACATTTTGTAAAAAAAGAAAAGAAATGAATCTAATTTCGTTCAATAGGATATTATTTAAATAAATTGTATTAACTCAACCCTAATTGCCGAAATTCATAGCAAATTCAAATAAATTTCTAAAATTTAATGTAATGCATAATTTACCAAAATTCAACATAATTTATGATATCAAACTTAATTGATATTTTTATGCTCAATTGCATGAAATCAAATCCAAATTCATAGAAAATTCAAACAATTCAAAGAAAATACCAAATTCGATAATTTATTCACAATTCAATGCAACATGTAATTAATCAAAATTCTATCTCATTTATGCTCTATTGCATGAAATCATCAAGCATAACTGATAGCATTATTAGCTAATTCCAACCAATTTACACAAAATCCATAATTCGATAACTTATCTAAAATTAAACGCAACATATAACTCATTGAAATTTTTAATTCCTAATTGATGTTATTTTCATGTTTAATTGCATCAAATCAATCATAATTATTGGCATTCATAGCTAATTTATCATTAATTCAACCTAAATCCTAAACAATAATTTCATTTCAATTAAACCAATCACAACTTAAATATAAAACCACCTAATTAATAGCAATCTAGTATGTTTACCTTAATTTTAGGACTAGAAAGTATTGGGGAGGCGACAACAATGATGATTTTTTACTATTTTTTAAGAGGAAAACATCCTAAGATGTTTGGAGACTAAGATAATTTTGAGTTTTGAGTGTTTTAAGGGAAAAACAAGTGATTGATGTGTTTTTTTAATGAGAGGAGGGTTGCTAGTGTTGTTTTTAGAGAGAGCTGGATGCCATATCCGTGTTCTTCGATTTGGACAGAGATTTAAATTTCACAACATGTTGCGTTTCAAATGCACGATATGTTATCACCTTTCTGATGTGCGATAACATAAAAATATGTTAATTCACCAAAAGTTTTTTAAACAGTATTATCCCACTCAAAATTTTAATTAAATGTGCTAATTTAAAAAAAAATCTTCATTTGATGCTATAAACATATCAAAGATAATAATTAATGTCCCTCATCGTCTTGTAGTCTTAATTATTTGTGATGTGTTAACTTTAAGTGGTGTAACTTAACTGGTCAGGTTCTGAGTTTGCTCCTTAGAGGCCACCAGTTCGAGTGCCATAAACCTCAAGGCCACTGAAAGCTTACATGGTCGATAACTTCAGAGCTTTGGGGGATTAGTCGAGGTGCGTGTAAGCTGACTTGAACACCTCTGATTACCAGTATATATATATATATATTATTTGTGATGTGTTATTATGAAAGCCACTGAAGGTTTACATGGTCGATAATTTTAGAGTTTTAGGAGATTAGTTGAAGTGCGTGTAAACTGACTCAGACAGTTCCAATTACCAATATATATATATTATTTGTGATGTGTTATTATGAAAGTACTTAATTTTTTACACAGTAATAAGTACCCTCTTTGTTTTATCCATTTGGAATCATCAACTTGACTGTGACCGTGATTTTTAGTTGTGATTGTGAATTTGAAATGTTTAGTAATATTATAAAAGCTAATATCACAATATTTTCGATAACTTTTTTAAACAAACTCTACATCCGGTCTAATTTTTTTATAGATTAATTGAGAAATTCTAGACTCATAACTCATTTGAGTTGGATTTCTAGTTAAACTAATGAAAAAATTAAGCGACTTAAAATCGTTCAATCTAAGCAAGTTTTTAATGATTTGATAAAATTTTAAATGACCTGATTAATTTGATTTAAATGAGATGAATATCTTCTAAAAAAACAAATAAAATGTCATTATTCTAGTGAAAATAAATGAATAGATGATCCACAAGGTAACCTGATTCATTTCCAGTATAAGATATGCAACTATGACCTAAACTGTGGAGGCATCAGTTACTTATGAAAATATTGTAGATGCTGAAAATATTGAAGATAATGAGAGTGCGGAAATCTTTAATATGCATCTCAGTCATTTGATTGATCGATTTAATATACATCATATATATCCCTTTGAAAATCAATGGCTGACATGTTATAATTTCAGACAAAGGGGACCAAAAATCCAACCCTCGTACCTCTTACCACATCTAAACTGGAAACTGTATAATAAAACGAAAGAAATCTTACTTGAAGTGGGCAATATCCTATCAAAAAGTGGGAATAAAGACGTCCCAAAAGGCTCTAGCATGAGCTGTGATGGTAGAATATATTTTTTTTAATTCTAAAATCTAGCACATCATGTTTGAAAACACACAAAAATGTCTCTTCCTCCTGATATTTAAATTCTGAGTTTCCCTTCAAGACTTTGCTCTGTGCATTTTCTATCACCAAGACGAGCTATCATGTAATTCCATACACAGAGGTCACAGGTGCTCAATAAGACACAAATTTCTTGGCTTTATACGCTTAAAATTCCTACAGGATATTCCAAACAAAAAGTGGAAATTGGAATAGGGAGTGGAGAACCGCTGATAAAGCTCGTGACACCAAAATCGTACAGTTCCTACTCTTATCTTAGACAGTCATTCCTTATTCTTCATAGGATACCAGGCAGTTCAAAGACTTTCGAGTTAAGCGAGATTGGCTCACTTGATTCAAATTGAGTTGGGATGATTTGATCCAGCTGATCCTGCATGGAAAGAGGTTAGATGTGGTTGCTCCAGACATGCACCTCACTTCTTCATAAATAAAAACCTAATTAATAATAAAACAAGGAGAAAATGGAAAGGATTTACTTTATTATACTTTGTTGAATTTTACCATGCTATTTTACCACTTACAAGTTACAGACGCGAGCCATTCAAGTGAGTTCTGGCTTCGGTTTTTGAGTTTTCCATTTTACTGCTAGACTCGTGATGCTATGCCGAGTTCAACTCAAGAAATGATTATTTAAACCATGCTTGCATCTTTATTCAGCAATCCCATCCATCCATCAACCATGAAAAGAGGGAGAGTGAGAGATTGATGATATGGGATTTTGACACATCATGCTCGGATTTTGAGACACAATGGCCAGCCCGTTTCTTCGCCTCCTAACAGGCTTTACATCAAATCATCTCGTCAATCTGCATGCTAAGGTCTCTCCCTCTCTCTCCCCATCAAAATCAAACACATTGCCATTTTTATCTTTTCTAGTTGTCAAGGCTTCGCTCCCACTTAACAGTACCTATCTTAAAAGGACAAAAAAATCCCCCCACGATCTTCTCCTATTTTGGTCATCTGTCTAGCCTTTGGCGTTTTACGAAAGGGCTCAGTGGCAAGCGCTCCCTTCTCCTCGACACATTTGTTTTTTAAAAGTTTTTTTTAATTGAAAATATATTAAATTAATTTTTAATTTATTATATCATGTCATTAAAATTATTTAAAAATATTAATTTAATATTTTTTAAAAATAATTTAAAAAACAAGTTATAATACAAAAACAAACAAACAAGAATCAATTCTTTTATTAGAAATCAATTGTTTTCCTGCAAAATATCAAATAATGTTGACACTGATTTTGAAATATATATAGCGTCAACATTATTTGATATTTTGCAGGAAAAAAAAAAGATTTCTAATAAAAAAATTGAATCTAATTCACAAACCATGATAATCATTGAATCTTCACGATATTAACAGGTAAAAGATTATTATTAATTAAATAAAAATTGTTGTATTACAAAAACAGAATACAGAGAAGCGAACTGTATCAAATCCCGGTTCTTGATAAGAGCTATCTATCGTGGTAGAAAGATACAAACAGTATAATAATTAAGAGCTAAGCTAACCTCACGATAGGAAGAAAGACGCCATAATCAATCAACTTTTAGAAGTAAAAGCTGACGCATCCAAGCCGCAACTGAAGTGAAATGTCATGGATCTCGTACAACTAATAACTAAAAATCTACTGCCACTAAAAGTTTTGATACTGTTTAGGCAATGAGTAGAGCAACCAAACTTTGAGGATAGAAAATCACTTACCACTGTTTAATAAACACAAAATTTAAGATAAATGAATAGATGATCCACAAGTTAACCTTTAAGATAAATTATACTTTTATAGCATAAATCATAAAAGTATGTGAGAAATAATATATTTTGACTTAATTATTATGGTAAAACAAAGTTTTATTAAACAATTGCTAATGACAATAGCACTTGTATTAATCAATCGCTAATGACACTAACAGTTGTCAACTGCTAATGACAGTAGCGGTTGTGTTGTCAAGCAGCACAACTTTTACCCGAACCCAACCTTAAATTTTATATAAAATAAAATCTAAACCACTAAAATCAAAAGCCCAAACAAGACCTTAAATTACTAAACATTAAACCTATAATTGAAAACGCGTGTGTTTTTTAAACATTATTTTTATTTATATGCTTTTTTATGTTATTAATGGATGATTTAAAATCTTAAACAACTTATTCACATGTTCATTTGTTAATTAACGATTTTAAATCATGTTTATATAAAATAAGTATTGAAATACATAATATGTAAGACAACTTTAAAATCAACATGATAATTAGCTAAAACATTATTACAAAAGTAGTAGTAGTAGTAGTAGTAATAATAATAACAACAACAACAACTCTTAACTAAAAAAAATAATACAATATATACACGACATAATTATACAAAATATAATAATACATCTGAGCCTATCTATGTCTTCTGCTATAATGAGTGGATGGATCAACTTCATTAATAGCACAATTTTCACCTGTTTGTGTAGTCTCATCTTCTAAGACAACATCATCTATTCTTAATGTCTCTCATAACAGGTTAAGTGTAGTACGACATGTCTCGAACTAAGAAGATATATAATAACGAGCAAGTCCATCATCATTATCGAGATCATGAAGATCAGTCATAGCATGTTGACCATCATGTAACAACTGTCTAACCAAATATGAAGTAAATACAAATTATTAATCCATAAATAAAATACAATGGTTTTGTCGAATCCTGTAAAAAGTAACAAATACCTACAATATTTTGAATCCAACGTGCATGTGGCTCATATTCCATCTTCTCAAGTGGAGGAACCTGCGTTGAGTTTGGTATAATGATTCAACGTGTTATACTTAGGTACCAATCCATGTATTCCTCTTTAAAGGTTACAGGATGCACCTCTTTAAAAATAAAATTTCTTTGTGCATCCCACATCGATATATACTAGAGATGGTGGATCATCCAATTATAATCAGCGTGCCTACCTGAACGACTAATAGAATGCAACTGATCGCTCGTATCTATATCAGACGAGATATATTGCTTAAAGCCAAATTATCGCATTACACGATCCGGACAATGCGTCTTAACAAGCTCAAAAAATATGAGGGTGATAACTTATGTCCACAAGTCACCTTTCAATGCGAAGGGCAAAGTCAATTGGACTAAAACAAAAACAAGCAAATCACATGCCCCTTTCAAACATATGATTAAAAGATTCAGAAAAGGTTTGTTATTATATTGTTATATTGATGACCCCTAGCATAAGAAAGTGTCCATTTTTCTTTCGATTCCTGCTCAAGTTATTCTTTCCATTCTAGATGACTATTACCCATATCATCAAACCATACATCAAATTGATGCTTCGAAGATTCATAACACATCCTAAGCAACTTCTTTTTGGCTAACAAATATTTGAATTTGTGATTGAAGTTGTTTTTCAGGTATCTAACACAATATCGATGATATATAATCGATTCAGACCAAAGTTTTGTCATTTCATGCTTAATACCATATACATATACCACTACGGTATATCACCACTACCAACTTATTTTTTACGAGAAACAGACCAATTACAAACCATGTCATCAACTTCAGTATCATGACCAAATTCTAGAACAGGAGACCTCATCATCATCATCATCATCATCATCATCTAATGTTTCAACTAAACCTATTACACCCTCATCTTTATTTTCACTAGGATTGGAAGAGTCATATCTATGCTGATAATAATATGTAATTTTAATCCTATTTTCATCACAAATTCCTATAACCCTATCTTCCAATGTCCTAGATAAACCAGCATTAATTGAATGCAATAATTGTCTAAGTGGCTGAGAAAATATGGGTATTGATATAATAATATCTCTATGCTCCACAATACATGAGCTACTGAGTTTAGGTTGGCTACTCACATACAACTCTATCATGTTCGTTCCACTTTGGATGAACATTTTTAAAATCCACATCAAATGCAATCGGTATCGGAAAATACTGATGTTCCCTAACAAGATATCTCCGAGTGATATCTATTTCAATATTATTATAATTCAACTCAAGTCTTCCACATATAACTTTTTTGGTATCTTTAAATGACATGCCTCTAGTACCATTCAAGAACACACTACTTCTATTAATATAAGTGATATTATTATTTATATCAGGAATAATAGCATCACCATAATGATGCAGTATAAAGAAGTTTGAAGACATATTCTGTAAAATAAAAATACTCATTTCATAAAAAAAAAAATTATCTCAAAATTCAACACAAACAATAATTGTTATTACTTTGACCATAATAATAGCAATAAAAAATAATTAATTGCAAAAATTCAATTACAATAATTTTCACAAAATATCAATTACGATAATTGAATATCAATAAAAAAGTAAATGATCTCAATTAAACAAAATCTTCAACATAATGTTTTTTTTATAAAAAATTCAACACAAACTCTAGTTGCTATGATTTTGACCATAACTTTATTAATAACATCAATTGATTAAAATCCTATCTAATTGCATCAATTAAAACAAAATTTATATCAATTCAAACAATATAATTAAATATGACAAGTAACCCAATAATCAATTTAAACCCTAATTTATCTAATTCAAACCTAATTAATTGCATAAATAACATCGATTGTATTAAAAACACATAATTACAACATTCAAAACCTACTATTATCTAATTATCAAACATAACACAAATACCTAATTAAATCAAAACATAAAATTTATCAATTCAATAATAAAACCCATTAAACTAAGAGAAAATGCAAATGTTTTACCTTGATTTTTTGATGTTTAGGTGGCAGTTCCACCAGTTGTGGTGGCAAGGAGTCTATCAATGGAAGCTTAGGCTGGCAGTTTGCAATAAAAAAATGGTAGAAAGACTCATAAAGATAAAAGGGAAGATGATTATGGTGTTTTAGTGAAGGATTGGATGGTGTTTTAGGCAATTAGAGGCTGTTTTTTCTTGGGTTTTTTTTATACTTCTAGGGTTTTTTACTTAGTAGGAGTGGCGACGAGAAAAAGAGGGGGGGGATTATATATGCATCGCAACTACAATTCAAAATCATGATTTTATTATATAACCACTATTTTAATTCGCGGTTGTTAAAGAACCACTATTATGAATAACGATTTCACTAAAACTGTGATTTAAGAATCGCGGTTTTTATTTTATTTTATTGGTCTATGTGATTTAATCTTAGCATGCATTTGTTTACATACTGCTCATGCATAAGTACATTGGATATGGATTAATGCCTTCATGCATTTTAATTTTGAGAGAATAAACCTAATTTTAGGTTAGGTGGGGAAGTAGCGGTCTGTCTCATGACTTTTAGTCGAGGTTTAAATTTGTGAAACACCCAATTATAAGTGTCTTGTTTATTTTATTAGTTTATGTGATTTACATTTTAGCATGTATTGTTTTACATACTACTCATGCATAAGTACATCGAATATGAATTAATGCCTTCATGCATTTTAAGTTTGAGAGAAAAAACCCAATTCTAAGTTAGGTGGGGGAGTAACGACCTGTCTCATGACTTTTAGTTGAGGTTTAGATATGTGAAACTCCCAAATATAAGCTGAGCGATTACTTGGTAATGGTAGTCACACTGTGCCCCAACCATTCCTTGTAAACTCCCATATTGCCTTTGCGAGAGGTGGTCACTAGGCAGATCATAGATCCATTTGAGACTAGGTAGTAAGCCTACCCCCTATATAGTGGCTAGAACCTGCCCTTAGGATATCGACTCCCTAATAATTCATTTTGCATCAATGCAGACATGATAAAAAATATTAGACTCTACAAGATTTATTCGAGCTAAGACTATGACTTTCCATGACCTTTTTTAAGTATGGGAAAAAGTCTAAGATGAAGAAATTAGTTGAGAGGGACTACCTAAGGACCAAGGTTAGGGAATTACCGTACATGACCAAAGTACATTGCTTTATGAATAACATAGAGAAGCTTGTGTCAGTCTTTAGTTATATAGACAAGACCTTTTTTGAGAGAAGGTATGGGAGAATTACTCATCTGGTGAGACTTCTAGTATAAATTTTTACAGTTAAATGAGCATAAAATGGCAAGACATATATAAAGATCTTGATACTTTTAGCTAACTATAGAAAGGGACCGTGTTGAACATGTTAGGAAATGCTACAAGTATCAGATATATGGTGATAAAATAAATGCATCTCTAGCACCCCTGTTTAATATGACCTCGCCTTGGCCTT
This sequence comes from Populus x sibirica, assembly GCA_019202695.1. Lineage (NCBI taxonomy): Eukaryota > Viridiplantae > Streptophyta > Magnoliopsida > Malpighiales > Salicaceae > Populus > Populus x sibirica. The sequence goes on from JAGMVL010000129.1 coordinate 69,150, forward strand.
TTGATATATAAGGATTTGATGTTATAGGACTAATCAACCCAAAAGCGAGCAACGAGCATAGATTTATCTTGATGGCATCGACTATTTTACTAAATAGGTATAAGCCAACTTTTAGGCATATGTGACACAAAAGGTGAGAGGTTCAATGAGAAGAATGTAATTTGTCATCATAGCTTTCACAAAAATTGATTACTGATAATGCTTAAAATTTCAAGGAAAAGCTGATTGGTGAACTTTACACCAAGTGAAAGATTAAGAACTTTAATTCTTCTCCTTACAAACCTAATATGAATAGTGTTATTAAGGCAACCAATAAAAATCTCAAGAATATCATCTAGAAGATGATAATCACCTACAAAGATTGGCACGAGATGCTTTTACATAGACGTCACGCGTACTTCACCACAGTCAGAACTTCTATGTGTGCAGCCCTGTACTCTTTAGTACATGAGATGGAAGCTGTGATGCCTTTAAAAGTAAAGATTCCATCATCAAAGGTTCTAATTAATGGAAAATTGGAATATTCAGAATGGACAAAACTAAAATTTGAGCAGTTAAATCTGATCAGCGAGAAGAGATTAATAATAAATTGTCATCATCAGTTTTATCGGAGCAAAATGGGTAAAGCATACAATAAGAAATTCAAACTAAGGGTATTCAAAGAAGAAGACTTGGTACTGAACAAAATCTTGCTAAAATGGAGAGAATATCAGAGTAAAAGGGCACCAAACTATGAGGGACCATATATGGTGAAGAAAGCCTTTTCTGGAGGTGCCTTAATTTTGACCAGGATGGACAAAGATGATGTATCAAAATCTGTAAACTCTGATGTTGTAAAGAAGTACTATGCATAATGTACTTTGTCAATAAATCAATGAAGATCAAAGTTTGGCCAGGAATTCTTTGGTGTGCTTTTTTTTTATATATATATAATCTCTAAAAAAACTTTGCATGATCTTATAGGCTCAAAAAACCTTGTTTTTATGTTTTCACAAAATATTAAAAAGTTTTTGGGAAATCAATGTTACTAGTACAAATTCAAATGTGAAATTGGTGTTTGATTTTTAACAAACGAGTTTTGAGAATTCAAGTGATCTCCTAGTAAGGTGACCAAACATTTAGAAACTTGAAAAATAAACAAAAAAACCACTCAAATAACTTTGAAGTTGAGCTTTAGTTGGTTAAATAATGATTCATAATGTGATTTTGCATATCCAACTAATCACAATGAAAGAAACAAAAGCTTATTAATCCTAAAAGCATGAGTTTGAAATGAGAAAATACCATATATGATAATCTTTTCACAATACTTAAAAAATATCCTTTGCAAGTCCTCATTGAGCCTAATAAGTTTTTCTTGCAAGTAAACCCTGAATAGGATCACACCCTGCACTAGAAAAAATACGAGGATTTAAAAAGCAATTTGACCACAAGATTATATGAAATGATCTTCAATAATCAACGAAAAGTCCAAGGGTTGCCAATTAAAGTTGGGGGTATAAAAAAAATTCAAAGATTAAAAAAGAATGAGCATGTTGTATGAAAATAAAAGCAATGAGTGTGATTATGATGCTCAAATCAAATAGTCCAAACCCAACACTAGTAAGCATGTCAAAATAATTTTACAAAGTCAACCCTTGAGTCTAGGAGGCCATTGACTAAAAGAAAGGCTTAAGAACGAGCATTAGTGATCTTTAGTCTTGATATCCCTTAAACATGTTCTAAGCTTATAAATATCCTTTTCTTTCACAGCCAATAGTCAAAGCTCACATTATGTGCTTGATAAATTCCTTTATAATCAAAAGCAAGCAATCTGGGTTGGTAAATGATGCTCTCATGCAAAATGAGATCTCTAAAAGACTACAATTATGTTTTATTATTTATACAAATAAAATAAATGCTTCAAAGATTTTTTTTATTTGAAACTCTCGAGTTAAAATACGAGCATTTTGACAAAAAAAAATCATGAAAATAGAAGGTCACTTCATATTTTCACCAACAGAAAAACTCGTAAAAATTCAACCTTTATGAAACACTGCCCGTAGGAATCGCTTGAATTTCTTACAACAAATTTGTTTTAAACTTGCATTAAAATAATTTTTGCATTTGGTAATAGCTTTGAAATTCCAAAGATTTTCTTGTGAAAGCAATATTTTATAATGAACTGAACACTCTTCTGCATCACATCATCTTTGAGAACACCCGAGCAAGTAAAATGAGATAACACCCTACACTACACCCATAACTCATTCTAGCCAAAAACATCCCTCAAAGACCAGCCCACGAGCCATCCTCACCACTATTTCTTCCTTCTCCATTAGCCACCGTGGACCACCATCAACCTCCACTAACATTCATTATCCTTACAATGGAAGCACCATCAGCCAACGAATAACACTCCCTCAGGCTAGGTAACATTTTCTCCCTTCCCTTCCTTCCTTTGAGTGTTGAGCATGAAGATAGAATGTGTATGGAATAATTACCCATTGCAGGAAATCATTTTTGCCAGAGAAAATAGTCATTCGGTCAGGCTAGTGGTAAAAAATAAAGTTGGGCCTCTTGCCTCAGCCTAAACCGCGTGGCTTGATGGGTTCCATACAAAAACAAATGGAGCTTTTGGGTTGTCTATCGGCTAAAAAAGATCAAATTGGGTTGAGCCAAAGTTCAACCCCTATACGTGGGCTTTGACCTAGTAAGCCCAACCTATGTGGCTAGGCTAAGCCCAACACAACCTTAAGGGCGTGTTTGGCGTGCTTGATTTTTAGCATAGGAAAATTCATCTTTTTAGTCCTTAAGACGTGTTTGCCAAACACGACCTTAAGGGATTTTTCATGCCTCGACTTTTAGAAAAGGGCGTGTTTGGCAAACACGCCCTACTGCCATCCTTTTAGCCTTAACTTGTTCTTTATTTTAGTGTCTAGCCAAACAAGCCCTAAATAATTTTTAAAAAGTTCTAAAAAAATTCAGAGATCATTTAAAATTGTTTGTGGGTCCCTCGCATGTTTTTCCGATAATTTCACTTAATATCGGACTATAGACTTACACTGTAAAATATTGACCTAATATAAAAATACTTGTTTTCTCTAAAATTCCAAAAAAATCAAGAAAGTGAGAGAAAAAGGCAGAAAAAATATAAAAAAAATATAAAGAGAAAGAGAAAAGTGGATTGTTCTCTAGATAGGCCGGCAAACTAGTCGGTCTAGTCGCCCATGCATTGAGCGACCATGTTGATCCCAATGTTTTTTTCATTAATGATTTTTTTTCATTTATTTTTTTACCATCACAAACAATCTTTCAGTGGGTTGACATAATCTCCCAGTTTTACCTTTCACGCATTATATAATAGTTAAATTGTTTATATTTTTTAACATACATATTTATATTTCTTCTCTATAAGAATTTTATGATATGTATTTGCTAAAGAGAACGTAAGAACTAGGACTTACTTTCTGTTAAACGCTACTATCAGATTTTATCTTGTAAAGTAAGATGAATTCAATAAGAACTCACGCAAATATGAAATTAAAACTGGTTTTAGATATTGCATAACATGAGAAAATCTCAAGTTCTTAAACCATCTGTTATCTTTAATTTAAAGTTGAAAACAGGTTATGAAAGACCTATATGCTTGAAGCATGCCAGTGGAGAAAATATGGAAAGGTAATGAAAAGGAGAAGAAAGGTACGCCCATTCCTCCAATACACCAGCCCGATGAACTCTGCTTGAATAGGTTCCAGACAACACATCAGCTTGCTATGTAAACAATTGAAACATGTAAAAATATTTGAACTTGTCTACATAAGATACAAAATTCATTCTACAACTGCAAGTTTGTACTATTCGAAGCCCTAATTTATGCTGACATCGCAAAAATCAATCTTCAACCCACAAATAATTGGTATATTTCTCGCTCTCTTCTTCCATTTCTAATAGCTTAGCTAATATTTACTCATTGAGATTAGCCATTACCAATTGAGTCCTCTGCTCTTAAACCCACAAATTAAAATGCAAACCCATAATTAACAAATTACAAACCAATATCAAGTCATATGCACACATACCAATGATAATCATGTAAGCAACGAGGACCCCAATATTGTTAAGCATCACAAAAATCTGAAGCACCCTCCTCCCAACGTTACCAGATGCATCGCCCATGACCCAACATAAGACTCCAACTCTCTAGCCTTGTATACCTCAAATGCATCTCAGCAGAAAAGTCAGGGAGCGCAGCAACAAACACTATCAGACCAAGACCAAGGCCGAGTCCTTGACTTTCATGGTTGCTGGCAATGCCATGATCCCAGTACCGATAATGCATGTGCAGTATTTTGTGGAAAGAATGAGTTACGAGGTAATTTTATTTTTACATTAGAGCACATGGGGCTGGCCTGGCTATTGATCAATGTATTGCTTGATTTTTATCAGCACAGTTTCAAATCTAGCTTTTTGGTAGTGATTCATTCTACAGAAAACAGTGAAGTTGGGTATTCTAATCTGGTTTTTGTTCTGATTTCAGTCTTTTTTAAACAGGTTTATTTAGTATATGTCTATAAGACACTTGATTTTTAGTCAAGAAAATAAGTTGCTCACCATCCGGTGCATAGAAATTGCCCTTCGGCATCATGGCTTCAAGTTTGTCAAATGCAGCCAAGAACACTTTATCAGCATCATAAGCAGCTTTCTGAACCGAAACAAATCAAAAGATTCAGCACTTGATGCTACCTTGTTTAGAAGTAAGCTGCTTCTTGAAAGGTTATTCCTGCAGTCCATAATTCAAACTGAACTCATTATATAGACACTCACACAAGCAGGACCATACCAAACAGCCCTGAGCATCACATCAGTTAGCATTGTACCAATACACAGAATCAGCAATAAAATTATTACAATTTCAAAGTGCTAGTGCAAATATACCGATCCAATATCTGCAATCAACCATGCACTACGAGTTCTTCAGAGACTTCACAAGACATTCACAAGGACTGATGCAATTTTATTTTTATCATATAAACCTTTGAGTATTCTACCTTGATTATTTACATAAAATGAATCCCTTCTTGGTAGGAGACTTTAATTTTTGTTCTCCGTGAAGAAGTTGTGCGTTGTCCAATTGACCGCCTACCAAAAGACTCAAGGGCTTCATGGCTATGAAGTTTCTGTTTCCATTTGTTACAAACTGACACCACATTCCACATAATCACATACATTATCCTTGTATTTCCATGCTTCAGTTTCATTATTTTGACCTCGATTCCAAATGCTTAATTCTAAACTGGAATCATGATGATCGCTGGTACATAAAGACTTGCTTTTCTCTAATAACGCTTCCAAATTACCAAAGTGCTAAGATCCATAGGAGAAGATTCAAGAAATATCCATCAAAATAAAAATCAATATAAAAATGAAAATAATGTACTTTATTTTATAAATATTAAGATAACAACATATTGGATCGATTCGTGTAAACTCGGGTTAACCTGTCAATTGCATCTCGAGTCATGAAATCATGATAACTCTATAGAAAGTAAATAAAAATAAATTATAAAACTTAAAATTTAATAAATCCAATGTTAAATGATGAAATTTTTTAAAAAATCAATTTAAAAAAAAAGACCCAAAAAATGACCCGAGTCAACCCGATTTAACCTGTAAAACCCAAGACCCGGGTCATGAGACGAGGATAACCACAAAGAGAGAAAACAAAAAAAAAAGTCTAATTCTCAATCACCCTGATGTTGAATGATGAAATTGAAAAAAAAAAGATCAATTAGGAAAAGGGAAAAAAAACTCAAGTCAATTGAGTTAACTCACAAAACCAACGGTCTGAGTCATGAGACTAGAATAAACTCACAAAAAATAAATTGAAAAAAAATATAAAGTTCAATCCCTAATAAGTCTAATATTGAAGGATGAAATTGAAATTGAAAAAAAAATATTATTCCACTGAATAGTGTTTTGTGAAGAGGAGTATAGTAAAACCCCCTCCTCTTTTAGTTTTTTTTTTCCTGTTAATGCTCAACAATTTAATATCTCATTTAAATAGTAATTGTTGATATAATAAAACATTACAAATTGATAATCCAATAAACACTATGATTATTCATGAATTGCAATGTGTTATTTTGTTATCGATACTCTTCCTAATCAACAAGTATTTTTCTATCCCCACTTGCATCCCTTTGTTATGGCCTTAGCCTTAATTATTAAGAAACTGAAAAGAGTTGAGAGTAAAGAAAGAAAGAAAGAAAGAAAAAAGAAGAAAAAGAAAAAGACTTGTTACAAAAAAATTGTCATTCATTACTTGCCTCACATGTTTCTAACCTAATCCTATATACAAGGAAATCAACTACCTGTAACTAACAAACTAAGAAGGTGTTTGAGAGTGTGGTAGTGGTTGTGGTTCGAAGTGTTTTTTGCTTGGATATGCATCAAAATAATATATTTTTTTTAAAAAAATAGAACCTATAGGAGCATCACACTAACCGATAAGCTACTTAATTGGCCAATAGCAAGATTCCTCCTCTTTATAGAAATTACAATACTATACTAGGTGTATAAATACACCTGGTATCACCAAGTAGAGGAAGATGAAATCTTAACCATACACAGAGCTGTACACAACAAAGCTACAATAGAGTTACAACCACGTCACATTCTACAAACATGCATAACATACCTTCAATTTTCTTTTACATTGCCTTCTTCTCCCTTGTACACATACTGACTAAAGCATTAGAATGCCTTTGTTACACAAGGGATTATTTTACAAGAACAACTCACGTCAGGCCTAGAATGCAACCACGCCAATTTCTGTGTGAAGTTTTTTTTCATAACTTCATCAATGGAGCCGTTTATGGGGATTTAAACAAAAACCAATTCCTTTCCTTTCACCTCTCACCAAAAACATTTTTTTATGGATGATGATACTCTAGTACAGAGGAGAGTGATTGATCTCCTCAAAGGGACTACAGCTCCCCTAGGTGTCTAACATCTCTCTCATTAGCTGCATGTGCTTAATGATGTTGTCATAGCTATATAACTACATCTTTGCATTCTTACTCCTATATAACAACAAGGTCTTATATGTGCACCAAGTTTGCAAAAACAACACCAGTTCCTTAAAGAGGTAGGGAAAAATGAATGACATGCTGACGAGTAATTTTGGCACTCCTATACTTAAAAAAAGCTACACACATCATTCTCAAATAAGACTTTCCAAACAATCCAGTCATCATCAATCTCCATCTAAGTCTTCCTCACATACCAAAAAGACTTATACATGAGATGAGATCCATAAATCTATGAGATCTTGAACAGGACCCAATCGAAGAATCTCTATTTTATTATAGAATCATGCATACTTGACTTTTTAAAGACTATCTTTATGCAAAAAGCAATTTAGACAACTATGAGGGACTCACAAACTCTTGGAAGCATATACAAAAATATGAGAAGCATCATTGAGCTTGTCACATAAGACATTAATGCTATATGCAAAGTTCTTCCAATAAAGCTTCATTGATTTGCATGTGCATGGTATAACAGCCTAGATCTTATCTTTATTTTCATGATCTCAGCTCCAAACTAATCTCTCTCTTTAGAACAAACATTTCTACCAAAAAGAGCACCACAAAGCTCTTTACAATCATACAATGAGAAGATGAAAGCACTATGACTTATCTCCAATGTTTTAACGGAGAGGTGCTCAATATGAAAAGAATCCTTGAACCTATAGCCATAACATCTCTAATTAGTGGAGCATTCAACTATTTCTTATGATAAATTTTATACACCCTCCTTAACAGAAATCTTCTCAGTGTTAAACACACAATATAAAATTATATCAAGGTAGAAACAACTAGCATGACTAGACAAGGTCACCCACGTTTCCATGTAAAAGCAAATTTTTCACCACGTCATTAATCTCCAACAAAAGCATAAAAAAAAAGTATCAAGGGGCATATTTGTGATCATCTAACATTCCCTTAGCTTATGACCACACCTCTTACCATCACACAGACTAGGTGTTAGTTATAATCCAAAGGAAAGAATTTGTATGATATCCTTTTCCCATGAAAAGCAACCCAAACATGAGGAAACCCTAATAAGTTTTGTCTCTTTCACTTTGATAACAGGTATGACACTGAAGAAAAGATAGAATGATTGATCATTAGAGCTTACCTCCACTAGTTTATATAAAAAAAAAAGTAGCTAGAGCTGGGGAACAAAGCTTGCGTACTTACACTTGATGCGCTGCCTGAGATAAAATAATCCCCTAATTATCTCAAAAAAATTCTATCTCCATCTTTTGAATTTTTTCAATAAAATAGTACTATTTCTCCAAGAAAACTCTTTGTGTAGTCTTCATATCTCCCTTGAAAATCTTTATGACTCTAACGAAAGTCTCCTTGACTAATGTCTCCATGAAAAATCTTTATGGTTCATATCTTTAAATCTCCGAGACTCCATAAAATATCTTTATATCTCCATGAAGATGACATTCACGACCGCAAAAAGTAACACAAGTTCATAAAAAGTAATCTATACAATAAAGTATTTTCTCCCACATTTCAATCTAAAGTTTTCCAAACATGTTTGTTTAGAAAACTTGGGGGGAGGGGAGTGTTGGTATAAAAACTAAACAAAAAAATCATAAAAAAGGTTAGGACTAGCATGGTTCTAAGGCTCTAATGGCCAGCACATTCGCCTAAAGTATTAAACGGCTAGATCGACTACTTGTCCGACCGAGCCCAGCGACCAATCAACTTTTCTCTTTCTCTTTCCATATTTTCTCTCTTTTATCGGCCTTTTCCTCACGTGTTTTTTCTCAGTATTGACAATTTTACATGTAGCACACTCAATTGTTTTGTCCATAAAAGAACGACATACATCACTTTCTTATCACTAATAGTTTTGTTTCTGCTACGTCTACCAACCTATTAAAAAGCCAATAAAAATAAATATACCCTGTCACACATCTATGACAAACTAGCTTCTTTTCTAATCACGTACTAGACATAGAACCTATAGGAGTACCACACCAATTGATGAGCCACTTGGTTGGCCAATGACATAATTCCTCATCCATAAAGAGATTACAATACTATACTAGGTGTATAAATACACCTAGCCTCGCCAAGTAGAGGGAGATGAGATCTTGGTCAGCTACAGAGCCACACACAACAAAGTTACAACCAAGTTACACTCAGATGCGCACACAACATACTTTTATTTTTCTTTTTACATTATCTTTTTTCTTATACACATTAATTTAAACACTAGAAAATCTCTAATTTTATAAGTGATTATTTTACAAAAACAACTTAAGCCAGTCAAAACAAGGTTAAGCCAAAACATAACTAATTCTATTTTTATTTGAATTGTTTCACGCGGGGTTAAGATATAACCTACTTTCCTAATATGGTAGTGACAATTTGGCAATCTTTTCAAGTTTTCTACCTTTTTTTTTAATTTACTAGAGGTTACTTTATGGAAACTAAATCCAAGCCTTTTCTCTATGTTCTTGTTGTCCAAGTTCCAATCCAAAAGCAGGAGGAGGTTAATTGGACTCATATACAACATTTTAATAAAAACAAAATACTCAAATAAAAGATCAAGTGCAAGGAGAAAAAAAAGATAGGCGATGGTACATAAAAAAGACAATGAATTTAACAGGAAATTTACTCATATAAGAAATAATTAAAAAATGTAAAGTAAATAGAGAGTAGGTCCTCAAGAGAAGCTAACATCAAAATTTAAATTGATTTTCCAGAATCACAACCATAAAATTGAAATGTTTATAGATCATGCACGCATTCATGACCTACAATGTCGTTTTAAAAAATCAACCTAACCTTTTATTTATTTGTATGTTTGTGTCTGGTAAATGAGTGTTTGTTTATTATTGCATAGAGTAAAATTTGATCTTAAAACATGAATGTATTGGCTTGATAACTAAAATCAATGAGCTGCCTTCATGGGTATCAAAGTTTAGGACCCTAAACCAACACACACACACACACACACACACACACACACACACACACACACATATATATATATATATATATATATATATATAAAACTTGAAAACAACATAAGAATATCGCAAATTATATAACAAAAAAAGATGGATCTTGTTCAATTATTTCAGTATTACTTAATCAAATGAATCGTCATCTCATTAGAATTTTTCACACATCAAATATTTCAACATATATAACTAGTACTAGCAAACATTTTGCATTTTGATATAAGATTTTGGCTTTAATAAATGACAATAATTAAGTATTTTTTCATATAAGTTGAATAAAAAAATGTTTAAAAGTGTGTTAGCAGTAGCTTTTTAAAATAATATTTTTTAAATAAAAAATATTAAAATAATATTTTTTATTTTTTAAAAAAATATTTTTGATATCATCATATCAAAAAAAAAATTATTTTAAAATTAAAAAATAGTATTCCAAATGTGTTTCAATCAACTTTAAATATATATTTATTTTTGCTGGTCATACTATTAAAACAAAAACAAAACAAAAACGACAGTAAAAACATGAAATTTACACTGAAGCAAGCATAAAAACAGAAATCAAACACACCCTAAATTTATTACCTCGCCTCATTATTCTATATTTAATAATTAATCTGCTCTTGTCTTTTCAACTTTCACTGTATAAACTTTACATGTACGATTACATACAACTACATAAAAACTCCCAAAGAAAAGAAAACATAGAAAAGTTAAAATCAATATGCCCAAAAAGGTCTACTTAAATAAATATAGTAAGAGCATCTCCAATGGGAAATGCTATATTAAAGAGTCAAATTGATAAAATGACTTTTTAAATAGTATAAATATAACTTTTTTGTTTATGTGCATTCTAAAGGTAAAAAGTTATTTAGAAGAGCCAATTATATTTTAATATATTTTATGCTAAATTAATTTTAATATAATTATATAACTAATTTAGATATTTTTTATATAATATAATTATGATGTTATTAATTATATAATTAATATGAGTAATTTATAAAAGTAAATATAAAATTAATGAAGTAATATGAAAGTTAAAAGATATAATTTTAAGTTAAATTTAAAACTTTAAATTTAAAATTTATTTATATAAATATTTTTAATTTTCAGTTTTATATGTTAATGTTAAAATTTTAATTTTTTAAAAGTAAATTCAAATTCAAACTTTGAAAAAAACCACCAACATTTTAAATTTTGATTTTCAATTTTTTTAAAAAAAATTCAAACTTTGAAAAAATGACCGCCAACATTTTAAATTTTAAAATTTTAAATTTTAAAAAAATAACCGCCAACATTCTAAGATTTCAAATTTTGAAAAAATAATCCATCTATAAATATTCTCATATACCTAAACATTTTTTCTCATCATTTTCTTCTCTTCGATCTTTATTATATTTCATTAAAATTCATCATGAATCATTCTAATTTTAATTTTTATGATGCTTTTGATTTTGATGATGACACTCCCATGTTCACCTTTCAAGTTGCTCTTTGTAATGGTTCTTTGAAGAAGAATCGAATAATCAAGGGTGGAGAACAAAGTATCATGGCTCTATTCTTGGTCACAATATTATCAATCGTAATCGAAAGGAAGGTGAGTTAAGGCTATATAATGATTATTTTGCTGAAAATCCTAAATTCACTGAAAGTCAATTTCGAAGAAGATTTAGGATGAGTCGTCGTCTTTTTCTTTGGATCGAAAATGCAGTGGAAGCTCACAATCCATATTTCAAACAAAGAACAAATGCTCTTGGTGTTCTTGGTTTATCTTGCCTTCAAAACGTAACTGCAGCTCACAAGATACTTGCATATGATATTCCTACAGATCTTACTGATGAATATCTTTGAATTGGAGAAACCACTGCGATAGAAAGTCTTAGAGCTTTCGTCAAAGCAATCGTAAAAGTTTTTGGTGATTGGTATCTAAAGGCACCAAATGAGGCTGATATTTGTCGATTATTATCAATTGAAGAGTAGCTTGGATTTCCAGGGATGTTAGGGAGCATTGACTGTATGCATTGGAAATGCGAGAAATGCTCAATTGCATGGCATGGGATATATACTAGTCATTGTTGTGAACCAACTATAATTCTAAAGGCGGTGGCTTCACAAGATCTTTGGATATGGCATGCCTTTTTTGGAATGCCTGGATTATTAAATGATATTAATGTTCTTGATCGGTCACCTATCTTGGCGCACTTCTTGAAGGTCGTACTTGCTCTGTCAATTATACAATTAATGGGCATGAATATACAATGGGATACTAATTAGCAGATGAGATTTATCCTAAGTGGTCAACATTTGTTAAGACAATCCCAAGACCATTAGGAGCAAAGAGAAAATATTTTGCAAGCAAGCAAGAGTCTGCAAGAAAGGATGTGGAACGGGCATTTGGGGTGCTCCAATTTCATTTTGCAATTGTACGTGGACCTGTTCGATACTGGGATGAAGAAACGCTTGCAAATATTATGAAAGCTTGCATAATAATGCATAATATGATTATTAAGGATGAAGGATCAATGAACCTTGGATTTGACCATGAACGTGAAGTCAATTCCTTTATATCAGTGTCACATGTTGAAATACCAAAACTACATGATTTTCTTCAAACTCATAATCGAATCAGGGATAGAGCAACTAGCTCTTAACTACAAGAAGATTTGATTGAACATTTGTAGGAATAATATGGCAACGAGTAGAATCATTAGATTTGAACTTCTTATGTTATCATAATTTTCAAGTTTTTTATGTTTTTTTTTTCATTATGGTTGTTATCTTTTAAGTTAATTAATCCTACTTATTATGGTTAAGTGTTAGAGGAACTTCAAAAAAGTATTATGAATTGATATCAATTTTATAACAATATATTTAAAATAACTAAGAATTTTCTACATATTTAATTAAAAATACATTACATTACAATAAATCAATCAAGTTATTTAAAAATTAAAACCCCTCTTTTGCATAATTTCTAACTTTCTATTTTGAAAATACACTGCAGAAATTGGATCCAAAATAGAAATATCCAATTTCATAATTTGTTTTTCTTTCTCAATCCTATACAATTCTTATTTCTCTTGACTTTATTGAATCATCATGGCTTGTTGCTCTAACATAATTTTCCTGTCTTGTTTATTCTAATCCTCAATTTCAACTAGAGTTTCCCTGAATTGTTGTAAGAGATTTGTTACAGTTACCTCCCCAACTTTATATTTTCCTTGTTTACGTTTACGTCGTTCCTTTACAGCCTTCTGATCGATTGATTTATCTTGATAAATCAATGATTCACTATCTTCTCCTAAAGTAATAGAATCAGGGGTAGATGAAGTTGATGAAGCTGGACTTGCATTGACATGACTTTTTTTATTTCTTACTTGACCTTTGATGTTGACTTGCACACTCAAATTGCTATTTGGGTTCTTTTCTTAAAATAACCCAACAATATTCTAGTTGAAATCGTTTGCCAACGCAAAAAACATATATTTGTCGAGCATCATTAATCTGGTAAAAAATTAAAGAAATTCAATAATGTTAAAATATGTATTGAATAATTTAACATGGAAATGAATATTAAAATTACCATTGATTCTTCAGTCATTCCACTTTGCTGACGATTTTCAATTTGTGTAACAAATCCAACAAATTTACCGACTTCTCTATTTATTTCTTGCCATCTACTTGAGATGCTTATTTGGGAACGATTATTCAAGTTTCCTCCATTCTCTACAAAGTAAGCATGTACTCGAGCCCAGAATTGTTTTGTTTGTTGTCCAACTCCTGTAATTGGATCCTTGCTTGTATTTAACCATGCAAAGACAAGTAAACAATCTTCATTTGGTGAGAAGTTTTTACTTCTTTGTGATTTTTTTATTGTATGGGCATTTAAATTCGAGTATGTTAAGTCATTAATTAATTGATTAGAATCACTTGGTTGAGAGAGAATATCTTTCGACTCGCTCATAAGAAAGTTGGTAAAAGAGCTTGGAAAATTTGAATCCATCTACATTAAAAAAAAAAAAAAAAAACTCAAGTTAAAACCTTATAAAAGGGTGTAAAGGAAGCTCACATTCAATGTCTAGCAATTTTGTAGTTTCCATACATGTGAATTAATAATAAGAATTGCCTTCTACTTGTTCTAACATTAATCTAATCATACAACCATTACAATTTGACCATTTTTTGAAACTAAAAGAGGATTGATATACTGGTTTAGTTGCATTTTCAACAAGACAAAATATAATTAACCTCAAATTAAAATAGACAATCAAAAATAAATTTAAGATATGTCACTCCATATTTTTATCAATATCAACTACCATCATTACTTCCTTTTAATTTTGTCAAAGATAACAATATAAATAAAAATGGTCTTCCTTAACCTATATCAAAAACATAAAATAACAAAGAAATAAAAATCATCACCAATAGCAAATTAACAACAAAAGGTTTCAAAAATCAAGAGATGCAAAAGAAAAAATAGAAAAAGTCTTTAAGCAAATATACATTTTGATTTCAGCTAATTAACACAATCGATGTTATTAATTAACCGGGGGACAATTGATTCTTGTTTTTCTAAATTAGAGAGAAAGGTGAGGCACAATGCAAGGTTTTGAAATTTGAAGGTAAGTTTTCTTCCTTTTATTCTGCTTTTAAAATAAAAAATTAAATGTTGTTTTCTTTCTTCTGTTCGTTCTGCTTTTAAAAGAAAAAAATAAACATTGGCCAACGGATACAAAATAAAGACGTTGGCCAACAAATATAAACCAAATGAAAAAACAGTAGGCAGTACTGTCATTTACTTTTGCCTTTTGATACAGAGAAATGTAGAAATAGAAATGACACTTCCTGTCTTCAACAACTATTTTAGCTGTTCATTTAGCTAACCGGTTGAAGTGCTTTAAAACAAACATAAAAGCTAAAAGTACAACTTTTTTCTTTTACCTATTTTTTTAGTTGCCCGATTGAAGACGCTCTAAGCCCTCCCTTGGATACAAGTATCCTGCTATGTCAATGTCCCATGAAAGGGATGACGAGTTGACTTTTTTTAGCATCTTATCTCATGTATAACCATCTTTTTCTTTTTAGCCTTGTTTTGTTATAATTACATTAATTTTGTAGTATATTAAATAACAAGTTTTTTAAAAAAGAAATATAGTAAAAAAGAAGAGAGAAATAAAAAACAATTATCTTAATTTAATATTAATATATAATATAGGGGAAAAAAAGACAGAGTGCTGAAATATCAAGAGATTACGACCTCAAGGATCTGCATGACGACGATATTATGTCAACCTCTCTCTCTCTCTCGCCCGCCGCCCGCCACCCGCCACCTACGGTGCATCGTAGTTCGAGTCACTTTGGCTTTAGCTTTTGGGGCCACAACTTCTGCTCTCTGTATTATAACGTGAGCTCTTGGTTAACCCTCTCCCGTGGGCGCAGTACGCCCTCACCCACTCCTTTAATTAATAGAAGTCAGATGCTTACTGCGGTAACTATATACTGCCAGTCCAATAATTTAATGGTCATATGTTTATCATTCTGTACAGATATGATCTTGCCACGTCTTCATCTTCACGATGATCCATCTGATGTGTCAACGTTTGGCTTGTTCTCATTTATTTGCTTAAGAAGTTGCACTGTATTTTCAAAAGGAGATTCATTGCTGATCAATTATTGCCATTAATGATTATAAAAAAAGCCTCGTTCAGTGGTAAAAATAATTATTAAAAAAAATATACTAAAACGAAGAGAGGGTTGGGCTCGTTTGGGAATGCGGCTGCGGCTGCGTTCCCAAAAAAATTAATTTTTTTTTTTGCTAAAATTTAATATGATTTGTATGTTTTGGATCGTTTTGATGTGCTGATGTCAAAAATAATTTTTAAAAAATAAAAAAACATCATTGACATGTATTTTGGCACGAAAAGTTATTTGAAAAACACACGCAACCACACTGCCAAACACGCTCTTAGTGTAGCACTTCTCATCTAACACTATTAACTAAAATAATATTTTTTTTCCTTTCTTTAGTTTTTTAATATATATATATATATATATTAATTTTATTTTTTAATATTAGATATATTAAAGATTAAACTTTATAATATTTTTAAATTTATTTTTTTATCAGGTTATCTCATACTCATAATTCAAACTAAAAGTTTAACATGTTAACTCGAGTTTTTTTCCTTTTTCTAATTGACATTTTTTCTCTTTCAATTTTATACTTCAACATTAAGTTGATTGTAAATTAGGTTTCATGATTTATTTTAATATATTTTTTATAAGGTTAACCTCATCTCATGACTTAGATTACGGATTTATCCAATTAAATCTGGTTGACTCGATTTGTTTTTTTGTGCTCTTTTTTAATCGATTTTTTTTTCAATTTCATCTTCCAACACCAGATTGATTGAGAATTAAGTTTTATAATTTATTTTAATTTGCTTCCTATTGAATTATCCTAGTTTCACAACTTGGGTTTCAGATTTAGTAAGTTAACTCAAGTTGACTTGAGTTATTTTTTAGTCTTTTTTTAAATGATTTTTTTTTTAGTTTCATTCTTCAACATTGAATTCTTGAAAATTGAGCTTCGTAGTTTGTTTTGATTTATTTTTTATAAGATTATTATGATCTCATGACTTGTTATGTAGATTTATAGGTTAATCTGGGTTGACTAGAGTTATTTTTTTAGTCTTTTTCAAATGATTTTTTTTATTTTCATCCTTCAACATTGAGTTTCTTAGAAATTGAGCTTCATAGTTTGTTTTAATTTATTTTTTATAGAATTATTATGATCTCATGACTTGGTATGTAAATTGACATATTAATATAAATTGACTTGAATCAATCTAATATGTTGTCGTCTCAATGTTTATTGAAGAAATCTCATCTTAAATATTTATTTTGAGTCAAACTATATTTTTACTTGTTATTTGGGTTGTTTTGACCCTCTAAGGCAATTGAAACACATCAAATCAATTTCCAAATAGTTTAAATTTTATTTTTTACTAGGAACAACATTAGCAATGTCAAGATATTTTTTATATTAAAAAAATTTGATATGACCTACAACGTATCATAGATCAATTATCTAGTACTAAAAGCTAAAACATAATGGTGCTTGGTATTATAGATACTATAACAATTTTTTTTTGTCTTCATTTTCATTTTTTACAATTGCATCCTTATACGTCCAATTTGATGCTTGATTTATCAAATTTTGATAAGGAAGGAAAAATTCAATAATAAAGCATCAAAGTGAATTTTTTCAGAGTTTACACTGAGTTTTGTGGATTTTTTTAGTGTTTTGGGGTAAAAATGGTTGGAAAGTGGATGTTTTGGTAAGAAAATCACCTCCTTTGATTTTCAGCAACCTTTGTGGTGGTTGAATTCTAAACAACACACAACAACTCATTTGTCTTTTTCTTTTTTTTTTTTCCAGAAAAGTATAGGCTTAATAACAGGTCGTCTGCCCCTTATAAAATTAAAACAAATATAAATCATGCCTAAGGGCGCAGGCATGGGCTGAAAGGCTTATGTTCTCGGGCTCTTTTCTCATGTGTCTAACCTCCTTTTTTTTAAAAAAAAAATCTTTCAATTTTATTCTTGATATTTATATATTTAGGTAAAACAAATTTAAAAATAAAATTATTAAACTCAGTATAATGCATGACCAAAGTCACAAATTTGACGGGCTAGGCCACCAAGTCCAGGTCGATTCAATATATTTTTCTCTCTGTATTTTTTCAAAAGAAGATTCTATTTTGAAAAAGTTTTTGAAGCATTTTGTTATTTTGAATTGGTTTTCATGATATGTTTCGTTATAGTCTCTATATGATTAATTTGTTTTAAGTTGCGTTTTATAAAATTATCACGGCTTCATGATTTGTGATACATGTTTAACAAGTTAACATAAGTTAACTCAATATGTAGTTATATTAATTTTTTTTTAATCAAAATTTTTTCATTCCTCAGCGTAGTGCGTGATGATGACTAGTAATCATCTAGCATTTTGTAGTTACTAGTCTTAATACCTGCATCATACCGTAAAGTCATTGTTATAATTAAATAAATATTTATAAAAAAGTTAAGGATTTAAATTCTGTAAAAAAAGTATTTCTCCCATCAAAACTCTTATTTTTAATTTATGTATTTATTTAATTTTATGAAATAAATATTTATTTTTATTAAAAACAGGTTATTTGAACATAAGCTTCAAGTAATTAAAATTAATATTCTAAAAACTAAAAAATTTAAATTAATTAGGAAAATGTATTTCCTTAACAAAAACTCTCTTTGTGAAAATCCAAAAATACACCTTCACACTATTTTAATTTTTTTTTATCCAATAATATTATAGTCGTTTCACGATAGAAAAATAATTATTTATTCCTATTCTATTTGAAAATAACAAATGTTTCCGGTGAAAAGATTTCAAAATCTTTAAAAGCTAGCATTAGATATTTTGAATGGTGGGGGAAAAAAAGTCGTTATATATGTTTTTTTAAAAAAACATATTATTTTTTATATTTTTAAATTGTTCTGATATATTTATGTTAAAAATAAATTTTAAAAAATAAAAAATATTATTTTAATAAATTTCCAAGATAAAAACATTTTAATTTTTTTTACTTCAAATTATTTTGTTTGATATTTTTAAATTGTTTTAATATATTAATATTAAAAATAAATTTAAAAAAATAAAAATAATATTATTTCAGTATGATTTTTAAATAAATATTTAAAAAAACAATTACTATTATTTTATTACAGAAAAAATCACACCTGTCTTCTGATCATTAGAAAAAAATATTTTTTTCAGGATATATACATCAATTGATTCCATGCCATATTTTCTGGACAATGGATCACGACGTGATTAGACTTGATCTGATTGAGCGGTCACAGTTGGATAGACGTGTGAGGTTTGTACTTTTCTATAAGCCATCCTCGATCAGCATTCTTAAAATAATTTGTTAAAAAAATAAATTCAAAAATTCTTAAAATAATTTATTATCAGCAAAAACAAAAGCGCTCATGGGACCGTATCTCTTCCACCCTTTGCCCCACCCCTCACACAGTGAAGAAAACTACATTAAAACAATTTCTTTTTTGAAAATGAGAGTGGGCCGACATCAACAGGCACAAAATGAGAGTGACATTCAAGAATATGATGTAATAATAGTGAAATCATTGCTTACAATCATCAAAGTCTTCGGAGTAGCTTTCACACGCCACTCCAAAACAGTTCTCCTCCTTCATTAAAAGCGGTCGGTGATGATCAAGATCATCGTTCCCACGACTCTATTTCTTCGGATGACTAGTCTGGCCTGGTAATTTGCCATATTCTGCGATTGGCTCAAACGTGTATGGTCTTATCTAGTCCTATCACCATGAATGCAATCTTTCTTCGACTAAACTACAATATCCCGTGACTCGCACGTTCTTTTCCATTATTATGAGTTTTTTTTTTTTAAATATGTGGTTGTAGTTATTTTTTTGTTTTTTATTTAGAAATATATTAAAATAATATTTTTATATTTTAAAAAATTATTTTTGATATCAGTGCACAAAATGATTTAAAAACACCAAAAAATATTAATTTGAAGTAAAGAAAAAAAATAAAAAAAAATTAATTTTTTTCAAAAACGCTTTTGAAACGCAAAAACAAACAGGACCATATATCCTGTTTGACATCCGTTGTTTTTCACTATTATGCTGTGTCGTGTTGGGTCGAGTTTATTGTGTTGTTCCATGTTTTGAAACTCATCAATATGACTAGGAAAACTTTGAAGGCTAAAGTTAGCAAAACTTTGGGATTGTGGTAGCGGTTAGTTTTTAGAATGTTTTTTACTCGGAAATATATTAAAATAATATACTTTTTTTTAATTTTTTTTTTTAATATCAGTATATCAAAATGATCTGAAAATAAAAAAAAATATTAATTTGAAGAAAATAAAAAAATAATTTTTTTAAAAGCGCTTTTAAAACATAAAAACAAAAAGGCTCAAAGAATAGTGGTTATGGTGTCTTGACATGGAGCATGCGCCTAAAGAAATTATAGACTATCTTGATTGGCGAAAAGTCTAGAACGATAGTTCGAAGGGCAAACATAATTTTGCTTTGATGGATTATAACTTTTTATTTGAGCATTTCATTAGCATAATTCTTACCAATTCAAAAAATTTAGCCTGTCAAAGGCTAAATGAGCCTGTTTTAAAGATCAAGATCTATTTTGAATACCTATTTTTAGGTCCTTTTATGATCTGGATCTTTAAACCACCTTTGATTGTTTAGATTTTATGTTTTTTTTATTTAAACCATGATTATCTAGAGCAAAGTATTTAAACTCTTGCTTTGGGATTTGAAATTTAGTTATCAATTCCAAGAATACTCGAACTTTTTAGTTTTCCTGATAGTTTATTACCATGTTTTATTTTTAGTTTTTTTTTTATGTGAATAAACCTTGCTCTTTCACTATATGATGCATCAAGTGGCATTAGAGCAAGATTAACATGACTAATGGATCGTAGTGATAAAACCTATCCTAGTGATATTGATCAAGGGATACGAGCCATTAGGGACACTGAGAAGGATCTTCAAAAGGCTTAAAAGATATAGACAATAACACTTAGATGTTTAAAGTAAAGGTTTGGTCAAGTAGCGAGGACATTCAAGGATATAGCAAATTGATTTAATTGGATGCTTGCAAATCATGTTAACATGGATTAGATCAATGTTGGGGTAATAGAAGGATATTTGTCTCGCAATGCACCTAGCGTTAGATATGCATCTACATAATCGATCCCTCTTGTGGAGAATTTTGGTAGATGAGCAATTGGAGGTGAATATGTTATGTACAAGGTGGCGAAGATGGAGAGAGACGTGATAGATTTAACTATTATTATAATAAGTTTTATTTAAAAATTGACATAGTCCCTTTTAATAATGATTTGGGAATAAAAGATTTTATAAAGTAGCTTGTTAATTGCAATATGGTGATGAATTCTGCAAGGATTTTAGAAGAAGAGATGGTATAAATGGATGCAATTAAACTAAAAATAGAGCTTTTTCTTGGTGAATTAGGGTTTAAGATGATTTGGTCATCCAAAGTAGACCACGTGTTGCATCCTGGTTTTGAATAAGATAATTGTTGAGGGACCAATTTCTACCATTGACTTTTAAATATTACATGTTTTATAAATATCAAAAGTATGCTTAGGATCAAATACACTATTTACTTTATGCATGTCATAGAGAATAACTATTTACTAGAGGCTAAGGTGTAGATCATTATTAAGTATTTGGATGGTTTGACACCTTTTATTAGGGATAAAAATAAGCATATAGATACTGTGCAACTTTTGATGCGCAAAACATAACATTGAAAGTAAAGATATTGATATAGTGATAGTTGGTATTCTTTGCTAAGATGTTAAATGACTATATGCCAAAAGTATCATATACCAAGTGAGCTATTATTAATAGATTATTTTATTTAATTATTGATAATGATAGTTGTAAGAATATAATTAAGTAAAAATATATAAAAAAATTAATCTTAACTATTAAATCTCATTGAAAACCATTAAAATTGGGTGGAGTAAGGTTGTAGAACAAATTAGGGTGATTGAGAGATGTAAAGTTTTATTTTTTATAAGGAAATACAAGGATGAAACCAATTATGGTGTAATAGATATAGATATATAATGTATATTTTTAGTTGGAATTGATAGTATGATATAGTTGCTAAGCATCTAGATAGATAAAATTTGTATAATTTTTATATAAAAAAATATGTTAATTATATGTTAATGCCATTGAAGGGGAAATTCAAATCAAAGCTTTTAAAGTAGAGGGGGATACTTTCTTGACTATAACCTATTTAAATAAGGAATTAGTTGTTGATGTAAAGGAGACCAAAAAACTCATATATTAATTGTAAAGTAACTGATGGTCGAGAAAAAAAAGCAAGTATTTAATGTTCTTAAGATAGTAAAACCTCTATTAATAGAATTTAAAGAAATCATGCTAGATTAGTTCACTAATGAGACATACAATATCATATTGATTTGGTGCTTAGAGCTAGTTTATCATACTTTCCATACAATATGATGAGCCCTTAAGACAGGAAGACAATTAGGGAGAAGGTGAGAGTTATTGAAAAAAAGGGATTTTTTTTTTTAAAAAATGACATAATTTGGTAAAAACTTTAGGAGAATGACATATGTTTGAAAAGTATTTGGAAAATAGCACAGTTTGAACACAACCACGTTTTCCAATATTGATTTTGTACACAATTGTTATTAGAAATAACAATTGAGCACAACTGCATTTCCTAATATCAATTCTATACTCAACCACTGTTGAGAATAACGGTTATGTAATGATGTTTTCTTTTTTGTAAAATAATTAACCTTATCAAAAGTCAACTCAAAATTTTAAAAGATCCAATGGCCAAGGAGATAAGATGATATGGCAGGAGAGAGAAATAATGAAAGATAAAAAAACAAAAAGAAAAAATGGGTCACCAGGGGCATTGAGGATCCATTTTTGACATACTTGGTATTGTTAGAAAGATCTTGACGACACAATTCTAACTACATCTTGAAAGACCACTAAACGAGGTCGTAATTAACTCTAAATTAACCCCGAACAAAACACTTAAAAAATCCATGTTTGGTGGTGTTTCAAGGTGTGATTAGAGTCTTCTCGTTGAGATTTTTTTAACTGTACTAAGTGTGTTGAAAACAGAGCTATGGTGTGTCCACGATGACCTATTCTTTCTTGGCCATTAGATCTTAATTTTCATTTCTTGGCCATTAGATCTTCATAAAAATCTAGATTTACTTCTATAGTTGTTAATTAATGTGATTGAGAAATGACTTTTGAAACAACCGTTATTCTCAATAGCAGTTGTGTTCAAACTGTGCTATTTTTTAAATATTTTTTTAGCATGTGTTATTTTTTCAAAACTTTTATTACTTTGTGTTAGAATTATAAAATACCAAAAAAAAAAAGCAGATTTGAGAAAGTATGATTTCGTGTAGAATTTCGACATTGCTAACACCCAAGAAAGATGGAAATTGGTGAATATATGTCGATATTTATGCTATACATAAGATCATGATAGACTAATGAATTTTTTATCATTATTTAAATTATATGTTGGATTAAATGCATAGGTCTTAGTTATTTTTCAAGATTTAACTACGTAGTTAGCACCATCATATTTGTATTCGATTAAGGGATGAATATAAGTCAACTGTCAAGAAAAAATATAGGTTATTTGAATGATTAATGATGTTGTTTGGTCTTTCTAACACACCCAACACATTCTTATAACTAATGAACTAGGTTTGATGTTCTTTTGTTAATAATGTTGTTTAGCCTTTCTAACGCACCTGGCACATTCTTATAAATAATGAACTTGGTTTGATGTTCTTTCATTAATAAGTTTATGATTATATACTTTAATGATATTTTGATTTATAATCAAACAAAAAAAGACCATATCATTCATTTGAGACATGTGTTAGATGTTCTGATATAAAATAAGTTGTATATGAATTTAAAGAAGCTTATTTTTATGATTGATATATTGCATTTTCTAGGATACGTTGCTAGTGTGGAGAGCATCCATGTTGATAAGGAGAAGGTTAGAGTAATTTATGATTGGTCAACCTCTAACATATAAGTGAAACACTAAATTTCTATGGTTTAGCTACTTTTTATAAGAGGTTTATTAATATTTTCAGTAACATAATTGACTAAATTACTAAGTGCATGAAGAAGGCAAATCTTAACTGGGGTGAGAGGCTAAAAAGAGTTGTGCTCTATTTAAAAAGAATTTTAGCACTGCTCAAATGCTAGCTATTCTTGACTTTGACAAGTTGTTTAAAGTGGAGTGTGATGTGTGTAAAGTTAGCATTGAAGTTATTTTATATTGTGAGAAAAGGTTACTTGCATATCTTCGTAAGAAATTGAGTGATGCAAAATTGAAATGGTCAACTTATGATAAGGATTTTTTATATGTTTATTCAAACTATTAAATATTGAAAGCCATACCTTATCAATAAAAAGTTCATATGATTAATGGTAGAGTATGCCTTTAGTTAATGTAGATACATGTCTTTATTTAGATCATGAGTTGTGAAGTTCTTGAATAGTCAAAGACAAAATGATAAAAACATGTATACTAGATGGATACCTTCTTACAAAGATTCCCAGTAAAAAAGGTGTAAAAACTAAGGGTTTAGAATGATGTTACTAATTCTTTAAATAAAAGAGTTGTATTATCAGTGATTTTGTAGGGTAATATCATTTTCTTTGACTATTTAAGAGAATTGTATGTGTAACATGAAAAGTTTAAGATATTTGAAGTAGTGTTAGAAAAAGCAGTATGTTAATGAATGTCATATACATGAGAGATTTTTAATGCGTGAAAATTAGCTTTGTATCACACACTCTTCATTATAAGAAAAAGTGATTAAATATTTCTATATTGGTAGTTTGGTAGGACATTAAGGTCGATTAAAGATCTTTGATGTTGTTATTAACATGTATTATTAGCCATATTTGAAAAGGGATATGGGTCTATGTGCAACAATGTTACATTTGTCAGACTTTCATAGGATAAACTCATAATATAGGTGTATAAATACCCTTGGCTATTCTTAAAAATATTTAGGAAGACTTGCCTATAGATTTTGTTTTAAGGTTACCTTATACCTAACAAGGACTAAATTATATTTTTATTATTGTTGATTGATTTTTTAAGATGGATTATTTTATTCTATATAAGAAAACTTTGGATGCTATAAATATTGCCATACTATTGTTATAGAAGTTGTTAGATTGCTTAGAGTACCAAAGTGTGTCACTTCTGACATGGATAATAAATTCTTTAGCTTCTTTTAGGGGATTTTGTAAAGGATTTATGATTTTTCTCTAAACTTTAGCAACACACTGCATTTGTAGATAGATAAACAGACTAAGTCCATCTAAAATTTTAAGCAATATGATTAAAAGTATATATGAGACGAAGTATACCAACAAAAATTCAAGCAAAATGATTAGAAGTATATGTGAAGACAAACCCTAACTACGATATATTTCTTTGGCACAAGATGAGCTCAATTACAATAGTGGCAACATAGTGCACATATAAGTCTCTATTTGAGATTGTGTACATGCAAAGTCCAAGACATGTTCTAGATTTAACTTTTGTTGCAAGGTTATAGGTTACAGTTTTATTGTAAAAAAATTATTGAGTAAATACAAACTACTAAGATAAAAGGTTAGGATGAAGTTCGAGAAGAAAAATGCCAAGTACAAAGTCATTGTAGATAAACACCATAAGAGCAAAATGTTTAATGAAGGTGATGTGATTATGTTATTTCTTTGTAAATAGAGGTTTCAATTGGAACTTACATGTAGCTTCAATCAAAGAAATATTACCCTTATTAAATTTTGAAGAAAATCAATGACAATGCTTATATGTTTAACTTGACTCATAGTATAAGTATTTTTAAAATCTTTAATGTGACAAATATTTATTAGTATTATAAAGTAGATGCTCCATTTAATCCAAAACTTTGTTTTCACTCAAGTTCGAGTTTTTTGTATATAGAAGAGACGACATGGAGAATATGATTGAAGAGTTCATGAACTAGCTTAATAGGTAGAATTCTAATAAGGCAGCTTGGAGGGGCAAACACGCATTATTAATTTAATAGACTATAACTTTTGATCAAAGTGTTCTCTTATCACAAATAGTTTCAGAAAGATTATCCAGAGGCTCAAATAGTGAAAAAAAATTGTCCAAAGCTATCTAAAAATATTTTAATGTCAAACTTACTTTGAAGACCTATTTTCATGCTTTTTTATGATTCAAATCTCTAGAAATACTTCATATTGATCATATTTTGAGAATTTAACTTTCCTAATTATCTTCTCTTTTTATTCTAGTATTACTTTTGGATTATATATTATTTTATTTTATGCTTAGCCCATGGTTGACTAAAACAAACCATTTAAACTCATGTTTTTGAATTTAGAATTCAATTACTAGTTCTAGAAATATTTAAACTTCTAAGTTTTCTATAATCTATTATTTTGTCTGTTTTTTAGGGTTTCTTTTGAATCAACCTCATTACTTAGCTATATGTCATGTTGTGTATCCAATACATAGGAACTATAATTTAAATATAGGGATTTAGGGTTTCTATTTTTTTGTTTAATATATTTATTATTTTGTAGACTTGGAACCAAATATTATTTTCTAGATTATGTCCAATGAGATAGTGACATAATATTAGAACCTTCTCCCCTACAATAATCACCAAGGGCTCAAAAAAATCAAAATTGTTTTGGTAAGTTTGATTCTTGATGTTTGATCCAAATGGTTGATTGTTTTTCATGGAAATTGATTTAGTGTTTAATTTGTTTTTTATCAATTAGTATTTTGATTATTAAGGATTACTTTTATTTAGTTTGTGAACCAATATAAATGTACTAAATGTTCAATATGATGACCTTTACATTTTGATTCAAACTAGTCATTGCACCTTTAATTGCGAAAGTTAATCTGTATTTTAGAAAGGTACTTTAAATATTATAGAGATTTCTATATGCAATTTAGAATGGTTAATTCACTTTTTTTTTAGAGATTCTTGTACATAATTGAGTTGCATTACATTATATTTTCTTAACGCTAAAAGAGTTATGGAATGAATCATTAAAAAAATATTTTGTATAATATTAAAAAATAAAAGGTTTTAGATATATGGATATGACTTTTTTAAAAGCTACATAAACACTAAACAAAGTATTTTTTATAACTGAGAAATTTATTATTAGAGATCTTATTTTGTTGATCTAGTTATTTATACCTCATTATACGGTGTCCTTTGTTTTTTTTATATAATTTGATTGTTTGTAATTTTTTTAATTTGATTATTGTGATATTTTGAATCATAATGTATAAAACTCGGGCTAATATACATAATTTTTTATATGATGACCTATGCTAATTAATATGATTAACTTTACAAATGTTATTTTTGATTTATTGGTGTGTGCATGCAATTAATAACTTTACACATGTGAGAAAAGTGGCATTAGATGTCACACCAATGCAAAACGATTTGCTTAAACTTCAATGCATTTAACATCAAATTTCTACATTTATAATTTGAATTTTTTCGTTACTTTTACTAAATATATTTTATACGGCACTTATTCAATCCAAACATGTATATTTATATCTATTTTATTTTATTAACTATTTGAACTATTTTCAATAAGAAAAATTTAAATGGAAAAATTAATATGATTATAAATAAATAAAAATGTATAAAAAAACATATATATTTTTATTGAGAAAATATGTACTTTCTGATGCTCATAAGGATGAACTATAAGGTTGTTATTTCAACGGTGTTAGAAAGTAGTGAGTGAAGTGTACGGTGTCAGCATAGGAGTGTTTGTGTAAATGATTTAATATGTTTTCTAAAATGTTTTTCTGAATGTTTTTTTGTTTGAAAACAATTACAGTAATATTTTTTATATATATTTTAAGATAATTTTAATATGTAAATATACAAATATAAAAATATATATTTTTAATATATTTCAATTAAAACATACTTTTATAAAAACACCATGTATTTTATTACTGGACATGCTATATAGATTTTTTTTTTTAACTCTTAGAGATTTGGTCTAAAAAATGCAATATATAATTAATCTTTTTGGGCTAGTTTAATAACGTTTCACTTTGCCTCTTTATTCTCTTAAAAAAAAACATTTTCAAGAGTTTTGCTAGTTATATTAAAAGAAAAAACTATTTTCAAGATTTTTACTAGCCATATTAATCTTTATCATGTTTTTTGTTATTAACAACCTCTATTGTTATTATTTTTATTTTCCAATCTTAAAAAAACATTTCAAAACATTTTTTTCAAAAAAAGAAAGGAAAGATTTATAATATAATAAGTGTTTGACGTAACTCCTATGTTTTTAAAATTTTTATTAACTTAAAAAAATATTAAATTGATATTTTTTTAATTTTTTTTAAGATTTTAATATGCTAATGTCTTTAATTCACTTTCAAATAAAATATTATTTTAAAAAATACCCTACATCACAGTCAAGCATGATACTAAAAAATTTAATTCAAAAATCAATTGCAACACCAAAATATTGGGTCACATGACGGGAATCCTCATGTTGCCCATCACGCCCAACTCTTAACGAAAAGCAATTTTTGCGTCTTAATTTGGATCACCAATTATGCATATTATACTTTTTAAAAAATTTATTTGAAGCAATATTTTTATTATTTGAAAATATTTATTCTTTTCTCTTATTTGGCTAACAACTAGTATCATCTTTATTGTTGACGGGGCTGGATTCCGAGCACAATTAATAGAGTTTTTTTTTTCCTTTCTTTTCTAGTCCACTTAATTTTCTTATTCATATTTATTTGTATCAAATAAAAATTACATATGGTTAAGGTTTATGTACTGTTTGATATTATAATAATTATTGTTTTTAAAAATATTTTTGTTTAGAAATACATTAAAATAATATTTTATTTTATTTTTTTTAATAAAATAATTTAAAAATATTTAAAACAATTTTATTTTTATGAAATACCATTTCAACGACATCACAAAACGTTAAGAATGCAGGTGAAGACAACTATAGATGTAGTGGATTCACCAAATCCACGATCATCCATTGTTTAATTTTCTTTTTGCATTGGAAAACACAAAGGAAAAGGACATGAAAAAAAAAGAAAAATAGAAAAGACAAATATATCGACAACTATAGAGGTGGTGTTCATTTTGCCTTCTCCTATATTTCGAATAAAATGAAAGATGGGGCAGTTTGCGTCATTCGTAGTTTTCAGATTTCTTGTTTATAAAATTTATAAAAATTACTTTATTTTTCCTTCGAAATTCTACAACCAATAATATTTTTAAATAAAAACAAGAAATCTTTCTCTTTCTATTTTTGAATTTCTTGAAAAAGAAACAATAAATCACAGCAATTTCTTATTTGTCAAAGATTTCGAGGGAGCAATGTACCCAAAGAGTCACTCTGCAATTTAACCTTCTTGTGACAAAATAATATCATAATAATATCATTATGAAGAATCTTTTAGTTGCATTACACGACATTAAAAACAAAATAATATCATAATAATTTTATGATTTCAAGTAACCATTACTTAATTTGATCAATTCTATTTAATATTTCATAATGGAGTATAAAGAAAAATATTTTAATGCTTATTTGGCATTAACCAATTGCCTTATAACCTTTTATTGCTAGGTGTTTTATCCTCTCTTTTTTTTTTTTTTTTTTGTGTTCGTGTTTCTATGTGGCCCTTATCTTATAACTAAATTGCAAAGGGTTACTTGTTAGTACTAATAACATCTAACAATACTATTGATTAAAAACAAAAAGATGAAAAGACTAGCAACTTGACAAAAACAAGGTTAAAAAGGGTTTCAAATATATAAATAAATTAAGGTGGAGTTTTGGACAAAATTAAGAGCTCAATCGTATCCTATTATACCCAAAACTAAAGAGACAATGCAGATTCAATGTCAAATTAAATGATTATTGGATGAATTTGTATACAAAGTAAGTCTACAGACTTAATTATATTTTTAATAGACCAATTTGATTTAATCATGAGCCAAATTAAAGGTTTAATTATGTTTAAGAATTAATTTGAGTCAAATTAAAATATTTGATTAAATGCAGGAACTTAATTATACTTTTAATGGGTTACATTAATTTATTAGGGACTTAATTTGTGAAAAATTAAGTTTGGAAGCCCAATTCGGGCTTAATCGAGAAGATTGAAATTTTAGAGGATCAAACTTAATTTTTATGAAGTCAATTGATTGAAATCAAGGATAAAATTACAAGAAAATCAAAGTTTAAGTTCAATTAAGGGTCAAATTGAAGAAATTTACAACTAAGAATCTTTTTGAAAAAGGCACTAAACTTTGAGAACTTAATTTGATTGAAAACAGTGGTGAAATTGAAGAAAATTGCAAATGAAAAGGCGCTGAACTTTAGGGTTGATATTTGAGTTTGGCAAGGGTAAAATTGCATAAAATTAAAAGTTTGAAATTAATTAGGGATGCATTTAAATGAAATGGTATGTTTTGATCAAAATAGGTTCTTCTGGCATAAAACAATGCCATTTCGACCGACACAAAAAAAAAGAGGGTGCCACATGACTTGTCGTCTGGCCACTGTTCATCATCTTCAACATTTTATACTAAAAAAAGTTGCTCTGATGACTACTTTTCAAAGGTATTTAATGCCTTTGCTCTTCACCAAATAAGACAAATAAGACATCACTCTCATGGTCCGATATCTTGGTCTTATGATTAAGGTCACTAGTTTTCGCATTTTAACCACAGTTAAATCGAGTGGTTTTTTTATTTATTTTCTAAAAGGTCATCTCGGTCTCGTGATCGGGGTCATGGGATGTTCAACATTGGATTTTTTCTTTATTAGGTTGTTCCCGTCTTATGATCCGGGTTGCGGGTTTGACGAGTTAACCTAATTGACTCAGTTTGTTTTTTTTTTTTTTTTTTTTATTGATTTTTTTCCTGATTCATCATTTAATATTGTGTTTGATTGAGAATTAGGTTTCATGATTTATTTTGGTTATCTTTTCATTAGGTTATCTTAGCATCATGACTCAAGAATAATGTTTAACGGGTTAACCTGGTTTGACATGACTCATTTTTTGTGTTATTTCTTTAATTAAAATCTTTACGAATTCCATGATTCAACATTGGGTCCAACAAGGACAATTTTGTCTAAGAGCTTTATAATTTGTTTTGATTTGCTCTTTATGGGGTTATTTTAGTCTCATGACCAAAGTCGTGGATTTGATAAGTTAACCTGAGTTAAATCAAGTCAATTTTTTTATTAATGTGGGTGTCCGGGCCAGCTTGCGTGCACCTCGACTAATCCCACGGGCCCTGAAGTTAACGACCATGTAAGCCTCTAGTGGCTCTAAGGTTTGTGAAACTCGAACTGGTAATTTCTAGGGAGCAAACCTAGGACTTGACCAGTTGAGCTACACCCCTCAAAGTTTTCTTTTTGTTTTCTTTCTATAACGTTATTCCGGTCTGATGACCTGGGTCATGAGTTTGATGGATTGACTCTAGTCGTTTTCTATGTGTTTTTTTAATTGATTTCTTTTTTAATCAATTTGTTTTCTATTGAGTTATCTCAATCTTATAACTCAGGTCGTGGGTTTGACTAGTTAACTCGGGTTGTTTTTTTAAGTCCTTTTTTAATTGATTTTTTTTAATTTCATTCGTCAACATTGGTTCGATTGAGAATTAAGCTTTAGTTTTATTTTATTTTTGCTTTTTATGAGATTATTATAATCTCATGATTCGGGTCATGTAAATTGACATGTTAACCTGAGTTAATTTAAGTCAATTTAATATATTGTTATTTTAATATTAAAAAAAAAATATCATCTTTAATTTTTTTAATAAAACTATGTTTTTACGAGTTGTGTGGATTGCTTTTGGATCCACTGATTCAATCGGGTAGTATCAGATTAATCCTCCATTGAAAAAAAAAATTAGCAACATCTAAATATTATTTTACATTGAAATTTTGTTTTAACCCGACTTAGTAGCATAATATGAGTAATCTAGATAATAGTATGAGCATGATAATAATTCCCTACATAGGTCACAGTTGCAATGCCCATCAAGAAACACCGACAGTCCATTGTAACGATATCTCATACCATATTATAGGATGTAATTGCAGATTAAATTTATTTTGACCCCTTTTTATTTTAATATTGCAATTTTAATAGGGTACCTAAAAGTTGCTCCTCGTACTTCTAACTCCAATATTATAGATTTTGTTCACAATTAATATTGTTTCGCATCACATAACGACTAGTACAACGGGATTTTAAAAACATTGCTATGGATAACTACATCATTAAGATAAGTTCATCCGAAAACTGATTAATTAATTCATTGTTATGTCGAAATTGCTGTGTGGATTCATATTTAATTATTTATAACTCCCCCAGCTAAAACGACAATCTATCCGAGACATTTTGAAGCATGAACCGTAGAATCTTGGCTACCTGGTAACTAGTTGAGATTTTGTTTCGTGTTTTCTTGGCTTTGTATCAAAGCTCTGTCCAGATCAGCAGCCACATTTGTTCTCATGCAAAGATAGGCTGGTTCAGGAACCACTTCAATGTGTGGTCTTAAGCAAGCACTCACTTTGACTGCCTACCCGTTCTATCTTCAAACTCATTTTCTCTCGTTCCACTGTTTGGTAAATTAAAGAGAACCGAAAACCCAGTTTCCAATCCACAAAAGAAGCAAGGTTCAATCAGAGCAGGGACCTGAAAATAAATTTAAAGCATGGAGGATGGGGCAGTGAATGGTTATGAAATGGATACACCTAAAAACATTACCATCAAAGGAATTCTAAGTCTGCTAATGGAAAGCATTGATAATAATAATCATAGTAGGAATGTGATTTCACTGGGCATGGGCGACCCTACTGCTCATTCTTGCTTTCACACCACACATGTTGCTCAAGAAGCTGTTGTTGATGCTCTTCAATCTGACAAGTTCAATGGTTATGCACCTACTGTAGGCCTTCCTCAAACAAGAAGGTAATTTACGAATTTCCTTTCATTGTTTTTTTGGCTCTTCTATTGAATGTATTTGTTGCATACAATTCATGATATGGAGTTTTACTTTTAATTTCTGGATTTGTAGAGTGCTAGCCAATTTAATTTTAATCAGTGCGGCCAATTCTGGTTCCCTGATGTGGGATGAAAAAGGTTTAAGCTACATCCTTTTTCTTTCTTTCACTAGGAATGAGTAGCTTGTTGTTTATCGGTATATTATTATTTTGTAAAATCTGGTTTTTGTGGATTGCTAGCTAAATTAACTTTAATTCTGGAGACCAATCTTCATTGCTTGCATGTATTCCAGTTTTATGAATTTACTTGGCAAGAAACAACTGTTTCTGCTTCTTCTTTGATGAAATAATTTATTATAGCTGTAATTCCTTTTGCTTACAATTGTTATACCTATGGTGGCTTCCTCCCTGACTTGTTTCAATTTCTTTATTCTTATGCTTTCAAATGAAATTAATTAAAAGGAATGATCTGGGTATCTTTAATTAGCTTAATTTCTTATTGCTGTTGCAGCTGAAAATAATCCAGAAATACTATCTGGGCTTGATTCATTTAGTACTAATTACCTTTCTGCTACAGTTTCTGTTGAAATAATCTAGAAGTAACCACTTGATATTGATTCTTCTGGCTTTAAATGTTTTTCTTTCTCTTCCAGTTTGAAGAAATGAAAAGGCCGCACATCTTAGACACTAAAGCAATCTAAAAGTACCAATTTGCATTATGTTCAGCCTGTTTACTCTTACTTGGTTGCAGTAGAAAGCATCTGAAAGTACATACCTCCATGTTCAACTTTGAGAGTCTGCAAGCAACCATAGAGCTTATCAGTTTCTACTTGATTATAATATGCTTACTCTTCTGTAGGGCGATTGCTGAATACCTATCTCGTGATCTTCCTTACAAGTTATCATCTGATGATGTTTTTATAACATCCGGTTGCACTCAAGCTATTGATGTTGCTTTGGCGATGCTTGCTCGCCCTGGTGCAAATATCTTGCTTCCAAGGCCAGGCTTCCCAATTTATGAACTTTGTGCAGCTTTTAGGCATCTTGAAGTTCGGCATTTTGATCTTCTCCCAGAGAAAGGCTGGGAGGTTGATCTTGATGCTGTCGAAGCCCTTGCAGATCAGAACACTGTTGCATTGGTTATTATAAATCCTGGGAATCCTTGCGGCAATGTATACTCTTACCAACATTTGAAAAAGGTTAGCAGTTAAGTGTTTCGATTCAAGTTGAAGCATCTTGCAGTGGATACCACCAAAAGATCATGATTTTGATCTGATGTAATGTCTTGTTTGCTTGTATATTGGATTTAGATTGCAGAAACTGCTGAAAAGCTCAAAACTCTTGTTATTGCTGATGAAGTGTATGGACACCTTGCCTTTGG
Source organism: Populus x sibirica (assembly GCA_019202695.1). Taxonomy (NCBI): domain Eukaryota; kingdom Viridiplantae; phylum Streptophyta; class Magnoliopsida; order Malpighiales; family Salicaceae; genus Populus; species Populus x sibirica. Next base: position 103,304 of record JAGMVL010000129.1, read on the forward strand.
TCGTAATCCATTTGTGCCAATGGGAGTTTTTGGATCCATTGTTCCTGTTCTTACCCTTGGTTCTCTTTCAAAGAGGTGGATTGTACCTGGATGGCGACTTGGTTGGTTTGTGACAAGTGATCCATCTGGCATGTTTAGAAATCCCAAGGTTGACTCCCTGATCTCCTATATTTGTGTGCTCTGGCATCGCATTGCTGTACTAGTGTTTGTTTAAGTTCCTCAATTATGGATTCCGTTGCCTACAAGTGTTTGCATTGGCAAGATTTGTCTCTTCCAAAGAGATTCAATGCTGCTTTTCGAGTTCTTGACAACTTCAAGCATAGAAAAATTGAGTTGCATTATCTCTCTCTCAATTCACTTTTTCTCAGTCAACAAATATTTGGTTTTGATGTGCTTAATCTGGATATCTTTGTTTATAGCAGTATACAACACTTTTGTAATGTAAAAATATTGCCTAATTCATTGTGGAATTTTCACATCATGGTTGAATATTTGGAATGTAACATGACTTGAATTTTACTCAGCCAAGTTGCTAAACATTCTCTTTCCTTTTAGGTTGTTGAACGTATTAAGAAGTACTTCGACATTTTGGGAGGACCTGCAACCTTCATCCAGGTTAGTACATTGGAATGCATGATTGAATACTACTCCCAATCTTCTTAAGAAAAAAAGAATTCCCAACTTTTGGTTAGGTTTAATTTTGGTTTGATTGCATCTAGATGATGAAATTTGCAGTCTCTGCTGTTGAAAGCTTTAAATAGGAAGATTCTTCTAGCTTTTCACATAGATTTGTTGAAAAGCAATTGAAAATACGTAAAACTCATTTATAATATTAAATTCATGAGAAAGGAGGTCAGGTAGGCGTGGAGGGACATTGATCTACGTTTCTTGACTACTGCTAATCTTAGAAATGATTAAATCACTGTGGCAAACTTGAGTTAAGAGTGTTAGGCATTGCAGCATGTTATTGATCAAGCTATTGCTTGTTTATTGCTCCACCTCAACAAATAGCAATCCAGAGCTCAAAAAAGTTTAATGTGCATAGACTATATAGACTACTTCCAGAGTTAATATTGTAAATCTGCAACCAAATTTTAGATATAGCAAGAGTACTCTGCTTATTTTGTTCTCTTGTCAATAATGTTTTGGTTTGTTAGGCAGCAGTTCCTGGCATTCTTGAGCTAACTGATGAGGTTTTCTTCAAGAGAACTATCAACATACTGAAGCAGTCCTCAGATATATGTTGTGATAGGATAAAGGAGATCCCTTGCATTTCTTGCCCATACAAGCCAGAGGGATCAATGGCTTTGATGGTAAGGAAAGAGCACAATTTGCAACTCTAAATGTATTCCAATTAGTGGAAATATAAATGGAGTTACACTAATCAAACTGGCTATGAAATGCAGATGAAATTAAATCTTTCACTACTAGAAGATATCAGTGACGATATTGACTTCTGCTTCAAACTGGCCAGAGAGGAATTTGTCATCATTCTTCCAGGTAAGAAATGAACAATTAAACATATAGATTATTTCTTAATGGCTCATTTCTTAATAATTTTAAAAAATAATCAAATTCTGTCCAGAAGCTTCTAGTTCCTGAAAAAGATTTTATCAGGCAAGAAGGAATTGATTCTAATACCACAAAAAGAGATTGAGTTCACGTTTAAGTGTTTTACTAATAGCATTTACTACTACTGATAAAGCATAGCTCAACATATAGGAGTCCGCCGTGTATAGGTAGGTGTTAGGCAACTTAACCAAGCAGATTATTATAATTTGTGTTGATAATCTTTCTCCAAACCTCTCTTTTATCAGGATTAGTTTGCAATTTTTGTGGTTTAAAAACCAGTAGTCCTGCCAGAAGCTGGTTGTGACTTGCTTCCAAGTTGATGTTAGTGTCATGATATACATCATTGCATTGACCGAGCTGCAAATGACAAATTCATAGACAAAATCATAGGAAACCTGAAGAACCAGCCATTTTGTTTTCCCAGGTTTTAGAGGGTGACAAACAGCCATTAATAATCAAGAAGTATGTTACTTTTGCAGGAACTGCTGTGGGGCTAAAGAATTGGCTCCGTATCACTTTTGCCGTTGATCCAGTATCCCTAGAAGAAGCTTTAGGGAGAGTGAAATCGTTCTGTCTAAGGCATAGCAAACAGTTTGAAAGATACTAGCGTTCAGAGTCAACCAAATTATAGGACATTTGCCTGCAATTTATAGGTTCCTTTTCATGGTGAAGCTGTTGTAAAGTTAGATGACCATATTTTTACAGATCCCCAGCAAAGCTTGTAGTCATCAAGACTACGTTGTTAATAAACATACAACATAATATATCAGTGGCCATATTCATGTTTTGTTGGACAATGAGCTTGTAACGAAAGCTCTTTACAAGGAAGATGAACAATAACTTTTCTGAGCGTTCTCTAGATACTTGAAGGCATTCAATGTCCATTCTTGTGGGAGAGCACAATAACTTTGTTCTTCCACAAAAAAACAAATGTTAGGCGTCCATCTAGAGAACAAAAGGTCAATGACTTGACATTTTGTTTTTAGCTCCGAGTATGCATATTATCATGCCAAATGCTGTCATAGAGTCCGCTTGACATTATTATAATAGACATGGTTTTTTCAATTGAATTTAATTTCAAAGGTTACATCAATTTTTATATTTATAATTTTTTAAAGGTATTAATTTGAATTTTAAATTTAAAAAATAGCAAAAACAATTCAGAGGGGGCCCTTTTATTTGCTATAGCGATTCAAAATAGAAAAAGTATTCTTCCAACATACCTCTATTTCTTTTCTCTTAAAAACCCTACAACTTCTCTTTACTATCTCTTTCTTTTCTTCAACAAAAGCTTTGGTTTTTTGGCTCAAGAAAATTGTCTTCATCTTATTATTCCATGATATTATTGTTTTGTGGGGGAATTCCAGTTTGTCTCTGCAGCGATGGTTGAAAATAAAGAGAGAAAAGAAATAGAAAGAAAGATGCGAAGCCATGAAAATCAAATATAGTTTTTTTTTTCTGATTAATTAGGCGCATCTTAACTAATCTCACAACCCTGAAATTAATATATATTATCTTTTTGACTTTTATTGAGTGGAGTAGAGTGAAAGGGATTTTATTATTATTATTATGAATAAAAAAGAAATGTTCTTTAGGAAAAATATATCGTTAATCTATCATCATGGAGTTACAAATATATGTTTCTTTGCTAAGTGGCATTAAGTGGCATTAAAATATAATATTTTTTATAAATATATATATTTTTAATGGCTGATCGCTTATTTAAAAGTAGATGAAATAGTTTTATTGTGTGAGAATTACATGAAAATTAGAATGAGAATATCTTTATTACTAAAAGAAATATGATGTTGTTGTTGTTGGTAATAATAATAATAATAATAATAATAATAATAATTTTTTCCTAACATTTTTACATCATGCATGTTAATGTTACATGTTGTATTTATTATATCATGCATCATGATTTATCATAAAATAATTTATGGATTCTATTTTCACATTAACGAAAATAAATTTTTTTTTTGCAACAAAAATAAATGATTTCTGAATTAAAGATAAAATAGTCAAGATTGCTAATTTAATTTAATTCCACATGTATTTCAAATAGTATAATTGAATTTAATTATATGGTTTTATATTTTAATATAAATATAAGAATTGTAATAGGTTATCAATTGAATTCAAATCAGATGTGAAATTGAATGCAATTTCACATGTGATTTGATTCCAAACATGTAGTAAAAGACGTGGGGAAAATATTATTCCCAGGCCACTGTAACTTCTCTCACGATTCTCTATGGACTATCACAATAATATTTTTTTCATTTTAGTGATCAAACTTTTTTCTCATTAATTGCATTATTCTATGATCAAATTAAAGGCTCATTGCTTCTATTTTGTTAAGGAGTGGTAGAATTGGAAGACAAGGGACCAATATGAAAAATACAAAGGAAATAGATGGTTGTTCCAAAATTGACTAAAAAAACTTACTTTATTTCTCTTAGTTTGAAACATACCTATTTTATATCCCTTTAATGTTTTGAAAGTTCACTTTTGATCCAAAACTTTTATTTTTATTTTTTAGTCCCTGATTTGAGGTGTAAGAGAGGAAAACATTGAATTCCAATGGTAGAGAAAGAGAAAATGTTGATTAACAACAATTCTAACCACCAAAATAATCAATTTTGGTGTCTACGCATTTCATTTAATGAGAAGAGTTCTTCTAATATGTTATTTCACCTTCAAATTGCTTGAAAAATCATATTTAACCTTGAAAATTTTTTGGGTTTCAGGTTGAGTTGTTTTTTTATCGTTTTTTTTTAGTTATTTGAAGGCATAAATATGTTTATTTATGTCTCTATGGTGTTTTTGGATTAAAAAAAAGCTTAAAATGAATTTTTTTGGTGTAAAACAACCATGCACTGACTTTTTAGCAACCTTTAGTCGCCAAAATTTAGGCAAAGCAAGTGACATGTTACCTAATATATTTTTTAAAAAAATAGAGGTAGATGAAAAGTCATCTACTCTATAAAAAAATTATATATATATATATATATATATATTAAATGATTATTATCGAATAACTTGATGCTTATCATTACCTACTATAAAGATAATATACGGTTTTAGCCTTTGAATATGTTTTTTCCTTTTGTGGGATTTGGCTCCTTCTATCAGCAATTCTTGATTAATTATGTATCAAACTCCTTATAAGAGTAGATTATAACAGATATTCAAGGGAGTTTGATTCTTATGTAAGAATTTAATTAGAAAGCTAAAATGGATAGTCGTTTTCATCTATAAAAGAAGATTAATGATAGAACATATTAACCTCTATCATTTGTTAAAGAAATCAAAAACAAATATCTTAGCTAAACAAATATCTTAGATATTAGCTGTGAACAAACCCAAGACATTGTGTTTTGATTGAGCTAAACCTTTGTGTACCTCAACTATAATAAAAACTCTAAAAATGAGTTAATCATATTCACTTAAAGATTTTGAGTTATCTATTATGCAACTACTAGCATCAAAGTAAGTCTAATTGCATTTCTAAAGATTTTGTAACCTCATTAGAAATCATTGCATGCGCAAGGTGCTCAAACTCTCTTATATTTTCTTAGAATCACATGTGCATTCCTTATTATCAAAGAAATTCAGCAAATTGTTACAACCACTATAATTTACACTTTTTAGTGACTATGCATTGTGACTTACTCCTTGATTATTGGAGGTGCGTTTATTTACATATAACTGAAGAGCATCCTCATCTTCATACCACTGTCAACTAGTAGGCACATACCATCAAGCTTGTTCGACCTTTTCCTACCTACAATGTTCAAAGGAAAAACAATGAAACAAAGAAAGGAACATGATTAAGATCCCGTTTGGCACTAAAATGCTTTTTGGCATCGTGGTCCAATCATGTTTTTGAGAAGTTTTGAAATTTTTTAGTTTCAAATTAGTTATTTTTTTGTGTTTTTGGATTGTTTTGATATCATGATGTTAGAAATAATTTTTTTTAAAATAATATTATTTTGATTAATTTTCAAGTTAAAAATATTTTAAAAAACAACCTCTATCGCATTCCTAAACAGACCCTAATAAGATCACTGCAATGTAGGTCCAGTGACTCTTTGAAATGGTCATGGTAGTTTGATCCAGTTTCTTGTACACGTTGAAAACAAGTTGTACTCAGATAATTTTGTGTTCTCTATCATAATAGATTTGTTTTCATCCATGAACTCAGAATTTTGCTTGTGTGCCATGCTTCAAGTTTTTATTTGGCTATCATGAGAGGTAGCTGGATTGTTGACAACTACCCAAGTTGTCGGAAATATTGGTGTTGGAAGGGAAATCAAAATTGGTTGTGTAAGTTCTTGAAAGAGTATTAAAATAAAATTCATGAATTGATGGTGATAAATTAAGCTCCCATATCAAGAGAAAAATTAATGTGAATCCATGCTTTAATAAATTTTCATATTTAAACTATGGATTGAAATTTTTATTTAAATAATAATACATTTACAGATAATAATGATGATTATATTAAGAATACTTGATGTATATTGTTGTGGTTAGCAGAGTTGTGAGGACAATATTTTTTTATCATATGTTTTCAATTCTGAACAAGAGATTAAATGGTTTGATTTTCAGATCTGGGATTTAGAATAACAAGATTTCCAAGGCACTTTTTGATTTTCTAGTTTTTAATGTCAAAAAACCAATTTTAATTGAACCGAAGGAGTTTGGTTTTCAAACTAATTGTCAGCTTGATCCAGGTTATAATCTCGAGAAATAGAATCTCCCAATTTAATTGGATATTTTAATCCAAACGGACCAAACTATATGGTGAGCACCCGTAAGTGAACAGCTGTAGCCTTCACATTCATTTTGGACCCACCAATTATTGGCCCCTGCTTACATAGTCAAACCTAATCAGCAACATCTTCCATCCAATAAAAGATTTCAAACGTACAAACGTAATCACGGTGGTCCAATAATATAAATTTAAAATTAAAAAATTTATTTTTCTTATAATTTTAAATTCAAACTTTATGATTGCGATCTTTAAATATTTATATAATTATTAATTTCAGTATTATAAAATTAATAAAATTAAATTAATTAAGATACACATAAAATAACTAAACACCAACGATAATAATAAAAAAATTCCAAACGAGACCAAACAAAACTGAGCCGTAATTCTGTCTGACATCTCGTACACTCTCCAAACACTGCAAGACAAACTGCAAAAGTTAATAGAAAAATGGATTCCACCCACCACCTCCTACGACACCCTTATTTTAAAGTAACCACCACTGCAGCATTCACTATAAACACGGCTCACATCGTCTCAGTGATTATCTCTTCAGATCTCTTGTTGACACTTATTTTTCACTGCCTTCTTTGCTTCTTCACGTACGACACATCAATCTGGTAACTTCCTTACCTTCCATAATTCTTTTTTTGTATTAATAATTCTGGCCTTCAATTGGTGTTTTCTGATGAATTCTTGAGCTTATTCGGTGTTTTTGTGTTTTCTTGATTGTTTTGAAGGTGCGATGGCTTCCTTGGAGGTTGAAAATGGAAGTGGTATCAAGGTTCACGTGTTTTCATCATCCTCAGAGGTTGAAAACTCTACACCCCATATTTTATTTACATATATACTTGATCTTTATTTTATGTTTGGGTATGTTTTTCTCTAGCCTGGTGGTTTTTTGTTGATCTTATATAACAATTAGCAATGGATTGTTTTCTTCTGTTTGAATGATTTTTCATGGAGTATCGCATAGACACCTCTTTTTAGTTTTCTTTCTGAATAAGTGATGAAGTAGCATAAAAGCATGTCCACTGAGTGCAAAAACATTTCTTTGTTCCATGATTAGATGATTATGGAGTATTATTTATAATGCTTTGGTGTTCCTATGATCTGGAGATAAAAAAAAATGAAAAGACAGAAAAATTCCGACCGGTGAAGAATGCATTTTTGGCATTTGTTGATTTTTGCGTGAACTCTCAAACTGGTCTATAGTGTGTAAGACAGTATTGCTCTAGATTAACAGCCCCATCTAAACAAGTGCTCACGGATCTTGTTTTATTAGCTGTTGCACGTGTTTAGAGGGGGCAAAAAAGTGAATGTAGCTTGTCATTTACCTACGGATTATACAGAGTCCCAAGAGCAATCCAGAAATTCCTTTAGCTTCTGGGTGTAGCTTTCATGCTCCTTGTCCCTCAGTCCTTATCTGCCCAAATTGCAGAGTAAAAGAGTGGATCCGTTTTCCGTCTGACCTTTTCCCTGTGAAAGATCCAGTTCATGGGAGAAAGTACATGTTCAAGTCCTCTTATCAAGTGCTATAGTGCTTTCTGGTTTGTAATAATTATCATAATACGGCATGCTATGAAACTTGCTGAAAAACAATTAGCTTGCTTGCCGATCTAACATCTAGTGGCAGGCAAATAATTGACTAAACCAAGATTTTAAACAATTCTGAGGGATATCCTGGCAAATTACAATGAGAAAATGGACTTTATTATGCCTTTGTATGAGATATATACTGATATATATCCTATCTAATATTAGCAACTAGCAAGTCGTCCCAGGATAAATTTTCGTGACTCCCATGATAAAAGAGTGGCAAGAATCCTTGGTGTAAATTCTGAAGTCCAAATAGGAGAAAGATAAATAATCCCAAGGCGGAGTGACCATTATTGTTGTTGAGTTCATCAACTGACAATCAAAAGTTTGGCCATATGCATATCAGGATGTCAACATATTGAAAAGGTTAACTTTATCCCAATAAAATAGATTTTCCATAGGATTATGGTCAGTACTCGTGCTCTTACTAGCAGAGATTTTGTTTTATTATGCTGGTACAAGAAAGATTGCAACTGCAAAAATAATACATATGACAGCCTTCACTCGAAAGCAATTGCAGAGTGATCCTTATTTTTTTTAAGTGGCATATCTGTATTATTCATTCTCCTCCTTCTATTTATTACCATTCACTCAAATTCCCTTTTCATTTTAATTATTGTATCGATCAGTTGCTTGAAAGCCTGCATGAGAAGTGGGGTTCAGTGAAAAAGCAACCATACCCAGCAATGTATTCCAGTGTATATGGCGGAATTATTCTCGATCCAGCAATGATGGTAATACCCATGGATGATCACATGGTTCATAGAGGGCATGGTGTGTTTGATACGGCTATCATTCTTGATGGGTATGCATAATGCCTTTGTATTCTTTAACATCCATATGCATGTCATAGACTGCCCTCTGCAATAACTTGCAATTCTAGGATTCTAACTTATGCTTCCTAGTTTGCTCCTTTCGAGAATGCATTTGGGGTTAGGATCATTAAACAATTTGTTTAATGCAGGCATCTGTATGAGCTGGATGTTCATTTAGACCGCTTTTTAAGATCAGCATCAAAAGCAAGGATAGCCTCTCCCTTCCCTTGTTCAACTCTTCGAAGCATTCTTATTCAATTGGCTGCGGCATCTAAATGCAAGAAAGGAACTCTAAGATACTGGCTAAGTGCAGGTCCTGGAAACTTCTTACTCTCGCCTGCAGGCTGTCCAACTTCTGCATTCTATGCTGTAGTCATTGATGAGGACTTCTCTCAGCGCAAAGAAGGGGTTAAAGTGATAACATCCACAATCCCTATGAAGTCACCTATGTTTGCAACAATGAAGAATGTGAACTACCTCCCGAATGTGCTATCAGTAATGGAAGCTGAAGATCAGGGAGCATTTGCCTCCATCTGGATTGATGAGGAAGGCTATATTGCAGAGGGTCCAAATGTGAATGTGGCTTTCATAAGTCAAGATAAGGAGCTTATCTTGCCTATTTTCGACAAAATCCTGAGCGGACGCACTGCATTGAGGCTTCTTCAGCTAGCGCCTAAATTGATCGAGCAAGGGCGATTAAAAAGTGTTAAAACTGGAAATCTTACTGTGGAGGAAGCCAAAGGGGCTGCTGAAATGATGTATGTCGGAAGCACACTTCCTATATTGCCAATTGTCATGTGGGATGAGCAACCTATAGGAGACGGTAACACAACTATCTCTTTAGTTTTTTTTTTTTTTTTGGGTTAATCGAGGCCTTTTATTTGGATACTCTTTATTCACAACATATTATATTATATTTTCACCAAGAGTGTCCTGCCTCTTAAAGGTGTGCCTGGAAAAACTAAACTTTCCATATCATTGGTGCATCGAGTACATACTTATATATGCTACAATCATTGTTGAAGGCTGCCCTACCTATATATATACATATATATATATATATATATAGATTAATCACTCGAGTAATTATGGATTAGATGCTTAACTATGACTACATTCTTACAGAACTTTTTCCTTCTTTCTTTCTTGTGGGAACAGGGAAGGTGGGAGAGCTGACAATGGCACTCTCTGATCTTCTTTGGGATGACATGGTTGCTGGCCCTGCCACCCTGAGGATTCCTGTTCCTTACGAGGAGTGAACCTCATACGTACAGATCAATCAGTGAGGCCGGAGAAAGGATTTAAGATTCTTGGCTCTCATTGCTTATAGTCGCATGGCTCAGAAATTGCTTGCTTTGTTTAATCATGGTTCATGTGACGTTGAATAAAATTTTCAAGTTTGCTTCGTCTTTCTTTTGTTTTACTTGGAGTATTTTGTGGCCATGTTCTTGTGATGCACTCTTTTGTCTGTGTCTATATATATAATGGTAGCATTTACCAAGAATGCATCATAAGTAAAATGAAAATTAAAACTAGTATGAATTTAATGAGAATCTTAAATATAAAATATAAATATCGTTGTCATTGATGATAAATTATATTATTATCATTCAATACTTACTTTAAAATTAAAACCAGTTTTATCATGTTTGAACTCGGCTTTAACATCCATGCTACTGGCTCTTGATTTCCCAGCCCAGTGGTGGTCTATATTAGCTCTCTGATCTGATCCGCATGCTGTGCAGTTGCTGTATGCCTTCTCTGCTGCAGATCTTGCTTTTTATTCTCTGTGTTTTCTCTGAACCTAGTTGTTTTATCTTTGTTTTTAGCTTGTAAAAAAAGAAAGGAGTCTCAATTGATATAGCATCAATGATGCCACCAACTATCTCCACAGATGATGCCAGAAGTTATGTGTTGTTGCAGAACAACTCCCAGCTCTTCTCTATTTCTCACAAGAATGAAAACAAATTTCCCTATCCCACCCAACCCATAGAATGATGTCTTGACAATCATGAATCGACAAGCATCCATGACTGCCTTTCCTTTCTAAGAAAAAACCCAGTCTTGATAATTTATCAAAGCCAATAGTTGGACACAGCTCTACCAGCAAGCTCTGTCTGTATGAGAATAGGAGAACTCAGAAGGGTAAGTTTGTGATTCCTGGCACAGATTTTGCAAGATATGTTAATAAATTGAGGGTGCATGTGGGGAATCTTGCTTGCTTTGAAAATATGCCATTTTCACACCATTCAAAAAGCATCTCTCTAGATTTGCAATCATCGTGCATCTGTAGGGCTCACGTTTATTTCTAGTCACCATCTATGTGAGACATTACTGTGAAATGCACCATATTGTGAAACAAATAAGTGATTTTTTAATCAATAAAATAAATTCTTGTGAATTTGGATATTTAATTCTCTTGCATGGTAACGGAGCTTCGAAATTAGTGTAGAAACAATTTTGAGTAACCGAAAATTAAACAAATATACGGATACAAATATTTAATTTTATTAAAATCTATGATGAGGTATAATCTTTATTTAAAATATTTTTATAAGAAAATAAATAATTTTTTGATTTTTTTTAAAATTTGATTTATAACGACTTGATTTATTTATAAAATCAAATCAATATTTATACTTTGCAAGAACATAAATTTAGACGTGTATTGTGAAACAATATTTGATGATTTGATACTTTAATAAGTACATTTAATTTATCTTCAAAATATTATTCAAAATATTACTGAAGAACTCTTAAGAAACATTTAGGCTTGGTCAAACAAAGCCTCTTTGCTTAAAGAGCTAATCTTAAAAAAAAAATTAAATACTCAAGAATAATTATGTTTTCTTTTAGAGTGATATTTTTATTTATAGAGATAAATAAGGACACTCATGTTATGTGCTCATTATTTTGGGATATTATTCAATAATTTTGATAATATGTATTACCTTCAACTCATATATAGTTTATATAGTCATACGTACAACAAGACATATAAGAAAACAAAATAAATTATACAAAATGCTTGATTATCTCTTTTCATTAGATGATAGAAATAATTTCTTAATTGTCTTTATTTGTTTAATTCTTTGATTTTTATTCTTTTATTGATTATGAAATAATTAAGAATATTTATATTGATTATTTTCTTAACATAACTAAAAAACGTAGGGTCAGTTTAACTATTTATATGAGCCGTAAATCAAGTAAATATATTATTTTAACCATTTGATAACACGATTGTCTTGTGACTGAGTTTGAGTTTTAGAATTGCTAATATTTTCAGTTAAAGTATTGTCACATAAATTTTTTTTAAAAAAAAAAGAAAAAGAAAAAAAGAGGTAACGAATCAGATCGTTTATCTCTTTATAAAGTTAAAAAAAAAAGACTCAAGTGCACGGGTCAGCCCCTAGCCAATACATATTAGCTTTTTTTTTAATAGGCTCATGACTTTATTTTAGTGGATTTTTTTCCCTTTCAATTTCATCTTTTTATATTTGGTTTTTATTGAATTTTATTATTTAGTATTGGATTATTATGAATCAATTTTTGTATTTTTTATCATATAAAAAAATAAAAAAAATTAATTTAACCCAGTGGAATTCATAACTCGAGTCACATGTTTGACTAGGATGAATCTTTCCCTAATTAAATAGTTGGTTTGGAAGTTTTTAAATTTAAACTATTATACCATGATTAATGATAATAAAAAAAAAAATTAAACGGTTTAAATATTAATTTTTTATATATCAAAATTTTTTAATCTAACCTACAGTGAAAACTCGCAATAAACTAGTAGTAAACTAAAGGGAACATCTAACCTATAAGCTAAAACAAAACTAATTAAACAAACACTTAATATAACCCAAAAGGAATTTATGAATCCTTATTATCGTGAATGAATAATTTTTCAAATATTTTCTTCAACTCCTCTTCTAATGCTCTTTTACTACTAGCGGGAGGTTTGTATTGGAATGGATTAGAAATGTAACTAGCTGCAGTCTCCAGTTATCCTAGATTCGTATACACACAATCCAAGACCTCATATACTTTGCTAAGAAATTAGGCCGAGCCTCGGCCCATATCAACATACAGTACAGAAAGTTTATTTATTTATTTTTGGCCCATAAGGATATTTGCAAAAACTGATTGAAGGATTCCATAAATAAAATAAAATAAAAAAAGGATCAAAATCTGTAAATGCAGTACACAATTGAGTATTAGTATTCAACTAACTGACTCGATTCAACCCCAAAAAACAATAAATTTAATAAGATTGGCGCAATTCTGAAATGTGCAATTATTTCTATTATTATTAGACAATATAGATTATATTAAGAAGGTTTAGGTACGGTACTTCGTTAATAGTGAAGCATTTTTAAAAAATTTCGACTTTTTTTCTTTTAATTGTATATTTTATGATCTAATTAGATGAAATTAAGCTTAAATTTAGAGGTAAACTTATCAAATTAAACACTAAAAGGATTGGAGTGTTAAACACTAAGAAAAGACATGGCTAATTTAAAATTTATAAAAACTTTCATTTTAATCCTAAAATTTATTTTGTTTATTATTCCGTCTCTAAGTTAGAGAAATGAGAAAGAAGCTTATTGAAAAACAACAAGAAGAAAGAAAATTATCAATTGAGCCACTTTTCAATAAAGAAACTCATTGTTATTAATGTTAAAGGGTTTCTTTTGTTAATGAGAGTTTGTTAGTGATGGTTTTGATCATTTATCTTGCCAGAAAAAAAATAATCAAGCTTGGTTTAGAGATTTTTTATAAGGTTAAATTTTTATTTTTGGGGATTTTAGAGTGTTTTGATGTTATTAAGTGATTTTATGGAATTTTATGGTTTTTCCTAGCTATTTTGAGGTTGAAAATTGGATTTGTAAACCCAAAAAAATCCTTCATCTTATTTTTCTATAGTAGTGAAGTTTAGATTTTATGTTCGTGCTGAGCAGCAACACACGTTGTTTGTTTTTTTTTTAAGAACAAGAAAAAATAAATATGGCTCAAGCAGATGGGCTACTCATGCCCGCACACCTCACTTGATTTTTTTAAAAATATTTATCTTTCAATATTTAATTGATTTTAAATTTTTCTTATCTTATAATTAAATTAAAAAAATATAAAAGAGCTAGTGAGTTTATGACCTGGGTCATGGATTTGGTTGGTTAACCCGAATCAATCTAATATGTTCTCATCTCAATATTTAAAAAATTATCATCTTAAGATATTTTTTAAAGGCCAAACAATAGTTTTACAGATCGTTTAGGTTGCATTAAAACTCACGCACCATGATATTTTTTGTCATTTTTTTTTTATTTTTTTTAAACTTATCAAATTGATTGATTCACGTTGATGCAACTACCATATAATTTAACTTGAAATCTGGATTAGATAAAAATTAAATTAAGAGTTTTTAAGCTTGATATATTTAATTATAACAATGTTAAAAAATTTCTCATGAGAATAGTTTTTTTTTATATTCAAGAAAATCTTACTTCGACCCGCAACGTTAGCATGACCAATCTTCTAGTTACTATCTATATTATTCACGCCAATGCCTCGTATTTGTATTTTCATTTCTCTGTTCCTTGTTAGTACTTATAATTTTTTTTAAAATAACAATTCTTCCACAGCACTCCAAAATTCACCATTTATTTAAAACTCTTTTCTTTTCCTTTTTCCTGTTCGTCTATAAAATTAAGAAATGAAGGCATTTTCAATTAAAGCACAAGGGCTTTGCAGTAACTAGATTTGTGCACTACGCCGCGATCTAAAATAATTTTATTAATAAAAAAAAAAAGACATCATGGTGATGTGAGCATTCTCTAAGAGAAAGGTAGTTAGATATTTGTCGAGAAAATCCATATTTAGATGAAAAACCTTGCATGGTTGATAATCGAAGTTGTTGTTAATTTATGACAGACCTGCAGTTAATTTCATGCAACAGGTCATGGCTTTTATGCAATCTTTGCACTAGATTGATGATCATGTTGGGTGGTCTGACACAAATTCTAGTACAGCTTCATATATTTTAGAATCTAGTTCATGTTGTAAAACTGTTTCCGTTCATAGTTTTCCTTAAATGCAAATATTGATCTAGAAATCATACATCACATTTTATTAAATACTTTGTAAATTGTTTTGGCATTGCGAGAAGAAACAACTAAAGCTTCAAATGAAGACTATTCACCAAATTCATTGTTTAGTCTTGTTAAACAGTTATGAAGCTAGCTAGCTACTACATTGATTGTACGGAAATATATAACAAGGTAAAATACACAGTAAGTAAACATAATTGTTATTTTTAATTTTTGGATAAATACACAAATGGATTATAAAGAGAGAAGAAAAATCCATTTTGAATCAACATTACAATTAGGGTTAGGGTAATCATATATATCAAGTCGTATCCATGGCGACACAGACATGGAATGAACAGAAGGAATGTTTCTAAACATTTATAGCCATATAGTATAGCTAAACTACCAAGAAGAGACCTTAGCTTAGAACCCTCAAGAACCGAACAAACTGACTCTCTCTTTGTCGAACATCTCAAAATACTGATATATGACGCTGACAGCAAGAAGAACTCCTGTCCCTGAACCAATTGCACCCATCATATCTGCGGACACTGTCAAGGCACCAAGGCACATTCCTCCAAATGCTGCAGCTACGGGTATGTGGCGGTTCAGCACGGCTTCTAACTGCCCTTCGCGATAACCCGGCATTACCATTTTTTGATCCTGCATACAAATATCTCACCGTTTCAGATTCTGAATGATACAAGGTTTAATTAAGGAAATGGTTAGAATTTCAAGGTAACAAGGAAACTTGCCTTGAGCTGTTTAGCAACATCTTTAGCAGAGGATCCAGAAACTTCAGTCCATTTTCTTGAGAACCATGCACATGCAAATAACATGAACACTAGATATAAAAGTGCCCGCATGGGACTGGCTGCCATATCAGCTAAGCTGCAAAACAATATCACGGGAAAATGTTCATAAGAATGTCATTAGCATAAATACATTTTAAATGCAAAAGTAGATTTATAAAAAGGTCCTAGTTACCTTGATGGTGCAGTGATATAATATGCAAGACCACCGACAGGAATAGAATGGCTGGCCGGATACTGGGATTCACTCCAGCTACCGAGAAGATTCACCAAAACAATATTTCCACCAAATCTCGTGTACAGTAACTGTAAAATCAAATAAAATAAAATCAGATTCCCTCAAAATAAGAATAAAAAATAAACCAAATATACTCTTGAGATTAAACCAGGAAACTCAACCACATCGGTACCTGAGAGAGAAAATAGATGTTTGATATGAATGCCGAGAGTAGAACGATGGGCATATTGGAGGTATAGAACAGCTTGATCGGATACGTGCCTCGCTGCCTAAAGCGGCTGTTAAGGTTATTACTCGTCACAGTCAAAGGCACACGGAATCCTTGTAAGTAGATGGCAAGTAGAGAAATAAAGGCCGTGGAGAGCAGATTTGTAACATTAGGAAGATTTGTTCGGAAAAGGGCTTTTCGGAGAGCTAGCGTCTTGTTTCTCTGTTTTAGCAGTCCATGGAACAAGGCAGGGATAGCACCTTCAAATTCAGGTCCATAAACAGTGTTTATAGTGGTGGGACTAAATGATTTCCACATGAAATTTTCACTGCAGGATATCAGAAAACAGTTTTAAACAATGAACATGTGAAGGTTTGCAGAAATATAGCCATTACCTTCCGAAACATTAGGCAGCATGTATTTACTAGAGACCAAACTAGAAAACTTAGAATATCTTACCACATATGGGTTGCCGTAAAGAGGGAAATTCCAGAGCCTAGGCCATATCCAATCTGGAGAAGTTCATCTAAGCACATCATTAAGATACTGGCAAAGCAGAGTTGTGCAATGATGAGGATATAATTTCCCACTCCAAGTAGTCCTAGAGGACCATACATTCCCATGAAAGGGTTTGCAGCAGCTTGACCGATAGCTATCAAAATACTCAAGAACTTTTCTGCAGCCTTTCTGCAAGTGCAAAGGAATGATATGTCAAACACACATGCAGCAGAAATTATAAAGTCGTAACGAAACTGTGTATATGAAAGCTAAGAGCTTACAGAAGTGCGCGATCTTCACGAACATCTTTGTTTACTTTAATCAACTTTGAACCAGCTAAAAACTGCATCACCATCCCGGAAGTCACAAGAGGACCTATTCCGAGCTCCATGACAGTCCCACGGCTTGAAGCAAGAATAGCACGCATCCAGTGCATTGGATCTGCACCTGTTGTGGAGTGTATGCCATAGAGGGGAAGCTGGCTGCAGGCCAAGAAAATAACGAGAGAGATCCCAGTGTACATGGCCTTCACCCTGAAAGGAACCACATTGACAGGACGCTGCACTTCCGGTATGAACGGAAGGAATGGTTTGACTAGTTTTAGAGCACTAAATCCACTCCCCATAACTTTCCAAAACCGAACCTATTTAACCTGCATATTCAACCAAAAGCAGTTTCATTAAATTAGTCCGATTAGTGAAAAATCAAACTTGACAAGTTTCTTAAGCTGATCAGAACAACATCCGATTAGCGAAAACTACTGCTGTACTACATAAGCCATGCAAGTTAACTTCATTATAGTACCAAACAAACTTGAATTAAGTAGAGATGACTAACCAGAAGAATTTTTACTTCTAAACAGTAATCGAGAGTTGTTCTCTTGAAAATAGCAAGGTTTTGTTGTGCTAGTTTGTGACAAGACAAATACACTTAGTCACCCTCTATATTTATATTTACAGCTGTAGATAGAGGCCAAACCAATTCCGACATTGGAGCGGATTGAGAGTTTGACTTGAAGTTGGATATGCTTGTGATACATGGATTAACTACTGTCTGTAATCCTATGAATCCAAGTAATCCTTGTTTTCCGAGAAATTAAAAGAAATCCTATTTCTAATCAACTACTGTCTGTTAACTTTAATTTTTCTTTAAAAAAAGAAGAAGCTTTAGTCCAATTAAATTTGATTGGCTATTGGGTCAAGGAAGAGTTTTGGGCAAAAATCAAATTAATCATGCACTTATATATTAAATCTCAATTAAATCCTTAGAATATTTTGTTTTCTTTAAATAAGGGTTTATAAATTCTCAAATATATCATTTTTATCCATGATCATTAGATGATTTTGTTTTCAAATTATATTTTAGATGCAAAATATTTTACACAAAAGGAATTCAACTTGATTTAGTTCTATTGATCTTATAAATTAATCAATTTCTTTGTTCAAATTTTAAATATAGATTAAAGCTAGATCATAAAAAATGGAAGCACACATTATCTAAAGAAAGAACGGGTAGATGACTATGAGAAAAGTATTTGCTTACAAGGCTGCTTTAATGGTAAACTAAAAGGAACGTTTTACCTATAATTAAGCATAAAAATGCTAATTAAACAAACCCATAAGAATTTATTAATCCTTGTTGTGGATGAATGATTTTTCAAATATTTTCAGCTCTTTGTGCTACTACAATTAGTTTGATTTTGTTCTAGTAATTTATTTTTCAAATATTTTTTATTTAGAAATATATTAAAATAATATTTTTTATTTTTTATAATTTATTTTTGACATAAAAATAAAAAAAAAATTAATTTTCAATAAAAATAATCAATTTTGTTTTATCAAACATACTTTCAGCTGCGTTGCCATGCCAAATTGGTTCTACTACTAGCCGGGAGGTTTGAATTGAAATGGATTCTTAGACACACAATCCAAGACCTGAGAAACTTTGCTAAGAAATTAGGCCGAGCCTCGGCCCATATAAAAAATAGGGTGCAATAGTTCTTTAGGCCCTATCAACTTACACACCAATATACACTATAAAATGTTTATTTATTTATTTATAGCCCATAAAGATATTTGCAAAAACTAATTGAAGGATTCTATAAATAAAATAAAATAAAACAACGATAAAAATCTGTAAATGCAGTACAAAATTGATTATTAATATATACTAAATTATTGACTCGCGCTATGCTATGAATTGGGTTAAATTTTTCTTAAACGTATAAAAAAATATTTAGATATTGTTAATGTTTTTTTTTCTAATGAAAAAAAATCAAATCATACGAGGGTTCATTCAGTGTAACACGTTTGACTTTACGGGTCAAAATTAACTAACACAACTCATAAAAAATATAGTTTGACTAGAATAAGTTTCTCGTCTTTTTTAATATTAAAATAAAAATATATTGAATTAACTTGAGTCAACCCGAGATAATATGTAAAATCTGCGACCCGGATTATGAGAATATAATAACCCCATAGAAAGCAAATCAAAATAAGTTATGAAACATAATTTCCAATCAACCCAATATTAAAAGATGAAATTAAAAAAAATAAACTAAAAAATGACCTAAAAAATTTATTCGAGTTAACCTGTCAAACCCGTAACCTGGGTCATAAAATCAAAATAACCTCATGGAAACAGATTGAAACAAATTATGAATTTCAATCCTTAATCAGCTAAATGTTGAAGGACGAGCTTAAATAAAAAAATCATTTAAAAAAAGAACATAAAAAATGATCTAAGTTAATCCATCAAACTCATGACCCAGGTCATTAGACTAGGATAATTTCATAGAAAAAAACTAAAAAAAATAGTCTAATTTAACCCGGGTTAACCTGTCAAATCCACAACTTTAGTCATAAGACTAAAATAACCTTATAGAGACCAAATAGAAAAAATATGAAGATCAATTTCTAATCGCCCTTGTCGAGTCCAATATTAAACGATAAAATTTAAAAATATTTTAATTTAAAAAAGGATAGAAAAATTGAGCCAAGCAACTTTGGTTAACCCGTTAAGCACTATTACTAGGTCATGAAGTCAGGATAACATAATAGAAAGCAAACCTAAAAAAATCATGAATCATAATTCTCAATCAGACACAATATTAAATGATGATATTAGGAAAAAACCAATTAAAAGAAAAAGAAAAATAATTGAGTCAATTGGGTTAATCATCTAAACCCGCGACTCAGGTCACGAGACAGGGACAATCCAATAAAAACAAATTCAATGTTGAAGGATTTGTGACCCGAATAATAAGATTAGGATAACCTCTTAGAAAGAAAACAAAAAAACAACCCAATTTAACTGGGGTTAAAATACCAGCGACTTTAATCGTAAGACCAAGATATCCTCCATGGAAAGAAAATAAAAAACAATTATGAAGATAAATTCCTATCTGAACCAATATTTAATGATGAAATTGAAAAAAAAAATTCAATTAAAAAAATATCACAAAAAACAATTCGAGTCAACTCGGGTTAACCTGTTAAGCACTATTTCCGAGTCATAAGACTAAAATAACATGATAGAAAGTAAACAAAACAAATCATAAAATCTAATTCTCAATCAACACAATATTAAATGATGAAATTGAAAAAAACAGTCAATTAAAAAAAAACTTGAGTCAAACGAGTTAACTTGCCAAACCAAATTAACCCGCCAAACCCGCAATCCATGTCATGAGAGTATAATAACTCAATAAAAAACAAATATAATATTAAAGAACAAAATTAAAAAATAATAATAATTGAAAAAAATCAAAGAAAAAAAATTGAATAGTGCTTTTTGAGGAATGGTACACTAAAACCTCTCCTTTTAGTTTGTAGTTAATTTTAAATATAAAATAAATGTGTTTTAAAAATAATTCTGGAATGAATTTATATATTTTTAGAATAAAAAATAAAAAAAATATTATTTTTATTCCTATTGTTTTTTAATCTTGTATCCCATATACATTTAGGGAAAAAACACTAAGAAAGGTGGAGAAATCATTGTGCACATAGACTTAATGCACTATGGATGAGAATATTGTAATTATTATTTTGCCCTTCTAAAAAAACTCATTTGACATAGCCTCTAGGATACAATTGTAATTGCATAGGGACCGATCGGTCATTATTATTTTGATTAGGGTCTAGGATGTCATTTTCTTTTTAATTATACACTGGAATGACTAGGATGCCTTTGAAATACAAAAAACAAAATGATTTGATACAGAGGCAATTTTGTCCTTTTGTTTTTAAAACAAAACCCATTAAATTTACTTTGTTACCCCTTAAAACAAATATATTTTAACTAGGGTCTAAGGGCTTAATCTTCTTTTTTCTTTGGTTCTTTTTGTAATTATCAGATCGAGACAGGGGCGGGTTCATCTTTTACTTTGAAAATGAACAGTAAATTTACTTGGATATCCCTTTAGTAAAAAAAAATTTTAACCAGGATATAAGGGTTTATTTATCTTTTTATTTTGGTCTTTTTATAGTTACGGGGTCAAGACAAGAGTAATTTGGTATTTTTAAAATAATATTTAAAGAAGAAAGTTTGCTGACATGTTATGTTCACACGCCAACGTGTTAAGCCACTCTACATACTTTAAATAGCGCGTGTAGAGGATTTAGATGGTGAAAATTACCCATTTGGGGCGGCGTTAGAAAGATCACGATGTTTTCTTCCAAATAAGGTGGTGTGTATCTTTGGTCCGGTGGGTGGTTTAGCTCCAACTACGTTTTCTTTATTTCTTCTCTTTTTACCTTGGAAAACGTGCCATCCAATTAGAAAATTCATATTGTCCTCTTATTTTGTCTTGGTATTTGATTCAGTTCTCTTGCTTTTGATTGTATAGTTTTTATCTTAATTTTTTTTTGTAAACTTTAAAATTATTTCTATTTCACCCTTGATTGAAGTGTTATTTTTCTTATTATTTTTTCTTGGTTTCATGTTTAATCCTATCCTCTTTCTTTTGATTTTAGGTTTTTTTTGTCAAATGTTTGATTTGTTTTTCAATTTTACCCTTGAATCAATTAATGTTAATTTTTCCCTTAAGTTTTTAGCATTTGGTCCTCATTCTTTTATATTACTATTTTTTTAGGGTTTTTTATCAAATTTGTTTTTTTTTTAATTTCATTCTTTAACATTGAAATGTAATTTTCCTCTTATTTTGTTTTGATTTCAGATTTGATCATTGTTCTTTTGATTTAAGGTTTTTGTTTTGGGTTCTTTTGTGAAATGTCTATTTTTTTTTTCAATTTCACCCTTGAATCAATAAATGTTATATACCCCCCTAGTTTTTTTTGTTTAGCATTTAGTCCTCATTCTTTTATACTACTTTTTTAAGCCTTTTATAAAATTGATTTTTTTTTATTTTCATTCTGTAACATTGAAATGTTATTTTTCCTCTTATTTTGTTTTAGTTTCATATTTGATCATATTTCTTTTGATTTTAGATTTTTAACGTGATTTCTTTTGTAAGATGTTTGTTTGTTTATTTTTTTTTTGTTTAGCATTTGGTCCTTATTCTTTTATATTATTATTTTTAGGGATTTTTATAAAAAAAATTTCAATTTCATCCATTGATATCGGATTGGTTGTGAATTGAGAGTCGTAGTTATCACTAATAAAGTCTGCACCGGGCTCACAATTGAGGTGATGGGTTTAAAAGGTTGACTCGAAGTGATATTGATCTTTTTAATCCTTCAATGCTTTGTATTCTGTTCTTTTTTTAAGTTTTTTAAAAAATTATAATGGCTTTATGCATGGGTTGCATGCCAACAAGCACACTTAGGTTTGTTTGGGTCATTTTTTTCCCTTTGATTTTTTATTTTCTTTATGATTTTTTATTATTTTCTTTTTAATTAACTTTTTTTACATATAATGTTGTGGGGTAAAATAAACTTATTTGATCGGGTCTATCACCTAAATTCCGGTTTTTTCTTGCTTTTTTTAAAACATGTTTATGATTTCTTAATGTTTTTTATTTAGTGCCAAGCTTTTTTTTCTAGCACGCCACTCAGCGCCGATCATGGACTTGTTATTAACTAAATCCAAAAGAATATAAGTTCAATAAGAATGCTCCAATTCTACATGTACATGTATTCCTCTTCCTATTCCTATTATTATTATTATTATTATTATTATTATTATTATGTGTATTTTATAGTGTGATACATGATATTTTTTAAAATATTTTTTATTTAATTTTTATTTTTAATATTAACATATCAAAATTATTAAAAATACTAAAAGAAATATTAAAATATTTTTTGAAGTTAAAATCACTTTCAAAACGCTGAAATATAGTTTGAATACCGTGCCTGCTATTACTATCTATATTATTCATGCTAACGCCTAGTATTTGACTATTTGTATTGCATTTCCTCCACAGCACTCCAAAAATCACCATTTATTTAAAACTCTCTTCTTTTTGCCTTTTTCCTGGCTGTCTGACAGAATAATAATTTAAAATAAAAATCCATTTTGGATCAATATTACTGTTAGGGTTAGGGAAATCATATCATATCAAATCAAATCAATGGCGACACAAACACCGATTGAGCAACAGGAGAGTAGCAGTGCGAGTGCGAGTGCGGGTGCAAAACCGGGACTTCGAAAGCCTGTGTTCATCAAAGTGGACCAGCTTAAGCCTGGAACTGGAGGCCACACATTGACTGTCAAGGTCCTTAATTTCAATACTGTCCCTCAAAAGGACCGCCGATCGGTGTCTCTGCATGTCCGTCCGACACGAATAGCTGAATGTCTTATTGGGGACGAGACTGGTACCATCATTTTCACCGCAAGAAACGATCAAGGTTCTTTTCATCTTTATTGGAGATTCAACGTTTCATGTTTCGCTTGAATTGAATTTTATGTATCTATCAGTGAATTATAAGTCTTGATGTAAAATATTTATGGGTTCTCTTCCTTTGTTTAAGACTTTTAGGATTCTTGATGAATTTAAAGTGAAATGATCTCTTGCACTTGATGGTTGGATTTTGCTTGTGTTGATTTTGATTCTGTCTGAGATTGATGGAATTATTTTTTGGCCTTAGCTTCAAAATGTCATTACAATTTACATTTGCAGTTTAGATTATGATGATTGAAGATTCCCTAGAGTATGATGATAATCACTATATGAACCAAAGTCCTGGTTTAACAATTATGATTCATTGTGACTCTATGACTTCTGGATGGGAAACTCTAGTTAAGGGGTCAATTATGCATATAATAATATCTCCCATTTTGACCTGTGATAATAAAAAATCCCTGTTCCCTAATGGTAGAGACTGAATTACTAGCTAATCTATAGAATCTTGATGGATAGTTCTCTTCATTCAACTGCCTACATAACTAGAAATAATAACAGTATTCAGACCTTCAAAAATGGAAGTCTGATTGTGCACATGTGATCTTTTTGTGAGTATGGTTATTGATTTTGTAGAACAGAAGTGGATGAGTGCTACACTTGTTTTTTTTTTTTTCACTAGAGGGGGCTATTTTTTACTTGGTGAGCCTAATGTTCTACTTGAGAGGTGTTATTCTTCACATTATTGGCTACTGTTTATATGTTGCCCACTGGTTCTGCCCTGTGAATAAGTTGAACATATTTGAAGGACTGGTTTTCAGTTTATGACTGGTTTGTATCATGCAATATCAATGTGTCTTTGAGCTGTTGTTTTTCATTGTTGGGTTTCGTCAAACTTGTTCCATCCTCCTCTCTCTCTCTCTATTTAGGGAGTTGCGGCTTTTAATATATGAGCCTTGTTTTCCAAATTCTTAAAACTATAGTCTGAGTTTTAAATGATTTTTGTTTATAGTTTGAGCTTGTTGATTGGAGAGGATATCTTATTTTGCTTTCCCAGATTTTGGCAGTGCAACAAACTTCATTTTCTTGAGATAGTTCATGTGGGATGTTTAATAACCTGATGCACCCTGCTCAGGGGATTTATATTGCTGATCCTGATTATAGTGTTTTAAACTCTCAATATAATATTCATCATTGTCCTCGAATTCAAATGGTTTTGGAAATTGTGGAGCAAGCAGTATAGGCCAATAATTTAGATCCTCTGCGATTTAAGGTTTATTTGTTTTAGCGTTATAAATGCCCCCTTTACTGTATTATTGTTATAACAACACATTTTTTTTTCTCAGTTGATCTGATGAAGTCAGGGACAACTGTTATTCTCCGCAATGCAAAGATTGACATGTTTAAGGGGTCTATGAGGCTAGCAGTTGACAAATGGGGTCGTGTTGAAGTCACTGAGCCTGCAGAATTTGTAGTCAAGGAAGACAACAATCTCTCTCTTGTTGAATATGAGCTTGTGAATGTTGCAGAAGAGTGATGGGAATCTATTGGCCAATATTTTGTGATACAGAGTAGTTTAAGAAATCTCAAAATTGTGGTTGCACTTATTCTAATTTCGGGTAATCTTCTTATGTGGTTACGGTTTATTTTGTGGATGGTATATGTAGCTTGGGTTGGTTCATAGACATAACAAAAGCCGAAGCAATGCTTTCTTTTCCTTAAAAATGACCTCTACGAAGTAGGTTTTTGCCAGTTGTTGTCAGGTGCATAACTTGGAATGTAAACGAGTGGTAATGATATCTTTTATGGTTTTTGAGTTTTGACCTTCATGTTTGGAAACTTTTGCTGTAATGATCTGTTATTGACTGCACATCCTTACAGAATGTAGTTTTGTGCTCTAGTTTAGCAGTGTTTGCGTATCGTTGCCAGCCCCCCCTACCATCTATGTCTTGCTGCTTAAATAACGGCCAGACAATTTTTTTTTTCTTCACAGATATCTTTTGTTTTGTTGCTAGAAGCACAGGGGTTTGGATGAGCAACAAGGAACTATTTATTTTTGCGTTTAAAAGTGTTTATTGATATTGTCGGATCTAATGTTTAATAATAAAATTTATAAAAATTTTAATTAAAAAAATATGGTAAAAAAAAAATCAAGTCAATATGGGTTAACCCGTTAAGCACTATTATCGAGTCACGAGGTCTAGATAACTTCATGAAAATCAAACCAAAATAAATTATGAAACATAATTCTCAACCAAATATAACATTAAATGATGAAATTGAAAAAAAAAAGTCAATTAAAGAAAAAAAAATTGAGTTAATTGGATTAACCTGTCAAAACTTTAACATGTGTCATAAGACAAGGACAACCCAATAAAAAATAAATCCATTGTTGAAGAACATGAGATCGGGATAATCTTTTAGAAAAAGAATTAAAAAAACAACCTGATGTAACCGGAGTTAAAATACTAAAACCTGTCATCTTGATCATGAGATTAAAATATCCCCATAGAAAATAAATCAAAACATATTATGAAGCTCAATTCAAAACCGATCTAATATTAAATGATAAAATTGAAAAAAAAATCAATTTAAAAAAACACAAAAAACAACCCAAATTAATTCGGGTTAACTCGTTAAGCACTATTTCTTGGTCATGAGACCAGAATAACCTAATAGAAAGCAAATAAAAAAATAATGAAACCTAATTTTCAATTAACCCAATATTAAAAAATAAAATTGAAAAAAAAATTAAATAAGAAAAAAAAAATACCCAATCGGGTTAACCCGTCAAACCCACAATCTATATCATTAGAGTGGGATAATTTAATAAAAAAAATCTAAAATTAGAGAATAAATTAAAAAAATATATTGATTGAAAAAAAATTAAATAAAAAAAAGGTTAAAAACAAGTGTTTTTTTTTAGAACAACACTAAAACATATGGGAAAGTATTATTCATTTATACAATACTTTCTGCACTTGTTTTAATGTATTGTTAATTTATTTTGGAAGAGAGATAGGCCATGGAAACTTGGCGCCAACTTTATTGTCTTGAACGGGCCAAAGCCCAGATAGTACACATGCGCAACACGATCCGGATGTAGGTTCGTCTCTCTTATTGCTTATTAATGTTATAGCCCGACTGAGGCAGCGATGTAATCATGATTTTATGAAATTTTATAATTTATTTTTATATTTTTAAATTTTTTTAATATACTAATATCAAAAATAAATTTTAAAAATAAAAAAATATTATTTTAATATATTTTTAAATAAAAAATATTTAAAAAATTATTAGTGTACTCTCAAACCCCCTAAATCAAACCTGTTAAAAAAATAAAGTATTAACAAAATAAAAAATAAAAATAAAAACCAAGAAGGAGAAGATAAAAACGGGGATAATGGCTTTATTCATTGATAAAAGGGCACTAAGCTTTATCCTTCATAAATAAAAACCTGTAGACAATTATCTCCTAAATCGTTATTATCATGACCTTAATATTCTTATGAATAACAATCCTAACAACAGTAAACTCATCATTAAGCAGGAACCTTGACAAACAGTAATGACTTATGAGTGGATTAACTTATCAGCAATATTCTTCAAAATCCCCAAGCTAATTGCAATGCCTTGGTTGACAGCATTAGTCCCGACCAAGATAGTGTTTGGCAATGGAAGCTGCGGTTGCTTTTTGAAGAGGTCCAGGCAGCGGTTCAGGTAAGGAGTGACTTGAGTCGTTAATTCATAAATGGCAGTCCCACGCCAATTCCGCCACCCCTGATCTTCAAGGGCAACCGTGGCGCCGCGAAAACTATCATGTGCCACGAGAAACTGGCTTGAACATGTGTCAAGGATGTTGTACAGTGCAACATTTGATTCAGGAGTGTTCTGCCAGAGGTTGAACGTGAAATTATATACTTGTTCGGCATCGTATTCGGCACAGCGCACTGTTATCAGTGCTACTCTCCTAGCATCTGCAGCCTTGCCGCTAGGATCACCATGGAGGCAATCTGCGCAAAGGACTGGTTCTGGTGTTTTGTGACATAGGTTTTGGATCAAAGCCTCGTCAGATTTTATGGCCAGAAACTGATAAGACAAGGTTAAGAGGGAGAGAGAGAGAACTAGAAGACTGCAGGAGTCCATGTTGCTTGCATGCAATAGGGTTTCCTTCTTCTGTGTTGTGTGATAATTCCCTGGTTGCTTATTTCCTATAAATCGCTTCATTCTGCTATCGTTTTCTCTCTGCTACTGCCATTATTTCCTAATTTGACGATGCTAGAAATCTAAACAAGGAATATTTCATTTCATTTTTACGTGTCTTTCCTAATTTGATGGTTGAGAAATCGCAGAGAGATCACAAATTTATGGAAAGAAAGTGTGAAATCATAGTTTGTGAATGGCAAGCATGATTATTTCTTTCCATAAAACAAGTAGCATGAGAGTGATTCTTAGGTGCATCTTTATTAGCATCTTTTCTGTAAATATTTTATACAGCAAAGCTCGATCACATAATTGGTAGCTACTAACTGGCGTAGGATCTATATCTGATATGATCATCAAGATAAATTCTAGACATCAAATTGGCCTAAGATCCTCTCATTTTTCTTAGAATTCATACATACATACATACATACATACATCCATACGTAAGATTCAAGGTTTTTCTTTCAAAAAAAATAATGCTTTTATAAAGCATTTCTCGAACGTATTTCTATTCCTAATGCAATATTGTTCCTTTCATATGGAATAATTCTTTTTTACTTTCTTTATTAATTCATCTTTACTTGTATGATTCAATCACAAAATTAAAGCTTTTTGAAAAGACTTCTATGATATTGCAAATTTGAATTAAATGCCCTAAACTAATATGAAAAGACTTCAATGATGTCAACACACCGCTCCATCACTTGAATTTAACCTGAATTAACCCGTAAATCAATTGCTTCTTAATATGTATTTATTATTATGGTATATATATTTTGGAAAAGTGTTGTTTTAACTGAAATATTATTTTAAGATGTTTTTAAATAATTTTGATATTTTCTCATTAAAATCATCTAAATCATTTAAAAAAAAATTAATTTTAATATTTTAATGGTCCTAATGCACTTTCAAATACAAAGCAACCCAATTACCAAATAGAGCTTTAATGCAAAAAACTTAAATAATATTAAAAATAATTCATATCAATAAAACACCTACACTACCAAAAAATTAAAAAACACTGAGATAATAATTATATTAACTACAGAATTGTCAATGAAAAACCATCATAAAAAATTATATCGTTGGAGTTTTTTTTTTTTCATCAGGATTTCATTGCTAATTTTCTAATACCAGCAGAATAGATGATGACATATTAACACCTAAAAATTAGATTTTACCACCCATTTATTCTTCCACCTCTTTCTATTTTTTTAATATTCCAACTTTTAAAAATTCACTAACATAAAAAATGATAAATGAAAAAGTTAAAAATCTTGAAATGATCCAGAATTGGTTAAATTGTATCAAGAATACATTTTTCATAGAAACTTTTGTATTTTAAAACAAAGTAGAAAAACATGATATAAAAAGGAGTCAAAATCAAGTTACAACAAGAGGATTCACTTTTGTTGATAGGAAAATAAATTTTTAATAGTAATGTGTTATCAAATGAAACAATATCTTTCTGATAAATCACTTGCACATTTTAAAGTTTATGTAAAGATTATGAAGATGAAGAAATGCAAAAATAATTCTTGTTCACATGTAAGGCCAATGTTTATATGTTGATAGCAATTTCCCCTTTTAATGTTCCTAAAGAATAAATGCATTTCATTCTTGACAAACACGAGGCTCCATGTGAAAATTTAAGAAAAAAAAATCAAATTTTAAGTAGTTTATTTTAAGAAAGACAATTATTAGGCAAATAAAAAACACGTTATTAGTGGTACTGATTGAGATAATACTAGATACAAGTATCAAATTTAATTTTAAAATAAAAAAACTCCTCTTTATAATATATTCTTGATTAATTGTGACAATTAACAAAAACTAAAAAAGGTTGTTGGCCACTACTTTTATGAACAATGAACTTCTTATCTAATTTTTTTTTTAATTTTTAATTTTTTTCTTTTAATTTTATCCTTTTATGGTCGTCTAATTATATGAAATTAAGCTCCAAATTAAAACACATAAAAAATACATGACTCACCTTAAATTCATGATAATTTCTATTTTGATCCAAAAGTTTATTTTGTTCAATTTTCAATCCCTGAGTTAGAGAAAGACAAGAGAAAGTTACTGGAAAATGATTATAGAGAGAAAATGATTAGTTGTCGCGATACGGCAAAAAAAATAGTTAAACTTGGTGCCAATGAGTTCTATTTGACAAAGGAAATTCGATAATACATGGTGGGTATTCCTTGTAATCATGTTTGAAAAAGAAATCGAGTTTCATTTTTTTTCCGGTTGATTTCAGTTGTTTTGAGAGATTTTGGGGTATTTTAAGGTTAGTAGGTGGTTTAAAAAGACTTTTATAGTGTTTATTAGATTTTTTTTATTTATTAAAATGGGTTGAAAATGGATTCTCAACCTAAAACCCCTACCTCGTGATTTTTTAACCACCATAGTGGTGGTTGAATTCTAAGTTAGGCATAATAGGCGACGCGTCGTCTATCTCAACCGGTGACATGTCATCTGTTTTTTTTAAGATGAAAGAATACATTCAAAACTAGTGAAAATTAAATTTCTAGCTTGAAAATTCATTTGTTTCATGTACATTTAGGTTCAAAATAACAAAAAAAAAATATATGAATTGAAAATTTGGCACTTATAAGTATGGTGTTCACATGTTGAATAGTCTTTCATCATGTTCAAGAATTTTCAATTTTTTTTTTTATAATTGGTGTGAACAACTTTTCTTTTGTTAGATTTTCTTTTGTTTTTTATAAAGCTAACAAAGGTAACTATAAATATAAAATATTTATCTTTTTTAATTTATTAAGTAAATATTAGTTATTAAAGAAACATGATATATCATGTTTTAAAAAATATAAAAGGATCTCAATCCTATCGAAATAATCTTTATTACTGGGATATATATATATATATATATATATATATATATATATATTGTGAAAGAGTTATATAAAATTATTTATAGGGCTTATCTAATAGCTTAAATTTTAGGATTGAGTTTGTTATTTGACATTATATAAAAGTTTTAATAACCAAACAATCACATGTTCAGATCCTACAAACTAGTTTTTGTAACAAAAAATTAAATCACGGATAAGATAGTAATGAGATTGTGCAAGTTTCAAGTTCAATGATTTTTTGCTTTAGAGGATGTTTTATAAATTCATCGAGTCTTACCTAACAATTTAAACTTTTAAGTTGAGTTAAGTTGATTGTTTGACACATACATAAATAATAATTTTAAAATCATATAATCTCTCATTATATTTTCTCATGATATACATTAATTTTTTTTTTATCATAAAATCTCATAAGTTTTTTTTTTCTAAATTCAATCCATCTTTGATCCATTATGTTGTATAATTCTTTTATTTAATTTTTTTTTATAGATTTTTAAGAGGATTAAACTCTGGATAGGAGGATGTAATAGTGTTGTATTTGAATAATGATTTTAATAAAAAAAAATACACTAAAAAATAACAAGGAAGAAGAAGTGGCAACAACAAGAAGAAGTGGTAACACTATTTTACAAATATCTCATCATATAAAAGATGAAAATAAGAATGCTAAATCGTACATCCTTTGGCAAGTCATATCTATTTATTTGTAATTATCAGCTAATGACAGCTCAGATCTTCTCCATTTAAGATATAAATTCATATGTCAATATATTATAAGCTAAAATAAGGTCTATCATATTTAAAAAACAAAAAAAATTATAATCCCAACAAATTATTGACAAATAAGGTTTCTTATGCATTTTGTTATAAGAAAATAAATAATATAATAATATATTTAATAAATAATAGATCAAAATTATCAAAATTATATACTTACAGATTTTCTTGGGTTGATTTTAAGTGACCTTTAAGATTATTTATCACACAATACTCAAAAGTTTCAATCTTTTTTTCATTATACCCTTATTCAATTGGATGACAATTTCATATGATTTAGCACTTAATTGTTTAAATTTAATGAAAAATAAGTGCCCAAATAGATGAAAAATCACATATTCAGGCCATAATCACATTTATGCATGCATATAAATTGAATTGAAGTCCAAAAATTGAGGCTAAATTACTTGAATTGAACTAACAAGGACTAAATCATAAAAAAAGGTGTAAAGGTCAAATTAAAATAGATTAAAAAGAATAGAGGCACTTGTGCGGAAGTTAAGTGAGAACATATCCCTTCAAGTAGTGTGTGGAGGCACGTATGACCTCGGATGATTGTCGGTTTGGCAACACCAGGATTTTCTAAGGTAGACATCTGACTAGTCTAATGTATGTCATCGTAAGTCAGTCGAATATTAGTTGTCAGTCTTTGACAATCTCTCATCCTTTTCTTTTTTCTTTTTTTATTTGCCAGGGTTTCTTTGTGTGTATCCATTGGCAGGGGAAGATGGTGCCCCTAAGGTTGGTTTAAGGTTTTTTTTTTTTTTTTTTTTTATAGAAATTTTGTTTCTTAAAGACTTTGGATGATAGGTCAACCTAATAGGCCTAGGCTGTCTAGTTTAGGCAGCCCAAAGCTGTGCCAAATTCTTTTTAATAACCTCTTTGTATTTATTAATTTATCTATTTAAGCAATAATTGAGTGATATATATATATATATATATATATATATATATATATATATATATAAACTTATTGGTGTTGACCTGAGGCTGATTCGATTTAATTTTTTGATGGATAACAAACTAATTAATTGATTTGAGACTAATATACTTGAAAATGCTCAATGTTATATATATGCTATTTATAAAGATTTTAAGTATGAAGCGTAATATTTATATCCATGAGGCGTAATTTCTACACTATAATTGTAAAATGTGTGTATGCGATCATAATGTGTGGATGCCAACGCGGCAGCCAATTTGTTTTAGAAATAATATTTTCTTATTAAGAAAAAAGACCAAAGTGCCCCTAACTAAAAATGATAATTACAAAAAAACCAGATTAAAAAAACCAAAACACCCATAACCGGTAGTTTGAAAAAAAAAATCCAAGGAGAAAATGCGTCATTTTACTGTTTTAAAAATAAAAAAGTAAAATAAAAACCACTGCATTACAATTCAATTAATTATGCTTTAAAGGGAAGCCCTTAAGTTATTTTACTGTGCAATAAAAATATAATTTTTTTTTTTGAATGGATCGCATACACAGTTAAAAATATAAATTTTAACTTGTAAAGGTAAAATAGTTTTTATATTATTATAGTAATATATGAGTAGATGTCTAAGTAATTTCTTGAGAAATTTTAGGTTTTTATTAATGTTAATAAATCACAAAAAATAGATCTCACTATTTGGTTTTATTGTTGTAAGATCTAAAACCGCGAACCAAAGTCAATCTTCTCCAACAAGTTGGAAATAATCATTATGTCTCGTTTGAAATTGGTAAAAACCATGGTGGAGTTGCTTTTATTATTATTACTATTTAACAAGATCATAAACATACAAATACAAATTTCAACTTCAATTTCACTATACTTTCAGACATACTGTCTTTTTTTTTTTATATATATCCTTCCTCTTTCCTTACTGTAAATATCTAATAGGAGTTCTTGCCATTTTCAATTATAATTATCAAAATCCATCCATAGTATGAATGCAAGTGTGTTGGTAAATTCAAAATTACCTTGTTTGTTTTTTTAATTAAATAATATTATTTTGAAAAAAATGTTTTTTAAAATGGATCCGATCAGATCTTATCCAAATTTAACTGGGTTAATTAGATTCATCATATTTGATTGAATTAATCTCTAAACAAATTTAATTAATTCAGTAAATCACTAAATCAAGGTATGGGATGTGCTAAAATTAGAAGTTCTAGCTCTCGTCAACCCAATAACAAATAACTGAAAAATAACCACTTAAATTCAACAGTAAATTATTAATTAATCCCTTTAGTTTTGCAAAATAATTAAATAGTATCTCTAGTTTAAAAAATAATTAATTTTTCCCCATGTCTTATAATCTATTTGTAACTTGATCCTTTTCACTCATATTTTAGGTTCTATTTCAATTTATTTTATTTTATTTTAACCAATAGAAAAAGTGAAAAAAAAATAAAGAATATAGACACGTTAATGAGAAAAAAAAGATGTTTTTCAAAAAAATTTAAGCATGATCAACACTATTAAAAAAGCAAAAAAAATTTAAGCATGATCAACACTATTAAAAAAGAAATACTATTTTGACTTAAAGCTACGAAGAAAAAGGAAAAAATGGTTGGTGTTAGTTGTTAAAAGTAGCAGGCTGCATTATATTTTAAGTTGCATAGTTAGGATGTGTTTAATAAATCATTATTCTTAAGGGATAGTTTGTTATTTTGTCCTATTCTTTTGCTTGTTTACAACATGTTTAAGAAGCTTTTGTGTGTGCTGCATCCTTTTCGAATTCTAGTGTCTATAAAGGCTATGTAAAAGCCAATTCTCGTATTCAATAAATATTCAGAAGTTTTATCTGAAACACTTAAATTCTTAATATTTTGTATCAGAGCTTAGTTATGGGGCCTTGATTAAGACTTAAAAGCATAAATTCTTTTAAATGAGCGGTAAGAAGAAGGCAATTAAAAGCAACTTTGTTCAGTTGGCAATTCCAAAACTCAATGGCCATTATGATCACTAGGCAATGCTCATGGAGAATCTTTTGCGATCCAAAAAACATTAAAGTGTGGTGAAACATGGCATCATTGAAGTAGATAAGGGAGTTGATCCTATCAAGGGACAAAAGAAGGCTGGATGATCAGAAACTCAAGGATTTGAAGGCAAAAGACTATCATTTTCAAGCCATTGATAGATCAATCTTGGAGACTATCTTGAATAAAGATACAACAAAGAGCATTTGGAGCTCCTGGAAGCAAAATTATCAAGGGACAACACGAGTCAAACGAGCATAACTATAAGCACTTAGTAGGGAGTTTGAAATTCTTCAAAGAAACCATAAGAATCAATAAATAAATACTTTGCTCAAACTCTTACCATAACTAACAAGATGAGAACTCATTGTAAGGCTATGAAAGATGCCATTGCATTGAGAAGATTTTGCGATCTATGCCTTAAAAATTCAATTATGTTTCCTGCTCAATTGAGGAGTCAAACAACATTGATACTCTGACTATTGACCAATTGCAAAGTAATCTGGTGGTACATGAACAACGCATGAGTGTTCCTGTGATTGAAGAGCAAGTTTTAAAGGTCTATGAAGATAAATCAGGAAGAGTAAGAGGACAAGGTCATGGATGATTTTGTGGTCGAGGAAGAGGCTCATCAAGCTTTAAAAAGTCTATTATGGAATACTATCATTGTCATAATCTTGAACATTATCAATATGAATGTCAACGCAAACAAAAGAAAACAAAATTTGCAAAAGCTCAAGAAGAAATACGTTTGATGGCATATATGGAGAATGACCAAGCAAAGAAGGAAGATGAATGGTTTATTGACTTAGGGTGCAGTAACCATATGTATGGCAAGAATGAATTATTCTCTGAATTAGATGAGAATTTTAGAGAAACTGTAAAGCTTGGAAGCAATTCTAGCATGGTGGTAATAAGAAAAAGAAATGTGAGATTTTACTTAAATAAAATCTCACAAATCATCACTAGAGTAATTTATGACTTGAACTAAAAAATAACCCGTTAAGCATTGGTCAACTATAAGAAAAAAAACTAGCAATTTTATTTCAACATAGAAGATGCAAGGTCTATCACTCGAAGAAAGGTTTAATTATGGAAACACCAACGTCCTTAAACAAAATGTTCCTTCTACATCCTATTTCTCAGTCAGATGTGTCAGCTTGCTTTTACACTATGACCAAAGATCCAACTTAGTTATGGTATTGTAGATATGAACACCTGAGTTTTATAGGTTTGAAGACTTTCAAATAGAAAGAGATGGTGAATGGCTTGCCACAACTTAAGACTATTTTTAGGATTTGTAAAGATTATCTAGTAGGGAAACAGAAAAAGGGATTCATTTCCAAAAAAAGTAAATAGAGAGCATCTCATGTTTTATAGTTGATTCATGCTAATATATGTGGTTCGATCACACCCATTTCATAAAAAAAGGTACCAAATCACCTTTATTGATGATTATAGCTGCAAGACTTTGGTGTATTTTTAGTAGAAAAATCACAAGCTTTTGATACCTTCAGGAGCTTTAAGAACCATGTGGAAAAAGAAACAAATGTATATATAAAGAGTTTGCGTATAGATAGAGATGGTGAATTCACACCCCAAGAATTTACAAAGTTTTGCAATAAGAATGACATAAGTAGACAATTGACAGCTGCATACTCACCATGGTAAAATAGGGTTGCAAAGAAAAAGAACAAAACCATTATGAATATGGTTCATATCATGCTTCATAAAAAAAAATTCCAAGGACTTTCGCCCGAGGCAATCAATTGGCCAGTTCATGTGTTGAATCGATGTCCAACATTTACGATGAAAGATATGACTCTAGAAGAAGCGTGAAGTGAAGTGAAGCCGTCAATTATGTTTTTTAGAGTTTTTGGATGTGTATCTTATGTCCACATACCTGATGAGAAAAAAACCAAATTGAATAACAAGATTGTGAGTTGTGTCCTACTTGGACTAAGAGAAGAATCAAAAGCATATAAGTTGTATAATCCAGCTACTTAAAAGATTATTGTGAAAAAAGATGTTGTTTTTTAAGAAGATAAAAGCTAGGATTGGGATAAAAGGCATGAGGAAACAATAACATCTAATTTGGAATTAGAAGATGAATAAGATGAAGTTGTCAATGCTAAAAACAATAAAGCAGGCATCAATAAAGAAATAAAAGAAGTGGAAAACTCAAATGAGTTGATTGATGGAAGCTTACTAGGCTCAAATAGAAGAAGAACATACAACAACTTATTTAGATAAAGGACTATAAGAGTGGAAAAGGATTTTCTAAAGAAAAAGACATGACTAACTTGGTTATGTTTGCAGTTGCTGATCCAATATGTTTTGAAGAAGCTGTAAAGTGTGGAAGGTGGAGAAATGCTATGGATTTGGAGATACAATCAATAGAGAAGAATAAAACATGGGAGTTGACAAAGTTACTAGCTGGTGGAAATAAAATAGGTGGGAAATGGGTGTATAAAACAAAGTTAAATGAAAATAGGGAAGTAGACAAATACAAAAAAGGTATACTCAACAACATATAGTGGATTATAATGAAGTCTTTGCACCTGTAACTAGATCAAATACTATTTGGCTAGTACTTACACCTGCTGCTAAAAAAGGATGAATCATTTATCAGTTGGATGTAAAATTAGCTTTTTTGCATGGTGAATTAAGTAAGGAAGTATTTGTTGAACAACCACATGGATATGAAGTCAAAGGGAACAAGCAGAAAGTATACAAATTGAAAAAAAACTCTCTATGGACTGAAACAAGCTCCGCACACTTGTTACAATCACATAGAATCATATTTTATGAAAATGAGGTTTTGAAAATTGTCCTCATAAACCCACTTTGTTCATCAAAACCAGTATAAAAGCTCTAGTGTAGTATTTTAGTTATCTAAAAAGTAACATGTAATATCTTTATCTACTATAAAAGCTAAGTTTATAGCTGCAGACTGCAGTTGCATGTGCTTGTTAAGTAGTTTGACTAGGAAGGATTTTGAAGAAGTTTGGCTACACGTAGAGCAATTCTACAATTGTTTATTGTGAGAACAACTTAACAATTAAACTTGCCAAGAATCATGTGATGCATGGATGTAGCTAACACATTCTTTGTGTGTTTTCATTTTCTTCGTGAACTTACAAAAGATGAAATAATACAATTAGTTCATTGCAGCACTCATGAGCAAGTTGTAGATGTGATGACAAAACCTTTGAAACTTGATACATTTGTAAAATTATGCAAACTAATAGAAGTGTGCTTATTGATGGATGTAAATTGATTGCTAGCAATCATTTTAAGAGAGGATGTTAAAAGTAGTAGCATTATATTTTAAGTCTGTAGTTAGGATGTGTTTAAGAAATCTTTATTTTTAAGGGATGGTGTATTATTTTTTTCTTGTTTACCACACATTTAGAAAGCTGTTATGTTGTGTGAGTTGTATCTTTCTTGAATTCTAGTTGCTGTAAATGTTATTTATAAGTCAATTCTAGTATTTAATAAATATTTAGAAGTTTTATCTCAAACACTTAAATTCGTAGCATTAGTGACAAGCACTAGACAACTAGAGGATTACTTTATGAAAGGCTAGGTTTGTTTTTTGATTTATTCCTAGCTAGAGTATGAATGTTTTTGTTTCTTAACAATAAATATCATTGGCTTTTGTTTATTCATTTAGTAAATTATTGAAGAATTTAGATTATAATTGGAAATGGATGGTATGATTTATTTATAAGATCTTAATTTTTAATTGTGTTAGAATCATGTAGGTTTTAGTCAAATTCAAGGGGTATTTAAGAGTGTGGTTGCAGTTGTTTTTCAAAATATTTTTTGCTTAGAAATGTATCAAAATGATTTTTTTAATTAAAAAAAAATTACTTTTAATATTAACATATCAAAATGATATAACATAAAATAATTTTTTTTTAATTTTAGCAAATTTCTATTTGGACTGCATGACTAAATGGAGGCTAATCTATTGAAAGCTACTTATTAGCAACTTTATTGGAAGGTAAAAAGTTTTTTTTTTTTTTTTTGGTAGTAAACCCATATTTCATAAATTGAGGCATTAATTTTAAAAAGTGATTATTACAATACTTTAAAAAATATACTGCCTCCCTA
Source organism: Populus x sibirica (assembly GCA_019202695.1). NCBI lineage: Eukaryota > Viridiplantae > Streptophyta > Magnoliopsida > Malpighiales > Salicaceae > Populus > Populus x sibirica. Next base: position 141,678 of record JAGMVL010000129.1, read on the forward strand.
GCGTGATAATGGAATAATCCATAAATAATTATTAAAGTGGTGTTTTTATATAAGTAGAAGATCGATCTAACATTTTTTTTTATTGCTTAATAATTACCTCCTAATCTAAGTTCCAAAAGGCATTTGAATTACTATACCTATGATTTTTAACAATTTTTTCATCGTATTCCACAAATTATATAGTCTCTGCAGCTGGCCTTACTGCTGAAGTCTTCGTGATGATTTAGTCATATACAAGTATTATTGCCGTCACATTACCCACCATCAATTCGTTTAAATATGACTGGGATTATATGTTTTTTTTGGCGGATATTGACCAAAGAAAGGTAGAACTTTGGCTTTTTAAGCAAATTAAGGCGCCGGAGAAGGGTTTTTTTTTTTTTTTTTTTCAACAAAGCAGCCGTGATTTTCCTCTAGAAAACTGAAATACAAGTTCTCCAAGCATGTTCGGAGACACATTAGAATTTATCCATGTTGTCACATGGGGTGTTCTTTTCTCTGGATCTCTAAATTCTAGAGAATTGACTTGACTTGGCATTTATATATATACTTGACTTGGCACATGTGAAAACATCGATAATTTTGCTGTCTCTAAACAATGAATGTAGAACTTTTATTTTAATTTTGGCTGGATTATTAAAAAAATATATTATAATCATTAATCTCAATAAAAAAAAATTCAAATTACAACCGCTATCACGTTCATGAAAACGCCTAAAGTTTTGTTTTCATCAACGCGTATTCCCTACGATCGTTCTGAGGAAATTACATGCAATCCCTTGGAATGAATGGGGACAGAGAAGGACATATCGTGTCCTAAATCCCCATAGTTCTTACACTGCCCATGGAATCAAGTTGTTGCCTACAATAAAGTAGTTCGAAATTGAACTTCGAAGAAAAGTCTGACACGCTTTGCAGAAACATTCAAACACCCTCATCAAACGTAAGACGAAATATATTGCTACGAAATTAATCAGAAGCTTCCATGCTAAACTCAAATTTCCCAATACACCCATTATTCTGTGAACGTATTTTTTTGTACTTAGGGTAATCTTGGAAGAACATTGCTCTTAGGGTACCAAAGTTTACGCGTTCAACCAACCACTACTCATTTGCATGTTACTATAAAAATTAATTTGCATAATCATTACAGTTAACCTCTCTTTCTCTCGCCAAACACAGTGTATCCTTGTGGCTAAAAGGGTTGTGCCCTGTTTGCACCTGAAGAAAGAAAGATAAAGAAGAAGATAATATATTATGGGTGATTGCAAGCCTTTAGGTTTCTTGATTGGGTTACCCTTTGCTCTTGTTGCTTTGGTTTTGTCTCTTATCGGTGCTGTTATTTGGGTTATTGGGTGAGTACTCTTCTCTTAATTCTTTCCTATCTGGTTTGCTTCTTTTTTTCTTTTTTTGATGAAATTTACTCTGCATTTGCTGTGTAACCCATGCAAATATACATTTGATGATATATATAAAGTAATCAAGAATGCAAATTCTTGTTAATTTCCTCAACCCCAAAAGAGAAAAAAAGAAGAAGAAAGCAAATTCATTTTCCTTTTAATAAGGATTGTACGTTCTTGGTTGTCATTCCCATAAATATAGTTCACTGTCTTGCGCAGGAAAAATACACAGATTTAATTAGTCTGTGATTTTTTTTTTTTTATCAGAAAATACTTCGTGTTTCTTGCCTTGAGTTTCCATGTTTTTATTACATTTAGACTTCTTCATTTCCCCGGCTCTTTAGAACTTGATCTTCATCCCAGTCAGTTCGATATCGTATTTCTTATTGGGAGTATCGTCGATGATTATTGACAAAATGAATAATTTGATGACAGGACTGTGCTGAGCTGCCTCTGCCCTTGTTGCATTTGTTTTTCTGGACTGGCAAATTTTGCAGTGAGCCTCGTGAAGCTTCCCGTGAAAGTCATGAGATGGTTTATTGATCTGATTCCATGTTGATTTCTTTCAGCCATAGCTGTGATATCCCATTCTTTTTTCAGATTTGTTTTGAAGAACAGTGCAGGAGTTTTAATAATTGACAGTAGCTGTAATTAGTGACTTTGCAACAATTCATTATTTTTATTTGTATGATTAATCAGTACAGTTTAATGGGGTTGTGGGAAACGGTTGTTGTGTACTCAGGGGATCATGTCGTCCTATAATAATAGATTTCCATTAATTCTCTTCACCACGTAGATCGTGTAAAGCCCATCATCTTTTATATCTCCTTGTTCCATTCCCGTCCATTTTATTCTGCATTCTTGGGCATTGTCTGCATTTCATGAAATTTTAAAATTTTATTTGCTATATTTTTCTTTATTTATTTGATGTGTTAATATTAAATTTTTTTTTTTAAAATTAAAAAATATTTTTTTAATTTTTTTTTTAAAAACAACCGTTATAACATTTTCAACAACATATTAATCATGATAAAATATTTTGGTGTAATTAATGTCCTTTATTTCTGTTTTTGTAAACTTTCAATTAGCTAGCTAGTTTTATGCTTTTGGTAATAATTAATTGGTTAATTATGAATATCAAAGATTCCTCCCTATTTTAAATTCACAAACTGCTTTGAGTTTTTTTTTTTTAAAAAAAAAAACTTGGGCAGGGGCTTAGGCCCGAGTACCCTTCCCTTGGGCAGTTGGGCTGCCTTCCCCTAGCTTGAGACAACTCAGATGATTGCTGGATTTCTAATTTGAGTTGGTAGCCACAGGAACGTTTTCTAATCAAGAGAAGTTGACCTTTCATCTCTAATCAATAATTATTAGAAATATTTTGTAGCTCCACAACTTAATAAGTACAATCAATTAATTGTTCAGATTTTTTTAAATATTAATTTAACTTTCATTCTTTTTATTCTCACAAATAAAATTATGTTGTGGATAAAAATAAAAAAAAATTATATCATGTTACATAATTGGTAGACTTTTTAACTTTGACCATTTCAAAATTATACAACCTAAATCTAGAATTCAAGAAGTGAATAGTTCGGAATTAAAACAAATCACTCTTCATGGTGTAACATAATCAAAATCTCTCCAAAACTTAATAACGATAATATATTTAAATAAAAAATAATGTGAGAAGAACGAGAGAGAAAATGAAAATTTTCTATAAGAAAAATTGAGATTCATAAATTTCATTCACTTTATTCATTAAAGAGAAGGTAAAGTCATCTATGACTCCAAACAAATCAAAACTCAAGCTCTCATTTCCCTTATATTTCTTTTCTTATTTCTCTTATACTCCTGTCGTGCTCCTTTCTCCGGCTACAACCCATCAGTGTGCAACACCACTATTCCTCCCCTTCACAAAACACTCACTTATAAAACATGACACCACCCCTCTCTTTCTCTACAACAAAAAAGACATACTCTCTCCTCTCGCTTGCACCTCTTCCTTGGATTTCAGTCGCCACTAACATTGCTATTTCATGTCATCTTCACCCTCTACATTCAACACTTATAGCTATATTACACACTTTTTCTCGATCAATCTTACAGAATTTGTGTTAATTGTTAATTTTGATCATTTTAGGATTTAAAATTAAGGGTTTTTTAGAAAAACAAATAAGGTTTTGTTAATAAGATTTAAATTATATTATTTAGCTATAAAATACATTAACTTGATTTGTTAATTTTGTTATTTATGAAGAAAATCAATGATTTTTTGTTGTTATTGATTGTAAATTAGTTAGGGTTAGGGTTTTTTAAGTTAAGTTATGAATTTTGTCGAACTAGGTATAATATATATTAATTAGCAATGAAATACAATAATTGAGTTAATAATACCATTATTTATAAAGAGAATTGATGAACTTGAGTTTCATCGATTATGTTATTGTTAGGGTTTTTTTAAATAAATTTTGTTAAAATTATATGCTTTGATTAACTCCAAAATTATAGGTTTGGATACATATAAATAGGAAACAATTGTCACAAACTAAGAAACAAAATGAAAAAAAGTGTTTGGTTTTATCTTTAAGGACTATCAAATTCAATATTGAATCATACAAAGCAATTTGGACAAATAAAGTTCAATCAAGTAACAAGCTTAATAGAATTAAAACTAAATTTAAGCTAGTCTTAGCTCAAATAAAAACAATATTTGATATCATTAAGTTGAAATAATTTTTTTACCTCACCATAACAATGATGATCTAAACTTATTCTTTTTATCACAATGAGTCATATATTCTTTTAAAAACTGAAACAAAAACATTTTTATATCATTAAGTTAATCATTAACAAGCATATCAAAAGGCATTCAATCATTTAAAAGCACTTGCATGAAAATTAGGCCAAGTTTTAAGCTATAATGCACCTATTTTACTAAACTATTGATTGAACAACACACATGTTGGACATGTTCATACCTTGACGTATTCGAAACTAACAAAGAAACTTATAAGACTCTTTTGAGCTAAACTAAAAAAATGTTAAGTTCTTAATTAGAATAAGAACCCAAAGAAATCAACCTATGCTAAAAATTTTAAATTCAGGCTTTGATCACAAGGTAATCATCTTCAATGAAGCTCATGTATTTATAACAACATATGTTTAGGCATTTGCATAAAAGAAAAATAAGAAACAAGTTTGCATATGTTCCAAAAATGAAAATCTTGTCTTATATGACAAGAAAAAAACTTAAACAAAGGAGTCATTAACTAAAATATGAAGTTGAAATGTTGAAGAATTTGATCCACAAAACACCTAACCTCACTCTAAATACTTTAGAAAAAACAGTCATGAGATCTCATATAGATCGAAATCAACTACAAAGCCAGCTCTATTGCATATATAGTACTTGTTTAAAGATGAAAGCATAAAAAGGTATGTAATTATACAAATAAAATAATCATACCTTAATCATAACACTCCACACTTTTAACCAAACTTCATATGTTTTGTTCATATAAATCCATTTAAAGCCACTTTTGTTGTGGATTTCTATTGCATAGCTCATAAGCTTCTTGAGAGTTTTCAAGCCATTAACAACATTTTTCTTTGTTATAACCAAACAAGACATCTTGTTAACTTTTTCCAATTTTGATTGGATTCAAAAGTGAAAGGAATCATTTTATCTACTAATAGTGAGAAAATTTATGTATTACCTAATCATGTGCCTATTGCCACAACCACCTGTGATTTTTATTAGAAAGTCTCTTTCGGTTCTTTTTATTTTTTTGATTGTACCCTTATATTGAAAGGTATGCTCATACACCAGATTCTTCTTTGCTCAAGCTTATAATCAATTTGTTTCCTTTTCGCTATGTTTTATTTAAAAATTTCAAGCAAGAAATTATTGATTTATACTATGTCAAATCATGTTTGTTTCTAATACCATAGTCATTGATTTTTTAAATAAGATTTGAAATTGTTTTCAAATCTCATTCCACCTTACATAAAGATTTCACAATCAATACTATTTGAGAACAAATAGAATATTTTTTATAATTCACATAAGGTGATGAATCCTCTATTGATTATTTAAATACCTTTATATAATTTATGTTATACCCAATATTTGTCTGTTTGTTACCCTTGATTAGAACAACATGTAGCAGGATCAAAATATAACATTTCATATATAAGATAACTTAGTAATCTTAAGTCTAAGGATCACTTACACAACCATCATACGAGCATTTTCATAGACACAGATGATCTCTTCATGTGGAATTATAATACGAGTTAGTTTAATGTGCATATCATCTAACAAACACCTACATATTAGTTTTAGGTATCCCTCAGATCTCAACTTATGATAACAATTGCTTCATTTCATAAAAAAGAGAGCATAATATGTACTCGTCTCAATAGCTCTAATTAATACTTAGTCTTAATATAGTATTAACCAATAACATTTAGGAAGAATACTTTGATGCAATAAGAATCTCATAATTATAAAAACTTTATAATTTTGTTTGCAAAATATTTTTATCCCAATGAATTTATCTTTAATCTAAATTTATTAATCAAATATTAGATTCATTAATCAAATATTTGATGAATATTAAAGATAAATAAACATTTATTAAAAATTATATATATTTATATGAATAAAGTCAATATCATGTATAACTAACTGATTGAATATATGGCACATACACTAATATATTACAGCAGTGTTTGGAAGTATGATTGCGGTTGTTTTTCAAAGTGCTTTTCACTTGAAAATGCATCAAAATAATATTTTTATATTTTTAAAAAATTATTTTTGACATTAGCGCATCAAAATGATCTGAAAACACTAAAAAAATATTAATTTGAAGCAAAGAAAAAAAATAAATAAAATTCAATTTTTTTAAATGCGTTTTTAAAACGTAAAAATAAACATGTTTTTTTTTTTTTTTTGATGTTAAGGAGACATACTCTGTTGAATGATTGCTTACGATTTTAGCTACTTGGATGCCAAGGAGACACTAATATGTTCCAAATGTTTTTTAATTTAAAAATATATTAAAATAATATATTTTTTTTATTTTTAAAAAATTATTTTTAATATTAATAAATACAAACAATCTAAAAAATATAAAAAAAATTAATTTAAAAAAATATAAGTTTTTTGAAACCTCGGTTGGATTCCAGAAATAAACGACATGAATAATACAAGGTAAATTTCAATGAGGTTTCATTTGCCGTTTCCAAAACGTTTCAATTAACTTCCATCAGTTTTTAATATATAGCAACATCAATCTCTATTAATGGAGGCCTAGTTGTTTTAAATCTAGGATAAATTTTATCTTAAATGTCCTCTCAATTTTATATATATATAAAAAACTATATTTTATTTTAATCAATCTCCAAAATTCTCGAATATTCTAGCAACATCAATCTCCATCAACTAAAGTCAATGAAAGCCTAGTAACCACATGTGAGAGGCACAATAAAAACAATACAAGAATTAAATATATTGAAGTACGCTAGAGAAGACGAACCAATTTATTTTTAGAGCTTCAAGATTGACAAATTAATGGCAACAGTGTCATGAGAAATAAGTAGCCTCTTTCCAAACCGTTGTTGGCTGTAGCTATCAATAGGGGAAAAAAAAAATCAAATAGTGACAACTACAAGAAAAATGAAAATTACAACACAATCAACCATCCAAGTGGTGGTCCAATAATAAGAGTTTCGGACCAAGAGATTTGCTCCCTCTGTGATCTCAGGTTCGAGCCCTGTGGTTGCTAATATGATGGCCACTGAAGGTTTACATGGTCGTTAACTTCAGGGCCCGTAAAATTAGTCGAGATGCACACAAACTAACCCGGACATCGATGTTAGTAAAAAAAAATCAGAAAGCATTTTATAAAGGTTTAATTCGTAAAAAAAATTGAAAAGCATATGTGAGAAAACCTTAGAAATCGATCTGAATAGATCTAGAAGATGAACGAAAATCAAAATTGTTTGAAGATAGGCATGAAAGCCAGTAGGAAGGCATGAAACACGTACGATCGCTGATGTGAACAAGGAGCCCATGATGTGGGTAATCTGTTCCCACTTCCACCATTAGTATAACTGCATCTTTTGTCAAAGTAAAGGTTTCAAGTTCAAAATTTTCTCTTCACGACTTTTTTCTTTCTTAACTCTTATTCCATTACGAGTATTCTTAGTAATTAGAAAATTATAGTTTGTTAGTATTATAAAAAATAAATGAAAAATATTTTTTACTGTTTGTTTGTATCATGAAAAACAAGTTGAAAAATAATTTTTTAATATTATTTTTAAGTTTATTAAAAGAATAGACACCAAAACCAATAAATAAAAAAGTTAAAACATAATAAAATAGAAATTATTAAATCATTTTATACTCAATTAATAATTTTAAAAATATATAAAAATAACAAATTCCTTTAGACATTAATTCTAAAATTAAAAAATAAAAAATATTCACATTTCTTTAACCAAATCCCTAAATGTTTTCTCCTCTCATTTACTAAAATACGGAAATTATTGTTAAGAAAAATGTACCATTCTTAAGAAATTAACCCGGTATGATATAATGTGAAATTTATAGATTTTGAAGGTGCTAGATACAATAAATTGTGATCAATTCATGCAAACGAGTTTAAAAATAAGAAGGTCCAAATTTTCTCTCAAAATTCCACTTCGAAGGAATCAAAACCAACAAACAATCAACCCATAAACCTATACAATAAATACTGACAAGTTTCGAACTGATCATGTTGACTTCTCATATCGTTCATGCATCTGGAAGGGGAAGAAGCTACCAAAACTTTGAATGAGTCTTGTGTGATGTTCCTTGAAATTGTCGCCTAAACCCTTTATTCCCACAAGAAGTTGCCACCAACTCTAGCGAGCTACTCTTTGGGCATCAAGCTAGAGAGGGCCAAGGCTAGCATCACATTCAGAGGTGCATGAACAGAGGGTCTAAACACCAAATCATCATGACGCAGTGTGGGGAAAGTGTACCCTTCCAAACGCACAAAATATAATTGATTTAATGCATGAAAGAGAATTTCCTAAAGACATCAATCCGAACACAGTTATTTGAATTTATCTAGTTTGATAGGCTTAATTATGCCCTGATTATTTGTAAACAGTTCTCTCAATACATGCACTTATTGGCTGCATGATATGACCCCATGACAAAAACTTTATATAGTTGCCTGATGGATGTGATGGAACAAAAGTCTAAAGAAGGCAAGAAGGGGGGAAAAGACCAAAAATCATATGCTATGTGGGTGTCTTTGTGTAATGGAAACAAAAGCAAACAGGAATATTTGTATTGTGCTCATGTTTTCTCATACATAACTACTATCTAAGTTGTTGTGGTTCTCGTTAAGAGCATTTTAGTTGTAGTTATCTCGCTGATGCTGGCATGAAATAATGGCATTTTAGTTGTAAAATATTTCAACAAAATGAAGCTTATTGTAAGAACAGTTCACGGATTTCATTTTTATGGAAGTGAAATAATATTATTTTAGAATACCAAATATATTTTTTTCTATTTAATAGTACTTAATTGAATGATAGTGATGATATCCTAAAATCTAGTACATGTTCAAGGAACATGTTATTTGATATTTGGATAGTTGTTAATCAAAATGTTCATGTAATTAGTTCTCTTCTTCTTAGCTCAAGAAGCACCAAATTAATGGTAAAAGTCTTAGTAAGTACAAAAACAATCCGTATTGAATGGACTTAAAGGTCGTTCGATGATAAAGTCAGTAACTCTTATGAGAAAAAATAAATGAAAGAAAGAGCCTTAAATTCTAAGTTTGTTCTTGTTTTTTGGGATGATTAATGCTCTGAAATATATAAGCTTTTAGAGTAATAAAAGTTATGAATCTTTTACCTGGGTTGTTTTGATAAAGGCAAGAGGGCTTAAAGGGTCATCTTTGCTTGGTAACATTAATGAGGGATAAATATCTCTTACATATTATTAATGAGGGAAGAATATTCATTACAAATAATTAATGAGATGAAAAATGTGATAGGCTCTTTGAGAGACCTTTTATACATCTTAGATGTAGAGAAATGATTATATCTGACATGAGCAAGTCATGTCATTAATCTAAAATAGAACTCCATAGTCCAAAATTTCTAAGACCAATTGGACCTGACATGTAGCCAAACTCAAATAAAATGGACATGAATGTTCATAAAAAATCATAACACATTGGGTTTAGTGGATGTTTGAAGCCAAGTGTATTGAACTTCATATCTTGCTAGACTTATATTGCCTTGAGTTCAGTTGACAGTTGGATCCAAGTATGTTAACTTGGGTTCAACTGTGACTGAACCCAAGTGTATTGGGTCTTACAACTTACTAGGCCTATGTTACATTGGGTTCAACTGATGGTTGAACCCATGTATGTTGGGTCTGGCAACTTTGTCAGACCCATGTTGTTTTAAGCTCTTTTAATGAAAAAAATATTGAGTCAAAACAATTGACTTATCAGATAAAAAATTGAAATGGATGTAACATTTCCCCCCATCCATATTAATAACTTTATACGGAACATGAAGACATTGATCAAGTTCTTTTAAAGGATAATGAATGGACTAAAATGTTGAAGTTGCACTACTAGATTTGAAGATTACAAGCACGTGTACAATGAATTTTTGTTAAGTTTAGATAGCCCTCCAATGCTTAAGTTAATAAAGATATTGAAGAAATGAAGGCTTCAAGGCTTTAAGACCGTGTAGTGTATGTATTTATATAAATATAATAAAGAAGAAATGATAAGAGTATGCACAAATAAATCTAGAAATGGATCTTTTGGAATTAAATCATGCCTTACCTCGTGGTTCATGAATGTTTATATAACCAAAAACTACACCAACTTGTGTAGAGATAAAGGTAGAATGGAGAAAATATTGCTGATTTAATGTCAATCATCTGGAGTATCATCCTCTAATAGTTAGTGTTTCATTATTGAGTGGAAATGATGATGTCATATAAGTTATCCACTAAGTATGAGCATCCTTAATGTCATTTTATGGGCCTAGTTATTATAGGAGGATGTGAGAGCATTAAATGCTAAATAAAACATAAAAAGAGTAAGTGGAGTAATTCGAGGATATATGTTTTTTTTGTCTAGATTTATAAGTTTGTGTCTGAGCTTGCACCTTTAGGTGAGTTTATCCCTCATCCTTAGCAATTTATCCTATTAAGTTATATTAACGCCAGGACCCAATTTAAAGCCTAGTGTATTGTAGACCAATTAGATCAACTGGACTTTGTAGAAGTTATGCCAACCATCCTAGATCAAGTTGAGTATTGGGTCACATAGAATGCTCTGAGCCTAAAGTGGTGTAATTTGTACTCAGGCCTTGAACCCTCGTATATGTTTCATAAACTATTAGATTTTTAGGCTTAGTTATTGTCTCATCCTTGTTGTTATGGGCTTGGTGATTAAGAGTGTAAGTCTTAAACCTATCAATTTCCCTTCCAAGTCTTTGTAATGGAATAATATAAAGACTTTACTCATCATGGACATATCATATTATACTTCGTGTTCGGGCTTGTATGTAGTAAAGATCATATCCTTTGGATATGATTTGTTTGTTATTCAATTATCTTGTCATTTTGTTTCTCGAATGTCATTATGATTGAGCGCATGGGAACAAGCCAAATGTTTGCTATCTTTCAAAATCAAGTCAATGTATATGCCATTGAACTTGAACTGCAATAGAAAGAATGATCTCAATGGTAATTGGATTGATTATGGGACTGAAGGTATCAGCTTAATCAATACCTTGTATTTGAAAGAAACCTTTTACAATATAATAGTCTTTGTAGCATTCAATGTTACCATTGATGTAATGTTTAATATAGAATATCCATTTGTAATCAATAATATTTATATGAGGCTTGCGAGGGTTAGAATCCATGTCCCATTATGCATAAAAGTAAAAAATTCTTCAACCATGACTTTTCTCCATTCTAGATGTTTGGAAGCAGAAGTTAAACATCTTAGTTCAGTAGTTAAATCTATAATGACAATGAGTAAAGCATGTTTAGGTGGAGCTATCATATCAGAAGGAAGTTGTTTGGGCTTGAAGATGTTGTTACAAGATCTTGTTGTCATTGGATGACATGGAATAACATAAGTAGTGTGGGATAATCTAATGGTGACATTGAAGTAGGTAAATTGGTGATTTTGAAGGAATGATGGAACTCTCTACAACAAATAATGATAGAGATTGAGTCTCGGTACTTAGAGGTGACGAATCTCGAGGATTGTCTTGAGTATATACTTGTGCAAAAGAAAAGTTATATGGAAGTAAAAAGTGAGGCACGTAGCATATTGAAGCTCAATTAGATTTTAATGGTTGGAAATATGATAGATTGGTAAATGAAATTTTTTTTTCATAAAAAATGACATGATGAGAGATATAGACACGACTAATGAAAAAATCAAGAAACTTATATTCTTTATGGTGATAACTATATATAAGGAATATATAAAGTGTTGAACAAGTTCATGTTTGTGATGATGATATGGATGAAGAAAAGGCCAATATGCACAACCAAAAGTTTTTAAAAATTGATAGTCAGGAGTGCGATGATAAAAGAGTTCAAGAAGAGAGATATGGAAGGTGACATACGAGGGGGGATGATTAATGAGATAGATAGTTATAAGAAATGTGTCATCCCAATATGTTTAGGGCTAGAAGTATTGGCAAGAAGGGCAAGAATAGTTTTAACAATGTGATGATGTTTACATATAACATAACCATTTTATTTATAAGTATGAAACAAGTTATGCAATGGGTAATACTATGAGTTTAAAGATAAGTGTGTAAGCAATGATATTCACCTCCCCAATCAGATTATAGAGCCTTTTTTATGATTAAAGTGATTTTCAACATGACATTAACAATAAAAAAAATATGGATAAATCGTAAGACTTGGCTTTGAAAGGAAATAACCAGATAAATTTAAAGGAGTCATTAATAAAAATGACATGGTAATGAAATTCATTAATAGATAATTGAGGAGCAAGTCTTCATACATCAATAAAGATTAAATCTAAAGGATTTTTTAGAGAAATTTGATGATAATTTAAAAGGAAGACAATGGCTATTGCCAAGTTGACAAACATGATAAATAGTAAGAGATTTCTTAATTTTGCTGGTAGATGATCTTTGAGACATTATTTCTTTAGTAATTCTTAAGGAGGGATGACCAAGATGAAAATGTCTTTGGGTGAATTATACATATTCTTAAAGAGGGATGACCAAGACAAGCATGAAATTTTATAATTTTAGAAAGACCATGGAGAGGATAAATACCATATTTACTCTTAAATTTGAGAAGGTGGCTATTGATAAAGTGATAGAATATTTTTATTTATAGCTGGAACATGAAGAACATTATGAAGAAAGAATTTTTAAGTGGAGGAACGGACAATAAAGGATCCAATATAATGGATATACAAACCTTGACCATTGCGCATTTGAACATGATCTGAACTATTGTAAAAAGCAGTCTAAAGATTAAGATCACTTGGATTATATATGATATGATGTTTTACACCAGCATCAGAAAACCAAGAAAAGTCAACAGTTGAGGAGACAAAGTAGAGATTTTAAGCAGATTTGACATAACATTCACAATGAACTGAAGAAAAAAGATGTATTGGTAAAGTCACGAGGAAATCAATGACCATGACCATGTGAGTGAACACAAAGGACATGATGATTGCTATGATAAGAAGTAGTACCATGATAAATAAATATAGATTGCTGATTTGAGAAGTTCACTAATGGAGTAGTGATATCAATAGGGGTCGATTATTGTTCAATGAGAAATTCATACATGAGGAGAAAACCATATAAAGTGTCTAGTGTGACAAGTTCATGTCGTATGGTAAGTGAAGTGATAAGAGGTTCATAGTTAGATGGAAAACCAGCAAGAATATATGAGAATTTTTTTAATCATGCAGGTTTCGACTAATGACATTGAAGGTATCAGTGAGAGTTTTTACCTTTTAATAATATTCAGAGATGGTTTGACTACATTTCTCAAGGGTGTTTAGTTGAAGATGAAGTTGAATAATAAATGTTTGGGATTGTGTGGAAAATCTTTATTGAAGTAAGTTCCACAAAGGATAAGAAAAATCAATACCAATAATAGTATGCATGATGTATTCATGAATAATAGAAATATGGATGCTTAGGATGAGATGATTAGTGGCAAACCATTAAAGATAGGTTGGATTATGAGAAGATTCAGAAGAGTTCTTTAATGTTATGAGAAGTGTTTCAGGAGGTGAAGGAATGTGACCTTCAACTTAATCTAGATAAGCATTGGCATAAAGATAATGGATAATAAAAGTTTTTGAGGAGAGGTAATTAACCTTGGTAAATTGAATTCTAGGAAGGGTGGTAGTAGGAAGAAATGTAGAGGAAAGGGGAGAATTGTTAATAGAAGCAGAGACTGTAGAATTAAGTAAAGATATTATGAAAGGGTACGATCATTTTCAACTCTAATACTATATATGAAAATCAATATTTGGGAAATAACTTCAATGTAGTTTTGCATGCATAAGGCATTACAATTTATAATTTAGTTTGTTACATCAATATTCTATACATGGTGTGTGAGTGTGTCTATATATTGAAATCTAAATTGTAATTACACTGCATGAATTAAGGTTGTGAATCATTTTTTCAACTTTGAATATCATCTCCAGTAGATTTGATTTTGTTATCATTCACATGATTTGTGATTGACTTGAATATTGATTGAGTAGATTGCTTTTGGTGGGTTAGTGTTTGATCTTTGACTGTGTTGATTGTTGTATTGTTTGTAGACTTGGTACTAGAGTTAGTGGTTGATTGCAATTGATTAGATGATCACCACAAGAAAATTGGTAAATAGCAATGGAAACGCTAAAGAAAAATATTCCATCAATAATTTCAAATGACAACAACGACAAAACATTTATGTCAGTAATTACCAATATAAATAGCGATGTGATATTTTTCTTCGGTAATTGCCGATGTAAATAGCAATGGAATATTTTTCATCGGTAATTTTCAACGAAAATAACAATAGAATAAAGAATAAAAAGATAAATAAAAATTTCATCAACAATTTGACATGTCAACAATTCATATGGAATTGTTGATAGAAATTTCTATTAGCCAATTTAAATGAATTTAACTCCACAATTCTCTCTTCCCCCAATTTATTCTTCTTCCTTCTCCATCAAAACAACAATACCTCTCACCCAATTATTCATAAATCCAATCACCCTTTCACAAATTTGACCACCCAACTTGCTGGTACCGACTTATATCTATAAATAATGCCAGCTTTTATCTCTTGGTTCTATTTGTTGTGACCATTCACTACACCAAGTAAGAAACCTACCAATGTTTTATGTAACCTGTTTATTTAAGTATTCACAACTTTTTCCTAAATGATTTTATTGTATTAATTCATGATTTTGATGTTAGGGTTTCTTTAGAATTTGTAGGAAATTGATTTTATTTGTCATATGATGAAAATGAGTTTGATTTTGTAACTTAGGTGTGTTATAATTAAAAAAACAAAAAACAAAATGATAGCTTATTTAATGGGTACCAATTACATTTTGTCAATTTTATTGTTAAGTTGGAATTTTGATAAAATTTAGGGAAAATTGATTTTTTTATGGAATTGATAATAATTAAAAGATATTAATTTAGGTTGAATAAATTTGAATTGAAGAAATGATGGAAAATTATTCGAGTACCAATTATTTATTTTTAATTTGATTGTTTAGTTCTCATTTTGATGCTACATTGTATTTGTGTAGAAATGATGATTGATTATTGGATTGTGGATTTATTTTTAATAAAAAGTTGAATTTTAAATTGATGGTTATATTATTAATAAATGTTGTCATCAATATTCTATATAGGTTTAGAAGTAATGGATGATCGTTCTTGAATATATCAAAATTCACCTAAATGATTGTATAGGCAAAATTATCTTCAAGAGGTTGAGAGTTTTATTAATTTTGTACTTTCTAATCCAAATAATATTAGTGCAAATGAAATTATATATTTATATGTGAAGTATAAAAATAAAAAAGTTTCACTATAAAGATATTGTGATGATGCATCTACTTAAAAAATAGTGTCAATAAGTCTATTGAGCATTTATGTGTCGACCATGAAGAGGCACCTACTAACCAAAGCTCATCCAATATGAGTTACAAAGTTGGAATCCCATTTTCTGAAAAGGATTTTACTAAAAAGATTATTATAGAGTGGAAGGTCGACCACTCCATGTAAGTAATGTTTTTTTTTTCTCTTTATTGATGTTATGTATTTGTATTAAGTTAATTAAGTTTTAAATCAATGAAAATGAAAATGGCTTTGATGAAGTGATTTTAAGGTTTATGAATATTAAAGTTGGCCTTATGATAACATCAACGATGAAATCATAGTTCAAAAAACTGTTGTTTCAATGGAGTCTGCTATAAGATCATTCTGAATTGGATGAGTATGTATGAGGCATGATGGAGAAAGTTTAAGGTTAGATAAATAAACTCTACTTTGAGTTAATATATAGTTTTCTTAAGAAATTTAGAAAACTAGTTTGTTTATGAAATCAACTATAAGGAAATATTTTGGTGGTACTCGGCAAATGAGAGGGTGGTTAGGAAAATATGGTAAAACCACAATGCAATTAGGTTAGTTTCAAGCAAAACTTTTTATATTATTGTATGTAAAAAAAAATTCATTACCTTATTTTTTTATGAGTTTTCTAAATCAAATTGCATGATTTGTGGTATGACGTCCATAAATATATAAAGGGCATAACTAAGTTTGATGACATTGCATCATATAGATATTATAGTCTAAGCCACGTCATAGTGAGTAATTGGGAAAAGTTTTAAAAATATATGGCATCAGATGATTTCAGGAGGCAATCACGATCCAATTAGAATCTTTTTTTATGATATACAAGAAATATCCGACCCGGACTGCTCGGACCTGGTATGACCATAGATAGAAACATGAACTCCGGCCTCATACACATCCCCGGTGGCAAGTTATAAACCGTCAGTATGACCGTCCAACAAGAATAAAGAGCAGCAAATGACCCGAATGGGTTGAATCCGTCTGTACACAACCCAAGACGCACGTTCCTTGATTCAGTTGAAAAGTGAGGATGCACACTGTTAAAGTGTTTCCAGGCTTCACCGTCAGAAGGATGCACCATCACTCTATCAACCGCATGATGTGATTGGTGTCATGTCATGTGTTCAGCAGTCCCTGGTGAATGAATAACCTCTGCAGTCTAGATGTGATTGGGAAGTATCTAAGTTTTTTATATGCCACGAGAGTCTTTCCTCTTCTAGTTCTGGGTTTGTAACGGGAATGCCCACATGTCATGCACTCGGTCAGCTCAGCATTTTCAAGGTAGTATAACATGCAGAAGTTAGGGCACATGTTAATTTTTTGGTATCCTAAACCGAGGGGTTTCATCATGGACTTGACAGCATAGAAGTTCTCTTTCAGGTTGTTCCCTTCAGGTAAAATGCTTCTCGCCCATTCGATAATCTTGTCATAACCGGCCTCACTCAACCCGTGATCTGATTTGATGGTGAACACCTGTGCTACGGCCGATAATTTACGTGGTTCGTGCAACCATCCTATAATGGCTCGTCAGAATCTTTCAACAGATCAAAAAACCTTCTGTCAGATCGTATTAGGTTCTTCTTCTATGTTTGGAAATTCACTGACATTACCTTCACTCATTCTCATTGCATCCATAACCATATTCCTGTAAGGATTACTGTTCTCATTTCCAACTTCATGCATGTTGCTAGCACTAGAAGTTGACCCGACCACCCTTTCAACCATGCTCTCATTAGGAACAAATAGTTCTCCGTGTGCATACCAACACAGGTAGTCCTGCATGAACCCTTTGGTTAGAAGATGCATCGTTACAACATCTTGATGCGTAAACTTTAAATTTTTACACTTCCTGCATGAACACCTAATACCGCCATCGTAAAATTCATCGGGATAGATGTTGCGAAATTAATAAAACCCCGAACACCGTTACAATAATCCATCCTCCACAATCCTTGGGGTGAGTCCCGATACATCCATGAACGATCATCCATGACTTCCATTGAATCTCTATAAAACAGAAAAAAAAAATATTGGTTTCCTATGTTAAATATTCATTATTAATTATCCAACAAACTAAAAAAACACTTATGTTAAATATTCATTATCAATTATCAACTATATATCAACTATCAACTATCAACTATCAACTATCAACGTTCATACATACAAATTTATACATATATAAATTTACAGAAATTACAACTTCGCAATAGAATTGATAACAATTAAAACAGGCCCGTTAAACAAGCTATTATTTATTTCATCACAATACATATAATTCGGTGTAATTCAAACAAAATTTCAACTATTTACAAATAAATATAATTTGATAAAATCTAAAACAAACTATAACAACTACAAAATTATACATTCATACAACAAGTTTTTTAACAAAATACATATACTAAAAAAACAATAAAATTCACATTCAAAAGTTAAAACTAAAAAGGATAGATTTACTTACAAAAAATGATAAAATCCACAAGAATTAACGGATGTTGTGACCACGTACAAAAGTATAAGAAACTTGAGTGCTTGTGTTGAGAAGAGGGGAGAGTTGGGATGGGTGGTTGGTCGCAGTTTGGGAGGGGAGAGGTGGGATGGGGAAGAAAAATGGGAAGAAGAAGGAGAAACAGAGGAAGAGAGTGTCAGCAGAGTAAATATGTACCGCCGTTTTTCGACGGATTCACCGACGAAAACGTTCCGTCGGTGATTCCGTCGGTTATTCCGCCGGTGTTAGCGACACGTAGCTAAACGGCTATCCGGTTTCGAATCCCTTGGTATTTCCGTCGGTCATTCCGCCTGAAAAAAATCCACGTCATCACGTCGTTGCAACTTTCAAAAAAGTTTCTCATCGTTGGCGATATCGCCGGTCCGACGGAATAATTCCGTCGGTAATTCCGTTGGTGTTATCCGATTTTCTGGTAGTGACTTGATGAAAAAAGTGGATAAAGTTCTAATTGAGAAACAAAATTGAAAAGTGATATGGTGATTCTTTTGTGTAAAAGTGGATTAAGTGAATTTTGAGGTTGAAAACGAGTTGATGGAATTTATTTGGATGACAGGGAGGTGATTTTTAGAGAAAAAAAAGATAAAGAAAATGACTTCAAAGGAGGGGAAAATCCAGTGACTCGCAATTTTCTGCTTGCTGGAATTTAGCTGGGGAAGGAGAAGATAGGGTTGATATATCATCTCAAATAGCAGACACCATGTCATTTTTTTTATACTTTTGATTTTTAAAAAATTGTTTATGAACGGTTATGTTCATTCAACCTAAGTGTATTTTTGATATTGTGATATTTTTTGTGATTATAATTAAAAAAAATAGGATAAAAAACAATTAAAATTTATAGTTTTTTTAAACCCAAGTTCTTACCATAATTTACGACGAAAAGCAAATTTATACAATAAAAATCAAATAACTTTTGAAGTTATGGTAGGTCTAAAAACATCTCTAGCCACACCACATCACAATATCAAACAAAGCCAAGTGCTAGAGGGCATGAGTAAGGCCCTAAATCTTTTTCTTTTCTTATCTTTTTTTCCCCTAAATTCTCCTCTCTTTTTTCTTTTTCTTTTTTACTTCTTTTTTCCAAATGCTTTTCTCATTTCTATGACTTGTATTAAAATTAAATTAAGATTTTATTTTGAAAATCTTGAGACATTGTTTTATATCAAAAGTCTAGAATAAACATATTTAAATTATTTTCTTATACCTATAAAACTTTTTATATGCATGAGTGGTAAGAGGGAGAAAATAGTTGATTTTTCTTCGATGTTTGAGATATATATATTTATAAACTAAAAAAAATCACTTAGATAATTTATTTAGTGTAATGCATTTTCTTTGTAAAACCATTATTTTATTGTTTTATTTCAATTCCTTAACATTAATGAAATTAATAAGTAGTTTTTAAAAATACATTTTTATTCAAATCATATCATCATCAGTTATTACAGAATTCTAAACAAATTGCTACTCTCTCGGGTTCTAAAATTAAGGGTCATCAAAAAAATCAAAAAACCGAGAAAATCGAAAAAAAAATAACCAAAAAAACCAAACCATGAAAAAAAACCAATTAAACAGATTAAAATTTTAAAAAAACCGACCGATTCGGTTCGGTTTCGGTTTTATAAGCCTAAAACCGAACCAAACCGAACCGAATCCAAACCGAAAAAAACCGAGCCAAACCGGAAAAAAACCGTGCTAAACCAAAAAAATCAAGCCAAACCGGAAAAAACCGAGCCAAACCAGTTTGAACCGGTTTTTGTCCTAAAAAACCGAACCAAACCGAAACCGGTCGGTTTGAACCGGTTTCAGTTTTTTTTTTTTAAATTCGGTTTGATTTTTTTTTTAATATAAAAACCGAACCGAATTGAAAATGATCACCCCTATCTAAAATTAAAATTAATGTAATGATGATATATATACAATAAATAAAAAAATAAAAAGACTAAATCTCTTAAGAGAAAACCTTTTACAAATGCCCGGCAACATATATATATATATATATATATATATATATATATATATATATATATATATATATATTTCTTCTCTCACAACCAGTTATCAACAAATCACCGATCAATTTTTCAAACTTCTAGCAATGTCTTATAAATCAATAATGCTCGTGTTGAAGTTCCTCGTTGCATGGACTTTCGGAATTCTAAGCCTTAGCTCATCCATTCCTTATACTCAGGTGGCGTGCAGCCGCCCCACATGAACGCAAGCACTGAGCGCATAAACGACAAGTGACGATCAAATTCTTCAATTTTGAAGGAAGGGCGACTCTTCTGTTCAAAACTTTTAACTTCGTATGAATCAAGCAAGTACTCCTAAAAAGCAAGTGGGAGGTGTGACAGTTTTAGGGTTTTTTTTCAACTTCTTTAGCTAATTGCTAGGGTTAGTCAAGATTTGTTATAATATTTGTTAAGGCCGATTACTATCAATTATCTCACTCTCACAAAGACTAATTGCGGGGCTTCACGTTTCAAACCACGAACATAAATATTTATTGATTTCATTGTCACGCAACCTACAAACAGTAAACATGACTTGATTTTGAATTTTGGATGACAAAATTAATTATATATCAATTTATCAACAACATTTTTTAAACAAATTGAACCCAATTAATTCCTATTTGTATATATGGAAAACTATATCAACTTCAGCAGCCTGAACTTGTAATTTCTCCATGGAAGAGGGAATGAAGAAGGACCCCATACTAAGACATCTATTATAAATAGATCTAGCTAATTGAAGGACAGTTTGAAATTGTGGTCCTATTGTGTTTTTAAATATTTTAATGTCAAATTAATATTTTTATAGTATTTTTTTTATTGTTTTGATGTATTGATATAAAATAAAAAGTTTATTTTAATAATTTTCAAACAAAAAGTATTTTAAAAAATAATTTTTATAACACTATCAAATAGGCTAAAAAAAAAGAAAATTAGAATAAGAAGACAGATCATTTCCATTGAAGTTTCCCATTGTCGTACGTAAGTGTGTGTGTATGATAGTATTAACAAAAACTAAGCTTTATCTCGTCTTTATTTTAGCTACAATCTTCGTTCACTCTTTCACAAATCATTGCGGATTGGAGTAATGATTTTTTTTAAAAAAAAAATAATAATTTGATCCTTCAGGTTTTTCTTTACACAATTGAGCACTTTTGAGCTCAAATTAGCACTTAATTGCATATATTTTTTTGAAAGAAAGGATTGGGTTGAAAGATAGAGGATCAAAGTAAAAAAAGGTAAGTAAACTAGGTGGCATCTTTGAATTTTATGCAAAAAGTTTATTTTGGTTCCCTTATTTTTTTGGTTTACTTTTGGTTTACAGGTGTTCAGTTTCTTTAGTTTTCAGAAATTCAATTTTGATACCAAAATTAATTTCTCTTATTTTTCAATCTTTTTTTTTTGTTAGGGAAGAGAGAGAGGGACCACCGAATTCCGGCAAAGAGAGAAAAAGTGGTCGTTGATAATGATTCCAGCCACTAAAATGGTTGAAACTAGTGTCAATAGATTCGATTTAATGAGGAGGCTTTCACCTAGGTGTTTTTTTCCTTCTACTTGCCCAAAGAGGCAGATATGACTATGAGAATGTTATTGGATTTGGGTTGATTTTGGTTTTTTGAGCTAATTTTTTGTTTTATTTTTTGAGATTATAGATAGATTTATCAAGGTGTTTAAGGTGTTTTCTAAGTGTTTTGGATCAAAATAAGTTAAAAATTGGGTTTTCATATCAAAAGAATCGATTATTTTTCCGGCAACCTCTGATCGCTGGATTCTACACAGTAGATGACGAATGACTTGTCAAGACGCCGAACAACTTGTCGTCCGCCCGTTAAGCAATTAAAAATATTAAAGCTAGGCACAGGAGTGTCGTCTAGGCTGCGAGGCCCACGTGCCCTAGGTTGGTTTTTATGGTCTAATGTGTTTGGCTCCTTCTTTTTTTTTTTGAAGTTTTGTTGTTTTATGTTTAGGTTAAAAAAAATTAATAAAAGAAATCATTCAATCCAATTGAATTCATGAACCAGGTTGTAGGTTTAATGGGTTCATCCATAGCATTTGAACTGTTATTTTTTTTAATACTTTTTTTGTCCCTTGATTTTAAAAAATATAATTTTACAATTTGTTATTGATGATCTGTTTTTTTTATTTATTTATTTAGTTCAAAACTAAAAAAAGAATATAATTTCATATTTTTTTTTATCAATGATCTGCTCATGCTATTTTAGCCACATGTGTCTAACATGATTTCTTTCCTTAAAAAAAAATGTTTCATACAAAAAATTCTCATATGCTTTATCGTTGTGTAATTAAATGAAAAATAATCTTTGATATAAAAATTTATTGAATCTAATGACATGCATGTCTTAGATCATGAGTTTGCTTTATTGACTCTAGTTCATTTAAGTTTTTTTAGTTAAGTTCTGTGTTTTATCACTTTCATTAAACATTGAGTTAATCGAAAGACTGAATTTTTTATTTTTTTTCAAGTTTTTTTTCAAGATTATCTTGACAACTCTTGCATGTCAATCTAGATTAACCCAATGTATCTTCATTTTAATATTAAATAAAAATAGCATTTAATATATAATCAAAATCTCTTCTTCTTGTTTTTTTTTTTTTTTTCAGAGGAGACGTTACGGATACCTAAATTTTTTTTATTTCGTTTTAAATTTTTCTTTGTCCGACCTACTGTTTAGCGCTTGTTAATAGAATAGGCTAGTAATAGAAGTAAAATGGATGATAATTGTGTAATTATAATTATGGGTACTGACTACTGAGTAGGGCCATTTTCACGTGATGACCACTCGCAGTTTGCCATAGGCCCACAGTAGTGTTCTTGAATATTTATATAGCCGCCTGTATTTCTCTCTCCATCTCTCGGAACAATTTTATATTTTTTAATATTTTGGAAGTCTGAAACCCCTTTTCTACCCTATAAAAAGGGTAATGAACTCATCAATTTCTTTAAGCAGCATAATTTCCAGGACAATTACTTTCCTCAGCTTAATTCTCCGACGTCCATAGCCATGGATTTCTTCCATTCTCAAAACCAACACTCGCCAAAACACCAAAACAGCAGCAACAAGAAAAGGCTAACACATGACCAAGTGAGGCTCCTTGAGAGAACCTTCACAACCACCAAGAAGCTCGAGCCTGAGCTTAAGGTCCAGCTTGCAAACCAACTAGGGGTGCCCCCAAGACAAATTGCTATATGGTACCAAAACAAGCGAGCAAGATGGAAGACACAGAGCCTTGAGCTTGACTATAATTCACTTCATGCGAAACTAGAGGATGCATTAGCCGATAGGAGGCGACTAGAAAGAGAAGTGGTACAACTTCAAGAGGAGTTGAGGAGGGCTCAACAAATGGTGTTCCACTTGAACCAAGGACCAGCTCAACCTCCTGTTAATGTTTCTTCTAACTCCTCTTGTGATGAGGGAGGCAGCTCTAGCTTGCACGAGGAAGCGAATGGTGAGGTCTTGCAACTTGAAGAGCTCTATGCTTGTTTGTATGGCGCTGGTGGGTCAACTTGGGGTTAATTAATTAGGTGCGGCAACAAATGTCATCTGTCATAATATAACGACTCATCAGAATCAAGTGCTGATCGGCACCATGAGTGGAGAAACTCTTAAGTGGACCTACTTCTTGTGATAGCTCACCAACAAATTAAGCATGAGACGTTAATTTCACAAATATTGGAGTCTACTTTGTTGTGGATATATATATATATATATATATATATATACTGCCTATGGTTGATGGTGTCTTGAGTGTTGGAGAGACTGACTTGTTATTAATTATGATTAGTGGCCATTGATGTTACTTCCAAGGAACTGGGAACATTACACAGATTGAAATTAAAGCAGAGATGAATTATTATAAGAGTAATTATCAAGGATGTAAAGATTAGTTAATTTCTTGACATGTTTTGTGTATTGTTAGTCCTGTAAGTTCGTATCAGAATATCTATCAAGTAAAGTTCAAACTCAGATACTGTATGCTTAGCTAGTTAGATTACTGTATCTCAAAGTACCAGTTTTGAATTGACAGAGATGAAGAACTTGTATTTATGCACTCTGTAATTAATTTGTTCGTACAGTTAATGAGATATTGGTAAATTGAAGCATAAATTCAGTGTTATGGAAGAGAGGTGGATAAAATGTTTGTTATGTGGTGACAAGGGAGAGAAATTAAGATATAAAAACAAAAATGTTTACTTCTGTGTTTGTGTTTTAAGAAAACTAAAGGAAAAAAAAAGTTTAATAATTATAATGAGCATCCTGTCTAAATAAAAATCTTGTTTTTTTACAGAGAAATATAAAAATAATATTTTCTATCTTGAATAAATATTTTAGCTATTTATTTGACTAACCAATTAAAATGTTTAAAAACAAACATAAAAACTAAAAATATAATTTTATAATAAAAACAATTAATTAAGGCTATATACTTCACAAAACCAACTTTTATATTTTATTTATTTAATGAAAAAACAAGATTTCTTAAGTTAAAGAAACACTCTTTTCCTAGTGAGAGGAAAGAAAGCAGGATTGAGAAAATAAGACTCATAATAATAATAATAATAATCCTGAAATCCCACATTCTTGGTTCACTTTTTTTTTTTTCAATTCTATAAATTTATAAAATAAATGCTATTTCACTTTGGATATGATAATTAACCCTTTAATAATTCCTCTCAAAATGGGCACCAAAGACTACTAATTTTTGACCTTTTTTTTTTCATTTAATTTGTCAGAGTGCGTGTCTTGGGTGGATAGTTTGTGTAAGTTGAGTTATTCTTGACAGGTTATCTTACCTGAAATCTTAACTAGATGTGGAAAATAAATCCTAAAGAAAGTTCAAACTATACATTTATTTTATTTTCTTCGAACCTCTGTTTATTTATTTTTAATTTTCTTTTTAGTTATTTTTTTGAGGTGAGAAGGGAGATGAGAAGGAAGAGGAGCAGAGAAGGCCCACTGGTTTGGAGTTGGTTTTTTTTCTCTGTCACGTCGATGATCAGACTTGATTCAATCAAAGCTGTGTGGGGCTCTGCTTTGACCAGAAGAAATCTACTATATTTTAAAGCTTGGATAAGCCAGCTGTGACTTTAGATGCCCTCTAAAAGGGCTACGTATTTTTGCTGCAGCTTGGACATTTTGGAAGTCTCTTGTGTCACTGCTTTGCACACTCCAGCCAGACTCCGTGTATTTCACAATATTATAATTCGGCAGTAATTGACATTTTAGGCACGTACGCACGACTGTGTATACTTTGACAAATCTGCACAATTTATTATTCTAAAATGGATTTTAACTGATGTAAGTTCTATATATAATAGCTTCAATGCCTTGAATAATCCGAAAGAGGCCTCACAGTTCTCTTTTTATATAGTAGTTCAATGACCAACCTAATGCGATATTTTCCAGGAAGTGGAAGAGCTCTGATATTTGAGGGAAAAAAAACAGAGAATTAATGGCTGGTTGCATGGAAGTTGGAACGATGAGTTTAGATGGCAATCTGCTTATCATTTATTCATCTTAATTTCTTTTCTTTGTTCTTGCTCAATAAATAAGCTTCGACCTTTACCTTGCAATGATTCCTCTTGTACATGTCTACTAATTAGGCACCGAATTTGACCACCCTTCAAGAGTATCGTATAAATAGGGTTCAGTGATTCCTCTTCAGGATTTGAATTCATTTGTTGTATTTCATGATTATGACAACTCAGGAACATGATAAAATGATGTAGTATATGTTTTTCTTTTTTGCCAAAGAACGGTGTCGGGAGGCACTCATTAAGACAATAAGTCTCGAGCCAGGTACGCAACATGGAGGTAGAGGAGAGAGAAGACAAGGGGGCTGTTCAGACAAAGATCAGGAAAACTGAAGTCAATTCAATGATGGCATGTCTGCGCGTGGCAGCTACCTTAGCTGGTAAATCATTTGATGCCATATCCAGAAAAATGTCTCCTTCTCTCATTTCATGCTTATATCATCCATGGAAATATTTCTATCTAAAAACTCGATGCCAACGAGTTTTGAGATTAATTTACAACAAAAGGGGTGGAAAAACAGCCCGGATGACATACCCTAGATTACACGTACAAATACCAGGTTTGCCAGCCAAAAACGAGAAAAATATAGTAGAAAGGAAAAGCTCCTCGTTGAATAATTCTGCAGGTCCAATCAAACCACGCCAATTCCACAGCTATGCAGGTCTAATTAAACCACTCCAATTTCAGATACACACGCACACTGAGAGAGACAGAAAGAGTAACGAAAATTATAAGCTAAGACTTTTGTCATCCAAATTAGGAATATGCAGTATTCATATATCCAACAACAGTCGCCTCCTGCCAAGAGCTTTTGATGGCATGTACATATGAGTCTACCTTCAGGCTTCAAGGGAGTGAAATGAAGGGGAATGGATTCGAAAAGATAAATGGCTTCGGATGGGACAAAAGAAAAATATAATACAACGCCATAATAATTTCTGTTAACATCTAACGACATAGTTGTTTTTGAAAGAGAAAAGAAAGGAAGATAATTGATCTATATCATTTTATTGCATGCACCAGCTATTCTGTATAATAGTTTTTGCTTACATAACAGTTGCATTAGAACATCTGTCGGATTGAGAGCTTGAGAAGCTAAAGAGGTGATATACAGTTTGTGCATATACAAAACAAATGTCTCGCTTAACTTTAACCTGAAATTGAAATTTACCAGATCACTGGTCTCTTATTTGGGATTTAGTTTCAAGGAAGCGCTGCAAATATGACGAATAAAGTTTAAAATGAGTCCACAAGAAAGATATAATTTTAGAATTGAGAGCTCCGGACAGGAAGAAATACTTACCTATTGATACAATAACGTTTACCAGTGGGTGATGGACCATCATCAAATACATGCCCTAGATGAGCATCACAAGCCGCGCAGAGAACTTCCTGACGAGGCATGAAAATAATCGACAAGTCCAACTTTGACTTCACATTATTTCCTATGGGCTGATAGTAAGATGGCCAACCAGTTCCACTGTCAAATTTAGTGGATGATCTGCAGGGCAGAGCACATTCCAATCAGTTCTATTGAAAGTTGCACCAGCAAGAGATTGAAGAGAGACCCTTACTCAAATAGAGGTGTATTACAACAGATGCAGTGGTAAGTTCCCGGGGTTTTGGTGTTCCAATACTCTCTGAAAATGAATAAATTAAGATATTAGCAAACCGATGACTAGTGGTGGCACAAAAGAGCAGTATATATGTTGGTGCTCCGTTCAGTTCTGATGATAAGCATAGATTTAGTATACTTTTCCTGCCACCATGCACTTAAAGATCTTAGTAGTAAATGCTTCCTAGAGTTATCAGCCATGATATAATCCCAGTCATTTTCCTCTAACATTATATATTTCTACTTTACATCCTCTAAAATGGCAAGCATTGGCAAATTTCAATGTTTCTAATCTATGTTACATACAGGATGAATGTATTTTCTTCATTAACAATTCAAGGGGCAAGCAAAACAGAGATAAGAAAGGTCTGTTCAGCAACCAAACAGATATGGGAAATAAGTAAATCTTAAATGGTTCAATCCACATGAAAGATTGCATTTATTTACCTTCTCTTTTTTCAATTTAAAATTATTCATCATGATGAAGTAAGCCAGCCTCTAAGACATTAGAGAAGATCACAGAAGCCCCCTAGGTTTAGTCATGTAAAAATTGCACTTACAGCACATTAAATAAATCATACCCAGAGAAAGCTCTCTCAGTCCCCTTCTGCCGAGTGACGTAAAACTCTTCGGCTGTAAGCTTCTTCTTCCATTCTCCATCGCTCACGGAGGCATAGTTAACATCTCCTGTCTCCAAAAAAAAAGCAGCAAATAAATTTGATTCGTAAAACAAATAAGATCATTCAGAGCATTGCACTAGAGTGTCAAGAAACATCAATACACAAAGAACTGCAAAGCGCTTAGCACTTGTCAAAATGCATTTTGAAATCTCACATTAAAATAGAGAAAAGACATATTATAGTGAAGATCCACAATGGAAACAGCATTCAATCCTTGAGTTATGAAGAAGATTATAGACAGAGATCATAAGGATCAATTCCTTTGTCATTAAAACATTCAGAATATAATCTCCCTAAATCAACATGATTCACCACGCCACAAGGAATCAAATCAGACAATTGACTTGGCCAGTACAGTTAGAGAGTATCATCTTTTATGCAAATTGAGAAGCCCAAGAAAGATCAATAACCCCTTTGCCCTGATTACCGATATAACAAATACTAATTAATTGTTAAGTGATGGACTTTCCTTCCTTGGGAATTATCCAACAACAACAGATCTGCCCTTATAAATACTTATTTCTCAAGCCAAAGTTCAGGACTATTCTCGTTAAACCATGATGTGGCAAAGATAATAATTCCACCTCATCTCGCATTAGCCAAAACGTTAAGCAGTATGTGAAGCTACTTGTGTAAAACTAAGGAGCACTTCACCAGGCTTATGACACAGAAACAGTAGACTTGCAAAAGTTAGACAGATGATTATTCTACCTTTTCCTTGTTGTGCACATGCTGGTAATCATATGCAAATTCCACAGTTCCCAGTTCCACCCTGAGTAAAGGATGGTGTCTATGTATACACTGTTCCCCCTTCCAATTGTCATTCTTCAAGATGCTCTCAAGTCCTATGAGGATACTGCAACTGTTGGGTTATCCCATATTGGTTGTGGAAGGGGCTGGTCGAGAGTTTACAAGTACGAGGGAAAGACTCACCTTACAAGTTAGCTTTGTGGGGGAGATAGGCCCAAGATCACCTAACAATAAATATCTGAGCCTAAGTTTACCAACACATCTACACCCGGCTCTTACCCAATGCTTGATGTGTGAGGGGGAGATTTCTGGGGTTTCCCACTCAGAGTGTCCAATATTGAAAATGGTGCTTCTTAATGGAGAAACCAAAGTTTAAATAAACAATGTGGAGATTTTTGCACGTGCACACATTAAATGTATAGATTTTTGTGCACATTATATGTGAAGATTTATGTAGACACCAATCCAATGAGAAAAGTGCTTTAATCCTTAGCTGCAATTTGTGATTTCGAAAAGATGACTATAAAAACTTCAGTTAAAGGATCTCTCACTGCACGGAATGAACAAGCAAATAATGAGCTAAAATCACAAAGCATTTCATCAGTAGAGTTGATACTGTGTCAACCTGGTCGCTTGTAGTTGATTCAAATAAATCATTTCGAACTTGGTGAAATCAAGGAAAGTATTGGGAAGGGGAGGAATGTATCAGCAAACTCTGTTTTAGCTCATAACAAAATCACTTTGATGGTTGATACACTCTGTCAGAATCAGCTCACTCCCACTCTTATAATTCAATGACATTACCATCCTCAATCTCATAGACTTCATGTTCTCTCAAACTTACAAGTTTAACACATGCAGAGAATCCCCTTCCAAGACTAGGAAACCTGCAGTCTCATTCTCCAACTACACACTAGGTAATACAAGAGAGAGAAAGCACATTTAATTTAAGACATGTTATAGTCCACAGCATTGTCAGACACAATCAATATGAATTGAATATCACCACAATTAATCAAAGTGTATCTTTCTAACTTCAGAGGTAACACAACTATCAAACTTTCCATGTGAATTTTACCAGAGAGTTCAACTACTTATTTGATGAAATGATGAAGGGCGGAAAAGGGAAAGATCTTCGGTGAGTGAAATTTGAGTTAAGATTCGTAAGGAAGCTATCACTCAGCATGGTGGAAGAAAAAGAAAGAAAGAGTAAACAACCGCAATCCTCACACCAGTTGGTTCGAAGAATCCTATCTCAAAAAACAACAGCAAATTCTGACCTTTTTCACAGAGAATCTTGAAGTATGAAATGCGTGATATAGAGTTCCAATAACACAACCCAGTGAAGACACCATCGAAAAACCCAACAAAATAACAAAAGAGAATTCAACACCGCCATGAAGAATGCCATTACCATGTGATATTTGAGGAAAAACTCAGACAAATTCCCAATCTTTTCTATCTATATGAAAAGATTCTACCACTTAACCATATTCTCTTCATCAAAACCACTCAAATTTCAAAAAGGCCAAAACATCAGGAGAAAAAAAGGAGGAGGAAAACAGCATCATGATCTATTAACACAAATAAGAGAACAAGAATCCAATAAATTTCATTAAAAAAAACACACAAACTGCATCGATCCCCTTATAATTTTTCTTATAATCCAATTATCAAAGAAAAAACTAATAAGCAGAGCTCCAAACAAGTGAAACAGAACAATATCCAATACATATACCAGTATTATCAAGTTACGAGTGTCATCTCGTTTGAACAGAATCACTAAAAAAAGGGAGAAAAAAGAAGAAGAAGAAGAAGAAACTTCATCGAACCAAGAATCATATAAACCAAAAGGAAAAGGAATTATCAAATAGAGAAAGAGTGGACCTTGAGTGTTGTCAGGCTTCTGAGAAGAAGAAGCAGAAGAACCCATAGCTCGAACAGAAAAGGAGCTTCTTTTGTACAGTTTAAAGCAACTAGAATCTAAGGAAAAAGGGTTGGTTTTTGGAGAAATAACAAATTGGGTTTTTGAAGAAATGAAAGTTAATGTTGTTGTTAAGCTTATACTGCTATGACTCAAAGCCATTGCTGAGGCTGACCTTAAACAGAGTGGAGCTCCTTTCGTGTAAAATATAGTTGGACTAGAGAAGTGATCAACTGATATCGATATCACGAGAGGTTATGTTGTTTTCCAATTAGTATCCGTAGATGAATAAATGATCAATGATTTGTTGATTTGGGGGGCTATATCGGGTAGATTCACAGGAGTATTGTGATCTTTGAAACACTGGAATTTTAATCGGATGATACGTGGCCATCTTGTAGTGACTTTGACAGATGGAAAATGGAGGCTCTGTATTTGCCGCGTGGAGAATGCTATATCTCTAGAATTGGAAGTGGGTTTTTTGCAATCTCTAATTTTGATTTTAACAAAATAATTTCTCGCCTCGCCTCTCGCCTCTCGCCTCTGGGCTTTATTATGGGCAGAGTGGGTGGGGGAGAAGATATGCTCCTCCATGGCTAGCCTGCACCAATCACTAACCCATAAACAAACTCAAACTACACAAGTTGCCTTTCCAAAAACGACACTATGTCCACCCTATTTAGTGTAGGAATCTAACAAATCAAGGGAACGGAGTTATTATATCATAGTATTATTTCTAAATATTTATGATTAATACTTTATTAAAATTGAATATTAATTAAAATATTATTAAGATTGATATATATTATGTTCTTTTATATATATAATAATTGTTTTTATTAAAGGAGTCTTCTCGTGAACCATATTCTGGTTGTTAGAGTCTGTTAGAATAAATAACAAACTAGAAGGGAGAGTCCTAGTTTTACAGGGCATTGCAAATTACAGTTAGCAACCTCTCTGTTAGAGTTTGTTACTTTTCTCGTTATTCCGGTATCATGTATTAGAGGCTATATAAAGCCAAGAGTTCTTGCTGAATAAGACAATTTTCCTTTCATCCCAGTTCATGTATACTTCTTCAATCATCCATAATCCTAACAAATTGGTATCAGAGCCTCCACTAGGCCTGAAATTCAAAGCAGCAGACTTTGAAATCCTTTGCAGCAGCATAGCAAGATGACTACAGAGGGAAGTTTTGTCCAGCCAACTATTCCAAGATTCAATGGTCATTATGACCATTGGAGCATGTTAATGAAAAATTTTCTTCGATCCAAGAAAATGTGGGAACTGGTGGAGATTGGATATACTGAGGGAAGTGGATCAATGCAAACTGATGGACAACAAAAAAAGAACGATGAGATGAAGCTGAAAGATTTGAAAGTAAAAAAATTATCTCTTTCAGGCAATTGATCGAACAGTTCTTGATACTATTCTCAAGAAAGATACTGCAAAAAATATATGGGATGCAATGAAGAAGAAATTCGAAGGAAATGCAAGGGTTAAGAGATCTCACCTTCAAGCTCTCCGCAAAGAGTTTGAAACACTTGAAATGAGGTCTGGTGAAGGAGTGACAGAGTATTTCTCTAGAGTCATGACAATGGCCAATAAAATGAGAATTTATGGAGAAGACATGCAGGATGTTAAAGTAGTGGAGAAGATTTTACGTTCGTTGACTGAGAAATTCAACTATGTTGTATGTTCTATTAAAGAGTCAAAGGACATTGATGCTCTCACTGTTGATGAATTACAGAGTTCATTAATCGTCCATGAGCAGAAATTTATGAGACATAAGAGTGAGGAACAAGCTCTGAAAGTGACATATGAAGGAGGCAGAGGTCGTGGTCGAATTTCCTATCGAGGAAGAGGAAGAGGCAGAGGACGATCAGACTTCAATAAAGCAACAATTCAATGTTACAGATGTCATCGACTTGGACATTTCCAATATGAATGTCCCACTGTGAACAAAGAATCACTTTATGCAGAGCTTGATGAGGAGGAGGAAATGCTTTTGATGGCTTATATGGAGAAACATCAAGCCAGAAGAGAAGATGCATGGTTTCTTGATTCAGGATGTTCTAACCACATGTGTGGTTATAAAGCCATGTTCAGTGATCTCAACTTAGAATTTCGACATTCTGTGAAGTTGGGGAATAACACAAGGATGAATGTAATGGGTAAAGGAAGTGTGAAGATACTGTTGACTGGAATCAATCATGTTATTACTGAAGTATATTATGTCCTCGATTTGAGAAATAACCTCCTAAGCATAGGCCAGTTGCAAGAAAGAGGGTTAGATATCTTATTCAAAGGTGGAACCTGCAAGATATTCCATCCAAAAAGGGGATTAATAATTCAAACCACCATGAGCATAAATCGAATGTTCATTTTGTTGCCTGATTCCCAATCTTCTTCTCAAGAACAAGCTGATCAATGCTTCCATACAGGAACACAAAATTTGTGCCATCTTTGGCATCGAAGGTATGGACATTTGAGTTACAAAGGCTTAAGAACTCTATCATACAGGAACATGGTGTGTGGTCTTCCTCAACTCTCAACCTTAAATGTCACCTGCACTGATTGCTTAAAAGGGAAGCAACACCGTGATCCCATTCCAAAGAAAAGCACCTGGAGAGCATCTCAGAAACTGGAACTCATTCATGCTGACATTTGTGGGCCGATCACCCCTACATCCAACAGCAACAAGAGGTATATTCTTCTATTTACGGATGACTATAGTAGAAAAACCTGGGTATATTTTCTGGTAGAGAAGTCAGAGGCTTTCAGTTCATTTAAAAGCTTTAAGTCCATGGCTGAAAAACAAGCAGGTTTGTTTGTTAAATGTCTTCGCACTTACAGAGGAGGAGAATTAATTTCCAATGAATTCAACGAATTTTGCAAAAACAATGGGATTAAGAGGCAGATGACAACTGCCTATACCCCGCAACAAAACGGTATAGCGGAGAGGAAGAACAGAACCGTAATGAACATGGTTCGATCCATGTTATCTGACAAAAACATTCCCAAAACCTTCTGGGAAGAGGCTGTAAACTGGGCTGTTTATGTTCTTAACAGGTGCCCCATGTTGGCAGTAAGGGATGTTACACTAGAGGAAGCTTGGAGTGAGATGAAACCCTCGGTAGATCATTGTAGGGTTTTTGGTTGCATAGCACACGTTTATGTTCCAGAAGAGAGAAGAACAAAGCTTGACAATAGAAGCATTACTTGCATATTATTGGGGGTTAGTGAGGAGTCAAAAGGTTACAGACTCTTTGATCCTGTTGCAAAGAAAATTATCGTGAGTAGAGACGTAATTTTTGAAGAAAAAAAGTTGTGGAAATGGGGTGAGAGCTGTGACCAACAATCAGTGGAAGATTTAGACTGGGGTGATGAGGATGAAGAAAAGGCGAGGGAAAATAGAAACAGAGGAGATGGTATTGATGATGCAGAACAACCTGGTGGAAATAATTGCAGATAAAGTTGCAGAGAGGGTGATGAAGAAGCCTGTGATACGGGAGTTGAAACAATTAATTGCAGAGAGGGTGACGAGAGAGTAAGAGATAGTGAAATTGAAGAGGCTGACAGAATAAATTCCAGAAAAGGTGACGAGAGAGGAGGGACAGTGAAATCATGCAGCTTGAAGAAAGAAGCTCAAGATAATTACGTGGTAGGCAGCCTCCCACGTGGATGGGAGATTATGTCAATGGTGAAGGGTTGTATGAGGATGAAACAAATATGGCACTTGAGGTGTCAACAAATCCCTCGGTTTATGAAGAAGCTGTGAAGAGTATAGATTGGAGGATGGCTATGAACAGTGAAATTGAATCTATTGAGAAGAATAAAACGTGGACACTCACTGAATTACCAACGGGAACAAAAAAAATAAGGGTGAAGTGGGTTTATAAAACCAAATACGATGAGAATGGGAAAATCGATAAATATAAGGCTCGGTTGGTGGCAAAAGGGTATTCTCAAAAATATAGTGTAGATTATACAGAAGTGTTTGCCCTAGTAGCAAGAATGGATACAGTACGAATGATTATCGCTTTGGCTGCGCAGAAAAATTAGATGATTTCTTAGCTGGATGTCAAATCGGCTTTCCTTCATGGCGAGTTAAGTGAAGATGTTTATGTAGAGCAACCAAGAGGATATGAAAAGAAAGGGAGCGAGCATCCGGTTTACAAACTACACAAAGCTTGTATGGTTTGAAACAAGCTCCACGAGCTTGGTTTAGTCGAATTGAAGCACATTTCATTGGCGAAGGATTTCAGAGATGCGAAAGTGAGCAGACCTTATTTACAAGAAGAACCCAAGAAGGAAGAATCATCATTGTGAGTATCTATGTTGATGACTTAATCTTTACTGGAAATGATGAGGTAATGCTATCTAATTTTAAAAACTCTATGTTAATGGAGTTTGATATGACTGACTTGGAAAAAATGAGGTTTTTCCTTGGAATTGAGGTATTACAAAAGTCTGATGGCATTTATATATGTCAAAGGAAGTATGCTTTGGAGGTTTTGAGAAGATTTGGTATGATGGAAAGTAATTCGGTAGGAAGTCCAATAGTTTCAGGATTCAAGATAAGCAGAAATGAAGATGGAAATACTATTGATGAAACCTACTACAAACAATTAGTGGGTAGCTTAATGTATCTTACTGCTACAAGACCCAACATGATGTTCGTTATTTGCCTCATAAGTAGATACATGACGAGACCTATGGAGATTCATCTACAAGCAGCTAAGAGAGCTCTTCGATATCTAAAAGGAACTGTGAACTATGGGATTCATTATAAAAAGGGGGGAGAAGGAGAGTTGTTAGCATTCATGGATAGTGATTATGCTGGTGATATGGAAGACAGGAAAAACACATCTGGTTATGTTTTTCTGATGGGTTCAAGTGTTGTCTCATGGTGTTCGAAGAAACAGCCTATTGTGACTTTATCAACAACGGAAGCTGAATTCATGGTAGCAGCAGTATGTGCCTGTCAAGGAGTATGGATGAAGAGAATTTTAAAGGAACTGGGACACTCAGATGAAGGTTGTACAACCATAATGTGCGACAATAGTTCAACTATTAAGTTGTCTAAAAATCTCGTAATGCATGGTTGTAGTAAGCATATTGATGTGAGGTTTCATTTCTTAAGAAACCTTATTAAGGAGGGTATAGTTGAGTTAATTCATTGTGGGAGTCAGGATCAAATCGCAGATATAATGACCAAGCCATTAAAGCTCGAAGTGTTTCAAAAGCTTCGGAAGTTACTAAGAGTATGTGAAATACTACCATAATATAAACTAACTGCTTCATAAGCATTTAGTTTAAGGGATGGAATGAAGGAGTTTTCTCATGAACCATATTCTGGTTGTTAAAGTCTATTAGAATAAATAACAAACTAGAAGGGAGAGTTTTACAAGGCATTGCAAATTACAGTTAGCAACCTCTCTGTTAGAGTTTGTTACTTTTTTGTTATTCTGGTATCATGTATTAGAGGCTATATAAAGCCAAGAGTTCTTGCTGAATAATACAATTTTCCATTCATCCTAGTTCACGTATACTTCTTCAATCATCCATAATCCTAACATTTATAAGCTGAAATATAGGTAATACCTAAAACTAATATGTAGATACTTGTTATATGACATGTATACTGAACTGTCTCGCATGAGAATTCAATATAGAGAGATCACATGTTTCTATGGAAATGCTCTTATGACAGTTGTGTAAGTGATCTTTAAACTTGAGATCACTAAGATATCTTATATAGAAAATGTTATGTTTTGATCCTTCTACACATTGTTTTAATCAATAATAACAAACGAGCAAATATTAGTATAACATGAACTATATGAAGGTATATGAGTAACCAAGAAAGGATTCATTATCCTAGATGAATTAGAGAAAACGTTTCATCTGTTCTCAAATAGTATTGATGGTAAATCCTTGTATAAGGTAAAATAAGATTTAAAAAGAGTTTGAAATCTTATTCAAATAATCAATGAATATAGTGTTAAGAACAAACATAATTTGACAGAGTAGACACATTTCATGATATAATATCTAAATCAGAACATTGTTGATAAAAGAATAATAATTATATTGAGAAACTGATCTCTAAAAAGTTAAGTCAAATTACTTATGATTTTTCTAATATTTAGGGGATCATGACAGGTTGCTAGACATTGTACTTGATCTTCAAATATAAATCAATCAATTGTTGAATTAATAATAAATTTATTTATTTAATACTTTTTTATTTAATTAATTTATATTTGGGCTAATTTATTTGGGAATCTAATGAATTACACACATAAGAACCATTGGTTAGAAATTAAACTTGGATGATTAATCAAGTGTGACTTGATTGTAAATAAATTTTAGAAATTGAGAGCTAGAATGTAATTTATACAGGAAATTATAATTTTAGACCTAGAAAAATCAAGTAGGGACTTGATTCAATAAATTATTCATTTAATACTTTTTTATTTAATTAATTTATATTTGGGCCAATTTATTTGGGAACCTAATGGATCACACACATAAGAACCATTGGTTAAAAATTAAACTCGGATGATTAATTAAGTGTGACTTAATTGTAAATAAGTTTTAGAAATTAAGAGCTAGAATGCAATTTATATAAGAAATTATAATTCTAGACCTAGAAAAATCAAGTAGGGACTTGATTTAATAAATTTATAAAATTGTCCTGAAATAATATATGTGATATTATTTAAGGAGTAAATTGATATTATATCATTTATAGGGGTTTCATGTTTTCCTATAAATGGAATGTGATGCCTCTTATTTTTTATAGTGTAGTACACAGTACAATACAAAAAACCTAAAAACCAGAAAGAAAGAAAAAAGAAAAAAGAAAAAAGAAAAAAAAAGAGAGCTAGCACTCAAATGCATAACAATCTCTCTTTTAAAAAGATTTAAGAGATTTCTCACCGATAGTTTGTGTGAATTACCATTAGAGGTCGGATATTTAGACGACTTATGGTTTGCAACAACCCAACCTTGTAGTAGTTATTCAAAGCTGAAAAGAACATATAATCTTCAGATAATTTTTTTATAAACCCTAAACAATTCTAAATCTATCTAATGAGATCTTGGAACTCCTAAAAGAAATTTAAATTAACTATTTCCACAACATATCTATATTTTAGGAAACCTAACAATCAAGTATTCTATCAACCCTAATAAGTGAAGAAGATGGAGTAGAGAAAAGGAGATTACCTTCTAAAAAGAGGACATTGTTTCAAAGGAAAGGACTTTGTCTTAGTAAGTTAAAAAAATCTTAAAAGAACTTTACGAAAAGAGATAGATATCTTAATTCAAAAGAAGATTGAATGAAATTAGGCATTTAATTTATAAATTCAAATACTATGTTGTTTATTTAATCTTTAGATAATTCTAAATTTATATTTTTAACCAATTCTAAATTTTATGATCAAACTATGTTTTCTCTATGAACAATGTTAAGAATACATTTCTAATGTTAATTTGGTGCACTCATAATTATTTAATTATTTAATACAGTTTTAGAATTTTTGATTCTGAATCAATAAGTCAAGAAACATATATCTTTAACCAATTCTTAGTTTTTTTCAATAAAATGAAATGATGGGATGTCATCATATATCTCTCATTTAGATGACACTAGATTCATGGCTCGCACCACGCCACAGATTGTGTTGTTGTTTTCTCTAAACATGAACAAAAAAAGTAAATGCATTGCTAACATATTTTCAAGCAACAAAAAATATGTAATTATAAAATCAAAATCTGATGTATACTAGACTTTAAATATTGAGATAATCAAATATTGAATGATATTTTTTTTTTAATATTGAGACAACGACAAACTAGAATGACTTCATTGGGATATTGATATAATGGACAAAATTCTTTTTTTAATAATTAGATGGAGATAAACTAGAATGACTCGGGCTAAATATGGTAAACTTGCAAAATCCATGAGTTGGGTCCTAAGATGATGGTGATAACATCATAGAAAAAAAATTAAGAAAAATTACATAGCCTAATTCCTAAAAACCTAATGTTGGAGGACAAATTATTTTTTAAAAATCAATATAAAAATAGGATGAAAAAAAATAGCTCGAGTCAACTCGAATAAACTGGCTAAAAAATGAAAATCTACCTTCTATAAAATGAAACTCCATTAATAACCTCAAACTCCATAAACTACTTAATAACCTCAAAACATCCTAAAATCACCTAAGAAAATTAAAATCAACCTTATATAAAATATCTAAACCGAGCCTAATCTATTTTTTTAGACAAGATAAAAGTTCAAAACTATCATCATCAAATTTTTATTGTTAAATGAAACCCTTTAGCGCCAATAACGATGAGTTTATTGTAAAAAATTTCAAAAAAATCAAGATATTTCATTATTTATATAAACAATGAAGTACCCATACAAAAACCTTCTTAATATAATCTATATTGTATAATAATAATAATAATTGCACATTTTAGAATTGGGCCAATCTTATTAAATTTAACGTTTTTTGGGTTGGATCGACTGCATTTACAAATTATGATCCTTATTTGATTTATTGAGTCTTTCAATCAACTATCCTTATGGGCCAAAATGAAATAAAGAAATAAAATTTTTGTACTGTATATGTTTCTAATTTCTTAGCAAAGTTTCTACGTCTTGAATCTAGGATAACTGGAAACTGCTAGTTACATTTCTAATCCATTCCAATACAAACCAATTTGGCCCAATATAAATTAATTTGGCAAGCGCATAGCAGTGAGCAAAAAAAAAAAATAATAATTAAAAAAACTGAATCATAAAAAAAAACCAATTAAACTTATTAACATTTTAAAAAAACCGACCGGTTCGGTTCGGTTTCGATTTTATAAGCCTAAAACTGAAAAAACCAAATCGAACCGAACCCAAACCGAAAAAAACCAGAAAAAACCGAGCCAAACCGGAAAAAACCAAGCCAAAACCGAGTCAAACCAAAAAAACCGAGCCAAACCGGTTTGAACCGGTTTTTGTCCTAAAAACCGAACCGAACTAAACGAAACGAAACCGGTCGGTTTGAACCGGTTTTGGTTTTTTTTTTTAAATTTCGGTTTAGTAACTTTTTTTTGATAAAAACCGAACCGAACCGAAAATGATCACCTCTACCTGTGTGTTTGTAAAAAATTAATTATTTTTATTTAAAATTAATTTTTAGTTTTTTTAAATTGTATTGAAATGTTAATATTAAAAATATTATTTTAATATATTTCTTAAAAAAAATAAAAATAATTATTATCATAAAATCAAAATAGCATCATAAAGAAAACGTGTCAGATTAATAAATTCTTTTGGGTTTGTTTAATTAGTATTTTTATGCTTAATTGTAGGTAAAACGTTCCTTTTAGTTTTACCATTAAAGCAGCATTGTAAGCTATACTTTTCTCATAATCATCTATCCGCTCTTTCTTTAGATAATGTGCTTCCATTTTCTATGATCTAGCTTTAATCTATATTTAAAATTTGAACAAAGAAATTGCTTAATTTATAAGAACAAAGGAACTAAATCAAGCTGAATTCCTCGAGTTTTGTCTAAAATATTTTACATCTAAAATATAATTTTAAAACAAAATCATCTAATGATCATGGATAAAAATGATGTATTTGAGAATTTATAAACCCTTATTTAAAGAACCAATGGGAAAACAAAATCTTCTAAGGATTTAATTGAAATTTAATATATAAGTGCAAGATTAATTTGATTTTTGCCCAAAACTCTTCCTTGACCCAATAACCAATCAAATTTTAATTGGACTAAAGCTTCTTCTTCTTTTTTTAAAAGAAAAATTATAGTTACCAGACAGTAGTTGATTAGAAATAGGATTTCTTTTAATTTCTCGGAAAACAAGGATTACTTGGATTCATAGGATTACAGACAGTAGTTAATCCATGTATCACAAGCATATCCAACTTCAAGTCAAACTCTCAATCCGCACCAATGTTGGAATTGGTTTGGCCTCTATCTACAGCTATAAATATAAATATAGAGGGTGACTAAGAGTATTTGTCTTGTCACAAACTAGCACAACAAAACCTTGCATATTTTCAAGAGAACAACTCTCGATTACTGTTTAGATATAAAAATTCTTCTGGTTAGTCATCTCTACCTAATTCAAGTTTGTCTGGTACTATAACGAAGTTAACTTGCATGGCTTATGGAGTACAGCAGTAGTTAGCACTATAAAGTAGTCAACTTGCATGGATTTTAAGTTTTGGTTCATTTCTACTCTCTTGATTACTGGGTGTTAGATAAAATTTTGGTTTATCGAGAAATAAAATAGATCTACTCTCTTGATTACTGGGTGTTATGTAAAATCCAATGCTTTGTGCTTGCTTGTTTCAAAGATTGTCGAGCAGGATGTTTTCTTTAATGTTTAATCCATGCCTTTTCCCTCATCATTGCCATTGTTTTTCTTTTTTCTTTTTATTCTTTGCATTCAAATTTCATAATTTTAGTAATCAATCTGTAATTAGATGGGTACTTCGTTAAGTTTCTGATTTGAAAGCTTTCAAATTGTATATGCATGATGATGCTTTATTTGCCATTAATCAGATGATTGTTCTGAGCTTAAGAAACTTGTCAAGTTTGATTTATTACTAATGACTAATTTAATGAAACTGCTTTTGGTTGAATCTGCAGGTTAAATAGGTTCGGTTTTGTAAAGTTATGGGGAGTGGATTTAGTGCTCTAAAACTAGTCAAGCCATTCCTTCCGTTCATACCGGAAGTGCAGCGTCCTGTCAATGTGGTTCCTTTCAGGGTGAAGGCCATGTACACTGGGATCTCTCTCGTCATTTTCTTGGCCTGCAGCCAGCTTCCCCTCTATGGCATACACTCCACAACAGGTGCAGATCCAATGCACTGGATGCGTGCTATTCTTGCTTCAAGCCGTGGGACTGTCATGGAGCTCGGAATAGGTCCTCTTGTGACTTCCGGGATGGTGATGCAGTTTTTAGCTGGTTCAAAGTTGATTAAAGTAAACAAAGATGTTCGTGAAGATCGCGCACTTCTGTAAGCTCTTAGTTTTCATATGCTCAGTTTCGTTACGACTTTATAATTTCTGCTGCATGTGTGTTTGACATATCATTCCTTTGCACTCGCAGAAAGGCTGCAGAAAAGTTCTTGAGCATTTTGATAGCTATTGGTCAAGCTGCTGCAAACCTTTTCATGGGAATGTATGGTCCTCTAGGACTACTTGGAGTGGGAAATTCTATCCTCATCATTGCACAACTCTGCTTTGCCAGTATCTTAATGATGTGCTTAGATGAACTTCTCCAGATTGGATATGGCCTAGGCTCTGGAATTTCCCTCTTTACGGCAACCGATATGTGGTAAGTTATTATAAGTTTTCTAGTTTGGTCTCTAGTAAATACATGCTGCCTAATGTTTCGGAAGGTAATGGCTATATTTCTGCAAACCTTCACATGCTCATTGTTTAAAACTGTTTTCTGATGATATCCTGCAGTGAAAATGTCATATGGAAATCATTTAGTCCCACCACTATAAACACTGTTTATGGACCTGAATTTGAAGGTGCTATCCCTGCCTTGTTCCATGGACTGCTAAAACAGAGAAACAAGACGCTAGCTCTCCGAAAAGCCCTTTTCCGAACAAATCTTCCTAATGTTACAAATCTGCTCTCCACGGCCTTTATTTCTCTACTTGCCATCTACTTACAAGGATTCAGTGTGCCTTTGACGGTGACGAGTAATAACCTTAACAGCCGCTTTAGGCAGCGAGGCACGTATCCGATCAAGCTGTTCTATACCTCCAATATGCCCATCATTCTACTCTCCGCATTCATATCAAACATCTATTTTCTCTCTCAGGTACCGATGTGGTTGAGTTTCCTGGTTTAATCTCAAGAGTATATTTGGTTTATTTTTTATTCTTATTTTGAGGGAATCTGATTTTATTTTATTTGATTTTACAGTTACTGTACACGAGATTTGGTGGAAATATTGTTTTGGTGAATCTTCTCGGTAGCTGGAGTGAATCCCAGTATCCGGCCAGCCATTCTATTCCTGTTGGTCGTCTTGCATATTATATCACTGCACCATCAAGGTAACTAGGACCTTTTTATAAATCTACTTTTGCATTTAAAATGTATTTATGCTAATGACATTCTTATGAACATTTTCCTGTAATATTGTTTTGCAGCTTAGCTGATATGGCAGCCAGTCCCATGCGGGCACTTTTTTATCTAGTGTTCATGTTATTTGCATGTGCATGGTTCTCAAGAAAATGGACTGAAGTTTCTGGATCCTCTGCTAAAGATGTTGCTAAACAGCTCAAGGCAAGTTTCCTTGTTACCTTGAAATTCTAACCATTTCCTTAATTAAACCTTGTATCATTCAGAATCTGAAACGGTGAGATATTTGTATGCAGGATCAAAAAATGGTAATGCCGGGTTATCGCGAAGGGCAGTTAGAAGCCGTGCTGAACCGCCACATACCCGTAGCTGCAGCATTTGGAGGAATGTGCCTTGGTGCCTTGACAGTGTCCGCAGATATGATGGGTGCAATTGGTTCGGGGACAGGAGTTCTTCTTGCTGTCAGCGTCATATATCAGTATTTTGAGATGTTCGATAAAGAGAGAGTCAGTGTGTTCGGTTCTTTAGGGTTCTAAGCTAAGGTCTCTTCTTGGTAGTTTAGCTATACTATATGGCTATAAATGTTTAGAAACATTCCTTCTGTTCATTCCATGTTTGTGTCGCCATGGATATGACTTGATATATATGATTACCCTAACCCTAATTGTATTGATTCAAAATGGATTTTTCTTCTCTCTTTATAATCCATTTGTGTTATTATTGTGTATTTATCCAAAAATTAATAACAATTCTGTTTACTTGCTGTGTCTTTTACCTTGTTATGTGTTTCCGTACAATCAATGTAGTATCTAGCTAGCTTCATAATTGTTTAAAAAGACTAAACAATGAATGGTGAATAGTCTTCATAAAATGTGATGTATGATTTCTAGATCAATTGCATTTAAGGAAAACTATGAACGGAAACAGTTTTACAACATCAACTAGATTATAAAATATATGAAGCTGTACTAGAATTTGTGTCAGACCACCCAACATGATCATCAATCTAGTGCGAAGATTGCATAGAAGCCATGACCTGTTGCATGAAACTGCA
Source organism: Populus x sibirica (assembly GCA_019202695.1). Classification (NCBI taxonomy): domain Eukaryota; kingdom Viridiplantae; phylum Streptophyta; class Magnoliopsida; order Malpighiales; family Salicaceae; genus Populus; species Populus x sibirica. Next base: position 185,543 of record JAGMVL010000129.1, read on the forward strand.
GGTCTGTCATAAATTAACAACAACTTCGATTATCAACCACGCAAGGTTTTTCATCTAAATATGGATTTTCTTGAAAAATGCCTAACTACTTTCTCTTAGAGAATGTTAAAACGAGTTGCTCCTCACACAAAAAAGACAAATAGAACCTTTCTGGCTAAAATGAGTAAATCTATGAACATGCATGAAACTGCAGCTGCATCTAAATCTGTCATGAATTAAATCCAACTTCTATTCGAGAATGTCAAAGCGAGTTGCTCCTCACACAAAAAGAGATAGATAGAACTTTTTTTTTGGCTAAAATGAGCAAGTCTATGAACATGCTGACATTACAAAACCCCATGCCTAGAATAAAAAATAACAAACTGACAGAGCCCCTGACATAACCACAATATATCACCTGCTGATCAAGAGGTGCCTATGATTTTCAAAAGATGATGTTTAAGGAATGCAATATCAAAATCCATTACCATATATAGCTATGATAAGAACAACAGAGACAATGTTAAAGTCCAGATTTTTTTGTTGAAATATAAATAAACGATATTACATTCAAGTGAACATACCTAATTATATTGCTCATATTTTATAGGGTCGCAAATTGCACATTATGCATCCCAAGGAAAGATTGAAACATGTTAACATACTGATTAATGATTGATGGTGCACAATTTTAACGGAAAAAAAAAAACTTTAATCATAAACGGTTAGAAATTGATGAATTTTATCTGTATATTTTTATATATATCTTTTCAAAAAATATCGGATGAAAAAAAATATATGGATATAATTTCTCACATTCTTGGGCTTGTTGTGTTGACACGTGCCAGCACTAAACATGTATTCATAAAGGCGCATTGGGTTTGATACTGGACAAACTCGAGTGTTGTTAGGTCTGGTCAAATTCAAACCTAAAAGTTGCTAGGTTTGACCAAAGTCAGACTCAAGTGGTTGTTGGGTCTCGCAGGTACTACCAAGCCCAATAGCTTAGCATGCGAGATGGGTCTGTCATGTGTTCTCTAAGGGTGTCAAGCCCGATGATTTTTATTTTTATTGGCATCACAATAGCATTAGTTTCATTTTGTAAGTTTGTACTATTATATTTTTATGTATACACGTGTGAAAGCTGTATTTTCAAAAATCAACAACTTTTCACTCTCATATATATATTATTTAATTTTAAATTTTATTTTATTTTTAATATCATCGCGATAGTTTTAGTATCATTTTATAAATAGTATCATCACCTATGATATATGTATGTGTGTGTAAATATTTATTTTTAAAACAAGAATAAAAATTTTGTCGACGAGTTTCGACAAGTTTGTATTATGTTTTGATCAAAGATTGGTTTTTAAACTGCTAGCAAAATGTGTCTATTAGTTTTTAGGAATCGATGTAGGTGTAGCATGGTGTTTTTAACTGTAAATGAAAAAAACACTAAAAAAATCATCTAGTTATGAGAATCATAATTCAAGGTTTAATGTTAACTTGATGAACATCCACCGACAATAAATGACTCATTAATATGCTTGGAAGTAATTTAGACATTTAATGGTATGCCTATAATAAATTTAAGAGAAACACATAGTTAGGGTAATCTTTTATTTGAAAGGATACATTAAAGGCAATGTATATATTCATTTATATATAATCAACCCCTTTTCAGATCATGATAATATTTTTTATTTAAAAAACAATGTTTTTTATTAAAAAAAAACATGTTTTTGTTAAAAAAATTAATTAATAATAAAATGAGGTATATATTGAAGGGTTTTTTTCCTTACTTATTTTAAATTATTGAAAGTTTTACAAAAAAACATATTTTAATACCTTTACTTTTTATTGAAAAAAGATGCTACTTAAAAACAAAAGAGTTTTAGTTACAAAAGATTTGCATGAATAAAAAATCAATAATTCATCTAACAAAATATATTTATTTTCCTGAATTTAAATAATTGCCTTTATTTATTTTAACTATAAAAGAATTAAGTAAAAATATATTTCAAAAATCATTTTAGAGAATATTTGTGAGTATGGTAACATTTATTTTTTAAAATGTTTTTTATTTGAAAAAAATATCAAAAAAATATTTTTTTTTTATTTTGTAAAATTTATTTTTGATATTAATATATTAAAAATGATAAAAAAATCGAAAAATTTAATTTAAATTTTTTTTTAAAAAAGATTGAATCTCAATATGTAATTCTTAATTAGCATACCAGACATAGTTTGTTAATAATAAGAGAAAAAAATCATGACATCGGAGAGCCCAACCGATGATGTGACACTCCAATTGTAACCAAAAAATCATTTAATTAGGATGAAAAAAATTAAAACACAGATAATAATGTTTGAGGTTGATTTTAAAATATTTTTTATTAAAAAATATATTAAAATAATATTTTTATTTTTTAAAAATTATTTTTTATATTAACACAGATGATTTAAAAATACTAAAAATATATTAATTTAAAATAAAAAAAATTTAATTTTTTTTTAAAATTACTTTTAAAACGTAAGCCTAAAAATATTGAAAATGTTGTTGAAACCTATATCAAAAGTTTGGATGTTGTTCAAAGATGATATACGGTGAACAAATCCCTAACTTTTCAATTGGAAAATTGATTTTGATTTTCTGCATTCATATCTTTATTTTTATTTATTTAAAAATGGTTTATGGAGAATAGATTTAACTTCAAGATATAGAATATGAATTCTAACTTTTTAAATTTACAAATTGATTTAGGTTTTTTACATTCATACATTGTTTTTATTTTTTTAAAAATTATTTTATATATATATATATATATATATTAAAATGATATAAAAAAATAAAAAAATAAATTTAAAACAAAAAAATAAAATGTTTTGAAGTTTCTTAAAATACAAAAATAAATAGATATTTTTACCTTAAAGGCGAAACCAATAAAATGCTCATAGTCCTTTCGATGTGTATTCCACGTACTGCTGAGTGGGTGGCCTTCTTATCCTTTGAAGAGCACACCAAACAAAAAGCTAACAACACAAGTCAAAGCTCATTTTTTGATCCAGATTTCCTTAAACACAAATCAATCTGATAAGAGAAAACATGAAAGCAGTGTCATTTTCACCAGCAAATCATTGCAACCTTAAACTCCAAAAGTACCCCATAAAACAAACAGCACTTGCAAACCCAATTCACTTCAACAATCACCAAAACCAGAAGCCATCCAACAAAAAACACCACTTTCCTTCATTTTCCATCAAAGCCTCAAAAACCCCTCAAACCCCGTTAACCAAATATCCCAATACACCACCACTAGTAGTTGTTGGCTCAGCCAATGCAGATATATATGTGGAGATTGATAGATTACCAGAAGAAGGGGAGACCATCTCAGCCAAGACTGGGCAGACTCTTGCTGGTGGCAAAGGAGCTAACCAGGCCGCATGTGGTGCAAAACTTTCATATCCAACATACTTTGTGGGGCAAGTTGGCGAGGATGCACATGGGAAGTTGATCACTGAGGCTTTAAAGAATGGTGGGGTTAATCTTGATTGTGTGAGGAATCTGAGTGATGTGCCTACTGGACATGCTGTGGTGATGCTGCAGCCTGATGGGCAAAATTCTATTATTATTGTTGGTGGAGCTAACATGAGTTGCTGGCCTGAGAAGCTCAGCGATGAGGATTTGGAGGTTGTGAGGAAGGCTGGGGTTGTTTTGCTTCAAAGGGAAATACCTGATTTAGTTAATATTCAAGTGGCAAAGGTCAGGCATTTTAATGATTTTTTTAAAAAAAATCCTGTATCACTCGTTATTCATTCATGTTTAATGGCGATCATGTTAATTTGATCATGTTTATGGTTTAAAGTCAGAACTTTTTATTTCTTGCATCTAAATAAGCAATTGTGTAAATGAACTAAGTGATTTCGTTTGCCTAGTGAATATTAATATGGGATTAGGCTTTGTTGATCACAGTGACATTGTTCATCAAGGTATGATGGGAGGATCAAAGAAAATGTCTGTGGTTGAGATTGCGTTAATTCTTGACATATTTCTTGGGGACCGAAATGAATTGATGTTTGTCCATATTTGGTGATGGATTGCAAACTCTTTTTCCTAGATTTTCTTTTTGGAATTTGGTTCATCCAGCTAGATTGAGATGTGGTTTTCTTGGTGCTTTCTTTCTTCCATCAATATATATGTGACTAGAACAAGGTGAATCCATATGCAGCACCTTACTCCACCATCGCAATTAGTTTTTGCTAGAAGCTTCAAAGATAGAGAGGTCACTTGTTAAACAAAAAAACGAGGAATGTACAGGTCAATGATTGTTTGTTATTCTAAATTTTTGGATGAAAGAATGGATACACATTGAGTTGATAAAGTTCTTAAAAATAAACCATATTTATGTTTTTCATGAACCAGTAAATGTTGAAAGAACTCGGGATATTCCAAGTTTCAGGCAATGGATCTCTCTGTTATAGGGATATTACAAAGAGATCCGTATGGAATTTCTCATTTGAAATTTCTCATTTGAACTGCTGGTTATAGAAGGTCCAGGATCTTCTACACTATGTGGAAATGTTGAGTGTGCTTTTCCAGATTGCTAGTTTAATATTTGCTTATAGTTGAAGTTAGTTATTGCTCTATGCTATGCAGAGTGCTCTGCTGAGCCCTGGAAATTTTCATGATATATAACTAGCTGCACACTCCGAATTTCAAAAGGTTTCCTTCGCACATCTTGTTGAGGAAATAGTAAGCTACTTTAGAGAAATGCAACTAGCAGTCTAGCATTGTTGTGTTGTAGGTGTTGGATGTGAAGTTAAAAATGGTTCACTTATGGAGGACTAAAACTAGCTGGCATCATCTTCATGCTGTGCCACAATACATGGATTAGATTTTAGAGAATCCTCTGTTTGAGTTCCAAGGTTAATGCTCTGTTTGAGTTCCAAGGTTAATGTTTTACTGTAGCCAACCCAAATGGTATTTCTTAAGGATGGTGGGGCCCCTTCTTTGCTGACTGATTTCAATTAAAAGGAGTAGCTTCCATTGTAAAATCCTTTCCAGGAAATATCTCAGGCATTAAGACTTTTGTTGCATTATCACATAGGATAACCACTATAATGTATTGCTAATACATTTCCATCTTAATTAAGTTTAGCTAAGCAGTTTGGTGTCTGATTTTGCTTTTAAGTGGCAACCTTAAGTGTAGTTCTTCATCTATTAACCAGGATTTTAGCTATATTTTGAGCCATTCTACGTCTCTGTGTGTAAAATCTTTTTACTTGTAACTGAGATTTTTTAGTCATAAAGAAGATTTTCCTTTTCTTTAATTTCTCATGAGTGAAAGCTTTAGCTTGTATTGGTTTAGCCAGTTAAATTTTATCTTGTGACCCTGGGCAAATACTTTTTAGACAGCAGGATCATCTGTTCTTGTTTTAAGCAACATCACTAATTTCCTTGTTGTTTTATAGCTTGTTTCCACCTTGGCTTCTGTAAATATCAGTAGATAAGAAATTGAAATGGCAAAGAATGGTTAAAATTTGACCTGTCACTGCACTATTAAAATATTGGGTGCCTGATGCAGAATGGACATGGGATTTTTGTTTTGTTTTTGGCTATCTTCTTCTTCACACTGAGCATACACACACTCACACACAAGGAGAGAGGCAAGTGGGTGAAGATGATAACTTGAACCCTTGGAATTACTGGAAGTAAGTACCATATAAATGCTTTCTCTATATGTATGGTCACCTGATCTTCTGAAACTTCTTGAGATTGTGTCAACAAAGAAAAACTGGGATGAAACCAGGCAGGGAAAAATTTAGAGGAACTGGACAAAGAATTTGGAAATGGAAAAACTGTACTTATCTTATACTCTTTTCTCAAATTAGAGGAGACCCAAAGACTTGCTTACACAAGTAACACAGCCATTAAGGTAACACTAAATCTTCCAAATGCTTGAGCTCTTTGTGGTTGCTTGATATAAGTTGATCATAAATGTAAGTGTGACAGAGCATATGCTTATTATATATTTTAGTAAAGCCACTCATTCTAATATCTGCTGCCACTTCCTAGTCTTGAATAGTTTGATTCTTTCAACATTTTTTTTATCTTCTAGATATCTCCTCTGTTCTTTTGATTTGCCTATCTGTGAATATTAATATTGAAATTTTATATCAATTTCATGGATGTTTGAGTAACCTTGTGGTTTGAAGATGTCTAATTCCTCAGCTGCCAGTTGACTTTAATGGTTCTGCATTTTCTTGTCCAAGTTTCCGTTGGCATGATTATTATTATTCATAGCTTGTTTGGTGTTTCTCTTGCAATCATTTCTGACCTCTATTGGATAATGTATGTCTTTAGGCTGCAAAAAGCGCTGGTGTTCCTGTTATTTTGGATGCTGGGGGAATGGATGCACCAATGCCCCCAGAATTGTTGAATGTTGTTGACATCTTCAGCCCGAATGAAAGTGAACTTGCACGTTTGACTTGCATGTCAACTGAAAGCTTTGAACAGATTGGTCAGGCTGTCGTTAAGTGTCATAAAATGGTGAGTTTGGAGACCCCTATCATCAAGTGCTTTGCTTGCATCAGGTATCAGGTGAAAATTTTTTAGGAGAGATGTTAAGAGGGTGATTTTTTAAGGGTGACATGTTAAAGTTATAAAAAAGTTTTGAAGGTTGAAGTTATAAGAATGTTTGATAGCAGTTGAAAAAATTATGGCGAATAGTGGATCCCAATATAAATCAAATCAGATTTTAAGTTAAATATAATTATAAAAAAAAAATATATGTTCGTGGTCCAAATGGGAAAAGGAAGAAAAAAGAAGAACAAGTTTGTATTATTTTATATAAAATGAGGGAAAATGTTTCCCTGCACAAGGTTTAAAATTGTTACCCTCCTTGATGTTTTCCCCTGCCGCCAAAATCTTGCCAAACACAAGTAGAAGGGGATGAAAAATCAACGGCCCAGCATACCAAACATAGCCAAACACGAGTGTAGTTTCTTACAATTGCCTATCAACTTTGTAAGGCATGTTTCGGATATTTCGAGGACAATTAATAGCTTTTGTTCTCAGTTTATGGAAATCAATTGTTTGATTCCTGTTTCACACATTCATTCACAAATTATGAATAAGGCCATTTCAATGCTTTTAAATATATGGTTGAATAAGACAGCCATCATCAAATCATGTATTGCACCAACTAAATGTTTGTCATATCTTTAAAATCAGAATTTATGTCAAGATCATTTGAGTTTTTTGTTTTGAGTAACTTGATCATCTCGTTATAGTGGATAGTTTCACTGATAGGAAACCATGCTAGGCAGTTGGCACTGAACTATATATTGTTTAATGTGTACTTTCAGGGAGTAAAGCAAGTTCTGGTGAAGCTTGGGGCTAAAGGGTCAGCTTTATTCATAGAAGGGGAAAAACCAATCAAACAAACCATAATTTCTGCTGCAAGAGTCCTAGACACTACTGGAGCTGGAGATACCTTTACTGCTGCTTTTGCTGTGGCACTCGTGGAGGGCAAAACAAAGGAGGAATGCATGAGATTTGCTGGTATGACTGGTGTTCGCCGTTTTTGTTTGTATTTTATACATCTCTATATCATTTTTCATTTGAATGATGCCCTGACAATTCCCTTGAATATTTACAGCTGCAGCAGCTTCTCTCTGTGTTCAAGTGAAGGGAGCCATCCCTAGCATGCCTGACCGGACATCAGTTTTACATCTACTCCAAACTGTCTGATCCTTTGAGGGCTTCTTCCTCCTCATAGTCAAGTTCTAAAAACTTGCAAACATGCATATAAATGAAAAGCAGACGAGACTTTGTTGTCTACTAAAAACTGGTGAGGTTTTTCAAAATGGTAATAAATTATCTTTCTAGATACTCAAAACACTATTTCAAGAATCATTTTTGCACAAATTGTCTCACCGAGTGATTGCAATCCATTTACCAGAAAATGACCCTCTTCCTCGTGCTGTTTCTTTCTCAAAAATTGAGAATTAATCTTATTTACGCTAGCAGGGGAGTCATGCTCTATTAACGAATCCTTGTATTGTTTGGAAAAAATAAAGCCGGAAACCTTGCACCCAATGAAAAGCAAGTCTGGGGATGGGACGTTGATCTTGTATATTGCTGCCAACTAACACTGCTACAAATAGACCGATCTCAGCATTTGATTTGAATATCAGCTCAATTAATTCTCTGACTAATAAATTGTGATTTAAAACTAAAGATTTTAACACACAGAGAGAGAGAGAGAGCGCTTTGACTATCACTATGCTTCTTTTCTAATCTTGAACTAGATTGATAAGCTTCCCTGGTTAGCTAGCTAGAAGATCTGAGTTTACATTAATTGTTCAGTCATTTTCTTTTCTGAACAATACGGATTGTTCTATCTAGTGCATTTTAATTGTGTATTTAATTAGTTTATTTTAATTCACGCTAATTTTTTGTTGGTGAATAAAAATAATTAATAAATATCTTTAAATTTATTTAATTCTAAAATATTTAAATTTATTTGTATGTTTTAAATAAAATAAGTAGCATTTGATTTAGAGAACAAAATTTGATGCTTTTTGAAATGAGATCTAATATATCTTTAATATGTTTTTATAAAAATTACCTTTCGCTCTCAAAATGTAAACAAATGATTTTTAATTTTTTTTATCAAATAAGTTTTGACAATTTAATTACTTTACTTTAAAACAAAGCAACAAAAGCTAGAAAAAACAGGCTTTTAGTTATTGTATCACTGTTTTGCCATGGTAATGTCCATGAATTTTTATTTGTTGGAATCTAATCTGGAGCCGCTACTTTAATTTTTATCCTGAAGAGTGAAATGCTACCTGCCTTGAGCGATAAAAAAAAAAAAAAAAAAAACTTTGTAATAATATTGCTCTCCAAGATTCGGAGATTCTGGATCCTTCTCATGTGATGACTAGTATAATTCACTTTAATGTTCATAAGATATTTCGAGTTGGTTGCCCAGGAAAATCCCAACCCGTCAAAAAAAATGGCTAATAATAATATAATGATAGTGCAGCAGAATACAAGGAAATTCTACAATATTGCTATTCTCGAAGCAGGTTGACCATTCTGATGCAAGCAATGACAACAAAAGCGAAGCACCTAGAAGTAAAAGGGAAACTGAAAATTCCACAGAGGACTCATGTACTGCTATAAATTCTTGTTTTCGCCTCAGTTCCTCATTGCAAATTGAAAAAGGAAACAAATTACTGAGAAAAATCTTGATTCTCTTTGTGCAACAAATGGCTAATGAAGTGGTTCTACTGGATTTTGAGATGAGTCCCTTTGCAGCAAGGGTGAGGATAGCTTTGGAAGAGAAGGGAATAGAATATAAATCTCAGGTAGAGGACTTGAGCAACAAGAGCTCTACTCTTCTAAAGATGAACCCAGTTCATCAGCAAATCCCTGTCTTAATCCATAATGGGAGACCCATCTGTGAGTCAATGATCATAGTTCAATATATTGATGAGGTTTGGAGCCATAAACCTTCATTGTTGCCTTCTGATCCTTATCGACGTGCACATGCCAGGTTTTGGGCTGACTACATCGACAAGAAGGTAAGTTCCTAGTACTGATTTGTTTTCTCTGTCTTACTCTGTTTAGTTTTTGAAAGGAAACATTAATGAAGTATTGACATGCAAATTGGTTTCGTCCAGATTTATCCTATTGGAAGGAATATATGGGCATCTGAAGGTGAGGTCAAAGAATCATCGAAGAAGGACTTGTTTCAGTGCTTTAAAATCTTGGAAGAAGAACTCGGAGACAAGCAATATTTTGGGGATGAGAGCTTTGGCTATATAGACTTGGCACTTATTCCGTTCTACAGCTTCTTTTACACCTTTGAGACCCTAGGAAACTGGAGCATGGTAGCCGAGTTCCCTAAGCTCGTGAAGTGGGGTGAGAGATGCTTGCAAAAGGAGAGCGTCTCCAAGTCTTTAAGTGACCATAAGGAGATTTATGAAGCTGCTTTGCAGATCAAACAGGAACTGGGGATTGAATAAATATATAATATTGTAAAAGAAGCTTGATATTGTGGCATTTTATGTTTTTCAACTTGTGTTGTAAGGTTATGAAAAATACAATGTAAACTCGGATCGTAAGAATGAATTCTAAAATAATAAGTAATTTTATTTTGATATATAATTCAAGCATCTTAAGATGCATGATTTAAGAAAAGATTTAACAACTTAAAAATATAATAAAATTATTCATGTTCATAGATTTTTATTAACTAACAATTAATAAATCTAAAACAAACAAATCAATTTGTTGTCTCAGGTGATCTAAAAGATTGTTAGGCTATAATTTGCAAGCATGCAAACAATGTTATATGAAATAGTACATTCCAAAACAAAAACCAATTTAAATGATGATGAAATACAACAGGATGGGAATAAATTTCCAAGAAAATAATTATGTTGCAGTGCCTACTGGTTTACATTCGAAATAGTGCATGCTTGAATTTTAGAGCAAGGAGCAGAATTCTGTGATACTACTTCGAGAGATCTGAGATACCAACTCAGAGATGGAGGAGGAGAAGTCAAAGGGTAGACATACCAATACTCAGTGTATATTGGGATTTCCAAACACAAAGTCAAAGATTTAGGACCATTTAAGTGAGTTTGCATGTCTAGAATCTGTCAAATTCAAGGGAATGTTCATTTTACATGTCTGGGAGCTGTTAAATTCATTGCCTAGCCTGGGTACCTTGTGACTGCCTCACCGCTACAACAAGGCAAGCAACTAACTCTCCTTAGTTGGACTCAAAATAGTATGAGCTAAAGGATTTCATCTTCCATGTAATTAATCATAACAAAAATTCTGATAAGGCGTTTCTTTAAAATATTAGTCTAACAGAGAGCAAGTACATACATGATCCGAACTTTAATGAGGACCAAAATCAGTAAAAACAAAGCCAACCTTAAGAGAATCTCAACAAAAAATTTCCTAATGTGTTCCTCAAATCTCTTTCATGGTTTCCCTCCAGTTGCTTCTTCATGTGCTAATCAGTTTGGCCAGAGTATGAGTAAAATCTAGGAAAGTAAAGTAATCTCCTTCCCCAGAATTTAGCACTAGACCTAACAAAATGGCTACTCCAATCCAGTTTACTGCAGAATTAGTCTCTGGTTTTTAATTTAGGCCTCTAAACACTTGGTAAGAAATACCTGCTAAAGATTACCATATCTAAGAGTCCTCTAAACACTGACATCTCTAAGCCAATGGCAGTAGCAATAACAGAAGTGCCAAACTGACAAATAACTACTGCTCAAAAGAAGTTGTTGTTGTTTGTTTTGACAAAGAACAAGATCTTGATAATTCTGTGTGGATATGTGTTTAGCAGTCCAAGACCAAAACAATTGTTTTGTGGTTAGGGAAGTGGAACGGTCATAGCGTAGAGGTACATTGATTTACACTCCTTCACTGAAGTTAACGACCATGTAAGCCTCCAATGACTATCATATTAGCAACCATATGGCTCAAACCTGGAAACACAAAGGATCAAACCTCTTGATCCCAAACTCTTACCACTAGAACATATACTACCTGAGACCACATTTAATTAGCACAATTGAAACATATAGTTTAAACTTACAAATGACATTGGAGAGAAAGAGTGAGAAACATTAAGTTAGTTCCATAATCTTTATCCTATCATATATATTTATTTTTTTATGATAATTTAAGTTACTATTTAATACTTATTTTAGTGATTATGTATTTTGATTCAGGTCATCAAATAAAGTAATGGATTGTTTTAAAAGTCTGGATAAAGCTATTTAAACAAAGAAAATGGTGCATACTTTTATTGGTATTTGCGTCAAAGCTATTAATATGGGAATGAGATAAAATACTCATTTTAATAAAACTGGTTCGAAATTTCTGTTAACCGCCTTTAAAGAACAAGTTAGTCATGCTTTCACCAAGTCAAAACTAAACAACAAAAGGAATGGTTGTAAAAACTTAAAAAGGATTGGAGGATATAAAAGAAACTAATTTCTGAAACTAGTGTTGGATATCAAAAACCTTCTTGAATGGATTATGTACGAGATGTAATTGGGGATAATAAAAGTAGGACCTTAATAAAGGATTCTTGATTCCATGATATATTAATAATCCAATTTATAACATTTTAATTCTAAATCTATAAAATTACTACATGTTTTTTTTTTAGTTATTTTATTATCAAAATCACTTTTAAAAGCAATTTTAACCAAACATCATTAAATTGTTTTTTTTTTCAACGTCAACTTTAATCAATCACATATTTTATCAAACTAAACATAACTAAAAGTGTTTTTCTAAACTAATTTTTTTTTAAATCACAACCACAGAAGTTACTAGAATATCAAATATATAATTAATATGTTCAACAGCCATTCTTCTCCGTATGTGATTAAAATTTGGTCATAACTAGACATGTTGGACTTCCAATATCAAATTATGTTGTTCATTTGGATGCCCTGTTCGAAGGTTTTCGTCCTAACAATTTGTTTATAATAGTATCTCATGCTAGTGCAAAGATGAATGTGGGGGTACATATGTTGTTTCACTGTCTGTATGTTGAATTTTCTAGCAAATGACATAGGTTTAACTAAGTTATTTCTCGTGCTAATGCTATCGTTGTGGCTTGGACGAAAAAAAAAAAGAAAGTAAAAAAATAATATTTACACCATCATAACTTATTTGATATTATTATTAAACTCGATATAATTATTTAAATTTAAAAACTCTCAACTCGAATCTTTATTTAGTCTAAGTGTTAAATTAAATTATATGAGAGTTGTCTCGATATGACCTTGTTGACTGGATAGGTCCAAAAAAATCAAAGGAAAAAAAAGAAGAAGAATAGACCAGGTTATCCCTAGTTAACCCACAAAAACTGCAACCTGGGTTATAGACTCCACTTGGTCGCATTAATTTTTTTATTTTATTTTTTAATAAGAAAAAAATACAAAAAATAATTTACTATCAACACAATACTGAAAAATAAAATTAAAAAAATATCAAGAATGAAATTGAAAAGAAAAACCTAAAAGGTAAAAGAAGAATAAGAAGCTAAAAACCCCAAATGAATAAAGAAAGGGGCTTGTTACAACAAAGCCAAGGCATATGGGTCTGAGCAAGGTCCGCAAATTTGGTCTAGTTTTTCTTTTTCGATCATTCTCTTTGCCCTTTATTATTTGAGAATTAGAAAGATTTTTTTTGAAGTTTGAATTTGTTCATTTAGAATTTAGGCTCTTTTTTATTTATTATTTTCCCCTCCTTTTTTTTCCTTCAATAATTTCTTAAGTCCTATAAGTTTATTCATGTAGAATACTATGTGAAATACTATGTGAAATCTTCAGTTTTTCATCTTTTTTTACCCCTATCCCATGGGTAAATCATTTGAATCGATAGATAATATCTTCTTCTTTACCTGTATGAATTGATTTTTTTACATTCCAAATTCTTTCTGACACCTTCCAAGAAAAATCCTGAATTGGATCCTAAATTGACAAATTAGTATAAGCTTATCTCACTCTTTAAATATGAATTCATATTTTGAAATATCCTAGCTTTCATACTTTGATGGGTCTCCAAGATCCTTTCAATAACTTGTGTTGTGTTGAAAGGATATCTATATGACCTTATCAATTACATAAAAAACATTGTACAACAAAACTGAAGAAAGTACATAGAAAAAGTTTATGGACACCATGTGCTTAGATTGCAGTATCAATCTAAATTTTTGAAAAGAGCAGACCTATCAAGCTCCAATCATGTGACTGTAAATGGTGGTGAAACAACCTGAAAGATGTGAAGGCATCCCTAACACCTTACAACAAAATAATCTTCAGTACATCTCTGCTTGCAAGAAGCCACATTCTCGGTGATTGGACCGGAAATTCTAGTGCCTTCCTGAAAGTAGTGGTGGAGCCTACATGTGGCTCACTCTTTCATATTATTTCCCCCAATGAATTATGTGTGATTCATTTGATAATTGGGACTTGAATTTATATCTCCTAGCTAGATTAGAAACAGCAGTGGTATTTTTTGTTTGTAAAACTTGGGTCAGGTGTATTATTTATGCATTAGCACTGCCACTTACAGGTATTGTTTTTGTGTTTGCAAAATGAGAGTAGGACTCAAATTCTAAGATCCGCCTGTGTCCTCTGCTTTGCAATGGAGGGTTGCTTTGGAGTTGTTCTTGATGTTTTGAACTTTGCTGAAGAATCAGGCAAATTCTGTCCTTGGCAAAACTGAATCCAGGAATATTGCATTAGTCATAATGGGACGGAAGCAGGAAATAGGAGTTTGAAAGCAATAATTATCGAACAAATTCACTTGAATATTCCAAAAGAATTTGAAGGACCGTAGTTTATTTATCGTGGTTGCAGATGTTATGTAATGGTTGTGGGCAAGCTATCAGCAGCTTACACCAGAATTTCTATTTCTACATCTTTTTAATTTTTGGTTAAAACCCTAAATAAATTAGCTTGGATATGGTGGATGATGCAACAGAAGAATAGATGGCAGCCTCATTTGGAAGTTTGTGCTGCAATATATACATGTCTGCGTTCAGGGAGTAAAGCAAGTTCTAGCAAAGCTCGGTGCCAAAGTTTGGGCTTTATTTGCAGACGGGGAAAGTCAATCATGCACCTCTATTATTTCTGCTGCATAGCAATTTACGCTACTAGAGCTGGAGATACCTTCCCTGCTGCTGTTGTAGCAGCCGTGCTGGTTAATCGCCGGTAGCCTAGCAGAAAATTGTGAGAGCATGCGTTATGTTTATATGCAACCTCTATATCGAATCTAGTTTTAACAAGCTCTCATGATTCCCTGAGCCCTTACCAACTACAGCAACTCTCTTGTGATCAAATGAAGAGAATCATCCCTAGCATGCCTGACAGGATGTCAGCTTTGAATTCAGTTTGTTTGAGGGCTTTTACCTTCGCTCCTTTTACAGTCGGGTCAAGTGCCATAAACTTGCAGCGGTGCATACAAATGAAAAGCAGAGGTTTACTCTGTTTTCCGGTGAGAACTGGATAACTCTTTTCAAAATTGTGATAAAAACAATATTTCAAGAGATTTTGAAACCATATGTAAGCTAAGGGACCCTTTTTTTCTCGGGAAACCCTTTGTTTTTCCTAGGCATAGTGTTCAAACATTAGCTACTCTGCTCTGCATGCATGCCTCTCAAACATTTTCAATTTGCTGTTGCTCCAGTTTAAATTAGGAAGGGGCAGTCGTAAGGTTTCACCATCTGTTAGGAACCTCAGAATTTTTTCCCCCTCTTCAGGAAGAAACTTTGTGCTTTCGTTAGTATAAAAAAGGTCCTCTCTACCTGGGAACCAAAGAAAATGAAACATTATTATTAATTTCATAATAATCATAACTTAGAACTTTCGTTTTGTCCTTACATGACCTGAAACATGAAAAGGAACGGAAAACAAATTTTACTTGGCAAGAGGTAGTAAACTAGATGATTTAAAACTATGGTCCTCACTACCTGGGAATTGGGATCCAAAGTCAATTCAGAGACGATCCATAACGACACATTAAAAAAATACAGTTTAGGTCCACATGAGAAAGTAGTCTTCGAAATAAAATTAAAAAAAAAAAAACACATGTACAAACTCTTCACAAAAAACTAGCTGGTACCAAGAACACTGAAATGTTGGGTCAGTGCCTACACTTGCATAGCTTGGTTTCACTCGTCTGTAGAGACCTCAACTGCTTCAGAAAAGCCACCCATCTTCTTCGTCATAAACCTCAGTAAAATTACTGCCAAATGAGAACTCATAGTTATCGTCATCAGACATGAAATCAATGTCAGAAAATCTACAAGGGTAGTCTTCCTCATCAGACCATAAAATGTGAGGAAATCGTGAATCAAATGGATAGTCATCAGTGGAATCGTTAGGCTGCCGCAAATCTTTGATGCGTTCACTACATCTTCTCCCCATCTGCCCTTCCAAAATAACATTGAAACACCGGCGCAGATCAAGTGATTCAAGGTAAAGACAAGCATCAAGAATAGCCTGTAAGCCATCATTTGTCAACTTATTCCCAAACATTTGGAGGTGACGTAGCCCGGGCATACTTTCTGCAACAGCTAGTGCCTCATCATCACACTCTATACATGGATATCTGTACCCTGTGGTGTTTAACTTGAATGATCTTAATAAAGGACAACAATGCCCAACTTTTTCTAGAGCTACCTTTGAGAATGAGCAGTATGAAAGGTCAAGCTCTTCCAGCAATGGAATTTTGGAAGCTGCTGCAATCAATCCCTCATCAGAAATATTCTGGCAAAATACGAGCCGAAGACTTTTGAGCTGAGTTGATCTGTAAAATAATCATAGAATACCGTGGTATCATCAAAATCCAGCAAATTAACACCGTATGCATTCAATTCAGAGTGTCATATTCCCTGTGGAATTAACGGATTCTTGAACACCACCTAATGTAAAATTCCCGAGAATGAGGACAATTAGCACGGGAAAGCAATTCCCCATTTGAGGGGAAAATTTGGTCTTCAAGAATCTTACATTAAGAAAGTGAGATCACTAATCACCCAACAAACACAATATTTATACAGTTACGGGAATCTGAGGTTCCTTGACCTAACAAAAACAACATTAAATTCCAAGACTAGGAATTCAACAATCCTAATGGCCTCTACATGCAATTGAAGATCTGAACATGAATACATCTCTCACAAGAATGTTTCCAAGAACTATCCCAAAAAAAATCATTTAAAAATAAGCACAAGAAATTGGATGAATTATCAAGAATACCTATCGGCGATGTAAAGGAGGAGGTCATCCGTGCCGAAATACTCGATATTGATATGAAGCAAAGCACCTGAGCTGCGATCGACAGCGTGCCTGCAGATTTTGACCATATCATAATCCATGTCCCAAATATCACCCAAATTACGCATATCGATAGATCTCCACATGGAAGGTTCCTTGCAGATGTTGCGCCATGTCTTGCACACTCTCTCTACGTTTGCCAATATGCCGATTGCACCTACCCTCTTCAGGATCGACGCCATCACGTCCTCCGGCAGCTCCACCCATTTTCCACATTCTATTCCTACTTCTTCTTCTTCACCTCCACCTCCTCCTAGCGTTCGCGGCGGTGAATGAGAATAATCCATTTTTTCTGTTGGATATTTTTTTTTGTAAGTGTTTCTTTATAACTATTTTTTTTTTTATGGAAACTACTTGCCTTATTAATGTGTTCTTTTGTTTTAAAAAAAATGAAAATAAAAATCTTTTTATCAAAAGTACGTTTTTTTAATAAAACTTATCACAATAAAGTTTTAATAATTAAAATAAATATCTATAAAAAAATTTAATGATTTAAAACAAGGACTATCTCTTTGATAATAATAATAATAATAAAAAAGCCCTTTCTCTTGTTAATGTGTTCCTTTGCTTTTCAAAAAAGAAATTATGAATTAATTTTTTTAATAAAAACTTCCCGCAATCATGAAATAAGTTTTAATAAGAATAACAAAAAAATTAATAATTTTAAAGTCAATATATTATAAAGTATAAGAATAAAAAATTTGAGAATATATTTATAAAAAAATTTATAATAAAAAATTAAAAAATAGATATTTCTTCGCAATGAATATACATAAATAAATTTTGTTAATATACAATTATTTAAAAAGAAATTGTTAATATTATAATGAAATGTACTATTATTTGAAAACAATAATATAATCAGATAATTATTTAAATATTATTTTGATAAATATATTTTTTTAAAATTAATTATAAAATACAAATATGAAAAACCCAACAAATAACATCCAATAATTTTAGCATTCAAGCTTGCACCATCTTTTGTATAGATGGATTTAACTGTCATTGTGGTGGTTAGGCAATTGATTTGAAATTTTCTTCCATTAAAAATTTATTCATGAAAAAGAGATAAATGATCATCCTTGATATTTGTTATGGTACATTTCAATGTCATTTTATACTCCGTTAAACCATCCATTTAGAAATACAGGTCAACTATTTTTTTTTTAAATTCAAAAATTTTATTTTATTTTTATTTAAAATTAATTTTATTAGTGTTTTTTGAATTGTTTTGATACGTTAATATTAAAAATAATTTTTTAAAAATAATAATATATTATCTTGATATATTTCTAAATAAAAAATACTTATAATAGATGATTTCTAAATAAAAAATAATAATATATACGTTAATAGCTTAAATTCCTACTTAGGTGTGTCTTAAATGGATGATTTTATTTTCTCAGTGTTATACCTAATATCTTCAACTTTTGGCTTCCTTGTTTAAAGAAATTCCTACTCTCTCCAATTAGCATCATTAATTGTCTCGTACTCTTCCAACTTCCAACTTTCATTAGCATAGTTAGGAATTTTGTCTAAAGCTTCACAAAAGGAATATTAATATGCAATTGCTCAAATGTTGGCTTCTATTTTACTATGGGAAATCTTTAGTTGGTCTAGTTTCCGTTTTATTGTTGTTATATGAAATATTAAGGTGATTTCTTCAATCAAGATTAATAACGTGTTTGAGATTATAATAGATGTTATTTTTCAAAGTGTTTTTTTGCTTAGAAATACATCAGAATAATATTTTTTTTTAAAATTATTTTTTACCTCGTCATATCAAAACAATTCAAAAATACAAAAAAAATTAATTTAAAGTAAAAAAATTCAAAATATTTGTAAACAGTTAAAACAAATATTGTATAAATATATTTAAATAAGGATTGTTTTGATATTGAAAATTAAACATATAATTAATTTCCTTGAAATTTGGTTTAGCAAAAGGCTTTTCTATTTTGGCAATTGATATTTGAGTGATTTCATTCACAATAATCACACACAATATTGGTTTG
This sequence comes from Populus x sibirica, assembly GCA_019202695.1. Classification (NCBI taxonomy): domain Eukaryota; kingdom Viridiplantae; phylum Streptophyta; class Magnoliopsida; order Malpighiales; family Salicaceae; genus Populus; species Populus x sibirica. Next base: position 204,439 of record JAGMVL010000129.1, read on the forward strand.
AATATAATTAACATTCATTTTACTTAATTCTTTAGATAAAGTTATTATTTGTGCGTAATAAAATCAAGTTCAAAAACTTCAATTGCTTTTCTTTGCATTGCTTTCTTCTAATAGTTATTGGATGTCAATTCCTCTAAAAGTTCATAAGTTGCTTCATGAGTTTTAGCCATTAAAGCTTTTTCAATTTTGCATCAGACATGTTTGTAGCTCTCAAACAGTAAAATATTTTTTAATAAATTTGTGTGTCTCTCTCTTAATTCATATAAAGTGATGTGAAATTACAGGTTAATAACTCTAGAACTCATTAACAAGAAAAAATACAATCTAAAATTAGATCGATAAAAAACCACCAAATAATTACTTGAATCAAGAAATATCCAAGATTTTGAGATTCTGGATCCTTCTCTTGTGATGACTAGTCTAATTCACTTTAATATTTTTACAAGAAGAATATCTGCAACATTTTGTGGACAAAATGTTACGAGGAGGTTTCCCAGGAAAATCCCAACCTGTCAACAATAATGTTGACCATTCTGATGCAAGCAATGACATCAAAAGCGAAGCACCTAGAAGTTCAAGGGAAACTGAAAACTCCACAAAGGTCTCGTGTTCTGCTATAAATTCTTGTTTTCGCCTCAGTTCCACATTGCAAATTGAAAAAGGAAACAAATTACTGAGAAAAATCTTGATTCTCTTTGTGCAACAAATGGCTAATGAAGTGGTTCTACTGGATTTGAAGCTTAGTCCTTTTGCAGCAAGGGTGAGGATAGCTTTGGAAGAGAAGGGAATAGAATATCAATCTAAGGTAGAGGACTTGAGCAACAAGAGCTCTACTCTTCTCAAGATGAACCCAGTTCATCAGAAAATCCCTGTCTTAATCCATAATGGGAGACCCATCTGTGAGTCAATGGTCATCGTTCAATATATTGATGAGGTTTGGAGCCATAAACATTCATTGTTGCCTTCTGATCCTTATCGACGAGCACATGCCAGGTTTTGGGCTGACTACATCGACAAGAAGGTAAGTTCTTCAAACTGATGAAATTTCTTTTTCTCTGTCTTACTGTGTTTAGTTTTTGAAAGGAAACATTAATGAAGTAATGACATGCAAACTGGTTTCGTCCAGATGTATCCTACTGGAAGGAATCTATGGGCATCTGAAGGTGAGCTCAAGGAATCATCGAAGAAGGACTTGATTCAGTGCTTTAAAATCTTGGAAGAAGAACTCGGAGACAAGCTATATTTTGGGGATGAGAGCTTTGGCTATATTGACTTGGCACTTATTTCATTCCACAGCTTCTTTTACACATTTGAGACCCTAGGAAACTGGAGCATGGTTGCCGAGTTCCCTAAGCTCGTGGAGTGGGGTGAGAGATGCTTGCAAAAGGAGAGCGTCTCCAAGTCTTTAAGTGACCAAAAGGAGGTTTATGAAGTCGTTTTGCAGGTCTTCAAACAGAAGCTGGGGATTGAATAAATATATAATACTGCAAATGGAGAGTGTATCCAAGTCCATTCCATTCTGGGACAGTATTCGGTTGGTTAGTTCAGCCTGATAATAATAAAGGGTTCTTGGATATTAAACTCGGATCTTCTAAGCAGGGAAACTTATTAATTGCCAGAATGAGCAATCCAATTGCAGATACCAAAAAATCACCCCAACATGACAAAAGCAAAAAATGGCAAAAAACAACATAATGCATTAGCAAAAAAACAATTGTTCCTCCCGGTCTTATTGTGCACGGCATCAGACGACGGGTATAGTTTCTAAATTGATAGGGATTTGGGATATGTTTGAAAAATCAAAAAAATATGATTTGAAAGGTTTATGATTCGCTATCTAATATTATAATCATTAGAAAATCTAATAGTTTACGAGAGTTTGGGTAAGCGGACTAGATGCGCAAGGTGAAAACTCATTACTCTCAGTGTACCCTACTTATAATAAGCTGTATTATTTTTTTGTTTGATATAAACTATGATATTGTTGTGTTTTCTAACTGTTAATCTGTTTAAGGTTTAAGAAAAGTTATCCTTGGTAAGGAAATCCTTATCTTATCAAGTTAAAATCCTAGCCGTTCTAAAGTCAAAACATAAAAAAGATAAAGATCAAATTGTCTTTTTATTCAATATCGGGAATACATCTTACCTATAAGTTTATAATCTCGTATATTAAAAAATTGGTTTTTTTTACAATGTAGGAAAAATTCTAATGATTTTAATAAACAAGTTATTAAATCCAAAATGCATGCAAAATAAAAGGATTATTTTTGAAATTTTTAGGATGCTAAATTATGCAAATATAATTTCTTTTTAAGACACATAAACATGTACAATCAAAAGTATAGCAAGATTTTGGGGTTGAATTATCACAATAAATAGCCTAAAGTCATGATTATTTGATTTTATGCAAAATATAAAATGAAAAACTGAAGATCAAATGTCATGATTTAAGCATTCTACAGGCATAATCATTATTCTATTGATTAAACTTATTATCTTGAAGCTTAAACAAAATGCCTACAACTTTAACAAACCCAGCAAGCTATCATAAAACAACCTAATCCACAACAATATCAAAACATAACATAATTTGTCATAGTTTTACAAATGATTAACCAAACATTCAAGTATACAAAACAACATGATACAATATCATATACCATACCATAATCACATTCTAACATATTAAACAAGGCAATCCAACAAAACGTGAACAATACAAGTTATTTTTAAAGCATGCTTAAACATCTCAAAATAAATATTTAATAGTTTTTAAAACTAGCAAATGATTTCACAGGATGCTTAACAATCATTTTAAGCAGCAATTTGAAAAGGCAAAACAGAAGGGGTAAGGGGTGTGCTCATTGAGCTCCACCCCCTCATCAGAGTTTGAAAGTTTACCTTGTAAAGAGAATGTGGTTTCCTCCTCTGAATTCTTTGATTCTTTCTTCTCGAATTTCAAATTTTTTTTTATTTAGATTCCACATTTTCTTTCTCAACAAATCAATCTTTGTAACTTTCCTTTCAATTATATTCTAGGTATCCTCTTAATTTCTATGTATTTATTTTTTTTCTCCATGATTTTCTCTTGGATTCCTACCCTTTTTTCTGTATGATTTCTTCTCCTTTTATAGCCCTAAAATGGTAGGTGGTTGTGAAACCACTTATGAGTTTGAAGGTGGTTTTCTAAAACTAAATCATAAGAAATTCCTTTCTCTAATCTAGGAAACCATTCTTTTCGCTTCTTCTTCTATTTTCCCTCCCCTAGATGTTTAACAAACTCTTAAAACTTTTAGAAAAGGTTGAGAACCTCATAACAAAAACTTGACAAAAAATGATTGATAGGGGGTGCACCTTCCATGAATTAATCATGGAAAATATAAAATTATTGAAGCCAAACAAACCATATACCTTATAGAGGGGATGTATATCTAACATGAGGATCAAATGTCATCTGATTTGGAGTCCTAGAACTCCACATTCATTGATAGAAAGGTGAGCCCTCAATCAGCTTGAAACTGTCAAATGCAAGGGAGGCTGGTAAGGAAAAAAATGTTGTTGAGTTCAATGAGTCAAATGAGGTATAAACATGTGATGATGATAGCTGATCCTTATAAAAAAGATGTTTCTTAGTCGAGTTGTAGTGGTTGGAGCCTCTAGCATGGTCGGAGATCCACGTTTATTAAGTTAAAGGTAGCAACTCGATTAGCCTTCTCGGCTGAAATTGATAATAAAATAGGGTTAGCCGATGTGTCACTCAGTTTATTAATTAAAAACAAGTGACATGTCATCTATTTAAACCTTAAAAATTAAGGTTTTCTAATTGTGAATTTGATAAATTTTAATTTAGTCTCAATTGTTTCAATTTAAGCTCAAACATCCTTAATTGGGACAAAACTAATTAATTTTATGCAATTAGACCCCTGTTAAAAATCAATTGAAACCCCTCAAGTCTGGCACCTTTTTCAAAGTAATCCTTGTTTTTTAATTTGTTCTATTTAATCCCTAATCAAGCCTTAAAATTTGATTGTCGTCAATATAATCCCTAGAAGAGTTTGGTATAGCCCTCAATGTTGTGCGCCTTTTGTAGGCAAGTCCTTGATCTTGAATTTCTTGCAATTTCATCCATGATTTCATTCAATTAAGCTTGTAAAAATTAAGTATAGTCCTCTAAGATATTGTGAAAATACAAAAAAGTCTCTTGATGCCAATTTTAATTTGTTGGATTATAGGGGTATTTTACCGTTTCACATTGCGTTTTTTTTATTTTATTTTTTAAGAGCATTTTGGTCATTTTACTAAATTACCTCTCAACTTACATTATAAATACAAAAAAAGAATAATTGTGGAAAGACAAAACAAACCATTGAGGGTAATTTTTTTTTTCTTTTAAGAGCATTTTGGTCGTTTTACTATGCTTAAGGAATTACAAAAGATATATACTCCTGGTCAATTCTTTAATGATTAATGGATCATGTAAAAAGATCATATTATCCTTAACATCAAGGCATTTGATTTTCTTAGATAAGAGCAAAGACGTCATTGTCCTTTTGCAAGTGATAAAGTTCCAAAAAATCCAAGTAACCTAGGAATAAAACTCTCGGATTGGATAATTGATCAATCAATTGGTCCTACCAATCCTATTCATTCTTTCGAACCAAGGTAGTTGATAGCTTATACTTGGTGCTTGGTAGGCCAAGGTGGCTTATGTCTAGTACCTGTAAAATGTCTTTTTTGGTGGAGGTGAGGACTCTTCGATGCTTAAATAAGTATCTTTTTAGAGAGAGTTACTTTGAAAATATATCTGCAGTAGAGAATGAAGATTGTGAACCTTTGATTTGAAGGTTTCATGGTGTAATTATAACTCATTAGTCTTGTCTTTTTGTGAAGAGGATGACTAAAAAAGATATTACAAAAAAAATAAAGATAAGAAAAAAAAATGATAATGAATAGGTCAAGTGTAAAATGATAAAAATTCAAGTATAAAAAGATAAAATTTAAGAAAAACTTGTTTTCTAAAAAATAAAAAATTACAAATTTGCTACCGTTACAGTAAAAAGTTTGGAGAAAATTTCAATTGTGCCATTTCTACATTAATGTTTTTTTCAAAAACAAAAGTGTAAAGAAAAAAAAGGAAACACAAAAAATATTTTAAAAAATGAAGATAAGAAAAAGAAATGATGATAAATAAGTCAAGTGTAAAATAATAAAAATAACAAGTATAAAGGGAAAGAAATACATAAAAAAAAACTTGTTTTCTTATATATAAAAAAATCAAAAATTACAATTTTATCACCGTAATAAACACAGTATAAAATTAGCAAAATTTACCATTATTCTATTTCTACATAAAAACACCTTTTTCTATTAATATATGTATAATATCCACTTCTCGCTGTCTATTTTGAAGGTCCAAAATTATTTATTTGTTCAAGGGCAAATTCAATTCTCTAGTTATATTCGATGACCATAATTATTAGGCTGTGAACAATTTAATGACGTTATGGACAAACACACACTGTCCCATTTTATGCCAACCTTCGATTCAATTTTGATGATAGAATCATATATAAATTAATATATGTTTATAATAGTTTTAAAAGAGAAAGATCAGCCCTCCCATATATATATATAAAAAAGAGGCTTTATTCAATAGAATCGCTATCTCTTTGTATAATTTATTGTTAGGATTATCTCTCTCACTTAACCCCATGCCAAGCCATGAGCTCCAAAACAAATTCATAAGCTTTGTGCTGGTCGAGCACTACTGACTTTGAAACAGTCTCCCTTTGCGAGCATCTCTTAGCCCATGCCACGATCTCGGGGCACTCCTCTTCCATGGAAAATCTTCCGAGGGTCTCAAATGCGTAGAAAAAGCTGAAGAAGGGAATAAGCGCAATGTCTATTAGACCAAAACTCTCACCCCCAAAGTAGGGCTTGTCTCCAAGCTCTCCTTCCAATGCTTTGAAGCTTTCTATGAGACTCTTCTTCGCTGCTTCTTGGCGTTCACCTTTTGCTGCCCATAACAACCGCGCGTTTGGGAAAATCTGCAAATGCCCGTTCATTTTTATCATCGGACAGTTTTTATACAGGTGAAGAAGTGTTGAGCTAATTTGACGTGATTAGTTGCTTAAGAATCATGGCTACAAATTTGAAAGTCTCAAAACTTCGCATCTTGGAATCAATATATGAGAAGTTAGAGGGAGGAAGAGCATCCTCCATTACATATGCCTAATGTCTAGTATGTTCTCCAATGAAAGAAGAGGAAATTTTCCGAAAAAACAAGGTTTCAAAAAAAAAATTCGATATATTGAATAAAGGAGAACAAATTAACTAGCTAGAGGAAAAGAAAAGGATGGCTCACATGTTTATCCACATAGTCAGCCCAGAACCTAGCATGAGCCCTCTCACAGGGATCCGAGGGGAATAAAGGAGCTTTGTGTTTCCAAACTTCATCGATATATTCAATTATGATGAGTGATTCACAAATCGGCTTTCCTTCATGGATCAAAACAGGGACTTTCTTGTAAACAGGGTTCATCTCCAGAAGCATAGAACTCTTGTTGAACAAATTCTGTTCTCGGGACACATAATCTATTTCCTTCTCTGCCAGAGCAATTTTCACCCTCATTGCAAAAGGACTGGCCCAGAAACCCAGTAATACCACTTCTTCTGCCATTATTATCACACAACTTCGTATTCGCTTTCCATATTTATAACTGAATACTTTCCCATGCATGCATGTCTAGGTTCTTTTAAGGTCGTCATTGCTTGCATAAGACCTAACAAATATTTGACTAAGTCTAAGTGGCTATCAATGCCGGAGATCCAATCTCAGATTTTTCTTGTGAGAGAAGTCTTGTCGTGAAGTACAAATGAAATTGTGGATCGAAGGGGTAAAAAAAGAACTGAAAGGAAAAGGGAATACAAACGAGACCCGCTTATGCGAATTCTTTATCATCTAGATCTTTTTTCCTCCAGCTTTACGTTTTTGACAGTTGATTTTTGCCCCAAAATATATATATTAAAAAAAAAACGTCTAAGAGCCATCAAAGAAAACAGTATTTGTATTATTTTATCTTTCTTATAAAAAACAAACAAAGCTTACTTTGGAGCAAAATCATTTTTTTAGGGTTTTTTTATCTTTCCAAAATTTCTTGCACGATAAAATGATGTGAAAGCAAAAAGATTATTAAACTTGCAAAAGAAGACTTTTTCATGTTTTTTTATTTTTTCACACCAAAACGATAGAATTATCTTTATAATAAAAAAGGCATTAAGTTCACATCTACACCTAAATCACATAAAGATTTTTCAAAATAAAAATTTCCAATTGTACAATAGTAAAACTACTCTCTCTTTATCTTTCAATTTAAGAGGTAAATATTTTTGTTGTAAAACTACTCTCTTCAATTAGCATCATTAATTGTTTCGTACTCTTCCAACTTCCAACTTTCATTAGCATATTTAGGAATTTTCTCTAAAGCTTCACAAAAGGAATATTAATATGCAATTTCTCAAATGTTGGCTTCTATTTTACTATGGGAAATCTTTAGTTGGTCTAGTTTCCCTTTTATTATTCATTACCAGAAATTCGCTTATTACCAACGACATTACCGACGAAATAATTTTATAGGTAATTTGCGGTCATAATTACCAATGGCATATTTTTCGTCTGTAATTCAGTCGGTATATACCGATGGAATACTTCGGTCGATATATGCCGATGAAATTACAGACAGAATATTCAAAATTAAAAAAAAAGGGCGGTTTGCTAACGTGAAAGTTTTTGCGGGCGATTTTACCGATGGAATCACCGAGGGATTCAAACTGGGATCTCCGTACAGTGACGTTACTGGCGGATTTTATCAGTTTTTGTAAGTAATTCTATCTTTTAAAATTTTAACATTTAAATGTCAATTTTATTGTTTTTTTAGTATATGTATTCTGTTAGTATATGTACATGTTTTATTGTTATTTCTCAAACAAACTTGTAGTATATGAATGTATAATTTTACTTGTTATGGTTTGTTTTAGATTTTGTAAAATTGTATTTGTTTGTAAATTGTTGAAACTTTATTGAATTACCGAATTACATTTGTTGCTTTGAAATAATTAATAGCTTGTTTAACTGGTCCGTTTTAATTTTCATAAATTTATATGTATAAATTTGTATGCACGTTGATAATTGATAATGAATATTTAATATTTATGAGAAGTTCTAATTAGTTTGTTGGATAATCTCGAGGTAAACCAATATTTTTGTAAATTTATTTACCTAATATAGTTAATTAATACATGTTGTCATCATAATTTTATAGAGGTTCGATAGAAGTCATGAATGATCGTTCATGTATGTATCTAGATTCACCCTAAGAATTACAGAGGATGGATTATTGTAACGGGGTTCAGGGTTTTATTAATTTCGCAACATCTATTCCCAGAAATTTTACTGGAGGCGGTATTAGGTGTCCATGCAGGAAGTGTCAAAATAAAAAGTATTCGCATCCAGATATTGTAATGATGCATCTTCTACCCAAAGGGTTTATAGAGAATTACCGGTGTTGGTATGCACACGAAGAAGTATTTGTTCGTAATAAGAGCATGAGAAAAATGGTGGTTGGGTCAACTTCTAGTGCTAGCAACGTGCATGAAGTTGCAAATAACCACACTAATCCTTACAGTAATATGGTTATGGATGCAACGAGAATGAATCAAGGTAATGCCAGTCAATGTCCAATCATAGAAGAAGAATCTAATGCAGATGCAGCTAGGTTTTTTGATCTGTTGAAAGATTCTGACGAACCATTATGGGATGGCTACACAAACCACAGTAAATTATCGGCCGTAGCACAGGTGTTCACCATCAAGTCAGCTCACGGGTTGAGTGAGGCCGGGTATGACAAAATTATTGAATGAGCGAGAAGCATTTTCACCCGACGGAACAGGGTGAAAGAGAACTTCTATCTCGCAAAGTCCATGATGAAACCCCTCGGTTTAGGATACTAGAAAATTGACATGTGCCCTAACTTCTGCATGTTATACTACCTTGAAAAATCTTTGAGCCGAGTGCATGACATGTGGGCATTCCCGTTACAAACCTAGAATTGGCAGGGGAAAGACTCTAGTGGCATATAAAAAACTTAGATACTTCTCAATCACACCTAGACTGTAGAGGTTATTCATGTCACCAAGGACTGCTGAGCATATGACATGACACCAATCACATGATGTGGTTGATGGAGTGATGGTGCATCCTTCTGATGGAGAAGTGAGGAAACACTTTAATAGTGTGCATCCTCACTTTTCAGCTGAATCAAGAAATGTGCGTCTTGGGTTATGTACAGACAGATTCAACCCATTCAGGTCATTTGCTACTTCTTATTCTTGTTAGTCGGTCATACTCACGATTTATAACTTGCCACCGGGAATGCGTATGAGGCCTTAGTTTATGTTTTTATCTATTGTCATACCCGGTCCGAGCGGCCGGGCCGGAATATAGATGTTTGTCTTTGACCGTTAATTGATGAGTTGGCATAGTTGTGGTCCTCCGGAGCTTTGACTTATGATATATTGAGGAAACATAATTTTGTTTTAAGGGCGGCTTTGATGTGGATTATCAATGATTTTCCAAGTGATGGAATGCTTTCGGTTGGAGCACGTATGGAAAACTAGCATGGAAAACTAGCATGTTCATACTGCATGGAAAACAACAAGGCATTTATACTAACAAACGGAGGTACAACTTCTTTTTTTGACTTTCACCATCATTTCTTGCCACCGAATCACAGGTACAGAAAGAAAATAAAAGATTTCTTTGTTGGCATAGTTAAAAAGGATGTTGCATCCCCGCGTCTTTCTGGTGAAGAATTGCATGATGTTGTATCAGAGTACGGTGACATTGTGTTTGGTCTTCAATCAGGTAAGCATAAGTTTCTTGGTTTTGGTTTGACCCATAATTGGATAAAGCGAAGTATCTTTTGGGCCCTAAAAGAAAAGTTAAGTGCTACAACAAGTATTTTATCAATGGATATGTGTTCCATACTGAAAAATACATGCATGGAAGAAAGACATACAACATCGGTGTTTGTGTTAAGGGATGGACTAGTAGTGAGTTAGAAGTTGACTACTATGGTAGATTAGAAAAGGTCGTTGAACTGCATATCATAGCGAGCAGAATAGAGTGTTTTTATTCAAATGTTATTGGTATGACACGTCGAGAGAGGAATCGAGTTGATCCGCATTATGTTCTAGTCGAAATCAACTCAAAAGCTAGACTTCGTAACTTAACGATGTCTTTGTTTTAACAAAGCAATGTCAACTAGTTTATTACACATACACCTCTTGCTTTAGAAAGGATCGATTAAGAGTTGATTGGTTATCCATTTTAAAAACAAAACCCAAAGGTCGTGTCGAGGTTGTTTAGAATGAGAACGAAGACACAAGTGTGTGAGATGAAGTCTTTCAAGTTAATGAGTTGGTTGAACCATATCGAGTTGCTCCTTCGATTGACTTGGAAGAAAATTCAAATTTTCATGTTTTCGATGATACTCTTGTTGATGTTGACGCAGAGGAGTTGAATGTTGTTTTGAGCTCTAGCAGACAAGCAAATGTCGATGAAGATGATGATGATGATATCCATATTGAAGATTGCGATGAAGGTGATAACTATTCAATTGATGATAAAGAAGAAGAAAATTCTGACTAACTATCAGAATGAAGCCATGTGTAAAACATTTTTTTCATGTAATATATATTATGGATGATATATTTTGTAACACGAAATATTTATTTTATAAGTTTGTATTGTTTAAGTATGTTATTATTGTTTTGTGCGATGGACAATTTATCATTTAAGTGTTTGCAGGAAGGTAAATAGGCAATACAAACATCATCTTTCTTGCACACTGCACTATCACCGACGTCCATACTGACGGATTCTAGTCCGTCGACATTTCACAGTAGCATCACTGGAAATGCCACAACCATCACTGATGACTTTGCGGATGGATTCCAGTCCATCGGCATTTCACAGTAGCGTCACTGGAAATGCCACAACCATCACCGATGATTTGTGGATGGATTCAAGTTCGTCGGCATTTCACAGTAGCCATTTCATCACCGACGACTTTGCGGATGGATTCCAGTATGTCGGCATTTCACAGTAGCGTCACTGGAAATGCCACAACCATCACCGACGACATTGTGGATGAATTCCAGTCCGTCGGAATTTCATAGTAGCCATTTGATCACCAACGACTTTGCGGACGGATTCCAGTCCGTCGGCATTTCAAAGTAGTGTCATTGGAAATGCCACAACCATCACCGACGACGATGCAAATTCCAATGGCGGGGCATTAAATGCATCTCTAATCGCGTGTATTTGCCGACGAAATGACCGACGGACTGTGAAAAATATGGAGGGTAATTAAAAATTATGGTGTGAAATTCAAAAGTTACCGACGGATTTTCGAAACATCACCGACAGAATAATTTAAAATAATATTTTTTTAATGTCAATATAACTGCGCTATAAATCCCAGCGACCGCCCCTTCAGTTTATTTTTTCATCTGCTTTGTTATTCCCCTTTCATTTTTTATTTTTTCCCTCTCATTTCCTTCAAGACTTTTGTTTGTTTTGCTTGTAATCTCTACTTGAATCTTCAGCAAATTAAAAGGTATGTGTTTCCTCTACTTCATTTTACTTCAAGAATTTTTTTTCTTTGTTTTAGCTATTTTTATTTTTGTTATGTTTTTTTGTTTTGGTGTATTTTTATAATGTAGATAAAGTCTTGCAATAAACACATTATTAAAGTAAGAATATTTCATTCCTAAAGTCTATAATTTTTTTTAATTTATTGAATATATTTTATTGTTTGTATTGCCTTAATAATTGAATAATTTGTTGAATTGTAATTGTTATTGTTGAATTTACCTTGTAATTAGTAATTGAATATGTTGGAATAAATTTAATTATTTTCTCTCAATTTTACTCTATTATTGCATGATTTGTGTTTAATTATTTCCTTTAATTTTAATTGTTAGTCTAGAGTTTTTTTTTTGAATTTATTGAATATATTTTATTGTTTGTATTGCCATAATAATTGAATAATTTATTGAATTTTAATTGTTATTGTTGAATTTATCTTGTAATTAGTAATTGAATATATTAGAATAAATTTTATTATTTTCTCTCAATTTTACTCTATTATTGCATGATTTGTGTTTAATTATTTCCATTAATTTTAATTGTTAGTCTAGAGTTTTGTTTTTGAATTTTTTGAATATATTTTATTGTTTGTATTTCCATAATAATTGAATACTTTGTAGAATTTTAATTGTTATTTTTTAATTTACCTTGTAATTAGTATAGATGTTATTTGTATAGATGTTATGTTATATACAAGATTAGTTAGATGGGGTCAATTGGTTGTGGCTATTGTCAATATTTGCAGGTTTGAAAAGTTTGGGTAGTCTCTAGTATAAGGGAGGAGCTACCAAATTTTTTTTAACATTCGAATTTAATTATATAATTATTCGTATAAAATTGTGTAGATGCATAGAACGAAATCCACAGCTTGTCGCTCATATATGGTCGCGACTAGTTCTTCTAGCAACGAGGATGACATATCCTTAGGTGCCTATCAAGAAGAGGCACATGCACCGTCACCCGATGCTGCCTCTTCCAGCGCGGTTTCACAGCGTAGAGGCGGTGTGCCTTCGCATCGGAATCAATTCACCCGTAAGTACGAGGCACAGTGGAAGGATGACCTTTCAATGTAAGTTTGTTTCGGTTTTAGTTTTTTTTATATAATTATAAGATAATTTATGAACAACTAATGAATATTTCATTAATTTAATTTATTTTCAGGTTCACAAACATTTAATTTATTTCAGTAATATCATCGGCGTTTAAATCGTTGATGGAAATTCCATTATTTCAATGGAGTCAGGTATCCAGACATTCTGAATGGATACCTCAAATTGATGCATGGTTTGACAGATTTGAGGTTCATGTTAATTTCTAATTTGCAGCTTATTTCTAATAAATTATTAATATAATTGTAAATAAATTATTATTTTTATTTAAAATTAATTATTTATACACAGGAAAATTTTGACTTGAACAATGTGCATGACACTGTTGTGAGGAGGGTGTGGGAAAATCACGCAGCAACTAGGTAACATAAAAACAATACAATATTTTTTTAGAAAAAAATTTATGTTTCAAAATCTAATTTCTTGCTATGGAAGTAGGTTGAGAGATTTTTGGTATGAAGAAAAAAAAGACAAAAAAAAACGCGAGAGATAATAGTCTCTAAGGCTGGAATGACATGGCGGTTTGGAGGGATTTCAAACCGCTATACATCCCGGCAGATATATGGACGCAATATCTTGAGCACATGACGTCTAAGCGGTTCACACGATGCTCACAGTCCGGTGCTGGCAACCAGAACCGACCAATTCATGGCTCGATGACAACGCACACCGGCGGCTCTGTTTCGCATTTCTTGTACATGCGAAACGACTGGTAAGATTAATTTAAATGAAATATATCGTTAAATAATTTGTTGTTACTTAATTAATTTTTTTCATTACAAGCTACGTCTCTTAGACGTGAGCCAAGCCTAATGGAGTTGTTTGTTGAGTTGCACGTGCGGAGTCAAGACCGCCAAAAAAAGGTGCAATAGTTCGTTGACAACCACGCTCAACATTTTATGGTATGTTCGTTCAACCATTTTATTTCATAAGTTATTATTTTTATTGAATTGAATATCATGATGATGATTTCTTTTTTCATTTTCAGGAGACCTATAATAGCCGGTTGAGGGAGAGATATGGGGACGATCCTTTGACCCATCCGGATTTCGATCTGGATTTATGGATGGAGGTTAGATCATCCAGTGGACCCGATAAAAATCAGGTGTACGAGCTCTCCAACACTACGGTTGAGAACTTGCAGTCGGCCCGTAGTGTCTCAACCATTAGGAGCTCCAAATCAGTATCGAGCACTCAATATGAGGATATCATGGCCTTGAAACAACACACGACTAATCTCACTGAGAAATACGAGCAACTCCCAGTGAATTATGAGTAACTCTGTCAAATGGTCATGAACATGACTTCACAGAGTGGTAATACATGTCCGCCCCCTTTTTGGCCGTATAACAACCAGCCTCCTCCTCCAGCTCCACCATTGTGCTAATTTATTATTATTATTTTAAACACATTCAATTTGTAATGAATATTATTTAACTTTATTTTTTTGTTCTTAATGTTTAATAAAATTTTATTTGCATAATTTTTTGTTCTTAATGTTTAAAAAAATTTTATTTGCATAATTGGTTTTTTTTACTATTAATTTATATAATTTTATATTATTTATTATAAATCATTTAAAAAAAAATAAAAATACCTACCCAAGGATTTACCAATGGAATGTATCCTTTAATTTTTCAATTCTTCTCAAATTAGGACTCTACTTGGATGGCATTTCCTGCAGTCCCGTAATTAAATGAAGGTTTGGTGGGTTATTTATGTTATAAAATAGCTTATACACTAGGAAAGGGAGCTTTATTTGAAAAAGTAAGATATTTTTGTTATATTTATATTTTATATTAAATCAATAAAATATAACAAAATCTCTTACTTTTTAGATATATATATATATATATATATATATATATATATATATATATATATATATATATATATGATAGCACTATGATATTATATATGTGATATTAGTATGGAAAGATATTATTTTTTTATTATAAATATCAATTTTTGATACCGGCAGAAATTATTAAGAAAACAATTGTCTTCTCTTCCAACTTTATACAGGCCAATAGAAATTATTAAGAAAACATGGCGGCCACACTTTACACAGGCCAATAGAAATTATTAAGAAGCAGATGAATTTAGACTATATCGGCGCGCAGGGGATCAAATTTATTTTCATGCGGGTCTCCCGAGTAAGATATTCTTGCTGATGTGCGCACGTGTGCCACATAAGTTGCCATTCCTCCATTGATAGTTAATGTAGAATATTTATAATTATTAAATTTATAATATTCAAGATTATTAACTATGTAACTAAATATTATTTAATTACTATATATGAAATAAATATGATTGAGGTTAGCTAATTTTAAAATATTTAAGTGGCATTTTATTTTTATATATAAAAAAAACATTACTCTCATAGTTGCGAGGAGGTTTCCCAGGAAAATCCCAACCTGTCAACAATAATGTTGACCGTTCTGATGCAAGCAATGACAACATAAGCGAAGCACCTAGAAATTCAAGGGAAACTGAACACTCCACAAAGGTCTCATGTTCTGCTATAAATACTTGTTTTCGCCTCAGTTCCACATTGCAAATTGAAAAAGGAAACAAATTACTGAGAAAAATCTTTCTTTTTTCCTGTGCAACAAATGGCTAATGAAGTAGTTCTACTGGATTTGAAGGCTAGTCCTTTTGCAGCAAGGGTGAGGATAGCTTTGGAAGAGAAGGGAATAGAATATAAATCTAAGGTAGAGGACTTGAGCAACAAAAGCTCTACTCTTCTCAAGATGAACCCAGTTCATCAGCAAATCCCTGTCTTAATCCATAATGGGAGACCCATCTGTGAGTCAATGGTCATAGTTCAATATATTGATGAAGCTTGGAGCCATAAACCTTCATTGTTGCCTTCTGATCCTTATCGACGTGCACATGCCAGGTTTTGGGCTGACTACATCGACAAGAAGGTAAGTTCCTAGTACTGATCAAAATTTGTTTTCTCTGTCTTACTCTGTTTAGTTTTTGAAAGGAAACATTAATGAAGTATTGACATGCAAAGTGGTTTCGTCCAGATTTATCCTATTGGAAGGAATCTATGGGCATCTGAAGGTGAGGTCAAAGAATCATCGAAGAAGGACTTGATTCAGTGCTTTAAGATTTTGGAAGAACAACTCGGCGACAAGCTATATTTTGGGGATGAGAGCTTTGGCTATATAGACTTGGCACTTATTCCGTTCTACAGCTTCTTTTACACCTTTGAGACCCTAGGAAACTTATGCATGGTAGCCGAGTTCCCTAAGCTCGTGGAGTGGGGCGAGAGATGCTTGCAAAAGGAGAGCGTCTCCAAGTCTTTAAGTGACCAAAAGGAGGTTTATGAAGTCGTTTTGCAGATCAAACAGAAGCTGGGGATTGAATAAATATATAATACTGCAAATGGAGAGTGTATCCAAGTCCATTCTATTGTGGTATTTTATGTTTTCTTAACTTGTTCTGGAAGAGTATTCGGTTGGTTAGTTCAGCCTGATAATAATAAAGGGTTCTTGGATATTAAACTCGGATCTTCTAAGCTGGAAACTTATTAATTGCCAGAATGAGCAATCCAATTGCAGATTCAAAAGAATCACCCCAACATGACAGAAAGGACCGGCAAAAAATGGCAAAATACAACATAATGCATTAGCAAAAAAACAATTGTTCCTCCCTTCTTGTTGTGCACGGCATCGGACAACGGGTATGGTTCCTGAATTGATAGGGATTTTGGATGTGTTTGAAAACCGACGGACATTTTATAAAAATATTTATTGATTTTAGTATCAATAGACTAGATTCTGTGAACGAGCTCTGACAGAATATTGCAGAAGTGAACCCCATCTAAGATAGTGGAAAATTCCTATCTATTCTTCCACCAAATTAAATCATTTGAGATCCAATACTATTTTAATGCTAAGCATAGCCTAATACTTGCCCTTTATGCCTTGGGCTGAAGGCTTCTGATCAGGATCTGATCACCTCGAAACCCTCCTACATCAGAAGATCACCATTATCTTCATGAGAAAACCTATAGACGAGACAGATAATGGAACATTAATCGGAAGTAGACAGAGCTCGTGGATGCATGATAATTTAATGCCTTTTATCTGCAAATTTGTGAAACTAGGAAATGAAAGGGAAAAAGAAGAAGAATGAACAAGTCCAAAAGTCCAACGTTGTATTGATATCATTTGTTACATAACATTATTCTGTGATTGATATGATTGTGCTCCTAGTTGTAGATAATCAGACGCATTATTACAATTTAATTTGAGCTACCTCCACGGTTCCTCAAAAGAATGACAGAATGTGACTTGGCCACCAAAAGGAGAGTATCATAAGCTTTGATTATAAAAATGATGTCATCATCGGCCTCCTCGTGTTGCAGTTGGGAGAGGTTGAACTGCAGCTAGAGGGTTCACTTCATATGAGAATGCAAGCTGCCACAGGTCTGCCATAGCCTTCTCTGCAGCTGAATAGATAGATAGAAAGGGAAATTGTTATAACCACTCGAGCGTTCCCAAACTTCAAAGTGAATGACCGAAACCACCAAAAACATGGATCTACATGCAAGATTGTTTGTTTTGTACTAACCTCCTCAATAGGTAGGAAATTGTTTTCTAAATCTTTTGGAGATCCCATCCCTCAATAACATTTATATCTTTTGACGGAGAATAATGAGCTTCATGGTTATTTTCTTGCAAAACTGAGGAGAGCTGTGATGAATTGAATGTTTTGGGAGGATATATAGAGGGTAATCGCCTCAAAAGTACCTGGAAAAAGACATGGCAGTACGTATAAAGATAGAACAGAATGATAATCTTCCTATGAATAGGTTAGTCAAAATTCCATGACTGCTTGATTTATGCCGAGGACATCCATCAGAATACAATTAATTAAAGCGATTCTAATTAAAAAGTGGCTGAGACCCAAGATTTTAAATCTTACCTGTCGTTTTTCCTCAGGCAATGCAGCTTTCTCAACCCAAGGGATCCAAATCCTTCAGAGTTGTGCGCCAAGAAGTGTGACAGCAGTGGCGTGTTCACGGTCCGGTTTTAACCAAAAAATTCAACCGAACCGGAAAATAGCATTCCTGGTTAATATAACCCGAACCGAACCGAGAATCGGTTCAAACCGAACCGGTTTTGTTCGGTTCGGATCAGTTTTCTAACATTAAAAATCAGAAAAACCGAAATGTTTTTGCTGCTACCATTCTTGCAAGGCGACCATGAAATAAACCAGAGAACGGGGAGGCTGATTTGCCACTCACAATAAGCGTCTCAATCAACGAGATTCTAATAAGAACCGGTTTGACCTGCTTGTTTGCTAAAGCCCGTCACGTTAGGCTAGCGATCTTTTTCAAGAGATAAGTGGTATGGTATAAGGCTTGACTCACTTATAGGAGAAGTGACCATAAAATAAACCAGAGTGATGAAATAAAGTAAGATTTAATGTTAACATATGAGAGAGAAGAGCACAAAGAAGAGGGAGGGACGGGAGAGGCCGGCTTGAAATGGGGGAAAGGGGAAGGGGGAAAGGGGAAAGCCAATTGAGAGCTGTTTGAATAAAGTATGAGAATTGGAGAGGTGAAAGAGTGGGATCCAGAGCTGTGAAAGACATGAAAGGAACCTTAACAAGATGTGAGAGTACATGAAACGGGGGGAAATAGAAGGGGGCGGTTGGAAAAAAAGAGAGGGTAAAGGGAGGGGGGCTGGAAACGTAGGGTTAGGAAATTTAGGTTTAGAATGTTTCTTTTTATACTTCTTTTTTAGATTTAATTAAACCGGTTTGGTTTGGTCCGGTTCAATCGGTTTAAGCTTTTTTAAGCCGGAACCGAACCAGACCGGGTGATTTTTCTTGTTTTTTAATCGGGATATTCAGTTTTTTCTATCGGTTCGGTTTTTTCAGTTATTTTTTTTTATTTTTTCAGTTTAATCGGGTGGATGGTTTTTTTGAACACCCCCTAGAACACAGAATTCAACAACCTCCATGTACTTGTAACTTCCAAAAGATACCTCCCATCACGTAACAAATATACTGTTAATTAAATTAACTGTTTCAATTTTATATATATAATAAAAAAATATTTTAAAAAACAAATATTATCACACATCTAATAATAATATATTTTTAAAAATAATAAATATGTCTCCTCTATTTCATTTAGGTAATATTTTTTACATTTTAATTATGTTTTTAAAAAATCTTGAATTTTTTATTTTAAATTAATTTTTTTTATTTTTAAATTATTTTGATATTCTAATATTAAAAAAATAATATATATATATATATATATATATTATTTTAATACATTTTTTAATTAAAAAAACAAATTTCAAACAGTGCTCTTTTAGCCAAAATAATTATTTTCCAGCTTTAGATTTTCTTTTATTTTTTTCTGTTATTCGTTATGATTTGGGTATTTGATTTTTCCTTCTCTTTTGTTCTTCTTTGCAGTGTTGAAAGAAAGGCAGCTTTATAGAGGAAGTATACGAAAAATAGGTTGTTCATCAGCTGAAGATATTCCAGCAATGCAGGTAAATCAAATCACCTTTAAAATTGTGGGTTTAGCTTAAAATCTCTGTTTCTTGTTAATTAGAGCCTATAATTGCTTTTTTGGATGTACAAGTATGTTTTTTCTTGATGGGGTTACGTTATGGTGTTGTGGTTGTTTTGATGGTAGGAAATTGTGCTGGAGTTTCGTGCTGGTAAAATGGTTTTCTATGGAAAAAAGGTTGTTTCTGATTCTCGAGAAGGACTTGTTCGCATTGGAAGGATAAACTGGTGTCTTTTGGTTTTTTTGTGTTATATAGAGTTCGTGCCTGTGTGAAGATTTTTTTATTTTTTTTATCTTGCATCTGCATTTATCTCCTCCCATCTCCATATTTTCATAAAGAAAACCTCTATTTCACAGAAAAATCATATTAGACTAATTGGATTTCCTGCTTTCTACTTCCTGTTTATTTATTTATTTATTTTAGTTACACACTCCCTATGTGTGAACTGGTCTTCCTAAAATTTTACTAACCAGTTTTACACCTTCAAACTAATGACCTGGCATATAACTTCAGCACTCATTCAAGAGTGAAGGTTTACCATCAGCAACGTCGCTGCTTTATCTTGTTGTCTGGCAGAGTTTCTTGATGAAGAAGAGCCTGATGCTTCTACTCCTTTCCAAGTTTTTGAAGACATGCTTGAAGATAATATCTCATCAAGGTATGATTATTATAACAAAGAAGCATACTCAAAGAAAATAACTCTAAGAATTGATATAGCAAGTAAGAGTAAGGATATAGAGGTAAGTAATTTTCTGTTCTTTGAGACTAAGAGTCAGTGGAACAAAATGAGCCACCCTTCTCTCCTTCTGATCAATCATCTTGGAGAACCTATGTTCTTGCCTTGATAAAGACTCCTATCTTAGTTGTTCGAGAAATATCAAGAAATTTTCCAAAATCATTTCTTGACAAAAACATGTCACCCACCTTAGCCCTTGTCAAATCCTTCATCCCCCTATTCCCTTGCACAAACTTCCGCGGGGTAAATTCTAAAAATTGGGGCATCTTTTATATGGAAATTTAGAATCATAACTTGGTGTTTGTCTATGTATATACATGTTTAATTCTTGTGATTCATTGTAAAATAACTTCAAAAAGGTTAAGGAGCACTTTTATTACCAAAAAGAAATGGTCTGGTATATATTACGTGGCCATTTTCTTTTATTCTGATGAGATCTTTGCTCATCACTCTCAGGACTGGAAACTCGGTTGTCCCAGACCTTGGTGCAGAAGTAATGAGTGATGTAACCTCTTCATCAGGACCACTGAAATTGGAAGACTTGTAAAGAATCCTGAGTAATATTGGTGCTGGCCCTTTAGTATGTTCTGCTCAGATAGTGCAATTGGCCATATCCTTGTTTGTTGTACTTAGGCTGGCCCGCGTGATGTGATGATACATGTTGCAGGTAGTTCGGGTGATCCAGATAAATGTAATTATTAATGCTTATTCTATACATACTGTAAGTTGTGAAAGGATTGTACAACCTTTTTTTCCTGCTAATTATATGCTCTGGCACGGGGTGCATTACTGTAAAATCATTTTTTTTTCATGATGTTTTCTTTTGTTGTCCTAGGCTTGGGATTAGGGGATATACTGAAGCCTGATTTGATAATGCCATGATTGAGACATGACCGCTTGAAGAAGGATTAACATCTCACTTACCTGAGGTATAAGACGGTCTAATGTTCGGGATTTTCTGTGTGTTTTACGTTGGTGCATTCTTTTACTTATTTAATAAATGCGAGGCTGATCCTTCGTGTTCTTTTTCTTGTCCTTTTGATGATAGCCAATTTTACAAGGTTTAACTCTTGTTTGTGTTTCAAGGTTCTCCGAACTGGACAAATAGATCTGTCTCAATTTGGGATCAACCCAAGTAAATGTGAGTGGTTTGTGGCTCCAGAACCTGTAGCTTAGCAATGGTTCTTAAATACATGGTTTTCTCTTTAGCAAATCATTTACTCATGTTCATCAGCTCTATTATATGTAGGTATGCAGAGAATTTCCCACACCAAATCATAATCAAAATCGATCCCCTTTAGTAATCTATTTTATTTAAACATATAGTCAGCCAAACCCAATCCAGAATACCAAGACATCCTCTTATTAATTCACTTAGAAACTACTAGTCCTAAGCTTTATAAATCCAGCCATAGAGCAATAAGTGAAGAAACTGCATTATTATATGTCACACAAAAGCTAAAAACAAAAACAAAACACAAATGAAAATCAATATAACATTGCATTTAAACTTGTTTAAATCTTAAAACTAGAATACACAACGAAGCACCAAGGCTATGAAAATCCAAACTTCGATAAAATAGGAATATTATCCACCAGAAAATAATAGCAATTGTTAAGGCTCACCTCAATAAAGTAAAACCAAGCTCATCGCCAATATGGATTTATGTATAGAAGCGCACCTATCACCAGCAGCACCATGATGTATGCAACCCCAAAGGTCACATAGAAAACATCCATATCTATGAAACCATTATTATCTTCATTGGTCGTTAAAGTTGGTGTTGGTGATGGTGACATTGCCGCACCACAAACTTTTGATAACGACTGTCCACAAAGAAAAGGATTGTCCTTGTAGCAGCTCTCCTCAAACGTTGCAAACTGCGCCACTCTCGCCGGAGTCTTGCCAGACAGATTATTGTGTGCCACCTTTGAAAAATTCTAGAGAAAATAGTTCAGTAAGTCGAGGTGGAATTTCTCCATTCAGTTTGTTGTAGGAAAGATCCAAGCTCTCTATTTCCTTTAAGTTTGAAAATGTTGGTGGAATTGGTCCAGTCAAGTTGTTGTGCGAAAGGTTCAATACTTTGATCATACTAAGGTTTCCAATTCCAGTAGGAATCTCTCCAGTGAAATTGTTGCATGAGAAATCAATTCCTGTGAAGTACCGGATAATATTGCCTCTATAAAAAAGAGATACATTCTTCGTTGTAAACTCAAAAGAACCAAGATAATTGTATTGAATAAATAAAGGATGAGTAGATATCATCCAAGAGAGGATGTTACCAGAAAGATAATTGTGAGATAGATCAATCAAAGTTAATTGGTCCAACTTGCATAATTGAATTGGGATTTCACCTTTAAGATTGTTATAACTCAAGAGTAGAAACCTCAAGTTAGATAACTCGCCAATCCATTCTGGAATTCTACCAGTTAAATTATTATGAGAAAGATCTAATTGAATTATCTCAGAGGAGTCATCAAATGCCATTGCGATTGGTCCTTGCAACTTATTTCTAGACAAACAAACATATCTCAATTTTGAAGAAGTGCCGAATCTATATGGTAAAGAACCAGAGAAATTGTTCCCTGATAGGTCCAAGACTTCAAGAGAAGACATATTACCTATCCATCCACGAATCTGCCCTTGCAAATTACCTATCCATCCACGAATCTGCCCTTGCAAATTATTGTTGGACATGTCTAACACGTGTAGTAAGCTAATGTTACCCAACGAGGAAGGAATGCTTCCATTCAAACCATTATCAGACATCAATAGAATTTCTAACCTTGGCAAATGATCTCCGATTTCTGAAGGGATTTGTCCTTCAAAGTAATTCATGGATATATGTAGTAATGACAAATCCATATGAGAATTATTTGGCAACAAGAATAGACCTGAAAGAGAACAATTTTCTAAATGAAGTTCTTGTAGGTATGTGTTGTTCTCAATCAACCAATTTGGAAACTCTCCCTTCATTTGGATGTTTGTAAGATCAATATATTTTAGGTTCACCTGATGGTAAAGGAGCTTGAAAAATGCTCCTGCACCCTGTCCACGACCTCTTAAATTAAGGAACTCTAACTGGAACTTTGGGCCTAGATTATGATCATCTTCTTCTGCGTATATTTCATTACCTGAACCATCAAAATACTTGAGTTTTGAAAGGTTGTATAATGGGCTCAATGACATAGGGATCTTCAAGTGATTAAAAGAGAGATGTAGTCGTTGAAGGGAAGTCAAATTTGCCAGACACGGAGGCAAGAAACCACTGAGATTATTGTCGTTGATAAATAGCTTTTGGATATGATTTAAGTCACAGAGGCCTGATCACATTATAATTTAGAAAACATTAAAACTTTGAGTGTCTAATGAAAAATATATAACCTAGAGAGAGTAATCAACCTTACCCATGGTTTGGAAGATGCGATTGTCGAGAATATTGTAACTCAAATCCAAAAGTTCCAAGTTTTTGAGATTAAAAAAGCCTGCCACAATCAAGAAATTATATTAACATAGAAACAATTAATTATAAAGGAAATGAAAGAGTAAAAGTTATTAACCTTACCTTGGGTTGTAGGTATTCGACCATCTAGCTTGCATCTTTGCAAAATCAAAGTTTTAAGAGAGGTCATCGTTTCGATGGTTTGTAAGATGCTATTATTGAGAGTGTTGGAACTCAAATCCAAATATTTCAAGTTCTTGAGATGAAAGAAGCCTGCTATAATCAAGAAATTATATTAAAATAGAAGGAATTAAAGTTATAAAGGAAATGAAAGAGTTAGCAAGAAGCAATTATTGAATGAATAATATGGATCTCAGTTGAGTTGATTTTTAAATTTGGAATTTAGGTCTTTCTTAATGGTCAATTTGTTGTTTGCTAATAAGTTGCTAGTTCCGGTGGTGGACAACACATGGTTTTGGTCAATTATTGGTTGGGTAATGTACTTTTTATACTTTTTATATTTTTATTTTTTGAGGTTTTTTTTAATTTAATTGACTCATAATTAGTTCCTATTTTTTAATTTTTCAGATTAATATTAAACAAAGTCTCCCATGATTCCTTTGTCTAGCTCTCCTAAGAGGTTATTAAATACAATAACTCATTACTTATTAATTATGGCTAAAAAAAAAAAATGGGAAGGGAAGTGTAGAAATTGTAGAGTTCAATTAAAAAAAAGAATTTTGATATATACATCTGACAAAAAAAGAAAAAGAAAAAAAGAAAAACACCAATGTTAATTTATTATCCTCCTAAAAGTAGCATTCTCTATGTATGAAGTTAGAAATTATTGTTTTTTATATTATCATTCTATTTACATTACACCAAATGGTGTTGAGAGAGGGTCAAAATTGAATTGG
This sequence comes from Populus x sibirica, assembly GCA_019202695.1. Classification (NCBI taxonomy): domain Eukaryota; kingdom Viridiplantae; phylum Streptophyta; class Magnoliopsida; order Malpighiales; family Salicaceae; genus Populus; species Populus x sibirica. The sequence goes on from JAGMVL010000129.1 coordinate 228,908, forward strand.
AATATTATTCATTTTAAATGAATGGTAGACTTTTAGAATAATAAAGATTTCAATTGAGTTAATTTCTAAATTTGAGATTTAATTTATATTATGAATTTAAATTCTAGTGGATTTGGGAATTCTCCAAGACTTGTATAAAAGAGAAATTCTATGCAAACACATCTAATCATAGCAAGTATAGAAAGAAGTAGAATGGTCAATGATAAGTAATAGTGGAGTTGAAATTTGTTAATTTACCTCCACAAGGTACAGTGCCACTGAGTTGTTTCAAAGACAGATTTTTTAGAGAAGGCAATGTTCCAAGGCTTTGAAGGGAGTTTTCATCTAGAGAACATCCGTCCAGATACAACTCTTCCAAAGAGCTTAAATTTTGAAACTCTGTTCAAAAGTAGCAAATTGTATTTTTTAATTAAACCTAAATATATAAATACTATATATAATATATAACTTACCTAATAATCTTCCTCTAAAATCATTGTAGCTCAGATAGAGTGTTGTGAGGTTTGGGAATGCTATTAATGATTGCAGTAATTGGAAGCTACTTCCATATGTTGTGATATTTTTAGGTATAGAGCACTCAAGTTTCTTGGACCTGCAAGTTAGGGAAGAAATGTATAGAAAGGCTTTCCAAAAGCAAAGATAATTAATTAATATTGTATTGATGGGCTCAGATATTATCTTTGTGCTACTAATTTGTAATGTGAATGTGTTTCTGATTACCTCTTGAGGCTACCAATTTGTTAATATTGTTGCCGCTCAAATCCAAGGTCTCCAAGCTGCTCAAAAATTCTTCATATTTATAAAAATATTAATTAATTAATTCACTATAAAACAAAAATTGTGTTATTTTAAAATTAAATTTAATAGAAAAAAAATAAGTATATAAAAAACTAACCTCTTAAATTTATTAACCCTTTCAGGCTATTAGAATCTAAATATAGTGATTTAAGAGATAAAAATCCCTCCACAAATGATAAAATACTGTTGTCGAAACGATTAACTCTCAAGTCAATGTACTTTAAATAGCTCCCTTTTTTTAACTCATCACCACCTATATAAAAACAAAAAATATTAAGACTTCATGTAAAAAAATAAAAAAGTTATTATTGGAGTAATTTAATTATGATTGATCAAGAGACATGTAAAGAGAATTAAACAAAATTAATAAAAAGTTATATTAATAATGTAAGGAATTAAACAACACCTTATTACTAAATATGCTTTCTATTTTCTTCGATGGAGAACCAAAATGATACTGATTAAACAACACCTTATTTGATTAATTTAAAAAAACAAACTAATCTAAATATTATGTAATACTTAAGAGAGCAAACCTTTCTTATCAACCCAACCAGCTATACGATTGCGTGACAAGTCGAGCCAATAAAGTTCTTGGAAAGGAAGAAAGAAGGAGGCATTTAAGTACCAATCTCCCAGTTCCTGATTCCTTACGCCGTCAAGAGCGAGTGCGGTGAGTCGACCTGTATTGCTGCTGCACTCAACACGTTCCCAAGAACAACAGTGGGCATCACCTTTTATCCAGGAGGGAAGGGAGGTGCCATTGGGATAGTTAAGATAATCTCTGAGCTGCAAGAGAGCGATTCTCTCTTCCTCCAAGCAACCAAGAGGCAGCCATCCTTGCAACGAAACCATCAGAATTACTAAAACCATCAACACCTGAAGGAACAGCCTCATCTTAATATCAAAATATAAATGCTAATCAATATTTGTTTGCGAGGAGGTTCAGGCTTTAATTTATAGAGGACTTACTTTACGGACCCACGCCGTGGAAAAAAAACTGCTTGATGGCAACGGTCTCCCATCCCACGGACCCATGCCGTGGAAGAAAAACTGCTTGATGCCAATGGTCTCACTGACCCATCTCATAGTGGAAAATTTGTTGCAATGTCCTCTCCTTCAAAATCCTTTTTGTTTTGATATAAAATACTTATTTCGTATACCCTTGAATTAGGAAGATTAAAATACAGTTGAAAGGATTAATATATATATATATATATATATATATATATATATATATTCAATGATCTCTTAATATCTTTATATAATTAGTTTTCAAGTTTTGAGATATAAGTTCATAGCTCTTCTCTCTTTAAAGACAACAAATATACCACAAGATTAAAAAACTCTTTTATATTTCATTAAAATAAATAAATAAATTACTTATATGGTTACTCTCTTTTTTCATAAACAAATAAATTGACTTCATGTGATAATAACATAAAGGATTTTTTCCAATCAAATAATCAAGTTTATTTTAATTTAAAAACATTTTTTATTTATCAATATAATTATTATTTTGGAGGGAACTTTTTCTCCAAGAAAACTCAAACTCAATGTTATTTTGTCATAGTCACATCATCAGGAAAAACAAGAAAACCGACGGACTTTTTATAAAAATATTTGATTGATATGATAAATTAAAAGCGATTGGTATAATGATATGAGAAAATAAAAGTTTATATACTAAAATCAATAAAAAGTGAAAGTAATTGATTTAATAACATCGAAACCATATGCATTTTGTGTTATAGGGGAACTGTAAGAATATTTTATGGATCAAAATTAAAATATTTTATTTTTAAGCTATAATTGTGTATTCGGTCACCTATTCATGTATGTATGGAAAATGATAATTTTAATATACAATTATAATTGTGTATTCCTCATACTTAAGTAAAATTTTTAATAATTAGTTCGAATCTATTTCCCATAAATCATAAAATAGAAAGTCCCAATTGGAATTAGCAAATTTAAAAATTAAAACTTCTTAAATATTAATATTATAAATACACATATATGTTTATTCTATCATTAATTACAAGAAACTAATCAAAGTAATTCATTAAATATGAATAATTTTCCACACGTAATTTTCTTAAAGAAAGTAGCAGGTCTTCTATATTCATCATTATCGTCATGAAAAGTCATGAGGTGCCAAGCATTAACCTTTTATTCATGTTTTTTCTTTCCAAAAAAAGACCTTGACTTGGGGTCAACGTTTAGATGGAATATAAGTTTCAGTTAATTACTTGTATGCAATTCAATTTTGTTTTTTTTTTTTTTTTTTTGTACTCCATGGTTTCGATGAACATGACTTTCTTAAGTTAGTTGTAGGATATAGAAATTTTTTATAACATTTTAGAGATATAATTCACATCTGAATTGATAAATTCACAAATTAATATAATAGGTTTTAATATTTATTTTTAATACATATAAATTGAAAGATATTAAGAATTGATTAATATTGTTAAGCCTGTTTATAAAAATAATTTTTACTCAATGTGAGCTTATTTAGGGACAAATTAAGGATCCATAGAGAAGACTTGAATTGGGGTGCCTAGCATTAACCTTTTATTCATGTTTTTCCAAAACAAGACTTGACTTGGGGTCAACGTTTAGGAATATAAGTTTATGTTAATTACTTTTATGAAATTCAATATTTTTTTTTACACTGTGGTTTTGATTAACATGACTTTCTTAAGCTAGTTATAGTATACAGAAATGTTTTTTAAAAACATTTTAGAAATATAATATATTCACGTCCTAGTTGTGAGTGTCACATTATGGAGAATATGTTTTGATTGATTGGAAAAAACTGCATGATGGTTGTCACACCCGGACATCGCGGCAGCTCTAAAAATAATATTTCATGGAAAGAATAGATTTCTGGCATTCTATTTTTTTAGGGTAAAATGTCTTGTTTAAGGAGACGCCACCTAGTATTATAGTCACTAGGAACCCTAACTGGTCAACAAAGATTATATGGTTGGGGACTGGTTATGTAAAAGGAAAGATATTATTACTCCTTAAACGTCCTGCCTGAGGCAAACTGCATTGCTGGTTTTGTCTTAAATTGCTAAACGTTTATTAGTTTATGCTATGATAATTTGTTTATAATATTGCTAACTCTGGCGCCAGTGAATATTCAACTACGGATACTTCCAACTCTGGCGTTGGTAAATATTACGTAGCTATAAAATAAATTTATATCAATATTTTTATTCCTGACTCTAGCGTTAGTGAATAAACAAATAAAATAAATTTATTGTTACGCATACATATATTTTTAATTTTTTTTATGTAGCTAAATAAAAATAAAATACAATTAAATCAGTATTTTTATTCCTGACTCTAGCGTCAGTGAATAAACCAATAAAATAAATTTATATTATTTTTATTCATGCATACATATTTTTTTATTTTCTATTTTTTATTTTTTTAATTATTTTTTTTGGGTTGGGTCCTGCTCAGCCCATGTGGCTGGGCTGGACCCAGCAGGCCTAGCCGGGTCACAGGCTTGACCCGGCTGGCCAGCTTTTTAGTTTTTACCAGCAGGCGTGTGTGAACTGCTCACACACGCCTGCTACAGGAGCATGTAATTAAAATGCAAGGAGGGAAAGCGCAACTTACCTGGCGCTGCACTTGAAGATGAGGATGACGGTGATGGAGGGCCGGCCAGCTGATGCTATTTTCTCCTCCTCTGTTTTCCTCTTGTTGTTCCTCTAGTCTTCCTTCTCTCTGCTCTCTTTTTCTTTACTTTTATGGGTTCCTTCCTCTTCTCTGATCTCTCTCTCTCTCTATTGTGTTTGCTCTGTTTTTGTTTGTTGTTTTTTTTTTGTGTCACCTGTGTTTGTTCCTTTTCTTCCCTTGGTTTCTTGGTTCTCTCTTTGTCTCCTGCGTCCTCTGTTTTCTTTTTTATGCTTCCCCCAGTTTTTTCCCCTGTTTGCGTCTTTGTCCTCTTTCTGGGTTTTTCCTCTTGTTGTTTTTCCGTCCCCTGGCCTCTGCTCTGCTCTGCCTTTTATAAGGCCCCTAGAGCTTGCCCCTAAAAAGGTCCTGCCTTTGCAGGACTGTTATCCCTCCACGAACGAGATTGTGGGAAGAGAACGTGGTCACGATTGGGTCGACTTTGCTGCCGATTTTCCAGCTTCCCTATTGAATCGGGATGAAGAAGACGCACGACAGTACAAGGTTTAAGAAAAATCCTTCTTGCTTAGAAAATTCTTATCTTATCATGTTAAAATCCTAGTTGTTATAAAATCAAAACATAAAAAAGATAAAAAAAAATTGTCTTTTTATTCAATATCGGGAATACATCTTACCTATAAGTTTATAATCTCGTATATAAAAAAAAATTGGTTTTTTTACAATGTAGGAAAAATTCTCATTATTTTAATAAACTAGTTGTTAAATATAAAATGTATGCAAATTAAAAGGATTATTTTTGAAATTTTTAGTATGCTAAATTATGCAAATATGATTTATTTTTTAGAAACTTGACCATTTGCACACAAATAAAAGTGTATATTTTCAAAATAGGAACTTTTGTATTTTTTTGTATTTTTTTCTGAAATTTCAAAGAAAAGCAAGTGTATTTAATATCAAGTTAGTATCTTACAACACAAGTCTACAACCCAATATTAAATAAAATGGTTGGGAAATAGACGAGGGATCCACATATAATTTTAAAATGGTCCTTGAAAGTTTTTAGAATTTCTGGAAATTATTTGAGATCTGTTTGGTAAAAGTATAAAAAATAACAAAAGAAACAATACTGGAAAATCAGTAGAGCTAAAAATCAGAGAGTTAAAAATTGTTTTAAGGTCGTGTTTGACTAACACACCATAAAAATAAAATATGATGTTTTTTTCTTTTAAGAATTTTAAGTCAACTGAATGTTGCCTTAGCATAAATGGACTCAGCACAACAACGTGGGCTGAGTTTTCTGACCTAAAGGCCCAAAACCATAAACATGACCCAAAACCAGAAAATAAATAACAAAGATCGAAAGAGGAGAAAACATTTAAATTTACACAAGAACATGATGAACACTCGGATCAACCCAAAAACTAAGATTCAATATCAGCCATATTACATCAAATCGAAGACACATAAACATGTACAATCAAAAGTATAGCAATATTTTGGGGCTTGATTATCACAACAAACAACCTAAAGTCATGAATATTATTTGATTTTATGCAAAATATAAAATGCACAAAAAAGTGAAGATCAAATTTAATGATTTAAGTGTTTTTAAACCCATAAGGTCCTAAATTAATGATAAACAAGATAAAATACATATGCAAGAGCCAACAATTGATCAAAAAGATATGCAAAACATGGACCCAAGACCATCTTCAATAGACAAATGTCAAACCCATAGAGCATAAGAACCTAAAAATGCTCGATAGAGGCTTTAAAACCAAAAAATTCATAAAACCCAAAAACAACAACCAAAGCTTAAACACGCTCAACACAATTTGCTTAAACCATTAAAACAACAAGAAACAATGAATCAAGAGCAAAACAATAAGTAAAATACATAATGACAGCAAGCAAAAATAGCATTTTCTATGCATAAACACTGTTCTATTGATTAAAATTATTATATTGAAATTTAAATAAAATGCCTACAACTTCAACAAACCTAGCAAGCTATCATAAAACAACCTAATCCACAACAACATCAAAACTTAACATAACTTGTCATAGTTTGACAAATGATTAACAAAACATTCAAATATGTAAAACAACATGATACATTATCATATACCATACCATAATCGCATTCTAACATATTAAACAAAGCAATCCAACAAAACTTGAACAATACAAACTATTTTAAAAGCATGCTTAAACATCTCAAAACAAATATTTAATAGTTTTTAAAACTAGCAAATGACTTCAAAGGATGCTTAACAATCATTTTGATGAGCAGTAATTTAAAAAGGCAAAACAGAAGGCGGAAAGGGTCTGTTCATTGAGCTCCACTCTCTCATCAGAGTTTGAAAGTTTACCTTGTAAAGAGAATGTGGTTTTCTCCTCTGAAATCTTTGATTTTTTCTTCTTGAATTTCAACTTTTTTTCGATTTAGATTCCAGCTTTTCTTTCTCAACAAATCAATCTTTATAACTTTCCTTTCAATTATATTCTAGGTATCCTCTTAATTTCTATGTATTTATTTTCTTTTTTCTCTATGATTTTCTGTCAGATTCCTACCTCTTTTTCTGTATGATTTCTTCTCCATTTATAGCCCTAAAATGGTAGGTGGTTGTGAAACCACTTATAGGTTTGAAGGTGGTTTTCCAAAACTAAATCATAAGGGATTCATTCCTCATATATGTTAGGAAGCCATTCTTCTCTCTTCTTCTTTTATTTTCCCTCCCCAAGATGTCTAACAAACTCTTAAATCTTTTAGAAAAGGTTGGGAACCTCATAATGAAAACCTGACAAAAAATGACTGATAAGGGGTGCATCATCCATGAATTAATTGGGCAAATAGAAGATAAGTCAAACAAACCATATACCTTGTATAGGGAATGTATATCTATCATGGGGATCAAATCTCATCTGATTTGGAGTTCTAGAACTCCACATTCATTGATAGGAAGATGAGTCCTTAATCAGCTTGAAATTGTCAAATACAAGGGAGGCTGATCAAGGATAAGATGTTGTTGAGTTCAATGAGTCAAATGAGGTATAAACATGTGATGAGAATAGTTGACCCTTGTAGATGAGATGTTTCTCAGTCGAGTTGTAGTGGTCGGAGCCTCTAGCGTGGTTGGAGATCCACGTTTATTCACTTGAAGGTGGCGACTCAATCAGTCTTCTCGGCTAAAAAAGACAATAAAATAGGGATAGACGATGTGTCACTTGGTTTATTCATTAAAAATAAGTGACATGTCATTTACTTAAACCCTAAAATTAGGGTTTTTTAATTGGAAATTTTAATAAATTTCAATGTAGTCTCTATTGTTCTAATTTAAACTTAAACATCCTTAATTGGAACAAAACTAATTAATTTTATGTAATTAGACCCTGTTAAAAATCAATTGAAACCCCACAACCCCTCAATTCTCTAGTTATATTCGATGACCATATTTATTAGGCTATGAACAATTTAATGACGTTATGGACAAGCACACACTAGCCCATTTTATGCCAACCTTCGATTCAATTTTGATGGTAGAATCATATATAAATTAATATAAGTTTATAATACTTTTAAAAGAGAAAGATTAGCCCTCCCAGAAAATAGAAAAAAAAAAAACAGAGGCTTTATTCAATAGAATCGCTATCTCTTTGTATAATTCATTGTTCGGATTATCTCTCTCACTTAACCCCATGCCATGCCATGAGCTCCAAAACAAATTCATAAGCTTTGTGCTGGTCGAGCACTACTGACTTTGAAACAGTCTCCCTTTGCGAGCATCTCTTAGCCCATGCCACGATCTCGGGGCACTCCTCTTCCATGGAAAATCTTCCGAGGGTCTCAAATGCGTAGAAAAAGCTGAAGAAGGGAATAAGTGCAATGTCTATTAGACCAAAACTCTCACCCCCAAAGTAGGGCTTGTCTCCAAGCTCTCCTTCCAATGCTTTGAAGCTTTCTATGAGACTCTTCTTCGCTGCTTCTTGGCGTTCACCTTTTGCTGCCCATAACAACCGCGCGTTTGGGAAAATCTGCAAATGCCCGTTCATTTTTATCATCAGACAGTTTTTATAAAGGTGAAGAAGCATTGAGCTTTGACGTGATTAGTTGCTTAAGAATCATGGCTACAAATTTGAAAGTCTCAAAACTTCGCATCTTGGAATCAATATATGAGAAGTTAGAGGGAGGAAGAGCATCCTCCATTACATATGCCTAATGTCTAGTATGTTCTCCAATGAGAGAAGAGGAAATTTTCCGAAAAAACAAGGTTTCAAAAACAAAATCGATATATTGAATAAAGGAGAACAAATTAACTAGCGAGAGGAAAAGAAAAGGATGGCTCACATGTTTATCCACGTAGTCAGCCCAGAACCTAGCATGAGCCCTCTCAAAGGGATCCGAGGGGAATAAAGGAGCTTTGTGTTTCCAAACTTCATCGATATATTCAATTATGATGAGTGATTCACAAATCGGCTTTCCTTCATGGATCAAAACAGGGACTTTCTTGTAAACAGGGTTCATCTCTAGAAGCAAAGAACTCTTGTTGAACAAATTCTGTTCTCGGGACACATAATCTATTTCCTTCTCTGCCAGAGCAACTTTCACCCTCATTGCAAAAGGACTAGCCCAAAAACCCAGTAATACCACTTCTTCTGCCATTATTATCACACAACTTCGTATTCGCTTTCCATATTTATAACTGAATACTTTCCCATGCATGCATGTCTAGGTTCTTTTAAGGTCGTCATTGCTTGCATAAGACCTAACAAATATTTGACTAAGTGGCTATCAATGCCGGAGATCCAATCTCAGATTTTTCTTGTGAGAGAAGTCTTGTCGTGAAGTACAAATGAAATTGTGGATCGAAGGGGTAAAAAAAAACAGAAAGGAAAAGGGAATACAAACGAGACCCGCTTGTGCGAATTCTTTATCATCTAGATCTTTTTTCCTCCAGCTTTACGTTTTTTACAGTTGATTTTTGCCCCAAAATATATATATTAAAAAAAAAGGTCTAAGAGCCATCAAAGAAAACAGTATTTTTATTATTTTTATGGATTGAAACAGTATTTGTATTATTTTATCTTTCTTATAAAAAACAAACAAAGCTTACTTTGGAGTAAAATCATTTTTTTAGGGTTTTTTATCTTTCCAAAATTTCTTGCACGATAAAATGATGTCGATACACTTGAAAGCAAAAAGATTATTAAACTTGCAAAAGATGACTTTTTCATCTTTTTTTATTTTTTCACACCAAAACGATAGAATTATCTTTATAATAAAAAAGGCATTAAGTTCACATCTACACCTAAATCACATAAAGATTTTTCAAAATAAAAATTTCCAATTGTACAGTAGTAAAACTACTCTCTCTTTATCTTTCAATTTAAGAGGTAAATATTTTTGTTGTAAAATTAAACTACTCTCTTCAATTAGCATCATTAATTGTCTCGTAGTCTTCCAACTTCCAACTTTGATTAGCATATTTAGGAATTTTCTCTAAAGCTTCACAAAAGGAATATTAATATGCAATTGCTCAAATGTTGGCTTCTATTTTACTATGGGAAATCTTTAGTTGGTCTAGTTTCCCTTTTATTATTCATTACCAGAAATTCGCTTAATACCAACGGAATTACCGACGGAATAATTCTTTTGGTAATTTGCGGTCATATTTACTGATGGCATATTTTTCGTTTGTAATTCAGTCGGTGTATACCGATGGAATACTTCGGTCGGTATATGCCGACGAAATTACAGACAGAATATTCAGAATTAAAAAAAATAAGGCGGTTCGCTGACGTGGAAGTTTTTGCGGGTGATTTTACTGATGGAATCATCGAGGGATTCAAACTGGGAGCTCCGTACAGTGACGTGACCGATTCACCGTCAGAATTGCCGACAAAATCACGAAGGGATTCAAACCGGGATTTCCGTACAGTGACGTTACTAACAGATTTTATCAGTTTTTGTAAGTAATTCTATCTTTTTAAATTTTAACATTTAAATGTCAATTTTATTGTTTTTTTAGTATATGTATTTTGTTAGTATATGTACATGTTTTATTGTTATTTCTCAAACAAACTTGTAATATATGAATGGATAATTTTGTACTTGTTATGGTTTGTTTTAGATTTTGTAAAATTGTATTTGTTTGTAAATTGTTGAAACTTTATTGAATTACCGAATTATATGTGTTGTTTTGAAATAATTAATAGCTTGTTTAAGCTGGTCCGTTTTAATTTTTATCAATGTTATTGTGGAGTTGTAATTTCCGTAAATTTATATGTATAAATTTGTATGGACGTTGGTAATTGATAATGAATATTTAATATTTATGAGAAGTTGTAATTAGTTTGTTGCATAATCTCGAGGTAAACCAATATTTTTGTAAATTTATTTACCTAATATAGTTAATTAATACATGTTGTCATCATAATTTTATAGAGGTTCGATAGAAGTCATGGATGATCATTCATGGATGTATCGAGATTCACCCCAAGGATTGCGGAGGATGAATTATTGTAACGGGGTTCAGGGTTTTATTAATTTTGCAACATCTATTCCCAGAAATTTTACTGGAGGCGGTATTAGGTGCCTATATAGGAAGTGTCAAAATAAAAAGTATCTGCATCCAGATGTTGTAATGATGCATCTTCTACACAGAGGGTTTATGGAGAATTACAGGTGTTGGTATGCACACGGAGAAGTATTTGTTCATAATAAGAGCATGGGAGAAAGGGTGGTTGGGTCAACTTCTAGTGCTAGCAACGTGCATGGAGTTGGAAATGACAACAATAATCCTTACAGGAATATGGTTATGGATGCAATGAGAATGAATCAAGGTAATGTCAGTCAATGTCCAATCGTAGAAGAAGAACCTAATACAGATGCAACTACGTTTTTTGATATGTTGAAAGATTCTGACGAACTATTATGGGATGGCTGCACAAACCATAGTAAATTATCGGCCGTAGCACAGGTGTTCACCATCAAGTCAGATCACGGGTTGAGTTAGGCCAGTTATGACAAAATTATTGAATGGGCGAGAAGCATTTTACACGAAAGGAACAAGTGAAAGAGAACTTCCATCTTTGCAAAGTCCATGATGAAACCCCTCGGTTTAGGATACTAGAAAATTGACATGTGCCCTAACTTCGCATGTTATATTACCTTGAAAATGCCGAAATGACCGAGTGCATGACATGTGGGCATTCCCGTTACAAACCCGTGGCGCGGGGAAAGACTCTAGTGGCATATAAAAAACTTAGATACTTCCCAATCACACCTAGACTGTAAAGGTTATTCATGTCACCAAGGACTACTGAGCACATGACATGGCACCAATCACATGATGTGGTTGATTGAGTGATGGTGCATCCTTCTGACAGCGAAGCGTGGAAATGCTTTAACAATGTGCATCCTCACTTTTCAGCTGAATCAAGGAACGTGCGTCTTAGGTTATGTACAGAAGGATTCAACCCATTTGGGTTATTTGCTGCTCCTTATTCTTGTTGGCCGGTCATACTCACAGTTTATAACTTGCCATCGGGAATGTGTATGAGGCCAGAATTCATGTTTTTATCTACTGTCATACCCGGTCCGAGCAGCCCGGGCCAGAATATAGATGTTTGTCTTCGACCGTTGATTGATGAGTTGGCACGGTTGTGGTCCTCCAGAGCTTTGACTTATGATATATCGAGGAAATAGAATTTTGTTATGAGAGTGGCTTTGATGTGGACTATCAATGATTTTCCAGCTTATGGAATGCTTTCTGGTTGGAGCACGCATGAAAAACTAGCATGTCCATACTGCATGGAAAACAACAAGGCATTCATGCTAATAAACGGAGGTAAAGCTTCTTTTTTTTACTTTCACCGTCGTTTCTTGCCACCGAATCACAGGTACAGAAAAAACATAAAATATTTCTTTGTTGGCAGAGTTGAAAAGGATGTTACATCCCCGCGTCTTTCTAGTGAAGAATTGCATGATGTTGTATCAGAGTACAGTGACATTGTGTTTGGTCTTCAATCAGGTAAGTAGAAGTTTCTTGATTTTGGTTTGACCCATAATTGGGTAAAGCGAAGTATCTTTTGGGCCCTGAAAGAAAAGTTAAGTGCTACAATGGGTATTTTGTCAACGGATATATGTTCCATATTGAAGAATACAGGCATGGAAGAAAGACATACAACAACGATGTTTGTGTTAAGGGATCGACTAGTAGTGAGTTAGAAGTTGACTACTATGGTAGATTGGAAGAGGTCATCGAACCGCAATATCATAGCGAAGCGAGAATAGAGTGTTTTTATTCAAATGTTATTGGTATGACACGATCGACAGAGGAATTTGAGTTGATCCGCACTATAGTCTGGTTGAAATCAACTCAAAAGCTAGACTCCGCAACATAAACGATGTCTTTGTTTTAGCAAAGCAATGTCAACAAGTTTATTACACATACAACTCTTCCTTTAGAAAGGATCGATTAAGAGTTGATTGATTATCCGTTTTAAAAACAAAACCCAGGGGTCATGTCGAGGTTGTTCAGGATGAGAACGAAGACACAAGTGTGCGAGATGAAGTCGTTCAAGTTAATGAGTTGGTTGAACCATATCGAGTTGCTCATTTGATTGACTTGGAAGAAAATTCAAATTTTCTTGTTTTTGATGATAGTCTTGTTGATGTTGACGCAGAGGAGTTGAATGTTGTTTTGAGCTCTAACAGACAAGCAAATGTCGATGAAGATGATGATGATGATATCCATATTGAAGATTGTGATGAAGGTGATGACTATTCAATTGACGATGAAGAAGAAGAAAATTCTGACTAACTATCAGAATGAAGCCATGTGTAAAACATTTTTTTCATGTAATATATATTATAGATGATATATTTTGTAACACGAAATATTTATTTTATAAGTTTGTATTGTTTAAGCACTATTGTTATTATTTTTTGCGATGAATAATTTATCATTTAAGTGTTTGTAGGAAGGCAAATAGGCAATACAAACATTATCTTTCTTACACACTGCACTATTACCGACGTCCATATCGACGGATTCAAGTCCGTCGGCATTTCACAGTAGCATCACTGGAAATGCCACAACCATCACTGACGACTTTGTGGACGGATTCCAGTTCGTCAGCATTTCACAGTAGCGCCATTGGAAATGCCACAACCATTACCGACGACTTTGCAGACAGATTCCAGTCTGTCGGCACTTCACAGTAGCCATTTCATCACCGACGACTTTGCAGATGGATTCCAGTCTGTCGGCATTTCAAAGTAGCCTTTTCATCACCAACGACTTTGCGAACGGATTCCAGTCCCTCGACATTTCACAGTAGCGTCGTTGGAAATGCCACAACCATCACCGACGACTTTGCGGACGGATTCCATTCCGTTGGTATTTTATCGGCAGGTCACAATTACCGATAAAATCACCAACAGACGCCGCGAATTCCAAGGGCGGGGCATTAAATGCATCTCTGACCGCGTATATTTGTCGACGAAATGACCGACGGACTGCGAAAAATATGGAGGGTAATTAAAAATTATGGTGCAAAATTCAAAAGTTACCGATGGATTTTCAAAACATCACCGATAGAATAATTTAAAATAATATTTTTTTAATGTCTGTCGGTGATTTCGTCGGTAAAACTGCGTTATAAATCCTAGTGACCGCCCTTTAGTTCTTTTTTTCATCTGCTCCGTTATTCCCCTTTCATTTTCGATTTTTTTCCTCTCGTTTCCTTCAAGACTTTTGTTTGTTTTGCTTGTAATCTCTACTTGAATCTTCAGCAAATTAAAAGGTATGTGTTTCCTCTACTTAATTTTACTTCAAGAATTTTTTTTTCTTTGTTTTAGCTATTCTTATTTTTGTTATTTTTTTTGTTTTGGTGTATTTTTATAATGTAGATAAAGTCTTGAAATAAACACATTATTAAAGTAAGCATATTTCATTCCTAAAGTCTAGTTTTGTTTTTAATTTATTGAATATATTTTATTGTTTGTATTGCCATAATAATTGAATAATTTGTTGAATTGTAATTGTTATTGTTGAATTTACCTTGTAATTAGTAATTGAATATGTTGGAATAAATTTAATTATTTTCTCTCAGTTTTACTCTATTATTGCATGATTTGTGTTTCATTATTTCCATTAATTTTAATTGTTAGTCTAGAGTTTTTTTTTTTGAATTTTTTGAATATATTTTATTGTTTGTATTTCCATAATAATTGAATAATTTGTAGAATTTTAATTGTTATTGTTGAATTTGCCTTGTAATTAGTATAGATGTTATGTTATATAGATGTTATGTTATATACAAGATTAGTATAGATGGGGTCAATTGGTTGTGGCTATTGTCAATATTTGCGGTGTTTGAAAAGTTTGGGTAGTCTCCAGTATAGGGGAGGTGCTACGAAATTTTTTTTTACATTCAAATTTAATTATTTAATTATTCATATAAAATTGTCTAGATGCGTAGAACAAAATCCACAGCTTGTCGCTCACATATGGTCGCAGCTAGTTCTTCTAGCAATGAGGATGACATATCCTTAGGTGCCTATCAAGAAGAGGCACCTGCGCCGTCACCCGATGCTGCCTCTTCCACCATGGTTTAATAGCGCAGAGGCGGCGTGCCTTCGCAGCGGAATCAATTAACCTACTAGTACGAGGCACAGTGGAAGGATGACCTTTCAATGTAAGTTTGTTTCGGTTTTAGTTTTTTTTTAATTATAACATAATTTATGAACAACTAATGAATATTTCATTAATTTAATTTATTTTCAGGTTCACAAACATTGAGGTCGCCTGAGTAATATCATCGGCGTTTAAATCGTTGATGGAGATTCCATTATTTCAATGGAGTTAGGTATCCAGACATCCTGAATGGATACCTCAAATCGATGCATGGTTTGACAGATTTGAGGTTGGTGTTAATTTCTAATAAATTATTAATATAATTGTAAATAAATTATTATTTTTATTTAAAATTAATTATTTACATAGGACAAATTCGACTAGAACAATGCGCATGACACTGTTATGAGGAGGTTGTGAGAAATTCACGTGGCAACTAGGTAACATCAAAAACAATATAATATTTTTTAGAAAAAAATTTATGTTTCAAAATCTAATTTCTCGCTATGGAAGTAGGTTGCGTGATTTTTGGTATGAAGCACAAAAAAGGCAAAAAAAAACACGAGAGATAACGGTCTCCAAGGCAGGAACGACGTGGCGGTTTGGAGGGATTTCAAACTGCTATACATCCCGGCAGATATATGGCCGCAATATCTTGAGCACATGACGTCTGAGTGGTTCACACGACGCTCACAGTTCGGTGCTAGCAACCGGAACCGGTCAATTCAAGGCTCGGTGACAACGCACACCGGCGGCTTCGTTCCGTTTTGCACGCACATGCAAAACAGATGGTAAGATTAATTTAAATGAGATATATCGTTAAATAATTTGTTGTTACATAATTAATTTTTTTCATTACAGGCTACGTCTCTTGGACGTGAGCCGTGCCCAATGGAGCTGTTTGTTGAGACGCACATGCGGAGTCAAGACCACCAAAAGGAAGTGCAACAGTTCGTTGACAACCGCGCTTAACACTTTGTGGCATGTTCGTTCAACCATTTTATTTCATAAGTTATTATTTTTATTGAATTGAATATGATGATGATGATGATTTCTTTTTTTATTTTCAGGAGACCTATAATAGGCGGTTGAGGGATAGATATGGGGATGATCCTTCGAGGTACCCATCCGGATGTCGATCTGGATTTATGGATAGAGGTCGGATCGTCCGGTGGACCCAATAAAAATTGGGTGTACGGGCTCTCCAACACTACGACTGAGAACTTGCGGTCGGCCCATAGTGTCTCAACCGTTGGGAGCTCCAAATCAGTATCGAGCACCCAATCTGAGGATATCATGGCCTTGAAACAACACACGAATAATCTCACTGAGAAATACGAGCAACTCTCGGTGAATTATGAACAACTCTGCCAAATGGTCATGAACATGACTTCACAGAGTGGTGATACATGTCCGCCCCCTTTTTGGCCGTATAACAACCAGCCTCCTCCTCCTCCTCCTCCAGCTTCGCCATTGTGCTAATTTAATATATTTTTTTAAACACATTCAATTTGTAATGAATATTATTTAACTTTATTTTTTTGTTCTTAATGTTTAATAAAATTTTATTTGCATAATTGGTTTTTTTTACTATTAATTTATATAATTTTATATTATTTACTCTAAATCATTTTTTTTTAAATAAAAATACCCACCGAGAGATTTATCGACGGAATGTATCACCGATGAATTTACAGACGGATATAATCCGTCGGCATTTCACAGAAGCTTGGTGGAAATGCACACTCACCGACAAATTTACCAACGGAGAACGTCCGTCGGCCTTTCATCGATAGCTAAAAAATATTAACTATATATGCCACTATCACCGATGGAATAAATCTGTCGGTAATGTTCCAGCGAGAAGTTTTTTTTTTGCGCATAATTTCTGTCTGTAAAACCATCAGTAATATTTATTTTTTTTACCGACAGCCTTAGCGACGGAATGCAGTATTACTAACGAACGTTATGCCAATAGATGTTTTCCGTCGGCGATTTAGTCGGTAAAAAAATTTACCGACGAACTCTGAATCTCATACCGACGAAATATGTCCATCGATAAAACTGTGAAATCTTGTAGTGGTTGCTCTATGAAATATTAGGGTGATTTCTTCAATCAAGATTAATAACGTGTTTGAGATTATAGTAGATGTCGCTTTTCAAAGTGTTTTTTGCTTGGAAATGCATCAAAATAATGTTTTTTTTTAAAAAAATATTTTTGACATTGGCATATCAAAACAATTCAAAAATATCAAAAAACTAATTTAAAGCAAAAAAATCCAAAAAATTTTTAAAGAGCTATTGGACCGCTAAAACAAATACTGCATAAATATATTTAAATAAGAATTGTTTTGACATTAGAAATTGGACATATAATTAATTTCCTTGAAATTTGGTTTAGCAAAAGGCTTTCCTATTTGGCAATTGAAATTTGAGTGATTTCATTCACAATAATTACACACAGCTTTGGTTTGAATATAATTAACATTCACTGATGCTTACAATTGGCCTCTTTACAAGTGTCTTTCGAAGGAGCAATTTTTGCACTGATGCTTTCTCTCTTCTCTTTAGCTGTCTCTTTTTTCCCGTCATTTTCTTCTCCCCTTTTATTTATTTTATTTTGCTTTTCTTTTTCTTTTCGAAACTTTTTTCTCTTTTCCTAATTGGGTCTGATAGGTGCTGGTGGAGTCCTACCTTGCCGCGTTTCATATTTGTGGGATAAGTACCGGTTGGTCCTTTAATTTTTTAATTCTTCTGAAATTAGGATTCTACTTGGATGGCATTTCCTGCTGCCACTAGGAAAGGGAGCTTTATTTGAAAAAGTAAGATATTTTGTTATATTTTATATTAAATCAATTAAATATAACAAAATCTCTTACTTTTTAGATTGTATATATGATAGCACTATGATATTATGTGACATAGATATTTTTTAAAAGATTAATTAATTAATTAATTTGAAGGGTGTCTTTCTAATTATACAAGTATATTAGTATGGAAAGATATTATTTTTTTTATTATAAATATCAATTTTTGATACCGGCAGAAATTATTAAGAAAACAATTGTCTTCTCTTCCAACATGCATGGCGGCCACACTTTATACTATATCGGCGTGCAGGGGATCAAATTTGTTTTCATGCGGGTCTCCCGAGTAAGATATTCTTGCTGATGTGCGCACGTGTGCCACATAAGTTGCCATTCCTCCATTGATTGTTAATGTAGAATATTTATAATTATTAAATTTATAATATTCAAGATTATTAACTATGTAACTAAATATTATTTAATTACCATTTATGAAATAAATATGATTGAGGTTAGCTGATTTTAAAATATTTAAGTAGCATTTTATTTTTGTATATAAAAAAAACATTACTCTCATAGTTGCGAGGAGGTTTCCCAGGAAAATCCCAACCTGTCAACAATAATGTTGACCATTCTGATGCAAGCAATGACAACAAAAGCGAAGTACAAGGGAAACTGAAAACTCCACAAAGGACTCATGTTCTGCTATAAATTCTAGTTTTCGCCTCAGTTCCACATTTCAAATTGAAAAAGGAAACAAATTACTGAGAAAAATCTTTCTTTTTTCCTGTGCAACAAATGGCTAATGAAGTAGTTCTACTGGATTGGTAGGCTAGTCCTTTTGCAACAAGGGTGAGGATAGCTTTGGAAGAGAAGGGAATAGAATATGAATCTAAGGTAGAGGACTTGAGCAACAAGAGCTCTACTCTTCTCAAGATGAACCCAGTTCATCAGCAAATCCCTGTCTTAATCCATAATGGGAGACCCATCTGTGAGTCAATGGTCATAGTTCAATATATTGATGAAGCTTGGAGCCATAAACATTCATTGTTGCCTTCTGATCCTTATCGACGAGCACATGCCAGGTTTTGGGCTGACTACATCGACAAGAAGGTAAGTTCTTAGAACTGATGAAATTTCTTTTTCTCTGTCTTACTGTGTTTACTTTTTGAAACGAAACATTAATGAAGTAATGACATGCAAACTGGTTTCGTCCAGATGTATCCTACTGGAAGGAATCTATGGGCATCTGAAGGTGAGCTCAAGGAATCATCGAAGAAGGACTTGATTCAGTGCTTTAAAATCTTGGAAGAAGAACTCGGAGACAAGCTATATTTTGGGGATGAGAGCTTTGGCTATATAGACTTGGCACTTATTTCATTCCACAGCTTCTTTTACACATTTGAGACCCTAGGAAACTGGAGCATGGTTGCCGAGTTCCCTAAGCTCGTGGAGTGGGGTGAGAGATGCTTGCAAAAGGAGAGCGTCTCCAAGTCTTTAAGTGACCAAAAGGAGGTTTATGAAGTCGTTTTGCAGGTCTTCAAACAGAAGCTGGGGATTGAATAAATATATAATACTGCAAATGGAGAGTGTATCCAAGTCCATTCTATTATGGCATTTTATGTTTTCTTAACTTGTTCTGGGACAGTATTCGGTTGGTTAGTTCAGCCTGATAATAATAAAGGGTTCTTGGATATTAAACTCGGATCTTCTAAGCAGGGAAACTTATTAATTGCCAGAATGAGCAATACAATTGCAGATTCAAAAAAATCACCCCAACATGACAGAAAGGACCGGCAAAAAAAGGCAAAAAACAACATAATGCATTTAGCAAAAAACAATTGTTCCTCCCTTCTTGTTGTGCACGGCATCGGACGACGGGTATGGTTCCTGAATTGATAGGGATTTTCTATGTGGTTGAAAAATAAAAAAAATATGATTTGAAACAAGGGTGGAGCCATGAATTTTTTTTGTCCTGGGCTATTAAATAAATATATAAATATTTTTTAAGATCGATTATTAACTCATGTACATAAATTTTTGAAGTCAACAGTAAAATTTTAATTGAAATACAATACCCAAAATATTAAAAAATAAATTTTTATTAAAAAATAAATTTTAAAGTATATAAAATTAAAGTGAAAGTAAAAATAAATTCACTATTAAAGTTACATCATTCGATGTTTTGTGGAATATAATTCATCTATAATCGAATCTGAATCGATATTATAACAACCCCTCAACCGGGATAAAATAATAATCTCATGTCAACTAGAAAATAAAGTAATTAAATTTTTTCCCTCTTTCAATTCCTCTTTCCTTCACTTGATTCTTTCCTAGATTAGTGTTTTATAAGTTGGACTTTGTAAGTTTACAAGGTTATTCTTCACTTTTCTTATTTTTTTTCTTGGATTTTTTTTCCCTTACTTTTTTATATTTCTCTCTCGCCTTTTCTTTTCTTTCTTTTCCTATTCTACTTCTGCCCAGTTGGCAACATATAAAAGGAAGGAGGAGCTGATTTGTTTTATTTTTTAATGGCAAATAACCATTTTACTCTTAATGAGTCATTTTGCTTTTATTTGACGGTCCTTTTTTTTGTTAGCACTACCAAGCTCCGTTCATCTTAAAATTTTAACCAGATTTTATTCAATATATTTTAAGATCCCTCGTAAAATTTCAGCTCGATCTGATGGTCGGATTGAAAATTAAATCATTAACGTAAAACTAGTTAAATTGTGATTTTTCATCAAATTTCTAAATTTCTCTAAAACTTCTGAAATTTTAACCCAAGCTAAAGCATCATATTAAAAGGCTCCACGCAAATTTTCAGAATTTTTTGTTAACTTAATTGAGAATTACGAATTTTTTTGACATAAAACTAGTCAAAAAATATTGATAAAAAAATCTTGACCTGGGCTAAAGCCCACCCCAGCCTTTGCCATGCCTCCGCCTATGATTTAAAAGGTTTAGAAGTCATCATCAGTTAAGAATAATAAAATGACTTAATTTATCTCTTAGTCAACCTTTCTTACATATATGCATGCGGTAGTATACGGTAGTAATTATAGGAATTATAACATTGAAATACTCCTATAGTAATTCCTATACATATATATACATGCTATACATTTTATAATATGCCCCCTCAAGCCAAGGGTGGAGGATTGACTCAAAGCTTGTAATGAAAAGCAGTAAATGAAGCAGCAGAAAGTTGCTTAGTAAAGACATATGCAAGTTGATCCTTAGAGGAGATAAAATGAATCTGAATCTCTTTCTTCGCAACCCGGTCTCATACAAAATAATAATCCACCTCAACATTTTTAGTACGAACATGGAAAATAAGATTTGCTGAGAGATAAGTGGCTCCAAGGTTATCACACCAAATGGTAGGAGCAGAGATAGAGAGAACCTGCAGATCTGTTAACAAATATTGAAGCGATGACCTCGGCGAAGCACGGGCTGCTAAGGCTTTATACTCGGCCTCAATAGAGAGACGAGCAACTATACGTTGCTTGCCTGACTTCCATAAAATCAGCGTCTGACCAAAGAAGACAAGGTAACCATCCGTAAATTTACGATCATCAATACTCGGCCTCAAGGATTTTGTATGTGTTTGAAAAATCAAAAAAATATGATTTGAAAGGTTTAGAAGTCACCACTTAGTATTATAATCATTAGAAAATCTAATGGTTCACGAGAGTCCGGGTAAGCGGACTAGTTGTGCAAGAAGAAACTCATTACACCTAATGCACCCTACCTATAATAAGCTGCATTATTTTTTTGTCTGATATAAACTATGATATTGTTGTGTTTTCTAACTGTTAATCTTTCTAATGTTTAAGAAAAGTCCTTCTTGGTAAAAAAATCCTTATCTTATCATGTTAAAATCCTAGCCGTTCTAAAGTCAAAACATAAAAAAGATTAAAAAAAATTGTCTTTTTATTCAATATCAGGAATACATCTTACCTATAAGTTTATAACCTCGTATATTAAAAAAAATTGGTTTTTTTTACAATGTAGGAAAAATTCTCATTATTTTAATAAACTAGTTGTTAAATACAAAATGTATGCAAATTAAAAGGACTATTTTTGAAATTTTTAGTATGCTAAATTATGCAAATATGATTTATTTTTTAGAAACTTGACCATTTGCACACAAATAAAGTGTATATTTTCAAAATAGAAACTTTTTTTTATTTTTTTGTATTTTTTCTGAAATTTCAAAGAAAAGCAAGTGTATTTAATATCAAGTTAGTATCTTATAACACAAGTCTACAACCCAAATATTAAATAAAATGGTTGGGAAATAGACGAGGGATCTATAAATAATTTTAAAATTGTCCTTGAAAGTTTTTAGAATTTCTGGAAATTATTTGAGATCTGTTTGGCAAAAGCATAAAAAATAAGAAAAGACACAATACTGGAAAATCAGTAGAGCTAAAACTCAGAGAGTTAAAAATTGTTTTAAGATCGTGTTTGGCTAACACACCATAAAAATAAAATATGATGTTTTTATCTTTAAAGAATTTTAAGTCAACTGAATGTTGCCTTAGCATAAATGGACTCAGCACAACAACGTGGGCTGGGCTTCCTGACCCAAAGGCCCAAAACCATAAACATGACTCAAAATCAGAAAATAATTAACGAAGATCAAAAGAGGAAAAAACATTTAAATTTACACAATAACATGATGAACACTCGAATTAAACCCAAAAACTAAGATTCAATATCAGCCATATTACATCAAATCGAAGACATATAAACTGTACAATCAAAAGTATAGCAAGATTTTAGGGCTTGAGTATCACAACAAACAGCCTAAAGTCATGAATATTATTTGATTTTATGCAAAATATAAAAAAGTGAAGATCAAATTTCATGATTTAAGTGTTTTTAAACCCATAAGGTCCTAAATTAATGATCAACAAGATAAAATATATATGCAAGAGCCAACAATTAATAAAAAAAGATATGCAAAACATGGACCCAAGACCATCTTCAATAGACAAATGTGAAACCCATAAAGCATAAGAACCTAAAAATGCTCGATAGAGGCTTTAAAACCAAAAAATTCGTAAAACTCAAAAACAACAACCAAAGCTTAAACACGCTCAACACAATTTGCTTGAACCATTAAAACAACAAGAAACAATGAATCAAAAGCAAAACAATAAGTAAAATACATAATGACAATAAGCAAAAATAGCATTTTCTATGCATAAACACTGTTCTATTGATTAAAATTATTATATTGAAATTTAAATAAAATGCCTACAACTTCAACAAAACTAGCAAGCTATCATTAAACAACCTAATCCACAACAACATCAAAACTTAACATAAATTGTCATAGTTTTACAAATGATTAACAAAACATTCAAATATGTAAAACAACATGATACATTATCATATACCATACCATAATCGCATTCTAACATATTAAACAAAGCAATCCAACAAAACTTGAACAATACAAACTATTTTTAAAGCATGCTTAAACATCTCAAAACAAATATTTAATAGTTTTTAAAACTAACAAATGACTTCAAAGGATCCTTAACAATCATTTTGATGAGCAGCAATTTAAAAAGGCAAAACAGAAGGGGAAAGGGGTCTATTCATTGAGCTCCACCCCCTCATTAGAGTTTGAAAGTTTACCTTGTAAAGAGAATGTGGTTTTCTCCTCTGAATTCTTGAATTTCAACTTTTTTTCGATTTAGATTCCACCTTTTCTTTCTCAACAAATCAATCTTTATAACTTTCCTTTCAATTATATTCTAGGTATCCTCTTAATTTCTATGTATTTTTTTTCTCAATGATTTTCTGTCAGATTCCTACCTCTTTTTCTGTATGATTTCTTCTCCTTTTATAGCCCTAAAATGGTAGGTGATTGTGAAACCACTTAGAGGTTTGAAGGTGGTTTTCCAAAACTAAATCATAAGGGATTCATTCCTCAGAAATGTTAGGAAGCCATTCTCTCTTCTTCTTTTGTTTTCCCTCCCCAAGATGTCGAACAAACTCTTAGATCTTTTAGAAAAGGTTGGGAACCTCATAACGAAAACTTGACAAAAAATTACTGATAAGGGGTGCACCATCCATGAATTAATCGTGGCAAATAGAAGGTTATTGAAGTCAAACAAACCATATACCTTGTATATGGAATGTATTTCTATCATGGGGATTAAATCTCATCTGATTTGGAGTTCTAGAATTCCACATTCATTGATAGGAAGATGAGTCCTCAATCAGCTTGAAATTGTCAAATACAAGGGAGGCTGATCAGGGACAAGATATTGTTGAGTTCAATGAGTCAAATGAGGTATAATCATGAGATGAGGATAGTTGATCCTTGTAGATGAGATGTTTCTCAGTCGCGTTGTAGTAGTCGGAGCCTCTAGCATGGTCGGAGATCCACATTTATTCACTTGAAGGTCACGACTCAATCTGTCTTCTCGGCTAAAAAAGACAATAAAATAGGGATAGACGATGTGTCACTTAGTTTATTCAATAAAAACAAGTGACATGTCATTTACTTAAACCCTAAAATTAGGGTTTTCTAATTGGAAATTTTAATAAATTTCAATTTAGTTTCTATTGTTCTAATTTAAACTTAAACATCCTTAATTGGAACAAAATTAATTAATTTTATGTAATTAGACCCTGTCAAAAATCAATTGAAACCCCACAACCCCTCAATTCTCTAGTTATATTCGATGACCATATTTATTAGGCTATGAACAATTTAATGACGTTATGGACAAGCACACACTGGCCCATTTTATGCCCACCTTAGATTCAATTTTGATGGTAGAATCATATATAA
The DNA here is from genome assembly GCA_019202695.1 of Populus x sibirica. Lineage (NCBI taxonomy): Eukaryota > Viridiplantae > Streptophyta > Magnoliopsida > Malpighiales > Salicaceae > Populus > Populus x sibirica. Next base: position 253,630 of record JAGMVL010000129.1, read on the forward strand.
ATTAATATATGTTTATAATACTTTTAAAAGAGAAAGATCAGCCCTCCCAGAAAATAGAAAAAAAAGAGAGAGAGGCTTTATTCAATAGAATCGCTATCTCTTTGTATAATTCATTGTTCGGATTATCTCTCTCACTTAACCCCATGCCATGCCATGAGCTCCAAAACAAATTCATAAGCTTTGTGCTGGTCGAGCACTACTGACTTTGAAACAGTCTCCCTTTGCGAGCATCTCTTAGCCCATGCCACGATCTCGGGGCACTCCTCTTCCATGGAAAATCTTCCGAGGGTCTCAAATGCGTAGAAAAAGCTGAAGAAGGGAATAAGGGCAATGTCTATTAGACCAAAACTCTCACCCCCAAAGTAGGGCTTGTCTCCAAGCTCTCCTTCCAATGCTTTGAAGCTTTCTATGAGACTCTTCTTCGCTGCTTCTTGGCGTTCACCTTTGCTTGCCCATAACAACTGCGCGTTTGGGAAAATCTGCAAATGCCCGTTCATTTTTATCATCAGACAGTTTTTATAAAGGTGAAGAAGTGTTGAGCTTTGACGTGATTAGTTGCTTAAGAATCATGGCTACAAATTTGAAAGTGTCACAACTTCGCATCTTGGAATCAATATATGAGAAGTTAGAGGGAGGAAGAGCATCCTCCATTACATATGCCTAATGTCTAGTATGTTCTCCAATGAGAGAAGAGGAAATTTTCCGAAAAAACAAGGTTTGAATAAAGGAGAACAAATTAACTAGCTAGAGGAAAAGAAAAGGATGGCTCACATGTTTATCCACATAGTCAGCCCAGAACCTAGCATGAGCCCTCTCACAGGGATCGGAGGGAAATAATGGAGCTTTGTGTTTCCAAACTTCATCGATATATTGAATTATGATGAGTGATTCACAAATCGGCTTTCCTTTATGGATCAAAACAGGGACTTTCTTGTAAACAGGGTTCATCTCTAGAAGCAAAGAACTCTTGTTGAACAAATTCTGTTCTCGGGACACATAATCTATTTCCTTCTCTGCCAGAGCAACTTTCACCCTCATTGCAAAAGGACTAGCCCAAAAACCCAGTAATACCACTTCTTCTGCCATTATTATCACACAACTTCGTATTCGCTTTCCATATTTATAACTGAATACTTTCCCATGCATGCATGTCTAGGTTCTTTTAAGGTCGTCATTGCTTGCATAAGACCTAACAAATATTTGACTAAGTGGCTATCAATGCCGGAGATCCAATCTCAGATTTTTCTTGTGAGAGAAGTCTTGTCGTGAAGTACAAATGAAATTGTGGATCGAAGGGGTAAAAAAAAAACAGAAAGGAAAAGGGAATACAAACGAGACCCGCTTGTGCGAATTCTTTATCATCTAGATCTTTTTTCCTCCAGCTTTACGTTTTTGACAGTTGATTTTTGCCCCAAAATATATATATTAAAAAAAAAGGTCTAAGAGCCATCAAAGAAAACAGTATTTTTATTATTTTTATGGATTGAAACAGTATTTGAATTATTTTATCTTTCTTATAAAAAACAAACAAAGCTTACTTTGGAGTAAAATCATTTTTTTAGGGTTTTTTATCTTTCCAAAATTTCTTGCACGATAAAATGATGTGAAAGCAAAAAGATTATTAAACTTGCAAAAAAGACTTTTTCATCTTTTTTTATTTTTTCACACCAAAACCATAGAATTATCTTTATAATAAAAAAGGCATTAAGTTCACATCTACGCCTAAATCACATAAAGATTTTTCAAAATAAGAATTTCCAATTGTACAATAGTAAAACTACTCTCTCTTTATCTTTCAATTTAAGAGGTAAATATTTTTGTTGTAAAATTAAACTACTTCAATTAGCATCATTACTTGTTTCTTACGCTTCCAACTTTCATTAGCATATTTAGGAATTTTCTCTAAAGCTTCACAAAAGGAATATTAATATGCAATTGCTCAAATGTTGCCTTCTATTTTACTATGGAAAATCTTTAGTTGGTCTAGTTTCCCTTTTATTATTCATTACCAGAAATTCACTTAATACCAACGGCATTACCGACAAAATAATTATGTTGGTAATTTGCAATCATAATTACCAACGAAATATTTTTCGTGTGTAATTCAGTCGGTATATACCGATGGAATACTTCATTCGGTATATGCCGATGAAATTACAGACAGAATATTCAGAATTAAAAAAAAGGGCAGTTCGCTGACGTGAAAGTTTTTGCGGGCGATTTTACCGATGGAATCACCGAGGGATTCAAACCGGGAGCTCCATACAGTGACGTAACAGATTCATCGTCAAAATTGCTGACGAAATCACCGAGGGATTCAAACCGGGATCTTCGTACAGTGACGTTACTTACGGATTTTATCAATTTTTGTAAGTAATTCTATCTTTTTAAATTTTAACATTTAAATGTCAATTTTATTGTTTTTTTAGTATATGTATTTTGTTAGTATATGTATATGTTTTATTGTTATTTATCTAACAAACTTGTAGTATATGAATGTATAATTTTGTACTTATTATGGTTTATTTTAGATTTTATAAAATTGTATTTTTTTGTAAATTATTGAAACTTTATTGAATTACTGAATTACATGTGTTGTTTTGAAATAATTAATAGCTTGTTTAACTGGTCCGTTTTAATTTTTATCAATGTTATTGAGGAGTTGTAATTTCTGTAAATTTATATGTATAAATTTGTATGGACGTTGATAATTGATAATGAATATTTAATATTTATGAGAAGTTGTAATTAGTTTGTTGGATAATCTCGAGGTAAATCAATATTTTTGTAAATTTATTTACCTAATATAGTTAATTAATACATGTTGTCATCATAATTTTATAGAGCTTCGATAGAAGTCATGGATGATCGTTCATGGATGTATCGAGATTCACCCCAAGAATTGCGGAGGATGGATGATTGTAACGGGGTTCAGGGTTTTATTAATTTCGCAACATCTATTCCTAGAAATTTTACTTGGAGGAGGTATTTGGTGTCCATGCGAGAAGTGTCAAAATAAAAAGTATCTCGCATCCGGATATTGTAATGATGCATCTTCTACACAAAGGGTTTATGGAGAATTACCGGTGTTGGTATGCACACGGAGAAGTATTTGTTCGTAATAAGAGCATGGGAGAAAGGGTGGTTGGGTCAACTTCTAGTGCTAGCAACGTGCATGGAGTTGGAAATGACAACAATAATCCTTATAGGAATATGGTTATGGATGCAATAAGAATGAATCAAGGTAATGTCAGTCAATGTCCAATCGTAGAAGAAGAACCTAATGCAGATGCAGCTAGGTTTTTTGATCTGTTGACAGATTCTGACAAACTATTATGGGATGGCTGCACGAACCACAGTAAATTATCGATTGTAGCACAAGTGTTCACCATCAAGTCAGATCACGGGTTAAGTTAGGTCGGCTATGACAAAATTATTGAATGGGCAAGAAGCATTTTACCTGAAGGGAACAAGCTGAAAGAGAACTTCCATGCTGCAAAGTCCATGATGAAACCCCTCGGTTTAGGATACTAGAAAATTGACATGTGCCCTAACTTCTGCATGTTATACTACCTTGAAAATGCCGAGCCGACCGAGTGCATGACATGTGGGCATTCCCGTTACAAACCCAGAACTAGTAGGGGAAAGACTCTAGTGGCATATAAAAAACTTAGATACTTCCCAATCACACCTAGACTGCAGAGGTTATTCATGTCACCAAGGACTACTGAGCACACGACATGACACCAATGACATGATGTGGTTGATGGAGTGATGGTGCATCCTTCTGACGGCGAAGCATGGAAACACTTTAATAGTGTGCATCCTCACTTTTCAGCTAAATCAAGGAACGTGCGTCTTGGGTTATGTACAGACAGATTCAACCCATTCGGGTCATTTGTTGTTCCTTATTCTTGTTGGTCGGTCATACTCACGGTGTATAACTTGCCACCGGGAATGTGTATGAGGCTGGAGTTCATGTTTTTATCTACTGTCATACCCGGTCCGAACAGCCCGGGCCAGAATATAAATGTTTGTCTTCGACCTTTGATTAATGAGTTGGCACAGTTGTTGTCCTCCAGAGCTTTAACTTATGATATATCGAGGAAACAAAATTTTGTTACGAGGGCGGCTTTGATGTGGACTATCAATGATTTCCTAGCTAATGGAATGCTTTTACGGTTGGAGCACGCATGAAAAACTAGCATGTCCATACTGCATGGAAAACAACAAGGCATTCATGCTAACAAATGGAGGTAAAGCTTCTTTTTTACACTTTCATCGTCGTTTCTTGCCACCGAATCACAAGTACAGAAAGAACATAAAAGATTTCTTTGTTGGCAGAGTTGAAAAGGATGTTGCATCCCCGCATCTTTTTGGTGAAGAATTGCATGATGTTGTATCAGAGTACGATGACATTGTGTTTGGTCTTCAATCAGGTAAGCAGAAATTTCTTGGTTTTAAAGTGAAGTATCTTTTGGACCTTGAAAGAAAAGTTAAGTGCTACAACGAGTATTTTGTCAATGGATATATGTTCCATACTGAAGAATACGGGCATGGAAGAAAGACATACAACAACGGTGTTTGTGTTAAGGGATCGACTAGTAGTGAGTTAGAAGTTGACTACTACGATAGATTAGAAGAGGTCGTCGAACTGCAATATCATAGCGAGCAGAATAGAGTGTTTTTATTCAAATATTATTGGTATGACACGACTGACAGAGGAATCAAAGTTGATCTGCACTATGGTCTGGTTGAAATCAACTCAAAATCTAGACTCCACAGCGTAAACGATGTCTTTGTTTTAGCAAAGCAATGTCAACAAGTTTATTACACATACACATCTTCCTTTAGAAAGGATCGATTAAGAGTTGATTGGTTATCCATTTTAAAAACAAAACCCAGGGGTCGTGTCGAGGTTGTTCAGGATGAGAACGAAGACACAAGTGTGCGAGATGAAGTCTTTTAAGTTAATGTTGGTTGAACCATATCGAGTTGCTCCTTCGATTGACTTGGAAGAAAATTCAAATTTTCTTGTTTTTGATGATAGTCTTGTTGATGTTGATGCAAAGGAGTTGAATGTTGTTTTGAGCTCTAACAGACAAGCAAATATCAATGAAGATGATGATGATGATGATACCCATATTGAAGATTGCGATGAAGGTGATGACTATTCAATTGACGACGAAGAAGAAGACAATTCTGACTAACTATCAGAATGAAGCCATGTGTAAAACATTTTTTTCATGTAATATATATTATGGATGATATATTTTGTAACACGAAATATTTATTTTATAAGTTTGTATTGTTTAAGCACTGTTGTTATTGTTTTGTGCGATGGATATTTTATCATTTAAGTGTTTGCAGGAAGGTAAATAGGCAATAAAAACATTTGTTGAATTACATTTGTTGCTTTGAAATAATTAATAGCTTGTTTAACTGGTCCGTTTTAATTTTCATAAATTTATATGTATAAATTTGTATGCACGTTGATAATTGATAATGAATATTTAATATTTATGAGAAGTTCTAATTAGTTTGTTGGATAATCTCGAGGTAAACCAATATTTTTGTAAATTTATTTACCTAATATAGTTAATTAATACATGTTGTCATCATAATTTTATAGAGGTTCGATAGAAGTCATGAATGATCGTTCATGTATGTATCTAGATTCACCCTAAGAATTACGAGAGGATGGATTATTGTAACGGGGTTCGGGGTTTTATTAATTTCACAACATCTATTCCCGAAATTTTCTTGGAGGCGGTATTAGGTGTCCATGCGAGAAGTGTCAAAATAAAAAGTATTCGCATCCGGATATTGTAATGATGCATCTTCTACCCAAAGGGTTTATAGAGAATTACCGGTGTTGGTATGCACACGAAGAAGTATTTGTTCGTAATAAGAGCATGAGAAAAATGGTGGTTGGGTCAACTTCTAGTGCTAGCAACGTGCATGAAGTTGCAAATAACCACACTAATCCTTACAAGTAATATGGTTATGGATGCAACGAGAATGAATCAAGGTAATGCCAGTCAATGTCCAATCATAGAAGAAGAATCTAATGCGAGATGCAGCTAGGTTTTTTGATCTCGTTGAAAGATTCGACGAACCATTATGGGATGGCTACACAAACCACGTAAATTATCGGCCGTAGCACAGGTGTTCACCATCAAGTCAGCTCACGGGTTGAGTGAGGCCGGGTATGACAAAATTATTGAATGAGCGAGAAGCATTTTACCTGAAGGGAACAGGCTGAAAGAGAACTTCTATACTGCAAAGTCCATGATGAAACCCCTCGGTTTAGGATACTAGAAAATTGACATGTGCCCTAACTTCGCATGTTATACTACCTTGAAAATGCGTTTGACCGAGTGCATGACATGTGGGCATTCCCGTTACAAACCTAGAATTGGCAGGGGAAAGACTCTAGTGGCATATAAAAAACTTAGATACTTCTCAATCACACCTAGATCGTAGAGGTTATTCATGTCACCAAGGACTGCCGAGCATATGACATGACACCAATCACATGATGTGGTTGATGGAGTGATGGTGCATCCTTCTGATGGAGAAGTGAGGAAACACTTTAATAGTGTGCATCCTCACTTTTCAGCTGAATCAAGAAATGTGCGTCTTGGGTTATGTACGAGTACGATTCAACCCATTCGGGTCATTTGTTGCTTCTTATTCTTGTTAGTCGGTCATACTCACGATTTATAACTTGCCACCGGGAATGCGTATGAGGCCTTAGTTTATGTTTTTATCTATTGTCATACCCGGTCCGAGCAGCCCGGGCCGGAATATAGATGTTTGTCTTTGACCGTTAATTGATGAGTTGGCATAGTTGTGGTCCTCCGGAGCTTTGACTTATGATATATTGAGGAAACATAATTTTGTTTTAAGGGCGGCTTTGATGTGGATTATCAATGATTTTCCAGCTGATGGAATGCTTTCTGGTTGGAGCACGTATGGAAAACTAGCATGGAAAACTAGCATGTTCATACTGCATGGAAAACAACAAGGCATTTATACTAACAAACGGAGGTACAACTTCTTTTTTGACTTTCACCATCGTTTCTTGCCACCGAATCACAGGTACGTAAAGAAAATAAAAGATTTCTTTGTTGGCATAGTTAAAAAGGATGTTGCATCCCGCGTCTTTCCTCGGTGAAGAATTGCATGATGTTGTATCGAGTACGGTGACATTGTGTTTGGTCTTCAATCAGGTAAGCATAAGTTTCTTGGTTTTGGTTTGACCCATAATTGGATAAAGCGAAGTATCTTTTGGGCCCTAAAAGAAAAGTTAAGTGCTACAACAAGTATTTTATCAATGGATATGTGTTCCATACGAAAAATACATGCATGGAAGAAAGACATACAACATCGGTGTTTGTGTTAAGGGATGGACTAGTAGTGAGTTAGAAGTTGACTACTATGGTAGATTAGAAAAGGTCGTTGAACCGCATATCATAGCGAGCAGAATAGAGTGTTTTTATTCAAATGTTATTGGTATGACACGTCTGACAGAGGAATCAGAGTTGATCCGCATTATGTTCTAGTCGAAATCAACTCAAAAGCTAGACTTCGTAACTTAACGATGTCTTTGTTTTAACAAAGCAATGTCAACTAGTTTATTACACATACACCTCTTGCTTTAGAAAGGATCGATTAAGAGTTGATTGGTTATCCATTTTAAAAACAAAACCCAAAGGTCGTGTCGAGGTTGTTTAGAATGAGAACGAAGACACAAGTGTGTGAGATGAAGTCTTTCAAGTTAATGAGTTGGTTGAACCATATCGAGTTGCTCCTTCGATTGACTTGGAAGAAAATTCAAATTTTCGTGTTTTCGATGATACTCTTGTTGATGTTGACGCAGAGGAGTTGAATGTTGTTTTGAGCTCTAGCAGACAAGCAAATGTCGATGAAGATGATGATGATGATATCCATATTGAAGATTGCGATGAAGGTGATAACTATTCAATTGATGATAAAGAAGAAGAAAATTTCGACTAACTATCGAATGAAGCCATGTGTAAAACATTTTTTTCATGTAATATATATTATGGATGATATATTTTGTAACACGAAATATTTATTTTATAAGTTTGTATTGTTTAAGTACTGTTATTATTGTTTTGTGCGATGGACAATTTATCATTTAAGTGTTTGCAGGAAGGTAAATAGGCAATAAAAACATCGTCTTTCTTGCACACTGCACTATCACCGACATCCATTCTAGTCCGTCGGCATTTCACAGTAGCGTCACTGGAAATGCCACAACCATCACCGACGACTTTGCGGACGGATTCCAGTCTATCAGCATTTCACATTAGCCATTTCATCACCGACGACTTTGCAGACGAATTCGAGTCCGTCGGCATTTCACAGTAGCCATTTCATCACCGGCGACTTTGCGGACAAATTCTAGTCAGTCGGCATTTCACAATAGCGTCGTTGGAAATGCCACAAACATCACCGACAACTTTGCGGACGGATTCCAGTCAATTGGTATTTTGTCGGCAGGTCATAATTACCAATAAAATCTCCAACAGACGGTGCGAATTCCAAGGGCGGGGCATTAAATGCATCTTTGACTACGTGTATTTGCCGACGAAATGACCAATGGACTGTGAAAAATATGGAGGGTAATTAAAAATTATGGTGCAAAATTCAAAAGTTACCGATGGATTTTCGAAACATCACCGACGGAATAATTTAAAATAATATTTTTTTAATGTCCGTCGGTAAAACTGCACTATAAATCCCAGCGACCGCCCTTCAGTTCATTTTTTCATCTACTCCGTTATTCCCCTTTCATTTTTTTATTTTTTTTCCTCTCATTTCCTTCAAGACTTTTGTTTGTTTTGCTTGCAATCTCTACTTAAATCTTCAGCAAATTAAAAGGTATGTGTTTCCTCTACTTCATTTTACTTCAAGAATTTTTTTTCTTTGTTTTAGCTATTGTTATTTTTGTTATGTTTTTTGTTTTGGTGTATTTTTATAATGTAGATAAAGTCTTGAAATAAACACATTATTAAAGTAAGCATATTTCATTTCTAAAGTCTACATTTTTTTTAATTTATTGAATATATTTTATTGTTTGTATTGCCATAATAATTGAATAATTTGTTGAATTGTAATTGTTATTGTTGAATTTACCTTGTAATTAGTAATTGAATATGTTGGAATAAATTTAATTATTTTCTCTCAATTTTACTCTATTATTGTATGATTTGTGTTTAATTATTTCCATTAATTTTAATTGTTAGTCTAGAGTTTTTTGTAATTAGTAATTGAATATGTTGGAATAAATTTAATTATTTTCTCTCAATTTTACTCTATTATTGCATGATTTGTGTTTCATTATTTCCATTAATTTTAATTGTTAGTCTAGAGTTTTTTTTTTGAATTTTTTGAATATATTTTATTGTTTGTATTTCCATAATAATTGAAAAATTTATAGAATTTTAATTGTTATTGTTGAATTTACCTTGTAATTAGTATAGATGTTATGTTATATAGATGTTATGTTATATACAAGATTAGTATAGATGGGGTCAATTGGTTGTGGCTATTGTCAATATTTGTAGGTTTGAAAAGTTTGGGTAGTCTCCAGTATAGGGGAGGTGCTACGGAATTTTTTTTTACATTCAAATTTAATTATTTAATTATTCATATAAAATTGTCTAGATGCGTAGAACAAAATCCACAGCTTGTCGCTCACATATGGTCGCAGCTAGTTCTTCTAGCAATGAGGATGACATATCCTTAGGTGCCTATCAAGAAGAGGCACCTGCGCCGTCACCCGATGCTGCCTCTTCCACCGTGGTTTCACAGCGCAGAGGCGGCGTGCCTTCGCCGCAGAATCAATTCACCCGCAAGTACGAGGCATAGTGGAATGAGGACCTTTCAATGTAAGTTTGTTTCGGTTTAGTTTTTTTTTTAATTATTATAACATAATTTATGAACAACTAATCAATATTTCATTAATTTAATTTAATTCCAGGTTCACAAATATTGAGGCCGCCCGAGTAATATCATTGACGTTTAAATTGTCGATGGAGATTCTATTATTTCAATGGAGTCAAGTATCCAAACATCCTGAATGGATACCTCAAATCGATGCATGGTTTGACAGATTTGAGGTTGGTGTTAATTTCTAATTTCCAACTTATTTCTAATAAATTATTAATATAATTGTAAATAAATTATTTTTTTATTTAAAATTAATTATTTATACACAGGACAAATTCGACAGGGATAGTGCACAAGACACTGTTATGAGGAGGGTGTGGGAAAATCACGCGGCAACTTGGTAACATCGAAAACAATACAAGATTTTTTTAGAAAAAAATTTATGTTTCAAAATCTAATTTCTCGCTATGGAAGTAGGTTATGTGATTTTTGGTATGAAGCATAAAAAAAGGCAATAAAAAACATGAGAGATAACAATCTCCAAGGCTGGAACGACATGGCGGTTTGGAGGGATTTCAAACTGCTATACCTCCCAGCAGATATATGGTCGCAATATCTTGAGCACATGACGTCTGAGCGGTTCATGTGACACTCACAGTGCGGTGCTGGCAACCAGAACCGACCAATTCATGGCTCGGTGACAACACAAACCGGCGACTCCGTTCTGTTTGCTGCACATGCAAAATGGATGGTAAGATTAATTTAAATGAAATATATCGTTAAATAATTTGTTGTTACTTAATTAATTTTTTTCATTACAGGCTATGTCTCTTGAACGTGAGCCGAGCCCAATGGAGCTGTTTGTTGAGAAGCACATGCGGAGTCAAGACTGCCAAAAGGAGGTGCAACAGTTCATTGACAACCGCACTGAACAATTTGTGGTATGTTCGTTCAACCATTTTATTTCATAAGTTATTATTTTTATTGAATTGAATATGATGATGATGATTTCTTTTTTCATTTTTAGGAGACCTATAATAGCCGGTTGAGGGAGAGATATGGGGACGATCCTTCGACCCATCCGGATTTCGATCTAGATTTATAGATGGAGGTCGGATCGTCTGGTGGACCCGATAAAAATCAAGTGTACGGGCTCTCCAACACTACGGTCGAGAACTTGCGGTCGGCTCGTAGTGTCTCAACCGTTTGGAGCTCCAAATCAGTATCGAGCACCCAATCTAAGGATATCATGGCCTTGAAACAACACACGACTAATCTCACCGAGAAATATAAGCAACTCTCGGTGAATTATGAACAACTCTGCCAAATGGTCATGAACATGACTTCACAGAGTGGTGATAAATGTCCGCTCCCTTTTTGGCCATATAACAACCAGCCTCCTCCTCCTCCTCCTCCTCCTCCTCCTCCTCCAGCTCTGTCATTGTGCTAATTTAATATATTTTTTAAACACATTCAATTTGTAATGAATATTATTTAACTTTATTTTTTTTGTTCTTAATGTTTAATAAAATTTTATTTGTATAATTGGTTTTTTTTACTATTAATTTATATAATTTTATATTATCTATTCTAAATCATTTTAAAAAAAAAAATTAAAAATACCCAGGGAGAGATTTACCGACGGAATGTATCACCGATGAATTTACAGACGGATATAATCCGTCGGCATTTCACAGAAGCTTCGTGGAAATGCACACTCACCTAGGAATTTACCGAAGGAGAACGTCCGTCGACCTTTCAACGATAGCTAAAAAATATTTACTATATATGCCACTACCACCAACGGAATAAATCCGTCGGTAATGTTCCAGCGCAATTTCTGTCTGTAAAATCATTGGTAATATTATTTTTTTTACTGACAGCCTTAGTGACGAAATGCGGTATTACCGACGAACGTTATGCCGACGGGCGTTTTCCATCGGCGATTTAGTCGGTAAAAAAATTATCGACGAACTCTGAATCTCATACCGACAGAATATGTCCATCGATAAAACTGTAAAATCTTGTAGTGGTTGCTCTATGAAATATTAGGGTGATTTCTTCAATCGAGATTAATAACATGTTTGAGATTATGGTAGATGTCGTTTTTCAAAGTGTTTTTTGCTTGGAAATACATCACAATAATGTTTTTTTTCAAAAAAAAATATTTTTGACATAGGCATATCAAAACAATTCAAAAATATCAAAAAACTAATTTAAAGCAAATAAATCCAAAATTTGTTTAAGAGCTATTAGACCGCTAAAACAAATATTGCCTAAATATATTTAAATAAGGATTTGTTTTGACATTAGAAATAGGACATCAGATGAACCCAGTTCATCAGCAAATCCCTGTCTTAATCCATAATGGGAGACCCATCTGTGAGTCAATGGTCATAGTTCAATATATTGATGAAGCTTGGAGCCATAAACCTTCATTGTTGCCTTCTGATCCTTATCGACGTGCACATGCCAGGTTTTGGGCTGACTATATCGAGAAGAAGGTAAGTTATTAGTACTGATCAAAATTTGTTTTTTCTGTCTTACTGTGTTTAGTTTTTGAAAGGTAACATTAATGAAGTATTGACATGCAAACTGGTTTCGTCCAGATTTATCCTATTGGAAGGAATCTATGGGCATCTGAAGGTGAGGTCAAAGAATCATCGAAGAAGGACTTGATTCAGTGCTTTAAGATTTTGGAAGAAGAACTCGGCGACAAGCTATATTTTGGGGATGAGAGCTTTGGCTATATAGACTTGGCACTTATTCCGTTCTACAGCTTCTTTTACACCTTTGAGACCCTAGGAAACTTATGCATGGTAGCCGAGTTCCCTAAGCTCGTGGAGTGGGGCGAGAGATGCTTGCAATAGGAGAGCGTCTCCAAGTCTTTAAGTGACCAAAAGGAGGTTTATGAAGTCCTTTTGCAGATCAAACAGAAGCTGGGGATTGAATAAATATATAATATGCAAATGGAGAGTGTATCCAAGTCCATTCTATTGTGGCATTTTATGTTTTCTTAACTTGTTCTGGAAGAGTATTCGGTTGGTTAGTTCAGCCTGATAATAATAAAGGGTTCTTGGATATTAAACTCGAATCTTCTAAGCAGGGAAACTTATTAATTGCTAGAATGAGCAATCCAATTGCAGATTCAAAAAAATCACCCCAACATGACAGAAAGGACCGGCAAAAAATGGCAAAAAACAACATAATGCATTAGCAAAAAACAAATATTGTTCCACCCTTTCTTATTTATATGTATGCGGCAGTACACGATAGTAACTATAGGAATTATAACATTGAAATACTCCTACAGTAATTCCTATACATATATATACATGCTATACATTTTATAATATGCCCCCTCAAGCCAAGGGTGGAGGATCGACCAGAAGCTTGTGAAAGCAGTAAATGAAGCAGCAGAAAGTGGTTTAGTAAAGACATCTACAAGTTGATCCTGGAAGGAGATAAAATGAATCTGAATCTCTTTCTTCGCAACCCAGTCTCATACAAAATAATAATTCACCTCAACATGTTTAGTACGAACATGGAAAATAAGATTCATTTAGAGATAAGTGGCTCCGAGGTTATCACACCAAATGGTAGGAGCAGAGATAGAGTGAACCTGCAGATCTGTTAACAAATATTGAAGCCAGATGACCTCAGTAGTACCATCTGCAAAGGCCTTATACTTGGCCTCAATAGAGGAGCGAGCAACTATGTGTTGCTTGCCTGACTTCCATAAAATCAGCATCTGACCAAACAAGACAAGGTAATCTTCCGTAAATTTGCTATCATCAATACTATCGGCCCAATCTGCATCCGTAAAACCATGTAGAGTAAAGGAGGAATCTTGAGTGATATGGAAACCATAAGATATTGTACCTTTAAGGTAGCGTAGAATATGTTTAACGGCGGCCCAATAAGAATCTGTAGGAGAATGCATAAACTGACAAACTCTGTTAACAACTAAACAAATATCTGGGCAAGTGAAGGTAAGATATTGAAGAGCACTCAAGATTTAACAAAACCATGTAGGATCAGAAAATAGATTATCTGGTAGTATGGGAACTTTCGAAGTAAAGACTAGAGTATCAATGAGTTTGCAGGAAGTCATACCAGCCCGAGTAAGGATGTCAAGAATATATTCGTGTTGTCGCAAAGATTGAACCCAAACCGTGGACTGAACTTCAATACCCAGAAAGTAATGAACTACGCCTAAGTCATGAAGCTTGAATTCAGAGCTCAGTAACTGTACTAGGTGATGAAGCATAGCAGAGTTGCTACCCGTAAGCAAGATATCATCAACATACACCAAAAGATAAAAGATATTAGTACCATTAAACAAGATAAACAAGGAGGTGTCAACCTTAGAGGCGTGAAAACCAAAAGAGCAGAAAATAACTCAGACGAGTGTACCATGACCTCAGTGCCTGTTTTAAACCATACAACGATTTGTGTAATTGGCACACATGAGATGGAAGAGTAGAGTCAACAAAACCTGGAGGTTGTTTCATGTAGACTTCTTCAGTAAGAACACAATTGAGAAAAGCATTATGAATATCAAGTTGGTGAATCTTCCAATTACGCGAAACCGCAATGGAGAAGACTAATCTAGCGGTGACTTGCTCAATAACTGGACTGAATGTTTCAGAGTTATCAATTCCTTCTTGCTGGGTAAAACCTCTAGCAACCAAGCATGCCTTGTAATGCTCAATGTTGCCATCAACACGACGCTTTATCCAATACATCCATCGACTACCAACAACATTCATCAAAGGATGAAAAGGAACTAAAGATCAAGTGTGATTAGAGCGCAAAGACTTTATATCATCACACATAGCATCATGCCAAACCGCATACCTATCAACATCAGAGAATGCAATGGGTTTAGAGGTTGGAGAGAGCATTACCCGAGATAAAGCAGGAACAGCGGCAGTGGAAGCAACTAGATTTGCTGTCACAGTCGAAGAACCATAGGATGTCTGCTGACTAAGGGTGGTGATGCAGGAAGAGATGGTGGAAAAATGGAACCCTGCTGCAACAGATAAGAGGAGAAATATTCAGTCCAGCCGTGTAAACCCTCTGGGCGAAAAATCATAAATTGACTAATTTTATGTAAAACAAAAAAATTCATAACTCTTGATCAAGTTATCAGAAAATTCTGAAACTTTGTGTGAAGCCTTTTAATATCATGTCTTAGCTTGGGTTAAAATTTTAGAAGTTTTGGAGAAATTTGGATATTTGACGAAAAAGCACAATTTGACCAGTTTTACGTTATTGGATGTAATTTTTAATCCGACCATCAAATTAAGCTAAAATTTTACAAAGGACCTTAAACTATATTAAATAAAATCTGGTTAAAATTTTAGGATGAACGGAGCTTGGTAGTGCTAGCAAAAAAATAAGGACCATCAAATAGAAGCAACAAGACTCATTAAAGGTAAAATGGTTATTTGCCATTAAAAAATAAAACAAATCAGCTCTCCCTTTCTTTTATATACTGACGACTGGGCAGAAGTAGAATGGAAAAAGAAAGAACATAAAAAAACGAGAGAGAAAGAGAGAAAAGTAAGGAAAAATAAAAAAATTGAGAGAATAACCTTGTAAACTTGCAAAGTTCAACTTATAAAACACTAATCTAAGGAAGAATCAAGTGAAGGAAGGAGAAATTGAGAGAGGGAATTTGGCTAACTTTGGGAGAGAAGAGAAATTGGAAGAAAGTCAATTGATAAGCATTGGATGTTTGGATTTAATATTTGATTTAGATGTTTTAAAAATTACTTGATTAAGTTAGGAAGTAATTTCATGGAATTTTACTTTAATTTTCCTTAAATCCTTGATTCTTGAACTTAGGGTTCTTATGGGAATTTGGGGGATTTAGGAGGGGAAGGAAAAATGATGAAGTTGAAGTGGAATAGCATAAAAACAAGTTGAAATAACAAGTAAATGAAGAAAAATTTGGGGAAAGAAAAGGAACATGACATTCAACCAAATAAAGAAAAAGTCGAGGAATGAGTTTTGATGTTAATGTTTAGGAAACTATGTTTAATCATGATATTTGAAATAAGTAAGAAAGACTAAATGAAGAAATAGCATTAAAGTTTAGAGAAATAAGTAAATTCAATTTAAAAGAGAATTGAACTAGTTAAAAGGAAGCATGAAGACAAGATGTTTAGATTGTGTTTGAATATAGTTCTTACATATGTTTAGATAAAATAAATAATATGATGTTAAGGCATAAAAAATAGAAGGATTATTTGATGGAGGAATTATGAACATAAAGCAAGAAAAGAAGGAACTTGATTTAAATACGTGGTTCTATATGAAATAATGATGTTATGTTTGAGAATGAATTTTTATTAGAACAAATTACAAATAAAAATTAAAAAAAATTATGTGCTTTGCGTTTCGGCGCGAAAGAAAAATATTAATGGACTAATGATATAATGACATTTGATTGACTCAGGAGTTGTGTCTGGAGCTGGTTATCAGACAGAAGGAGTTGGGTCATCACGAGTAGAAGGTAGGTGATTCGTCACCTTATTTTGTATATTAGTTTTCCCTAAATATCTATGTTGTTTATTTAATTGATGTTAAAAGAATGAAGCAAATGAATAAATTGAGTGATTATTACAAATGAGAATTATTGGTAATTTATGTGAAATTATCGAGATTATTATTTGGCTAACAAAAGAGGTTAGCTGGATGCTGGGTAATTCGTATGGAATTACCGGATTGATTTTGGCAACCAAAATGGGTTAGCTAGATTCCTTGGGTAATTAAGAGAATTACCGGGTTTATTGGTTAACAAAGAGGTTAACCAGATATGGGGTAACTCATATGGAATTACCGGATTGATTGGCTAATAAAAGAGGTTAGCTGGATGTTGGATAATTCATATGGAATTATCGAATTGATTTTGACAACCAAAATGGGTTAGCCGGATTCCTTGGATAATTAGGAGAATTACCGGGTTTATTGGTTAATAAAGAGGTTAACCGGATATGGGGTAATTCGTATGGAATTACCGGATTGATCAGCTAACAAAAAAGGTTAACCAGATGATGGGTAATTCGGATGGAATTACCGGATTTATTGGTAACCGAGAAAGGATAACCAAATTTTTTAGTTATTATATGAAAGTGTTAGAATTATTAGTAATCGAGATGAGTTAGCTGGATATTAAAGTTTTGAAAAGATTACGTAAATTAATTGATTGAAGTTAGAAGTATTAAATTTCAAAGGTTAAGAGTGAAATAATTAATATATGACTAAGATATTGAGTAAATTGATTAATGTGGTTATTGTTGAAACAGGTACATCGCGAGGTGATACATATCGTTAGATGTAGGATTTTTCTGTTTATGAATTATCATTTTTGAATGTAATATTTATGTCTTTATTTTCTTTGAAAACCTTTGTGTTGTAAAAAACAAGTAGAAGATGTGTAATATGTAGTGGATGTATTATATATATGTATAGATGTTAGTATGGTTGGATCATTTTCAAAATAATAAGATAAGTTTATAATATAAAGTAGTAGAATACATTAGATGTTTTAAGATAATATGACTTTTAATCTTAATATTGTATTCATTTAGTCTAAATGCATATATATAGTTAGTTAGCATTTATTACTCTTTAGTGATGAAATTATTTATCTTTTAAATTGTTTGAGTAATACTTTTATGTTGGCTTATTAATTGATATTATGAGACTTGAATATATTGATAAGTATAAGTATTGAGAGATTGTTTGATGAATGGGATGTGATCCAGGATAATTGGATCAAGATGAAAGTTGCAATGACATATAATAGAAGTGTTGTCGATAACTTAGTACCAACGACAATAGAGGAAACTCTGCCAAAATTTTCAAAAACAAATTCCATAATCTTAGACATATTGTTCAATTCTTGACATTTGTAAAGAAATGTTTGAGATTTTATGACATTATAATTTGAGGATGTTACAAGTCGAAGGAGTAGAGGAAGAATCTGTCGTAAGCAGAGGAATGGCAGTAGAAGCAGAACCTGTAATAGTTTTAGCGTTGGCAGAATAAAGAGAAGCAGAAGTGGAATAGCGGGTTGACCCAACACCAGTAGAGGTGTCATGATGGAAACCATAGGAAACCGATCTTCTATCTGTACCTGTAGCAGCATGGTTAGATAAGCATGCATGTTATGATGGGGAAGGTAAGAGGTGGGGTTGTTACAGGTGAGCAGAGAGTGGTGGGTGAGCAGAGGTAGAAGAGTGATGTTGAGGGGTCGTAGGGGTGTGAAACAATGGTGAATGTAGTAGATTTGGGATGAAGGCAGTGGTGGGTGGTATGGAGGAAAGAGATGAGGATTGTGCAATCTATTCAGATCTGTCAAACGGAAACACATGTTCATGAAAACAGACATGACAAGAGATATAAATGCATGGAGATGCAATGTCAAGACATCGATAGCCAGAGTGAGAGGAGCTGTAACCGAAAAACACACATGCAAAAGAATGAAAATCTAATTTATAATAGTGGTAGGGACACAAAAAAGTAAAGCAGAGACACCCAAAAGTACGTAAAAAAGATAATCGAGAGACCATTGAAACAGACAATCAAACGGGGATCTATTGTCGAGGATAAGAGTAGGCATGCGATTTATAAGATAAACAGAGGTTTCAAAAGAATAATTCCAAAATCATAATGGTGTTTTACATTGTCCTAGAAAAGTAAGTCCGGTTTCCACAATATACTTATGACGACGTTCTATTGTGCTATTTTGTTCATGAGTGTGAGGACAAATCAGACAATGATGAATACCAATTGTCTGAAATAAAGTGGATAGTTTGTGGTATTCGCCGCCCCAATCAGTTTGAACAGATTGAGAGACACCCAAAAGTACGTAAAAAAGATAATCGAGAGACCATTGAAACAGACAATCAAACGGGGATCTATTGTCGAGGATAAGAGTAGGCATGCGATTTATAAGATAAACAGAGGTTTCAAAAGAATAATTCCAAAATCATAATGGTGTTTTACATTGTCCTAGAAAAGTAAGTCCGGTTTCCACAATATACTTATGACGACGTTCTATTGTGCTATTTTGTTCATGAGTGTGAGGACAAATCAGACAATGATGAATACCAATTGTCTGAAATAAAATGGATAGTTTGTGGTATTCGCCGCCCCAATCAGTTTGAACAGATTTAATTTTTAGTGAAAATTGACGCTCAACGAGAGTCTGAAATTGATGAAAGATAGAATAAACATCAGACTTGGCAACAAGAGGGTAATACCATATATAAAATTTATTTATGTACGCATTAATAAAGATAACAAAATAACAAAAATCTTTCGAAGAAAATAAAGAAGCAGGACCCAAAACATCACTAAAAATTAATTCAAATGGAGCAGAAGTTTTGTGACCTATAAGTCCTTAGGACAGACACGATGATTTTCCTAATGGACAACTTTGAAATTAAAAATTAAAATGTTTGTAATTATAAATAATCTTATTTTTCAAGACTAACAATTGACAAATACGAGAAGTCGGATGACCTAGTCGACGATGCCATAAATCAGCAAAAGCATAAATGCAAGGAGACCAATAAGCTTGAGGAACTGACGTGACGAAAGACCTGGTCAAAGCATAGAGACCATCTTTACTCTAACCTGAGAGGAGTACTTCATTGGTGTTGAGATCCTTGACATAAATCACAAATGGATGAAATTCAAAGTAAATATTGTTATCAACATAGAATTTCTTAACAGAAAGCAAAGGTTTCGTAATATGCGGAACATGAAGAATGTTAGACAAAGTGAAAGTATGATGTAGTGTATGTATTTTAGTATGACCGATATGAGATATGGGAAGTCCTTTGCCATCACCAACATGAAAATTATCATTACCGAGATATGGTTCTGAAGCAACCAAATTTGCAAGATCAAGTGTAACGTGTTGATTAGCACCGATGTCCGAAAACCAATCGGCAGTACCTATTGAGGAGACATTACTCAGCGTCAGATTTGCACTATGCTACTATCCATATCCATAGTGCTGAAGTTGAGGACAATAAGGGTCCGTATGGCTGAATGTTTGGCACAATTGGCAACGTGTATTCTGCCCCCTATTGCGCTACTAATTTCCCTGCCAATTACCTTGCCTGCCATCACTGTTGGAGGGTCCATGAAAGCTGCGAAAATCTGGTCTGGACGCAACAAACATGTTCCCTCTACTGCTTAACTAGTTGGGACGTCATCCTCCATGAAAAGGGCCCCTGTTTCGACCAAAATTTCTAGAGGACTAGCGTTGAGAAAGAAAGGCTGAAGAGGGGTGTTAGGCGTGGGCAGCAGATGGGCATTGATGACAGCAATCCATATAGATGTAAGGGATGTCTTGTGAAGAAAATCATGCTTTAAAAGATGACTATGAAGATAGGCATACGAGAGGGGTTCTACCTTGGTCACAAGGCTTATTACTAGATCCTTAAACTCTTCTCAAAGACCATAAAACACATACAAGTTAAAATCCTCCAGTGAAATAGGCCGGTCAGCAGCGGCTAACTCATCAAATAATGCCTTAGATTTTTGCATAAACTGAGTTACCGACTCATCACCTTGTCGAAGATCTTGAAGGGAGCCATGAAGTTGCATAATACGAGAATTGGACGTGGAAGCTAAAGCTTGCTCAAGTGTGCGCCAAATAGAACTCAAAGTTTGGCAGTCAATAACAAGATGGAGAACCTCCATGGATAGCGAAGAAAGTAGAGCACTTAAAATGAGTTGGTCCTGCTATTTCTAACGAAGAAAAGAATGATTTACCTGAAGAGAGGTATCATCGGCAGTAAGTACATGTGAAGAAGGACAAGAATTTGAGCCATCAACAAACCCGAAAACTCCTTGGCCTAGGAGATATAGCTTCTTCATTTGCATTCGCCAATATAGATAATTGGTATTTGTTAATTTGAGAGAGATGACTTGGTGAGTATGAGAGAGGGAGACAATGGTAGCGGCAACGACAGAGAAAGGCTACAACAGAGGAGTGTTGTTTGGGTTAAAAAGAGCATGACCACCATCTGTTGGTTGTGGCCACAAATGTAACGTGGAGAGGAGGAGACTAGTGCTGCATTAAAGGAGGAAACCGACATCGGCAGTGCTGCAAAGGGGGAGGCAGTAGGCGGCTGAGAAAAAGAGTCCATTGCAGAGGGGAGAGAAAGTGTTTTAATTTATTTAGGGCTCTGATACCAAGTTGAGAATAATAGAATGGCTTAAGTTATCTCTTAGCAAACCTTTCCTATTTATATGTATGCGGCAGTACACGGCAGTAACTATAGGAATCACAACATTGGAATAATCCTACATTAATTATATACACACATTCTATAATATCACATAATATTATGATTACTAGGAAACCTGATAGTCTATGAAAGTCCAGGTAAACGTACTATTTGTGCAAGGGGAAAACTCATCACTACCTGTGCATCCTACCTATAATAAGCTGCATTATTTTTTTGTCTGACATAAATTAAGGTATTGTTGTGTTTTCTAACCGTTGATTTATCTAAGGTTTAAGAAAAGTCTTCTTTAATAAGGAGATCCTTATCTTATCATATTAAAATTCTAGCCGTTCTAAAGTCAAAACATAAAAGAGAAAAAAATATATATTTTTATTCAATATCGGGAATACGTCTTATGTATGGGTTCATAATCTTGTATATTAAAAAAACTTTTGGTGTTTTTGAAATGTAGGACAATTTCTCATGATTTTAATAAATACAAATATGATTTATTTTTGGAAACTTGGCCATTTGCACACAAATAAAAGTTTATATTTTTAAAATGGGAACTTTTTAATTTTTTGTATTGTTTTTCTGAAATTTCAAAGAAAAACAAGTGTGTTTAATATCAGGTCAGTATCTTATAATACAAGTCTATAACCCAAATATTAAATAAAATGGTTGGGAAATAGGCAAGGGATCCACAAATAATTTTAAAATGGTCCTTGAAAGTTTTCGGAATTTCTAGAAATTATTTGAGATCTGTTTAGCAAAAGCATAAAAAATGAGAAAAGAAACAATACTGGAAAAACAGTAGAGCTAAAAATCAGAGGCTTAAAAATTATTTTAAGGTCGTGTTTGGCTAACACGCCATAAGAATAAAATATGGTGCGTTTTTCTTTTAAGAATTTTAAGTTAACTGAATGTTGCCTTAGCATAAATGGACTTAGCACAGCCACGTGGGTTGAGCTTCCTCACCCAAAGGCCTAAACCCACAAATATGACCCAAAACTAGAAAAGAAATAACGAAGATCAAAAGAGGAGAAAACATTTAAATTTACACAAGAACATGATGAACACTTGGATCAAACCCAAAAACTAAGATTCAATATCAGCCATATTACATCAAATCTAAGACACATAAACATGTACAATCAAAAGTATAACAAGATTTTGGGGCTTGATTATCACAACAAACAACCTAAAGTCATGAATATTATTTGATTTTATGCAAAATATAAAATGAAAAAAGTGAATATCAAATTTCATGATTTAAGTGTTTTTAAACCAATAAGGTCCTAAATTAATGATCAACAAGATAAAATACATATGCAAGAGCCAACAATTGATCAAAAAGATATGCAAAACATGGACCCAAGACCATCTTCAATAGACAAATGTGAAACCCATAAAGTATAAGAACCCAAAAATGCTCGGTAGAGGTTTTAAGAAACTTGAACAATACAAGCTATTAAACAAGGCAATCTAACAAAACTTGAACAATACAAGCTATTTTTAAAAGCATGCTTAAACATCTCAAAACAAATATTTAATAGTTTTTAAAACTAGCAAATGACTTCAAAGGATGCTTAACAATTATTTTGAGCAGCAATTTAAAAAGGCAAAACAGAAGGGGGAAGGGGTCTGCTCATTAAGCTCCACCCCCTTATCAAAGTTTGAAAGTTTACCTTGTAAATAAAATGTGGATTCATTCCCCAAATATGTTAGTAAGCCATTCTTCTCTCTTCTTCTTTTGTTTTCCCTCCCCTAGATGTCTAACAAACTCTTAGATCTTTTAGAAAAGATTAGGAACCTCATAACGAAAACCTGACAAAAAATGACTGATAAGGGCACCTTCCATGAATTAATCGTGGCAAATAGAAGATTATTGAAGTAAAAAAAACCATATACCTTGTATAGGGGATGTATATCTATCATGGGGATCAAATCTCATCTAATTTGAAGTTCTAGAACTCCACATTCATTGATAGGAAGATGAGTCCTCAATCAGCTTGAAATTGTCAAATACAAGGGAAGTTAATCAGGGACAAGATGTTATTGAGTTCAATGAGTCAAATGAAGTATAAACATGTGATGAGGATAGTTGATCCTTGTAGATGAGATGTTTCTCAGTCGAGTTGTAGTGGTCGGGGCCTCTAGCGTGGTCGGAGATCCATGTTTATTCACTTGAAAGTGGCAACTCGATCAGCCTTCTCGGTTAAAAGAGACAATAAAATAGGGATAGACCATGTGTCACTTGGTTTATTCATTAAAAACAAGTGACATGTCATCTACTTAAACCCTAAAATTAGGGTTTTCTAATTAGAAATTTGATAAATTTTAATTTAGTCTCTATTGTTCCAATTTAAGTTTAAACATCCTTAATTGGAACAAAACTAATTAATTTTATGTAATTAGACCATGTCAAAAATCAATTGAAACCCCCACGACCCCTCAATTCTCTAGTTATATTCGATGACCATAATTATTAGGCTGTGAACAATTTAATGACGTTATGGACAAACACACACTGTCCCATTTTATGCCAACCTTCGATTCAATTTTGATGGTAGAATCATACATAAATTAATATATGTTTATAATACTTTTAAAAGAGAAAGATCAGCCCTCCCAGAAATTTATATATATATATAAAAAAAAAAGAGGCTTTATTCAATAGAATCGCTATCTCTTTGTATAATTCATTGTTCGGATTATCTCTCTCACTTAACCCCATGCCACGCCATGAGCTCCAAAACAAATTCATAAGCTTTGTGCTGGTCGAGCACAACTGACTTTGAAACAGTTTCCCTTTGCGAGCATCTCTTAGCCCATGCCACGATCTCGGGGCACTCCTCTTCCATGGAAAATCTTCCGAGGGTCTCAAACGCGTAGAAAAAGCTGAAGAAGGGAATAAGCGCAATGTCTATTAGACCAAAACTCTCACCCCCAAAGTAGGGCTTGTCTCCAAGCTCTCCTTCCAATGCTTTGAAGCTTTCTATGAGACTCTTCTTCGCTGCTTCTTGGCGTTCACCTTTTCTTGCCCATAACAACTGCGCGTTTGGGAAAATCTGCAAATGCCCGTTCATTTTTATCATCGGACAGTTTTTATAAAGGTGAAGAAGTGTTGAGCTTTGACGTGATTAGTTGCTTAAGAATCATGGCTACCAATTTGAAAGTCTCAAAACTTCGCATCTTGGAATCAATATATGAGAAGTTAGAGGGAGGAATGCATCCTCCATTACATATGCCTAATGTCTAGTATGTTCTCCAATGAGAGAGAAGGAAATTTTCCGAAAAAACAAGGTTTCAAAAAAAAATCGATATATTGAATAAAGGAGAACAAATTAACTAGCGAGAGGAAAAGAAAAGGATGGCTCACATGTTTATCCACGTAGTCAGCCCAGAACCTAGCATGAGCCCTCTCAAAGGGATCGGAGGGGAATAAAGGAGCTTTGTGTTTCCAAACTTCATCGATATATTCAATTATGATGAGTGATTCACAAATCGGCTTTCCTTCATGGATCAAAACAGGGACTTTCTTGTAAACAGGGTTCATCTCTAGAAGCAAAGAACTCTTGTTGAACAAATTCTGTTCTCGGGACACATAATCTATTTCCTTCTCTGCCAGAGCAATTTTCACCCTCATTGCAAAAGGACTAGCCCAGAAACCCAGTAATACCACGTCAAGTACAAATGACATTGTGGATCGAAGGGGTAAAAAAAGAACAGAAAAGAACAGGGAGTACAAACGAAACCCGCTTATGCGAATTCTGTCATCTAGATCTTTTTTCCTCCAGCTTTACGTTTTTGAAAGTTGATTTTGCCCCAAAATATATATATTAAAAAGAAAAAAAACGTCCAAGAGCCGTCAAAGAAAACAGTACTTTATTATTTTTATGGATTGAAACAGTATTTGTATTATTTTATCTTCCTTATAAAAAACAAACAAAGCTTACTTTGGAGTAAAACCATTTTTTTAGGGTTTTTTTTTTTTCTCTTGCACAATAAAATAATGCCGACACTTGAAAGCAAAAGGATTATTAAACTTGCAAAAAAAGACTCCTCAATGTGTTCAGGGGCTTCATGATAATTTAATAATATCAAATATAAATATTGTTTTAAAAAATTATAGACATGTATGTTACAGATGTTAGAACATGAATAATTGACACGTGCAACATCATCCAACAATCGAACATGGTATTCCTAGGTGGCATATAAATCATCTCAATAACCCCCCTTCACTAATGAGCGACACATGTAATTTACTAACAACTCCTCAATTTATTTTTCCTTCAAAATTAATCTTAATTTTTTTTATTATTATTTATTTTATTTAAAAAAATTTATAAAAATAAAATTACTTTTTAATTTCATCTCCCTTCAATTTTTTTATCTATCAAATCTAATCCTTATTCCTTTAATTATTATTTATTTTATTTAAAATAATTTTTTATGTTCTTTTCTTTTCTTTTCTTTTTATCATTTTGACAGTACTAGTATCCTCGTACCAATTTCAACGCCCTCGCTTGGTTCTGAAGCAAACCATCCATTGTTTTAACATAAATGTCAAATAAAACATAAACCGGGCCTGCTGTATTTAGGATCTTAATCCATCTAGAATTTGTTTAGGAGATCAATTTGAAAATAAAGTCATTTTTTAAAGTATTTGTTTTTAGAAATATATTAAAATAATATTTTTTTATTTTTAAAATTTTATTTTTAACATCATACATGAAAAAATCTAAAAACACTAAAAACAAATTAATTTAAAACTAAAAAAAATCAAGATTTTTTTAAAATCAATGTTATAATGTCAGGGCCAAAGATATGCAGATTAACGTGCCCAACAAAACAAATAATCATCAAATGCCTGACTGATAGAAACTGATAAAAAAAAAAAGTAATAATAAATCTGTACTCAGTTAAGATAATCCCTCCACTTAAGTTTTATTTAATTCTATCTGCAACAAATGAAAAAATAAAATAAAATTAGATGCATGATAACATCACTCTTCCAAATAGATTAGCCAAAAGTAAGACAGCTACCTGCAACGTCGCTCTAGGTCTCCGTGACTCCCCATGATCATTGTATATTCGACGTATCTCTAATTGCTAACGCCAAATAAGGATAGTATATGATACTTCCTCTTGCCTCCAGAATCCAGATTCATATTCAGCTTCCATGGAAAATGTTTAATTTGAAAAGGATTTTAGGCGTGTAACAAGCCAACATGCAACAGATCCATGCCCTCGGATCAGATGCACATCCCAGAAAAAAAGGCGATCAAAATGTATGCATGACAAACCAAAATAATAATAATAATAATAATAATAATAATAAGACAACTATGTGCTAATTAAGCATCAATGTTATCAAAGAAGGTGGAGCGGGGGGCAATTAAAGGAATAAAACCATGTCATGCTTTAAGGGCAAATTCATAGATAGTGTATGGATTCAAGGACTATCCAGCCACATTTTTACTAAAAGAAATGCAATGCATCCATAAAATGAGGATTTTATGCTAAAATATAGTCAAAAAAGGTATGGTACAAAATCTATAGGATTTCTGACTCGTTCTCGGCCAAAAACCAACTTTACAGCCTTAAGGAAGAAAAT
Organism: Populus x sibirica; assembly: GCA_019202695.1. NCBI lineage: Eukaryota > Viridiplantae > Streptophyta > Magnoliopsida > Malpighiales > Salicaceae > Populus > Populus x sibirica. The sequence goes on from JAGMVL010000129.1 coordinate 280,438, forward strand.
TTCTGGCAAGATTTTGAACCCAGCCTTCTCAGCACCAACAATGGTGCATCTACCAGTATAACATATTGCCGCAATTAAGAATAAAAAAGACAAGATAATGACCTCTTGTCACTGCAAGCAATTGCTCAAAGATACAGGCCACAACAGATACCCAGCTATGATCTCAAGAACTGGCATCTATGTCAATACATCAATTAGTGATACAGATTATACACCAAGCTCCTCCAGCTACAAAATCAAGAGACTGCAAAAATATCATAGCAGAAAAGTTATGGTCATGCAACCAGCCAAACTGTGATACAAAGACTCCACATAAATAAATGAAAAACCAAAAAAAAAAACCCTCAATTACCAGTTGAGTTCCCCAAAACTGCTGACGAATGCCGTTTCTCTTGACTAAATGACTGGAGGCGTTTGACAAGGTCCTCTTTCAATGACTCGGGTATTTGGGAAATAAAGGTTCTCTTGGCATCTGCAATCAACAACTTCCTGCATTTCAGAACAAAGGGAACACCAGTTTAAAGCCATAACATTAATCCTATTTAGATAACTCTATTTCATTGTACAAAACATGCAACCACCAGAGAAACATGACAAGAATGGCACAAGTTTACTACAAAACTTTGATGCTAGTAATTTCTCTCATTACTAATGGCTTTGCATGTTTCTCTGGTGACATTGAATATGAAGAGAAATTACTAGCATCAAAGCTTTGAACATAAATCAAACTGTACAGAAAATCAAACTAAATGAGACTTACTTTAATTCAGTACCACTTGGTTTGTTTCCTGCTTCATGAACACACAACCTCTTTCTCGCACGCATAAAATCATAAACCTTATCAAAAAAACCGCATGATCCCAAAATCAAAGATGCCTGTTGCTTGAGGCTGAAACAGAATATAGAAGCACACAAACAAGCAAAAAAAATAGTAAGAAAAGTAAAGATGATTAACCAAAATGGTTAGCAAGCACATAATTAACATTCAACTACCCGAATAATGAATAATGTTTAATGTAGCGACATCCAGTTTCAACAACTGATTCATGAAATGGCTCACCAATGAAACGATTTCAAAAGAAATTCATCAGAATACTAGGCTTTAGTATTAAGATCTAAAAGTCCAACACAGCTTCAATCCAGCTAGTCACAATCAGGATCTAACTTGAGAGTTTAAAATTACTAAATAATCACAACCACAATTTAATAAACACAAATCAATCAAAATAAACTTCAATATAAATTGGGAAATTTAGGTTATTCCACAGAAGCTAATCAGTTTTAAATAAGACTTCAAAACAGATTAAGTATAATGTAACATACGCTTCTTTAAATTCTTCAATTTTGGCTAGAGATTGAGCATCCTGTGCAAGCAAAATGGAGGTGTCCTCCTTTAGCTTTCTCTTCAAACCTGAAATGTCAGCACAACACTTCTTACTGCCATTTTGCATTTCAAGGTGATCATGTACTCTTCCTGTTGTCACCTTACTTGTTGTACCATTACTGTCACAGACAAGGGGCTTTACAGAATTAAAAGCAGCATTTTGAGAATGACCGTTTTCACTTGCTGCTGCAAATGCATGACAGTTTTCACCTTCTACAGCATCAACATTTTTATGCTTTTCAAAACCATTACTGCTTGTTACTGTTGACACATCTTTGTCACGTTTCTCCACATGAACTGTCTCTTTTACATTCCCATTCATTCCCTTGTTTTGACCCTTCAGATGATCAACCTTTCCATTAACGGATAGAGGGGTACTTTTGGATCCAGAGTTCCCACAAATGCTAGACTTTACCGGTGGGCTTGAAGGCACTCTATCAATCCTAGAGATGGCTGAAATATCCTTTTTTGAAGATTGTTCAACTTGTGGTTTTGTGGGCAATGCTTTCAGAGGAACAGCACCCTTTGAACTTTTAAATTCCACACATCCATTTGATTCGCGTGATTTTACTCCATAGGAAGCAAAAGAGGAGGCAGCGGATGCTGGCCTTTGGTTAGTACGAGAAAAGAAGAGAACATAGACCTTCTCTGACAAAACCTCCTGCAGGGTAGAGAGTGTCACGTATGAATCATTGCAGCAATACCACCGACCCATTGCATCCTGCACACAAAACAATGAAATAACATCAATAACAATTGAAGTTGCTGCTTTTATAACTAGCACAAACCAAAATTAATAATGAAGTACATAAAAAACCCAGTAAACAGACCTTTATATATGCATAATAGTGTCCAGATTCCGGGGAGTATCCAGAGTGCACAATGGTACCAAAAAGATTATACTCAGGTTGTGGGTCCTGTGATGGATTAAAAAAGGAAGAGAGAATAAATATATATAGAATATGCCATAGCAAGATACAGACAGCTATAGTAAGGATGAACCTTATGCTCCATCAAACATTAGAGTTTCAATCATAAATGAGGCATTGCATCAAAGAAATTACTTTAACTAACATATCATAATGTACTTCGACTTCCCATCAATTCTTCTATAAACATGGGACCCCAAAAAATATATGTACTGCCTTATCATTTTTATATGCAATCATGAGAGAGAACAATCAGCCAGAGGAAATATTGATAACGATTAATTACAAACAAGAAAAAAAAGAAGAAAACAAAACGAAGTCAATGCAAACTATGGATTACATGTGTGCCAATCAGGTAGCTTTTTTCTTTATATAGTTTTATTGTTCCTTTTCATATTTGTTGGGAGGTGGCAGTCACCATCAAATTGAAATCTCTCTCTATTGTCAATTTGTCACCAGTAACCAAATCTTGTAAATTAAAAGAAAAATCATAAATAAGATACTTAAATACCAATTAATTGATCTCAAAAGAGAAAGCACACATGCTAAGACAATGAATTTTGTCTTTCGGTCAGATGTAATATCTGTTAATTTTGTTTTCTACTGTAAAAGCACATTCAGTTTTATCTGAAAAGTAGCAGCCTTTATGCAGCATAAGGTTCTGATCAATTAATTACATTAAAAAGCTCAAAGCATTGACAAAATATGGTCCTCTTCTGCTTAAGTTCAAAATTATTTGTCTCAAAGCATCAAAAGGCTGTAATGCCCTCATTCTTTTTTCAATTTCTAACAGAATGGGGCAATAAAGAGAACTAAATGGTGATTGAGGTGGAGTGTGGAAGCATGGGAAGCGATGGCTTGGCATACAATCTCTCTTAATAGGAGGAATTCTACAAACCACCAGCAAACTAGTTTAACAGAAGATCCCCGAGTTGTAATGGACTGTTATCCCATGTTGTTTCTGCAAATGATGATATTGAAAATCAATGGCAGAATCACTTGTGCTTGACACTCTAAATTGGTTCTATCAGTCTCAGACATAAGTTTCAATTGATTTAGGGATTAATTTATGACAAAAGTGGAAAGTTGAGCAAGAAAACAGTCACATTCATTTATTGTATGCTCTCTATCAACAAAATTCATTATGACATGCTATGATGCCAAGTCATGCAGACAAAATTGAATGGCAGTACTAGAGGAGTTGAAGATGATTTAAGGTATCATGATGTTGTTGGGACTAGGGAGATTACAATTGAAAAATAATACACAGCATAGCAGGAGTCTTCTATTTTTCAGCCTTCCTTTTTAATTGTAGTCTTCTATTTTTCAGCCTTTGTTAAAAAGGAAGGCTGGAAATAACATTCTTTATGACAGTGCAACAGCAAATGGAATATGAATGGTGCCCATGGAACCACAGATTGGTTTTTGCTTGCTTTAATATTTCAAGAAGAGAGATGGAAAATAACAACACATGGAAGGACACTTCAAAGAGCTTTTGAAAATGGTGCTCATTTGTCTTATCCATAAAATGGCGCTCATGACAGGCTAGGGGCTTGTGTTTCCATTCTCATTATATACACATTCAATCTGAACTCCACTGTTTTAAGACAGAGTCTAGCATAAAGATGTCTAAGACTTCAATTCTGCAAATAACAGGATATCCAAAACTTGAAACCACTGCAAGAGCCTTCTGTTTCAGGCAAATGCAACTCTACCAGCTAAAGCCTGGTTCTGAAGTCTGAACCCACTAATTATTTTTTTGAATCTTGTAAATTCAAGGTGATGTGAAAAATATGATAATGATATAACCTACAGTTTACACTCCATCATCAAGAAATTGCGAGTCTAATAGTTTACTTAATTTAATTTCAAACAAGGTCAATGTGTGTTGTCAGAAAGATTGAACATATCAAACAATGAGAAGTGCATTTATAACAAACTATACTCATCGTAAAGAACCCAAGTCCAACCACGCAAATCTACTCAACAGACTGATTGAACCCATCAAATCATCAGTACCTGGCTTGTTTTGCTCATGAAGCTTGAAAGAACCAAAACTTCTTCAAATGCAATGGCCTTATCAATCTTCGCTCCGAATATGCCCTCAAATCTCTGCAAACACCAAAATCCAACAATAACTCTCATTACTCAAAAGCAGCAACACAACCAACTTTAAACACCAAAAACCTAAATAACAACAAGAAGAACAGGATCAAGGAAAGTTAAAACCCACCTTCAATTGGATAACAAGAACATTTGGCGCTTGAAGTATTGACATTTGCTTCCTAGCTGCCACTAGTTTCTGACATCTAAACAAGCAAAGTTTCTCAAACACAACAGCAACAACAAACACAAAAAAGAACAAATAAATTAAAATACTTACTTTTCGCATTTGTATTTGTTATTCCCATCCAAAACCTCTGGCTGAAAAAACTTTTGCATTGCATCTCTTACCGAATAACTATTCAGAACATCTAAACTGATATCCATAATCTCATCAACTTTATTCGACTCATAATTACAACACAAGCACTTCACTTGACTTTGCAATGCACCTCCAAATATCTCCTTAACCACACTCACACCACCACCACCGTTCTCAATCCCTTTCCTTCTGAGTTTTTTCAAACGCAAACACGTATTATGGCACGCATCAATCACATACCGCAAAAATTCGTGAGCATCTTCCTGTCGTCCACAGCGAAAATGCTCAGCAAAAATCTTCAAACAGCTTTGAATCTTAGCTGGCGCGTCAAGCGTGAGATCCAAACTGAGTGAACGGACTATCCGTTTTTCGAGAATACAAAACGGACAGTCTCTCTTTCTATCTCCGTTAGCAACGGAATCACCTTGAAAAAGTCTTTAAGAAATTAACAAAAATATTGAGAGAAAAAAGAGAGAGAGCGCAGAAATTGAAAGTGAAATTGCTTACAGAGAGAGGAGTGCTGGAGGCGCAGGCAGAAATTAGCGAGAGGAGGAGTGTATGTGAGGCACTGAAGGACGCTATTGAGATAACAAGAGTTGCCGAGATTCTTTAACCCTAAAGGAGGACCATTTTTTCGTTTTTGACTAAGCAAACTCGGTTGCCAACTCATTTGCAATTTTTGCAGCTGAAACCCGCCCATTCATTAATAGCAAAACGTAATTGATGATGTTGTTTCTTCATTATCATTTGAAACGATGTCGATTCTTGTCGTCAACCACCACCAGAGCCGCCGTGAGAAGGCGAATCGCATCGAAACGAATCGAATCGAATCGAGACGAGACGAATCTAAGTTATTTTCGTTTTGCTTTTCTTTCTTTATATTTTTAGGGTAGGCCAAAGAAGGAAAGAATTAGGGATTATTGACTAGGAGGGGAAGGGTCGGAATTAAAAATTGAGGCATTTTTTAAAGGGAGGAAGAAGCTGCAGAGGCAGCAGGCCACGATCACCAAACCCGAAAAAAGGCTTCTTTTTTTTTTCTTTTTTCTTTTTTCTTTTTTCTTTTTCTCCTCTCTCTCTCTCTCTCTCTGGTTTTCGAGGGTTTACCCCTCCCTTTGTTTTTGATATTTCGGGGTCCGGGACTCTCTTATTCACTCACTTGCAGTTTTTTTATTTTCTCAATTAATCTTTTATTTTTAATGAAAATATCTGATGCTGTTTCTTTTCTTTCTTTTTCTATGATTTGAACTTGTTATTTATGTAGTCTTGAACTCTATATCCATGTAAAGGATGAAATGATCAATGTGTTTATTACCTACAGTTTGGGATTTCTTAAGAACAAAACCTAAAGTGACAACGAGTCACTGCAAAAATACCTAGGTTTATCTTATTAGGACATGTATAACCCCTTCTAATCCAATAGGTTTTGTAATAATACCTAGATTTCATCCATAGTTAATTGTTCCATGTCTCAAAGTAAGTCCACTCAGTCTGAGATAAAATAATTAACTTCTACTGTGTAATTTAAACAAACTAGGGCTTTATAGATGTGACTCGTCGAGTTTAAACTCTAGTCATTTTATTTAAAGAGTTATTTGGATGAACTGAGACTTCAAAGAATGACATATGATTTCGAGTACGTGAATCGTTCAAACATATATGGATGCCAAATAATCCTAACTTGATGATCAACCAAGATGCTTTCTAAGATAATTGAGGAGTTATTTGAGATGTCTTTAAGATTTTATTGTGACAACCCTTTGTATTAAATGGTGTGGTATCTTTATACTTGGATATGGTGTAACAATACATCTATAGATGAGCGTTGCCTTTATACCTGGTGATGAAGTCGAGGAAAAACCTTCACTAGAGATGTGTATTTTTAGGCTAAAATGTATTATTATTGTGAAAAATTGAAAAAATAAGGCTCTTATGCAAGAAACATTTGCACAACAAAAAAAGAGCTCCATTAAGACTCAAGGCCTTTTATATAGATTTTAGCCTACATGCATTTATTATGGAATAAGATCTTAGAAGATAAATGAGGTTGATGTAAAACTGATCTTTAAAGTATAGGCTTTGCTTTTTATAAAAAGTAATCGTATGACTGATTAAGACAAAGCCATATGTTTTAAACATGTCATTACTTTAATGACAAGGATTATTGGTTAGTAAGTCAATGAAATTTGTTTGATATATGTTATTCATCTACTGAGGGTGTGTTACTCACACATCCTGTAATAACCTAACTTATAACAACTCAATTCAATATATACAACTTATGTGAAACCACAAATAATCAGGGTAAATTCTTTTTAACCAATTCATGTTTTTTAATGTGTTAAGATTCTACTGAAATTTTAACAGAGTCTTCTTTATAATGGGATCGTCCCAAGTGTTGACATCATTGATATATTCCATAAAAAATTCAATTCATCTTAAGGTCCAATCATCTTGGACCATTTTTCATAAATTTATTTCATCACAAGATCTAATCATTCTGAATTGTTTTCATATATCACATAATCAATGAAAGATCACATTTATCTTTTCAACTCATTATCACATACATTTTAATAATTATGTCATGCCCACACCACAGAATTTAACATAAATGAAAGATAAAAAGATAAATCTCTTACATTCTAAGTTAATTAGTAAAATAAAAGAACAATATAAAGTTTTACAATCCTTACTAAAGACATTGAATTTAATTATATAATAAAAGATGTTTTCCAAAATTACATGAGAGTTTACATCAATCCTAGCAACATCATTGACAACTAATAGATGCAATCTAAAGTAGTCTACTACACACCTCGAACCTCTTAAAATCTTGAAAATAATTTAATTTATATTATAAGATATATAAAGTAATAATCAACATAATAGAATAATCAATTTTCTATTAAGTTTCTACATCATAAACAACTTATTAAGAAATTTAAAATGGTGAGCAATCATTTTATCCAGTCAATAAATCAGTACCTTTAGTGTCTCATATGAGGGACTAATCAGATTCTAAACTTCCCGATCATTAGATCAGCTGATGCCTTTAATAGCATCTTAGTATTAGTTAAATTCTTAATTCCTGAATGTTAGATTTACTGACGCCTCTAATACCTCTCTAGATACTAGTCAAATTTATGCTCTCGATCATCAGATCGGCTGACACATCCAGTACCTATCTAGGTACTACTCAAATTCAAACTCCTGATCGTCAGATCAATTGAAACCTCTAGTACCTCTTCAAGTACTAGTCAATTTTTAAGCTTATTTTTCAATGTTCATTTCATAATATATACATTCCTATGCTATGAAACTTGAGGAAAATTACAGAAATTTAACATTAAAACTTAACATAATAACTGTTGAGGAGCCAAACCCCTACCTAATACCAATAATGATCCTACTCCTCTTGTCTAATCTCCAGCTCCAGTGACCTCCCCTGTATTCACAAGTATATACTACATCACTCACTAAGTTTTTTTTTTCCATTAAGACAATTTTCAAATTTTTGTTTAATCTTAAATCTTAAATTAATAGTAAGAAATTTAAAACTTCTTTAAACACACCCATTATGTTTACAAAATTGAATTTTCCTCATCAACATATAACATGAGTTTTCAAGATTTTTTTTCCATTATCTCATCACCCATTTGATACCACTATATTTTTTCTTCATACATTTTATATTTATATCTCTAATTAACCTTGACCAACACCTATATATAAGATAAAAATGCCAAAGTCTTTTCAGATTTCCTTAACTCATTCATGAGGAAGTCATTTTATCTCATAATCAACATAATTAATCCCAAATTCATATATTAACTAATTCAACAATACAATTTCACTTTTTTTACCTAAGGTTGGATGAAACCGTCATTTAAAAGGGGGTGAATTTTCTTTCTAATTTCTCTCAATTAGTTCATTTCCAATATCTTAAATACTTCATATAACATATTTAAACATAAATCTCTCAACCATTTAAATAATTAAGCCCCTCCACTTTATCAAGTCTTAATCAAATTTCCATGGTCAACCAATGGTAGGTTTTTCTTTTCTAATTCCACCTCTTTTATAATCAATATACATTCATGCTAACACAATTACAAACAATATTCATGGAAATTCCATCAAACAATCTTAATTCCTGCACTTTTTTTCCTAGGCCAAAATCCACTAAAAAGGGAAGATATTTTTTTCTTTTCATTTCTTTCAATTAAGTCATTACCTAATTATTTTTCATATTAGCAAACATAAATCAATCATAAAAACAACAATTCAATTAGCCAAAATCCATAACTAAAGATGCACACCACACTAACATATTCAATATTTCTCAAATTACAAAATCATCCAAATTAATTACATGAGTTGAGTTTGTTACCTTAAGTAGATGATAATTCAAGCAAAAAAAAATGCAATAACAACTCTAGCTCCCTACACTTTCCCTTTTCTTCTTCAAATCTTTCTAAAACACCTCACTTTTTATGATTACATTTCTCTAACTACCAAACTTTTCCTTTTTAATCCTTTAACAACCCCTTTTAATTACTTCATGATAGTCTTTTTAAGTGAATTTGGAAAGAAATGAGAAGAAAAATCTCAAAACCCTTATCTCCCTCTCTCAAACATGGTTGTTAACCATTTTAGGGAAGGAGAAAGGTATTTATAAATTGAATTTTTGTTATTTGTATTTTGACCCCACAATCTCATATAATTCATTTTGACCCCACCATTACTTAATTGATTTTTTTCCTTTAACAATTAAATACCATGTCATTTATTCTATTTTATTTAATTTCACTCCTCTTTATTTAATTTAATCTAAATTTAATTTATCCCATTTTATCTTTGAATTAAAATTTTAATAGTTAAAATTATTTTAACCATAGGTTTACACATGCAAACATAATAATGCTTTTGGATAGTCATAATTTATGATTAGGAAAATGACTTTTAATGGTGGATGCACAACCAGTCCTATGTAAGGACATGTGCTCAATACAATGAAGAAAGACACAAGGCTAGTCAAAAGAGGTAGGGACACATGACTAATCCAATAAAAATAACATGTGGCTAGTTGCTTGACCGCTTTTTATGTTCGGCTTGTTTTAACTCGCAAGTGCACGAGTGTGCGATGTAGCAATTAACTCGGTAAGATCGAGGTCATATCCAGAGAGCTAGATCTGGAAATTAAGCTAGGTAACAAAAAAACTCAAGAGAAATTAAATTAACAATAACTTGGTTGAAAATAATTGATGGATTTGTTTTCAAAGATGAAAAAGTGTAAATAGATTTTAAATGACAAGAAAAAGTAAGTCTTGGTCCAAATCAATTTTAATGGTGATGTATTGGTGATTCCTTCAACATATATAAGATAACTCAACCTAATATCAACGATGGTGATATTAGATCGGAAGATATTACAATGAAGTTTAAAAAGATGAAGATTGATTATTGCTTAAGAATGAACAAGTACTTTCATATTAAGTAAGACATTGAATCAAGCAATCTCTATACCAAAACTAAGGTTTGTGCATAAAAATTCAAGATTATAACATTACCTAAATGATTTCTAAAATTTCTTTGCAATAATAAACATTCATGAAGAAAATGAAAAGATAGACATTAAGATTCATTCATATCTTAAAGAACTCACCTCAACCACCATCATCCTTGATTTGGATCCAAGAAGGAAATTAGCCAACCATGATTATATGTAATAACACTTTAATAAATATGAAATAACTTAAATCAAACTGAAATAATAAGTTTTACAATCTAAAGAACCGAAATCTATAAAGAAGAACACAACACAATTGCAGTAAAAATTCGGACACAAATCTGACTCTAACTTTGGACAGAAATTCGACCCTCTTAGAAGCCTCCCCTGGAGATGGCTATTAGAGACATATTTATAGGCCATTCTGATATCTTTCCAGATCATTAAAGAACAGATCATTTGGACATCTGAGTCAAAAGTTATGGACATAACACCGAAAGGTGTTCTGGAAAATCAAATCAGGACAGCTTGGAGAACACTTTGGTGCACGTTTTTCTTCCTCCTTTGTGAGCTGTCTCATTCTTCTTTTTGACCCAAAATAATGTGACAATGTCCCCTCCAGCTTTCCATCCATGTGCTTGCCCTCTTGGATTAATGAATTATCCAAAATAAATCAAATGTTATTTGTTGTGTGGACATGTAAGATCATGGATGGTGCTTGGGCTGATTTGGAGGCTGATTTTGAGGCCGATTTGGGGCTGATTTGGGGCTGAATTTTAAGCATCAAATAAGGATACAAATGTACCTATTATTTGGGCTAAGATTGACATTAAAACCTTAAGTGTTTGATGGTTGAAGTTTGCACACAACATAAGGCAAGTTTGGGCTTGAAATAGATCATATGATATTCTTTTCTAGAATTGGAATAGAATTGATTTTTGAGGCAAATTTGGAGCACTTATTTGAACCAAGATTTTCTTCAATCTTCAACTAAATTTCTCTTCAATTCTTTGTTCCGAATTCCGATGTTGAATTTTCTGAAATAATTCATTTAAGCTCCAAAAACCTATCAAAACATTAAAAGAAACTTCATTACTAAAAAGCACATCAATTATTATAAAAAACCCAAATAAAAATAATAAATACATATGTAAAATAAGAGACTTAATGATACTTTTGATGCACAATCACACCCCCCAACTTAGATTTTGCTAGTCCTCAAGCAAAACAAAACATAAAACCTTTGAAATAAAAAGAATAATAATAACATAATTAGGCTTGACTCATCACACTTAAAGGACCTATCATGCAAACATTGGTATCTTTAACTTAGTGTACACAATAGCAAATAAAAAAAATAAGCATACTCACATTCTCTAAATCAAACATCCATACAAAATTCCAAATTCAATCGTATTTATCATGCAACCAACATAATTGATTCACGCGAAAACTCAACTTGTAATCTTCCCTTCTCACTACTACAAACAAGGTAGCAAACTAGAGAAGTATCTATATTTTTTTTTTTTTTGATGATATTATTCATTCTTTTTTCTTTAAGTGGTCACTTCCCTTTTGACGCGAATACAAACATTTGTGATGAATGCACCCGGTTACTCACAAAGTCACAAACTTAAAGTGCTTTGCATACTCATATTTCAAGCTGCCGTTTGACGTAAAGATAAACATTTGTGATGAATACCCCTAGTTACTGAGCAACTCAAAACATTGGAGTAGATAGAACTTTGTACACATTTGTGTAATAATGATTACTCTATTTACTTAAACCTTGTTTAGGACTAGATCAAAAGGGATAATCACAAGTAAAGCATCACACTCATCTTTCATGCATAATCACACAACTCACACAACTTTTACAAGGAAAGATGTACTTCAATAATCTTAAGAAAAAAGTATGCTATATCTTGCTTTATAAGATATTATCTATCCCAAATTAAAGCATGCAATGTTCAACACAATAATGAATCCAAAAATGTAATGTTGATCTTAAACAAGTCTCATTCACATACGAATGCAATTTTTTTTTTTTTTTTAACAAGCATGGTTATCTCAAGCATTCAACATAATCAAATATCTAAAATTAAGTTTTTCATTATCCTCAATGTAAAAAAGAAAGAGAAGAAAAGTATAAAGATTAGAAAACTGTTACTCCCCTTTTGTTCTCAAGGATGAATGTCCCGATTGAATTGGACATGAGCCTGACTTCTTGCTTGATTTTTTTTTTTTACCCGCATATCACAACTAAAAGAAAACATTGATTTTTTTTTTTTTTTTGAAAATAAAGAACCTCACACCCCCCAACTTAAAATAATGCATTGTCCCTAATGCATGAACAAGAAAATATAAGAGATGGAAGAAAAAGAAAAAGAAAAATAAATAAAAAAAATGAAAAAAAAAATAAAAATAAAAATAAAAACTCATTACTTCGATACTACAATGGTATTGGATCTTCAAGATCCAATGTCTCAACTTCAGCCACAAAGTTTTCAAGATAAGGTTTCAATCGATGACCATTTACTTTGAAAACATTTCCATTCTTAGGATTTTCTACCTCAAATGCACCATGCTCGGAGATGGATTTAATCACAAATGGACCAATCCATTTTGTCCTTAACTTCCCAGGAAAGAGATGTAATCGTGAATTATACAAGAGAACCTTTTGACCAACATGAAAGGATTTTCTAAGAATATGTTTATCATGCAAGGTTTTTATCTTATGTTTTGAAATTTTTGCATTTTCAAATGCATCATTTCTCAGCTCATCTAATTCATCCAATTGAAGCTTTCTGTTTTTGCCAACCTCGTTTTCATTATCATTGAATTGCCGGATGGCCCAATATGCACGGTGCTCAATCTCAACAGGGAGATGACAAGGCTTTCCATAAACTAGCCTATAAGGAGACATTCCTAAAGAGGTCTTATAAGCAAGTGCGATATGCCCACAAAGCATCAACTAGTCGTAGGGACCAATCTTTACGGTTTGGATTGACTGTTTTCTCTAGAATGTTCTTGATCTCCCTATTTGCCAACTCAGCTTGGCCACTAGTCTGTGGATGATAGGGGGTACTGACCTTGTGAATTACACCATATTTTCTCATCAAAATCCCAACGGGCTTGTTACAAAAATGCTTACCCCCATCACTAATCATAGCCCGGGGCATGCCAAAACGAGAGAAAATATTTTCTTTCAAGAATTTGACCACAACTCGATGGTCATTAGTTCGAGATGCAATGGCCTCCACCCATTTAGACACATAATCAACAGCTACAAGGATGAATTGGTAACCAAATGAACTTGGAAAAGGTCCCATGAAATCAATCCCCCAACAATCAAATATTTCCAAAACAAGAATGGGGTTTAGGGGCATCATGTTACGCCTAGTAAGGTTACCTAGTCGTTGGCATCGGTCACATGCAACACGAAGGCATGGACATCTTTGAACATGGTGGGCCAATAAAAACCACACCGCAAGATCTTGGCAAGTGGTTTTCTTGGAAGAGAAATGCCCACCACAAGGCTAATGCATGACAAAAATTAATTACACTTGGAATTTCATGATCGGGGATGCACCGCCTAACAATTTGGTCGGGCGTATTTAAATAGGTAGGGGTCATCCCAAAAAAAGGTACGCACGTTGCGCAAGAATTTTTGTTTGTCAAGTTTAGACCAATGAGAAGGAATCGACTTGTGGCTAGGTAATTTGCTATGTCAGCATACCATGGAGAGCCAATGTAGGAAAGTACTCGCACAAAATAAATTTTCATCAAGCAAAGAATTCATTTATTGGAGATTCATCAATTGTGGTCTCATAGCTTGAAAGACGGGACAAATGATCAGCCACTACATTCTCTACTCCCTTTTTATCTCGAATTTCAAGGTTAAACTCTTGGAGTAGGAGGATCCATCGAATCAAACGTGGCTTGGAATCTTGTTTTGTGAGCAAGTATTTCAATGCCGCATGATCAAGTAAAAACAATAACAAGAGATCCAACCAAATAAGACCTAAACTTGTCCAATGCAAATACTACAGCTAGAAGTTCTTTTTCAGTTGTAGTGTAATTCAATTGAGCATCATTCAAAGTCTTGCTAGCATAATAAATGACATGAGGTTTCTTATCTTTTCTTTGTCCTAAAACAGCCCCATACCGCAAAATCACTAGCATCACACATCAGTTCAAATGGTAAAGACCAATCGAGAGCTTGCATGATTGGTGCAAAGTGGTCAACAACCCTTTAAGCTTTTCAAAAGCTTCTTGACATTTTGATGTCCAATCAAATTGAACATCTTGTGACAACAAGTTACACAATGGTTTGGCAATGGTACTAAAAGAATGAATGAATCTTCGGTAAAAACCAGCGTGTCCTAAAAAGGATCTCACATCTTTCCAGGTCTAGGGGTAGGTAATTTTTGAATGACTTCAACCTTTGACTTATCTACCTCTATCCCTTTTGAAGAGACAATGTGACCTAAGACAATGCCATGTGTCACCATAAAATGACACTTCTCCCAATTGAGTACAAGATTGCTCTCTTCACACCTTTCAAGAACTTTTTCCAAATGCATTAGACACAACTCATAAGAATCCCCATAAACTGAAAAATCATCCATGAAAACTTCCAAAAAAATTTCCACCATGTCACTAAAGATACTCATCATACACCTTTGAAAAGTGGCTGGTGCATTACACAAGCCAAAAGGCATTCTTCTATAAGCATAGGTACCAAAAGGACAAGTGAAAGTGGTTTTTTCTTGGTCTTCTAAAGAAACCTCAATTTGGTTGTAACCCGAGTATCCATCAAGAAAACAATAGAAAGCTCTTCCGGCTACTCTTTCAAGCACTTGGTCTAAAAATGGAAGCGGAAAATGGTCCTTCCTAGTCACCATGTTCAACTTACGATAATCAATGCACATACGCCATCCAGTTTGGATTCTAGTTGGTACTAGCTCATTATTTTCATTCTTCACTACCTGTGACTCCGCATTTTTTAGGGACAACTTGGGTTGGACTAACCCATTTTGAGTTTGAAATGGGGTAAATGATACCCGCATCAAGTAGCTTAAGCACTTCACATCTTACTACTTCCTTCATGTTTGGGTTCAATCGTCTTTGCATTTGCCTCACGGTTTTAGCCTCTTCTTCAAGATAGATTCTATGTGTACATAAAAGAGGGCTAATTCCTTTCAAGTCGTAATAGTCCACCCAATTGCTTTTTGTGTTTTCTCACCACTCTCAAAAGTTCTTGTTCCGCTCTATGCTAAGTTTTGATGAAATCACAATAGGATATGATTCATCTTCCCCTAGAAATGCATACTTAAGATCACTCGGTAAAGGCTTCCTTTCGGTTTATAAGGTTGGACAAGAGATGCCTCAACTTTCACTTGGGGTGAAATTAAAGGCTCAAACGATAGGGTCCATTGACCTATTGACATAATAGGCATTGGATCTAAATAAGTCTCGAGTTCTCTTACTTCCTCATCAACACATTCCAAAGAACAAAATCTTTCATCATGAATTAAAGTTCTCTCCAATGGATCCTTGATCCACTCTCTCTCAAAGTGTTCTTGACAAACTGTTTGGATCAAATCTACCTCTCTAATGTCCTCATGTTCACCAATTTGTTTAGAGACATTGAATATGTTCATCTCCACAGTCATGTTCCCAAAAGACAATTTCATCACCCCATTCCTACAATTGATTAAAGCATTGGATGTAGCTAGGAAAGGTCTACCTAAGATGACTGGGATGGGAGCATTAGAACCTTGAATAGGTGCGGTGTCTAGCACTACAAAATCAACAGGAAAGTAGAATTTATCTACTTGGACCAACACATCCTCAACAATACCCCCGGGAATCTTGATTGACCTATCGCCTAATTGAAGGGTGATTCGAGTAGGCTTGATTTCTCCTAAACCTAATTGTTCGTAAATAGTGTAGGGTATCAAATTCACACTTGCTCCTAAATCCAACAAAGCTTGGTCTATCTTATGACTTCCAATAATGCATGAAACGGTAGGACAACCAGGATCTTTGTATTTGGGAGGGGTCTTAAACTGGATGATGGCACTAGCATGTTCAGTTAGAAAGGCTCTTTCTTTCACATTCAATCTCCTTTTGACTGTGCATAAGTCCTTGAGGAACTTTGCATAAGAAGGGACTTGTTTAATTGCATCAAGGAGTGGAATGTTGACTTTCACTTGTTTGAACAATTCATAGATTTCCGAGTTTATAAGATCATGTTTAGGTTTCCCTAACCTTTGTGGAAATGGTGCTCTAGGAACAAATTCTAAATCACTCACTTTGACTCCAATTTTTCTTGAATCATCTTCTTTCTCACTCATCTCTTTCTCATTTATCTCACCTTCTTTGTCACTCAAGCTCTCATTTGTCACTTGTGTTTTGATTTCCTCTTCACTTTCCTTAGATTTCTCCTCCACAATACCTCTAGGAATCTCAAAACCTATAGCTTTGTCAACAATCTTTCCACTTCTAAGGGTAGTGATGGCTTGGACTTGTTCATGGTTTGAAGGTTCACTAGATGAGGATTCACTCATGTGTACCTCGACCTCTAGGATTTGGCATTGGTTGAGCTGGAATCTTTCCCTTCTCTTGAATGCTTAGTGATTGAGTCAACTTGGTTAGTTGACTTCGAATGTCATATAAGGTCCTATTGGTCTGGTCTTGAAATTTGTAAGCTTGGTTGTTGATTCCTCCTTGTGTTTGCATGAATTGTTGAAGAGTATCCTCTAGGGATCTCTTATGAGGTGGTTGGTATGTGTTATGTGTAGGAGCATGAAATGGTTGGGGTGGAGGTTGAAATGTTTGAGGTACTGAAGAGCCCTCATTTCTCCATCCAAAATTTGGGTGGTTCCTCCATCCAGGATTGTAGGTCTCAGGTGTAGGGATTGCCTACTTGGTTTGAAAATGGCTTTCTAACATTACTTGAATCGAAGTTTGGCCATATAGCACTTCCTTGAAGGCTGGAATGGTAGGACACTCAGTTGTCCTATGCCCTTTGCTCTCACAAACAACACAGCTTTCCTCTTGTTGTTCACTCATGACATGTACTTTTTTAATCTCAAGAGACTCTACTTTCCTAGCCAATGAGGCTAATCTAGCATTGAGGTCATCAGTCTCTTTAAATTGGAACTTCCCACTTGAATGAGAAATGGTGTTTCTAGACTCAACATGAAGTGGGAGAGAAGTCTCCCATTGCTTTGTGTTTTCAGCCAATTGATCAAAGAAATCAAAGGCTTCACTTGGTTCTTTGTCATAAAACTCACCATTACACATGGTTGACACTAGCTTTTTAAAATCAACGGTAAGAGAGTCGTAGAAGAAACTCACTAACCTCCACATCTCAAAACCATGGTGGGGGCATGCATTTAACAAGTCTTTGAACCTTTCCCAAGCTTGGTGAAATGACTCATTTGGACTACAAGAAAAATTCATCATTTGACGTTGTAAGCGCTGCCGTCCTATGAGTGGGGAAGTATTTTTTCAAAAATTCAGCTTGCATTTCTCTCCATGTACCTATAGACCTAGGACGCAAGGAGTTTAGCCAAAGCTTGGCTTTATCCTTTAGAGAGAATGGGAACAATTTAAGACGAATAGTTTCCTCGGTGCATGTTCTATCAATAAAAGTATTACATACCTCTTCAAAGTCCTTAATGTGTATGTATGGATTTTCGGAATCCATACCGTGAAATGTGGGAAGAAGTTGAATCATGCCCGGTTTCAAATTGAAAGCTTGTTGGTTAAGAGGTAAGATAATACACGAAGGTGTACTTTGTCTAGCCGGGTGAAGATACTCTCTAAGAGTTCGAAAATTAGGTTGATCATTGAATTGTGGAGGTCCATTACCTTGAACACTCCCTTCACCCTCTACATCTTCAACATTAGCCATGATAAAAATAATAATAATATAACAATTATATGAATACGAAAGGAAAGGAAAAACAAAGAAAAAGAAAAAGAAGATTGCAAATAAAAGTAAATGAAACGTAAAAGATAAAGTAATAGCTCAAAAATAAAAATACAACATATTAAGAAATTCTTCAACTAATAAGCAATATTAACAACAATAAACATTAAAAGATAATTATAACAAGCATGAATAAAAAGGCGGTAATACCGGCCAAGCACTTGAAACAATAAATATAAGAAAAATAACAACAATAAACAACAAAATAAAATAAAATGAACAAAAGGCGGTAATACCGGCCAAGCACTTGAAATAACAAAATAAAATAAAATAAACAAGAGGCGGTAAAACCAGCCTTATAATATAAACAATAAATATTAGAAACTAATTAGAATAGACAATAAAAGAAAATGGTTGAACCAACCAAAACCCAATAATTAATAGTCCAGTCCACATCAATATCCGAAAAGTTGAGGTCAAATTTTTTTTTTTAGGCGGTAAAACCAGCCATTTGATTTTTTATTTATATGTATTTTTTTTGTTTTCCAATAATCAAAACTAAATGTGTTACCTTTGCTTGCTAGCTCCCGGCAACGGCGCCAAAATTGCTTGACCGCTTTTTATGTTCGGCTTGTTTTAACTCGCAAGTGCACGAGTGTGCGATGTAGCAATTAACTCGGTAAGATCGAGGTCATATCCACAGAGAGCTAGATCTGGAAATTAAGCTAGGTAACAAAAAAAACTCAAGAGAAATTAAATTAACAATAACTTGGTTGAAAATAATTGATGGATTTGTTTTCAAAGATGAAAAAGTGTAAATAGATTTTAAATGACAAGAAAAAGTAAGTCTTGGTCCAAATCAATTTTAATGGTGATGTATTGGTGATTCCTTCAACATATATAAGATAACTCAACCTAATATCAACGATGGTGATATTAGATCGGAAGATATTACAATGAAGTTTAAAAAGATGAAGATTGATTATTGCTTAAGAATGAACAAGTACTTTCATATTAAGTAAGACATTGAATCAAGCAATCTCTATACCAAAACTAAGGTTTGTGCATAAAAATTCAAGATTATAACATTACCTAAATGATTTCTAAAATTTCTTTGCAATAATAAACATTCATGAAGAAAATGAAAAGATAGACATTAAGATTCATTCATATCTTAAAGAACTCACCTCAACCACCATCATCCTTGATTTGGATCCAAGAAGGAAATTAGCCAACCATGATTATATGTAATAACACTTTAATAAATATGAAATAACTTAAATCAAACTGAAATAATAAGTTTTACAATCTAAAGAACCGAAATCTATAAAGAAGAACACAACACAATTGCAGTAAAAATTCGGACACAAATCTGACTCTAACTTTGGACAGAAATTCGACCCTCTTAGAAGCCTCCCCTGGAGATGGCTATTAGAGACATATTTATAGGCCATTCTGATATCTTTCCAGATCATTAAAGAACAGATCATTTGGACATCTGAGTCAAAAGTTATGGACATAACACCGAAAGGTGTTCTGGAAAATCAAATCAGGACAGCTTGGAGAACACTTTGGTGCACGTTTTTCTTCCTCCTTTGTGAGCTGTCTCATTCTTCTTTTTGACCCAAAATAATGTGACAATGTCCCCTCCAGCTTTCCATCCATGTGCTTGCCCTCTTGGATTAATGAATTATCCAAAATAAATCAAATGTTATTTGTTGTGTGGACATGTAAGATCATGGATGGTGCTTGGGCTGATTTGGAGGCTGATTTTGAGGCTGATTTGGGGCTGATTTGGGGCTGAATTTTAAGCATCAAATAAGGATACAAATGTACCTATTATTTGGGCTAAGATTGACATTAAAACCTTAAGTGTTTGATGGTTGAAGTTTGCACACAACATAAGGCAAGTTTGGGCTTGAAATAGATCATATGATATTCTTTTCTAGAATTGGAATAGAATTGATTTTTGAGGCAAATTTGGAGCACTTATTTGAACCAAGATTTTCTTCAATCTTCAACTAAATTTCTCTTCAATTCTTTGTTCGAATTCCGATGTTGAATTTTCTGAAATAATTCATTTAAGCTCCAAAAACCTATCAAAACATTAAAAGAAACTTCATTACTAAAAAGCACATCAATTATTATAAAAAACCCAAATAAAAATAATAAATACATATGTAAAATAAGAGACTTAATGATACTTTTGATGCACAATCACTAGTCTACTGAGAGGGGATGTAAGGTTAGTCTAGGAGATGCATATCAAGTCCACTAAGAAAGGACAAGTGACAAGTCTAGCTACCTAGATAGCTAGTCCAACAAGAGGGAATGTATGACTAGGCCTTGTTGAAAAAACAATGCTACAAGGTCCTTTGAAAGAGTGATGCATAGTCGGTCCTTTAAGGGGGGGGTGAACAACTAGATCTTATTAAAAAAGAAAAAGATATAAATCTAGTCCAGAGATGTATGCACACACAACCAAATATATTAAGAGGAAGCAAGTGGTTAGTCCATTTTGGAGGGATGCAAGGTTAATCTAAAAGGACATATGGCCAAACAACCAAGGACTTCAACTACTTGGATGGCCAATATATCAATAAGGAAAGCATGGCTAAACGCTTTTTAATAAAGATATATTATTAGTCCTATAAAGAGAAGGGATACAGATGACCTGCTAAAAAGAGACATGTGACTAGCTCTGGTTAAGAGAGGATACATAATCATATACAAAATTTTGCCAAAAAGATATTGAGAAAGGTGTGTGCCTTTATACCTAGAAAGATGGGTCATTATGCCTAATAAGTTATAATATGTATACCCAAGTAATGTGTTTTTCTAATAATCGATAAAGCTGGATGACTTTTATTAACCCGTAGTCTAAAATTAGTAAAATTCATGTTTATTAGTGGAATTGTTTTATGATAGTAAAAACAAACAATATGTTATGATTAAGCGGAGGGTCCATAGTGAGTTAGTTTAAAAATATTAAAGAATTAAGTAATAAAGCAATATGTCAAAATGTTAGAACCAGGTAAAATTACTAGAAATGACATGTGGCATTGGTTTGAAATTGGTAAACAATATGGTAAATACCATAATAGATAAAATAAATGAATGTATGAATTTATGTATAAATCATACCAGCTGTTGGTATAAACCCTGTATTTAATCGCATAATTTTTAATAAAAAATGGTAAAAATCATGAGAAAATTTATTTTGATTAGGAGTAAATGTCCTAAATGAATATTATTAACTCTAAATGAAATGAGAATAAAATTATGTATGAAAGATTTTGTAATTGGGGGCTTTACAAAAACTACGCATGTTAAAAATCGAATGAGTTGCATTTTTGTAATTATATAGAAAACAACTTCTCCTTTTTTTTTTGTTAAAGCTGGCAAAAAATTCTAGCAACAAGAAAAAAGAAAAAAGGCAACATTCTCTCATTCTTCTTCTTCTTCTTAGTGATAAAGAAAGTTAATGATAAGGGTAGTGAGGTTCATAGAAAGAAATTAATGCAAAAAATCAGTGGGTTAGCAAGAACAACGAGGGGTTAAAACTTAGAGAGAAAAACAAGCATTCTTTAAAGGAGAAAGAAGGATTGAAGGATAACTTGCAAAGGAAGCCATCAATTGAGTTTAATTTATAAGTAAGGTATTTTTTATGGTTATTTTTTTTTGGTTTAGTGAGTGATGAAGGGATAAACCCAAAAAAAAAAAAACAATTCTAGGGTTTATGTGATTTGGTTATAAATTATTGGTTGATGGGTATGTAAATGGTGAGAATAACAACCAAAATTGAAGGAAAAAGTTGGATAAAAATTATAAATTATTGTGTTCTTATGGCCAGCCACAAGAGAAATTGGGGGAGATGGAAAACCTTACTTAAATTTGGTGGTATTGTATGTTTATGAAATGTGTAGTTATGATTAATGGTATTTAGGAAAGATTTTTGGTGGATATATGGATTACATGTTGTATGTGTTTTTTTGAGAAATGTTGTGAATGTGAATTTATGTGACTTTGGATGTTGAATACTCATGGATTAATGTCAATGTCTTAGAAGTTGTAATTGAAGTAGAAATTCTTGAATGAATGGATATTTACATGTTAAAATATATATTCAGAAAATGTAGGCAATGAAGTTTGGAAACCTTGATGTTAAAATATAGATTGAACTCGACAAAATAGAGTTAATAGTTGAATTGTATTAACAATAAATGAAAGAGATGAAATGAAACAAAATTGAAAGAAAAACATGGGTTTCTTACTTGTACAGTGGTTGGCCATACATGAAAATTAGATATTTTTTTAATTAGAGGATAAATTGTTAAATTGGTATGTGTATTGTATGTTTGATATTGAAACTAACATGTTGAGTAATAAATGAAGAAATATATGATAAATTATGAGTTTTCTTATAATTGGTTGAATTGTTAGCTTAGAGAATTTTAAGAAATTTTAAAAGTTGACTATGATTAATTGATTTATTGGCATTATCTTAAATGCTAAATGTGTTGATGATGATTGTGAATGAGATTGAATAAAATGAAGTATACAAGTTTGGAGAAATCACATGTTAAATTTAAATTTGTCATGTTAGTCATTAAATGGTTGAAAAAGGAAAAGTATGGAAATTCAATGAAATATGTGAGATTTATGTTTAAACGATGTTAAAAATATTAGAGTTGGTTTGAAAGGTTGAAAATTTGGTTTGTCTTCAATCTTTGCTAATATGGCTGAGAATTTACAATTGTGAAGATGGAAGATTTGAAAACCTGGTTTGATGATGTGATTTTTATGCTAATTGATTTTGTATGAGTTTAATTTATTGTGATTGGGGTGAAATTGAGATTATTGCATATTTGTGGCCATGTTTTTTGAAAAGTAAAGGAACGTGGAAACTTAAGTTTGTTGTGGTTGAAATGTGAATTGACTAAAGATTTTGTTAGTTAAAGTTGTTGAAATTTATTACATATTTGATTTTAAGTATGAATGGGGTAATGCTGATTATTTTTGTGTGTGACAAAGAGATGAGAAATTTGAACTATCTAAGTATGAGAAATTTATGTATTTGAATATAACTAGGTATTTGGAGTCAAGTTGTTGTTGTTCATCAATATGAAAATAAAAATTTGTGTGTTGAACATTATATTAGATTGAAATTGTGGAAGTGTGAAAATTTCTTCGATAAAATCTTAAATTGATAAGGTAAATACTAATATTTGGGTTGTGATATATTAAACATGCAATTGAATTTTGAAAGTGTAAAAGTTCTAAGGATTTAAATTATGACATGAATACTTATGAATTGTAATATTATGTGATGTTTATAATATGGTTGGAAATTTATTGGAATGTTGGAATAAATAGAAATCTTTATGGTTGGATTTATTTGGTGGTGTGAACATTAATTAATGATTGATATGTGGATGGAAATTATAGAAAATCTTGGAAATATGGAAACTTTCAAGTTTGAAATCTTAATTGGAAGAATGAAAATTCATAGATGGATTAACTATTTGTATATGATAATCATATAATGTATTAAATTTATACCATTAGGGGGTGTACAAAACACAATCAAAGAAGGACAAGTTGTGACAAGAGATTGGTGTTAGAAGTTTTTGGTAAGGGTTGCCCCTTTCCCTCTTCAATTGTTTAAATTGCTTTTGTAATTTAAGAATGCAATATAAATTATATGTATGGTATACAATTATGTATCATAAGAAAAATTATGCTTTCGGGACATGAAAATAATATCATGTGAATTTATGCTTTCAGGGTAGGAAAATGATATTATAAAAAATATGCCTTCAAGGCAATAAATAAATGTTATGTAAATTATGCCTACAATGCATAAAATTAATGTTATCTGAATTATGCTTATAGAGCAGGAAAATAAAATGATGTAAATTATGTCATTAGAGTAGTAGAATGATATTATATAAATTATGCATTTGAGGTAGGGTAATGACATTAAGTGAAAATACGAGTATGACATAGGAAAAATGATATGAAAACAAATATGATTTATGGTAGAAAATTAATATTTTGTGAATTAAATACACCACAATGGCAGAATTTAATGCATAAAATTGGAATTAACCATAACAGTGAGATTTAATTAATTGGACCACAACAATGGGATTTAATTAAATGGACCGCAACAGTGAAATTTAACACGTGAAACTGGAATTAACCACAATTATGAGATTTAATTAATTGAACCACGACAGTAGAATTTAATTAAATGGAACGTAACAATGAAATTTAATATTATATGAATTAAATTGACCACAATGGTGAGGGATATTATGTTGAAGTATAAGCTACGAGTGATTAAAAAAATAATAATTATGAAAAGGATATTGAAAAGGATATGAATGTGACATAAATAC
Source organism: Populus x sibirica (assembly GCA_019202695.1). Taxonomy (NCBI): domain Eukaryota; kingdom Viridiplantae; phylum Streptophyta; class Magnoliopsida; order Malpighiales; family Salicaceae; genus Populus; species Populus x sibirica. Next base: position 305,034 of record JAGMVL010000129.1, read on the forward strand.
TCACAATAAATATTTAAGCTAAAAAGTACTTAAATGTGTCATAAATAGGCATAAAAAATATTCAAAATAAAAAATAAATGATTGAGCCATGAATAGGTATAAAAAATTTGAAGAATGAAAAAAAAAATATGGATGGGTTTTGAGCTATAATGGGTATAATAGATGTTTGGATTGAAAAGTGATATTGATGAGTCATAAATGACACTATAAGAGTCAAAATAAATAAATAAAAATTAGTTGGTCAAAAGTGACATAATAAGTATTGAAATGAATGAACACGAATGGTGAGCTAAAATGTTATTCATAAATGATAAGGGTGTTAAATGGATTGATAAATTCATAATTAAACTAAGTACGACCTATGGGTATAGTAAGAGGTAATGAACCTTAAATTGGTTTGGACTATGAAATTTAGAGTATTTGAGATAATTTCATGAAGATGTTTAAATCAAAACATGAATGAAGATGATTGTCACGTTACAATGAATACAATGAATTTTATGGTATAAGTGATGAATGTTTTGAGATAGGCTAAAAAATGGATTGTTAATCAAAGAGTCATTATGAGCAGGACAATGATAACTCAATGAGTATGAAAAGATGATGTTTATTGGTTATTGAAAAACAAATGTATTAAATTAGGGATTTGGCAAAAAAATGATGTGCTTATAAATGTGTTAAAGATGTGGTGATTACTTGTTTAGTTTTGGCAGATATTAGTAATCATAATGGTACAAATATTAATGTTATTTTCCATGATCTTATGTGTACCTTCTCCTAAATGACTTAGATCTTGCATTTTACATTGGACATGACCTTATAAAAGTTTTGTAAATAAATTTACATGTATAGAATCAAGAAAATGCTGCAACCTTATGACTTTGTATCTATAATGGTGTATCATTATACCATTGATGAAATTGATGAATGTCGAGCCTGAGACTACCATTATAAAGTAAAAATAATCATCATTTGATCATGAAAAATCACATTGTCTAAATACAAAAACAATACTTCTATTGGATATAAAGGCCACATTGCCTAAGTATAAAGGTTATTTCCCTTTAGTCATGGGAAACCTTGTTGCCCACATATAAAAGTTATACTCCCCTCAACGACAAAGACTATATTTTCTAGGTATAAAATTGTAATGCCTCATAAATTTCATGACAAATTTTATTTTCTTGAATTGTAATATATATGTAAAATAGGCAATATATATAGGTGATTTTTCATGATCAAATGATGATTATCTTTATACCTAAGCAAGGTGGTTTCTTCAAATTCAAAGGGTGTTTGCCTTTATAAATTGGTTATACATGTTTTTTATTTTTTTATTAAAGTGAGTAATAAAATTATTATCCCTAATAATATTTTGGATATTAACATCTTTTTGGTGTTTTATCCTTATATTAAAAGTAAATAACTATTATTATTCCTAATAATATTTTGGATATTAACATCTTTTAGGTTTTTTTTATCCTTATATTAAAAGTGAATAATATTTTCTTGCAAAAAAAAAAGTTTAAAAACACTTTTTAAATATAGGCCAAAATGCTTTGGAATTTTACAAACTTTTTGTAAAATCCATGCAATATATTTTTTTAAGACAATGCCAAAAATGTTTTAAATTTTCTTTAAAAAGATGCTCAAAATAAATGTAGGATTTTTGGTCATATGAAATATATATATATATATAGGGCTTTGTTTGGTAAAAAAATAATCAAAATAAGCATAAAGGGTGTTTGTCAAACACACCCGTAAACTAAAAGAACCTTAACAAAAAAAAGTGGCAACAAACAGGGTATAAGTCTTGTGACCTAGATTGTTTTTACCAAACTGGGTCAACTCGTCCGGGTTGACTTGAAATCTTTGATTTGACCATAAACCGAATCAAAAATTTTGGTTTAACCTAAAAACAAACTGAAAACAAAACCAAAGCCAAAAAAACATATTAAACTTGCCAAAAACACAAAAACTCAAAAAAACTTGAATAAAATGGATCAAATGCCTAAAAATGAAGAACACTAGGCTTGAACCCGAATGAACCCAGCAACGTGGACTTAGATCTAGACCAGATTTGGTCAAATAAAAAGCACATACATATTGGAAATCATGCAAGGAATAATAATCTAGCATCCAATCTCTTCGATTTTCAATAAAAAATCATGATTTTGTCAAAATGAGTTTCGATTTAAAACCAAAACCTAAGGCTTAAAATATGTTGTAAATATATTATTTTTGCAAATAAACTCTAGATTACTTGTTAATCATGGCCAGAAAAGTGTATTGGTCAAAGAAAAAGACCAAAATTGGTCCTAATCATATAGCTAAGGCAATATTCTTGGGAATAACACGATAACAACCCAAAACCGAACCTAGCAAACGTGAAATTCAAATCAGACCCAATATGGGTAAACCAAGGGCATAGACATGTTGGGAATCTTGCAATGATCAATAATCTAACATCCATTTACTTTAATTTTCAACCAATCAACACGATTTCACCAAAATAGGTTTTAGTATCGAAACTAAATCCTAAGATTTAAACTCATTAGAACATGTTATTGATGTGAATAAACCATAGGTTATTATGAATCAAAATTGATCCAAATCATAGAGCTAAAATAATATTCTTCGCAAGAACACAAAGAACATTGCTTATCCACAAACCTAGAACATGCCTAAAATGCAGCCGCTATTAAACCTTCAAAATTGACTTTTTTGGCTTCTAAAACATACTTTCTTTATCCCAACAGGTCACACTAACATATACAAATATATTTGAATAAAAAACACTAACAAAAAACATCAAAACACCAAAATCAAGCTTGAGGTATCAAATCCAAAACAATATGAACTTAACACAACCTATATATTCATGCAACATGGATTCAAAATTGACCTTTTAAACCCATTTTGTGCATGAACATGCATAACAAAGCCAAGGTAAACACCTTTACATTAATATGCATAAGCTAGGTCAAAACACAAACTAAAACAACATTATATATCAAAAAAAAACTTAAAACAATAATAAATATGTATCAAAACATAAAAAAAAGCTTTAAAAATAACAACACTAAATGGAAAACACAGTAGCAAAGAGGTGAATGCAACATCATTTGTTAAGCATTCCAAAACTTTTTGCTATGCTTGCAAACATAAATATAAAATAAAAAATGAATAAAAAACAAGATTAAAAAGGTTATAGCCTGCTTTTGGATTAAAAAGGTACATAAGATAGCTACTCCTTTCTCTCTTTTTTTCAGCCTTCATCCTTTGATCTTCAAGGGTATTTATAAGGTTTTTAGAAGGATTTTGAATCTATTTTTGACCCTTGATCTTAAGAGAAGGGTTGTGAACCCTTGATAAAAACCCATGAGAAGCCTTTGAGAGTGAACAAATGAAAAAAAAAGCTAGTTTTTTGCATAATTGGGTTTCACCCCTAAATGATCGAGGTGCCCATATTCAAGGCTTTGTTGGAGCAATTCTAACATCATCATCGCCTAAGACCACCTAAAGCTGGTAGAGCGGATACACACTTTTCATTTGAATCCAACCTTGCTCAATTTGGAGGTCTGTAGCTATACATTCATTCATTTGAAGTTGTCAACTCAACTATTCAAAATTATCAGAGCTGACTGGGTTGCCTACTTTTGAGGCCTCGTCAGAGAAATTCCGATGTCATCATCACTAATGACCACCTAAAGTTAGTAGAGGGGATGCACACCTTTCATTTGAATCCAACTTTGCTTAATTTGAAGGTCTGTAGCTCCACATTCATTTATTTAAAGTTGCTAACTCGATTAGCCAAAACTGTTGAAAACAAAGGTCAAGTCGATCAAACAACATGTCACTCATCTTCTCTTCTTTAAGTTTAAACGACACATTGTTTAGGTGAGATTAAGGTTTTTAATTTGGGATTTGGAAATTTTAATTGAGTACATGTTCTTTTAATTTTTTTTAATTACACCCCTAATTGCCTTTAAACTTTAATTTCTTGCAATTTCACCCCTGACAAACTCAATTATCAACCCCTAAATTGGCCACATTTTTCATTTTTGTCATTGATTCTAAATTTATGTATTATAACCCTCAATTGACAAACAACTTCTAATTTTTTCAATTTAGCCCCCAATTTGATCAATTTCAACCCCTATATTCATGCGCTTTTTCTAGTTTGGTCCTTGGTTTTGAATTTCTTCAATCAAGTCCTAATTACCCATTAAACTTTATATTTATGCAATTATGCCCCTGATTTGACTAAATTAAATCTTAAAAATTTTAATTTGATCCCTAAACTTTAACTTCTTGCAATTAAAGCCTAAATTGACTAAAAAAAATCAATTTTTCGTGCAATTAAGCCCTCAATAAATTCAATTGAACCTTGAAAATTTTTAATTGAGTCTTTAAACATCCAATTTTGAATTTTTCTTCTCGAATTGAATTTTCTTTGTTATTAAGGCCTTCATCAGTCGAAAATACATTATTAAATTTTTTTCAATCTTGCATATTTGATCCTCTTCAACCAATTTTCAGTGATTCCCTAGGCGTTCAGATATACTCTTTTTACTGATATTTTTTTTATTTTCTTCCAATATTCTTTTTATTATTTTGTAGTTTCTTTTTTCCCTCTTTTTTTTGTTTATGTGGAGCCCTAAAAAATAGGTAACAACCATCAACTCTTTTTTTTCCTCATTCCATAACATATTTTAGTTTAATTCCACCCACATATAATCACCATTTACACTTAGTTCATATTAAAGGTTTCACTCTCATAACCTCTATCATTTTCAACTTATTTCTCATGAATACCAGTCACTATTTGAACATATCTAAATTTATAGAATTTAGATTTAGGTGACGCTTGTCTCTATGAAAAACTGAGACATAAAGCTACAATTTCAAAAAAGGAATTAAAATCCAGTTCTGTCATTAACGCACCCAAAATCACTCGTTATCGTAACATGTAAAACTGTTCAGTATTGTTCCAGTTCGACCTCCCCTCGGATTTTAACTCATATCTAGAGTTTTATAACTCCGATTTACACAAGGTCAGTTCCATTGAAAAGCTAACATCTATGACTATAACTTATATGAGAAACTTAACCTAAATTTATTATTTTTATGCCCTAATCTCCTCTGGAAATTAGGTGATGAAATTGTCTAATTTTCATCTATGGATTTTACAAATAACCAAGCATTTCTATTCATCTTCTCGTCATTCAAATAAGCATTGCCCTTTCATATATGTTATAATATGACTAATTTCAACCTTCTAATAACCAATCAATCCAACTCACATTTTTTAAAAAATATTCAAAACTATTTTAAGAAAAATATATGCATTATATATATATACACACACACACACACACACTGCATTCCACAACCATGATCATAATGACATTCACTTCCAATTTATTTCCTCTTTAGCCTGCACTACCACCTCTTTTATACCATGATTTATTTTTAAAAATTTTAATCATAATTTTCCCTTTCATGAAAAGTCAAGCACTACACAATAATCTATACCTCTAAATGCAATAATCTTCATTAACATTCCAAATCACTACCATATGCAGATTTTACTCATTTTATATAACATAACCAAACTCATTTCCCACACAATATTATGCATTAATCTCTCATAATTTTCTTAAGCAAACACAATTTCATTACATGCTAACTTGTTCTCTCTTAGCTAACCCAATATGCGGACACCATGCTTTTCTTCATGATTTAACACTCATCACAAGCTAACCTAACCCAATTGGTTCAATTCACCATCCATTTGCATTTCCCTCAAATTTCTTTTACAAACCCTAACATAAAATTAATGATTTAAACATCAATCCTTAATCAAATTCATTTAGGCTTTCATATATAAGTCTAATTCCCCTAACCTAGTATTAACATATCCAAAATCTCACATATAAAAAATTAAATCAAATTGATCAATTAGATGATAATTCAAGTGTAAAATCAAAAAATAACCCTAGCTCTTTTAAGCTTTCTTCTTATCCTTTAAATCTCTTTAAAGCCTTCACTTTTAGTTTCTTAAAACCCCTTTTAAACATTCAATTTTTCTTCTCTTAATCCTCAAATACCCTTGTGATCCCTCCAAGCTAACCTTTTGCATATGATTTTGTCAAGAATTGAGAAGGAAAATTCAAAAACCATTCCCTTTTTTTTAAAAAAAACTAGTTGCAGGCCATAAAGAAAAGAAATAACACATTTATAATTTCAATTTTTTTATTATTTACACATTGGCCCACAATCTTTTATATTTCTTTTTTGTCCCCACTTTTTCTTAATTTATTTTCCTTTAATAATTTAATATCATGTCATCAATTCCACTTCATTCAATTTTCACCCTATTCATTTAATTTAATTTTTTAAATTTGAGTTAACCTATTTTATCTATGGGTTAAAATTTTAATAATTCAAATATTTTTAATTATCGATTAAGGTTAGTGATAAATGTTAAGTGTTGCATCATTATCAATAATGAGTTTTTGTACTAGAATACCATTTCAATTTGTTGTAATTTATATGAGACTTTTAGTCAATGCTTGCTTTAAGTAAGATAGAATTGAATACTGATCGGCCATATGTTCTAATTAGTCCATTTTAATAATTTATACCTTTCATTCAACATTATCTTTATAGTCATTATTCAAGTAGGGTGGTTGGTTAGGTTTCACTTCAAAGGAGTATGGTAGAGTGAGCACTATGTTTATGGATATTATTTGATCATGGTAAGTCATCTTTGCATTAAAAAGTATTGTTAATCCATTGTCTTTCTTTAATGCACTATGTTTATCTAGTTATTATATTAAGATTTAAAACTCTAAGCTTTTGACTTCTTTTTGTTACATGTTATCATTACAAAGAGTCTTATACCTTAATCTAATATACCATCATCCAAGAAGCCAATAACATTGATAATCATATTATATTCTTCTTTTGATTACTTTTATATTTAAATAAAGGCATATGTTCAAGTCATCTCACACCCTGTAGATTTGTTTGAGATTTAAACATTATTATTGTCTTTAACCTCTATTAGTATTGTCTTTTTCTATAATAGGTACATGATCATCCTTTGTTAGGGTGGTTACTTTAGTACCTTGACCACTATTGTTATTGCCTTTTCTATAATAGGTGTGTGATTGTCCTTTGTTGAGGTTATTAATTTAGTAGCATTCTCTTATTTCATAAAAAAAAATACCTTACTCCATGATTGTACTAATTTTCTATGCTCAAGCTTTATGGTTATAGGCCTAACATAATGGATAATGTTTTAATGTTATTGTAGTTATAGATTGATATGTATCCTTACCCTAGCACTATATTGGATTATTGTTGTTTCAGCATAGGGTTAATTACTCTTTATTTACTTCTTAAACTATCTCTGTGAAACCATTTTAGAGATTTTATTAGTGATTTGCCTCCATAGTAGTTCAAGTTCTAATGCAACCTATTGAGTGGACAAAGAGGTTACTGATGTTAAAACCTTTTTCCATTATTTATACTAAGGTTTTAAGATATGGCATGATCATGTTTTTAGCAAAACATTAATTTATGATCAATATTGTTGCCATATATAGGATTAAGTAAAATCTTGTTTAGTGCTTATCGTTCTTATATATCTCTTATAAATAGCTGAAATGGTGCTTGAAGTTGTTTGATCATAGGACTAGTTTGTTCAGTCTCCAAAACTTGTTTCTTTGGTAATATATAGTGTGACAACCCCAAAATTTTAATGAAATTTAGTCTTTAAAATGGTCATGTAACAACCCGTAATTTTTAATGCATCATTATTCATTTGATGCTTTCATTTATTTGTAAATGTGGTATTTTTTTTTATATTTAGAGTTTGTCTCTTATAGAGTCACTCTTATTTATCGCATGTAATACAATTTTTACATTGCATATATATCCACCATATGCGAGATTTCTTTTTTTATTATTAAAGTAAAAAATTATCCATTTTTTAACGAAATTTTGACAGAGTTTCCCTTGCACTGGAACTCTACCAAAAATCTCATCTTGCTTTAAAATATTTGTAACTAATAATAATAACTCAAACATAATAGCTCATACAATCCATACGGCTTAGGCATAGCACTCGAAAACACAATCCTCATCCACTCAATGTGTGTGTGAATGTGTATATTGATTTATAAAACTATCAACATGAAAAATCAAGAAGAGGTGTCACGTTTTTCTCTCATACAAATTTTTATAGTGTATTAATTAAAACACAAGAAATAAATCAAGATACAATACATTAAATTGTTTTACAATTTCCTATATTTACACTAATTACATAGAATGGTCATAAGGTTGAAACAAATGTGTTGGATACATATGTAACATAAAATATAGCAGATTATAAATTAATGATATACATATCTATTGTCACTAATATCTTTATCAAACCTTATAAATAACCATAGCATTACGATCCATTTCCCATGTATAAGACCCATACCAATTTTATAATTTATCTTTAACTTTCCTTAATGCTAGATCTTTCTCTTATCATTTCACGTAACATATCATCGTAGCTTGCATCTTTCCTAGTCTAATATCCTGCCCATCGGTCTTTAAGAACTCATCCCATTATACTAGTTTTATTATATCTGTACCAATAAAACCAATTAATAATACACTTGTTTTACATAATTGTAGTAATTAACCTTTTTATCATATTCGTTCTACAATTCAATATATACATAGCTTAATAGTGCCAAATTTCATTTTGAAATTAGATTACTAGGATAAATATCCTATCACTTAGGCATAATTTTCATCATCACTCTTGACATCCCTGAAGTAGTAGTCAAAGTATAATCTTAGTTCTTCATCAAATTAAACCACCTTTACCAACATATATCCATCATTATTTGTACATCATAACTTCAACCTATTTAATCAATAAAAAATTATACAAGTTTTCGTCTAGTCAATATCTCCAAGTATACAAAATGATATAATGGTAATTATCTCCACATCATGATCTGGATAATTCATTTCATACTTCCCTAGCTATTTCGACTCTAGTCAATATCTCCAAGTATACAAAATGATATAATGGTAATTATCTCCACATCATGATCTGGATAATTCATTTCATACTTCCCTAGCTATTTCGATGCTTAAGTAATTACACATCCATACAATATCCATGTATTCATGTGTCTCTTCAATATATTTTCTTTTTTCTAATCACAATCCATTCCTTTATTCTTAACTAATATTATTCGTTTTTAATATGATTTTATAGACACATGTCTTTTTTAATTAGTCAGATGATTTTAGATCCAAAAAAGGGTATTTTCTTCACAGTTATGTAATTTAATCGTTTATAACCAATACAAAACCACCAAGTCTCATCTTACTTGTCATAACACAATTTGTCATGGAATTCTTTTCATAAGAATTCATACCAGCATTGTCTTATAACTCGATTAGTACTGGCTCTATATTGTCAAATTAATTTTGGATTAATTAATCCAATTTAGAGTTCGCTATGTTCATATTTGTTTTTGGATTCATTAAACTAACAAAACTCACAACTCGAGTTTAGAAAATTAGATGTATTCATCAATCTAAATCCATCCACCTTAACTCGTACTAGATGTTGTGTCGCACCCTCTCGAGAGCTCGACGTCGCGACAACCCTTCCTGAAATGGGGCATTCATGTCGGGGTCTTTGTTTTGTGAAAAGGGAGTCGCCACCTAATATTATGGTCACTAGGAACCTAACTAGTATTTCAAAGATTCTAAGGCAAGGGATTGGTTGCATAAAAGGAAGGTTTTAGCACCCCTAGTACGCCCTACCTAAGGTAAGCTGTTTGGTGTTTGGTTTGCCTTATAATTGCTATGGTGTTGGTGTTTTCTAAACCCATCAGTTTTCCTAGGATAAGTTTGTTATGATGAACAAACTTGGGCTCAAAGTCTAAAAAAAAGAACCCTCGATCAATATTGATCATACCTTTAGATGTGCTTACAAAGTACTAAGGAGAACCAATGCAGATCTCTTGAAATCTGTGTTTGATTCAGACTAAATTTATAACCGACAATTTAAGAAATAGTTAAGATAGAAATCCAAGGAGATTCAATGTGCTTTAAAAACTCATTTTTCTCTTAGTATTTCATACTTTCACGGCTCGTAAACCGTGGAGTTAAAAATTGAAATGTCCTCAATTATAATTGAGGCTTCTTTCAAGGATGTGTGATAACTTATTATTTCTAGAAAAATATTTTGGATATTAACCACTTGGGTTTTTTTATCCAAACATTAACAGTGAATAATAACAAGTTATTCCCAATAATATTTGGATATTAATCCCTTTCGGGATTTCTTTATCCAAATATAAATGGTGAATAAAGTAGAATTCCCCAAAAATAAAATTTTGTATTTTTTGGAATATTGGCCAACACCTTTTGGAGTTTTACAAACATGTTATAAAATCCAAAATGCAAGAAAATAATTTTTGTGTTTAAGAAATCCATGCTAAAACACATTTTATTTTAAAACTTTGAATATTTGTTTTTTTTTTGTTTTATAAAAGAAGAAATGTTCAAAATATGTTAGTGTATTGGTCGTATGCAACACACAAAAAAACATTTTTTTAGACATAAACACACACACACACACACACGAAAAGACTATAAAATAAATACACGAAAAAAACCAACAATCTTACTCGTTCTTTTTTGTGGCTGGGTCCATCTCGACCCATGTGGCTGGGTTGAACCCAGCAGGCCTAGCCGAGTCAATTGCTCAAGCCAATAACCCAGCTAGGCAAACAAGAGGCACGCGTGAGTTTCCTCATGCGTGCATGCCTAGTTACTATTCAAGTGAATTATAATTCACTTGAACAGTACAAAACACAAATATGAATGCATGTAAAAAGATGAGGAGAATAGACTTAGAGGCTAAAAACAAAAGGGACGACGATGATGTTGAAGGCATGCTGGCTAGTCTATCAGTGTTGTTGTCTGTTTCGGCTCTTTCCCTTCTATTCTTTATTGTCGTCCGTCTTTTGAGCTTTATCTCTGCGTCTTCGTCCCTCTCTCTACTAGTTTTAGCTCCTTTGTTCCCCCACTGTTCTGCAGATCTTGTTTGTAGAAATGGAGCAAAGACTGAAAGGCAGTCCATACTTGCTTTAGCTTTTGATGATCTTTATTTTCCGTTGTTCCTTTCTAATCTCCCTCTCCTTCCTCTCCTCTGTTCTCTCTTCTGCCTCTATGTTTTTTTTTTTATCTGCCTCTCTTTCTCTGTCTAATGTTGCCTACCTCTTTCTTGTTTCTCTTCTTTCTTTTTTTTCCTTTTTTTCTTCTCTTTTTTTTCTCTACCTCTCTTTCTCTGTCTAGTGTTGCTTGCCTCTCTCTTGTTTCTCTTTTCTTTTTTTTTTCCCTTTTTTTCTTCTCTGTTTTCTTTTTTTCTATCCTCGTTTTCTCCTAGCAGAGGAGGTTTATATAGCCTAATCACAGCTCTTATTAGGAAACAAATATTACTTTAATTTTAGGATGTAATCTCGGGTCATCAAATAAAGCAAAAATAGGAAACTAAAATATTCTGATTCCTATTCTGTGATCATCAGTCATTACTTCCCACATTAACACCTCATCTCAGCCATCTATGTTAGGGATAAAATCCCAACCATTAGATGATGGTGAGGTTCCTTTCTTCATGTCATTTTGCAGCTGGCACAAAGGCTGCTATCTCCTTTAGATTGAAGCCGGAAAAAAAACATGATTTGCAGCTCCAAAAATCAAGCGAGAGAAATCATGGAAACCAACGGGAATAGTTGTGCAGAGAGAAGAAAAGAATTGTAGATGGGGAGGGTTGTCAGAGAAAAAGGAAAGAATTTCAGATAGGGAGGGGTACTGTTCAAAACACAAATGAACAGTACCGTGCTGCAAAGTCGTATTTTCTTATTCAGCGTGGTAAAATTCCTGTCATTTTCTGATGATCCAGTCCCTCTCTTCAACTTCTTAAAAACCAACCCATTTCCTTCTAATTTCATCTTCAATTAAATCCCTCATTTTAGCACTTTTCAATTCAGTCCTTGGTCCAAAAAAATCCTTCAAATCGACCCGTAATCCGTCGAATCAGACCTGCAAACTCAAGCTAGAACCCTTCTCGCGACACGATTCTCTGCTTTCATATTAGACCTTCAAAAAGAAATATCTTGAGCTTCTGATATCAAAATCAGGCGATTCAAAAACCCAAATTCATCTAAACGTATAGGACTACAACTTTTATAAAGGGTTCAAAGTGAGATAAATTCGTTTTGAAGAACAGAATCTGGCCGCAATCTGGTTAGTAAAAAAGATCTCCTGATCTGATTTGGAAACTGACAATGCCAAGCATCCCAATCTGACTGAGAGTCTAACATAAGAACAATGAGCCCTAGGACCCAATAAAGGTGCATGTCAATTCTTTAACATGCCATGAATGATGAAATATAGCTGGGATGGTCATATATTCAGTGAAACTAAGTCAGAATCAAAGTCTAAGTTGAAACAAAATTGGTATTACAACATAATTGCGACAACAACATAATAATTTTTTTAGTGCAAATTCTGAGGGATTTATCCAAATTTAAAGATCAGATAAAAAAGGGATGAGTTTAGCATCACGAAGACTCCTAATTAATCTAAGAATCCTGACGATTTCGGCAACGAAAAGGAAGGATAAAGAGAGCAGAAAACAGTTGAAACAAGGTTCGAAAAATATTCCTTTCTTCTCTGTTTTTGTCAATTTTTCATCAACCATAAACTAAACTCCTGCATTTGGTTCAAGAGGGATACACACCATCTCCAGCACATGGGGCCCAAAAATGAGTAACAACATGTTGATTGAGTATCTACTATTCCATTTCCATGTTCATAGTTCACATATTATTTTGGTCATGCATTCATGACCCATACTGCACACATCATCAAAACCCATTAATTTATGTAAATACTCGAAAGCTTATACCCTAGGATAGATCATATTCATAAATCCATTTTCATTATCCTTGACTCATATTATAGGACAACCATATTCAATGGCCCATATTTAATCATTGTAACTTGTACCCCATAATATCCATATGTTTGCTATTTCATTTCAATAATCATAACCAAAATCCATATTAATCATATACTTCTCAATTTACTTAGACAATATAAAACCCATGTCTTATCTTAATTAATATCATTGATTTATTTTGATATACTTAACTTATACACTTAGTCATACTTTAGCCTCTCATCATTATGGCTAAATTATTTTCACGTGTTAACCCCCATATTAATCCATACATCATATCTTGTTATCCTGCCTTGAAGACATAATACTTAAGTAATCCTGCCCCGGATGCATAACATTTATTTAATCCTTAGCCCTTGCTTATATGACTGACTTGTTCTTCTTATATTAGCCCCTACTCATGTGGCCAGTTTATTTTCTTATAATAACCCCTATCAAAATGATCAACCTAGTTTAACATAATGAGTCTCTGTCCCAATGACCGATGTTAAATTTAATATGATAAGTCTCCATCCAAATAGATGATGTTAAATTTAATATAATAAGTCTTTGTCTAAACAACTGACTTAAAACTTAATTCCATAAGTCTTCATACAAAATGATCGACTTTAATTTAATTATATAAGTCTCCGTCCAAACATCCAACTTTAATTTAATATGATATGTCTTTATCCAAATAACCAACTTTAAATTTTAATTCCATAAATCTCTGTTCAAACGACCAACTTTAATTTAATTCAATTCCATATTTCCATAATCTTTTTCACTCATTTCATAAATGAAATTAAATAATTTTTTTGCAAAGACAATAATTTAATTAAAGGAGTAAGGCAACAAACACCTACCTGGAGCTCCTGTAGAGTATGTCCCTCCTACTGTTGGTCTCACTTTTGAAGTCCCTCCAGAATTCCAATAAAACATCTCGATTCAATACCCAAAACCTTTTTGGTCCACTCATCACATTTATTATTTCACATCATGAAACATTTTTGTGAACAATTTATGGATATGTTATTTTTATTTATCTTTTCTATCCATTCACATTAACATCCATTCACACACTAGCATTCAACATTTAACACCTTTGTAAATCATTTGCATAATCCAATTTTTAATGTTCATGCATTTATCCAATGAATTCCATAACCCAATTTTAATGTCCTAAATGTTTTGTCAACCATTTTCCATAATTCAATTCAATGCCTAAAGGTTTTGTCAAACACATAGTGAGCATTTTATTCAAGCCATCATTACATTAAAATTCTAAATAGCCATTCCTTCAAAACAAATCAAAATGTTATAACTCATCCCAATTCAATCTACAATCATTATAATCTAGATTATATATATGATTCCTCAATATAACATATAACTTGCATAATTTAAACCTAAAATCTAGGATTCCCCTAAATTTTCTTAATCATGATCAACCACTCATGGCTTGAAACCAATTGTTGATCTCAATTACACAAAATTATCTCTTAAACTATACAATTCATATGACAAACCCTCTAAAAATTCAAATTTCCATCACCTAACCCCAATCAACATATAACCTAACATTTCTCTTAACAAACCCTATAATTTAGAGATAGTTAAATGCATGGAATAAAATAAAATCAAAGGAAGATAAGCCTTTTGACACCTATTAACAGCTCAAATTTATAGGGTTTTATGAGAAATTTCAAGAACTAACCTTTCTTCAATACACTTTACTATCACAACTCTATAAACCCTAACCAACCACTCTAAACTATCAATTTTCTCTAAATCCTACTAGTTAATTTGGGTATTGTCACAATCCCTCCAAACTCTTAAATTCTACTTCTCATTAAAGAGTTTGTCATGATCATCCTTGAGTTTATCAAAGCTAATTCTCAAATAACAAGGTCCATTTCCAGCTATTTGTTCTTGAAACAAGCTCTACGATTTTGGAACCATATTGCAACCTGGTGAGGCTGCAAACCAAATCCTTTAGCAAGCTACATCTTCCTCTATGATTTTTATTTATTCTATGCCTCAAAGTTCTTCTCATAAAACTCAAATTGAGTAGTTGTCAATCACTTTTTTCTTTTTTGATGGCATAAAATGAATATCACAATAGTTATAGCAAGTTTCTTTCTTAACACGTGTTTAAAAATTCCTTGACATGTGTTTGAGAAACGACATATTTACTTTGTCCCCTCAAACATTTAGAAGAATCTCAGACCCTTCCTATTTCTTTCTTTCCATTTGGTCACAAACCATGGTAGGAAAATTTATATGAAATTCCCTTTTTTTATGAATTACTATTTTATCTTCGTTCTTTCAATTTTTTCTAATACTTATCATTTTTTGCTTATTCCCATCAAGTTGTTGATCATAAATATTTTATGTATACTAATTTATTATTATTTATGGTCGGAGTTCACACTAGGAAAATATAAGGTTTACATGTATGTTATGAATCATCTATCTTTATCAATGTGTTTAGGTGTTGCAATCTCCTAAACTATATCTTAGACAATTATCTTTGCTTTTATCTCTTTTATAAGTCTAGGAGATGTTTATGGTTATTAACAATGACATTGTCCTCCTCATCACTAGGTTTGGATGATTTCTATTATGGTTGATGCTTATGACACTCATTATCAGCTAGTCTCTTAGACTTGAATGTTTTGGCTTGTTGTTGAGTCTCAACTAGCTTAGTTTTACTCCTCCAATCCTCAAATTTTAGGAGAATTATAAAGTAGGTAAGGCATGTATATACCTAATTAATAGTCATATTATTGGCTACTTGAACCACCTTTTGGCTTTACCATAACCTATGTATCATTTTCTAATACCAGCATCCGGGATCAATTTTAGTTTTTTTCTTGGTCGATTGGGCTTTACCTTTTATTGATATTTTGTTTCTTCCAATAAGCCTATATAGTTTGGGGGTATCCACTAATGTTGTTACTTTAGGGAATGGATCATCATCCATTTTTATTTTCTTGTCCAAAAATGAATGTGATTAAATTCTAGTGCTTTCTAGATCTGGTTTCTAAGGAATACAACCTTGTACCTACGAAGGTTGAATATTAGGTTTAAAAGCTCGACCCAGAGATAACCTTGTATCTAAGAACCAAATGTATTGGAAAAAAAAATTGAACCCATAGATAACCCTATACCTCAAAACCTAAAGTATATAAATGACGACACAAAGCTAGTTAGTCTTTATTAAGTCGATATATGATCTTTGTCCCTGCAAAGAAATGTTGATTGCAACACGTAAAATAAAGGAAAAATCTTTTTCATTCAAATCATCATACCTTCTAAAACTTGTAGCATTAAAAGCAATATATGGTGCCCTCTAAATAACCCTAGTAAATCTCTTTTAGATTGTAAACCAATGGGCTCAATCTAGTAATCAACTAACATAAATCTAATACTGAAGCAAACCCTAAAACAATATCTAATGGGCCAAAACAAACCCAATTTAGACTAAAGTCTAAACCTAATAATATTCAACACTAAAATAAATAAATAAATAAAAATAATATAAAACAAAGTCCTCTTGCTATAAATCCCCATGTATGGCCAAATCTCTCCCTTTTCTTTCCTTGGAGGCTTTGCCGAAACATCATGCTCCAAATTAGCTAGGAAACTTTGTTTTTAATTGCTGAAATTTTTTTTGCCTTAAATTGCCTCCCTATAGTCTCCTTAATGTGTTAGAAAATCATGTAAAATAGGAAAAATAACAAAAAAAAAAGAATCCCAAGCCTCCTTGCCACCACATACATTTCATAATGAATATGGAATCCTTGCAAACTATGGATAATAATTGTTTCCATAAATGTCTTATTGTTTGACATGGAATCTTCGTAGAATAAGTAAGCCAATAGCCGCCACACATGTTTCCAAGAGTATTAAGAAATCCTTGTGTTGACTAGAATTGACAATATATAAAGAAATGTTATTTCTCTAATTTTCGCACATTCTTGGTAGATTTCAGGTATTATTTCAAACACATCATTCTCTCTCGCCTGGATGAATTAACAGGTCTACAACATACCACCAGAAAGGTGTGGATGTATACTTTCCAACCTAGTTTTTATATCAATATAATTTCTTATATAGCTCTAGATATAGTCCAAATAGTAGATAAAGGTCCAGATAGACAAATTTGACAACATTCATCCAATAACTTCGACCTTCTAAAATAATCCATTATTGAACTCCCATTGACCTGAAATTTTAATGCAATGTAGAAAAGCATGTCTATAAACACATATAAAACTTTAAGTCTGATCCAACAGTCTAGTTGCAAGTTATGTTTAATAGCATAAAATTGAATAGTAGAACATTTCACTCAAAATCCGAATCCGACCTTGCTTGGATCGTATCAATGTTTCTATGAGTCATACCACTTATAGTAATTATTCATATTAATATTGTTAGTAGTGGGGATGATTATTAGCAAAAAAGTCATTAACACCCATGGATCAATTATTTTAATGATAACAACAATTAGTAATGTTATGTGTTAGTCAAAGGTTTTAATATTGTTGGAATTTTCCACATCAATTTGAAGGAATATAGACTTTTTGGATTCAAATATGACTTGAAGATACCTAAACTCAATTTAATATAATCAAGTCTTTATAGAACTTGATTTGGCATTTCAAAAAGTAGTTTTTATCTAAAAATTATTTTTAATTGCTAAATTTTTCCATCCAAAATATTTTTATTGACAAAAATTATACATAGTTGAAAATACCATATAAGAAATACTTTTATCAAATACTTTGGTATTATCACTTAATTCCTTTTAAATAAAGAGTATAAAATTTATCACATGTGTTTTTGCACTTTTAATTGCTAGAACACTTTTCATCCATTCTTAGCTAAAGTGGTAAAATTATAATTTTAGAAGAAATGTGTTTAACACACAAGAGTTAACTTGTTTGACATGATTAACATAATTTATACTAAAGTTGTTTGTAACAACTCCTTTTCTTTCAAAAAAAGTACCTAGCCATTTCTAACAAAGTAGAAGAGAACTTTGAATTTTCTCATATGTGAATAATGTCTATGCAATGTTTTTCACCTATAAATACTACAATTTGACTTTGTGGGAAAGTGCTTGCAACTTCATAATATTATATAATTGATGCTTTATCCAAAAAGCTGTAATCCCTCTTTCCATTCTCTTAAAGCTTTAAATCATAAATTGCGTCAAATCTTTCTTTCATATTATTGAGCTATATTGCATCTCTATAAAGACTTGAGCTTAATCCTTTGTGATCTTCTCTTGTGAAGTGTGATAGTTTTTGTGAGAGTTTTATCTATTGTAAGAATGTAAGTGGCACTTGAACCACTTGTGTAATATTTGGTTGTGAACCATTTAAAATGTTTAATTCTTGATCCTTGAAAAGATTATAATTTTAAGGTTTTCTATTCTTGATCCTTGAAAAATATTAGTGTACTAGATAAGGTCTTATTTGTTAAGAAGACTGTAATTTGATAGTGGATACTTAGATGGAAGTTCAAGGAATGGAATAAGCGGTTGTTCAAACTACTATAAAAATTGGTGTCTTTGTCTCACTATCTATTGTATTTCATTTATTCCTTACTTAATTGTGTGATTGTTATTGCCAAAATTGAGGTGTTAATTTTATTAAAGTATCAAACATTCAATTTAGACCTAATGCACCCACCTTCATAGGTTATTTTATACTTTCAATGTTATGATTGCCAATAAGCTCAATTTACACTCACGCACTAATTGATCAAAGATTTTCTCAACTTTTTTAATGTCATAAAAGTATTCTTTGTTTTATTCAACCATTTTAGTAGTCGTTATTTATTTGCAACTAGATCTAATAACCTCTATAGGCTTTTTTTATTATCAATATCTTAAATAGTCTTTCATTTTTTTTCTATGTTAGATATGAATTGTTATTGAACTTTCTCATTTAAGTTTAATCAGTTAAAGAATAAGCATTCCTAACATTAAATGAGTAGCCAACTGGGTATGTTCCCTTGAATGACTTCTTTTCTACTCATTTTGAAAGCATATTCTTATAAAAAGAAACATAATCTATCAGGGTGTAGATGTTAAAGTATTAGTTTTTAAAAATTTCTTTCTTGTATTCCTCTATATCATTTCCAGAATGAGTTTAATGCACCTCTACTTTGTTATAACAACAATACACTTGTTAGTCATTTCATATAAACCTACACTATGAAAACTTAATCGTGAATGGAGGTAGGTAGCAACCTCATAAAATCAAACAGAGTATAGGGATACCAAGACCTTAAACCTTAAGAAAAAAGTTTAGTTTACCACTATGGGTGAAAGAGGATATGTGTTTAAGAAGAGAAAAGGACAACAACTGAGTAGTGGCATTAAAGACTTGGTCATCCCTCACAAGTTATCCTACAATCACTTGCAAGGTCAAACCATATTAGTTTGTTACCAAAAGATAATAAAACAAGCTTTTGTTTTACATGTCCTCTTGGTAAAAACAAAAAAATTACCATATTCAAACTCCACTCATCAATAAAAAAGTTCATTATCCTTATTACATTTTGATGTTTAGACATCCCCTATAACTCATATAAGTGGTTGTCGTTATTATGTTTTATTTGTTGATGATTTCTTAAGATACTCATATATTTATCCTTTACATAATAAGTCTGAGGTCTTTGCTACTTTCCTTAAATTTAAAGTCCATGCTAAAAACGTATTCTGATGCTCTATTACATGGTTCCATAGTGATAATGAAGGAGGATTTTGTCTAATCAGTTTGGAGACTTCTTAAGTAAATTTGGAATTTTTCACAAGTTAACTTCTCCATATATCTCTCAGGAAAATGAAATAACTAAAAGTAAACATAGATATATTCAAGAGCTAGGGTTAATTATATTAACACAGTCATGTCTGAAGCAAACCTACTAGGTAGTTACCTTTCTAACAATAGTTTACTTGATCAATAGATTACCTACCAAAGTGCTACAAAATTACAACCCACATGAAGTCTTAAATGGTCAAACCCCAAATTACTCCAAACTACCTGTGTTTGGTTGCTCATGTTATTCTTTCTTAAGACCATATCAACCATATAATCTAGCACACAAAAGCAAACAATGTGTTTTTCTAGGATACTCACGCAATCAAAAAGGGTATCGATGTTTAGACTCAGAAAATAACTGAGTTTATATTTCTAGACATTTGATGTTTGATGAAGGAATGTTTCTAGCAAAGGTTAAAGACTAGAGCTCAACCTACTCCAACACTATTCAAATTGGTATTTCCCACTCCTTCACTGAAAGAGTTATTCCTTCCATTTTATTCACTAATGCTCTTACCATTGAAACTCTCAGAACCCCCTTTGCGATAGAGATAAAGAGTAATATAAGGTAGTTACCTATTGAGACTCTACATGACCAACCTTCTTTTAACTCAAATACATTAATACAACTCCTTACATAAATACATTTACTATATAAAGACATACCAGTAGAACACACATTGCCTACTGAAGTGATACCTTGCAACCTTAGCCTATATCCTACATTATACTTAATAAAAAATTGGCCACGAAAGACCAAAACATGCAATTCCCTAAATATAAAGTTTTATACTCAACTCGTCATCCTTAAAAATCTTTTTCTAGTGTTTTTAATTAATAAGAACAATCTTCCTATAATAAAATAGTAGCAAATAAACATTGGAGAGTAGCTATGAGAAGAGAATTTGATGCATTAATAGCTAATAGGACTTGGTCTCTATGTTCTAGACTAAAAAGTTTTCATGTGGTAATAAATAAATGGGTGTATAAAACTAAAAGAACTTCTAATGGCTAGATTGACAGGTACAAAGAATGATTAGTAACAAAAGACTTTGATCAACAATTTGGGATAGATTACTTCAAGACCTTCCCCTTAGTAATCAAACCTTCCACCATTAGATTGATATTGTCACTTACAATAACATTCAATTGATCTATCAAATAGCTTGATGTTTCTAATGCATTTTTGCATGGTTTTCTTAATGAAACAGTATATATGGAACAACCACAACGATTTATTAATGAATCTAAAATAGATTTTGTTTGCAAATTGCACAAGTCATTATATGAACTATAATAAGCCTCATTGGCCTAGTTTAGAAGGTTTTCCAATCATCTAATTGACATTGGATTTCAAGAATCTTCTGTTGATCATAGTTTATTTGCACTACAACACACAAAGTCTAAACTATTTGTTGTAGTGTATGTGGATAATATCATTGTCACAAGAACTAATAATTCAGAAATTAAAGACTTCATCAAATAGTTACAAGTTACATTTCAAGTCAGACATCTTGGAAATCTTTCATATTTCCTTGGCATTCAAGTGACAATCTAAGTATATTTCTGAACTACTAGACAAGACACAAATGATTGGAGCTCGACCTTTGGCTGCACCAACAGTTTCAGGACCTAGACTTTTAGCTCACAAAGGAAAATTGTTAAATGATCCAACTAAATATTGACAGGTTGTTGGTGCCCTTCAGTATTGCACTTTAACAAGACTTGACATCAGCTATGCAATCAATCAATTATGCCAATTCATGCATGCTCCATAAGAACCAAACTGAAAGTCTACCAAAAAGGTTCTTTGTTACTTTAAAGGAACAATTGATTATGATATTCACTACACTCAATCCAATGCTACATTAGATGCTTTTTATGATGCAAATTGGGCTAGGAATCCTAAAGACAGAAAATCTACGGGTGGTTAAATTGCATTCTTAGGCTGAAATATCATATCATGGTGTGCAAAGAAACAAAGCATTGTGTCTATATCCAGTACTGAGGCTAAATATCGATCTATAGCTCTTGCAACTGCTGAACTATACTAGAATGTTATTGCAAGATCTTGGAATTTCATTGTCGTCACCTCTTACACTATGGTGTGATAACATGAGAGCAATATCTTTGGTCTCTAATCTCATTTTTCATGCCAGAACCAAACGCATAGAGGTGGATAATCACTTTATACGTGAAAAAGTTCATAAAAATATCATAATACGACATATTTCAACACATGATTAGATAGCAAATGTCTTCACCAAAGACCATACTACAACCAGGTTTACTTTTCTAAGGTCTAAACTAATGGTGATTCCCATCCATATCAATTTGCAGGGGACGTTAAGCATGGAAAGATTCAGTTAGCTCTTTAGCTCTTGTAACTGCTATATTGATGGACACCAGTTGTTGCTCCACTACTACATTAATGAACATGCACTGATCATATCAATATTTTAAACTTATATATATATATATGCGCGCACACACTTTTTTATTGTATAACTAGAAGTTCAAGAAAATAAAAAACAAAAAATCTATTTCATTGTAGTTCATTTTTCTACCTATGACTAAGTCAAATATATGATACTACAATAAATTAATAATATATTCAAAATTTCAAGTCATGAAATAATTTATTATATATAAATAACCGAACAAACAAATTCTATATTCTTTGCTTTAATTTTTTAGGATATAATAATCTAACAATGATTTAAAAAGAAAATGAAGTCGTGTTATAAAAGATAAAGGAGTATTTATAATAATAATAGAGATTATTTTTAAAAATATTTTTTATTTAAAAATATATAAAAATTATATTTTTAATTTTCAAAATTTATTTTTGAAATCAACAAAATAATTTAAAAACATTAATTTTTTTTTTAAAAATAATTTCTTAAAAAAGCAATAAAAAACCTCTATCCAACTTGTCCTTACGTCACCGTGATCAAGGATAAACTGATAGGCATGGGAACTCTGGTTCGGGCGGGCACAGGAAAAGCCGCCAATTGCGACCCGTACGTCATCGGTATAAGAGTATAAGAAGAACGGAGAGCCACCCTGTATGTGGTTTCACTCTCCAATCCCTCTTATTCATCATTTTTGGATTGTCCACAATATTTCTTTAAGAAAAAAAAATTATGCGGATGGAAAAGATAATGAAGGAGAAAAAGCTGTGAAACACACGAATGCTATGTGGATGAGAAGCATCCAATCCGCAGTGATAGGATTTGATCTTAAATTCTCACCTCCAAATGCTCATCCACTCCCATCACCATGCATATTTCCCCCTCTTCTTTTCTCTTCTCTTCTCCTATATCCCTATCCACTGTACATAAATATGGTCTATTATCAGCCCCACCACTTTTGTCTCCATGCAAAAGCCTTCATATAATTAACCTCCTCTTTGCGTTCTCTTTCTTTCTCCAACTCAAATCTCTCAAGACTCCTCTCCACTCCTCTCCTTGCATGCACTACGACTCTAGTGCACACTCCTGCTTCTCATCAGAGGTCTGTTTTTCTCGCTTTCACTTCTCTTAACTTGCTTATTATGTTACAGTACTTTTTAAGTTTCCTCATTGCTTTCTTGTGGGTCTTTTTTATCTTTTACCCTGTTTCATTTTGAGCTCCTGCCTACCAGCATAGCTATGATTTTTCATTTCCTTTCATGGTGCTACAAGATACTTGTATCCTATTCTGTTCAGCTAATCAATAATTAGCTGTTTAATTTTAGAGATTTTTGTTTGTCTTCGAGTGTTTTAAAACTTTAAGCTGAGCAAATTGAGCTGCAATTTCTTCTTTCACTGCATACTTAATTTAAGTGGTAAAGTTTCTTGGTTTAGGCTTTAGACCTTTTTTATATTTACTTTGAGGACAAAAGATAAAAAGATATGCCTGTTCTTTTTCTCTTTATCAATATTTTATACACCTATCGTGTGTGGAGTTCCACTTGTAGGTTGATACACTTCAGTTCCTTGTACCTGGACAGTGCAAGTCTTTTTTTCAAGTCCATACTTTGTTAAAAAAAATTCACTTTTTGTTTCTTTCTGTGTTTTTGTTCTCTCTGTATCCGTGATTTTAGATGCTCTGGGGAAGATTCTTTCAGCATGACTAGAGTAATAATAATAGTACATACTAGTTGAGAGTTGAGACCCCATCTCGTGTGTTAATTTGTGCTTTTTTCCCCGTCGCTGAACTTTGATATGACCTCTTGTGTTTATTGATCGGTGATCAGTGTGTTGGTTCTTAAATACAGATTGTGTAAGACGGGGGATTTAACCGTCGATTTTAAAGATGGAGATAACCAATGTCATGGAGTACGAGGCCATCGCCAAGCAAAAGTTACCAAAGATGGTCTTTGACTACTATGCTTCTGGGGCAGAGGACCAGTGGACTCTAGCAGAAAACAGAAATGCATTCTCAAGAATTCTGTGAGCCTTTGTCTGTTTATCTTTGTAGTTTATAGACGCAACGCTGGATGTGGAACTTGATTGTCGTTGGAATCCTTTTTGCTTCGTAGTTGAGGTAATTTTTATGCATTGATATGTTTAGTAATGTGTTTCCTTTGGTTTGAATGATACATAGGTTTCGACCCCGTATTCTTATTGATGTGAGCAAAATAGACATGGCCACCACTGTTTTGGGCTTCAAAATATCAATGCCTATTATGATTGCTCCAACTGCCATGCAGAAAATGGCTCATCCTGAAGGTATGCAGCAGTGTGCTTCAGTTTTGGTCTGTCAGTGGTAACGGGTCTCTTCTGCTAATGGTTTAATCTGGCCCCTGAATCTGTTGAAAGAAGGGCGTGGTCCGTAGTTTGATAAATTCATTTTCGTTTAATGCAGGGGAGTATGCTACAGCAAGAGCTGCATCAGCTGCTGGGACAATCATGGTTTGTTTTTTCACCACCTTCTGTGTACTGCAATCATTCAAAGCCTGAATTTCTACTTTGATAGGCACTGCTTATGTTTCTCTTTTGAGGATAGAGAGCATCAATTCAAAACGTTGACACCAAAATAGAGGAGCTAACATCATGTTCCAGTTTGTTCATGTTTTATCACATTCTTCCCTGATAATTTTGCTGATTGCAAGTAATTGAAGACTGTTCCAACGCTCATTTTTTGCTTACAATTATGGGATATGCGATTGTTTGAGCTGTGAAATGCAAATGGTTTTATGTGAAACCCTTTAACTGAAGAGTTTACCCTCAAACATTGAAATGGTGCTATGATGACATTTTTCAAAGAGTGTTTCAGAAATCTCTTCTGGTTGTTCTATACCTCCGAGCTTTTTCATTTTTCTTCAAAAAAAAAAATTTCTGAGGAAAGTTTTAGACAAATTTTGAGCATTGCCATGCTTCTCATACATGTCCTTGCTTCTTCGACTTCAATCATAGATGTCTGCTGTGCTTAATTTTTAAATGTTCTGATTATTTCAGACATTATCCTCATGGGCTACTTCCAGTGTCGAAGAGGTCGCTTCCACTGGACCTGGCATCCGCTTTTTCCAGCTCTATGTAAGCTTGAAATAATATGTTCGGTGCCCTTCTATTTGTTGGATCAACATGTCTTGGTTTTCAGGTGTGCTTGCAGATTCAACAGTTTGCTTCACGAATGCCTTTTCTGTTCGTTCTCGTAGGTATACAAGGACAGGAATGTTGTTGCTCAGCTTGTCAGAAGAGCTGAGAGGGCTGGTTTCAAGGCTATTGCTCTTACAGTTGATACCCCAAGGTTGGGCCGCCGGGAGTCTGACATCAAGAACAGGTGCAGATTTCAAATTAACACTGACCTTAACAAACCATTAGTGCAAAGGAGTGATATATCCTGATTCTGACTAAATATAGTTTCTGCTGATTTGTTCTCTTAAAGATTTTCTTTGCCACCATTTTTGACATTGAAGAACTTTGAAGGTTTGGACCTTGGCAAGATGGACAAGGTGAGTTCCAATATATTTCTTATGCTGAATAATTACATGATTCTCAAAAGAATAATTGTATACTGAATAACTGATCTCTCTCTTTTATACAACTCATGATTGGCTTTGTTGGGCTGTACAGGCCGATGACTCTGGACTTGCTTCATATGTTGCTGGTCAAATTGATCGTACTCTGAGCTGGAAGGTATGCTAGATTTGTTATGGTTTAATACTTCATAGGAGGCACGCATTACGCCTCGTGGTTTCGATACAAATTTTTTCCAATGACAAAAAAAGTTAAGGAAAAGTGGGTTATTTGATTGTGTTTAATAAATTTAATTAATTCAAATAATATAAAAAAAAATGACAATAAATAAATAGAAAAAAAATCACCACATAAAAAAACTAAAAAAACTCAATTAATTTAAGCTCATTTGAGTTAGCATATCAAATCTACGATCTAGTTGTGATACTAAAGCAACCTTGTTAAAAAAAAAACTATAAAATTCAATCATCAAACAACCCAATATTAAATAAAAAAATTACATTTTTTTAATAGTAGGCTATTGATTTTTTTTGTTGAAAGGCAAAACAGTAATTATACTGTTATTGTTATGGTGAATAGTAAAATGTGTCAATTAACCATGGGTTTTAAGTTGTTTATTTTTTTTTAAATTGTAATTTGTAATATAAGCCACCAATTTAATCTGGACAAAGCATTTATATATATTTTTTTATTTTATGTTTTTATTGAACTAGAAACGTAATTTGGTAAAAGAGGTTGTACATTTAAGACATGAAGATGTTAGCATTTTAAATAAAATTTCTTTTCGAGTTCTTTTCATTGATAGTTAAGAAATATTACCAAAGCTTGTTAAGGATTATTAGGCAATCCAAATTACTTCACCAAGGAATCTAGACTTTTTTCAAAATCTGTGAGTTGTAGCCTATGATATATAGCATGATTATGTACCAATTCTTTGTATAGATGAGTTGCTCCACTGATATATTTATATTTATATGTTTGTTTGGAATATTTATAGGATGTGGAGTGGCTTCAGACAATCACCAGACTGCCAATTCTGGTGAAGGGTGTGCTCACTGCCGAGGATGGTAAGAACAATACAAATAGTAGCAATATCGACAGTCATTTTACAGTTTTTACAGATGCTTGAACATTTTCTTTTCTTTTCTTTTTGCATGGTTTTGCAGCGAGGCTTTCAGTTCAAGCTGGAGCAGCAGGAATTATAGTGTCGAATCACGGCGCTCGCCAACTTGATTACGTGCCTTCCACTATTATGGCGCTGGAAGAGGTACTTCAACATGTTTATAACTGACGCATATGCCAAGTAGATTAAAAAATGATCACATTCTAGAAGGGGGATTATATTTCATTTCTGCATCAATGATGTCAGGTTGTCAAGGCTGCACAAGGACGAGTTCCGGTGTTCTTGGACGGTGGTGTAAGGCGTGGAACCGATGTCTTCAAGGCGTTGGCACTTGGAGCCTCCGGCATCTTTGTAAGTATCACACATTGACTTAACCACAGCTTTCGTATGGCAATCATAAGAGAAGGGCTGCATAATTATGATCCACATATATGCTAGGAATTAATATTAATTGACCTGCACAATGCACGGCTATTGTTAATTAAGGCACCTAAATCCATGGCCTAATTCGCAACCTTCCCAAGGTGATAGCTAGTCTGACTGGTAATTAACCTGATAGGCTCTCTCTATAATTAAGCATCACGCTGTCCTTTTGGCTCTATCAATATGTTCATCTCATTTTTCTAAGTCACTGGACTTTGGACAGCATTCGTTTAACAAGATGTACCTTTTCCGTTTTTAACATCTATTGAAGAAACTGAGAATTGAGGATTATTTGGTGGTGGTCTTGATGACAGATTGGTCGACCAGTGGTCTTTTCACTTGCTTCTGAAGGAGAAGCTGGTGTGAGAAAAGTGCTTCAAATGCTGCGTGAGGAGTTTGAACTTACTATGGCATTAAGTGGCTGCCGTTCCCTCAAGGAAATCACTCGTGACCACATTGTAGCCGATTGGGACCATCCTCGTGCTCGCCTAGCTCCAAAGTTATAGAAACAATCCCTGGGTGTCCAGCAGCCCCATGCGCAATAATTTACTCTGGGCACTTGAGAGCATGCCTTGTTATGTAAAGCTGTCGTTTCACTATTGATGGGTCTGCAAATCTTTTGGAAATTTTAAGCTTTTTTTTTATGGATGATGGATGGTTACAATCTTATGGCTACTGCTTCCTTCGCTGTATATTCTTTGTTTAAACAAAATTATCATATAACTATAGTTTTCTCCTTAAAGTGTTGATATTGGATGCATGATCTGTAAGTTGATAGGCTCCAACAGTTTGGATGCCAAGCTGCCAATGTTGTGCTGAAAAGCTGTATACCGCCTGCTTTCTCTGAAGCAACCTAAGGGAAAGCTAACTCTGCTCTTTAACATGCTTTTATCTTGCAAGACTTGGGCAACTTCGATGAGTAAGCATGCATTGAAACAAGCACGGGACTGTCCCGTTTAGAGTTTCACTTAATTCTACGAAGCTGCTCGAAGAGTTGAGGTTCACAGGTATTGAAATCCTGCCTCAATCCATAAGGGTTCAATTTGTTTAGTAAGTTAGAGGTAGCAGACCTGGACTTGCAGTTCGTTTTTCTTCACGTAGTATTATTTTGATTTTCTCCATCTGTTCCTAATTAATTAGTCGCATGATTGTCTTACTGTTCAAACGCAGCAGACACATTGTGCACAATGATTTTTTTTCCTGATTACTCTTTTTTTTCTTCAATAGGATCTGTTTATATTAAATTAATTTTGAATTAAATTTCATGATTTATTTTGATTATCTAAATATAAAAAACTCAGTGTTGTAGTAAAGTGGAGTATAAAAATCTCCTTTTATATCTCCCACCTTTCTCCAGGTTTCGCATCTTTCTCTCTTCGTAATAGCAAAGCGAAGTATATTTTTTTATATTAAATATGATATTCATTCTAATTGTTGTTTTTAACAAGTTTGGTTTCGCATATTTACATTCAAAAATAGTGTTTTGAATCATGAGGATGCATAAAAATATCAGGTGGTGGAAATGCAACATAAAAGGAAGACACAATCCAACGTGGATTGCAATAGTTGCTCGCAATATTTTCTTTTTTTTTTACTCTTCATTTTTTTTTTCTCTTGATTTTTTTTTAATTTGATCCTTTAACATTAAGTTAATTCAAGGCTAGGCTTGATGATTTGTTTTAGTTAGCTTGTTGTAGGGTTCTCACAACGTAGAAAATAAGTCTTAACAATGAGTTAATATTCGATTTGGCAAAATAAGATTCAATTTTTATTAATTCAAAACAATTGAAACTTTAGGGATTGAATTTAAAACAGAAATGAATACTTAACCTCTTTCTTCCCCACTATGAATGGAGAGCATTTTTTATTTTAGTCCCTAAAGTTTTTGTTTTTTAGTCCCTATTTCTTAGTTTAAAACTTCATTTGTTTACATTTTGGCTCCTGGGTTTGAGAGAAAGGAGTGAGGATTGTCAGGGAATAAGAGAAGAGAGAAAGAGGGTTGGTTATCCATAATTTGGTCGTCAAAAAAGTTATTTTTAGTGTCAATAGATTTCATATAGAAAGAGGAGTTTTGATATAGTGTTTTTAACCCTTCAAATTGGTGGAGAAAGTTGACTGGGTCTCCAAAATGTTTTTTTTTATTATGTTGCATTTTTGTTTTGGGGGAAATTGAAGATTGATGTGAGGTTATTAACGGGTTTATTGAGATCTCTTATATGCTTTCTAAAAGTTTTAGAGTATGAGAAAGGTTGAAAAATGATTTTATATCAAACGAGTCAGAACCTGGCATTTCGCCCACCTCATAAAGTGATTATAAGGTATTGTGATCTTTAAGGTGTTTTCTAGATGTTTTAAAAACAACTGAAACTTTAGGGATTGAATTTGAAACAGAAATGAATACTCAACCTCTTTCCCCCCTATGCATGGAGTACATTTTTTATATTGGTCCTTAAAGTTTTATTTTTATTTTTTAGTCCCTGTTTCTTGAGGTTTTATATTTTGGTTCAAAATTTTATTTGTTTACATTTCAACTCCTGGATTTGAGAGAAGGGGGTGAGGGATCATTGGGAAATAAGAAACGAGCTAGAAATGGGTTGTTTTTAACCCTTTAGCTTGGCAAAAAAGATTGGTCGGGGGTCCAAAACTCTATTAAAATCTCATTCCACCTTACATAAGGATTAAGAATCAATACTAGTTGAAAACATATGAAAGACTTTTCCTAATTCATCCAAGGTGATGAATCTTCTTTTAATTTCTTAAATACATTTATATAGTCATGTTATACCCAACAGATATCTGTTTGTTATCCGTGATTACGACAACATGTAATATGATCAAAACATAACATTTCCTATATAAGATAACTTCGTGATCTCAAGTTTAAGGATCACTAACACAACCATCATGTGAGCATTTCAGTAGACACATATGATCTCTCTATAAGAATTCTCATGCAGGTTAGTGTACATGTCGTCTTACAAGCACCTGCATATTAGATTTAAGTATTTATCATACTTTAGCGTATGAGAGCAACTACTTTTTTTTATAAAAAAAACATAATATGTACCAATTTCAGTTACTCTAATTAATATCCAATATTAATAGAGTATTGATCATGAACATTTAGGAACGATGCTTTGATACAATATGAATCTTATAACTATAACAACTTTATAATTTTATTTGCAAAAAAAATTTGTCACAAGGGTTTTATCTTTACTCTAGATTTATTATTAAAATACTTGATGAATACTAGAGATAAATAAGCCTTTATTAATAATTAAATATGTTTACGTGGACAAAATTATTATCACGTATAACCAATCAATTAGCTACAAAGCATATATATCAAGATATATATTCATCGATCAAATCTACTTTGAATAATGATGATGATTTTTTTAGTGGAAAGAGTAAATAACACTTGTAAAAGTCCTATTAAAACAAAAATAAAATAAAATATAGGCTTGCCTACCACCCACCCATATTAGAATAAATGGAGTTTTTCAATAAAAACTTGCTAATGAAGAAAGACCTTCTAGAAATAAAAGACATAGAGTAAAAAAGATAGCTTATGTATTGATTAAAGAGAACTTACACACAAGTGAGCTAAAGGGAGGAACTTCAAAGTTTATTTTTATGAATTATGCATTTTGTTCAACTTTACACTTATATTCCTTTATTTTTCTCATCATATCTAGAAAAACGTTAACAACTACAAGATTACAGAAGAAAAGAGAGATAACTTTTTAGGATCGTAGGATTAGTCGAGATACGCGCAAGCTGATCCAAACACTCACATTAAAAAAAAAAAAAAGAGATATCTAGGTCCAAAAAAGTTATTTAACTTCTATAGGCATTCTTCTTTAAAAAATGCGATAGAGAGAAGCTCAGGAGCTTTGAAAGCCAAATCTCTCCAATTACTTACATTTATACTTTCTTTTCATAAACCCTAATCTTATTCTATTCTATACCCATAATTGGACACATAGGTTATTAAAAAAAAAAAAAACTTAATTTCAAAGTTTATTATTATCCTATTTCAAAAAAGAAAAAAAACGCAACCAAACAATTTAGTTTTCAATTTTACTATGGTAACCAAGCAAGTTTCAGTTTTTATATTTATTTTCCTAAAAAATAGAATATGAAAACAAAAACAGAAAATAAAACCAACAACGATACAAAAGGATTCCTTGATTTTCATTAGTTAGCTAGTAGTGAAGGGTAAAATTGGAACTTTCTAAGACATGAGGGCAACATTGAAAATTCTTAAAATATAGGGCTAGAAGTAGAGAATATGGATAAATTTATAAGCGTAAAGACATAGCTTAACCTAAAACCTCATAGCACGAGGGTTTAACTTCGCATCACCAAGCAGAAGTCTCTCTGAAAAGAAGTTTTATCTGCAGAACAACCCACTCTATCTTCCATCAATGGCGAAGAAAAGAGAGAGGCACCAAAACCCAGAGCCTTTCCTCAAGGAGGATACAGACTCTATTGCTTCCACAAAGACACGAACCAAAGCATCAAAACACCACCAGAAACAACAAAAAGTAATCTGCACTTTGTTTTTGATGCCCTTACCCCCCCCCCTTTTATGTCTCTGATTTTTTAATGATTTTCTGTTCTAGATGATATCGTCGGGGATGAGCTCGAAAATCTTGAAAGTGGCGTTGATTCAACAGAAGGAGATTCAAGCTGAGGAAGCGGGAGAGAAGAACCCTAATTTTAATGCTTTGGAGGAAGAATTACCTGAGCGTGAGGAAGAGCAATATGCTGAGGATGAAATTGACGATTTTAGTGGTTTTTCCGAGACTCAAAGCCAGTTTAATGATTATCCTGTCAGCATTTCCTTTTGCTTTCATAAATTCTTTTTTTATTTCGGCTATTTTGCTTATTGTTTTCTGTAATTTTGTTGAATATTTGTTCTCCTTCATTTGATTTTTTTGGAGCTTTAGTTTGTTTGTAAAAGAAGTTAAATTGGGTGGTTTGACAGGAGGAGATTGATGAGAACGATGAGAAATTGCTGGAGGCATTCTTGTCGAAGGATGCTGGTCCACAACAAACACTTACCGACCTTATCATTGACAAAATAAAAAAGAGGGATGCTCATGTTTCTTCAGGTTCATATTATTACATGATTCTCCTTTTTTTAAATCAGTTTTTTGTTTATTTTATGAACCCTTCATTTAGATTTTTAACTGGTGTTTACTCTAGTATACATGCTTGAATCTGTATAGTTAACTGTTTATACTGAATATCTTTGTTTGATTGCAGAGACACAGCCTATGCCTAAGCTGGACCAGTCTCTCATAGATTTGTACAAGGGGTAAATTAGCTATCCTCTTCTTGACAATATTTTTTCCATTTTCTCTTATTAGAACCTTTCTTCAAAACAGATTTGTGAACGAAATAATTTTGAATGTAATGAAATCACTTTGGTATGATTATGTGTAGAGTTGGCGAGTATCTTAGTAAATACACAGCTGGAAAGATACCTAAAGCTTTTAAACACATCCCTTCTATGCAACTTTGGGAGGATGTCTTGTACCTGACCGAACCTCAGAAATGGTCACCAGCTGCAATGTATCAAGCCACAAGAATCTTCTCTTCGAATTTGGGTGCTAAGAAGGCTGAGCGCTTCTATAGGCTTGTCTTACTTCCTAGAGTGAGAGATGATATTAGGATGAATAAGAGGTTGCATTTCAGTCTGTATCAAGCTTTAAAAAAGTCTCTATATAAACCTGCTGCATTCAACAAGGGAATATTGCTTCCATTGTGTAAGGTATTTATTACCACTGAAATCTTCTACATGTTTTTTTTTTTTTTTAATCAGTGATGGTTTAGTCTCTGAATGCTTTCACTTCTCTTAAGCATGATAAGTTGTTGATGTTTCTTTTCTGAGATTGATCAGATGCATTAATTCACTGCTATCTTCTGTCTCTCCTACACTTCTCTGTTTTTGTTTAAATCCAAACTGCTATTTTATAATTTATGTGTTACAATGCGGGATAGGTTGGCTGGACCGATTAGGGTTTAGACAAATTAAAATTTTACGGTTTTATTTGGTGGAGGGTTGAAAATATAGTTTGTATTCCAATAAGTGATTGCAAAAGAAAAGAGGCCAACAAAAGAAAACTTAACCCCAAACAAATACCTCACAGGATAGACAAAACTAAACTCTCTGTCAAGAAGTTCACTGGCCTTCAATTCATATGATGCCTGGTTCTGATAATTTTTTATTTAGTGAACCAATGATTATGCTTTAATTTAAACTCCTTTTCCTTTCTTGATATGCAGTCAGGGACCTGCAATCTTAGGGAAGCTGTTATTGTTGGAAGTATTATTCAGAAGGTCTCCATTCCTGTGCTTCATTCATGGTATGATTACTTTTGCAGATGACAACCATGTACACTCAGTGCAGGTCTTAATTGGTAATCAAAAGTATCCGTATATTTAGTTTTAAAATCATCTTGTTAACTGTTAGGGAGACACAATAACCCAGCTGCATAATCCTCCTGATGACCCTTCAAACCCAGTGGATCTAACACTACTTTCCATATCCCAAAGTTCTTGAATCACTTGCATATTTTGACCCACTGTAAATCAACATGATTCCTTTACCTGTTCACATCTTTTCATTGTATAGTTGGAATTTCTTGTTGAGAAAGATAAGAATTTCATGATTTACATATGGATTTTATGAAGTTACACCAATGCTTTTAAACATTTCAAACCGTTCTTTATTTTTTTCTCCTGTTTTGAGACATGCAAGTGGTAATTTCAACATTCAGCACACGAGGATAAGATGCTTGTGTAGCAGCTGGAACTTTGCACTTTTTATTCTGCCAAGTTTCATGATTTACATATCATTTTACACGTTACACCAGTGCTTTTAAACATCTCAAACCACTCTGCTTTAATTTTTCGCCCTCTTTTGAAGACATCCAAGTGATATTTTCAACGTTCAGCACACATGGATAAGATGCTTCTGTAGCAGCTGAAACTTTGTACCTTTTGTTTTCCTAAGTTTCAAATACTTGGGAAAGAGTCTAACTCTTTTTTTTAAATGGGATTGTAGTGTTACACTGTTGAAACTTGCAGAAATGGATTATTGCGGCACAACAAGGTATGTAAATGTTTAACATGTATTAAAAATAAAGATAAAAAAGGAGTGTGTAACAGTTAGCAGATTTACTTGCTCATCCATGCTATGTATGCATTTGGTTTGCCTCTGCACTCGAACAGTCCGCGGTCTTACCTTACAAGAGAATGCATGCCTAACATGGATTCAGGAAAACAAGTCATGACTAATGTAGTAAAATCCTAGCAATATGTACTGTGGGTTTCTTGATGTGATGCTACTCCAAAGAATTGTTGATGGTCGTAAATAAACTTCATTAGAAAATGCTGAGAAGAAAACTTGTAAGAGAAGATGAGAAATGAAATGATTGGCAATATCAAGTATAGTACTCTTTTGAGTAATAAAACAATTGTTGATGCATGAACCTTTGTAGTTGTGGTTCCATGGTTTAATTGAACAAAGGATAAGCCAATAACTAATTCAAGAGCGGACCTGTTTAAAAATTCCTTTCCATTTTGGATCTCATGCTTTTTTAGTTGCTAAATGATCTGAATATGACTTGTTACATTGGTAAACTATTTGCAGTTATTTTATCAAGCTTCTATTGGACAAGAAATATGCCTTGCCATATCGTGTAGTTGATGCAGTTGTGGGTCATTTTATGAGATTTCTCGAGGATACAAGAATAATGCCTGTAATTTGGCATCAATCACTTCTTTCATTTGTGCAAAGGTTGATAATTTTTCCTTGTTCCCTTCTCTTGCCTCTTTGCTTTTTAGTTGTGTGAAATCTATCTAGAGTGTATAATCTATAAATGCTTAATTTTTGAATGCGAGTTAAAGTGTGGTTCTTTTTAGATTTAGCCACATCTATTCTCTCTTTTGCATTGTTTCAGATGTACTCTTTTATGTTATATGTACAGGCAGTTCCCTTTTGCTTTGTTTTATTACGTGTACATGTAACCTGAGGTACCAAGAAAGGGGTTGCAGTAGCTAATTGGAGATGGTTCTGTTTTGCTGTGTTTTCATGTGTTTCACAGATTTCCTTCTCTATCTGATACTTCATGAGAGACAATTAATGTAGCAAAGTAATTAATGTGGATCTGTTTTGCCAAATCAATCAAATGCAGGTCGAGAAGGGAAATAACAAATAATTAGTATTTTCAAATCATTTGTAGTTTACTGTGTACTTTTGGCATCTATAGCAAGTTCTCCATTTTAAAATAATTGCAATATTTAGGATGTCATTGTTGTGAGGACATTTTATTAGTATTTTGCTCAAGAAGGGATTTTGTTTCCTTCTTAAGTCTAGGACTCTTGGTTTTTGTGTGCCTATATAAGCACTCATATCATTTGTAATCGAAAGGCCATTTTGATGAATGAAATCCATTATTATTGCTATCTCGCAATATCTGGTGTTATACGTAGTGGATCAAGGTCTTGATAATTGATTTCATTGATTAAAATGGCCATTCAATTACATAGAATGTGCTTATATAGGCACATGAGAACTCTTGAAGTTACCTAAACAAACGAAGGAAACAAAATCCACCTAAAGCATTCTCAGCAATAATGAGATTTTAGTTATTTGCACCTATTGCAATCAGAGAACTTCTTAGTAATGATAAAACTATACAATCAACAAAATCATTAATAACCTGAAAATAACCCCCCTTGAAAATCACACATTTCTCCTTTGAGCAGCATGGTATGACATGGGATGTTTCTTCCTAAAATCTCTCTTGCATCGTTAGTTTTTGTGCTATTAAAATTAAGTAGCTGCATCAAAACAATTCACACTTGCCTTTTCACTCACACAATTGCTGTTGAAATCCTCACAGGTACAAGAATGAACTGCAGAAGGAAGATAAAGATAACCTTAGAAGACTAGTTCTAAGGCAAAAGCATAAACTAGTGAGACCATCTATCTGATAGTTCTCTTTTAGGCTTACACATGCATAATATTCAAAATGGGTCAATTTTGTTTATTTCACAGAAATGTTCAATCTCTGTTCTCATTTTGGTTTCAGGTATCTCCAGAAATAATCAGAGAGTTAGACAATAGCCGCAATCGCGGAGAGAAGGATGATCCCATGTCATTAAATATCCTTTGCTTGCAAAATTTGGAGCTTTATACCTCTTTATTGGTCATTTGCCTGTTTTGTTTATTTATGTTTTGTTATGTTATGCTTGTATGAGGTAGCATTTTTTTTATGGATTTTTCTGCATATTAACTTGTAGGTGTTGGTTTATCAGCAATTCATGAAATGCCATCTTCTTAGAAGTCATAGGGATGACAATGAGACGGATTAGTGGAGTCTTAAGGCCTCTAATTTTGATTCTACTCTTAAGGTTTGCCATGGTCATTATATGCCCTTGGTGGATAGTAAAGAGATTTGGTAGACTGAATTTAATTTATTGATTAGAAACTAGGAAGTGTATTTTCACATGTCCTGTGACATGCGTGTTAGAAACTATTTGGGTAAAAAACAATTGCATGCCCTGCCTGTCTCTTACAAATCATTTTTCCTTTCTATTCTTGGATATTGATGGTTTTAACCCTTGTGTTACATGCTTGTAATACAATGATTTTACATGCATTTGGTTAAGTCGGTCATGTTTGTATTATTTTCCTTATTCAAGGTTTATGAGATTTTCAATCACAAATCCTCTATATGAAGGTGCTGATTTGCTTTTTATAAGCATGAAGTAAATGATTTTATAATGGTGCAATTTGTTTTTTCTTAAAAAAAAAAACTACAATAATAGTTACTGCCAAGTGGCATTTTACATGTTCTCTTCCCTGGTCCTGCAATTAATACTCGGATGAATTCTTGATTCCTTGACTTCCCTATCACTATCTCCCATTTCGGTGATAAATAAAACAATTGAGGAAGACAGGTTTGATATTCCAGAAGTACCTATGGAGGAGGACTGAATGCTTAGCCTTGGTATGACAATCATCCTCTGTTCATTTTGAGGTTAGCTAAAAATATTTTAGCTTTGCTTTTTTCTTGTATGGATGTAATCATTCAAACAACTTCAGAGTTAATCCAGGCTTAACTATGGCGCTGAAAGTCATTCAGCTTCTTTTTTAGCTAATTGATGTCATGTTCCCATTGCAGGTTCCTGGATTTTATAATGAAGCGATATGCATGGATGCTTGCATGCCTTTTGGGTGAATTCATATATTTAAAAAAAAGAAAAATGCAATTAATTAGATATTAAGAGCCCAGAAGAATTTCAGATATAGCAAAATAGTTTTGGATCTTTCACTCCTGTATCATCCTTTTTTTATTAACCAGATCCCTATGTAATGTTTATTTACGTTCTGATTTCGTAGGAAGTTTTTTTCTTTTTTGTTTTGGTTTGTTTTGCATCATGCATTTCTGTATTTAACTTCTAGATTGCTACATTATAGATTAAGTTGGCCTCACAAAATACTTTTTCTCAATTGTCAGCATGATGACGAACCATAGATTCATGGTTAATCGTTCTTGTTTCCCTTTCTGCTAGAATATTCTCTTCAATGCATGGTGCAAGTTATTAATGCCCCAGAAATTCTACGATCACATTCACCGTTGTACACTTCCAGAGGCTTGTTTTCTTCCACGTTTTGAACGAGTTCTAAGATGATCTCATCCCATGGGCGGCAGCGATGACCGCCATGGATGGTCCCTTGCTTAGAACTGGACTGACTGTGATCAAGATTGATTTCAAGTTATCTTCCTCTTTTTCAATTTTCAACAACTTACTTTTCATCGCATGCCTCATCAAAATTCTCTGGCTGCAAATTGACCAAAACCTCACGTGCATGGATTGCATATCTACCACTTTGTTCTGTTGGCGTAAGCGGCTATAACTAGCAAGACGTGGTCGATTCCCCCTTTCTCTCATCCTTTGGCATTAAACCGATCTGGTCTTAGTCTAATTTAACATTGTATGGTTGGCATTAGATGCCTGCCGACGCCATGTATGTTACGAATTGGTAGATGTCCTAGTCGACGGCAACGAGTGTTGGGTTGTCATATTCTTCCATCTTCAGCAGAAAGCATGTTTGATTTGCTATCCTCACCACCTTCTTTACTAAATCATTGTTTGGTATTGGATTGTACTAGAGGTTAAGCCCGTGTGACACCTTAATATTCTTACTATTTAGTTATTTCTAGTTTCTTTTTTTTCAAGAAAATTTAATTTTTTTATTTAAATTTAAATTTTTTAATTATTTTGATGTGTTGATATGTGTTATTTTTTTGGATCACCACGTCAAAGCTCTATGATTAAAGTTTAGCATCATCATATAACACGAACCCAAACTAAAATATAATATTCACACACAGACGTGTGTGTGTGTGTGTATATATGCAACAAAAAATAATGCAAGGAGACCTCTATCTCTGCCTGCTATTTTAATTTCAATGGCTACGCAAGTCAAAGAGGGATGATGATGGATATATACGATGATGATATTTTATGATTTTTATTTCTTGGATTCTTATGTGGTTGCATTCGTGTGGATGAGGCACGCCACGAAGTCACCAAAAGGTATGGGAGGTGGCTGAATAGATGTATGACAGGTAGTCGTTTTCGTATAAAATAAAAATAAAAACAGAATGCTTCTTTTACAATTATGCAAAAACATTCAGTCGCCACTGATGCAAACCGACCAGCCGTTAGGCTCTTGACACGTAGGTTGCAGTCGTCTTTTCTCCTATTGTGGGAAAATTTGGAGCTTTCAGAATTTTCTGAGAAAAGCGGCTTTTGATTGGATCAGTCCAGCTCCAATCGAAATGCAGCATCTATTCCTTTCAGAGTGTTTTTGGAAGACTAGCTAGCTAGGAGCCTGCATAGAAAAGTTGCAGGTGACGTTGTGGTCCAACGTAGAATCAGAAATTGTGGGTGTAAGCAGTGGAGTACTATCTGTATTTAATTCTTGTCAGCATTCTTGGAAAGCTGTTTTCCATTCCCTCTTTACCTACTCAATACGTTTTGTTCCTTCCATGGCCATGCTGGACCATTTCTTGTTCAGTTGTTATCAGCCTTGACGGTAAACAAGGCAATTCCTGATTGTCTGCTGTTTCCAAGATAACATCACTGAGGTACCATGGCGGATCAAGGGCTGCCTGCAGCTACAGTTTGAAGCAGAACTTGTGTATCTTGGCTTGCTTGTGCTTGAAGGATCAAGCAAATTTTTAGTCCCATGTTAATTTTAATCAAATCCAGCCACCTTTGACTGCTGATCAAACCCAGCACGATTTTTCAGTCTGGTGCATATAAGAATCGATGCATGTTGTGCAATTCCTTCTCAAAGCTCATCCGCCATTTCAATAAATATTAATGATTAATTTCTCCTGAGACTATTACACATATTGTGCTTGCACACACACAATTATCATTTACACATTGTTTATTAATATTCCAATTCTTAATTAGCTGATTTTTCTTTGACGTATATGGCTGCAATATATCCTTCAAATGCACAAAAGCTTAATTTGTAGATTTTTAAAGTTGACAAACAATTTTTTTATTTCACTTCTTTTCTGTTCCTGAATTTATGAAAGAAGGCTACGAAAGTTCTAGACCTTGACTTAAGCTCCCAATCCCGTATGATAAGTGGTAGTCTTGGACCTATTTTCTCCTCAAGGTTTTTCCTCGCACTTGTAAACTTACCATCAACCCCTTTCACAAACAGGCTCAAAGAACTCGTGTGGAAAATATGAAGCTTCTGTGGAAACTTCAAATTGTCCAACAAAATCACTCATCTCTATGGCGGCTGGAATTCTTGGGACATTCTAGACCTTAAAATGTACACTTGGATTTATAATTATATTTGAGGCCATAAAATGTCACAAGTTTGACACAGATTGCTTACATATGGCCGTAGTGATGCATTTCTGGTTAATTTGTGGTTGAAGCATGATTCAATGCTTCCTGGCTTTTATATATATATATATATGAAGTATCAACCTGCTGCTGGTGCATGCTTAAGCTTCCCGCCAACACAAGTTCTATACAGTAAAGCCACGATGGTGAAATCCTGCATGGGCAGCTGACAAGCCAGCAATTAATTTATCATGCATCTTGACGTTTCACGCTATATATAGCTGCAAAAAATAATTTAACAATTTCCAAGTACAGACTCAGTAGTCGTCATGCTGATGAAATCTGTATTTAATTAACAATATCTCAAACCTTTTGATGGTTCCAGTGATCTTCAAGGTATATATGCATGGAAAATCTATAATAATCTTTCTGTACTCAGGAGTGTCTGTGGCCTAACACAACGGCACTGCATAGCTGACCTCAACTAAAATTGAATGTTTTTGAATATATAGTATGCCACCGTTTTTGGAGTATCACTGACTTGCAAATTAATTTAATTTGACTACAGAAATCATAGTTCCAAAGTTCCTTTTTTTTTTCTTTTTTAACCATAGAAATTGGACTATCCAAAAAAAAAAACCCCATATTCTAATATTTTAATGTGAAGCCTTCAAATACAAAGAGGGAAATAATCTATCAATGATAAAAAAATATTTCATGGATGATTATGTTAAAAAATTACTGATGACACAAAAAACTAAAATCCCTTCTGTTTATAATTCTTTTTATAGAAATTCAAGCAGTGTTTAGTGGTGATCAACGCGTGCCTCGACCGACAAATGAGTCATGAATCTCTGGTGTTTTGATGCGCATCATAAGACACCGGCCATTGCGACAATGAACATTACCCACAACTAGAGATCGGAACGTGTACAGTGACTATATATGACCACATGCAATGTCTTCCAGCTCCTCTAAATTACTCTTTTCGGGTTTCTTGTGCTAGATTGACTTTCCATTTTCATGCTTCTAATAATCCTCGCGCGTGCAATGAGGTAAAGAAATTAAGAGCAATCAGTACTGTGTTGGAAAACTTTGTAATAATTCTGAATGGAAGTTTTGGAGCTTTTGAACATTATAGTCAAGAATCTGTCTTCTTCTATTATTACCGATGGCAGTATATTGCAGTGGTTTCCCTTGTTCCCATTGTAGTCAAGCTAAAGCTGCAAGGCGGGGGCCATGTTCACATGGCGATGCTGTAAACTTGGTCTCAGAATCAAAATGCTGAAAAAAACCAGAACCACTAGATGTTACTAACACGATAAAATCATTGGTTTTGAAGTTTCTCAGGTCAAAGAGGTCGGTGCTTTAAGCTTTGTTTTTTCTTTAAGCATGGAATTCAATGAAAGCGCCTGATGAGGAAATAGAACTCTCAAGGAGAAGAAAAAAACTAATAAAAAGACAGAAAATAAAACATCCGAATAATAATACAAAAGAAACAAAAGGATAGAGATGAATCAAACAA
Organism: Populus x sibirica; assembly: GCA_019202695.1. Lineage (NCBI taxonomy): Eukaryota > Viridiplantae > Streptophyta > Magnoliopsida > Malpighiales > Salicaceae > Populus > Populus x sibirica. Next base: position 346,858 of record JAGMVL010000129.1, read on the forward strand.
AGCTTACCCTCCATAATTTCTCTGTCAATTTCCCTGTAACTTTGGGAATTCGGTCATACATTTTGATATTTAGAATATTAGACTCATTTAAATTTGGAGGTATATCCCCGCGTTTTTGCTGCCGCTTAGACTCATTTAAATTTTTTTGTAAAAAATATCTAAGACGGCTATAAACTTTTCAGTAGTGTTAATAATCTCCATGTAATAATTCAAACTTAAAAAATTTTAAGTTAATGTTTTAAAGAATATGTCAAACCCGCTACCCGGTTTATAAATTCTACCGAGTCGAATTAATTTTTTTTATTATATGATAAAAAAATATAAAAATTGATTCACAATCGACCAAATACTAAAGGCTAACATTAAATAACTCATATTAAATGATGAAATTGAAAAAAAAAAACACAAAATCTAAAAACAGAGCAAGAAAATCTCAACTCGACTCTTTGATTAATATACCAGAGATTTGGTATTGAGTATAAGTCTAAGAAAAATGACTATAAGCGGGTCATCAGTCACAAAATAGAAGCTAGAATAGAGAAGATTGAAAGAAGAAAGCTAGAAGAGGAAGGGTTTGCCATCTCGCCACTCCGAAAGACCTTTCCAAGGTTTATAGAGGTGATCAAATGCCAAGTTTATAGAGGTGATCAAATCTGGCATGACATACCTCCATATTAGTGATTTGGAATGTCAATATAAAAAACAGATTGAGGAAGTGAAGGTCAAAGCAAAAGATGAGATGTTGTGGAAATTGTCGCACACTGTCAACAATGTCCCTACAAAAGCCTTTGTGAAAAAGCTGGTTAAGGGAGGGGCATACCAGAATCGGAAGATGGAGCTTGCTCCTATTGTGTTAAAAAAGTAATTGATTTTGTTTGACCATATATGCTGAAATGTTTTGTCTTGTTTTGACGTTTTTCCTCTATCTAGATGTGTTGTTGTGCTTTGTTGTTTCTACTTGTTTTTAGTTTTGATCGCAATTTGGCTTATAATGCCACAAGATCTTCTTCGTCAAATGAGTCTTTTTATTTTAATAGGATCATGCATTTTCTTGTGTCCAAAATATATCTTTGTTTTCTTTTATTCTCCATACAAATAACATACTTATATGAGCACACCTTACACTTTCAAGAACCCTGAAAGCTTCATCAATTCATGAACCCACTGCATTATATAAGAATAATTAGCCAAACTTTGATAATACAATTAAATTGGGTGATAAAGATTAGGAAGAAAAGGAAATAAAAGAGTTTACCAGGTTGGTGGAGAATTCTGAGAAAACATGGAAACCCGCTAGTGAAGAGCTAAAAGTTATAAATTTTGGTACTGAATAAGAAAATAAAGAATTAAAGATTGGTACCCTTATTACAACTAAGAAAATAGATGGTAAATCTCTCTGTTACATGAATATTTGAATGTCTTCGCCTAGACTTATACAAATATGTCTAGTTTAGACATCGACATAGTGGTACACAAGATTCCCTTGGTGGAAAGAAGTAACAGAAGACCAGACAAATGCGTTCGAATATGCTGCTTAAGGTGAAGGTGAAAATATAGAAACAATGGGATACAAGATTCATGAATGTGGTCCATTATCCTTAATGGGTGGCTAATATAGTTGTAATTCCCAAGAAGGATGGCAGGATCAGGGCATGTATGGATTACAGAGACTTGAACAAGGCAAGCTCGAAAGATGACTTTCCTCTACACCACATACACATCTTAGTTAACAATGTTGCGAAGAGTGTCACATACTCATTCATAGACGGGTTCTCAGGATATAATTAGATTAGAATGACAGAGGAAGACAAGGAGAAAACTACCATGTCACACATTGGGGAACATTTAGCTATAAAGTAATGCCATTCGAATTAAGGAATGTCGATGCCACGTATTACTTGATTTTTTGGAAGGAAAAAGGGAAGCAGAGTAATGGTCACTTTGTTTTGCGACATAAAAACCGTGGTACAATGACATCAAGAGGCTTATCCAGCACCATGAATATCCTCCAAGAGCCTCTAAGGAAAATGAAAAGACTTTGAGGAGAATGACCATGGATTATTACTTGGATGAAGATCTACTATACAAGAGGTCGTTTGACTGGGCTTTGCTCAAGTGTCTGAATGAAAAAAAAAAAAAAGGTTGTGCAATCATTACAGGAAATTCACCAGAGAATCTATGTCATTCTTGCAAGCAAGCATACGATGACAAGGCAAATACAGAGATCTGGATACTTCTAGTTGACCATGGAGAGGGACTATGTAAACTATGTCAGAAAATACCACAAGTGTTAGATACATGGTGACACGATAAGTGCACCTCTGACATCATTGTTCAATATGACCTTGTCTTGGCCCTTCAATATGTGGGGATTAGATGTCATAGGATCGATCAATCCAAAGGCTAGCAATGGGCACAGGTTAATCTTAGTAGCCATCAATTACTTCACTAAATGGATAAAGACTAGCTCTTATATGCACGTGACACATTTTTATGGTCAAGAGGCTCATTAAGAAAGATCTTATTTGTCGCTACGACATGCATCAAGAATGATAAATGATAACGCACAGAATTTCAACTAGAAACTAATAGTTGAGCTCTACACTAAGTGGAAGATTAATCATCTTAATTCTTCTCCTTACAAACCCAAAATGAATGGGGCAATTGAGGTAGCCAATAAAAATCTTAAGAAGATCATCCAGAAGATGGTGGTCACTTATAAAGATTGACATGATATGCTTTCATGCATACTTCACACGTGTTACACCGCATTCAGAACTTCTACGAGTGCAACCCCTTACTCTCTTGTATACGGGTTAGAAGAAGTGATGCCTTTAAAAGTGAAGACTCCATCATTAAGGGTTCCAATAGCTACAGAGCTAGAAGAATCAAAATGGGCAAAGCTAAAATTTGAGTGTGTTAGTAACAATTATATCTATTAACATCAAGCACCAAATTTAACACTAATTACATATAATCAATAGTTTTTTAATAGTACATAGTTTAAATTAATGATCATATAAAATCTTAGAAATTTGTTATAATCATATACTCTTACTAGATCAAGCATATAAATATATGAATTATTAATTATTGAAAAACTAGTGAAATAAACAAAACAAATTAGATAAAATTTATATAAACATGTATGACACACATAACAAATTAATTTGTGATGTTGATGGAATGCAAACCTTTTCCTCTTGCATGAAGTGAATTAATATCTTATTTTGCTTTTTAACAAACAAGGATCTTAAAAAAATATTTATTGTTACATATTTCCAAGTTTTCACTACTATTGTTATTATAAAGTTTTTAAAATTGTTGTTATTTTCTTTCTATGATAAGAACCTGTTTGGTATATTTTTATTTGGTTTTCAATGCTAACTGTACTTAGGTTGTTCATTGTGTTATTAGGTGAAGTTTATATTTATGTTTGAGCATGGATTCAAGTTAATTAGAAAATTAAAATTAAAAATAATTTAATAATTCTACACATCCAGATAATTTGGTTTAATTATAGGTTCACAAAAATATCAAACCTAGCCTTTAGATTCAATATCAATTTCAAAGGTGATGCCTTAAGTTACCACAACATGAACAGTCTTACAAAGATATAAAAATGTTGACAAACATATAGTCTGATAAAAAATAGTCATAATTTAGATTCGATCATTGAATCATGCTCAAATCAGGTATAAAGATTTTATAGGCTAGTTTTATAAGGGTCAATAGTTGTTATCATCTGAGGTTGGGAAGTTCCTCAAACTAGTCCTTAAAGTTGCTATTTTTGTTATTTAAATTATTTTCCTAGTTAATTTCATATTTTTATGATTTTTTATACTTAGTTTTGGAATCTTTTGGTTATATTAGTTCTTTACATTTATATAAACAATTGATATGTTATACATTTACCTAAGTTTAACATGATAATTAAACATAGAAAGCAAACAAACATAAGACATTTTTGCGTACTCCTTTCCTTTCTCTAATATTTTTGTGAACATCCTAATTCTTTTAGTAATACTCTAATTATATATAAAAATATTTCTAGGCGTTTGGGCTACCTAAATGGCTAAAATTTTTCCAATCATTTAGGCTAAGACTAAATGGATGGGATTTTAAGCCCGACATCGACCTTGGTCTGTCTAATCCTGCCTTGACACATCATTCTATGTATTGTTTTTTAGGTTTTTAAGAGCTACTATGCATATAAACTTTTCATGTATAAAATTTTGTATACTCATACACAACATTTTTTTTATGTAAAGTAGACACCATTTTCTACGCCAATGAAATTTCTACTAGTGATGTGCATGACACAACAACCATGACATGATACAACAACCAAAGAGTCATCATGACTAGCCAATAGTAGCACTCTAATTTTTCTTCCAATGATATGTCTCATTCTTCATAATGAAAGTTCAAGACTTGAGATTATAAATACACTCAGTGACCAAGCAAAATCAAGATTCGTCTTTGGCCACACGGAGTTATAAATAGCTAGAGCCAGAGCTACACTCAACCATTAAAAGACATAGCTACTCCATTAAAAGTCAAACAATATACTAGTTATTCTAAGTCAACACAAGTTCTAAATCAAGCAACTCTAGGCTACATAATTACTTTCAGATATGCATTCCTTTCACCTTCATTACACTTTTCTCTTTTTATATTATTTTTCTACTATGTTTTACTGATTTAAATATCAGAAAGTCCCTTATTACTCGGAGGACTTGTTTTTCAAGCAAATTTCTAGAGTTTGCCTCAATTAAGGATGTTTAAGCTTACAATATAACAACAAGGATCAAATTGAAAATTTTCATATCCTAATTAGAAAACACTAATTTTTAGAGTTTAAGTTAATGACATGTCACTCGCTTTTAATAAAGTGATTAAGTGACACGTTATCTATCCTTTTTTTTTATCTTCCCCAACTAAAAAGGATGATCGGGATGTCATCTTCAAGTGAATAAAGGTAGCATCTTTAACCACCTCAGGGGATCTAACCACCACTAATAAACTAAAAAAAATCTCCTCTACAAGGATGAGCCACCCCCATCAAACGTTTACACTCCATTTGTTTCAACGAATCGGGACATCTTTTCCTTAATCAGCCACTCTGCATTGACAGATTGAAGTTAATCAAGGGCCAATCTTCCAAGCAATGAATGTGGAGTTATAGACCTTCAAATCGAGTGTGAATTATTTCTAAGGGTAGATATGCATCCCCTCTACATGGCTCGGGTAGACCAAGGGTACGATTATCTCCCAATTTTCACAATGACATCGTCAAAGTAGCACACTCATTCCAGCATGACTGAAGAAGAAAAACTCTCTTAATTGACTAACTTCATAATTATTTTCTCTTGATCAAATTCACCCTACAAGATGATAAAATGAACTAGAACCCTTTTTTCTAGGGAGGTTAGGAAAGGAAGGGCAGGAATCTTTCTTAAGCCACCCTTTTTTTGGGTGCAAAACCATCCTAGTTTTGCAACAACCTTTTTTGGATTTTGTTATAAAAAAAACAATTGCTTTTTTAGAGGAAAAAGGGAGGGAAAAAAAGGAGAGAAGAAATAATTGAAACACCGAAATAATTGAAAGAAATATTATAAATGATTAAAAGAAGCTAGAGAAATAGTACACTAATTTGAGAGAGAGAGAAGGAACAAAATCCAGACTAGTTAAAGATGAAAAGGAATTGAAAATAAAAGAGAATGAAACCAAGGATCTAGAGGAGAAAGCCATTTCTTTTTCACAAGATATACCCTTCAATTTTGATAGGGGTTACAACTCATTGAGCGCACACCTTTTTTTTTCATTTTGCTTGTTAAATGTTGGTATTAGAGGTTCATTATGCATTCCCTTTTTAGGTAGTTATTAATTTTGATGAATTTGATGCTTTGTTTTTGCTTTTTCAAATGGTTAGTTAGGACATGATTTAGTGTGTTATGTGTGTGTTTTATTTGAAGTTTAGTTGAATTATTAAATATGTTCATAAAAGTGTTAAATGTTAGTATAGAGTAATGTTATACATGTTTTGATGTTAAGATGATCATTTTTGAAGATATGGCAATGTGTTTAAGTTTTGAAGTTGTTATGGTTTAAGTTGTTTTAAGATAACCTGTTGGGTTTGTTTTAATGATTCAAGGATGTTGTATTAAGAATGCTTAAGCTATATTTGTTAGGTTTAGTTGCTATTCTAGGTTCTATTGTATTTTTTATGGGTGTATGTTTTTTTACTGGGTTTCTGGGTTTATAAACTTTTACGGGTTGGTGATCTTGCCATGAACGTGTTCTTAGGTTCTTGATTTTGGTATTATTTTGGTCAATTGTTGGTTCTTTGCATGTATACTTGTTGATTGTTAATATGAGGTTTTCATGGCTTAAAAACAATGTTTTTATAGCCCTTGATCTTTGTTTGTCTTTTTATTTTTTGCCTAAAATTCAATTAATTGTGGCTTTTATTGGATTATTGTAATTATCTAGCACCCAAATCTTGTTTGAATGATGGTTGTGCGTGATTGTGTGCCTTCAATTTTGTGCAATCTGGTTTGAAACCGAGTTTATGCTTTCTAGGTTTAATTCTTGTTGTTCTTTGTGTTCTTCATCAAGTTCAAGCAAAAAACCCGTTTGATATTCAGTGTTCCTTTCTTGTTTCTAGAACTTGTTTGTGGACTTGGGCTTTTGGGCTAGAAAGCCCAACCCACGTGGTTGTGCTCGACCCATCTTTTTAATATGACAGTGTTTGGTGAGTTCAGTTTACCAAAGAAAAAATGTATTTTTTTTTCCTTAAGACATGTTTTCCATACACGGCCATAAGACAATTTTTTAGCCTTTAATTTTTAGTTAAGGGCATGTTTGGCAAACATGCCATACTAATTTTTCAGCATAGTTTATTTTCTTATTTTTTGTGCTTTTACCAAACAAATCCCAAATAATTTCCAAACAATTCTAAAAAAATTCAAGGACCATTTTAAAATTACTTTAGGGTCCCTCACACTGTTTTTCAACCATTTTATTTAATATTTAGGTTGTGGATTCAAACTGTAAAATGTTGACTCGGTATTAAATATAGCAGTTTTTTTGGACCATAAATAATTTCCAAAACAGAACCATTTTAAAATTATTTTTGGGTCCCTAGCATTGTTTTCCAACTATTTTATTTAATTTTAGGTTGTAGATTTATATTGTAAGATGCTCACCTGATATTAAATATACATGTTTTTCTTTAAAATTTCAGAAAATTAAAAGAAAATCAAAAAAAATTATTCAAATAAAAATACAAAAAATATATTTTTATTTGTGTCCATTTGACCAAGTCTTCAATAATAATAATAAAAATCATATTTGCTTAAATAATAATAAAATAAACAAAAACAATACAAGGTATGATAGCATCTTTAAATACAAAAAATCATGAAAATAGTTTTGTTTATATTTTTTATATTTTTTTTGGATTTAAAAACTAGTTTATTAAAAATATGAGAACTTGACTTACATTTTAAAAACACCAAAAAACAAATTTTGTTTTCTTTTAATTTATAGAATTATGAACTTATATATAAGATCTATTCCTGATATTGAATATAAAGAAACTTTCTTTTATTTATATATTTTGACATTAGAACACTTATGTTTTAACTTGATAAGATAATGACATCCTTACCGAGGAGGACTTTTCTTAAAATTTAGACAGATCAACGGTTAGAAAACACAACATCATCTTAGTTTATATCAAATAAATAAATAATATAGTTTATCTTATGTAAGGTGTACTAGGGATGATACGTCATCCATATACACAACAAGTCCCCTATTCAGACTCTGAAACCAGTTACGGTTCATAGTGATCAGAATATTAGGTGGCAACTCCATGTTCTTTTTCTATAAGAAACAAGAATTTTCTTATCCTTTTCACCCATCACCATGAAGATCCCGCTTCGAAAGGACGATCGCCATGACGCCACACACGTGAGATACAAACATAGCCACAAATGTAATTTTTATACAGTATGTGTTTTCCTCTCTTATTTTTGCAGGTTAAAGTCTTCCAAACATGATTATTTAAAAGACCTCAAGAGGTAAATGATAATACCTAGATTTTTTTAAAAAAAATTCTAGTCGTTTGGGCTAAACTTTTCAAACCATTTAAGATGAATGAAATTTTTCTAGCCATCTATGCTAGCCCAAATGGTTGGATTTCAAGTCCAAACAACTAGAATTTTTAGCCTGACACCAACCCCCTGTATATTCATTCCTGCCCGACACATTCTTCTATGCATTTTTTAAATTTCCAAGAGCCAAGAACACAAACTTCTCATTCACATAATTTTTTTCTAAGCACACACAACCTTTTTTATGTAGATTAGGCATAATTGTTTACGCCAATAACATTGTCTATCACCAAAATTTCCACCAATAACTTGTATGGGACAACAACCATGGCATGACATAACAACTAGTGAGCCATTATGGCTATCCAATAGTAGCACATTAATTTCTCCACTAATGATATGTCTTAATCTCTATGTATAAAGTTCAAGATATGGGTATATAAATACGCACAGTCACACAAGTATGTATTTTTTAAATTTCCAAGAGCCAAGAAAACAAACTTCTCATTCACATAATTTTTTTTCTAAGCACACACAACCTTTTCTATGTAGATTATTAGGCACAATTTTCTACGCCATTAACATTGTCTATCACCAATATTTCCACCAATAGCTTGCAGGGAACAACAACCATGGCATGACACAACAACCAGTGAGCCATCATGGCTATCCAATAGTAGCATATTAATTTTTCCGCTAATGATATGTCTCATTCTCTATGTATAAAATAAAGTTCAAGATATGGGTATATAAATACGCACTGTTACACAAAGTTATAGATAGCCAGAGCTAATATTGCACTCAACCATTAAATACCAAGGTTACTTAATTGAAATCCAAGCAATATACAAGCCAAATCCAGGCAATATACAAGCCATTTTAAGCCAATACAAGTTATATGCCATGTAACTATAAGCCATGCAATCACTCCCAAATACGCATTCCTTTCACCTTTATTAAATTTTATCTTTTTATATATTTCTTTACTACATTTTACTGATTTAGACATAAGAGAGTCCCTTTTTCTATAGTGAACTTATTTTCCAAGTGAACATCTAGCCACCATATAAAGTCGAGGTATAACCCATCAATAGAGAGTAGCCCAATTATATTAACATCTCAGTATGCAACCATGAAAAAAGTTATTTCTGTTTGAAGTTTTTTCACGACTTCATCATAGTACTTTAATAAAGTACTTAATATATTTTGGCTTCCCATCTAAACTAATTAACTTTAATCTTTTAGTGTGTTACTTTTTCATCCATAATCTTTTTTAATTATGATTTTTTTTTTTCATTCATTAGCCTTTAAATGAAATATATAACCTCAAATTAGAAATAAAGTGATATTTCTAGAGTGATAATTTAACTGTAAAATTGTTGTGTATTTTGGGAGGAATGTTTGATTTGTGAACTCCATAAATTAACGAAAAAAAGAGAATGAATATATATAAGAATGCTTTGATGCAATATAAATCTCATAATTATAATAACTTTATAATTTTCTTTGCAAAATATTTTTATCCCATGGACTTTATTTTTACTCTAGATTAATAAATCAAATATTAGATTCATTAATATAATATTATATGAATATTAAAGATAAATTAAGCATATATTAATAATAATTATGTATTTACATGAATATAATAATGTCATGTGTAACTAACCGAGTGACCACATGTATATTAAACTAACATAAAGTATTCTTTTTCTAATTTCTAGGTAATTCTTACAAGTACAAAGTTTAATGTGAATTGATGTTCAAATAGATCTGAAAAAAGCTTTTTATGTATTTTAAATTTTTTCTTATCATAATAATTTTGATAAGATATGTTAAAGAGGAAATAAAATATAAACACTTTTATCCTAAGATAATATAATAAAAACTATTCATGAAACAATGTACCTTTTCTATAGTAACTTAAAAGCATTATAATTATTTTCTATACAAGTTATGGATTGTTTAATAGTATATTTAACTAGATAACTAATTACTTTATAGCTAGGTAGCCATATGCCCATATTATATAGGCGATATAATTTCATTTATTCCATTATTTATATATAATAAATTATTTAGTAATTTATTATGTTATTATAGTCTTGTTTGTATTTTTTTTTAATTACGTGTATTTGAGTAGAAATACTAATATATCTCATATCTATAAATTATATTATTATTATTTATTCATAAAAAAATATTTTTAAATTATTTTTCAAGACACCATAACTATAATGCATTTAACTAATGGTTGAGAATATACACATATATAATCACATACAAAAATGCACATTTTATCAAAAACTAAAAACATAAAACTAAAAAATCATGTTAGAAAAATAATAATTGTAATTCAAATGACATAGATTACAAGTTTTTTATACTTTACATAAAAATATGAAGAATATATGTTTTCACATAACGTAAGCATATTTCATATTTATTTCATATTCATACAATTTAAAAGCAATAACCTCAGAGTTATTTTAATAAATTGTAGGATAGTTCTTTTATGTATTTAGTATTGTACATAGACGACAAGCATATTGCTATACATGAGAAAACTTATCAGGAATTCACAAGCTGAAAGCATATTTCTAATAGTGAGTTTGCTGCTCATTTTAGATTTTAATTAAATTATGCAGTGGGTTGCATGTCTTGTATATGATATGGTGTATATTCATCGAGAATATTTGTCTCATACAATTAGTTTGGTTAACATATACACGACTAATTATAATATAATTTATATATATAATATAATTTATAATGTTCATAAAGTTGCTTTCGGTTTCTAATTAAGTTCATAGACTTTATTTGTGATTAGCAGTTGCATGACTTTTCTCCGAGGGGCTTGATAACAAGGTGGACAGGTTTTGGCTTTAGTGGAATTTAAGATAAAGTGGATATATATATATATATATATATATATGTGTGTGAGTGTGTGTGTGTGTGTGTGAAGCATATGCCCGCTACCATTAAGGTTAACATATCCTCAATATATATGTTTGAATATAGAAAGATTCACCGTCGGTGTGAGATTAGTATTTATTATGGCTAAAACTTCTCTAAATTATGCATACCTAATGTTGTTCGAGAATGGAAGACTATACATGTGCGATTAGTATTATTTTTTTTGTGATTATTCTCTTTTATCAGCAACCCTAAAAAGAAATATTATGCAGAACTTCGCTAAATCATTTGAAGTTTTTTTTTTTTTTTTTTAATTCCACGAGTATTTGAAAGTTACGCAATCTACTTGTTGTGATATATATATATATATATATATATATATATATATATATATATATATATATTGTGCCATGATTTACAGGATGAAATTCTTTTCCATTTTAGCATTAAATCCCACGACTTTTGGAATATGAATCACATGAGAAATTAATTTCCGGCACCGGACGAGCGTGGGAGAAATGTGCCCCCGACCTGCTTGAATGTAATGGCAGAGAATCTCCGGGAAGTTGCAGTCAACATATAGCAGCAGCAACTTGGTGATGAATGCTCACCAGCAGCAGTGAAAGGCAAACGTTGACATTCGATATAAGTAAATGAGCAAGTTGCATTTACGTGTTCATTTAAAAATGATGACGACTTAGCAGCAAATCTTCAAGTTCCACCGCAGCTCTTTCACTGTTTGGTTACTAAAATCCTTCAGACCCATAAGTTGAGTGGGCTCAATGCTGGGAAACATGCTTTTCAATTACCTAATTCGGAATAATTAGTTTCTCGTTGTTGCTAAATATTTCCTTTGCAAAACAATTAAAGAATTTATCAACTCAAATCAATCATGAAATTATTTGTATTATTTAATTGAAAGATATGATGAAGCATATTATATAATTTGTTTTATTATATTAACATAAACAATGTGTAAAACACTGTGCACACAGGCAAAAGACACTATTCATTAATTACAACAATTAAATTATGGTTTCGGCCTTTCAAGAAAAAATGGGGTGTTTTTGATTCGAGGGTGGTTTGATATCTTTAACAATAGTCAATTGATCATTAGAGATTCTCGGGAGTTATTTTTGTTTTTTTAAATTTTGTTTGACCACATTAAAATAATAGACTTGTTGAATAAGAGTATTTTTGTTTGGAATAAATTTTGTTTTAAATTTTGTTTGACCCATGATAATAAATTTTGTTGTTAATAATTTTTTATTCTTTTTTTTTCTTTTACATGCATCAAAAAGTATACATTCACCGTCTTTGTTTTTGACATTTTAATTTTAATTCTTATTTTTTTTATTTTTTATTTTTTTCTTGGTTATTTTATAAAAAAATTATTTGTTTTTAATTACAATTTGTCATATACACCTGACCCTCTCTGTTTTTTATATTTTAATTTCAATCCTTATTCTTTTTATTTATGGTTTTTTCCATGACCATTTTATAAAAGTGTTATTTGTTTTTAATTTAGGCATCCAATGACAATTTGCCACATATTATTATTTTTTTCAATTTAGTCCTTATTCTTTTTATTTCTGTTTTTTTCCTTGTTTTTTTTTTAAGTTTTATTGGTTTTCAATTTCATCATTCGATCAAAATTTATGATGTATTATCTTTTTCAACTTGGCCCTCATTCTTTTGATTTTTTTTCTTTTGTTAAAGTAAATTTTCCTTTCAATTTAACCCTCCAATTGGATATTTTTTTTGTTGCCCTCTAATTTACTTTTTATTTTGATTTCCACCCTCATTCTTTTGATTATATTTTTCTTTGTTTTAGATCTTTATGTGTAATTGATTTTTTACCCAGTTTCATCCTTCAACATTTAATTTGTTGGGGATTAGGTTTCGTGATTTTTTCATTTACTGTGCTTCTAATCTAATAACTCAGGTTACAGGTTCGAGAAGTTAATTCAGGTCAACATCCTTTTTTTGACATATTTTTTTTTATTTCATCGCTCAATATTATTTTTTATAAGAAAAAATATTTTGTGGTTATCTTCAATTTTTTTTATTGGTTTATCCGACTCATAATCTAGCCCACGAGTTTTGCAAACCTTTTTCGAATAAAAGAATTTTTTAATAATTTTTTGGTGTGTGTTTAATTTTTGAAGATATTCTTCTTATTAATCTATGATTTTTGTTTTGTTTTATATATATGAGATTTATTTTAAAAATATTAGATATTTATTTTAGATGATAATTCTAATATGTGCAACCTTACAAGATATTTTTTTTCTCTTTTATTTTATTCAATCATTTTCATATGTATGTCTATTTCTATTATCATTTAATTTAATAAAAAATGATTTAAATAAACAAATTCAATTAACATATTTATGTAAATATCTCATGTTACAACACCAAATATTTTGATCTATATTTTTCTCTAAATTTTTTAAGTTTTGCTCTTAGTTATTATTAACTATTGTTTTCATTTATTTATTTATTTATTTAATTAAATTTATTTAAGTTTATTTAAACCTTTCATTTAAAATAACATGTAATAAATGTCCCTTCACAGAACAGAAACCCGATGAGTCATATTCTGACATATATTTTCAATGTGGAACAGCTCATTTGGCTAACCAAGCAACAGAGCACGCTGATCGTGAAGGGTTTAATCTTGACATGTTGCCAGTTTGCTGGCAAAGCACCAATCGATGGCTGACTACAAGAAGTTCGAAAGTTGTGGACTTCATTTGTGAGGAGTTAATTCGAAAGGCATATGATCGATGCAAGTTGACCTAGAACAGAACACTATCTCAACACACAGACAACACCATGCAAGTAGCAGAAAGAGACAGAGGGGCTTTATGTTTGACAAGCTAGTCCTATTGGCCTGGTGTCTTTTGATTTCACCCTCACGAAGCACAACGCACATTGCTTCTCAATAGAAACAAAACATGGCCATGACTGAGCCTCCACTATATGGATGAAAGAATTACTCTGGGCTGCTCCCGAGCATTCAGCCAAAACATAAAAGACACCTATCCTGCATGCTGATCATCAATGGAAAAGCACTGCCCGAGCTAGAAATGACCAGAGAAGCCCATCCTCCGAAGCACACTCCACTCCATGGATTTGTGTAGTGGGCGAGATCATGATGAGAAACCTTCGTCTTGCCATGAAGACGTTGTTTTGATTGGACCTTATAAGCACCAGTTCTTAAGCACTTGACAAATTGTTGGAGAGAGTTTTTCCAATATATATACTTGTTGCAGAAAGTTTGTAATCCCATTAAACTCTGTCTGTCGCTGTTGCATTAATATATTTATATCAGCAGTTCCATTCAGATCACCGAAGCATTACCTCAAGCTCAATCTTCGCGTTTTAGATCATTATGCTGCAATTGCAGTTGACATTTATATTCACATTTTCCAGCCGCATCATTGCTTACACGCAATCTGCATAAAAGGAAACTCCAACGTCACAAGGTTCTAAGCTTTGCAAAGTTGACTTAAGAAACTTTATCCTCTCCTCTCCAAGTTGAGACTGGAATATTATAGAGTCAAATCACCATTGCAAGCCCACTTCAAAACCTCACTCATTGATACTTACGTGGAAAGCGTAGGATTTGTTGGGTATTCCCAGTTGCTGGGTACCATGATGCTCCCCCTGTGATTGGGAGGTGGACGAGCCTAACGATTACGACACAACCAATAACAAGTCGCCACGATCGACTTTGCCAATGCTAACATTATTGAAACCAAGAGTAATGAAGAAAAGAACATTACTGTTCCACAAAGTTGATGGCATTTAGGATTAATCCACTAGGTCACTTGCAATGTTTTTAGCGATTTAACATGTTTCGTCATGAGCCTCTCTCGTTTCTTCAATGTTCGAATTCCCTTTTATTTTTATTTTTAAAAAATTGACCAACTGTCATCTATCCACCTAACTTAGGCCAATTATCTCAATGTACTCATTTGAAATTTGAATACTTTCTCAATCTGCCTTCCCTTGGACTCTCATTGGTCCATTCTAATGGGGGGCAATATGCAGATAACGATAATTCGATCAGCTCGTCGGTAGGCCAGCTGAAGCAAGCTCGTACCTGGTAAGAGGAACGGGAATATGAATACAAATCTTTCATTTCATTGGTGCCCATGTTAATATTAATAATCCTGTAACATTTTCGGCATGAAACAGTATTGATTATGTAAAACGAAACTGGTTTTGTAATATTTAGATTACAAAGTTTGCAAGTGAGAACAGAATGAAACAGAGAGAACAGAGATATTTAATACATAAGCTGTCGTAAATATATATATTCATGCACAAAAAAAAGTGAAAAGTGAAAGAATATGCAGAAGACCAGCTGAGCTCTAAATCTACCTAAAACCCACACGAGCTACAAGCTGGTCCCTCAAAACCTCACTCTTAGATAAACCAAAAAAAGGGGGTGGTGGTAAAAAAACTGAAACAGAACCCAGAAACAGGTTTGATAATTCTGTATAGAGAAGGAGATTCCGGGGACGTATCCGCAAGCATCCCTCTGGTAAAATCTCCTCTCTCTCATCCGCTAACAAAAAATTAGATACAAGATAACCCCCTTTTGTCTCCAGGCTATACCATCTCTTCCACTAGGCCTGTTTCTCCAAATCCTTGGCACCAATAAACGTGCCATGAAAGCCATATGGAACTCTCGATGGAAGCTTAACTGTGGCTTCTAACTTTAAATTCATTGCATTCACAATTTGCAGCTCTGATTTCCATTCCTTCTCATCATGCACGAAAGCTAAAATGTACCCGTCATCTTCCCTCTCTGAATTGGGGTCTCGTGGAAGAAACAAAGGCTCTCCACCGAATTTCTGGTCTCCATAAATATACTTGTGTACCTCTCCAGTTGAGAGGTCTACTTTTGCAAAACCTGAAACTTTAGGCCATGGCTCAGCCAGTGCCAAGTAAGCAAACCGGGATTTTCGACCGAGCAAGTTCCGGTTCACCATTCCAGCTTCTAAATTGACCTGATCAGCTTCAGACAGGATCTGACGGCGAGTAGACTTGCCGGTCTTCAAATTGAGCCTGATTTCTGATAGCACACTTTTCAAACTCTCATCACATTCATTAAAAATGGAGTCCGGCGGGGTCATACATGAACCAATCACAACAACCTCATCAGTCTCAGGCTCCTCCCAAGCATTCCAAAGATGAAAACAGAAGCAGTCAGGTGTTTCAATCCACCTAATATTGGAAGCATCAGTGGCATTCTTGTCCAAAATCCCAAACCTTGCCATCTTATTCTTGTCATAAATCACCGGAGATCCTCCCCGAATCATTTCAGGCAATTTGAACACAACTTGCTGATCAGGTACCACAACAAACCTCTCTGTGATAGCAAAATCATGCATCATAGTAGGTTGATCAAGTGGGATTTCAACATCGGGCGACTTTTTGCCATCGGGGGAGAATCTGAAGTACTTGAGGTAAGGCTTTTGAACAACATCATAACTAAGTGCGAACAATTCACCTGAGACTGGATCAACTTTTGGATGAGCAATCATTGTTGTCTTAAGCTGACCATCAAAATCATATCGTCCAACAGTCTGAAGGTCACCAGAGGGAAGTACACGAACATGGTAAGGCAAATCATCTTCAGACATTGCCAGTAAGTGACCATCAAAGTAAACAAGACCAGCGTTTGCAACACCAGTGCCATGGCTAGGATCAACAATACCAAAAGCTCCACGAGCATAAAAGAGCAAGAGCCTAGCTATGCCCGAATGACCATGTAGCTCACCTATGGCCTTTGGGAATAAAGGACGTCCCAACCCACGTTCTTGAACAAGCCTATTAGTCTCAGTGAACCTGCTAGAATAGCTGACTGAACCCTTCTTGAACTGAACAGCATGAACCATGCCATCCCCATCAAAGAAATGGTGACCAGCTACTGGCTCATGAAATGGATTGGCTCCGTTTCTAAGATAAGCACCTTGAATACAATCTGGGATTTTTCCGGTGACCGGTAAATCTTGAACGACAGGTTGCTCCGGTACCGGAGCGAAGTTGCCAGAGATTTGGACTCCGGGGTCAGCTGTTTTGGGTAGAGGGTGTTGACGTTCATGTGAAACTAAAGCAGTCTCAACAGCATCTAAAGCCATAGCTGCAGCACTTTGTAAGAAATTCCATTGCTTTTGCTGTTGTTTTGGGGAAGGCGCAACAGGAGAGGGAGTGTCTCGTTTTGGGTGTTTGGTGGTGGGAGTGGAAATAGTAGTGGATGATGGTGTGTATGTAGTGGATTGCTTCGGGAAATGAAGAGTGGAAGGGGTTTGGAGAGAGTCAATGATGTTGGGCTTTTTACCAGGCCTCTTTAAAGATGAAGATGATGAGCCCAAGTTCGCTGCTGCTGCTGCTGAAGCCATGTTTCTGGAGTTGTGATCGGTGCAAGGAGGCTACCCTCTTCTTTTCAGGTATGCTGCTTTTGTTGGGTATGCGAGAGCTCTCTTGTATGGTGTTGGCTGTAAGAAACAAGAACAGAGACTAGAGTCCCCGTATGAACTTTGAGCTTTGAGTTCAGCGTTGTGTGATCTGAGGATAGAGGGCTGAGAGCAGAGGGGTATATATAGAGAGAGAGAGGAGAGGGGAAGGGGGTCCACCTCAAATTTGCTAGAGAACACCACGTGTTAGGGAATAGTAGAAAGTGATCTAATCGGGGTGGAGGGGTTGCGGGACATAGCTTGCTTAAGACTTTGACACGACCACCCTCCTTTCACTCTCTTTCCCTATTATCAAATTCCTGATTATGAACGTGTATTTGCATAATGTCATGCTACTGTGCATTATTCCTTATTTGCTTCAATCAATGTTAATACCCAAATGATTTTCTAGATTTAAATAATATAAATTATATTTTAAAATTTTAATTATTAATTTAAGTTATTAGATTGATATAGTTCTTTGACATGATATTATAGCCTTGATGATTAAGCAATCACGAATTTGAATTTTACGATTCCTATTTATTTGATAAAAAAAAATTAAATATAAAGTAATGTAAGCCTAAAGAACTTGAAACTTGAGAGAGTGTGTTAGAGAATAATATAAATCATATCTTGAGATTTTATTTAATAGTTTAAATTATTGGGTTGAGATGATTTTTTGACACGATTAAAAAGGGTAAGGTTTCAATGATGTTTAATATTACAATTTATTTATATTATTTAAAAATTTTATTTTTAATATATTTTTAAACGAGAAATATGTTTAAAAAAAAACAACTTCGAAGAAGTTACGATAAAAGGCATTAACATCCCTCTCCCCACCAATGCTCCAATCCTAACACCCCATTATCAAAATGCCTTTAATGGAACCTTTGAACATGTCTAACCCCGCGTTTTTGCCTCTTACACGGGCAATCTGCCTCTACACGTGGCTTTTCTGTTTGTTTGTTGTGCTGCCGCTGCCCTTTACAAAGAAAATCTAGGTCACCTCTCACGTGCCCCACACGCCTTGCCTCCATCTAATCTTTCTTTTTTTCCCACTATATTCGCCATAATAGTGAGTGAATGTTCCTTTCATCCCACATTTATTTATTTTTTTGTTTTCATAAATAATTATTTGTGCGCGGAAGTATTTAAATGCACATTTTCCATACCATACTCTTAAATTAACCAGTTGGATCCATGGCTACAAATGCAGTTTCCTGTTCCAGCCATTGTCTTCTTGTTTCATGGAAAGTGCTTGACAGTAACACGCAGACTTTCCTGGTTCATACGTTTTGATTTGGTTTCATTTCTTCCTTGAAGGATTCTTTTTAAACAACATTCTAGAGTCAACCTTCAGAATGTGATGAGTGAAATTCAATCTCTGAAATTTCTGGGCAATTACAGATTTGAAATATGATGAATAAATTTCGAGATTTCCATCATTAAGGAAAGGAAATTGGGATTGTTCCAGACCCGTTCTGAATCATCCTGGATGTTAAAAACATTTCAAGATGGTTGCTTGAGATTGTTATTTCTGAATTATGAATCATTGGAAAGCCAAGTTTTTTAAGTACAAGTGAAAAGATGCATTCTTTTTGGTGGAACTTCCAACAGCTAGCATTCTACATGTTCATGTGTTCATAATGATGGAAATTGTTCACTTGCGATGAGTTTTTTTAAAAAAAATTAGCACTTTTTTAAAAACAAATTGGTGAAATATCACAAAAATATATATATATATATATATATATATATATATATATATATGTCATGATTGAAAAATACAACTTTCAAACTTCTTATAATCATGAAATTTCAAAAAACAATTTGCAAAAGGTGTTGCGTGTAAAGAGAAATGATCCAAAAAAAGAGAAAAGAAAATTAAAGAAAAAAAATCTAGAAAAACACTGAAATTCCTATTACGACATCACTAATACCCAAAAAAAAATCTTAATAAAACGAATCTAACAATACTAAGAAAAAATCATAAAAAATAAACAGAGTACACCACATTTCCCACCAAAGATAAATGTGGTACACTCAAATCATTATTGGTGACTTTTTTAATATCATTGGATTCGTTTCTTTAAGATCTTTCTAGTGGTATAGTTGGTGTTGTAATATGAGATTTAGTTTTCTTTTGAGGGTTTTTTTATTTTTTATTTTTTATTTTTCTTTCTCGTATATTCTCATGAACAAAATTTTACAATTTTTTAAGTCACGTTTGTAAATAACAAGTAGCTTGAAGTATCATATTTTTTAAGTGTGACATGTATAAATTTTGATATTTTAATAATAAAAAATTAAAACTATGTTATTTCACTCATATTTCTTTTATAAAAAAACATGCTAATAAAAAAATTATTCCTTTGAATGTGGGGTTCCCAAGATTTCATAAAGATCCTCTGTAAATTTCAAAAGTTCATATATCTTTTCCTTTTTTTAATTATTTTTCTCACGAATAATTTATTGCATGAAAATGAAGGAGGGCGACTCGTCATTAATTTCAAATTATAAAAAGAAGTATAATTTTGTAGGTGAGTGGGGATTCATAGTAAAACAATTGGCAGAATCCATGGTATAGATTTTTTTTTCTTTGTCCAACTGTATTTTTAAATATTTTTTTAAAAAATTAGTTTTAAATTATTTTGATATACTAATATTAAAAATAAATTTTAAAAAATAAAAAAATATTTTTAAAAAACATCTTCCGCCAATCTCCCATACTTGGCCCTGTTCCTGCCAGCGGGTCAAAGTCATGCTAAAACATTGAATATTGACTAATTAATTAGCTTCGGGTAGCAGTTTGGTTCGCTAAACAACAAAAGTTCGTGGTAATTACTTTTATAATAAAAAAATTTGAGATTTATTATGGAGTTTCACAGTTGAATAGTGAAGCTCTCTTTCTTTTCTTTTCTTTTTTA
Source organism: Populus x sibirica (assembly GCA_019202695.1). NCBI lineage: Eukaryota > Viridiplantae > Streptophyta > Magnoliopsida > Malpighiales > Salicaceae > Populus > Populus x sibirica. Next base: position 367,303 of record JAGMVL010000129.1, read on the forward strand.
ATTCAGTTTTCATTTTAATTTTAATTTTATTTTAATTTTAATTTTAATTTTATTTTAATTTTTATTTTTATTTCATTTATTTTTATTTTATTTTCAGATTTTTTTAATAATTATTCAAGTTGTTTTTGAATTAACTAAATTGACTGGATCATATTGAGTCAACTCTTGCATAATTTAATTTTAAATTCAAACTAAATAAAAAATCAAATTAAGAGATTTTTTTATGTTAACTTCATCATTTTCTCCCTCAATTTCATTCTCATATTTTATTTTTATCAATTTAATCGGATGCTTTTAGACCAACTAAGTTGATCAGATCACACATAAACAACTCTTACACGGTTTAATTATAAATCTGGACTAAACAAGGAATTAAATCAAGAGGTTTCAATATTAATCAACTAGACCAAGTTTTATAAAAATACAAAATAACTCTTCATGACTTCAATATGTTTTGTTATACTAAAAAGAAAATTAATCCGACAAGCAACGTAACATGTTATGTTCATGTAATAGTAATTGACTGACTAACTAACTAACTACCGAAATATATATATCCTGAAAATACTGTAATTATTAGATGCCTTATTTAATGACATTTGCTTGCTTTAATAAGGTGCACACTGTAGTTTCTATTGTTTTTATTATCAGTATTATTTTTTAAAAAAAATTGTTCTATGATCGATGCTGTAGGTGCAGATTCCTACATATGGCGAGTTACCATCAATAATATTGGTCGACTATCATATATTAAAAAAAAAAAAAAAAAAGGGTACAGATTCCTTTTTTTATCAACTAATTAGACAGAGCTTTCATAGTTTATTATTGTAGAGCATACAACTTCCAATCGTGGTCTAACTGCCATATCCTCCATTCATGCTCTTTAATATAAAGAATAGCATTATATTATTAGTGGGTTTAGTCTCGTTAATGTCACGAATGGCCCTAATCCCTAAGCCACTGTAAGAGCATAATATTTTATTTATTCATTACTGTAATATTACGAAACATTAATGGATAATTTTTTTATTATTAATTTTTGATATTCGGATCAGCTTGTGTATATCTCTATTAATTTAATAAATCCTAAAATTAATAATTATATAAACCTCTAATTATTATCATATTAATAATCACAGAATTTGAATCTAGAATAATAATCGAGATGTTCTTCTTTGACATATGCCATATCACATCCCGTCTTTAATTACCACTGTTCACAGCTCCAACATTCTATAGCCTGTGAGTGATCAAATCCCTAATCTTTAATATGCGATAAAGCATAGAAAAAAAAAAGAGTGTATAAGGTAGCAAAGCCCTAAGAGTGCAAAGGCTGGGTTTAACTACATAGAGTTGTAGTGCACTTTATTTCCGCAACTTTTAATTATTTCTTTTTCTTTAATTATTCTTTCAGCTTTATTTTATTAGCTAATTAGGTTTAGGAAAGTAAATTAATGAGGAAACCGGAGATGAACTTGAATAAACTAGAACAATGGCGTCGGCAGGTGTAGATTAATTAATCAACAGAGAATGGTGGATTTTATCCCACAATTAAAGCAATGCCTTGACCTTGCAGAGAGAAACTATACTTTTTTGAAGGGCTCCCACAAAGTATATCATGCAGATAAACACATGTGCTGTTTCTCCTTTTGTTTTGTGCTTTGCGTGAGTGTTCCATTTTCACAGCCTTTGGAGTTCATGATGATGTATGAACGCTCAGTGTATATATGTAGTAAGGAGCACAGTGTGCAAAGCTCGCTCTTGTGTTATGGAGGCCATTAACATAAACCGACCCACCTGTCTGTGATATTAAAAGTATTCTACGTTTCAACTGTGTATGCATTATCTGTTGAACGTACAAATAGGTGCATGTCGATCGTGGCCGGTCACTTCACATAATTGCAAGTTGATTGGTGTTTCAAGTCGTAATCCATCCATCCATCTATATATATATATATATATAATTTAATCCATGTGGAGTGAATACTGTGCAACAGTATTATTTAATCTCTTAATATTTAACTGTGGATGCATTGTTTATTATTTTATATATATATATATATCAATTTTTGAGAAAATATATGAGGTGAATAGTATACAGACACGTTGTTCACCGTCTCATGTTTTAACGGGGACAACATTAGTAATTGTTTTTTTAAAGGTACTTATGCTATGAATTTAAGAGGAAAATATATGAGGTGAGCATTGTTCCCCCTCATGTTTTACTGTGGACAAGTTTTTTTTTTTAAGGTTCTTATAAATTTAAAGGGAAAAAAATATTAAACCTGGTTGAGTTTATGGTCCAGGTTCACCTCACAAGTTTTATTGTGGATGACACTTTTCACCTTTTTTTGTTTAAGAAAAAAAAATTGTTTTTTTTTAAAAAATTAATCTTAATCTTATTTTTATTTATATTTAGATTAATATCTCTTCTCTCTTTTATGTTATTTAGAAATCCTATTTGAAATTATAATTATTTTTTATTATGCATTTAATTTTTGAGGAGGTTTTTCTGATTAATCTATATTATTTAAATCTTTTTGTATAGATGAATTTTATTTTTGAAAATAAAAAAAAAATTATTTTCAAATAATATTTCTAATATGTGCAGTCTTGCATATTATTTCTTGAATAAAAAAATATGTATCTATTATTTCTTTATTTTATTCAATCAATTTAATGTGTATATATTTTTATTATCGTTTAATTGAATAAAAAAATTATTTTATTAACAAATTTAGCAAACACAACCGTGTAAATATCACGTTTTGTGAAATTAAATATCTAGATTGACATCTGTTTCTTGATTTTTTTTTATTTTTTATTTTTAGTCATCATTTATGGTTCTTTTTCACTTATTAACACATATAGTTCTCAATTTATTTGATTGCATGTACGTATAAATTTGTTTATTTTCACTTAGATTTTTAAAATAAAAAAGGTGTTAAAAAAGTCTATATATAATATTTTTGTTGAGAAAAAAAAAATCTAACCTGTGGTGAAACATAGGTCATATATATATAAATGGAGAGATTGTATCACAACATGGAGCAGATTTTTTCTGCTCTCATCTCAATTTAAATTTTCTATTCTTTTTTTTATGTGAAAATTGTTTGTTATACATGTTTATATAGACTTCATGTCTTATTTATGTTAAAGAGACCAATGTTTAGAATAAATTATGTAAGATAACTTTAATATATCAAGCATATAAATGTAGAGAAAAATTAATAAGATACATATCTCTTTTTTTTTATCTTTTTTATGATTGATTAAGTGTTGAACCAATTATCCAAAAATCTTTATACCGTAAAGAATAAAGAGTCTTCTAATTTATACCAAACTTTATGGTTATTTTGTGTGGATGAAAGACACACGACTTTTCATCAAAAAAAATTTTTTTTGCTAGACTAAGAACTTTTTTTATATAACATATATAATTCTTATACTTTCATCCATCATGGATGTGTTTGTCCCATTGGGCTCTAAATCTTAATTATCATTTAATTTAAAATCTACATGACATGGAGGCTGCCTTAAGAATATCTCTCTAACATTCTCTCACTTCGTCCATATGACATCACCTTAAAAGTTACAATATCTTTATAGAGTTCAAAATATATAGTAGGTGAAAATACTCACACTTAAATAAAGAATATAACATATGAATCATAACAATTATATTTTATAATCAAGTACTTCATTTCATGTATTACAATATATTGCATCCTTAAAATAAGTACTTAATAAGCAAATAAATTTTATGAAAGAACTTCAATAAATGATGTAAAACCATCAACCCCATTACAATTATTCATATTGCATAACCTTTTGAGTGAATCTCGATACATTCATGAATGATCATCCATTAAATATATCAAACATATATAGAATATTGATGACAACATGTATTAATTAATTATGTAAACTAAATATATTAGATAACATTGGTTTAACTTAAACTTATTCAATCTATTTTAATAGTACTCTTAAATCATTATCAATTATCTATATAAATTCACATTCCTACACATTTACCGAAATTTTCAACTCAACAATAAAATTGACAAAATATAAAACATACTCATTAAACAAGTCATTATTTGTTTCATTACAGAACACTTAAGTTATAAATTCAAATCAATTTCATCAAATTATAAATAAATACAAATTTTCAAAATCTCAAACAAACCCTATCATGTATATATCATATATTCGTACAACAAATTTCTATGATAAAAAGCTATAAAACAAGTAAACCCACAAACAAACTACATATACTACAAAAATATACAATAAAATTAATATTTTAAAATTGAGTTTAAGCAAAAATTAGATAGTTTTGCTTACTTGATGTGGGGAATCTTAAAAAAAATTAAATCAGAAGGAATGCTGACAGATTAAGTGTTGGGGTGGCTAGATTTGTGATGGAAGGTTGATTTATGATAAAATAAAAGGGGGTAATGCTGTTTTTTTTAGAGAGCTAATGGAGGAAGATAAATAAATGAGAGAGGGAAATAAGGGGGTCGCTTGCCAGCTCATAACTTAATTATTACCATTGAAATATTTATGGATCAATTTTACTAATGAGTTTATTGTTAGGATACTGGCATGCAAACCCGACAAGATAAAAGACAAGGGATAGGATAAAATGAGAAATGAGACACACAAGAATTTACGTGGTTCACCCAATTAGGCTACGTCCACGGGCAAGTATAGAAGGATTTTACTAAGTAATGTGGGAATTACAACCTCTCTCAAGTAATAGGAGAACAACTAAGAATCTCTCTATTACTAGGAGAAAACACCTCACTTACTCTCTCACAAATACCTCACAACTTTGTGGGATTACTCTCTCTTCACTCTCCTCTTCTTCTTCTCTAACTTGGTGTGTCAAATAAGCTTCAAGGCATTGCCTATTTATAGCCAAGAGTGAGGGGACAAAGGCCATAAATCATGGCACCAATTATGCCAACTACTCCACTAATTTTTGTCTTCCACCAATTAATTAAGTGGTGGCTTTACATTCTCCCACTTGAAGACTTTGATGATTTAATCAAGTCTTCACTCTTGATCATTTGTGATTCTTCTATCCTTTCTATACTTGCCATCTTCATGCCTTTTACGTTTCGCTAGGCCATAAGAGGATCCGCACCATATATACTTATCGGTGTTGACTGGTTTGGTCAAAGCATCTGCCGGGTTTTCCTTTGTGTGAATCTTTTGAAAGTCCACACTTCCATCTTCCACCACTTCACGAACAAAGTGATACTGAACATCTATGTGTTTTGTTCTTGAATGAAACGTTGGATTCCTTGCAATATGCAAGGCACTCTAACTATCACAATACAAAGGAATCTTCTCTTGTTTGTGTCCGAGCTCCTCCATAAGTTTCTTCATCCATATTGCTTCTTTACAAGCTTGTGTAGCTTGCCATGTACTCGGCTTCCGTTGTGGATAAAGCTACAACAAATCGAAGTTTAGAGACCCAGCTCACGGCTCCTCCCGCAATTATGAACACATAGCCTGTAGTGGATTTTCTTTTCTCAAGGTCGCCAGCAAAATCTGAATCAACATAACCTCGACAAGTAAATTCGACCCTCCATAACATAATGCGGCATCCGAGGTACCCTTGATATATCTCAAGATCCTCTTAATAGTATTCCAATGCTCTCTACCAGGATTTGCCATGTATCGACTAGCTGCTCCCCTTTGCTTGTGCAATGTCCTGGTCTTGTACATATCATGGCAAACATTAAACTTCCCACCGCTGATGCATACCGGTACTCGAGACATCTCCATCCTCTCCGCTTCATTGCTAGGAGACATACTTGAGGATAATTTGAAGTTAATAGGAAGTGGGGTGGAAATTGGCTTACAATCTTGCATGTTGAAGCGACGTAAGATCTTCTTCAAATAATTTTTTCCGAGAGAGCCAAATCTTCCTCTTACTGCCTCGGTGAATTTGCATCCCTAGAATCTTGTTTGCTGGTCCCAAGTCCTTCATATCAAACTCCCTAGCCAACCGTGCCTTCAATTCTTGGACTCGATCTTTGTTGGGGCCTATCACCAACATGTCATCCACGTACAACAACGGAATGATGAAAACATCATCTTCTTCAAACCTCTTGTAATACGTACAATGGTCTCGAACCGAGTCCGTTGTACCCAAGGCTTATTATGAAGGAATCAAATCTCTTGTACCAACACCTCGGCGCTCTGTTTGAGACCGTATAGAGATTTGTTCAACCGCAAACCAAGTTCTCCTTGCCTGTTTCAAAAAACCCTCTGGTTGGAGCATATAAATTTCTTCTTCAAGTTCTCCATGAAGAAATGCGGTTTTCACATCTAACCGCTCTAGGTGAAGATCAAATATAGCACACATTGCCAAGACTACTCGATTGTAGTAAGTCGTACACCAGGGAGAAAATATCTCATTGAAGTCTATTCCTTCTTTTCGAGCATATCCTTTCACCACCAATCTTGCACGATACCGCTCCACTTGATCATTGCCATCACGTTTTATCTTGTAAACCCATTTGTTGCCAATGGCCTTTCTTCCTTGTGGTAGCGGAACAAGATCCCAAGTGTTATTCTTGTGCAGAGCTTCAATCTCCTCTTGCATTGCTGTCATCCACATAGATACATTTGTGCTTTTGATAGCCTCATGGGAAGTTGATGGCTCTCCATCCTCGTTAGAAGACAATATGCAATATTGCTCTCAGTACTATATTCGAGTGCCAAGCCGGTGGTCTTCTTTCACGAGTCGACCGTCGAACTTCGGGAGTTTCGGACTCTATTTGTTCTTGCTCTTCATGCTCAAGTGCAGCTTCGGAAGAAGTATGATTCGAGTATTTTCAATCTGACCGCTTGTAGTCTCCTTTAGAATGCTATTATGTTCTTCCATTTGCATTTTACCTTCGCAAATATGACATCTCTGCTGATGACTACTTTGTGGGCAGTGGGATCCCACAAGCGATACCCCTTCACTCCATCAAAGCATATCCCAAGAATACACATTTTCCGGGATTTTGAATCCAGCTTGCTAACTTCTTGTGTATTGTACATCACGTACACAGGACTTCCAAATATATGCAATCGAGAATAATCCGTTGGTTTTCCAGTCCACATCTCCATTGGTGTCTTTAGCTCAATTGCAGTTGACGGAGATCGATTTATCACATAACAAGCGGTATTGACCGCTTCCGCCTGAATGACTTTTCTAGACCCCCCGTGCCTTCAACATTGCTCTTGTTCTATCTAATAGAGTTCGTTCATCCGCTCCGCCACTCCATTTTGTTGTGGAGTGTATGCCGTTGTGAATCGCCTTTTGATACCTTCATGTTGACGAAGTTATCAAATTCATCACCTGTATATTCTCCTCCATTGTCAGTCCTCAAACACTTGATCTTCTTTTCGGATTCAAGTTCCACCCGCGCTTTGAAAATTTTAAAGGTTGCGAACACATCCGCCTTCCTTCTAATTGGATACACCCAACATCTCCCGGAGAAGTCATCTATAAATGATACAAAGTATCTTGCTCCTCCCAAGGATACAACCGGTGCTTGCCAAACATCGTAGTGAATCAGGTCTAAGATGCATTTGCTCTTAGTTGTTGATGTGCCAAACTTTAACCGTGTTGTTTACTTGTAACACGGTGCTCACAAAAGGGTAAAGTAACCTTTGTAAGCCCAGGGAGTAACTTCGATCGAGAGAACTTTCAAACCTTTCTCCGACATGTGGCCTAGTTTTTGATGCCACATCATCGTCTTCTCTTCTCAGGACTCGGCGATGCGATAGACGCTTCTGCCTCATGATGTGTTTCTCCCATTAATACAAACATGTTTGCAACTGTCTTTCTTGCCTTTAAAACCACCAGCGCTCCTTTGACAATTTTCATGATTCCATTGTCTGTTCGGATCTTACAGCCAAGACTATCAAATTGTCCTACGGACAAAAGATTCTTCTTCCAGTCTTTCACATGTCGCACTCCTGAAATAGTGCGAATCAAGCCATCATACATCTTCAATTTGATGGTGCCAATGCCAGCAATCTCTACAGCATGATTATCACCCATAAACACTTTGCCTCCAGAGATGGGTTCATATGTTTGGAACCAATCTCGATTTGGAGTCATATGCCATGTTGCTCCTGAATCCATTAGCCAGACCTCAGTGAGCTCTTCTCTATCTGTAGAGATTGTCGTTGCTTCACTATATAAAACCTCTCCATCTTCTGAGGTGCTTGCAACACATCCTTGAGGTTTTGATGACTCTACAGTATTCTCTATACCCTTTTTAAACCAACAATCCTTTTTGAAGTGCCCTTTTCTGCCACAGTTATAGCATTTCACAGTCTTCTTACTTCTTGATTTGGACCTCCTTTGCCTTTGACTCCCACCGGAGCCACGCTCCGTTGATCTCCCTCTTGACACCAATAATGCCTCTGCTTGGTTTGAACTATTTCTGTCTCCTTTATTTTTGCGCCTATTTTCTTCTTCCAAGATGGCGGCTGCAACATCATCAAAGACTAAATAGTCCGTGAGGATATTATTGGTCAAGTTGATAATGAGCCGATCATACGAAACTGGAAGACTTTGAAGTAGAAGCTCGCACGTTCACTTTCCTCTATTTGTTGACCCAACGTAGTGAGTTGTGAAAATAGAGTTCTTATTGTGTTGATGTGGTCAGTCACCGTTGTGGTTTCTGCCATTCGAAGGGTATAAAGTCTCCGCTTTAAGAAAATCTTATTGTGCAAAGACTTGGACTCATATAGCTTTGTTAGAGTCTCCCATATCTCCTTAGCTGTTTTCTTCTCCGCCACACTTGATAATACTTCATCGGTTAATGCTAAATGTATGTTAGCAATAGCATTGCCATCCATCTCATTCCATTTTGCATTATCGGTGATCTCTGCGGGTCGATCCCCAATTGCCGCCAAGCAATTGTCTTTCCTTAAGATTGCCTTGATTCTCATTTTCCACAATGAAAAATTGCTCCCCTTGAACCTCTCAATCTCGTACTTTTGCTGCCATTTTATTCACCGTGATCTATTCAGCTATCACCGTTTCACCGATCTGTAACGTATATAGAACTAGTATCGTGTAAATAATACTTCACTAAGTAAGTTCCCGGGAAAGATTGGAGGGGTCACAAACGGTCCCGCTTAAAACCCAATCTCCTTAGACAGAACTTCCTAGCCTGTATTTATTCACCGTATCGATTTTCTATAGACACCAACAATATCGTATGCAAACAGTATCGTATGAATGAATAGTGCCGTATAGGTGAATAGTGCCGTAGACGTGAATAGTAACCGTATACACGAATGACTTTTGTGTATTAACAACACCAACCAAGAAGGCTCGATACCACTTTGTTAGGATACGGCATGCAAACCCGACAAGATAAAAGACAAGGGATAGGATAAAATGAGAAATGAGACACACAAGAATTTACGTGGTTCACCCAATTAGGCTACGTCCACGGGCAAGTATAGAAGGATTTTACTAAGTAATGTGGGAATTACAACCTCTCTCAAGTAATAGGAGAACAACTAAGAATCTCTCTATTACTAGGAGAAAACACCTCACTTACTCTCTCACAAATACCTCACAACTTTGTGGGATTACTCTCTCTTCACTCTCCTCTTCTTCTTCTCTAACTTGGTGTGTCAAATAAGCTTCAAGGCATTGCCTATTTATAGCCAAGAGTGAGGGGACAAAGGCCATAAATCATGGCACCAATTATGCCAACTACTCCACTAATTTTTGTCTTCCACCAATTAATTAAGTGGTGGCTTTACATTTATTTCATCGATAATTCTATCTGTGTAAATGAAACGTCACTATAACTTTTGGCCTTTTTTTCATTGTACTTCCCTCATTCTCATTATATACTGATGAAATATTTTTATCGGTATTTACTGAGAGACAGAGGGATATTATAGTTCACCGTAATCTATCAACTGAAATTTATAGTTAATATTTATGTTTGTATTTGTTAATTTTATAGTGTATGTGTGAACAAGAATTACATTCTCATTAATAGAGGCTGGTTGAGGTATAATTAAGGGGTGAATTAATATGATTTGACAAATTATTGATGCCCGAGATCCATGAGAAGTGGAAAAATTCACGTGATTATAGTTATGCAGTCGACATGCATGCATGGGATCTATCACATTATGAGAAATTTATCAAGCTTGACATCTTCGATTACAAATAAGTGAGGCTATATAATTATTTGCCAGAATTGATTAAGTCGGCACATGAGATATGTTTCCTTGGAGATTTTGATCGATTATGAATATATATAGAGAGGCAAAGTCATCAATTGATGATTATATAGCCACATCCCCCCGTCAAATTAACCTTCCCCAAAGAAATACAAAGGAGCTTCAATTTAAGAACATGAGTACTTGAGATTAACACATTGATTATACGTCCTTATTCTTTCAATTAATGCACTAAATGCATGGAGAATAAATAAACCTACGGACCTTTTGACGGTTTTAAAGGATCGATGTTTAATTAAGTTGGATAATGATTATATATATATATATATATATGCTAATTAAATTTCGAAATCTAAGTAATTCAATACAGCATGATCATCTTCCGCCACTGGGGCAAATCACCATCGTAGGGTCGCCGCACATGTAACACGTGCAAGAGACCACATGATTTGGGCACTCTATGTGTAAGGCATGTAGGATTGATCACCGTATGCACATGGTGCCACATGCTTATGTTTTGTTGTTTTGCCATCCAATATTAACGATCTTGATCAATTATTGTTAAGCAAGAAGGAAGAACTAATGGGAAAAAAAAATCGGTGGTGTTTCTTTAATTAGCATGTTAATGTTTCAAATGACTGGCCGGATAACCAAAGTTTTATTAATTTAATTCTTGGTCAATGGAAAAGGGGGGAAAGAGTTTGTTTATTTCCTCCAATGGAGTATTTTATAACAAACGAAGACTTAAAAGGTAAGATTAGGTTAACCTAAATTAGGGTAGTTAATCAGCAAGCGTGGAAGTTGGGATACGAATCTTGAAATATATTGTTTTAAACTCCAATTCTCACTTGCTTTTGTATTGTTTGAACAGGATCTTTGGCGATGAATAATTCATCGGAAACGGTCTCCGTTTATCTTCCATCATGTTCCCATGAGAAACAAATCTTACAATGCATGAGACACAAGAACACATACTCTAAAATATATATATATATATATCGCCGCCAAAACCTTAAAAAGCGACATGAATTTTGCTAGATGAGTGTCTTTCTCAATTAGTTAATTGAAGTTCTTTATTATGCAACTTGCCATTTCTCTATCTATCGATAGCTAGCTAAAAAACTATATATATATATATATGTCTTAGATAGATAGATAGCATATAAGGTTAGTGTCTCTGGTGGTTATGGACAAGTTACCCAAAAAATAATTGGAGATAGCATTTTGTTGACGTTGTTGGACCAAACCGACTTTACCTGAAAAAACTGACTAACTGCCAAGACCAACGAACCTGGCAGGACCTCGTTTTTGTGTACATAATTAGACTAATCTATGAACTAATCATGCCGTTCCTTTAGACCACATGGAACGTTAATCTCTTAATTAATTTCCGTTTCTTTTGCCTGAATGGAAGGCTACACGTAAGGTTCAAGAAAACCATGGGTGCCTGCTCTGTCTTGGGACTCCCTCACTGAATATGTACATTGCATCATTCTGGTTAGAGAGAGAGAGAGAGAGAGAGAGAGAGAGAGAGATCAGGTGTCAAGATATGATCTCTCGCCATGAGGTGTCAAGAAATGGTCTATCGATCGCCATGGCCCATTTGAAAGGATTGTTGTGGAGATCAGGCACATGGAGGGACAACAAAAGGAAAGGAAATGTGAGGTGGTTGGATATCTGAAAAACAAGAGTGGGGGTCTCTTTCTCTGTACAGAAAAGATTATTATTTTTTGACACGAGGACTGATGAGGGAAGAACTCACTTATTAGGCTTGACGCAAAATTCATACAAGCATGTGTACCAAGTTTCAGTCAGTAGCAGATTAAAATACAAAATAATGTGTGCCAATCATCCTATATAAACACACATAGGATTATTTTTTATTATTATTAATATAAATATTTAAATCAACTTGTATATATCTCAATTAATTTTACAAGATATAAAATTATCGATGATATAAGTATTTAATAACCATAGAAGGATTATTTCTCTTTTTAGCTTCGTGTGACGTTGCAATCCGGCCCTTTGCTTGATTTTTATGGAAGGAAGAAGAGAGTCACTTGATTACGTTAATGAAGTTAACTTCCATGGATTGCAATTGAGTGGTCTACGTGCCATCAACAGCCAATATGCGATTGCCACATGTATGAATAATTATGAAAAAGAAAAAAAAATGTTCATGATCGTAACACAACACTACAAAACATATAATGCCAAGGTGTTTACGAATACTGTTGGTCAGTCCTTCCAAGTGTCGAAGAACTTGCCGCAAGCCTACGTGGAAATTCACTTAGGTGGCATGTTGTCGTCATGACCAATAGACACGTGGACGTCCCACTTTACATAGCTTTAGCTAGTTGATACCTAACTTTCAGTACTTCTCCGCTTCCCTATTTCTTGATGCAACACAGAGCCGGCTTCTGCTTTCAACTTACCCGCTTATTAAAATATCCTAAGATATATTTATTACTTATACTTTATGAAATAAAAATTGTTTTTATTTAATAATAAAAAAAGAACACTACCTCCCAAATGGAAATCATTCAAGACCCTGTTCATCAATATCCATAAAAAATAATAGAAAAATATTTCTTAAATATTTTAAAAGATTTTATTCTGACCAAGACTCCTTTTCATGCCTAAACCGATTGATATTCTAGTTTTTTTTTTTTTTTTTTTAAGAAAAGGTAAGAGAGATAAAGACATGAGCATGCCGGGCGGTTTAACTTGTTCCAATTCCGTCCATACATGGAATGAGCTATAGGTGGGTGATGAATGAGTATTGGATAGAAATTGTTTTGTGCTATAAATGTTTTTTTCTTTTTTTATGGGGTTGATATTTGGGTTACGTTTTTCATTGGTCTTCAGCAAAATGATATAATTGGGGGCAATAGCAGAGTGAGTGAGTGAGCATAAAGGCATATGATAAAATTGGACCTTTCCAAAGGGCCAAATTGGGCTTCCAGATGTGGGTCCTTTGATGTCGAATTTTTGTCTGGGGGCCCACCACCTATTAGACTGTTTGGATCTGTCCCGTATAATAACAGTTGTTTTTCAAAATGATTTTTACTCGAAAAAATATCAAAACAATATGTTTTTATTTTTAAAATTTATTTCTAATATCAGCATTTTAAAACAATCCAAACATATTAAAAAAACATAATTTAAAGCAAAAAAAAAATCTCATTTTTTTTTTTAATAAAAAAGACAAGTTAATACTAACTTCCAAACATCCATTGAATGAAGTCTGTTCAGATGGTAAGGGTCATGTTGTCAGCTTTCTGTGTAGCATGACCCTTACCATCAAATATGAATGATTATACGAAGATTTCATTGTAATTTTAAATTATATCATTGAAGTCTTAAAACTAGAGTTTTTTTTTTTATCTCAAATTAGCATAATGAACAAATTTATTTCTCAAACTAGCACGGTTAAAAAAGTAATTCTTATTTTAGCATAAAAATAGTGGTCATGCATGTAGTACATGTGTCACCACCTGGTTAATTATTTTGAAGATAATTTTCGTTTCTTTTCTTCTCCCCTTACTTCTTTCTTTTTTCCCATGCTTCTCCCTCCTTTCAGCACCACTCTCAACTCAGACAAGCTGATCTCTCTCTCCACCACATAAAATTGTTTCCCTCTCCCTCTCTTCCCTGCAACAGACCTCACCTTTTTCTCTCTAGCCATCCACCAGCGACAACCATCAATTTCTCTCCACCGTTGCCACCACAACCCATAAGCGGCTTATTTTAGCAATTTGAGGTATATTCACCTTCCTCTCTATAAATTTGTTGTTTTACTTGGTTAATTTTTTAGGATAAGGGCTTTAGAGTTTATGTTAGAATTTTTTTTTTTGCCTAATTGAACTATAATTTGAGATTAACTACATATAAAATTAGTTTAAGTGATTGTATATATTGTCTTATAAGTGATAATTTAATATTTTCTAATATATTAGATGATTTTTTTTAATACGCGAGGGTTGGAGAGCTGCGACTGCAGTTCGTGATGCTACCAACAATGTTATGCGCAGTGCTTTCAATATTTGGTTCTCATTATGCCATTCTTGACTTGATGAGATTGGGGAGGTTCGGTGTTTGGACAACGCAATAGAGAAGGATAACCGTATTTATCATGCACGACGACAACATGTTTATGGTTCTGACGGTGCAGGCCCTTTGACGGGCTAGTTTGTTAGATGTTTAACTATGTAATTTAATTATTTTTAATTGGATTGATATTATTTATTGTAATGAAATATTTTAGAGTCGAAAATTATAAATTTATTTGCTATGAAAATTAGGTGATTTTGTTTGCTTGAACTATAAGTGTTGTTTGTGTGATTATGTAAAACTATGTTTTTACTAAATTGAATACACAGTGGGGTGGAATTTTAAATTAAAGTTGCGCAATTGCTATATGTAAGACCACTGTTTCTGTGGTAGAATAACAATTATTTTTTTTATACATGCTAGTTTAAGAAATAAATTTGCACACTGTTCTAACGATGAAAAAAAAAAAAACTCCTTAACACTGTGCATAGATGTCACAGCGGGCAAGGGGCCTGTTATCTCTGCTGAAATGACCCTATAGAGCACCAATTCTGTATTGCTGCCATAGACTTCATGATAATACAATGGCCGGGTCAAATCATGGCAAGTGCTGCCATGAAAGATGTAAAGCTAGTTTGGTCGGAGAATAATTCTACTTTCTTGCACCCAAATATGTTGCGATTGCCCTTGCATAGTGATTTTTCTTTTTTCTTTTCTTCAACCTTCCATGGAGATTAATGATAGAAAATGAAAATACATGTGAGAGACAACCTTGATATGTAATGGAAGGAGGCTCCACTCTCTTAGAAGCAAAAACCTTTGACACTTCAATTCTGTGATTAATTTGGGCATGTATAATTCCTCAAAGAATAAAAATAACAATAATAAAAAAAGATATCGATGAACTAATTATTCAATATTTTAGTGTTCATTTTTATATATCTTCAAGTATATAGGGTCATGGAGAGAGTGGCAGACTCATAATGCAGCTAACCTAGCATGTATGTAATGCTTGTTAACATAATTTTAAGGGACGAGATTAGATTCTGAATTTGCTCATTAAAAATTTCAAGTTTAAATTTTATAAACTTTAAATTACTAAAATTTGATATGATCATTAATTTTAGGTTCTAAATTACCGGAGCTCTTTTAAGAACTACCATCAAATTCATATTAAAACACCATGCTCCTTGGAATATCCTGCTATTGATTCCATTCTAATCATGAAACAACGAGGGCCTCTGCCAACTTCTGCTTCAGACACGTCCATTATCGCACCAGACAAATTACCGTGCTTCCATTATTGTACACTTCGATCTCCGGCTGTAGTGCTTAATGTTGTGTAGTTATTCACTCCAGAAAATAAGAAAATCGGAGCAGACAAATTTCCGTGCTTTCTTATCGCAAGCTTGGCTGCACTAGCAATGGAATCAAAGCGTACAACATTTTCAGACAGAAGCAATAAGGACATTTAGGATAAGTTCAACTCCAGATGGAGATGGAGGTAGCCCTACTTGTCAACGAGGCTTATCTATCCTTTCGCTATTTATTATATACTGGTCCACGTATAGCTAGTAGATGATTCTTAATATATATCATAATATATTTAATTAAATCAAGAGTTATTTTGAAACACACTTGAGGATATTTGAGAGTTTTACATTTATGGATGAAAATTATTTTCTATATGAAAGTTTAAATTATTTGGTGCTGGGTTCATTTTCATAGATAATCAAATCCAACATTGATTTTCTACGGAATATATCATTAATATATTAATTAATATATACTATAAGCACTTGACTTTCATAGTAGAAATGAATAGTGAGAAGTCAAGCTTTTTTATATTTTAATTCTAATTGTTTTTTTCAATTTTATCCTTTAATTTTGAGTTTATTAAGTCCTATACCTTGTAATATTATTTTTTACAAAAAAAATAGGTTTATAAATTATAAATTTTTATACTATATCCAATATTGAAAGATAAAATTAAATTAAAAAAATCCTCATAAATTTTGAGGACTAAAATGTAAAAAAAGTCATTGTTCATTTTTACAATGAAAAGTCAAGTACTTTTAGTATATGTTAATACTACAGTGAAAAGCCAAGCCATTTTACTATACGTTAATAATTTGTTTTGAATTTTTTTTATGGGATTATTATGATTTCATGATGCGAGATGCAAGTTTGGCAAGTATGTCGTGTTGACTCTGGTCATTTTTTTTAATTGTTTTTTCTCAACTTCATCTTTCAACATTAAATTGATTGAAAATTAGACTTTATATTTTTATTTAACTTGCGTTTTATGGATTTATCTCGATGTACTAACCTATATTTGACAAGTTAACCTAGGTTGACTCGAGGTTTTTTTTGTTCTTTTTTATTTAATTTTTAATCTTTTTAACATTTGATTGATTTAGAATTGTGATTTAGAATTTTTTTTTATTTTTTTATAAGGTTCCATAGTTTTATGATCTAGGTCACTGATCTAGGTCACGAGTTGATTGGAGTCTATAGGATTATCAAAGTCTCATGACCTGAGTAGTAGATTTAACATGTTAACCCGAATTTATCCAAATAAATATAATATGTTGTCATTTTACTATTTAAAAGATATATCATTTTGATTTTTTTAAGTCAAATTATATTTGTATTAGTTTATCTAAATTATATTTAAATTTATTAAGTTAAATCAAGATAATCGGTAAATATATATATTCTTTTGTATTAAAAATGAAAATTGATCCCACACCTGTAGCGCGGGAAATGCTCTATTACCACATAAACTAACTTGTTGCGACTTTTTAGAATCGTTTTGCCTTTTGAAAACATGATGTAGATTAATTTAACTCGTGCATTTTTCGAATCATTGGAACTCGATTCAATCCGAAAGATTTCAGAAAATCCCATCTATTCCCATTAACATTTACTTTATTTTAGTGTTTAATCTGCATCACACTTCGCATATAGGCAAAATTAAAATAAAATTTGAAGTTAAAAACTAGTAAGCTGACTCTTTTAAGATGGCCATATAGGTACATGAGCTTATGTGTATACCTGTAACTCTAGTAGGTTGCAGTATAAGATTGCATTCTATATCATAATTCTAAGATTCGAGGATCTTACTAGATCAAGGTCTTGTGTACCTATAAAACTATATTATTTTAATATTATTTTATTATATTTTATAGGGTTTTATGATCGGGTAATCCAGGCTACGAGTTGATCTGAGTTTATAAAGTACTTATTAGAGTTTCATAACTTAGGTAATGAATTAATAATATATTATCATTTTAATATTTAAAAAATATGTTATTTAATATTTTTAAATTAAACTATATTTTAGTTTGTCCAAATTATCTTTAATCCCATAATACCAACTAAGTTATATCAAATTAATTTATATATTAATCACTCAGTGCCAAACTTAACATATTGTCAAATCAATGCTAAGCTAGACAAAGTTTAACAACTATATATTACCAAACTATGTGACCAACTAGATTGTTGTAAGGGAAGAAGAAGAGGATAGTGGCAAAGGCTTATTGTATTGGACAATGAACATATGTTACCTACCATTCATTTGAAAAGTTTCTACTAGGAAATGTAGGCAGTAGTTGTCGGATTGATCCCGTTCAATGAGTTGAAAATCAATTGAAGACCACTAATTACTATATATATATATATATATATATATATTAAATCTTCCTCGCCTAACATCTTTATGAACTCCATGCTCATAAACTCGTGTTACTGCGATTTAGGAATTTATATTATTCCACTTAATAATTCCTCTTTTATGATGACTCGAAATAAGAAGCTAATGATGAAGAAAAGAGAATAATTAATATGAAGAAGACGAGATGAAAATGAAGTTGTATTTGATAATGATATTTAAATAGAGTGGGAGTTTTTATATCATATTTGATATATAAAACAATATAAAATATAAAAATTGTTTTTTATCCTTTTATTATTTTGTCTTTTTATAACATATATATCTGAAACACTAGACAAAATATTCTTTTCTCATTCATTTCATTATTTTGTGTGCTTTACTTCATTTTTCTAATAGTGACATGTTTTTTCATTTCACTTGCTAGCTAAAAATAAACTATATATTTTTAATTATTTTATTTTTAATGTAATCTTATAAACAATTTATTTATCTAATAAATATATTGTAAGTTGTAATTTACATTGATTATTTTTTTTAATTGATCTAAATAAAAAAATAAATTATAATGCACTTTAATGTGTATGTGTAAATTTAGAATTGATAGATAAAAAAGAGAGAAAGAAAAGATAATCAAGTCAAGATATGTTTAAGTTAAAAAAGACATATGACACATCGTTTGTATAGTTAAAAAGTAGATTATTTTTATCTTCTATCTTGTCGGTCTTGTCAGTTTCTAAAGAGATTCATTAGAATCTGACAAGTGCGATATCAATCATGAAAAATCAAATTTTTATTATTTAAAAAAAACAAAAAAAACAAAACAAAACCTAAGATATCTCAATTCTAACCACAAGACGTACAAAAAGAAATTCTCAACACTTGAGGCTATTCATTCTGTGGGAGAAAGGGACGAGGAAACATAATTATAACTCTAAACTCCTTTTCACCCTCTCCTCCCCACAATCGAGAAGAGAAGCCGAAAGTTCTTGAAAACAATTTGCTGCTCTCGCCTAATAATGCTAGGCATGTCCTTTGCTTTCCCCTAATTGTTAAAGGACATTAATTCCTTGTAAAGACTCGTAAAATCCCTCAATAATTTTAACCCCATGCAAAATCGGTCCCACTTTATTCCCATTAAGATTGAAGATCAATCAGATGGTTTTCTCAAATCAATTTCTGGAGACAAACCATACACGCTCTTCCAATCAAGATCGTTAATCTCAAGATATTTCCACCAAATCAATCCATTCCAAGGTCCAATCAAAACATTCCAAGAGATACTCTCTCTACAGACTCCACTCTCGTGGCCAAGCAAGCGCATCATGGCTGTCCATATCTTTGACCAGCTTCCTTGACTGGAGGACCAATAATTTCGCCCTTCTAGCAAACGTTAGAGCACTTCACAGCTCAAGAGTCAAAACTGCCGCCAGGGATCATAGTCGTTAATTCCCGCCACGTCAATCTTAGATTTTCCGACAATAATTCGACACATGGAAAAACGTGTCCGAAAATTTCAATAGTCATACGCTTCATGACGCGTGTCCAACGCCGTGTTCTTGACTCAAACTGATAAGCATGGGAACGCTTAATCTTAGCGTGTACGGTTATTTTTAAAAATATTTTTTAGTTTTAAATTATTTTTTTATTTTTTATTTAATTTTCTTATAGGTTGATATTAAAAGTAAATTTTTAAAAAATAAAAAATATATTTTTAGATAAAATGTTTTTTTAAAAAACAACTTTTCTTGCACCGGAAAAAAAAGCACTAAACCAACTTTCTGTAATGATTACTGTTGAAGAGAAAAAAAGTATGTACTGCTGTTGCCTTTATATACCGACCACACTGAGATTTGCTCCTCTTGCTAACGTTGGAGATCATGCCAGGACACACATTTGCACAGTGAAGGATGTTGATTGTTTTTTTTTCCTCTCCCCCTCTTTCTTTTATGGCCTTTACCTACCTTGATTTGGTCATTTACGAGTCTTTATAATTATATTTATGATACGCTATTCTTTCGTGGCAGCAATTTTGGCTTCGGAAGTGTCCGAGAAATGCTCGTTGAAGGGAAAATAATTTGATAAGATCAATCAAATTCCTAATTTGTTCTATAATTTGGTATACATTTTGCTTGGTCTCACAAGGAAAGCTGTTTGAAAGCTACTCTTATCTCAAGATTCCTTAAATCCGTATTATAATAATCCATCTTGTAATAATAATAACAAATATAGCTGTTATGGATCAAATTATAGCTTGAGTTGCATGGTATTTGGACATATAATAATCTATTACATTACGTACGTTTTCATACCAGTACTAGGAATCCGAGTAGGAGCTATGAATCCGTTGAATTTTAATTTATCTTATCTAATATATTGGAAGACATTCATCAGGATCTCAGCATCACCAAGGACTAACCAAATGGATCTTTTCAACTTCTTAATTAGTACACGCAAGCGCTGTTTTGAATGTGTTTTGTGCGAGTTTTAGGTCATGAATTAGCGTATCAACTTTCTATACTTTTGACTATATTTTTCGTCGAATGAAAATCTTCCTTGGACGTCAAGAAGTAAATGGATTTGTGCGCAGGAGACTAATGAATGAAATGTCAAATTAGAATCCTTCACACAAACTCCTACATCTTTATATATGTTCTGGAATATTGTGAATTGGCATCCACTTATTAGGTTTCTCTTCTACCCATTTGTCCAAGCTCTAGCCTTTTTAATGGTTTTATTTCTTGAATGGAAAGCCTTACTTCGAAAAGAAAGGCGTACAAATTAAATGGATTTGTTTGGGGGACTAAGAGAATATTTCAACGTTCACATGTATCTTGGCCTCCAAACCGTGTTAGGGGAAAAGCTCTAAAGCAAATGCAGGTGTTGGTGGAGCTCCACTATGCCGATCAATGGATCTTTAATTATTTTGCTTAAAGTTGTCATGCTCTTGCTTGAGTTTCAACCAATGTATTCCTGCCAAATGTTTTCCAAGAAAGCACTGATCAGGAGAATTTGGAATCAAATATGCTACGTTTCTGACATTTCTTGGGCTCTTTTATTCTTACTGTTCTTCCTGGAATTTGGTCTTCTCGGTTGGTTTTACCTTTTCTATATTTTCCTTCCATGCGAGTTGACTCTTCCCGTCAAAATAGTTGCTAAGGACTTCAAGATTGCCAAAAAAAAATTGGTTTTGAAGACAAAATTGACTGAGTATCTATGCTATTATCATGCATCGACAGGTTTGAAGTTAAGTTTTGAGATCGAGGATATATACAAGGTGCGGAGAAATATCCTCCGATATATAGTACTTAAGACGCTTTGGTCTTCTCATTGAAAAAGTAAGCAAGTTTACCATGTAATCCAGAATTACAAATAATCTTGGGATTTTCCACCCTTGGATCAAAAGAGACAGTTGCTTTATTATTTGTTTCAGGCCAGGTGACGGTTTTTCTTGGTTCACGGACGTCATGCATGATGTGATGCAGCATACTTTGGTCGCTTCTAACATATTTAAACTCCCAAGTCTTCAAATTTTGATTTATATATTTTCGTTGGCTAAGAACTTTTTAAATGGATGAAATTCATATCTCATTGGCTAAACAGCACGTCTTGTTTGTTCTTTGTTGGCTTTCCCTTTAGTTTAGAATGCTAATTAGACAATTGGCTCACGTTCCATTTCCATTGTGAGTTGAATTTTTTTATATAAAAAAAATCCAAGCATTGGTAATGTATGTCCTAATAAAAACAAAAAAAACACAGTGAAAAAAACAATACTAATCACTCATCTTAATCCATTAAACTTTCACTTTACATCATAAAATTAAGATAAATTTATAGAAAATAAATAAATTTAAATTTTATTTCTAACAAAATTAATGTTGAAAGCTAAATTTTTTTTTAAAAAACTAAATCTATAAGATTGATATATAATTCAACACAAAAACAAATAAAAAAAATCATGAATTCAAATTAAAACTTTGCAATTGGTGGCTCGATGCAATGCGAGAGCTTTGTTTTTTCATGGGATGAAATCCTTTCGTTAAATGAAATCGAAGCGGCAATTCAGGAACCAGAATTGGAAAAAGAAAATGAAGAAATATGTCCATTAGGCCCACGTGGAGATATTTTATGCTAGGCTTGGCATTATTCCCTTTGCTTACTTTAGGTCTCTATTTCACTTTCACTGAGTGAGCAAATGATGAACTTCCTTCGTTTTCAGCCATTTTCAACAGTCAAACTCCAGGCCTGGGGAAAACCCAGATCAATCGGTTTCCGGCCAGATGTTATCCAGCCCATCAACACTAGAATTTATTAAAGGAATATAAGTAGTACTCATTTTTTACCTTTATTTTTTTAAAAAAAATACATTTTCCATAAAATTTTCTAAATTTCTCAAAAAACTCAATTATTTCATAAATATTTTTATCTTTTTAGCTTATTTTGACCAAACAAGTCTCTAGTCGAGTCGTCATCCTGTCGTGACATGCATGACGTCAAATGACGAATTTGCCTTCTGGATTGAAGGGGATGTTTGGGGTAATCATAAAGTTATGATTAGAGGGAATCGCCACCTAACATCGTAGTTATTAGAAAACCTATGGCCTGAGAGAGTCTGGGTAAGAGGACTAGTTGTGCAAGAGAAAGATATATCACCCCCAATGTACCTTAACTATAGTAAGTTGCATAGTTGATTAATTGTTAATCTAAGACATATTTCTATCTGTTGGTCTCATCTACGGTTCAAGGTAAATATCTCATCGTAAAAAAATCTCAACCTTATCGGGTTAAATCATAACAGTATTAAGACCCAAATTTTAGCACTATATTTATTATTTATTTTTGTATCTTTAATACACGAGAGTATACTTTTATAGTGTGATTTTACACCCAAAATATTTTAGTCTATAGTTAAATCCTAACACTCCGAATATTAATTAAACAAATTAATTACTGTGGGATTTTTGGTATTTTGGTAAATCCTAATGGATAATTATAAACTAGTTATGATATTCATTTTGCATGACAAAATAAGAATTTGTTTTTTTAGAAAACTTGCATGAAAAACCTTTTAGAATTTGGCCGTATGCATAAAAACAAAATATATTTTTGTGTTTTTGAAATGACAATGTTTTTTAACTTTTTTAGAATTTTTCAAAATTTTAGAGACAACTAAGTATTTTTAATATCGAGTCCATATTTTACAATGCTAGTCTACAACCCAGTATTAAATGAAATTCTTAAAGAAAAACATGTTTTTGTGTTTTCTGAAACAAGGGAATTTTTTTTTTGAAATTTTTGTAGAAAAATTACATATTTTTAATGTCTGGTTTGTATCTTACAGTATAAGTTTATAGCCCGATATTAGATAAAAATGTTGGGAAAATACATAAGGGACCTAAGAATAATTTCAAAATGATCCTTGAATTTTTTTAGATTTTTAAAAAAAATTTAAGGGATTATTTGGCTAGACAAAAAAATATAGACAAATTAAAATTAAAGAAAAAAGCTTAAGGCGTGCGAAACACAACCTTATTTCTTAAGGAAAAATGGGGCAGGCCAAACATGCTCTCAAGTTCGGGGTTGGGCTTAGCCCAGCCACGTGGGTTGAGGCTATTGGGCATGAGGCCCAAGCCCACTTTATATGGGTTAGGATAAAGCCCAACCCAACTCATTTTATTGGGCTGGAAAATGACCTAACTAACCTTTTTTAAGAAGTGGGATGGATCCAGCCCAACCATAAATGGTGGGCTCAAGTCCTACTCACAAAAATTGGTCACTGATCTAACCTGGTGACCAAGTTCCTAGCTTCTGCAGAACATGAATTATTTCATGCTCTGCATAAAGCAATAAGGAATTAAAATAAAGAAAGAAGGGAAGTTACCTGGCCTAGAGGGGGGACGTTGTTGCGATGTTGTGGTGGTCAGGTGGAGGCGCAGTTAGCGGTGTTGGTGGCAGTGGAACCAAGAGAAGAGAAGGGAAACCCATGGGGTCGTAGGAGGAAATGGTGGTGGTGTAAGATGTTTTTTGGGTTCTTTTAGGATAGGGTGAACAATGGGTTATTATAGGGTATGGTAGAGGTGGTTTGGTTTCAGTTTTTTGAAGGTTTGATATGAAAGTAGGGCTGCCGGAAAATGGTGGCTTTTGGTTTTCTTGGGTTGGTACAAGGTCCTTTTTTACTACCCCTTTTCTCATTCCCTCTTGCATGAAACTCACCTCTATTTATAAGAGGTGAGAGAATAGCATGAGGGGTTTCATGAGCATGGTTTGTGGTCATTGATTCGCCTGAGAAGGATCCATTTTGTTGGCCACAAACCAACAACCTGGTCCTGCAAAACCACATTGTAAGGCTGACTAGGTTAGGGGATTCGGGCCATTTTTCATTGATTTTTTGGGTGACAAATTGACGGTTTTTGAGCTGAAGGTGCAGTACATTGTCAGGTCATGAGAGTGACGTGTTTTTTTTCTTGTATGGTGAAGGTATGAAAGAGAGAGAGAGAGAGAGGAGGAGGAGGAAGAGGCTTAAATGTGGCATCTGAGTTGCCATTTTTGGGTTCAATGGGGAAGATGATGAATAGTAGTCAGACGATGCGTCGTCTAACTTTTATTTTTGACTTGGCACCGAAACGACATTGTTTATAATTAAAACGTAGCCAAAATGTACCGCTTCATTTAAATGAAACAGTATTGTTTTGGTGTTTAGTGTAAAATTAGGTTTTAAACTTTCTTTATTAATTTCAGCCCTCAAACTTTTAATTATTCAAGTAAGTTAATTGAATTTTGATTCTAAAAATCAATTCAATTTCATCTTTGTCAAGTTTCAAAAGCACCAACTAATTTCAATGCGTTTTTTATCTTGGTCTTTGGTTTTGGATATTTTTAATTTTATCATCAATTGACCTTCAGACTTTTAATTTCTTCAATTTCACCCATATTTTCAACTAAATTTAGTTGTTAAATTTGTGCACCTTTTCAAAAAGGTGCTTGGTCTTAAATTTCTTTAATTTGGCCCTTAATTGACCCCTAAATTTTGATTTTCTTGCAATTTTATCTCTAGTTTCACCCAATTGAGCTTAAAAAAAATAAATATGATCCTCTAAAATTCCAATCTTCTCAATTAGGTCTACATTAAGCTTCCAAACTTAATTTGCCATTACATTTATCTTTGAATGGCATGTTTGGTCAAAATTCAGCAGAGCTCTCAAATAATCAATAAGCCTTTGAGCTTTATGACTTCCTAATATTGTTTTTTTTTTATTTTTTTTAATACCAAGTCTGAGAAACCGATCAGGAGCTAAACTATTCTGGTACATTCATCTTCTTGTAATCTCCATCGCTTATCTAGGCATTGATGTATGTTTCTCAATATATCATGATGGTTACTTGATCGAAATGAAATGATAAACTCGATCCTTGCAAAATAAAAACTTGTTTTGGGTTGACTATTGTATCCAATCTTTGTTGATCAATCCATGTTTATATTCATAATCCTCCTTGACTATGTGTCAGTATAAAATGGTAGTTTGACATATCAGTTTTCTACCATTTTTAGCTTATCCAATGATAAAAAAGCAAATCTCGACAATATGGGAACGTGGGATGGATACGAATGGTTTTGATACTTCTCTTCGTCTAGACCTTTATGAGGAAGAACTATTTGTTGATTAGACCAACTGTAAGCTATTTTGTCCAAGGTGAATTTAGATAAAGATTAAGAGGATAGACTAGTAAGGAGAGAATTCTATAGGCAAATTCACTGTTAAATCCCTCTACGGTTTATTAAGCTCCTATCCTTCCATGGACATTATCTTATCCTTTGCTGAGATTTGGAAAAGGGATCGTCCCACCTAAAGT
This sequence comes from Populus x sibirica, assembly GCA_019202695.1. NCBI lineage: Eukaryota > Viridiplantae > Streptophyta > Magnoliopsida > Malpighiales > Salicaceae > Populus > Populus x sibirica. Next base: position 393,122 of record JAGMVL010000129.1, read on the forward strand.
AGAGGTCTTTTGTTGGATGGCCATCATCAACAAAATAAACACCAATTATATATTGGTCAGAAGAGGTAAATTGGATGTCTCGGCTGCTAATTGCCCTATATATTTAGTTGAGGAAGATTATTTAATCACATCCTTATGCATTGCCTTAACCATTACATCATTTGGTCCAAAGTCATTAATTGATGGGGCTTAGCGTGGTGTTGCTCAAATAGTTTGCCAACCCTTTTTTCTCAGTGGGATTCTTTGGTCAATGACAAATTCCAAAAAAAGACATGTTCGATGCTATTTTTTTTAGTTTTATGGTCCATTTGGTTATTTTGTAATGATGTGATCTTCAAGCAGAAGACCCTGGATTACGACACATTGTTCTTCCTTATTATTACGAGACTCTGTTTGTGGCTAAAGGCTATAGATTTTGATTTCCTCTATACGGCTTCAGATATGTTAAGATTAGCAGATGGACTTCTTAGATGGACTAATCTCCAAAAACCTAGGTTGGTTGTCATATGGTCTCCCCCTAAAGCCAATAGCTTTAAATGGAATGTGGATGGATCTTCACTGGGAAAGCCTGGACCCTCAGGTATATGTGGTGAAGCTGCTACGGGTCAATTGGAAAATCATAATGAAATTTTTTTTTCTTATTGAAAGCTCTCCCTTTACATGTATTATCCTTTTATTTAGTTAGGAGTCTCGACTAAAAGGGTGTTTGAGAGTATGGTAGTGGTTAAAGTTTAAAATATTTTTAAACATCATCTCACATGATATTATTTTTTTTAAAAATCAAACCGGGTCATAATTAATTAAAACAACATCATTTCAAGATTTGTTGTTTTAAAACAAATTAAAATTATATTATTTTTAAAAAAAATCAAACCAAGTTTCACATGGGTTTTGACATAATTAATTAAGTTATGAGTAAGCTCATCGGATTAACCGGGTCAACTCCACCCAACCCAAGCTAGGTATGTCTAACTGGGTTTAATAATATTGGTTTTAAATGAGCTTAGATTGACAACAAGAGGGTGCTACGCGTTTCTTGTTTCATTTTTAAATCCCAAGTGACATACCTCATCCTTTCTGGCTATAGCAAACCAAGATTGAAAAATTCTACAATCTTTTAAATTCAGAATATAATAATAATAATTTTAAAGATATGTTTTCATAATTTTTATATTAGGATGAAAATGACGTGCTTAAAATTTAAAAAAATTTATGATACTTTCTAGATATTTACAGTATAAAAAATTATTATATATATATATAAAGAAGAAAATAACAAGAGAGAAATAAAAAAATTAAGCTCACATGTTTTTTTTGTTTTTTTTATATTGTTCTCTCATGTATTATAATTATCTAATAGCCACAGTTTAAACATCATAAAATTTGGATATAGAAATATCAGGATTCATATTATAAAAAAAATAAAAAGAAAAAAGAAAAGAAAGAAGTGTAAGCCGTGGGAGAAGGCCTGATACAGAAGCATAATAGTAAGCATTTGATGATGCAGGCTTTCGTACCAAAACTTTTCTCAAGCCCATTGAGAAAGATACCCAATCCTCGAAATGTTTGGACAATATCAGTTCCCTCTCCCATTCCTTAGCTTCACTATCTGATCTCCACATTGCTTCTAAAAATAATAAATTTGTTTATAAAGTTTCAGTTTTCCAGAATTGATCTCTCAACTGGAACACTAACTCACTCTCTCACTAGGTTTCTGGAGCAGAGACAATGCATTGAGAATGTCATTCTTTCATTTGTAAGTTTCTGTCTTGGTATACTTGAAGACTTGTTTCTGGAGATGGGTTTGCTGTAAATTCTGTTCTTGTTTCTCAATAATGAAGTATTGCTAGCTGAAGACTATAGGTAAAGCGAAAAGAAATGATTAGAAACTTCAGTTCATTGAAATTACTTAATTACTATTCTCAGGTCTTTGTGCTCTAAAAGTTTCCTTCTAGTTCCATCTTGAACATAAAGAAACGGCCTTTAAGTCCTTCTTCTTTTCTTTTAATCTTATGGGTTTTGTCTATTCTTTGAAATGATGAATGGGCTTCTTCTTTTTTGTTTCGATGAAACCACAAATGATATATGCTTTTGCTAGCATTGATAGCGTGATGCTTTGCTGTAACTAGAGGAACTTGACTCTCTCAATGTTTTTAGTGGCATTGTCTGTTATGTTTGATTTGTAGTTTGAGAATGAAGCTGTCAATTTCAGATATAACCATAGGTTTTGGTTTCATGAGGTTCCATTAGCACGAGTCAAGTTTTTTAACATGAAAGAAAGAAGAGAGTGTGCAATAAATGGACCGGAACTTGGAATTCCCTGTAAATTTTCCCCCATTAGTGGATCTTGATTAAATTTGGCGATTTTAGTTAATTTCTCTGACTTCTATGGCACTTGAGAAACAATTTAACTACCCTTAAAGGAAAAATGTTTGTAGAGCTGATCATGACACATGGTCATCCATTGGAACACTATTTAGCTGCGCTGCTATTGAAATTGATGTATCTGCGGAACTTAAAATGCCACCCATAATACATATAAAATTAGGTTCACGTTTTGTGATTTCAGAGGCAATGGGCGATTATTTGGTTGTATTTGTCTTTCAAATCTCCCATTAAGTTTTGTGTATATCATTCATCAAGTTCTCATATACAGGGAGATGTCATTTTATTGATAATTGTTTGCATTTGAAGGATTCAGTTGAATGATTTATCCAGTTTGTTGTTTTCTCTTGCAAAATTCTTTGAAGGGCTTCATCAGATTGACGTTATGGTAAGTTCTAGATTACTTGTCTGCGTCCCTTGCAGTCATAGTAATTAGGGATGTCTGCAACTTGTATATTTTGAATGGATGGTTCTAATTAGGATGTGACAATAGTATCTGGATAGGTAGTTCTATAAGATGTGTGACTCTGGTTTCTTTCAACCATCTGTCAGGAGCTTGTCTGTTCCACATCTACCATGCAACCATGTCTCAAACAATCTTTTGTGGCCAACTCTGGGTTATGTGTTGGAACACATTTTCAACCAAATGTACAGCAGTCAAACCATCGTAACTCTATCGTGATGAACACATGTCCCATATGTGCATCTATTAGTACCTTCCCAAGAGTTTATGATTCTGCAGCCTTGCAAATCAGTGTTAGTGTCAGGGAGACAACAGGTTCTAGCAAGCATTTCCATTCAAAAATTAGCCTAGATTCAGCTGAGAAGCAGACTCTCATCAAGGAGGTTCAACTGGATGGGTACCGTGACACTGCAGAAAGTATCAATGACCTTCCCAAAAAGGGAAAAGGAAAGAAAAAACATGGGAACAAAGGGAGAATTCCCTGGAACAAAGGCAGAAAACATACTTCAGGTAACTCTCATTTCAATTTTACATTGAATTAGTCCCACTGAGGCTTAGTGAAGTTGATTAATTCTGTGGTTTTAATTTCATTTATTGTTTAGAGACCCGTGCACTCATCAAGCAAAGAACAATTGAAGCCTTGACAAACCCCCAGGTGAAGTCATGTAAGGATTAGTTAGTTTTCTCACAGTTTGTCTTCTGTACATGGGAATTCTTGGACAAGTATGGGTTCCTACTGCATGGTTTAGCTATAATACTACACAGTTGTTTTCTCAAATTTTGGATCTTCATTGATGAGTATGGTCACTCGGAGATGTTGCAGCTCGTAGAATAGTAATAAAACTTACTGTTACTACTAAAAACTCTTTTTTTTTTCTTGACAAAAGCTTTGAATTTGTTTCCTGCTTGATTTATTCTTTATTTCTCAGTCAGAGACAGTGATGAATAATCCTCCCTCTCTCTCCTCTTAGATAATTAATTGTTTTACTTTGTATATTACTCTTCTTTTTCGTCTAAAACTTCATCTCCTTCCATTGCAACTTTCAGGTTAGGAAGAAGATGTCAGGACATCCCCATGCTCATAGGTACAGTTGATGACCTCTGGTCACAATCTTTATAAATATACTAAGCAATGTTGTGAAAGTTGTATGTGGAAAAAGGGGACTGCCAAATAGATGATGCTCTACATAAGCCAGATTTCTGTTGACATCCACCTGCAATTACATGGATAATGACTGCAAATTGAAGCTTATAATAACTTTGGATATGGTCTATGCTAAATTAACTCAGTAGATGATTTTGTGAAAACTTGACTGTTTAAATGGAACTTTAAGGATTACTGGCTTTAATATTTGCTGGGAGTATTCTATAACCTCTATAGGCTCTGCAACCACACAAGTTTTTCAGACTGAAAATCACAATTCCAACCAATTCCTTGCAGCGAAGCGATCCGGGCAAAGATAAGCTCTTCACTCAGACAAATTTGGGGTAAACGTTTGAAATGGAAAAGGCTGAGAGAGAAATTCTTTCTTTCATGGTCTAAAAGCTTAGCAAGAGCAGCTAAGGAAGGAGGCATTGACCAACAAGAGCTAGACTGGGATGGCTATGATAAAATAGAAGAAGAAATAACTCTCAAGCAGCTTCAAGGTGCCATTGAAAAGGCAAAGGCAGAGGAGAGAGCAAAGAGAACAGTTGAGAGAGAAGCAAAGGAAAGGGAAGAAAAGATGGCGAGGGTTGCTCAAAAAAGAGAGAAGCGGGAAGAGAAAGTGAAGGCAAGAGAAGAAGCAAAGAGAAAGGCACACAGAGAATCAAAGAGAAAAACAGAAGAGTCATCATCTGTTGCCAGAAAGCTGACACTTAAGCGGAGATTAACAAAGGTAACATACAGGCTACAGTGCAACTTGAAAAAACCACACTACCAATTTGAGGATTAGTGTATGACATTTATATTTTGGGATGCACATTGATTCAAAGAATTGAATTAGGAATAGTTGATTCTGATTGACTCAGTAGATTTGGAATCATGTAGATTGACTCAGTAGATTAGAAATCATATTTTTAGAAGTTAACTTGGAATTAATTCTTAGAATGGTACAAAGTTAATTGGTAATTCCATAACTGTTAGAAATTGATGCAAAACAGTATTAACTGGTAGAAGATACAAAACAAGACAAATACAAGGAGGGGAATCTTATGAAATGGTTTATATGTTGGAGTCGCACCATGGAAGACGTTTACACTGCAGACTATCTTGTACACTGTTTAGCTATTCATATACTTCAACCCTTTTTGCTAAAACCTAATATATAGAGGCTGGACATGCTATTACGATCCAATTGCTATCTTTGTTCTTGGTATCTTTCGCATGAAACAAGCAATTCCATGATGAGACCATGCTTTGTGGGGTTCCTATACATCAAATGTTGTTCACATTAATGTTTATTGTTTAAATATTTTTTGTCTCTTTCTCTTTTTTTTTTTATATGTTTGTCATAACAAGGCTATATGTTTTCTCTCTAGATTCGAAAAAGAAAATCCATTAATGATCAGATGATTCGCCAAGGGGCATCATTGACTTCTCATAGCCGAGCTTGGGAGAAAATCGATGTAGAGATTAAAAAGAGCGAAAAAATTCAAAGAGAAGGTTCACTTGCTGAACAGATCCGAGATGCCAAGAACAAAAGAACTGAATCCATTACTAGGGAAGCTTTGGCAGAACCATCTACGCAGCATTTATTTGCTGGGTGATGAATGCAGTAAGAGTTGCATTATGTGCAGTAACAGAGAAACTCAAGTTGCACTTTTCTAATTATGACTTCCATCTACTTGCTGTTTTTGCTTATGCTTGAGCAATTGTCAGCTGCGCAGAAGCTCTCTGTGAAGGGATGAAATCTGGGCCTTTACTATAAAGGATATGTACTAGAGTTGACTCTAGATCTCAGATTTCCAGCACTAACAGTTGTTTCTCTTCCATGTCCCATGGCAAAAATTTGAGCTATATTTATCGTTTTTTTTTCCCGTTACCTTTTCACAGAAATAGGAAGTTAGCAACCCCAATTTTTTATTTTTTTTTATCTGAATCTATTTATTTGCTAATTTTGGCATTAAGTGGAATTCCAAATCATCCTTTTACACAGCAACTCAGTTGAGGAACTTACGTTGTTGTGTTCACATTTCTGTCGGGAACAAAATTCAAACTATGTATGAAAATATTTAAAGAAGCGATTTTGGCAGCACAGCAGGAGAATGTAGCCCCAGGCAGAACATGGGGAAAGGCAGGATCCCTGGATTGTAATTTTGACGAGTATGTTACTGTTTCAGCTAATTTTTGAGAATATTCTTGCTGTTCTCTCATAGAAATCTGAAGTTGATTTTCAAGAATAAAAAATACATCAAAATAATATTTTTTTTATTTTTAAAAATTATTTTTAATATCAAAATAAAAATAAATAAATTTTATTGAAACTCCAATACAAAAATAATCAAATTTTATTGAAATACTGGTACAAATACAGCCCCAACAGGGTCAAATCGATCAAATTAATAGTATGGCCTGCATAGCATGCACTTTATGAATCACAAATGATAATAATGCATTAGAAGAAATCAGGAGAGATAGAACAGCAGTCCTGCACAAATCTTGGGCTCGCAAAACCACAATCTAATATCCCGAAAGCAATTTCTTGCACTTTCAAAAGCGTCCATCATCTGTTCCTCACACATTCAAGGAGAAAGAAGATACGCTCAAGAGCAATCTGAAAGAGATTTGACTGCAGCAAACAAGGGAGCTATGAGTTATACAGCTTCAGGACTGCCTTGTACTGTGGGGAGAGGCTTCCTTTTTTTCACTGATGATACTGGATCCTTTCCTTAAACTTATAAGCTACCAATCCAGACGTTAAACCAGGTCTTAAACAGCATCATGACAGGCAAATATGGAACAAACTAAAGGCAGCAAAACACGGGGTAGACAACAATAATTCTATCCTTTTTAAATGCTACCTCGTATCTGCTGACAGCTTTCAATATCCAACAGAAAGACTAGGCACTGAATCCTACCATTAAAATCGCAAGATAGAAAATCAGATATTAAAGCATGCCTTAAACAGCATCGTGCCAGGTAAAGCGAAAAGTACCATCAACACCACAAGTCCTAGAAATTTGAAATATCTTGCATATCTACACAGCATCAAGAATATGGTCTATTCAGGGGATTATATAAGCTGCATAAGTGTTTCAACCATGCATGCTTCAATCCCTGCTTGGAGGGTAGCTGTTCTGGTAGTTTGGTGGCCCACCTTGATAGCCTCCATCATTAGGCCCACTCTGGAAGTTGTGCTGCATGTTCCCAGGCATGTCACTGGACCATCCTCCCATGTTGTTCTGTGGAGGCATGTTGTTCTGTGGGGGAATGTAGTTGTTTTGAGGGGGCACATAGTTTTGCGGCGGCATGTTGTTCTGCAGGGGCATGTTGTTCTGTGGGGGCATGTAGTTTGGTGGTGGCATGTTCTGTGGCCCTCTATTCATATTGTTCTGTTGCCCACCTGCATAGTTATTAGGCCGTGGTCCACCTGGTCCGCCAATGTTCGGGGGTCCGCCAATGTTATAGTTGTTAGGCGGTGGTCCACCTGGTCCCACCCTGTAGCTGTTCTGCGGCGACGGTGGCGGTCCACCCTGTCTGCCCATGTTTTGTGGTTGTCCAGCCACATTGGGAGCAGGGTTTTGCATAGCCTGATTAGCCATAGGAGGAGGTGGAGCTCCATCACGCTGCTGCATGTTTTCCCTTCTTCTGTCAAAATTTCTTGATCTGTCGACGTTACGAGGTCGATCATTGCGCCTATTTCTTTCATTTGCCCTCGCATTGTTCCTTATCCATTCCTCATGATATTTTGGGTCATAGGGCACAGCTTTCCCATCAATAAATGGCTCCCCTAAAAGGAAAAAAGCCATCATGCAACAATCAAGTACAGTATAGTGTCATGACTTGCTAATCACAGAATAAATAGTAACAATCATGACTTAAGGATAAAAGGAGGCATTCATCATCACAGTTTCAAATGAAAAGAAATGATCAATTCTGAATGTGCGACTCTGCAGAAATAGACCAAAATCCTAGCAGTATGAAAACATAATCAGGGCACCATCATCTTGCCCTAACTCAGAAAAGGAAAACATGCTGCTTTCTTTGTGCACTTGCATTTAAAATGAGGATTGTTAACCTGTTATTAACAATTACATGCAACCATTTGACAACTGCATCAAAGACTATTTGGCGAGATACGATCTTGATGGAATTTTGCATTGTTTATCTTCTACTTTTAAAAAATAAGGAAAACCAAGACTCGCAACTCAAATGTGATTACCACAAAGCAAAGCCAATCCAGCAAAATATTGTCTGCAGGCCCTAGTGAAGTTACAGAAATTCTAGTACAATCCTCATTTGGTCAAAGTCTAGAAGGGTTTAAATAGCATCCAACCTAACCAGAACAAGCTTCAACAATTGTAGATTGAGAAGCAAAATATTCAAAATGATTTCTTGGTGCACAAAACATTTAAGCCAGAAGTTTCCTTAAGGGTAAAAAAGATACTTCAAAATAAGATGCATGTAGTACTGCTAAATGCAATTAAATACGAATCTACAACAATATATTGGTATCACATACAAAAAAAGGGGAAAAATCCCTTACCTCCATAATCTTTGTTCTTCACATCTAAGTACGAATCTGGAAGAACCCAGCGAACATTTTTCAATTCTGGAAAAATGACCAACAGAGCACATCCATCACATTCAAACTTCAAAAAAGTAACATCCTATACCAATCAATTCTATGCAATGGCCCATTTTTTTCCATTAAAAGCAATTACCAATAAACACTTAAGTATGTTTTTTTTTAGAAAAAAAAAAAAAAACTTTTTTGGAAAAAATAGAAGTGAACAAAGTTGTTCATTTTTGGTTACTGTTTTTCAAGATTTTGAAAGGGACCAAATGTCATCTTGTTAAGGTGAAGGGAGGTAATTTACATGTAGGATTTAACACAGGTTAAGAACATATTTTAAGAATCCAAGTTAAGGGATTTGTTGGGTAAAAATGGACCAAATGCAAGATATTATTAACGAGGAAGAGGAACAGTTTTAATCCTTGGTAAGGCCAGGGCCACCCCAGCCCCCCTTTGCCCCACAGCTTGAAAGAAGATATACCTTTGATCTTGTATGAAACCTCTTCGGACACCAGAGCTCCAAAGGCAAAGTAGCATCGAGTAGAAACTGAATAGATCTTTTTCCTCGCTTCTTCCTCACTGTCATACAGCCACAAAATTTAAATGACCAAGACTTCACACATCACAAAAACCCATTTAATTCCAGATTCCTCCAGTAAGATAAAAAATATTTCTACAGCTCCCCTAAACTGAAAGAGCACAGATAGACATGCTAAATATTAAAAGCAGCAAGGAATATTCAAACACTGAGAATAGCACTCTACTTACTGTAATCTAAAACACAAATCAAATATTAAGCTATAAAACACAATTCCCATCGAAGTCAAATAAAAGAACAATTAAGCAATCAAACTCCTGATTCTTAGAGAAGTGTAATTAAAATGCACTTAAACCCCTCTAGCAATAGGTTAGGTACAATTCATAAACCCCAAACACACTTACAAAACAGCAAACTGCAACCTTTCAAAGTATAACTAATCATAAAGAAACCACAAAATACATCAATAACATGCATGGAAGCATGCACAGACCCTAAATAATAAGCAACCAAACGCAACACATAAATACATAAAATACAATAAAAAATGACAAAAACAATTAACTCACAGCTAGCTTAGAACAAATTCTAAGATAAAAATGACATCAATTCTACATGTAGAGGTGATTTATATTCAGTTCTAATTCAATCCCTCCATTTGGAACCAATTTAAATATTATTTGGATTTAACCTAACATTTCTATTTGATGTAAATTAATAAATAAATAACATTATAATTTGCTGGCAGTGAAAAGCTGAAAGCTATATTTGGTAGGTTTCAAAACAACGTATTGCGGGACATTTTGGATAATGGAAATATACAACGACTATTTGTATGGGATTCCAAGTAAATAACACTCTTTTGGGTGCGGTTATGAATTATATGGAAATCACATTTTTTTAATTCATTGACTTCATTTCAAGATGTAAATTTAGTTCCAAAATTGAGAATTGCTAAAAAATAAAGAATTGAAATCATTTATCGCCAATTCTTGGGTTTCCATACAGTCTGTTAAATTGAAATAGAATAAAAATTAATCAATATACAAAGCCCATAATTTCTAAAAAAACGAATATCAATATTTCATCTACTAAAACTAACAATTAACACAACAAAAAATTAAGTAAAAAAACAATTAAAGTGAATGAGAAATAAAATTAAGGAGTAAACTTTAATAAATTACCTTCCAACAACTTCAGCAAGGGTTTTAATATAAGAATCGATGATCTCGTCACGAGTAGGATCTCCTTCAGGCTTATCCATGACGACGAGCCAATGCTCAAAATCGCAGCCATCAAGCAAGATAGTCTCTTTTGGAGGTCTGTTGGACCAGTTAGGGCTTGGGTCGTTAAGAGAAGACGATGATGGGTTGACAGAAAACGACCTGGTTGAAATCCGAGAGACAGAGCGATTGATGTTGGCTGCAGCGGAGAGAGGACGAAGAGCACGGCGGAGGAGAGTGGAGGAGGCGGAGGAAGTGGCGGAGAGGGAAGTGAAGGGTCGGGAGAGAATGGAGGAGATTATTGTTTTGGAGGTGATTTTTTGGAGGAGGAGGGAACGAGTGAGGAGAGAAGTCGCCATTTCTGGAACTGAAACCCTGATGGAGATAAAAGAGGTAGGGTTTTAGATGGGGTTTTATAGAGGAAGATAAGGAAATGGCATTTCGGTGATGTCAAAATTAAAATATCTTATGCTTCTTTTTTTGGTTTCTTTTTTAAGGAAGAAGGTGTTAAATTTGAAAAATTATACAATGACCGGGTGCATTTGTTTGTAAATAATTTATTTTCCAATGTAATAAAAAAATATCTGAAATTTAATTTAATTACCCATTAACTAAAAGATGAGGTAGTTTTACCTCTTTTCATAAAACATTATTTATAGGAATAATACTTTCTTTTTTTTCTATGCAATTAATCTTATTTTTGTTTAATTTTACTTTTTAATAATAGATTTTTTTTCTATTTAGTTATCACATTCTTATGATACAGATTCCAGGTTTGATGAATTAACCTAATTTAACGGGTTAACCTAATGACTCAGATTTTTTTAATTAGTTTTTTCTTTCAATTTCATTCTTTAATATTTATTTGATTGAGAATTCAACTTCATGATTTGTTTTGTATACTTTTCATTAGATCATCATGATCTCATAACACGAGAATAATGCTTAACAGATTAACTTGAGTTAACTCGAGTTATTTTTTGTATCTTTTATTTAATTGATTGTTTTTTCAAATTTATCATTAAACATGGGGTCGATTGGGAATTGAGTTTCATAATCTATTTTAAATTGTTTTTTATGAGAATATCTTGGTCTTAAGATCAAGGTCACGAGTTTTGGTATTTTAACCTTGGTTAAATTAGGTTATTTTTTTTTAATTTTCTTTCTAAAAGATTATATTAGTCGCATTACCTAGGTCACAAGTCCTTTAACATTAGACTTGCTTTTATTAGGTTGTTCCTGTCTCATGACCCGGGTCGCGGGTTAACTTATTTGACTTATTTTTTCTCTTTTTTATTGACTTATTTTTTTCAATTTCATTATTACTGGGGTTATCTTGATCTTATGACCCGGGTTGCAAGTTTGACATGTTAACCCGGGTTATTTTTTCAGGTTATTTTTTAATTTATTTTTTTTTCAATTTCATCATTCAATATTGGGTTGATTGAGAATTAGGCTCTATAATTTAACCCGGGTCATTTTTTCAGGTCATTTTTTAATTTATTTTATTTTCAATTTCATCATTCAATATTGGTTTGATTGAGAATTAGGCTTTATAATTTATTTTGATTTGTTTTCTATAAGATTATCATAGTCTCATAAGCTGAGTCATGAATTTGAAACGTTAACCCGAGTTATCCAAAGTCAATCCAATATGTTGTCATTTTAAAATTAAAAAATATATCATCTTAAAATTTTGTTTAGTCAAAATTTGTTTTCACATGTTGTATGAGTTGTTTTTGGACCAGTGAAGTCAATCGAGTTACATCGAGTAAACCTTCACACGGTTTAATTTTTTTCCCGCTAGGAAAAAAAACATTAGCAACATTTAAATATATTTTTTACGTTCAAGAAAAAATTGACTTAACCCACAACGTAGAGCGGGTCAATCATCTAGTAAAAAAACTAAAAGAAAAATTATTTTTATTATGCAACATCTCACAAAATACTATTTTTTACAACAATAATTTTTTTATTTTTTTTAGTATATATATTGTTTTTAATTTTATCATTTAATAGTTAGTTTATTGGAGATTAGATTTTATTTGAAGCTTAGTTATGTTTTTTTAATTAGTGGATCCTAAGTTATTCGTCTTATATATGTTATGTTATCTTTAATTCTAGAGGAATGAATTTATGCTTTTTGACAAGCTCAACTAATATTAAAAAAGAACTCTTAATGAAAAGTTAGAATAAATTTTCTGTTCATATCTATATAAAAACAAAACTCTTCAAAATAAAAGAATTTATAAAAACCATAATACTAATATAATCATGTTAAATTTTAACAAGGCACTTCACATCAATTATCTTATATATTTGTTTTATGTATATATCTTATTTTAAAAAAGAATTTCATTAGACAAAAGTAATTCACAAATATAGTATTATGACAATAATTTTAATAAGAGAATAAATTTTGTAATATTATCTAAGTGTACAAGATCCGAGGTTTTTTTTTTTTTTTTTGGAGTTCTTTCTCAAGATTTTTTTAATTATATATATCACTAAATATAAATAATCAAAATAAAAATTAGATCACGGGTCTATTATATTTTTAAATTTTACAATATTCACTAATATTAAAAACCATTTCATTAAACTAAACAAATCATAAAACTAGAGGTGAGCAAGAAAACCAAAAAACCAAGAAAACCGGAAAAAAATAACCGAAAAAACCGAATCGTGAAAAAAAATCGATTAAAATTTTGAAAAAACCAGCCGGTTCGGTTTTGGTTTTATAAGCCTAAAAATAAAAAAACCGAACTGAACCGAACCCGAACCGAAAAAAACCGAGTCAAACCAGTTTAAACCAGTTTTTGTCCTAAAAGAACCGAACCAAACTGAAAATGATCACCTCTACATAAAACAATTAATATATGGGGACAATGTTATGACAAATGAAACTTCTGTTATTAAACACAGATGAAACTAATGATGTTTTCAATTACAAATCTTTTGGAAGATAAACAACATATTGTTTACTGGTATGATTCGAGCTTCGCCTTTTTTGACCCAAAAAACTCGTTTTCAACCCCTTTTCACCTAAAAATGCATAAGAAACATCCATATAAATCTCAATAAACTCATATTTAACTTCAAACCAACATTTAGTTAATAAAAAAACTTAAAAATTATCCCAATTTAAAAACAATCTTGAGCCTCAATAGACTTTTCGGCAAGATGAAAGGTGTAAATATTTCAATGAAACTCCTATCATCAAATAAAATTTACTGACACCAAGAATGCTTTTTTTTTTTTTAGCTAGATTTATGGCCAATCAACTACTTTTTCTTTGTTGTATCAAATTTTTTATGACATTCTTTTTTTCACTCAAATTCAATGACTAAAACAAGAATAAAATAAGGTTTTTTTAAAAAAATCTAAACTTAAAAGGATCAAAATAAAATTTTTTTTTAGAATAATATATTTAAAGTCACGCCTCACGAAAAGAGGTTGTTTTTTTGTTTCATTGTAAATTTTGGCTATGAAGTTTTAATTTTCTTGACAATATATAAAACTAAATTTTATTGTACTAAATCAAGTATCAATCTAATATAAATTTTTTTTTTTTTCAAGGTTGCAAGAACCCATGAAAAGTTAATAAAAAAATTATCAATCCTAAATCATAATCATAATTTTTAAAAATAAAATTAAAAAATAATCAAATTAGAAAATTCTCCAAACACTTAACAAAAGAGAAATATTAAAATTAATAGTGACTCCTCTCATCAGGTGCCCATTTTTTCTTAAGAAAAAAATTGTAGTTTAATATTAATTTCCCTGTGAGTAGCACACAAATCCCAATTTGACCATTTTAGCATCCTAGCATTACACATCGATTTTTCAGGCCATTTTTATTATTTTACAACCAATATATTGAGCTGGCAATTTCGGGTAGGGAAGATGGTAAGGCCACCTACACCAACCTTACGCAGTCAATAATCAGCTCACCTGAAATACTTCATGACCAACATTTTTTGCTCTTTCTTTCTTCCATTCTTGAGTTTTCTTGCAACTCTCCAACTCTCCAAACCTCAACCAGAAATCCACTTCCCCGAACGAAAATAGAAATCGCTACCAAGTTAAGTCCATTGCGTAAACTGCCTAAGCCCATGCATGCCATTTTTTTCAAGCTTAGTGTCTAACACCCAGTTTGGTGAGTTAGCTCATCTCCCGTCTTTTCTTCGCATATCTTGCATATGCTATCTTCATCTTCTTCCGCTTGGACTTTCTATAGACCTCTATCCTCTCAATGGAATTGCCAGTGCAGGCACCAGTGTCTGGTGGCCAGAAAACTTCGTATACAATAGAAACCAAAAAATTGTCCTACAAGTTATGCAGCAAATTTGATGAGTTCAACTGGATCTGTTGTGGAGAGACTCCAAGAGGAGTTCCAAAATTCATTCTGAGGGACGTGAGCTGTGCAGCTAGGCCCGGAGAGATCACCGCAATTGCTGGTCCTAGTGGAGCAGGGAAGACCACATTACTAGAGATCCTTGCTGGAAAGATATCTTCATGTAAGGTGTCTGGTCAAGTTCTGGTAAATAGCCAGCCAATGAAAGAAAAACATTTTCGGAGAATATCCGGGTATGTGACTCAAGATGATTCTCTATTTCCATCGCTAACAGTTAAAGAAACACTACTGTACAGTGCACTTTTAAGGCTTCCAGGAGGGAAAAAAGAGGCTGCTAATAGGGTGAGAAGGCTACTGAAGGAGCTTGGACTGGAACATATTGCAGATTCAAGGATAGGTGAGGGATCAAATTGGGGCATTTCCGGTGGCGAAAGGCGTAGAGTTTCGATTGGAGTTGATTTAGTCCATGACCCTGCCGTTGTTTTCATTGATGAACCAACTTCAGGTCTGGATTCAGCATCAGCTTTTCATGTATCGACTCTGCTCAAGTCAATGGTGGTAAATCAAGGTAAGACCATTGTTTTAACCATCCACCAACCAGGTTTTCGAATACTCGAGCTGTTTGATCGCTTTGTTTTGCTTTCCAATGGATATGTTGTCCATGATGGCTCATTGCATTCTCTTGAAGAAAGACTGAAGTTTTCTGGTCATCAAATTCCTCTCCATGTCAACGTGCTTGAGTTTTCCATCGATGCCATAGAAAGCCTGGAAATGCAAAATTCAGTGTTAATCACCAATGAATGCTCTCATGAGACCAGAAATGAGGGAGGCCATACCATGAGGACCCCAAACTTTAACAATCATCAAGAAAAGCCTCTCTGCTATCCTAATTCTATATTGGGGGAGGTTTTGATACTAGGACAAAGGTTTTGCAGCAACATTTTCAGAACCAAGCAACTATTTGCTACAAGAGTGATACAAGCGCTGGTCGCTGGACTAATACTTGGAACCATATACTTGAATGTTGGAAAGAAAACAGGGCAAGTTGCTTTGCAGACTCGAATCGGGTTTTTTGTCTTCAGTCTCACCTTCTTGCTATCTTCCACAACAGAAGGCCTGCCTATCTTTTTGCAAGAAAGAAGAATACTGACGAGAGAGACCTCAAGAGGAGCTTATAGAGTTTCTTCTTATGTTCTATCAAACACCCTCATCTTTCTTCCTTTCCTTTTAATGGTTGCTCTTCTCTACTCTACCCCTGTTTACTGGCTTGTCGGATTGAGGAGGGCAACTGATGGATTTCTGTACTTTTCTCTAGTGGTGTGGATGGTGATTTTGATGTCGAATTCGTTCGTAGCTTGTTTCAGTGCGCTAGTGCCTAACTTCATAATGGGGACGTCAGTGATTTCAGGACTGATGGGATCCTTCTTTCTTTTCTCCGGTTACTTCATATCGAAGAATAAGATTCCTAGTTACTGGATTTTCATGCACTATCTGAGTTTGTTCAAGTACCCCTTTGAATGTTTTTTAATAAATGAATATGGAGGAGAGCAAGGCAACATGAGGTGCATAGAGTATGATAAAGGGGAATGCAAACTTTATGGAAGTGGGTTCCTCAGACAGCGAGGCCTGAAAGATTCACGAAAATGGACCAATTTAGCTGTGATGTTGGGTTTTATTATTGGGTACAGAGTGCTGTGTTTTGTGATTTTGTGGTTTAGATGTTACAGAAGAAGATGAAATTGTTCATCAGCCTTTTGTTCCTGTTTTTATTGTTTTTACTCGATATTCTTCGAAGATCAAGCCAGCCTATATAATCTCTCTACATGATTTGTCTATTTACATGTGATAATAAGTAAAAGATAACAAAAAAAATTATCCATGTATATGCTTTGATAAAAAGAGAAGCTTGCCCAGTTTTTGTTTGCCAAAAAATCAAACGAGTGCAAGAATTTCAAGTACTGGATCCATATCTTCATGGATTTTGCTTGCAGGGGACAAAACAGACACAGAAAAGCTGAAAGAATGCTCAAGTAGTCAAATGCGAGGATCATTTCAATACTACTGTAACTGTGAAAGGATAGCTTTTGCTCATACGAATACGAGACAACATCTACAAAATCAAAGAACAAAAATTTATCAGCTAAGAAGTCGTCCTCATAACTTTTATAAATGCCCAGCTCAGATTTCTTGAAATCGTTTTACTTTCACAACCTAAGTTTTGGTGATTTGACACAAGCTAATCACTTTCAGGTAGCTTAAAATGACAGCACAAAAGAAATTAAATGGTGAAATTAAAAAAAAAATTAAAAAAAATTAACAATCAAAAGAAATATGACTAAATCTGGTATAAAAAATTAAATGAAATAAAATAATGAAAGATAAAATTAAAAAAATAAAATAAATCAAGAAAATAATAAAACAAATAGTAATAAAAAAAATAAAGACCAAATTAGATAAAAAAATATAAATAAAATCAAATGATAAAGGACAGAATTGAAGAAAAAAAAAACACAAAAAGCATTAAAAGAAAAACAAATAACAATAAAAAAAATAAAAATAAAAAATAATACAAATATAAATTGACATGACACATTTAATCTTTGGAAGGGCCTGTATGAAACCCGAGGCAAGGATGAAAAAAAGAGCAGGGAGAAGAAAAATAGTTCGTCGAAGCCATACCACTAGGAAGAACTCGATGCACCGCTACCAACACCGTTGTGAAAGGTGGAGTTTGAAGGTCAAATGATACCGTACGTGCCAACTTTTTTTTTTTAATAATATTTTATATATACTAAAATACAAAATTGCACCCAAGTTAGCTTAATTATATATAAAAAAAACAAAATAAAAATACAAAAAAAGCTTGTTAATATTTTTTTCAAGGAGTAATTTAGTTATTTTATCGTGCTTATAAAAAGAAGGACAAAAAAGCTCAAGGATGTCAATTTACTAATTTTTTTACTTTTAAAGATAAATAAGTTATTTTATTGTGCTAAAAAATTTAAAGTTATTTTATTATGCTAAAAAATTTGAAAATAATGTTTTATTTCTAGTCAATATGATAATGAGAAAAAAAACCCTGGTTTTTTTTTAGAAGTGCAAAACTGTCATGTTTCCATTTCAATTCATAGCTATACTGTCTTGGTCGACGATGAAATGGTAAGTACTTTTAGTTTTTTTTAATTTAATTTTGATTTTAATAGCTTTCTTATTTATCTTTTTCATTACGCTTATGTTTTTATTATCCTTGAATGTGTTGGTCAAAGGGAGAAATCTTTATTTGATATGAAACCATTCAAAGTTCCTGGTCCAGAGATGGATTCCAGCCTTTCTTCTACCAATCTCAATGGTATGTTGTCGGTCCCTCAGTTTGCAAATGTATTCGTCAGATTATAGATGGTTCAGTTAATGTGGTAGACATCAAGTAAACTTACTTGGTCTTAATTCAAAAATGTCCTAATCCAGAGCTTCTACACCAATTCGTCCACTTGGACTCTGCAATGTCAACTTCAAGAACTAAGCTCCTGGTGAACAGACACAAAAATCTATTGCCGAATTCGATCACCAAGTTTCAGAGCAGCTTTGTTCCAGGGAGGCAGATTACATATGATATTATTGTGACTCAGGAGATCATTCATTTTATGAGAAGCATGAAAGGAAGAAAAGGCTCATGATCGTCTCAAGTGGGATTTCATCAGTTTCAGATAATATCCCTTGGCGCCCGACCTCAATTCCAAAGATCACCGAGAGCCCTCAGCAGTAGGGATCATCTTCTCCTTGATTCATATTTTTAATTCTTAACTGTTGCAAACTATTTCCCAAAGTCTTCTACAGACCAGCGTCCACTAATAGAAGACTGAAAGTCTACTGTGATAAAGAGCTCTGCTTAATGCCTGCATTCTTTCTAGACCAAAAGAAACGAAAGAAAAGAGCAAAAAAAAATAGTGATAATAATCATAATATGACAGTGATAATGTTAATAAATCTTTTCAGATCACTTCCTATTTCTCTTCTTTATTAAG
Source organism: Populus x sibirica (assembly GCA_019202695.1). Classification (NCBI taxonomy): domain Eukaryota; kingdom Viridiplantae; phylum Streptophyta; class Magnoliopsida; order Malpighiales; family Salicaceae; genus Populus; species Populus x sibirica. Next base: position 411,827 of record JAGMVL010000129.1, read on the forward strand.
AAAAAAAAAAGGTAGGAAAGAAAATCATCTTTTTTTACAAAAGAATTTACGAGGAGATTCTCACTCCTAGAAAAGCTAACGCTACCAAAAAATCTCTTTTGAAAGCAAACCTGGCTCTCATATTTACTCCCAACAATAAGACTTGGAGAATGCTGTTAATTGCCCCGGTCATATATAGAACTGAAGGTCATGGTAGCGTATGAAGTGTCCACTCCTGATGATGAAGATGAATTTTCGACCTTGCCTGAAGTTGAAGATGAATTCTTCATTTCCCACTTGTTATTCTGGTCTTTTCCACCTTCGTGTTTCGGCATTTTGTCACCTTTAAAACTCGTGAATTCAGACAGCAAGCCAGGCTTTGATATCTTGTCACTCACTTCTATCTCACCCATTAACATCATGACCACAGTAGACATGGATGGACGCTGCTTTGGCACGTCTTGGATGCAAAGAAGACCTATCTTCAGGTAATTGCAAGCCTCTTCGACATCATAATCCCCAGCCAACGATGTGTCCACCAAATTAACCAGCTCCTGCTTCTGATAAAATTCCCATACCTGCAGATTGCATCTTTACTCAACAAGATCTCTGTGTGACCAAATTCAAAAGACAACTACTTTGAAGCCCATTAAAACTTGATTTGAGAAATGAAATTAGATTATTGCACCATTTAAGCTGAAAAGCCATTGATTACTGAAAGAATCGCTAAATATGAGCTGACTGCTCCTCTTTTTTAAAAAACCTAGAACGAACTGCTTTAGGAAACAGACATCTATAGAGGATCTAATAACTGCTTTAGGAATCGATTGCAAAATCCATTCAGCTCTAACTGACATGAGGAATTGGGAAGTAAGGGTTATGAAACTAGAGCAGGGAAGAAAAGGAAAGACCGATGCTTCATATGAGAAATAATGCTTGTATACTGACTCCCTAAAATAATAAAGAGCTCAAAGTTCAAGACGTAGAATTGTAGATTGAAGATGGAATGGTGTTTCTAGTTTGAAATGGGCAATTGATCCATCCAACATAGAGCAAAAATGAGCATTTATTCTAGAGGGTTTTGATGGCTGACGCTTCAACTTGAAGTGATCTGCAAAGATACAGTTGCAGTGTTATTCTACAGAATAATGCATAAGAAACGACATCAGAACAGTACTCCCCCAACACGAAGTTCAACATAAGTAACATTTGTCTCATTGGAAAAAGAATTGGCTACCTAATTAAAACTGAAAGCTGTTTTTGTCTTCTAATCCTATGGATTCCTATATTACAAGGAAATTACTGAACACCACCAATGTACTCCACTCCATATCATCACAAGTCAAGAAAGCCCACATGGAACACCATGAAGAAAACATCATGGTCATATGCACAAAATAAGAGCGCACTCTAAGACTCCATACCATTTCAAAATGAAGAGTTGGTCCATTTACATGAACTCAACAGAGAAAGGAAACCGAGTGTAGCCAATGCAAATGCAGCCTACAAAGATGTATCACTTTAGGAAAATACAGCATAACTGAAATAAATGTTAGATGCAGGAATCGATAACCCAGCTTGTGAGTAGTCAGATTGAAGCAATTTAACTTGTATGTACTCAATAATGATTAGCTATCAAGGAAAGAAACTCTGCTCTTTGTTAAAGAGAATTATGTTTAATATTCTATTAAGAATAAGACCTGAATTTTCTTTAAAAGCACTGAAGACAAAATTGTGGTGAGTTCAAAAGGCTCATACCCTTTCAACCAGATATTGCTCTTCTAGAGGAAATCGCCTATTTGTGTTGGACCTCCCACAAACGATTTCCAACAATAGAACACCAAAACTGTAAATATCAGCTTTCCTTGTCAACTGACCTCGAATTGCATATTCTGGCGCCAGATATCCTCTGCACATGTGAAACAAGAAACAAATGAGACATCAAAAAGGACTTTTTCAAAAAGCCTTCGCCTAGACTACTTTCGTTCTACTTTACTAGAGCAGTTTTAGATCTGCCGGTCGAGAGCCCTTCCACACGGGACTCCCGGATCATTATGGCCGACTTGAAATTGTTTAGCTATGGCTCCACAGACAATTTGGTCAAATATGCAAAAAGAAATTCTATTTAGCTATGGCTCGAATCCATATCGTCAAAGTCTCATATTATCACTTTTCGATAAGCATACTACATATTTTGGCAGGCTCCACAGCAGCTTGTCTCAATTTAATTTCTGCATATTAAATTGTTCAATTAAATCATAACGCATAAAAAATTAAGAGTAATAACAGTCTGTTCACCCAACTTATGAAGGAAGGTATGGGCCATTGTTAGATGATCACACCCACCTCAGAGATATATAGCATGGGAAATATATGAGAGGAGATGCACTAGTATGACATTGTTGAGGCCATCCATCTTATTTGTTAAGGCAACTAAGCAGCAACAATTAGGCTAAACACTAGTAAAACAAACTGCTAGGAGTTGCATGTCATTTTACAATGAATCAAATACAATACCTGTTAGAAGAAAGTATAACAGAGTTTATGAACTTACGCAGTTCCAGCAACGTTTGTGCTAATATGAGTCAGGTTGGCTGGGAAAAGTTTTGCAAGACCAAAGTCTGAAATCTTGGGTTCGAGTTCATCATCAAGGAGAACATTACTTGCTTTAATATCCCTATGAACAATATGTGGCTGGACTTCCTCGTGAAGGAATGCAAGCCCTCGTGCAACTCCAATGCATATTTTGCACCTTGTAGGCCAATTGAATTGGATATTGCTATGGCCTCCACCTAAAAGATGAAGGAAATTTATAACATGAGCTGTTTGCAGACAAAAATCATGAATGAATGGTGGGCTTACCAAGAAGTGTTTGTGCAAGGCTGTTATTCTTAAGATAGCCATAGACCAAAATCCTATGGTTTCCCTCTGCACAATAACCATACAATTTAACCAGGTTGTTGTGCTCTATATCTGCAATCACTTTTATTTCTGTCAAGAACTCCTTTAAACCTTGCCTTGATTCAGCTGACAGTACCTTTACGGCAGCCATGGTGCCATCTTTGAGCATTCCCTGTCCATTAAATCACTGGAATTCAGATCAAGGAGCAATTTAATAGCAACGCATTAAAACCCTCAGAATCCCCTTAGAGGTTGTTTACAAAGCCATAAGCATGTAAAATCACCTTGTAAACAGAGCCAAAACCTCCCTCTCCAACTTTATTGGCTGGATTAAAATTGTCAGTGGCCATTCGCAATTCCCTGTAAGTGTAAGAGCAAGTGTTCTGTGCCCATGAAACCTCTGTACCATATAAATCCATCATAAGTTTTTTCATAGTACATAGGATAAAAAAAATTAATATGAGCACTGAGCTTTGTGTTTGATCGAGAAAGTGCCCATTTTGCCAAAGAAGAAAAGGAGAGGGAAAAAAACAAGAAGGAAAAGCTAGTCAGAGAATCGTGCTGTGCGCAGCTTATGTGACAACTGCTATTTCACCTCAGAAACTTTTTGGTCATAGAAATAGGCCTGAGAGAAATTGATTCAGTAAGTTCTCAGACCATCATAATAAAAGGAAGAGTGTCAGTTAACGAATATTTTCTCTTGAACAGAGACAACAATTAGTCTATTCAGTTGCATACCATCATCAACTTCTGTGGTTTGTGTAGATCTGGAAACTCCCTTCCTTTTGCAAAAAAAAGAAAAACAACTCATCAGCAGATTGTTAGGATGGACAAATGCCTCCACCAAAATCAAGTCCCAGCCCTGCAAAAAATTAAATCATGAATCATTATGAAATCCCATTCACGTAAGCCTATTCTTGCACAATCAAAACTTGATAGTTATTTCCTGACAGATTGAAAAGAAAAAGGTATGGAGTCATTTGTCAGTCAAATGATGATGGCAACGACAATCTTATTGCAAATGTTCTTTTTTCCCCTCTTAATCAATACGTTATGCGCATGCAAACAGATAGCACATTCTCACAGTTTCTCATACTTTATAGAAGGTAAACAATGAATACGAAATGCAAGCTTTTTGCCATAGAAAAAAGAATCTGGTACCGAAAGGACTTAAATATGAGTGCCCAAACTACCAGCAAAGCAAATTACAGGAAATACTGTAATGCTTTTTCCATAACAGGCATTCAAATTTTCAAAGAAGATCCTGATCACATTTAGACACCAGTAAGAATATTCCTTACTGAGAATCTGAAAACTAAAATACTCTTCCAGTTTTAGTATTCTGAAGGTATTAAATTGAAGTATAAAACTGTTGGCAAACCAATAATTGAACCCGAAAAACCAATTGAGTTATTTGGCAGATTCCAATTTCTAAAGCATCCAAATGACCATGGCATCTCAATAACTTGAAAGTCTTCCATAAACGTTTTAAGCAAAATACTGAGAAAAATATTTGTATGAATTAAAAGACCTAAAAAGCACTTGAAGCAGACCCAAATCAGATTCCATGAACACAAATATCTTCAAAGAGCATGAGTAAATAAGCACAACAAATTCAAACAAGGGCACTAAGACAATGGTCTTTGAACAACCGAAACGAGAAATAAAGAGAAAACATAAAGAACAAAACTTGAATCAAATGAAGGTGGTGATGTTCATTGAGCTGAACCAGATGACTCCATTATGGGATTGAACTAAAAACATGGATCAGAACTTATGAGTTAAACTTGTACATGGGATTTGCACAATTTAAGCCCTTGATAACAAGACTCTTCATCCAAGAGATTCTAAAGCCAGCAGGAAATAATAATGTCAGCCCTACCCTACTGTCTAATCATCTAGCTTACTAGTTCAACATCATTAAACAAAGGATTGAGAAGCAAGAAACTTTCTTTCTTGTTCCTTTGATTGCTGAAAAGACACAAAACTAAAAAGGAAAAATAAAGATTCCGACTTTGTTGTTTAAGCCGTTGTTGAAATACAAGTTCATGACTTTTCTTTGTATCTCCATTATGCAACAGTTTATTGGCAATAAAAAAGATAAGCAAATAAATGGCTCTAGATCACCTTAGTCGGTTGGTGTTGGCTAATGGCAGTAGCAGAAATGGATAGATCAAAGCAAGTTGTAATGCAGGCAGAAGCAGATGAGGGAGAGAGGAAGAGTCTTATAGAAATCCGGTCGTTCAGGTAAGAGAACAGAAAAAACAGAAACAAGACTTTTAGACGGTAGCCTCCATAAATCAAAACTAGGAATTGAGTTCCCAAACATAAAGTCAAAGTCTCCAACCTTAAGTTAATTATTGTTTTTTAAAATATATTTTATATTAAAAATATATTTTTTTATTTTTAAAAAATTGTTTTTAACATTAACAAATAAATAAATTAAAATAAAACGAAAAAATAAACAGTCATTGTTTTTACTTCCTTACTTAATATTTACTGAATCCCACCCGTACGTCTGTTATAAACTAACATTTGTAAGGAGAAAAATATATGGAGTTATGTTCTTGAAGGCTTAACTGGTGACGTGGTATGTTGACTTTGCTCTGGGTAAATGGAAATATTTTTAAAAAAAAATTATTTTTAATTATAATATATTAAAATAATTTAAAAATATAAAAAAAAATAATTTTTATAAAACATTGTTTCGAATTTAATTCCAAAAAAAGCCTAAATATAGCTAAGTGTTAAAAACATAATATTCTAGATATCAACTATGTAAAATCAATTTACAGTAAATTCTTTTTTGGGAAGATAATTGCTTGACATGTTTATATTTTATTTTTAGTGTTGAATCTTTTTTTTTCAAATCTAATTGCTTCCAATTTATCCGTTAATTTAGAATCATTCTGTCGAATTTCTCATCCAAAGAGATGAAAATACCGACATGTGAAAGAGTTGGACCTTATATCATTCATTAAGAAAATAATTTTAACACCACAAGATGATTCCTTTTCTTCTAATTTACTTTTTTTAATAAATTAGTTGGGTTCAGATTTTTAAATGAGTTTTTCCATTAATTTGGGTGTGTTTATTAAAATGATTAATTTGGGTGTGTTTATAAGAATAAATTGGGATTAATGAGACTTAGAAAAAAAATTAATATGGGAGTTTGGTCAGTGCGCGCGTACTCGGACTAATTTTACGGATCCTAAAGTTAGTAACCATGTAAACTTCTAATAACCCTAAAGTTTGTGGGATTTGAACTGATGATCTTTGAAAAACAAACTTATAACCTAATTAGTTAAGTTATATCCCTCATGGTTGAAGAATAGACTTGTTAAAATATGTGTGTGTAGGTTGTGTTTGTTTCCTGAAAAATGGTTTTCGAAAAACTATTTTCTTAACTTTTCTATGGTTGTTTGTCAATAGAAAGGTTGATCAATGAAAAACACTTTCCAGTCAAAGAAAAATTTGGCTTGATTTCCAGAAAAGTGTTTTTCATTAATTTGGGTGTGTGTATTAAAATGATAGATTGGAAGATAATCTAAAATATAAGAATAAATTGGGATTAATGAGACTTTTTTTTTTTTAGATTAACGTGGGAGTTTCGATCAGAGTGTGCGTACCTCGACTATTTCTACGGATTCTGAAGTTAACAATCATGTAAACTTCTAGTGGTTTTAAGATTTATGGGACTCGAACTTGTAATTTTTAAGAAACAAACTCATAATCTAATCAGTTAAGTTATATCTATAGGGTTGAAGAATATACTTGTTAAAATATACGTGTGTTTATAAATTAAGGTAATTTCTTAAAATAATGATATAATTTTTCAAAAGAAGCCGAAAACTGAGTATCTCTTGGTTGAGCTGGATCTCACATGCTGGAGTCTTTAATGATTGCCGTTCAAACTGTGAAGTTGTTGCCTTTTTCGAGTGTATTGTTGATTTTGTATTTAAAAATATTCTTTAAAAAAATTTAAATGTATTTTTTAATTAATTTTTTTAATTTTAAATTATTTTAATGTATGCTATATTATCTTAATTAAAAATTTTAAATTATTTTAAAATATAATTTTAAATACTATATTAAAAATAAATTAAAAATTAAAAAAATATTATTTTAATATATTTTCAAATACAAAATATTACATTGTCATTACATTCTGCTGCTTTCATTGTCTAGAGTTCAATCTATAGATTACTAGTAAAGCGTTGAATCAATAAATAATATTTAAAAGGTTAAAAACTTGACAAAATAAGAAGAGTTTTAAAAGAAAGAGGATGGAAGCATCTGCAAATTTTGTTTTTATTCAAAATGTCTATTAATATATCAACAGTGAGTTTCTGTTGTGAAACTGTTCTTACGGGTCCCAGCATGACATGGTTTCCACCAAACTCTATACAGGCAGTTCATGTTCATACGAAGAAGAAGAAGACGACGACGACGAGGAGCCCTATCAATCTAAAAATATAAAAAAAATCAAATTTTACCTGATATCCATTTAGAACACAATACCATCAAATGATGGTATTTCTCAAATATTTTTCTTTCTTATATCTCACGCAAATAAAGATCAATCACAACTCGCTAATCGACAAGGCAATTCAGTTCCGACCAGTCAAATGATAATGACTGCAGCGATTAAGAGGCTGGAATTTTGAGACACCCCGAACGGGAGAGAGTTTTTTTCTGTCCCTTTCTTGAGGTGTAGGCACCTGCAAGGAGTCATTTGAAAGTTCTAAATGCCCTACCATCTTTATAGAACACGGCTCCCAGTCCGAAGAGCAGTTCGAGGAAGCTTCCCGTCATTATTGAATTCTCGTCCCTATTTCGTAAGACTAAAGGAGGATAAGAAAATGACCTTCTTTCCCCAATCTTTCCGGTTAGTTTCGAGGAAAAGAAGACTCATTTAAACCATAGACAGACCCCTTCGATGCAATAGACGGGCAGTAGGAGGCCAATGAATCCAATCAACCCTGCAAGACTGAAGCGACCAGTATGATTGCTCGGAGATGGATTTACAGAAACATAAAATCAAATCAGTGTTTTAAAGCCAGTTATTTATATCCTCTAAAGAAAAGAAAATGCTCACTTGTACAGGGAATGACAGCAATTGAATTCATAATCAAATATGAATTCAATTATTCCATTTTCTTATATCGAATACATGTTTCAAGGAGCCGAAAATAGACTGTTACAAACATAATAGCACTATGGATGTGTGAAAAGCATTGGCTTTGCGACCTCCAGCGCTTTATCACGCCCAAACAGCTTCTCCACGATTCCCAGGGCAAACTCCATTGTGGTGCCAGGACCTCTGCTGGTGATGAGGTTGCCATCAACCACAACCCTATTTTCGATCTCACTTGGATCCGAAAGCTTGTTACACATTGCAGGAAAAGCTGTGGCCTTTTTACCCTGCACCGAAGGAAAACAAATTTGTGATCTCAAAGCATTGCCAGCATTTTCTCAGACCGAAAATAGGGGGGGGGGGGGGGGGGCTTGTGCATCACCATGATGTACCCAGTTTATTAAGTAGGACACAGTTTCATATGCTAAGTGTGTAAACTAGTATAAGATCCAATACATGAAATGCAGGATCAATTTGGTTCTGGATTATGTCGGCCTTACAAGTGGAAATTAACTTGGCCCTTGTAGCTTCTACTGACTTTCAATACCTCAAACAACACCATTAATTAATAGTTTACAACCATTCCTCATTGCTATTTAGGATGTCATAAATATGCAAAGAAATGAATATGAATGCTCCTGCAAGGTCATCTGAGCTATTTGACACCAATTAGCTCCAGATGATAATTAAAGTAGTAGGCTAAGATTTTTATCTCTGAAACAAGAAACATAAATATATAATTATAATGATCTCAAGTAAAATTGTCCATCTCATAATATGCAATAGTAAGCCACATTACTTCAAACACCTTGAAATCCAGAATTTTCACTCCAGTGGTGTCAATGGTGAAGAAATGAGCTATCTAAATGTTATTAGAAGGCAAATGGCATATGCTACAACATCATGACCAAATTTAGTTCTGAGCCACTTGGCAGCTAAGTTTGCAAGGCCACGTGACTGTTTGAATGTGATTTGAATCTGACCATTAAGAGTCAAGGTTTACATGAGCTGAAGAGCCAGCAATTTTTCTACTATCATATCTCTCAAGTAAATCTCTCTTTGGAGGTTCAATGTAAATATTTGGACCAAGTTGTTTCCATTTTACACACTTTAAAGATGTGCTACAAGTAAAACATGTTTAATTCATTAGGGTAAGAATGTTTCTTTCGTGTCTGTGGGGAGGGGAGCAAATTGTTTTTGGTGAAAGGACCAACTAGCTCCAAAGAGACATTAGAGGCAAGAATATGGTAACAAAAAATGATAAAATCTAGCACAAATAGAGGTGGCCAAGTAGCCTGATCCAAATGATAAGCAAGTAACCAGGTACGTTCCACCTCAGCTGCCAAGCAGCACAGGAATATATTTAATAATTACCACATAAATAATCATAAACACCAAAAGCAATCAGAACCTAACAGCTCTAAAATCAACTTGTGCTATCTTGATTAAACCAGATAGATAATATTAAATAACTCGATGTTTTACAAGAAATGTTGTTGATGCTCAATTAAATTGATGCTGGTCATGGTGATACCTTGAGTAAGCCATGAGGCTCCAAGACTAGAGCTGGAGATGCACACATAGCTCCATACGGTCTATTTGATTCCCTCTGCTTCTTTAGCATATTCACCAGCTTTTCGGACTTCGCAAATGCTTGGGCACCACCAAGCCCACCCTGCCACAATGCAATTATGCAAAAGTTTTGGTAAGTGGTAATGCCAATAGATGCCTATCACCAAAACAGGAAAAATAAAACAACTTACTGGCAAGACAATTAGGTCATATGAAAGTTTAGCAGCCTCATCAAGGAGCATATCTGCCTCTAGTTTAACTTTACGAGAGGCCAAAATTTCCAAGCTGTCCTCAACTGAGGCCACCACTACATTTACTTTAGCTCGTCGCAGAATGTCAATGATTATAATAGCTTCCATTTCCTCTGTGCCATTAGCAATGGGTACAAGAACCTGCAAGGAAAGAAAATTTAAATATACATAAAACATCAAACACATTTTCCACAAACAAACCAATGATGTCAATTTGCATAAGTGGCAATGTCATAACATTGAAGGATGGCAAAGGGTTGAAGATTAACTTCAAGGCATTAATTAATTGCTTCCCATCATTTGGATATGAATTATGACCATCAGAAACTATGATAACCGCTTTCTCACCCACACTTCAAAAAAAAACAACAAGCTATTTATGATTATTCAAAATTTACTTCTTATCTAGTTCTGACCTCAGGAAAAAACCAGTTGGATGAACTCAGGTCACTGGACCAGTCAAGATAAAGCAAGGCAAATTATTACTTCAAGAAGTCTTGACTCTATAGTAATGGAATTGGGCTTTACAATATATCATATGCCGAGACATTACTAAGAATCCGAATAACTTCAGCAATAGTTACAACAGTTGTGGATACAGAGTCGCTTGGCAATTAGTTTATGTGGTATAAATTATAGGTTTCCACTTCTTGCATCTTACATTTATGGAGATGAATAAGATTTGCTCTTTCACAAATCTGAACCACAGTTGTTAGACAATGCCTCTCATTGTATGAGACACACCATCCACAGTATAAAACATAGTAGTTATTATTTAACAAGTCCTTGTTGACAATAGATAACATTAGACTGTAAGAATTTACCCCCTCAGCCACAGTAGCTACTCAAAAATTGCACCAGACATCACTGAAGCCAATAAATTTCATGTTTGCTTATTATATATTGATCTATACACGTATAACTGATAGAAAAGAATGAAGATTGCCATGATGAATGGTTGGGGGAAACTGGGAGTTAAAGATGAAGAACAAGGAAAATAAAAGTTGCTGAAATCTAACCTGAGGAACATTGTCAAAGGTCCACTGCATTGGATTTAGCTCTTTTATGCTATATTCATCCCCATGGTTGGAACGCATCACCTACATACAAGATAACAGTAATGAATGCAGATATATTATCAAGTAAAAACACATTACATGTACGGAAGAATTTAATGCAGAAAAATTCAAGAAATATGTGTTCATAACTGCAGGAGCATTTCTCCATGCAGATAATCATCGACAGCCAAGGATACTATCATGCTACAAACTATATTTAAGATAGAAGAAAACAATAACTAAAGCACAGGCCTTACATTTCTTTCGTTGATAGCTGATAAATACGTTAGAGAGCACAAAACAGAAGACAAGACTCAATAGATGAAGAGCACAAAAGAAACCCCAGCAAAAGGAAAAAGAAAAAACACTAACACTGACCACCAAAACCAGAAAAGAAGAATAGAAAGCACAAGCAAACCAATTTATCTCAGACAAGGATTTAAATAAATACAAGATACTTTTGGAAGACACAGTAGAATTGTGGTGAAGAAACACACACTAAACTATCCTGCTCTTTCCCACTTCCCTTTTAATAACTTCTGAGGCAAGAATGCTTAGATCAAATACTCAATCACACATTCAACCACTCTACAAAGATCAGAGCTCTATTTTGAAAATCTTTTATATCTTCATGTCTAAATTCTCAACCTATAACTCAAAGCAAAAAACTAAAGATTCCGTTAGACCAGCAATATTTTTAAGGGTAGCATACATTTATAGATTTCTCAACATCATCTCCGAGTGCTCTTATGTGCACCCTTCAGTTTTGCTCCAAACTCCTCTCTGCACACTTCGCTGAACTTAGGGTGTCAAAGTTCAAAATAGTTCATCATTTGCGGTAGGACTTGAAGTTATTCTTTTTATCTTGAAGAATATCACTTCATATAATATTAACCTCAAAACCCATATAGTATGAGATTAAGATGCCAGTAACTCTAATTGATTCATATATAGTAAATGGCAAGTGCGAATCAATATTTGCAATTAGAATTCTTGAACTCATAGTCACATCTACTCTTTACTAGTTCAAGTGCAAAATTCAATATGCAAACAAGCAGGGTTTTTTTTTTTTTACATGAAACATAATCTCTATTGAGTGGTATTGGATAGAACAAAGCAACCTGATTAGTTTGGTACATACTTAAATCACGGTTACAACCATCAAACACGAATATTAATTAAAGCAAACAAAAAATACAAGTCCAGAGAAAATGTATTACCAAAGGCCCCGAAACCTCATCAGCTTTCTCTTTCCCAAACAATTTCTCAACTAAAGCAACAGCAAACTCCATAGTAGTTCCTGGTCCACGACTTGTCACCACATTCCCCTCTTCGTGCACTCTCGATTCAACAGTTATTGCACCACTTGATTTCAATTCATCCATAAAAAACGGATGACAAGTCGCCTATCCCAAAAAATTAAAAATATAAATATTTGATTTTCATTAACAAATTAGGATCAATGATCAAACACTACACTCACTTTCAATCCATTTAGCAAACCCCAAGAACCAAACGCAACTGCAGGAGAAGCACAGACCGCCGCGTAAAGTTTCCCATCCTCTACTTGTTTCTTCACTAATTTTTCTAAAAGTTGACAATTTTTAAAATTTGTGGCACCAGGTATCCCTCCCTACATGAAATAAATAAATTAATTTAAAAAAAAAAAACACAAAGGGCGTACATAAAAATAGAGAAAATAACTAAAGATATATATTTACAGGGAGAGTTATGAGGTCGAAAACGGCGTCGCTGCACTCAGAAAGAAGAGAATCAGCAACGAGTTTAACATCGTAAGTCGCGTCAACACGAATCTGTTTCTCAATGGAAGCGACCGTCACGTCGGCACCTCCTCTCCTTAAGACGTCGATAGTTATGACGGCCTCAATCGGCTCCGTTCCATTGGCAATCGGCACCAAAACCTGAGACAGAAATTCCATGGTTAATAAACATCGATCACTTTTGACATAAAAAACAACACGTCGTTTGAAAAACCTTCTTGGTGGTGGAAGCCATCGGAGTTGCTGCAGTGGCTTTGATCGATGAGAAAGAGAAACGAGGATTACGGAAAGAAGGGAAGTTGAGTTCCGATTTTTCTGAAGTGGAGTAGAGAACAGAGTGAGGAGGAGGGATTACGTGGCGTAATAATATTGACATTTTTCTTTGTTAATTTTTAATTTTATTTTTAATAATAACTTGATTGATGGAGCTAAAACAAAACGTGTCTTCTGCTTTTGAATTTCGAGCTCGCCCTGGGGCTGTGTGAGCTGATTCAGATTTGTGGGTGTGATGTGGACACGTCATCCGTTTGATCAAAATGGACTTTGTCTTTGCTATTTGGCGGGGCCAGGGCTCATTTCGTAAAAGCATCCCTGCGTTATTTCGGTTTGTTTTAAAAATATATTTATTTTAAAAAGTATTAAATTAATAATTTTTTATTGGTTATTTTGATATATTAATATTAAAAATTTTAAAAATATATTTTAATATATTTCTAAATAAAAAATATTTTTAAAAAACAACATATATTAAAATATCAAACATACTTATAATATTATAACAAAACAACTACAATATAAGGTTTTTTTTATTGAATACTCCAACACAAATCACTTTTCAATGTAATAATATAGTTTTGTTTTTTTTATTTTTCAAAAAATAAATAGCCTTTGAATTGAATTTGGAGCATTTGTGTCTTTTTATATGATGTATTAATCATTTAATAATTATAGGGATATACATGTCTTATCTATAATGTTTTAAAACAGTTAAATGACTTAATTACCTTTAATCTTAAAAAAAAATAAACATAGTTTGCTAAGGATATTTGTGTCTTTTTTTTAAATGAAGTAAAAATTCAAACTTGCCCTTAGAATAAAAGGAGAAATGAACAATGGACACAAAGGTCTTTTAGTCTTTCCAAATAGATTTTATTGTTATTTTTAGAATTATAAAGAGTAATTATGTTTTCTTACCCTAAATTATTCATCTTTTAATAAATAAAGTTGATGGCCCATACTTATCATATGCTTGCACCTTTTAGAAAGCGCGTATGGAACCTCTTAGTTGCAAAACTAGCCCTTTCACCGTGTTGACGGGTATTAGCAGTGGTAAGATAGATTGTTGCCAATAGGTTTTTCTTTGTTTTTTTTCTTCTTTTATCTCTCCTTTCCCATAAAATACAGGCTTGTCTTTTTTATATTTCAATTTCAGTTCTTATTCTTTTTATTTTTAATTTTAATTTTTGACCATTTTATAGAAGTTTTATTTTTTTTCAATTTAGTCATTCAATTCAAATTTGGTATTTGTTTTTCAATTTAGTCCTTATTATTTATATTTTTTATTTTTTTTCCTTTGGTCATCTTGTAAAAGTTTTATTTATTTCAATTTAATTTTCAATTCTAATTTGTTATATATAATATTTTTCAATTTGGTCCTTCTTCTTTTAATTTCTAATTTGTTTTCTTGGCCTTTTTGTCAATGTTTTGGTTGTTTTCAATTTTATCATTCAATCCAAGTTTGTTGCATTTTGTTTTTTCTAATTTGATCCTTATACTTTTAGTTTTTTTGTCCTTTCGTTAATTTTTTTTCCATTTTAATCCTTTGATTAAAGAATTATTCTTACCCTCTAATTTATTTTTATTTTAATTTTAACACTTATTCTTTTAATTGCTATTTTTATTTTAGACCTTTTTATGTAATTGATTTTTTTTCAAATTTGATTTTTTAGGATTAGACTTCTCGTTTTTTTTCATGTATGGTGCTTCTGGTTTAATGACCAGTGACATGGATCTGAAAAGTTATATATTGCATTGTTTTCAAACTCAACCCGAAGATCAGTCCAAGGCAAGTTCTAAGTCATGTGGATTGACCCGGGTTAACCCATGTCAGGTGGGATGACCCAGTTCAACCCATTTTTAAAATTTTTTTATAAACATGTAAAAACAACATCAATTTGAAAAAAAAAAAAAAAGGTCAACGAGTTTTGAATGGGTTTTTTTAGAGCTAATTGTGTTCCAGGTCAATCTCGTTTCTTAATCGAATCATACCAAGTCAATTCATTCCTTATTTTTGTTAGAACTTGTCCTAGTCTAAGTCTCGGATCACCTGAGTCATGGGTCAAACTAAAAGAGAACATAATAGATGGGAAATATGGCATAATTAGTAAATGAAATGGAAGGGAAGTTTACCATTCGATGAAGAGAATGAATTAAATTGGAAGGATGACATCATTTTAATGTTCTTATAAAAGGACTAATGATGATTTATGTATTTTTTTAGAGTTGTAGAAAATCTATTTGAAGCAATGGATATGGACATACACATGTTTATCATGTATTCTGTTTATTTATAAGCTTTATAGGTACATCTCATCCATCACCTGAGTTATAATACTATACACCGGATCTTTCTAATCATCTTATATTAGGTAGAATTTTGTAAAAAAACCTCACCTATATTATGTAATAAACTTATTATATGTAATTAAGTTAAAATACTATGTGCATTGTAAGAAAGATGCAAGGATGTTTCTTGGTTATATTGAGAATGTTTGTGTATATTCAAAGAAATTCCTTGTAGTGCCTTATATATGTACGTTGTGATTAATCATATTATGATGAAATTGATGTGTGGTGAGCCTGGGGCTACTTTTGTGATGATGAGTTTTTTACTTGAGTTATCTTGGATAGGGCTTTTATGTAGGGAAAACTCTATCAAAATCTCAATATATAAATGTATTAAGATTTTGAAGTTGACATTTCAAAATGTGCAAGAAGAAATTAAAGATATAAACTAATGTTTCATCCACCAAAGTGTATATACTATGATGCAATATATGTTATAAGTTTAAGTGAACCTAAACAAAATCCAAGGATTTTTAGAGAACCAAATAAAAATTGAATTGTTAAGAATCATTTATAAGATTCTAGAGATTAAATTGGTTGAAATGTTTTGGAGAAATAGATTGACCAAAATATAAAAAATAGTTGGAGATTTCCAGTGACTAAAATGGTGTGAGACTGTTTTGGGAAAAAAATGGTCTGACCGTTTAAAACAAATTATAAACCATTTTACAAGAACATAATCACTTGGAAGAGTAAGTTAACTTATAAAATTCCAAGTTCTTACACCAAAGATCCTCCCCCACCCTAGCTTATAACACATAATCTCAAGGTTAAGGATGAGAATAGGTGACGTGCCATTCTCCCTTTCTTTTAATTAGGGTTTTAGGATTTTAGACTGAGCGACGTCATTTGATTTTAAAATTAAGGATTCCTTCAATTAAAAGAAACTATGTTATTTTAGAAAAGACTAAATTGGATATAGAATTTTTAGCTCCTTTCGATTGCAATTCTTGATTTGTGAAAATCCTCATTCAAATCCTAAATTGGGCTTTCTGCAAATCCTTTCAATTTTGCCCTCGGTCATTCTTCAATGGGCCTTTGAATTTTGGCATGTGTTACAATATAGTCATTGGTTTCTCAAATTATGTAATTTCAACCAAATTGACTCTTTATTTTCAAATTTCTCTTCAACTAAGTCCCTAATTAAAACTAAAAATGCCCTTCTAATTCTAAAACCTTTTCAATTCAATCATTGGACCTTTAATTCTTTTATTTTTAGTCAAATTGACTCCCAAGTTTAATTGTTTTTCTTCAATCGAGCCCCTGGTTGAATTAATTAAAACCTTCTGAACTTCCACCACCTTTCATTTTTGGTCATTGGATTGCAAATTTAACCAATTTCCCCCTAAATTCTAATTTTCACCTTCAATTAGGTTCCTAATTAACTGAATTGGACTTCCTAGCTTTTTCATCTTTTCTATTTTGGTCTTTTAATTTATGCAATTATGACTAATTTCAACCATTTTCCTTAATTTTCTTTAATCAAACCCTAAACACATGTTAATCTTTGACTTACTGTAAATTAAATCCTTGTTTATTTGCAACCAAAAACCTCTTCTTTGCATTTATTTTTGTTTGAAGCATGATTTTTTTTTTCTGAAAAAGACATTTTTTTATTGTTTTGAAAATTTTAGGAAATTAGGTTATGACAACTCACTAAATAAAACATAAATTTTAGAAATTTGACATTAACAGTTAGATAAAAGAGAAAACAAAAACAGAAAGGAAAGGGAGAAGGATGTTGGGATCTTACAAACCCTAAAACTCTCATAATCATGAAAAGTCAATAGAGAAAAAGAGAGAGTAAAAAGGAGAAATAGAGTAGGGAAGGGCATTAAAAGAAAGAAATAAACCCTAGAAATCTTACCATCACAAATTTCAATTGAGAATAAAAGAAAAGAGAAAAAGGGAGGAGTAGTGAATGAGCGAGGTGTGAAATAAAATATATATATAAAAAAAGGAGGGATAACACATGCTAGGAAAAAGAAGGATGGATATAAAATATTAAAATCCAAAACAAATAAGCTTGACAAAAAACAAATCAAGGATAAAAATGTATTTACACTATTAAGATCTACAGTACACATGAGTCTGTCTCCACAATGAATCTCTTACCTCTTTTAGTTTTTTTAATTAAAAAAGGGACATTGTGTACTCTCAAAAGTATTCATAACATTAAATAGCTCCTCTATAAGTTAACAAAGTTTTAATCCTAATTATACCACCTAATTTGATGAAATATTTTTAATGAATTGGAGTGAATATAATTCTAAATTATATGGCTATTATGGGTTTGTGTTGGTGGAGATCTTGCTAATCTATTTCATTAAGTTTTCCTATCATATCAGTTGACCATATACGTGCTCTAATTGGTTGTGCTTTGGTTTTGAGTTTTATATTTCTGTAAATCTTTCTCTCATATTATTTCATGATTTGTTTTTGCATTGCATTTGGTTAACTTAAAAAGATATTTTTAAATTTTTAAATCCAACTCTTTTTCAACCTCATAAAAAAGTAATATATGCCTATATTTGTGTTATTTCATAATTAGTTGCAATGGTATGTTAGATCTATTTTGAAGTTTTTTTTTATCTTCATCAACAATACGAATACTTATTTGTTATTAAAATTGGTTGCGTTCAGCACCAATTCTTATCGATATTAAAGCCTTTATAAATGATGTTAAAAATTCTGAAAAGATTAACTCAAGTAAATTGTTTCATGAACTTAAAATTATTTATTTTATATTCTAGTTTTCTAACATATGTTTAATCTAACAATTTATAATTTTATTGAATTTGTTGAAAGTTTGAAAGTTGTGAACTAATTGTAGTTTGGTGCAATGTTATAATACAATTGTTTCATGTAACTAGCTAACTTTACCTTGCTACCAAATTGTTTTTTTTTCATGTATTGATGCACATGTTTTATTTTTTATTTTTTTAGACATTTGTATCTTACAAGAATGTTTTTTTCTAGCTAAAAACTCTCTATGATTTTATTGACAACCTCTAATATCTAGTTTTTGTTTATATAGCATTGACTTTGGATGTTGTGTGGATCTTTTAGGATATTGGTTGGTTCTTTTTGGGATCTTTTTACCATTGTTGTTGCTAGATCTTTTGATTGGTTTTTTTTTGTTTTCTTAGATTTAAAAAATACAGAGATAAATATTGTTGTGCTTGGCATGGTTAGTTAATCACATGGCATGTTGATTAAGGACATTTTTTGCTAGACAATATTTTTTTTTGATCAAATGTTAGAAATTTTATAGATCAAAAAAGAGCTAGCTGAAAGACTAGCAAACCAAATATACACATGAACAAAGCTAGCAGAGACATGCACCCGGCCAGCACAAAAGAAAAATAAGACAACCCAAAGAAAAAAAAACAACGGTTATTTGAGGAACCCAAAATCAAAGGTGCCTAAGATAACCGGACATAAGACAGCCCAGACACAAACTATCTGCACAGGAAAGCCCAAAAGCATATACAAAAGATGTTAAGGCGAGCCACATGAATTATAAACTACAAAAACATAATGGCGGGCCCAACCACAAGGTGCAGCATGTAAAAAAACATGCACTCCCAAGACTGCTCCATGCACACCTAAGACCTGCATGCATTGATAAGACGTCTCCAGCAATCTGAAGACGAATAGATGAAGAACCTCACCTGCACGGAAGAACCCAACCATAGAGGAGAATAACACCAGCAATGTAGAAACTAGGTGTAACACAAAGCAAAACCCCCGGGCCCACCAACTGGCTGCAGCACGTAAAAACCATGCATGCCTAAACTTCACCATGCGGACACGTGAAGAAAACGAATGGCATGTGGACGAGAAGCCATGAACAGCAAAATAAAACCATGCGGGAGACATCAACAATGGGCAGAGAACTTCCACCAAGTGAAGACAAGTCAGCAAAAGAATGCCTGTAACACAGGGCTGAGATCACCAGGCCACCATGCTGAGATGATCAGCCAACACGCAATTTGAAGGGGTTTGTTTCATGAAAATGGAAGACAGTATAAAACAAGATTTGAAATCTTCTGAACACAGCATCAACTTCTCTAGTCTTCCCCTAAAAAACCCTCATGTTTCTTTCCTCCCAGAAAAGATATACTGTGATAGCCAGGGACACTCTTCGCATCCTAAACTCCATATTGCATCGCTGAGCAGACAACCCACGAATTGCACTGTTCAGAGTAAACATTCTCCTACCAACCCACAACCAAGATTTGAGCATCCTAAACTCCATACTGTGATAGACAATATTTGTTCTTTATAAAAGAGAGAGAGAGAGAGAGAGAGAGATTAAACCCAGAAAGAAAATACAAAATAGAATACCATATGAGCAGAAATAATGAAAGTAGCAGGGAGAATGAAAGTAGTAATTTGAATGTTTATTTTGAATTTGCAAAAGACATAACAAAAGAATGAAAGTTGCATGAAGTAAAAGTGTTCTATTAATTGTTAATAAAAAGCCTAAAAATCAAAGCCCAATTTTAGTATAGAACCAATGGTTTTAAATGATTATAAGTCAGCCCATCAAGTAGTTTAAAGAAGCCTAAGCCCACTTAAAAAAAAACCTAAAAACCCAATTAAAAAGCTCGTTGGTTGCCTAGTTTATAAGGAAAAAAAAAAAGACCTGAACCAAATCAATCAGGTTCATCATGCATCAATTTTTAATTGGACTCGATAAATAATTTACAAAATTAAAAAAAAAATATGTTCGATTTGTTTTTTTTGCCCCAAGCAGAATCAACCACGATTTTGAACCCTATAATGCTATATTAAACATTTACTTCTTAGAAAACAAAAAAAAAGACATAATAAACTTTTATTGAAGGGGTAGAGAATATGACCTTATTTGTTTTTGTATTTCAAAAGTGTTTTTGAGAAAATTTGAATTTTTTATTTTTTCTTTGCTTCAAATTAATATTTTTTTGGTGTTTTCAAATTATTTTGATGCGTTGATGTTAAAAATAATTTTTTAAAAGTAAAAAAATATTATTTTAATACATTTCCGAGTAAAAAGCATTTTAAAAAACAACCACAATCACATACCTAAAAACCCCAAAGCAGGGGAGGTTGAAACAAATTTAGGTAGCAGTAATGAAAGGAAAGTAAAAAATAGTAAAGGGTACCTCATAAAACCTCAAGAAATAATAGCAATAAAAAAATAACATAAAAAACAGGAAAAAAATGAGAACCAATAAAGGACTTCGACCACCATCTAACCCAAGAAAGTTAAAAAAGGATTGAAAGTAAGGTGAGGGTACATAAACTCACTAGTGATGAAATAAACGTGTACAAAATGATTGAAATCACGTCTTGGAACAAAAAAATAACAATAACATTAGGTAGAAGTCTAATAAAGACCTCAAGAAATAAAAATAAAATAAAAAATGATCAACACATAAAGGGAAAAAAAAAACAACTAAAAATAGCAATAAAACTAGTCAGGACCGAAAAGCAACCTGAATAATGAATAAGAGCAAAGCAAAAACATCAACAACAATGAATGAAAAGGAATGAGAGAAGAAAAAACATGGAATAAAAAAGAAGAGAGAAGAATATATATATATATATATATATATATATATATATATATTAAGAAAAAAAGAGAAAAAAGTTAAAAATGGGTCCTTAAAAACAAATTCCAATATTTTCTTTAGGATGGGTCCATAATAAAGCACAATAGTAGATGAATATGGAAAAAAAACAATCTAATAAAGCACAACTGAACCCAAATGATTTAAATTCAAAATGAAGAAAATCAAGCAAACCAATTCTATTGACACAGTCAATTGTTTTTTTTTTAATTCGTGGAAGCTACAATAAAGCACCCAGGGACACTCTCCTGGCTATTCATTCAACAAATATAAACTCTAAAAAGTAGTCATGACAATGACATGTCCCTATCCATTTTCTTCGTCTTTTTGTCATTGCAATTAGGGTTTGGTACAAGCCTGTTACACATAGCTTAACCACAAGATTAAGATAGATTAACTAAAAGTAGTCAAGACGTGATGACGGATCTCGAGCACCAAACTAATAAACCTCTCCTATTAGAGTAAGGTCTTGGTTATTTTGCATTTTAAAATTTTTTTTGAAAAAAATTTAAAAAAATTTTAAAATTAATATTTTTTGGTGTTTTTGGATAATTTTGATGCGCTGATGTCAAAAATAATTTTTTAAAAATAAAAAAATATTATTTTGATGCATTTCCAAATAAAAAACATTTTGAAAAGCAACCACAACCAAACTCTCAAACACCTCCTAGAACTTGAAATAAAATATCAAAACAAAACAAAATGAACAAAATTCCTAGGTAAGAACACGTGGGATAGTTCATTATTTATTTATGAATAGTAAAACTCTCATTCCGACAACCTTGAAAACTAGATAATGAAGTATTTCTTATGATATTTCTTTCAATAACTCATGACCTTGTCTAATTCCTTGAGTTTCTTATTTTGATTTTTGAAGTAAGTATTCAAGAGAATTCATTCTTTCATACAGATACAAAAGATGTCACCTCAAGTGTAATGTTGATTGATGACAAATTTATCTTCGATATAATAGTAAATTTGAATGATAAACAAATGATATTTAATAATAATCATCGATTAAAAAAATATAATCATTTTTCATTAAAATCCACTATTATTCCATGCCATTTGATATAGCAACACATCAATGAAAGTTTATATAAATATGTTATTGTTTGAAAATAAAAATTGTATTGTTAGAAACATGAATACATGTTCTATTTTTAAGTCTTTCTAAACTATGGAACATAAAAAAAAAATTGTTTTTCAAAGTCTCAACCATAAAAATAAGGGTTTTATTTATTTCTTTTGTTATCTTCAATGTAAGACAAACAATATCTTTGTATTCTATTTCTGAAATCTTATATTTAATAAAAATATATATATCTTTGATTGCTCACTCGATAGTGGGTTTGGCCTGTCAAGGCTAGCAGCGCCTAATCTTTTTTGTTTTGTTTTTTTTAATTTTTATTATTTTTTAAAATAATATCCTTTTTCTTTTTTATATCCTTTTTACTTTGCATGAATTTTTTATTTTTGTTTTAATTAATGCACTCTCTTATGTTTTAAATTGTATAGTTCACCAAAATAGTAGGTACTTTTTTTAATTATTTGGTAATTTTATAATGTTTCAAATAGATTATTGTATTGTATGTTTAATTTTTTTCCTTTTATATTTTATATAAATAAACTACTTTTGCATGATATATTTATAAAAATAAGAATCATAAGTTCATGGTAAGAAAAAATAACCTATAAGATAAAATAAAATAAATATATATAAGTTAAAAAAGAAAAGTTGGGGTTAAATATTTGCATATTCATAAGTCTTTTGCTTTTAGGAGAAATATTAGCCTTTTATCTTAGTATTTAATTAGCATTGACAACTCTTTTTTAGTTTATCGATTCATATATATTTTAATTTATTTTATTAATCTTAAACAACATCTTTATGTTTCTCAATAAAAAAATCATGATACTGGAAAACGCATCCATAACATTGACACATTCTTTTATTGTTTTAGAAATTAACTTTAAATCATACATGCGACGTAGAGCCGGATATAAAACTAGTGATATTACTATTTATCACTCCATTATCATATCCTAAACATAGGTACATCAATGATTAAATTAATTTGAATAAAGTTAAGTGAGTCATTTGTTGTCTTTGAATGACGCATGTGATCCACTCTGGTAATCATTGGTGATTTTTCTTGGTATCGTTAAATTCATCTCTTCAAGATCTTTTTAATGGTACCATAGGTGTTGTCATTGAAGCTTCGTTATGCCTTTAAGATCTCTTTTTTTTTTCCTTTTCTTTTCTTTTTTTTCTCTCATCCTTGAAATTTTTACGAGCCTATTTTAACCATTTTCTTCAAATGCCATAATTTTCTGTTGTTTAAGGATTAAGACAACTTTAACACCTAAGAGGGGATGAATTGGATGTATCACTAATATTAAGAAATAATGCAAATTACTTCAAGTTAAAAATAATAACCAATAATATAATTAAAGTACTTAAAGTAAAGAAAGAAAGGAAGAGAATATGCAAAGTTGTTTTTAACGTGGTTTGGCAAGTCTACATCCACACCTCAAATACCAAACCGTACTTGAGTGTTGTATTTCTTCACTAGTTCAAGTTCAAGGGTACAATAGTCACTTGATGAATCCATTCCAAGCTTTTACACCACTTGAAGATATTTTCTTTTTAAGATTTTTTCCACTTGAAAATATGTTCTTTTTAAGATTTTTTTCTTAGTGAAAATACCTAACCAATACTAAGCGTTTTAACCTAACTCTCACATGTTTATAAGGGTGATTTTGTTACCACAACTAACTCTTTTAATAAATTGAGTAATATAATTAAAAGTCTTAATATTTGAATATCTCATAAGATAACACTTATAGGATTTGAAGTGTTTAAATGTAGTGGGAATAAGATTGAACACTCATGTGATACAATATGAAGGTTTAATAACACAAATTAGAGTATGATTAAGGATTGATGATTTTGAAATGTTTTTACTCTTAGAGTAGCTTGTATATCATATATGTTTGGAATCCCTTTCTAATTTTGTAATTATATGTATAGTTGTTACAGCTCTACTAACAACTAAAACAGTCAACTGGTTCATATAGTTCACCAATATAGTAGTTATTTTTTTGTAATTTTATAATGTTTCAAATAGATTATTGTAGTTATGTTTAATTTTGTGATGTCTATATTCTTACCATTTTTGTCCATATCAAGTTTTGTTGATGATCTTATGAGTGTGTCGGTTTCTTTGACACGTTCCATCCCAAATCTTTTTAAAAGATCCTTGATGTAAATGCTTTGATTGATGAATATGTCATCATTTGTTTGTTTGATTTGCAATCCAAGGTTGAAGTCCAACTCTTCCATCATACTCATTTCAAAATTCATCTTGCATGCACTTTGCAAAATCCTTATAAAGAGATTTAATAGTAGCACCGAATATGATATCATCAACATAGATTTGTATAATCAAGATATTTTTTTCCTTTTCTTTTTGTAAAAAGGACGGTTTAAAATCATTTTCAATAAGACTTAAGTCTACCATACCATGCTCTACATGCTTGTTTTAAATCATACAAGGCCTTTTCGAGTTTGAAAACATGATCAAGAAAATCAAAATTTTCAAAAGTTTATGGTTGCTCAACATACATTTGGAAAAGTGTGAAGTTAGCATGACAAACGTAGTCTAAAAACATTCTTATTAATTCTAGTATAGTTATCGGTGCAAGGGTTTCTTTATAATCAATACTTTTTTCTTGATTATAACATTTGATAATTAGTCTAGCTTTGTTTCTAACTATTGTGTCATGTATCAACTTTGTTCCTAAACACCCATTTTGTTCATTTTATAGATTGACTGCTAGGTCTATGGACTTGTTCCCAAGCATCATTTCTTTCAAATTAGTTTAACTCATCTTGCGTAGCTAAAATTCCTTTTTCATCCTTTTCGACTTCTAAAAATGATTTAGGTTCAATTTGAGAAACAAATGCAAAAATGACCACTTATTTTCTAAGAGATGCTCTAGTCTTAGTTCCTTCAAAATGATTACCAATAATTAACTTAGGAGGATGAGAGCTTACATACTTTAACTCATTTAGAGGTACGAAGGAGTTACTTACCATCTCTTATTGTTTGCTTGAGTTTAGTTGGTCTTTATCCTTCTTTTTTTCATTATTTACCTCCTAAAGTTCTTATCATTAAGACTCAAGTATTGAACACTTTTATTTATGTTAATAAGAATCTTAAAATTTTTATCATTATGAGTTTCCTCAAAAGAGATATACATGTATTCTTCAAGACACAAGTGTTCTATTATTGTAAACTATATATGCTTTGCTAGAGGAGGAATAGCCAAGAAAAATTCTAACATTCGATTTTGAATTAAATTTATCTAAATTATCTTTGTTGTTGAGAATAAAAAATTTTGAACGAAAAACTTTGAAATAAGAAATATTGGGTTTCCTTTCTCTCTAAAGCTCATAAAGTGTCTTTTTCAACTCTGGTCTCAAGGTAACATGGTTTAAAACATAGCAATAAGTGTTTACGACTTTGCCCAAAAATATTTAGGTGTGTTAAATTCATTTAATATAGTTCTTGTCATTTCTTGAAGAGATCAATTTTTCCTTTCCACAGCCTCATTTTATTGGGGAGTTCTAGGTGTTGAAAAGTTATGGTGGTATCCTTTTTATTCATCACAATGATCACTCCTTATATTTATTATGGAAAAACCTTTTTTATTTTCAACTTTTTTTGAAAGATTTACAAATTCGTAAATAATTTCATCTTTGATTTTAAAAACCAAACTCATATATATCTTGTAAAGTCATAAACAATTACAAAACATATTTATTTTCACTTATACTTCTAGTTCTAGTTGGTCCAAAAAGATCTATGCATAGTAATTTTAAAGGTCTTTCGGTTGAAATGTAGTTTTTTTTAAAAACAAAGTTATCACTTGTTTGCCTATTTAACAAGCATCACATAACTTTTTCTTTTTAAAATCTATACGTGGAAAACCTTTAACTAGTTCATTTTTAATTAGTTTAGAAAGGATGTTCATATTAATGTGACTTAGTCTTCTATGCCAAAGAAAATTATCTTTAATAATAGTAATAAGACAACTTTTTATTCTCATGCATGCATTGTGAATATGCATTAGTTTTAATAATATTAGTAATAAGATTACTTTATTATTTTCAAGAATCAAATAACGTACATGATCAAACATAATCTTATAGTCTTTATCACATAATTGACTAATGCTAAGAAAATTATGTTTTAAGCTATTAACGAGAAAGACTTTTTCAATTGAAGGAGAAGATTTACCTTCAATATTACAAACTCTAATGATCTTTCCTTTTGAGTTGTCTCTAAAAATGACATTTTCTCTATTGGTTTTGGAATGCTTGAGAATAAAAAGTCATCTCCAATAATGAGTCTTGAGCAAGCACCATTTAAAAATCATTCCCTAAACTCTCTTGATTCATATACTTAAAAATAAAGATGAGGTTCTTAATACTCATACCTTTTTAGGTCTTTTATTGTTAAGGATGGTTCCTTTTAGAACCCAAGCCATATTATAAACTTTGTCCTTCTTAATAAAACATGTATAAATCAAATGATCTATAGCTCTACAATAATTGCATTTATGGTTAATGTAACATTCTCAAACTCTAACTACTACAAAAATTATTATCAATCGCAAATCTATTGATAAACCAAAATTATTTAAAAAAAAACTTCATTCTATTTCTTATAGGTCTTTACCAAGAATTCAGCAAAGTCATCCCTGTTTTTAAACATATCAAGTTATCGACATTACTCCAATCTTCCTAATTAATTACCATTCACAATCTTGAACCAACCATCCTCAATCATATATCATCTTAATTTAGTTTCTTAATATTTCAACAACATTTAGGTATTTCTTATTATTGGGAAATTAATTTACATTAAAAATGATAAAATAAAAGAATATGTAACATGTAAAGATAAACATACATTACATCCATATATGATTTTTATTTTCCATTAATTCATATTAATTAACATATTATGCATAACATTAAACCCATGATACCATCCTATTTTAGAAATTTACATTACACACACACACACACACTAAGTATATGATTAATTACATTATTATACTTATAAGCCATAAAATTATTTCATTGATATCTAGTGATTCAACATCGCTCATGAAGAACCTGTAATCACACAATTAATTAAATAAAAACATCTTATACTTATTAATAACACAATAAATTTGCTAACTAACATTTTCACATTATTTTCTTTCAATGTAATTTGATACATTTAACCCATTTCTTTTGAATTTATAGTTTAGTCATCCCTTCAAGGCTGTCAATCAAATCTGGCAAACTCATTTGGTTGCCAACATTGCGAACATCCCCTCATAAATACCAATTAAATCCAAGTAAACCTATTTGATTGCCAATATTTCAGCCTTCCCCTCACAACCACCAATTAAATCCAGCAAACTTATTTGGTTGCCAACATTTCAACTATCCTCTCACGGATGCCAATAACATCATGATTTCATAACATTATTTCTTTTGTAATTTATAAATTTCAATAATCAATACACATCAAACAAATCAACGTATCAATAATGACACATATTAAAAGCTTTTAAATTCAAATAGGATGACGAACACTTATTTGCTACTCGTTATAGTCCGACTCCTCCTATATGAGCTCCTACTCTAGCAACTTCTCTTGGATTCAACATGATTTTTTTTTCCTATTATTAGTCCATTAATAATTCTTGTGTGCCTAATTCTGGGCACACATAAAAGAAAATCTTCAATCTAATCCAACATATAAAACTCATTTAATTTCCAAATTCATTTTATTATTTTCTTATGTTAATTTTATTCTCCCGTAATTTATTCCATACGTACATGCTTTAAAGTGTGCACTAAATCACTCTTAATAAGCTATTATTAAAAATACAATTTTCTAAAAATTTATACACTCAATCATCAAAAGAAACACAATTCTTTCATAATTTTTCCTATATTCCCAATCATCATCAACACCACCAAACACATTAAATATATACCATTTACAACAACTAAGCACTTTATTCTGGGCACACATAAAAGAAAATCTTCAATCTAATCCAACATATAAAACTCATTTAATTTCCAAATTCATTTTATTATTTTCTCATGTTAATTTTATTCTCCCGTAATTTATTCCATACGTACATGCTTTAAAGTATGCACTAAATCACCCTTAATAAGCTATTATTAAAAATACAATTTCCTAAAAATTTATACACTCAATCATCAAAAGAAACACAATTCTTTCATAATTTTTCCTATATTCCCAATCATCATCAACACCACCAAACACATTAAATATATACCATTTACAACAACTAAGCACTTTATCATTAAAATCTTTCATTAATCGATCCAAAAAAACATCTTTTTCTAAGAAAAATTCCTCCCCTACTCTATACCCTATTTGGCTGAAACTAAAGATCAGAAAGAAGTCAAGATTTTCTTCAAATTCTCATTTGACCAATTGTTTATATATGATCATTTACACACTCCAAAGATTAAATCATTATTTTCAACATCACCAACCCTTAATTTATAACTACACAACACTAATACAAACTATACAATTTAAATCCTAAGCAAATACACAATTTAATCATTGCAATAATATATATTATCTTTAAGTTAGAAGTTTATAAGACACAAAATGAAAGAAAAACTCAATTTCTTCACTTTTTTCTTCCTCTCCCTCTATGTTTCCAAACTTTCCTTACAAGCTCCAATCCTTAAAAAAATCACTTACTCTCACTTGATTTCCTCTTAATCAGGTGCTTAGTGTATTTAATTCTTAAACCCTCTTAGATTTTCCCTTAATTTCTAGGTTTTTTTTCCTAAGACTTTCTAAGTTTTTCTCAAAAGTTCCTTCCTTTCTCTTTTTTTTTTCTAATGGCCGGCCAAACACACACACACACACACACACACAACAAATTAAATAATTCTCATTTTTTCCTTCCTTCATACCCTTTTGTTTTTCTAGGTAAATCTTTCCTAGCTTCCAATGTTTGTTTATACCAAATTAAAGCTAGATTATTTTAGATTTCTTTAAATTACATGCCAGTACTTTCCTTTCCTCTTTCATCATTTCCATTTAGTTTTTATTCGCATTTCTATACTTTTTATTTTTCGATCATTTTTTATATTTTATTTTAAAATTGCCACATAAGCATTTTACTTTAAATTCTCAAAATCCATTATCATCCCCTAACTTTAACTATTCAATTTACTTGTTTAACATAATTCCTACTTTATTATCCTTGTATATTTTATTGGGGGGTTTACAGTTAGGGTTATAAGATTGTATAGCTTTAACAAAATACATTTGCAAATACTTTTGGTTTTTTTAGGTTGGTAACCTAAACCTCTTTTGTTAAATACACATCTTTAACTTGAAAGCATAGTTTCTATAATTTTAGAGCTATACATGAATTTAGCTAAGGTAAGGTTATGCTCAGCTTGTTTACCTTTTTCTTTTAAGGATTTGTTTTCACTCTCAAGTTTATTCATCTTATCACTATCATCAATTATAATACAAGCTTTCTTTTTCAACAAGTAAGCATGCATAGTTTTTTTTTCAATGTGCTATATTTTGAACCTAATTTCTTAAATTCATCATATAAAGATTCAAGTGCATCATGTAATTCATCATACGTAGGGCCAGATTCATCATCCAAAAATTGTACCTCATTTTCGCTTTCAATTGCAATAAAGCATTTGTTTGGTACATGTTTTTCTTCATCGCTTGAGCTTACGTCTGAATCATCACTCCAAGTAACCTTTATTGTTTTTTTGTGATGGCGACTCTTATTTTGAAAAAAAATAGACAATCTACTATGATGTGTCTTGTTTTGTTATGTTTATAGCATCCTAGGACTTTCTTACTCGATTCTTCCTTGTTTACATCTTTCTTGAAGTTTGAGGATCTTTTATTCCCTTGTTTTTTCCTTAGGAAATTTTAGAATTGCTTTGTAATTAAAGCAATATCCTCTTTAATGTCTTCATGATCTTCATCATCATCATTATCTTCAATGTGATAAATGGTTTTGAATGCCAAATTCTTCTTTGGCCTTTTTTCTTGTTCTTGTTTCTCCATGGTAATCTCACGAGTCATCAAAGAACCAACGAGCTCCTCTAATGAAAGTTTTGTGAGATCCTTGGCTTCTCAAATTGCCATTACCTTTGCTTCCCAGGTCTTTGGTAGGGACCTAAAACTTTTGCTCACAATTTCCGCATTAGTATAAGTCCTACCAAGTGCATCCAAACTATAAGATAGGGTAATCATTCTAGTAAACATGCTAGTTATGAATTCACTAAAAATAATTTTAAACAATTTGTATTAATGAACTAACATGTTGATTTTAGATTCTTTAACTTGGTTAGTTCCTTCATGAGTTACTTCTAAAGCATGCAATATATTTCTAGCTTTTTTGCATGATGTAATTATATTGAATCCATTTCTACTCAATGCACAATATAGAGTGTTCATAGCTTTAACATTTATAAAAAAGAATTTTTTATCATTATTCATATATTCACTTCTAACTTTAGGAATCTTAGTACCATTTTCAACTTTAATAGGTATATGAGGTCCATTCTCTACAGATAGCCATGAACAATAATCAATAGATTGAAGATAAATAATTATTTTAGCTTTCTAATATGCATAATCATTACCATGAAAAAAGGTAGTCTAGATATGGATGATCCTTTATTTTAGATATTATAATTGATGGTTGTCATTCTATTCAAAATCTAAGCAAACTTTATATATAAGAACTAAGCTTTAATACTAATTGTTGTTCAAGGACTAAGGCAACTTTAACACCTAAGAGAGGGTGAATTGGGTGTACATTAATATTAACAAATAGTACAAATTACTTCAAGTTAACACAATAACCAACAATATAATTAAAGTATTTAAAGAAAAGAGATAATGGAAGAGAATATACAAACTCATTTTTAACGTGGTTCGACAAACCTACATCCATACCTCAAGTATCAAATTGTACTTGAGTATTATATTCCTTCATTTGTCCAAGTTTAAGAATACAATAGCCACTTGATAAAACCACACCAAGCTTCTTATATCACTTGAAAATATTCTCTCTTCAATATTTTTTCTACTTGAAGATAAGTTTTTTTCAAGATTTCTTCCTTGGTGAAATCACCTCACCAATACCAAGATTTTTTATGTAACTCTCAAAGGTTTACAGGAGTGATTTTGTTCTCACAACTAACTCTCTCAATAGAGTGAGTAATACAATTGAAAGTTCTAATATCTTTATATCTCACAAGATAACATTTAATGAAGTGTTAAATTCTTGAAAGGCATAGACATTGTTACAACGTTCAAGTCATAGTCATTTTAGAAAATTTACGTCACAACATGAAGTTGATGCTATATAGTAGAATCACTAGATTATTTACCTATACTATGCTGCAGGTCGGATCAAATGTTTTTTAAAAGTTAAAAAAAAATATCCAAACATTGCTAATGTGTTTTGAAGAAGGAAAAAAAATTTAAACCATGTAGAGATTAATCCGATGTGACCTGGTCAACTTGGCAAGTCCAAAAGCAACCTAAACAACAAAAAAGATATAGTTTGACTTGAAAAAATTTCAAAACGACATCTTTTTTAAAAAAATATTAAGACGACAACATATTGGATCAACCCGGTTCAATCCAGGTTAACATGTAAAATCCATGACTTGAGTAATAAGACCATGATAAGCTTATAAAAAGCAAATAAAATATATATTGAAGCCCAATTCTCCATCAACCCAATGTTAAAGAATGAAATTAAAAAATATTAATTAAAAAAACAGAAAAACCCCTAGTGAACCAGTCAAACTTGGATTACAAGACCAAGATAACCCAATATAAAGTAAATAAAAACAAATTATAAAGCTCAATTCTCAATTAATCAAACATTGAAGGATGAAATTAAAAAAAAATAATTAAGAAAAGGATGAAATTAATTCTTCTTAATAGGCATTATATTCTACGACACTCTCATTATAAAGTTTTTTTTTTCCAACAATAACACAGTGGGGAAATCTTTTTCCCAAACTAGTATCGTTGAAAAAATAATTCTTGAACTAGTGTGCAACTAGAGACACGCAGATAACACAAATGTGTCTCACACAAGATTTTATTTGTATAGTGCATGTGATACATGCGCCAACACATCAAAACTTTTTTTTTTGGTGTTAGGTGCATGTTCTATATGTGCCAACACGCGAAAGCTTTTTATATCTGGCGCATGTCGCTCAAGCGCCAACACATAATTTTTTTATGTCTGATGCGTGTGGCTCACGCGCCAGCAGGTGAGGATGCCACCACTTTTAGGCGGTGCATATGAGTCATCTCTAACTCCAAATTTGGCTTTCCTTTGTGTCGATTGATTCATCCCGTCAACATATTTCTGATTGTACTAGGATGTCTTTATCGCAGCTTCAATGTGTCTTCTCTGTCTCATTATTTCTTTCTTTCGTTTTTTTTTCTTTTCTAGTTCGGTTATCAATCCATTTCTCTTTCTTGCTTCTCTACCCACTTCATTTGATACTTCAATTTTTACATTTAGTTAACTTCAATTCAACTACTATGGAAGTCTCCCTGAAAAATAATGGAATATATTCTTAAAAAAATTAGTTATTTTTTTGCCTAGATTAAATAAAAATAAGTTATTTTTTTGCAAAAAAAAATAATGATAAAATAAAAAATAATTAAATTTAACCAAATATAAAATTTGAACAAACAAATACATTTTAAGTAGAAAAGAAAAAGAAATGATCAAACTATAAATACAATCTACGATGCCATTTAGAAACACGGTACAAACAACATTTTATAAAAATTTAAAAAAATATATTTAAAATTATTTTTTTAGGAATTTAAATTATTATGATATATTAATATCAAAAATTAATTTAAAAATATAAATATATTATTTTAATTTATTTCCGAAACATTATTACAATACTTGACATATGATGAAAGTGTGGTCGTCGTAGATCTGAAAAAACAATTTACGTACAGTACAGTACAGTACAGTACAGGTGATGCAATGAATAATAATAAAGCAAGGTACAAACAAACAATGCAACTACCATTACCGGAAACAAACTCCTCCACTTCCACGCTCTCTTCTTACCAAACTCATTACTCTTTCTTTTAAACTTAAAGTTCAGTCTCGTACTCTTTTTTTCCAGTCCTAAATTCTTAGAAACCTCAAAAAAAAAAAAAAAAATCTCTCTGTTATGTCTCTGTGCCAGCCATGATCTTCCTTTTTTACTTTCTTTTATAACCAAAACAAACATTCTACTAATAATTTTCTCAAACTCAGAGAATGCCTTCTTCTCCTAAATTCTTTCACTCCCGCATATCACAACCCTTTAATTCTCGCAGATCAACGCCTCTGATTCTCACTTTCCTTTTCATCGGAATCTCCGGCTTCATCTTCGGCTTCACTTCCTTTCTTACCTCCTCCCACAACTACCGTTGCTCTAATAACTCCCCGTCGCGATCGGTCCGTGTCGTCTGGGAAACCAGCAACAATAGAAATGATAATGGCGGTGGGAACGCTGTCGTTTTGGATGGTGAGGACAGGAAGGAGAGGCATAAGGTTATGGGGTTTGTTGGGATTCAAACTGGGTTCGAGTCATCGGGTCGGAGGCGGTCTTTGAGGAACACTTGGATGCCGTCCGATCGACAGGGACTTCAACGGTATCGAACAATTCTCTTTCTTTCTTAAAAAAGAAAAGGTTTGACATTTTAGCTAGTTATCGCTTGAATCTTGTTAGGTTCTTTTGCTTGTAGATTTAGAAATGAGAACTTGAGTTCTTTCATGAATTAGGATTTTTTTTTCTTTTTTAATTCATTGATAGAAAACAAAGAACTCTAAAAGAAAGAAACAATGCTGATATGTTACTCATCTTCTATAAATTTTAGCATCCAACAAGAAGAGATCTCAAGATTCTAAATTTCAAGCTAAACAATTGAGGATTTGATGTTTTTTCATTAAGGAATGTGCATCTGGGGATATAATTTGTCCATTCTCGAGGAGAATAAAATCAAAAAGAGGTGTGAATGTGATCTTGAACAGCAATCTGTACATCATAGTCTAGTTGGATGGTTTATGTTATACAATATACTGTTGCTATTGCTGAACTCTTGATTTACTTCCTGTCAAAAACTGTGCAATATAGTTTCTTTTTTTAGACTCTGGTTGTCCATGTTTTTGAAAATTGCTGAAAACTAGTAACTTGTAGAAGGCCTTTTTTCCCCATCATATTTTGGTAATTTATAGATTAATTGGCTTGCAGGTTGGAAGAATCTACTGGTTTGGCTTTCAGGTTTATTATTGGTAGAACCAATGATAAATCAAAGATGGCAGAGCTCAGAAAGGAGATTGCAGAATATGATGATTTCTTGCTAGTAGATATAGAGGAACAGTATAGTAAGCTCCCATATAAAACGTTAGTGCTGATGATGAACTGCATAGTTTTCTTTTGTTTTTTCCCCCATCAAGTTTATTATTGGATGGCTGTACTCATCTGGGTTTTTTGCAGGTTAGCATTCTTTAAAGCTGCCTATGCACTTTTCGACTCCGAGTTTTATGTCAAAGCTGATGATGACATTTATCTGAGGCCAGGTGGGTAAAATGTGAAACTTTTGATGTTTGATATTATTCAGTAGCATTTTTCTGGGGATCAACTTTGGTAGTACAGTTCCATGTAAATCACATTTTTGTATTTTAATATATTTTCAGATCGTCTTTCAACTCTTTTGGCAAAAGAGCGTACTCATTCTCAAACTTACCTTGGATGCATGAAAAAGGGACCAGTTTTCACTGATCCAAAGCTCAAATGGTAAGTTCATTTTCCTTTTTTGTTTTGCAATGGATATATCTAAACACTACAATTTGTACATCAATCACACTACCTTTTTTTTTTATTAGGTGGTTTGAATCTTGTTCTTACTATATTTAGCATTTTATACTTAAAAGTTGACCTAAAGTTATGTTACTGAAGTGATACCATAGCAGAAAATGTTTACTAATCCAAGGCAATGCTGCTGTTCATGGTACTGTTGTTGTGAAAAGTTTGTTCTTGTATTTTTGACTTACTTAACTAGAATCTCACATCATGATTTGATGTTCTGTAGCATTAGGATTTAATGTTTATAGGGTTTCGGAGTCTAATTGAAATCCCCAATCATCCAGCTTTATTTAATTCCCTATTTTGTAAATTTAGTACCATAATCATACACAAATTTTAATCCACTTCAAAGTCTTCCTTTTTAAATAAACTATTTGGAAGCATTTTAGGGGTGTCATGCATAATGCCTACTTCTATTGGAGATGTTGGTTTATCCAAAAAGGATTGCATAAGGACTGTTGTGCTTGATAATCTCGAAAAGTAGTATCCCAAATTGCAGGTAGCCATGACTTTTTCAGTAATCTTATAATCTCTATTTCTGCAGGTATGAACCATTATCCTATTTGCTTGGTAAGGAGTACTTTTATCATGCGTATGGTCCAATATATGCTCTCTCTGCAGATGTTGTTGCAAGTTTAGTTGTACTCAGAAACAACAGGTGAGTTGCTTGTTACCTTCATCAGGACATACCCTTTAGTGTTTGGCCAGCATTTAATAGCTTGTCTAAATATGATATACAATAATGATTATTCAAGTTAAAATTTTAAGGGAATGGAGCTGATAGTGCAACTCTCCTATGCCTTTCAAGAGCTGTTGGCTTTTTCACCATTTAGGGAAAAGGCTCTTGCTTTTTCTTTATAAAAAAAATATTGTGTTTCCTCTTTGTTTGGATGGTGCATGCAACATTTGAATTATCTTGTTTTATTTTGGCACAACAGCAGAGGCTGGAGGTGGCACAGGGGGTCTCTTGCAACCCCTGCAAGAAAATATTTCTATGTATAATGTTATAGTATATGTAAAGTATGCCTTCCTTTACCACTTACATTTCATTTCCTTCCCAACATAAAGCACTTGCACATTCCAAAAAAAATCAAACCAAGAAATCAAACAAACGAATGATTTGTGATGATATTATGTGCTTTCAAGTGGCTTAGGCTTTTGCTAAAGTGATGTTGTTTAATTGTGGTTGATTATATTATAGGCGGAAGGCTTCGTTTGATATAGGTTGATAACCAATATGTTGGGGCATGCAAGCAAATCCTGCCACAGGAGTCATTGAAATATAGCAAAAAAACATGCACAAAATATACTTTCTGAACTTGTTTGTTTTGACGAGCTATACCTTCTTAACTGTAGTCCTTGTCAATTCTAGTTTCTTTAAGTTGTAGAAACATCACCAATTTTATTGTGTGTGTGTGTGTGTGTGTGTGTGTGTGTGTGTGTGTGTATAAACAATGAAAAAGTATTCTCTCTACAAACCAAAATTCCTTAGTTTTCACATTTTCTTGACACAAGATGACTCTTGATTTCCCATCTTCTAATTATATGTTGATAAAAAAATCAAATAATTTGGTCTATTGGAATTGAAATTATTATTTTTTTCTTTTGAAGAAGAAGAAATTAGAAATTATGATTTATCGC
The DNA here is from genome assembly GCA_019202695.1 of Populus x sibirica. Classification (NCBI taxonomy): domain Eukaryota; kingdom Viridiplantae; phylum Streptophyta; class Magnoliopsida; order Malpighiales; family Salicaceae; genus Populus; species Populus x sibirica. The sequence goes on from JAGMVL010000129.1 coordinate 448,401, forward strand.
TATTTAAGAATTTTAATCGTTGACCATAAATTTTTTAAATTTATCATATCGTGGATTTAATTTTAATGTAGACCTCTTTAGTCACTAGAACACTTTACATAATCTGGATAGAAACTGGTTTGGTTCCATATGAAAACACATCGACTGTAACTTTAGTATAAAAGTCTTGTGAAATGTATTACATTTTCTTATGCATAAAGTTTTTTGTCACATAATTTATTTTTCAAATTAGTTTTATTCCACAATTTTAATATTTTAAAATTTTCAGTTGCTTATTAATTTATTATAAATTTGCTTTGGCTCTGCCCTGGTTCTGGTCAAGAAACTGTCGACCTTGAATGCTTGCATCCAACAGGAAGCTGACATTTTATTTAATATTTTGCCTATTAGAGAATATAAGTATGCACTGCACTTTAGATACCTTGAGGTTTTGGACATAGTCAACATTGCCTGCTAAATCTTTCTCATCACTTCCCTGCCATGCTATTGCCTTTCTTCTCTCTGATTAGTAACACAAGCAAGATAGCAGTACAATTCTCTGAGGTTGACTCTTGCCAAATTGCAACAAAGCAACAGAATGGGGCTTGTGTTGTTTGGTAAACTATCATTTTTCAACTGGTCAAGTTAAAGCCATCCATGTAGCACCAAATACTCTCAGCTTGTGTTTAACTATTTAATATAAGTTTGTGATGGAGGGGAGGGGAGCTCAATTTTTAATGGTTGGTGTGAGCTTGAGGCGATAGTCTTAATCTCAAAGTTGGGCTTGGGCACCCTAACCCCAAAACGTATTTTGTAGTTTAAACTTGAAGTGGCAGGCATATAGAGAGAATACTTTGCTTGTTTCTCCTCGCCCTCACTCAAGCACACATGCAGTCCACACAATTACTTGCTCAAAATTTAAATTTGTGAGCTTTCTTCACTGCATAAAAATGTTCTTTGCTTTTTAATCTCTGTAGTTGTCATGCATGTTTTTTGACAAATTCTTCATGGCAGTCAAGTGGTTTCATGTCCAAGAACCTTCAGGTTGATTTTTTATTTTTTAATAAGTAAAGTAGCTGATAAGATGTTTTTCACTTCAAATAAACTGTATGATCAATCAAACTGACACAATGAAATCCAATGCCCAAGTCAACCAAGAAAAAGCTTTGTTGGATTTTATACTAACAAGCCTTTTTTGGTTGATTTTACCATGCCCATGACCTATTGAAGCTTGATTGGGACTTGCCTCGCTTCTGACTTGAAATAGCAAGAACATACCATGAGTGGTCCCTCTGCTTGCTTGTTGTATAGATAAGAACATGAAATGCCACATTATATTTGGAAATTTTCAATAGACAATCATAATATGTATACTGAGGAACTTTTAGACTCTTAGAATCTCAATTTAGGTTGGAGACGATCGCTTCATTCCATGTAACACTTCCTGTTTTCTTGAATTGTCAGCTTTCGGATGTTCAGCAATGAGGATGTTACAATTGGTGCATGGATGCTGGCAATGAATGTCAATCACGAGGATAACAGAGCGTTATGCTCACCAGAGTGTACGCCATCATCAATTGCAGTATGGGACATTCCCAAGTGTTCAGGTTGGTATCTTTATCAGCCATATAGAAAATAGAATCAAAATGAACAATATCAAATTCAACTTCTGCTGTTAGTTTACAGACATGAGCATATACACGGGTGATTTTGATTCATTTCTGATGCAAGAAAAAGTTGCCTTGCTTCAGACGTTTGTGCATTACTTTTAAGTCATTTTTTGGAACTGCATCATTTGATTTCTCACAAGACTCCGAGTTGAATATTTTTCGTCAGACTGTGAACATGTATGGTGTTCTGATGACACAATTATTAATTATTATACAGGTCTCTGTAATCCAGAAGCCAGATTGTTAGAACTCCATCAACAGGAGAGCTGCTCAAAGAGTCCAACTATGGAACCAGATGATTAGCTTCTCGGTAATCCTTTTCTTCCAAAGGCGTTAGACTGGAGAGGGATTTATGAATTTTGCCTACACAATGAAGGTTATTTTTTCTATTCTTTCTTGTAATTTGCAATTTTTTCCAGTGATGTAGATCAAAAGAACAAAGTTTTATGCATTGTCAGGAAATGAGAGTTACGGAGAATGATTAACCCTGTAAACTTCCATTGTTGGATATACAATCCCATAAATTGTTTTGCCATCAGTGAATGACCATGTCATAAGCACAGTGGAGCATGAGTACTAGGTTGTGTGTGCAAGCATCTGCACGCCAGATTCTTATATACATGCATTATGATGCAGACCAGATAGCTTTTGTAGCATTCAAATTAGTTTTTTGGCCCTGCATTTGGAGGTCAATAAGTTGGCTCATTTTCTTGAAAGAAGACCTCCTAGAAAATAAATAGCCTTGAATGCTATTCTGGAAAACGACTTCAGAATTGTTTCTTAAATTCTTCCCCATCCACCTATTTTACATCTGCAATCCATTTAGGATAGGACAGCCCAACTGCTGGGAGGCTGGCACCTGAAGTGGGCAGTTGGCTAGCTGTTGACCCATGAGAACCACTTAAGTGTGCGCGGGGTAATGTGTGCGGGTAATGCATTGCAAAATATTTTTTAAAATTATTTTTTAATTAAAAGATATTAAAATAATATTTTTTTATATTTTTTTAATTTTTTATATTAACGTATCAAAATCATTAAAAATAATCTAAAAAAGTATTGATTTTGATAATTTTTATTGTGAAAAGCAGTTTAAAAACAAACACTTGCACTGCGATGGGATAGTCAACATTTATCTAGTCGGAAGGCATAATTAATTTTCAAGCATTTCTTTCTTTCTTTGTTTTTATTTCTTAGTTTTGTTCCAAATGTTGGAGAAGTTTACCTTTTATACATTTTAAGTTTATTATAAATAAAATTAAAAGAGATGGAATATTATTATTCCCTAAGACAATACAGGATGAGAACACTTAATTCCCCATCCTTTTTCACCCATGAAAAAAAACATTTTGCCCAGAGGATGAGGGCATGATTGTCTTTTTAGTATAGGCATTTTAACATTTTTAAATTGACTGAGGGCAAAACCAGTATTTGCCTTTAAAATTGTGTTGCAAATTATTGTAAATACCCTTGAGGTTAGTGCATTGTTTGATGTCGTATAGGGATAGATTTATATTTTTACTTATAGAGTTATATTTTTACTTATAGAGTGCATAATCAAGTTACCAATCTAGCCTTATAAACAAAAAAGTCTTGGCTAAATAGAAGGGGTGTTTGTGTCTTATCCTTTATATTAGCATTGTAAAAATACTTCTTTGCTAAACACACATCAGCGCGTCAACGGCTCCGTTGTTTTTGGACGACGCATGCGGTTAATTCCGGCGATCAAAAATATCATTTCATAGCATCATTAGATTTGTCTTGGTTTCTCTTTTATGTTAAGGTGGCGCGTGTAGAAAACGGAGCTACAGTTTGGTTTGGGTGGACATTTCTTTTCTTTTTCCACTCTCTCTCGATTCTTGCACTATGCCCTGCAATTTTTCAATTAAGCCCCTTAACTTTTCTTTGTTTTTAATTTTATTCCTAATCTTTTGGTTGATATTTATTTTATTTCAAATAATTTATGAAAATTAAAATTTGCTTTAATTTCTTTATTTTTTTACTTCTGTTTGTTTAATATATTTTTATATAAAAAAAAGGTTTTGATTGGAATTATAATAGTTAGTTACTATTGATAAATAGTTGTATCAATATTAAATATATTAAAATAAAATTGATTTTTCTAAATGGTTTTTTCCATTCGAGATATATATAGAAAAATACTATATTTACACTATTTCAAAAATTATATTACTAATTTAGCTTTTGTAAATAGCTTCTCGCCTGACCACATGAATTATTTCCCTTTGCTGTCTTTAGAGTGTTGTGTTTCAATCTCCTCTCCTATGCGCCAGCCCTTAACCTCACGATCCATTTCCATGTGCTGAAGTCTCTTCACTCAATAGTTTACAGAAGTGTTTGCCATGTGATACTGCGAGATGGCCCGTTGCTTTCTGCAATTCTTTTTTCTTTTTCTTTTTTTTGTCTGGCTAATTCAGATTCTAACTAAACGATGGGATATTCATGAACATCATTAGAAAACGAAAACAACGTTCACTGAAAATACTTGGTGGTGGACATATGAGATGTCAATTATACAAAAGCACCCATTTTTGTTAGCTTCTTTCCGCCCTGGAGCACAGCTACAAGCACCATGTGATTGCTTATTTGCTTCCCATATCACATCCATTTTGTTTGGTTTCATCAAATGCGTGCCCATGTGTTAGGAGCCCATAATTGCTTCCCATTTACTTTTGCATCGATGAACGATGCTTGCCTTGATAAGCCAAGAATGGATGTGGTTTAATTATAGAATTATGCTGCCTGGTCCCATCTCTCGTTCACATCACACGATGTGTTTAGTATTGTGATGCAAAATGTTTTTAAAAAGTGTTTTTCGATCAAAAATACAATCTCAAATAAGAGTTTAATCTTCTATACGGCATAATCCTCTATCCCTCACTGAGAAGCTCTTAGATTTGTTATACAATGTGTTAAAGATTTTGTACTTTTTGCACAGAAATATCAGAGAGGTTTGCCAGTGAAGGCCAGCTCCATTTTATATTATTTTGAATCACTTGGCTAGACAAATCTTGCCTGAACTTTTCTTATTGCTGCGTTTGCATCACATGGCTGGCTCATTTATCATTTTCATCAATATGTTGCTCAATAATTTCTAATAAAATAGGCAACAATGACAAGAAAAACCATATACTGCACTCAAGTTGCTTCCACCGAGCCCAGAATTAAGAAGTGATCATGGCAGTGACAAGGAGAAAAAACAATACCTACTGAGATGCCTTCAAGCTATGTGAATCTTTAAGTCCCATCCTTCTTTTCTGATGGGATAAGAGTTACATATAAATTTGATAGAAAGTGAGAGTACTCTCTCATGACAAATCTCTTTCTGATGTGAAGTAGGGAGGATCAGCTGCTCCCACTTAAGTGATTTAAAAGTTATTATCCAAAGTGAACATCACCTTCCAACATAGGACTTCTCAGATTAAATCACAAGCCTTAGAATCAAAACTGATTTAGGTTTCGGAAGAGTGTAGTTGAAGTGAAGCATTAACAGACAGAGCAGTTAAGGTAATGATAACAGAGTGATATGGAAATGATTCATCGAACAGTGGGGGGAGGGAAGAGGAGTGCCACTGAAGGGAATTTGTGACACAGAGGCCTATGAATGATGGGGCATTTGATTGGGCCATAAAACTACAATCATGCCCAGGTTCTCTCAATTTAGACATTGGGAGAATTTATTCACCCTATCAAGTTGCAGTCAAACAATTATTACCGCAATATCAAATATTATCTAGATGATTTTGAGCTAGCTTTAGGCCCTGCCAATGTCAATAGCAAAAGCTCAAGGATGCAAGTCCTGCAGTAAACTACTGTGCAAGGCAGACATTATAACACCAACCTTGTTTCCTTTACGGTTGACATTGACAGAATTTCTAGTTTTACTAGCCAAAATTAACTTTATTTGGGTAACATCATGTATCTTGAGTAATTTAATTTCATCTACTACTTTTTTTTTATCTCATAAGATATGAATAAATCGTGGTGCTGGTTATATATTCTTAATTTTGAACAATGCATGTAGGATTCAAATCAAAGAAAAGAATGACAAGATATTTGGTTCAATGTCTCTGCTTAAAGTAACCAGAGGAATTTCCTCACTGAATTCTTGTCATGTTAATCATCCTCGAATGATCAAATAGGAAATGACAAAGAAATTACTAGCTGCACTTCACATTAAATACAAAATACAATAATTCTGCAAGCATACACACACAAGAAAAAGGACAAGAAATATAATTGTGTTTTCTTTCCTGGCCAAGTGGGCATCATGTGCCTCAGCAGTCCCCAATTCCCTTTATTACTTCATCGAACGAGGGAGGGAGGAAGAGAGAGGGATGACAGAATATTGAATGTTTCCTTGGATTCTGATTTCTTGCATCTCACTGCACTTATCAGTGATTTTTCTGCACTAAGGCCAAGTTTTCATATGAGATTTAACCGGATGTTTCTTCATTGGAAGGGATCTCTCTGTTGTTTAGAGACAACTACTTGAATAAAGTAAATCTTCAAAGAATGTAAGAAAATCCCATCAATAAAAAGACAATTACTGAGCCAAACGGGCTCGAGGACAAAACAACAGGCTCCTCGTCCCTTTGTATTGCCATGATCAAGTCTTTCTCCCTCTTCCTCCAAGGAGGAATCCAATGTGCCCTTCGATAGGATATCAGAGATTTCATGTCACCTCTGTGATCTCAGTTGACAATTTTATGGACCAACAAAGAGGGTAAACTATCAAATATCAATATATAACAGCAGCTACTTTTTATTTCTTAGACATATCACCGAGCCATAAGCTTGATAACATCATGATGAACCTCCTCTTCTTATAGTAGGATCATGACCCAGAAGAGAAATGGGACCAGTGTATGATAGCTAGCTGAATATATGATAAATCGGCATGTCCTTAGGCGCCTTGTGGGACATGAAAACCTAAAGGGACGGGGTCTTGCCTTCCTTGTGAAACATAGCAAAGCAAACAACATATCTACCAGCCAACAGACCCTCCGGCGATCAAATGGAACTGCAACCCATGATTATTGGTGGCTGAAAATTACCTTAAAATCCGTACTCTTTTGCCTGCCATTTGAGGTTCCTCACTAACCAGACATTCCAACCAATGCCATCCTCTCTTCTTTAGGTCACATGGCGTATTAATTGCTTCATCCTGGAAATTGCCAGATTCCAAGTACTATAATTCAAGTCACGTTAATTCACTGCTATCCATCTACGGGCACTTGATAACAACAATGATCACGAAGAAAAAAGTGGATACCCCCAATTCTATCTCTAATCTCTTGTTGCAGGCTCATCAGTTCTACTTTTCTTTTTTTATTAACTCAAGAAATTTGGCATAACAAGGTTCAACCTTTCTGGGTTTAATACTGTATACAGTAGAACAAGAGAAGTAAGGAAACATCAATAAAGAAATCATGTTAATTTTTTTACTGTATTGCCTAAGTAGCATGACCTCAATATGCTCTGCTGAGGACAAAATTAACAGCATGCGAGACTAGGTTGGCTAACGAGGAATACAGTGTTTATGAATGAATTTCAACCTCTCTCTTTTTAATTTGAATTTTTAAAAAATTAATTTTTTTAATGCTTTTATATCATTTTTATACTGTTAAAATTAGATTTTAAAAAATAAAAAAAATATTATTTTAATATTTTTCTAAATAAAAATACTTTAAAAACTATTATTACCGCGTAGCTGGAATTCTCTCCGACCTTTCTTTATGCATATCCCAAGACATAGGCTCTCTCTCTCATGTGATGAACTTGCTAGTACTGAAAGCCATGATTATAGGGTCTGCAAAAATAATACTTCGATTTAATACTGTAGTCCGTACTCTTACACAAACTGAGGATCCAAAGTTCGAGACATTCTATTGGAAATTGGAAAAAAAAAACTATATTTAGCCAATATTTATTTATATGCTATATATTGGGCTTTGTTTTGTTATTAATTCGTGGGCACGTAAGGATCTGATATCTCATGTAAATTCGGTTTATTTTATATTATTATTGATAATAAAAAAAAATCCGAATAGGTTAGAAATAAGATTTATGTATTGAATAATTAATTAATTTTTTAATTCTTGTAATTTGATCAATTTTTCATAGATAAAATAGCTGGTAACTGGTATTTGGTGTTTAGTAGACTAAAATGGCTAAAAGCTAGTACTTGCAAAAACTCTTTTTTGTAGATTTTGGAACTCTAGATGCTTAAGTAAATATCTTTTTATAAAGAGGAAGTGCAATGATACCTTAGAAAGATAAACTTTAAAAATATATATGCTAAAAATATTTAGAATAAAGAGATTATGAACCTAGATCTTAAAAGATATATAAGATATTTATAACTCATGAGTCTTGTTTTTTTATGAAGATGAGGAACTTGAGTGTTATTTTGTCCTGATAGCATTTCATAAGGGATAAATATCTCTTACATGTGCATTAATGAGGGATAAATATTGTAAGTCATTAGGAGATTTTTAGACACTTAAAGATGTAGGTAGAGTATGATACAAAATGTAGTTGAGTCTATAGGGGCTGAGCTCTTCTCCTTAGCTAAACATAATAGAGCTAAGCTTTTTCATTGGTTATGCTCAAGAGAGTTGAGCTCATCCCTTAGTTGAACCTAACTACATTGGGTTTAGTAAATTGCTAAACTCACGTTGTCTTGAGCTCAACCATGGTTGAACCCAAGTGTATTGGGGCTCGTAACTTGCCAGACCCATGTTGTCTTGAACTCAAAGAATGGCTGAACCCAAGTGTATTGAGTTTAATAACTTGTTAGATTCATGTTGTTTTGAGCTTAGCACATGGCTAACCCCAAGTATATGAGAGTTGAACATGATAAAGTGATAAGTCCATGGTGTTAGCACTTGGACACAAAATCAAAGAGTCATACAGCCACACAACCACATAGTCATACCACGCATCCATGCCTAATATAATAATTCTTCATACATCAATTATTATTATTACAAGTAACACTAAAAATTCCCACACTTTTTTTTGTTATTTGTTTTTTAATTTTTGTTGTCATACTTCTTTCTTTATAATTACACCTTTTTATTATCATTAAAAGTAATGATAAAAGGCATGCGGTTTTCACTGTAGCACCCACTCTTTATTTTTGTTATAATACTTATTTTTCCTTACAATTGCACCCTTTTATGATTAAAATAATGATTAAATTATGATAAATTGTTATGCAAAGACAAAACTTAAAAACAGGGGATCAAAGTGTAAAACATGGAAAAATAACGTCTCCAACCTAAAATTCACATATCAAAATACATTTGTCTCCTTATTTTCCTCATTCTTCCATCACAATTCTTTTAGGTTTTTACATATTTTATTTTGATTCAAAACTTTATTTTTTTAGTCCCTAGCTTGAGAGATAAGAGAGAAAATTGGCATAAAACAATGAAAAAAAGAGAAAAAAGTTGGCTGCCCATATTATGACTTTGAAAAAGGTCGTTGTTGATTTTGACAGGTTCCATTCGACGAGAGGAATCATATTAAGGTGTTTTTTTTACCTTCATTTTGTTTGAAAAAAATATATTAGAGTTGAGAGAGAAAAAATTTTCCTAGTTTATTTTTAGGTGAAAATGAGATGAAAATTGATCTTTGAACCAAAAAAACCCTTGCTTGGTTTTTCGACCATCAAAGGAGTAGTTGAAGATTGGACATGCAGACAACGCATCATTTGCGTTATTTTTTTAAAGAAGAAAATTGAGGCAGATAATGCCTTTTTTCCTGAAAGGAAAAGGAAAGCCCAGGTGCAGGCTTTTTTTTTCTAGGCTAGACACATGGGCTTTCCATTCTTAAAGCTTTGTGTTTTTTTTAAATAAATGAAACTTAATTAAAATAGATTAATTAAAAGAATGTGGGATGTCATGGTGGGTATTCAATTTTAATTCAAAATACTTAAAATAAACTAATTAAAAAAATTGTGATATATTTTTAATTAAATAGCATTTAGTTTTTTCTTAGTTTTTGAATAAGATTGTAACTCTTTTTTTTATAATACCAGCAGAGGTTGTTTTTGTGCAATCCTACATTTTTTGTTTCTTTATTTTTATTCAATAACTTTCTTTGTGTGTTTGTTTTTATTTTTTTTTATTAAATAAATAATTAATTCCAAGAAACAAACTTATTAGACCTAACCAAGTTCGTAATCCACATTACTAGATAAACGTGTTATAGCTAGCTGACTCTTTATAAAATCGAGTTTATAAAACATGTTAGCGAAGCGATCATGTCCATATGTTATTATAAAACTCGTTTAACATGTGACCCCGTACACATTACATTATTCATTGTAACAATTTTATTTTATTTTTGACCTTCTAAAAAAAACTAACCACGCCAAAATCTTTTTTTCAGGAGATCCATTGAAGATTATAAAATTGATTGTGGACAAATTAGTATAAACACATTTTTTTAACATAGTGAAATGATTTTATTTTCCTTAAAAGTAAAAAAATAATATATATATACACACCTTTCTTCCAGGGGTTTTTTTATTCTTTCAATATTTTTTGCACAATTAGATTACGTCTACACCCTTGAAAGCAAAAAATTTGTACAGAGTGGCTTATTCATCTTTGCTTCTTTTTTTTAACAGTGAAGTCATCGAGTTGCTATTAAAATCAAAAAATTCTAATGCTAGTTTTAATGGCATTTTAGTCTTGTCACCAGGGTTTTTTTTTTTTTAATTTTAAGGTTCATTTAAAGACTATTTGATAATTTTAAAAAACTAAATATAATTTTAAAAAATATTATTGACATGTTAGCACCTGCAGAATCGTTCAACTACTAAAAATCACCATCCATTAAAGTGTTTGGAGTGGCGCATCTTCATCTTGGTGGGGTACATGCACACAACAAAGGTGCGATTATGCTTCATTAACCTTTTTTTTTCTTTTCATCTCTCTTTTTTTTTTTTTTGGCCTAGAAATTCACACCAATCCTTTCAAAAATTGATTATGTTGTCCAATTTTTATTTCTTTCAATTTTGGTTTGCATTCTTTTTATTTCAATTTATTTTGCTTTTGATGTTTTTTGAGGTTTAAATTGTTTTTCAATTTTTTTCCTAAGCATTTTATTTCATTTATTTTTTTTATTCATTTGGTCCTCATTCTTTTGATTGTTTTTTTTGTGTTTTATTCTTTTATGATTTTTTTAATTTCATCCCTGATCATTTTATTTTTTTTATTCAATTTTAATTCTCATTTTTTTTATTTCTATTTTCTTATTCTTTTCTTGATTTATTATTTTTTAGTTTTTTTCTCTCAATGTTTTATTTTATTGAATTTTTTTATTCAATTTTGGTTTTCATTCTTTTAATTGCATTTTTTTTATCCTTTTCCTATTTTATTTTATTTTAAAATTTAATCCCTAATTATTTACTTTTATTTAGTTTTTATATCATATTTGGTCCTCATTGTTTTTATTGCTATTTGTTTTGTTTTAAAATTTTTTTATTATTGGAGATTTTACTTCATGATTTTATGTATTTGCTTTTCTATAAAGTTAGTCAAGTTAACCCGAGTTGAGTCGGGGTTTTTTTACTTTACTTTTTAAAATTTATTTATTTTTTAATTTCATTATTTAACATTAAATAATTTGACTTTGACCTTTATGATTTTTTTCAATTTCATTTATGCATCCTGATCTTATATCTCAATCACATCACATGTTAGTCAAATTAACCTAAATTAACTTAGATAATCATCGTCCAAATATTTTTTTTTATATTAAAAAAATTTAGAACACTATATATGTGTGAGGAGTCTGCCCACATGTGTAAATGGAATTACGAGAAATTATAAATTTTGTGGGAGTAGCTAGCTAGGTAGCAGTTCTGTTGGGGACAATTAAACTGATCTGGGCCTGTAATTCTATGAGCCATGGCCCATTTGTCAGCGTGACGCATCAAGAGAGGCATGGTCCTCTGCCAACTTGACATCATAAACCTTATCTGATAGCAAGGCATATGCATGCACCGTGGAACATGCAGGATTTTCTGAGGATGAAAATTAAAGGTAACAATAATGGTATGCAGTACTGCGGGAATAACTTCTTGAGCAACAAAGGGAAGAAAAAACTTGTAGCTCGACTCATCTGGCAATCATGGAGTGACAAAGAGTCAGACAGATCGATTATCCGAAGTCTGAGGTCTTCCTTGATTATAATTATACCTCTAAACTACAAGTTATTAGAAAGATATTGGCCCGCTAAATATTATACTTTGACCCTTCAACTAAAGCAGGCCAAAACAAAATGATCATGATCATACACCTTGAATCATCGATCACAAGACAACAAAACCCTAATTATTTCGAGTTCTCTGTCGTCTCTCTTCGTAGTTAACAATAGTTACTCTAAAACACAACACAGTAATAGCTAGCTACTGTTTCAAGATTTAAGAGCATCTGTATATAACGGACGCTGACAGTTTTCATTCAAGTGGCCACAAAGTCAAACACCATGGCCCATTGCCTGTAGCAATTAGCAAAGTGCATGTATTAGGGCCACGGTACATGTATGTGCTAAATGAAAATAAAGGGAAAAGAAATGATCTTTACTGCTTTCCAAGTTTAGCTTAAGAACCAACGCAAGAACAAGTTGAGGAAATCAAGAGACTGATATAATCATACAAAGATGATGCATGCATGCCCTCTGAGGATCCATCTTTGGGCACAGTGCATTGAACCTTCCCTAGAACGCATGATTCTGCGCTTAAGTTAATTAATTTGCTGGGAAACCATGCCATCAACAAGATTATGTCATTACGTATAGTTACAACACTGCTTATAAAAACATGAAGCTGCATTTGTGACGCTTCTTGCTTGAAAAAGAAGAAGAAAGGAGATGGATGGGATTGTTAAGATTAAGAAAATAAATAAAATGGCAGAAATATTTTCTGTATTGCAAGCTTGCTCGAGTACTTTAGTGAGAGACAAGACCACCCCTCCAAACCCCAGATGCTTGTGTGTTGTTTTGTAGATGGTGATGTCTGGTTTGGGATGTCAAAAACGTAACCTTTTACTTGTCGACCAAGTTTTGACAATTAATGATCATACTCAAAAACTAAAAGGCCAGCTGCTGGCTGTGTCAACTGTCAACCACCTAACTATGTTTTCTTTTTTAAATAAAAAGTATCAACGATACGCTTCTTTTTGTGTCGAAAAGCGTTTTTGAAGATTTTTAAAGTTTTTTTTTAAATTAATTTTTTATGATAAATCCGTTTAATATATTAATATTAAAAATAAAATTTGAAAAATAAAAATAATCTTTTTTGAACACTGAAAGGGAGCGCAGATGAGTTTTTATCCTTGAGAATAGCTCTTTACCGGTTTTCTAATGAAGTGATTGATAGGGGCTCAAATCGGATCATAGTTAATAGAGCTGCCAAGGCCCAACTAACTTTTTTTAATCTTACACCGAAAACCTCTTTTTTTTTTTTAATTAATGAATAAATTGACCTTTTTTTATTAACTTTTTTTTAATCAGCATATATATTACTTCTTATAATGAAGATCAAATTTCTTTAATTTTTAGTCAATCTTAATAAATTGTTTTATAATTTATCAATTCATATATTTTTTTAATGCATTTTATAAAATAAAAACATCAATTTTTTCAATCCTCAATTAAAAAACTTTATTATACCAAAAAAGTATCCACAATGTCAACGACTTACGTTATAGATTGGCTTGCTCACGTATGTTTAGAAGTGTGGTTGCAGTTATTTTTTAAAGTGTTTTTCATTTAAAAATGTATCAAAATAATATTTTTTATTTTTAAAAATTATTTTTGATATCAGCACATTAAAATGATCTAAAAACACCAAAAAAAATTAATTTGAAACAAATTAAAAAATTTTAAAATTTTCAAAAGTGTTTTTGAAACGCAAAATCAAACAGGTGAAGGTACTTATAGCTAGTTTTACTAAATTTGTTTTATATTGCACATATCAAACACAAATATACACACAATTGACTATTTGTATAGTTATTTATCAGTTGAAATAGAATGAAAAAATAACATCACTATAAATAAAAAATAGAATATATAAGAGAATATTTCAAAAACAAGTGCATGTAAGATATTCTATATACTTGACACGTGTTTATTTGAAATTATTAATTGTGTTTTTTTTTAAACAAACATTACATGTTACATCATTTGATTTATTTTGAGAAAAATGTAATAGAAAAATAATGAGAATGTAAATGAAATAAAATTTATTTTTATATTAAAATAAATTTTTAAACAATTCAAGGAATTGATATAATATCATAAATATTTCCCTTGAAAAATATACAATATAAATTCCTAGTTAAAGCATATCATATGAATTTTTATTTGATTAAAATGAAAATAATTATAAAAAAATACACCTAACAAAATTTTAATTGAAAGTTATTTTGTTTGAAAATTTATCGTGAATTTATTTATCCTTATTTGACATAATTAATGGCATAGCTGGGAGAATCTCCATTTTGAATTCTCTGCCACATCACTTTAATAGATTTATTATTTTATTTAATTACTAATAACTTAACAGTCAACTTGTCAGGATGGCAGAGACTCGTAAATTTTGCTTTAATTCTATATGTAAAGAAAGATTCTAAATAATTCAACAAGGGGCTAAGTACATATAAACATCTCTCAACTGACACTATAGTTTCAACTTGACCTAATTTTTGTATTCTTTATGCCCTAAAATTCAACATATATAAACAAAATAGAAACCTAAAATCAATAGTACTTGCATTGATTCCCACCCCAACTAGTTATTGGTCCCCGATCTCCTGCAAATCAAATAAAACAACAAATTTAAAACTTTAGACAATAAATAGAGCATTATATGCACCCACAAATCTTTTATATATATATTTCGGATCAAAACATATAATTTTCAAATTAAATAGATCAAAATAAAATTTAAAAAAAATATCAAGGCATTTCTTTCCAAAAATGTGTTAATTGTGTCATTTGCATATCCGCCCCTTATTCTTTTATTTTTTTAAAAAAAAACGTGTCATTTGTATTTCTAAATTTCAATAACCAGAGGGGTGGTTGAAAAATTAAACAGTGAGTTTTTTAATTTCAAAATCATTTTCAACATGTTTTAACCTTGAAAACCTAAAAATTACTCATGGAACATCAATAAACTAATCTTTTAACCAAAACACCCTTAAATTGATCTATATTTTTCATAAAGATTAATGGTAAGAAACATATCAGTGGAACTCGCATCATCAATTGAAACTCATTAACACCAAGAATGATTTTTTTTGTTACAAGAATATAGATAACCAATAACTTTATCTCTCATTTATTGTTTTCGTTTTCTAATGACTTTCTCACTTTTCTTTTCAAACCAAAAACTTAAACATAAATAAAATAAAATTTTGAATTAAATCATATATTGTTAAACTAAAAGGATTAAAATAAAATTTAAGAATAACCTCAAGGCATGTGGACGAACAATACCCAGACAAAAAAGGAGCTGCATTTTTCATTCATTTTCAATTTTTTTCCCTTTATTTTTAATTTGGTTTAAATAATAAAATTGATTTTTTATAAAATAAAATATCAACCCAATACAGTATATTTTCTCGACACAACAATAACTAAATAGAAAATAAATAAGGAAGCTACATTCTTAAAAATTTAATCATGAAAAGACAAAATTTTAAAAAAAAAAAAACAGTTGCCAAGCAAAAAAAGAAAAGAAAAGAAAACGGAAGTTATTATAATAATCTATAGTGGTTTCTGTTAACGTTAATTTTGTACGCACCACAAAGCATTGCATCTTTCCCTCCAATCTTCTGTTACAAAAAGGCATGCATGTACCATCGACTTGTTTACCTGGCATGAAATGGGTCGCCTGCTCATCATTCCCTCTCCTGCCACCGCCGGGTATGGTGTCCTTTCCTGTCACTATTCTTTCCTTTCCCGTTAACCCCGTCAAATCCCAAACAACGACCTGACCTTTCTATTTTGGGAATATTCACGGTATCATCCTAACGTCATCACCATCCTCCGTTATTTGCTTAGCTGGATGCCACTGTGGGCTTCCGCCGTATGGGGCCAGCTGGCACTCAGCTCCCTAATGCACGTGGCCAGCTACTTCTGTCTAGCATTGCGCACCCTAATTTACCAGGACACCGCACATATCACTCTCTCTTTACCCTCTTCGGTATTATTTCACTTTTTAAAATCTATTTTTAATATTATTTTAAAAAACTAAAAAAAATTAAATTTTTAAAAAATCATAACCACTCAAAAAAAAAAAAAAAAAAAAAAAAACAAAAAGCCCTTCCTCGAGCTCATCGAAGTGCCCCATCTGGTGCTTTTAAGTTATTCCAGACATTTCCGTACTTAAAATCCTGCCAGGGGTAATTAAGTCAAATAACATATATTCAGATGAGGCCAATTTTTTTATTTTTGCCTTTTAAAATAAATTTAAATTTTTTTTATTAATTTTTTTTATTTTTTCATATTATTCTAATATACTAATATCAAAAATAATTTTTTAAAAAATAAAAAAATTATTTTAATATATTTCTAAACAAAAAAATATTTTAAAAAATAATCATAACTATTCTTCCAAACATTCTTTTTAATCTTGTATCTAGTTTTGGCTGTAGAATCAGACATTTTTTTTTTAAATATCTTTTTTAAATATTTTTATTTTAAAAATATATCAAATTATTTTTTAAAATATTTTTTAATAATTTTGATATGTTAAAATATATTTAAAAAATATTTTAATAAATTTTCATATAAAAATATTTTAAAAAAACATCTTATCTTATACTGTAATACCACATACATAATCAGTGTTGGGATAAAAACCTGATTTAATTTAAAAAGAAAGAAATGAAATTATCTTGTGTTCTTAATGGAAAGAGGAATGGTCTATTTTATTTAAAAGGAAATTATTAATTATATGATATTTCAACCTGTACCAACGCGTGCTCATATACTTGTAGATGCGTTGAAGCCACCGTTCATATACTTGCACCGCCAAGCCTCGTTAATGAAATATCCACGTCACCGAATCAATACCAAAATCTTCTAACCAACCGGAAACAATTATCAAATCCTTCATTAGAAAAAAAAAAAAAACCAAACCCGTGATGAGGGAAACAAGCCTCCAACGACTGGGAGACACAAATAAAAAACACACAATAACATTTAACTAGGTTTTTATGATTGGGAAGTGTTTCTGTAAGAGGTTGAATGTTTTTCTTAAAATTAATTTTTTTTATTTTTAGATTATTTTGATATATGTCAAAAATATTTCTTAAAAAAAATATTATTTTAATATATTTTCAAGCAAAAAAATATTTTGAAAATCAATCATGGTTGCGATTGCTTTTCGAAGTATTTTTTGTACCGAAATGCATCAAAATGATATATTTTTATTTTTAAAAAAATTATTTTTTAAACCATAACATCAAAATGATCCAAAATATACAAAAAAAATTGAATTTTTTGAAAATACGGGTTGACCAGCGTTTCCAAACTTTCTCTAAACAGGTTCCTAAACAATCTATATTTTTTAAAGTGTTTTTGTTTGGAAATACATCAAAATAATATTTTTTATTTTTAAAAATTATTTTTAATATTATATATCAAAACAATTTAAAAATGTAAAAGATATTAATTTTAAATAAAAAAATATTCTTTTATAAAACACTATTTATAATACAATTCCAAACTACGAGCTGTATTTTCTTGTTAAAAATACCAAGAAAGATAAAAGTTTTAAGCATTTTCCAGTTTTTAATGCAAAAGACGACTGCAAAATTATTTGTATGTATGCTGGTAAAAAGGTGCGTGTTAAGAGAGGGTGTTTTAGTAATTTCAGACAGGGGTATTTAAATCATATAGGGGCTTTTGTCCTGCGCAAGAAAGAGAGAACACCTAACAGAATTAGAAAGCACAGGAATCTATGATAAATAGAAGTGAGAAATTAGAAAGTCTAGTTTGTGTGTGGGACAGATTCAAGATGTGGGTCCCGTGATGAATCGGTTAGTGTCAGGTGTCTGATGGGAATGCTTCGAATCAAACGGTCTTAAAATTCTGTTGGTTCGAGTTTGATGCAATGTTATACCGTGTCGGTTCTAGTGGGACTTTCCGAGGCAGGATCAAGATCCAGCTGATGACTGACACGTGGAAGAGAGAAGCCTTGTTCGGGGATAGAGGAGTGATTCATTGCTGTTGTCGGAGTGCACAAACACACGGTATTTATTGCATGAAAGTAGGGGTTGAGCCTACCATGAGCCCGAGTGCACAAGAGGCATAACCTGCGCACTTCGCTACCAACAAACCACCCTCGAAGAAAATACTCAAGTTAGAAATAATAGTTTATTATTTTTTATGGATTTGAAATAATCTGGATTTCTATAATAGTTTATTATTTTTTATGGATTTGTATTTTAATTTTGTTGATAGTTGTAATTGTTTTATGAAAAGATATAATTTATAATGTTGCAAGATACACGGGTAAAAAATTATTATTTCTATGTTTTAGTTGATTTTACGAAAATGTTTGGAGACGCGGTGCAAACCATGTTTCTAAAAAATTCAATTTTTTTTGTTAAAATTTAATATGATTTATATGTTTTGGATCGTTTTGATGTGTTGATGTTAAAAATATTTTTTAAAAAATAAAAAAATATTATTGACATGTATTTTAACATAAAAAATTATTTAAAAAATAACTGCTTTTACATTACCTATCATACTCTAATAATTTTTAGTAATGATTTCTTTTTTAAAAAAACACAACATAGTACAATCATGTTAAGTCAATTACTGTTCTTGAAGAGACACGGAGACACTGTGTTTTTTAAAATAAATAAATAATTAATTTTTTATAATTTTAGATGATTTTGATATATTAATATTAAAATTAAAAATATTATTTTAATATATTATTTAATAAAAATCATAAAAAACAACCATTTCCAGAGTGTACAAATCTCATGAGTTAAGAAGGTTTTAGTGTAAGCAAGGCAAGAGAGACGACGAGAAACAAAAATCAATTCAAGAATTAGGGGGGAGAGAGAGAGAGAGAGAGTGAAGGATTCTAAGTTAGAACTCAGAGGAGGAGGAGGGGAGGAGGAGGTTAGAGAGAGAAGCCAGCAGCAACGACAAGTGATGAGAGAGAAAACCTGTCTCGTGAAGTCTTGTAGCCCAAAAATATAATAAAAAAGAAAATAAAAGATCTCTTCTCCTCTCTTTCTTTCTTTCTTTCTCTCCCTGCAAAACCAAACAGGCTGCAGACACATACACACCTCTCTCTCTCTCTCTCTAAACTCTCGCATTCATTCTTTGCTTCTTCCTTTTATATATCACGAGATCCCCCCACCTCTTTCTTTTCTTTTTTTCTCTCATGTCTTCTTCAAAGACAACATTTTTGAGTTTGGGTTCCTTTCATTTCCTTGTTCAATCTCCATTCGCTCACATTTCTAACATCGTCTGACTAAAACACAACATCACATACCCAGAAAGAGCGACACCAACATATTGAAGATATCCCTTTTTTTTTGTTTTCTATTTAATACTGTTATCATTAATTAAAAAAAAATGATGTCGCATTCACCGAAGCCCTCCATTGGAGGAGGAAACTTAGACCTCAATTCACTAACTGATCAACTCCGTGACTCACTGTCTTCATTCGAAGCCAACAAGCCTGATTTCCGTGAACTCGATCTGGGTTCACCAGTTTCACCTCTCCGAACTCGTGGTGGACTCATCACTACAACCACCGCCACCGCCACCGCCGCCGCCACCACCACCACCACCACCACCTCCTCCAGCTCCAGTTCCTCCGGATCCGCATCCGGTGCTCAAAACCCACTTCACAAACCCAACAATAGCAACCACTCAGGCGAGTTGTCAAACTCGAGTGAGAGCAGCCCCACTGCTGGTGCCAAAAAGGGTCAACCGGGTCATTCTAGATCCGACTCTTTAACTTATTCGGGTCAAATTACCAGCCAGAGTGCTGTAAACTCTCCTGCAACAGGCAATGTGTTACCTACCGGTAACATTTGTCCGTCGGGCAGGATCTTGAAGACAGGCATGGGAATGGCGAATCGGAGTGCCAAAGCGGATGTTTTAGGATCCGGGACCGCAAATTATGGTCACGGGAGCATAATGCGGGGCGGAGGGAGCGCAAAATGTGCTAACTTGGATGTTGTTAATTCGGCAAGTAGGAATGCTTGGAGTGTGCGTGCTGGGAGTGTGGATCCGGAGGAGGTGAAGAGGACTGGAAATGAGATGTATAAAAAAGGGTGTTTTGGGGAGGCGTTAGGATTGTATGACAAGGCTATTGCTTTGGCACCTGGGAATGCTGCTTATAGGAGTAACAGGGCGGCAGCGTTGATGGGATTAGGGAGAGTTGTGGAGGCGGTGAAAGAGTGCGAGGAGGCTGTTAGGTTGGATCCTAATTATTGGAGAGCACATCAGAGGTTGGGGGTTTTGTTAATTAGGTGAGTTTGATGATGGGGCTTTGATTCTATCTTTTCCTGTGGGGTGTGTCTGTGGCGGGGTTCTTGATTTTTGGGGGAATTTTTTGAGTTTTAGCGGTGATTTGATCTGCATTGTTGGGATGCTTGTTTATTGGCTGTTATATTTCTTAATGAAGTTAAAGAAGTTTTGTTTTTTCTTGTTGATTTTGACCATTCAATTGATTTTATGGAATATGATGAATGATAAAGACGATGATGAGTCTAGATTTATTGGGTTCTAAGTTGTGTTGACCAAGTTCTAATTTATCTGTTTTACTTACTTTATGATTGCTGAATTTGTGAGCATTTAGTAGGTGAATGTGATGTTTTGTGATCTTATGATCTGCATTGTTGTTGATGTTTTGATGTATATTATTAGGATTTGATAGGTAGATGGATGTGCAGAGAAAATCATTTTTTCTAATGCTTGGTGAATAATTACACTAAAGCTTCTAAATGTTTTGAGGATTTAATAAGTTGTGGATTGCAGTAGGTTTTTCTATTTTATAATGTGTTAATCCATTTGGTGCGGATAGTTTGTTGATCGAATACCAAAGCTGATTCATTTGTTCATATTTGCTTGTTTTGTTTGTTATGGCTGTTGACACTATTTTTATGTTGTATTTTGCTCTTTGGATTTAGGATGCTTTAATTTTGTCCTCACTTGCTATTGATCCTACTGCATTTGCTGGTTCTAATCTGATTTGATTCGGTTCTTTACGTTGTGTTATTTTTCTAAGAGTGTTGAGATAATTTGTTTCTTTGTATTGATGACCTAGAAACATAGCTGTGGTTGATTTGGCTTTTGGCTTGCTGCATACTGAGTTGCTTCTGAACAACTTACACCATACTATTGAGCTCTGATATACCCGCGCTGTCCTGATTAAGTAGTCTCGAACGTTCAAACTCTTTGTCATTCTAGAACCATTTGTTATAACTTTGATCCATCCATTTTGGTCTTTTATTGGTTTGTTTTGTTTAAGCTGTCAGATTCACATTTTTTATTGTGGTCTATAATTTTCCTGGAGCTTTCATTTTCTATTTATTTCCCCAACAGTATGCTGCAAATAGTTTGATATTTGTTGTGGGGACAGGAAGCATTGAACTTGATTTCATTGCAGGTTAGGACTGGTTGAGAGTGCCCGGAAGCACCTATGCTTCCCTGGACAGCATCCAGATCCTGTCGAATTGCAGAAGTTGCAATTAGTAGAGAAACATCTTAGCAAATGTTCTGATGCACGGAAGGTTAATGATTGGAATGGTACATTAAGGGAAGCAGAAGCTTCAATTGCTGCTGGAGCAGACTATTGCCCCCAGGTATAAAATGGCTATCTGTACTTTTTACTGTGTAAAACTGGCAAAATTGACGACCAGAGTAAATTAACGAATGTTTGAACTGGTTCAAATTGAATTTACAGCTCTTTATGTGTAGAGCTGAAGCACTTTTGAAGCTCCACCAATTAGAAGATGCTGAATCATGCTTATTGAAAGTTCCAAAATTAGAACCACATGCCAACTGCTCGCAGACTAGATTTTTTGGGATGCTTTCTGAAGCTTACCCGTTCTTGGTCCAAGCACAGATCGAGATGGCTCTAGGAAGGTGAGTTCAGAATTTCAAACCACTACAAGATATAATAAACAGTTTTGGAGAGCTTAAGACTGGATGATGGATGCCTTGCAGGTTTGAGAATGCAGTTGCAGCTGCTGAGAAAGCTGGACAGATTGATTCACGAAATGTTGAAGTAGCAGTGCTGCTTAAAAATGTGCGACTAGTAGCTAGAGCTCGTACCCGCGGCAATGATCTCTTCAAATCGGAAAGGTTCACTGAAGCCTGTTCAGCATATGGGGAAGGCCTTAGGCTTGATCCTGCAAACTCTGTTCTCTATTGCAACAGGGCAGCATGTTGGTTTAAGCTTGGATCATGGGAGAGATCCATTGATGACTGCAATCAAGCTTTACGAATCCAACCTAACTACACAAAAGCCCTTCTTAGAAGAGCTGCCTCAAACAGCAAGGTAAAGTCTCCTCAAAAGACTTTGCTTCTGTGTATAATTTGCTTTTCTTTGTACTGACCCACTGGCTCATATTTTTTCACTTGAAATTGACGTGCTCTTGTAAATTGCAGTTAGAAAGGTGGGCTGATGCCGTGAGAGATTATGAAGTTTTGAGAAGGGAACTTCCAGATGACAATGGAGTAGCTGAATCTCTATTTCATGCTCAAGTTGCATTGAAGAAATCTCGTGGAGAAGAAGTGTATAATATGAAGTTTGGCGGTGAAGTAGAGGAAGTGTTGGGGTTTGAACAGTTCAGAGCTGCAATATCATTACCTGGCAAGTCTTCCCTTTCATGTTCTGAACATTCATATTCTCTTTGCCTGCTTCCTTTTCTTCCATGTTTTGAGTTCCAAAATTCTAATGGATATTGAATTTGTGTACTATAGGTGTTTCAGTGGTTCATTTCAAATCATCCTCTAATGTGCACTGCAAGCAGATATCTCCATTTGTGGATACATTATGTGGTCGGTATCCATCCATAAACTTTCTCAAGGTAAATGACCATCCCAGTCTTATTAAGTTTTGGGATTCTTCCTGACCTTAACTTAGTCAGAAATGAAATCAACAAGTTGTTTTCTTTAAGTTTACATGCATCCGCTTCTTCTTTTCTTAAAGGTGGACGTGGAGGAACATCCAGCAATTGCAAATGCCGAGGATGTGAGGATTGTTCCAACATTCAAGATATACAAAAATGGCAACCGAGTGAAGGAGATTGTCTGCCCAAGTCATGATGTGCTGGAACATTCGGTGAGGCATTACAGCTTTTAGAACTCGTGATTGTACTTGTACTACTACTACAACTCCCAATTCTTACATGATGGGAAACTCTTCACTGCCCTTCCAATCTTTTCCTCCCACAATATAAGGACTACCAGATACCTACGACATAAATCAGAGCTACATAATAATCCTATTAGCGGCCAATGCCAGAAAGAACCCAGAGGGATAGCTTAGTTCGCCCTTTGCAGTTTTAATTTATTTATTCATTCCTCATTGCTCTGCGGTTCCATGTTCTCCGTCCCGTCTCTTTATTGTTATTCTTTTTCCTCATCTTTTTGTCACCTTCGTTTTTCTTCTGTTGTAGACCAGCCTGTTCTTGAATCCCCCATTCCCTTTCAGATGAAAAGAAAACAGAGAGAGAGATATGTGTACAATTGATTTAGAGAGAGAGAGAGAGATGGCAGGCTGGTAGAGGAGGGTCTTGTACATTTTATGTGATATAATACAGAGATATCGGAAGCCATGAGTGAGATTGGATGCCTGGTGGGTACTTACTGGGTTAGTGAAAGAAGGATGAATATGTTATTTATTAATACTGTTGTTACTTATGCCACCCATTTTATCAATCAATAATTTTTCCCCCATTGTCTCCCTCCCTTCGTATATTTAACTCTCCCATGCTCTACACTTGCATCTGATGTTCATCTAGTAGAAGGTTGGACAGAACGATTACACACTGATTGACTTGGCTTGTGGTTATTATAGATGAAGGGGTCGGGTTTTCTTGTAAAACTCGTTGCTCCTCTCCCACATAGAGAGGCTCTTGGCCTCTGCAAGAGAAAAAAAAAAAAACCCCATTAAGTGCGTGCGTCTTGGTTTAGTGACATTGTTAACTTTAATATTAGACAGCATCATCACAGGACTTTTGATGTTGCCCAAATGTGGTGGCACATAGGATATAATGCGAAGGGTTCTTAGCCATTCACATGTGAGCATTGCCACTCTCCTCTCCCCCAAGAAAGTCCAAAAAGCGCTGATGGGGTCGGTGCTAACTTACGTCTGCAGTCATGGAGGTGACGCCACTGTCCTTGGTGGACCTTGGTCAGCTGGTGGCCACGTGCAAGTGTCCTCTCTTTTCTTAATCTCTAAAAGAGAACGGAAATGAATGCTGTCGTTTATCGGAGCCGCGAGGGTAGTTCGGGGAGTGAAATAGTCCTTGGTTTTAGCTACGTGCATGCGTTGCTGTACTAATTAATAATGAAGCTGCCGTCCTGTGTGGTGTTGTTGTACTTTAGTTGGGCGTTGAGGGTATTCAGTGGAACAAAACTCTTGATTGCGTAGAGGACAAATAGTAAAATTAGTAGCTACCCTCCCACCTTCACTTCATAGCAGCCGCCGCCGCCTAAATAATCTTTTATATTATTAGTATGCGCTAGCAAGATCCAAATGCACAGCTTGTCAGATTGTTTTTTTTTTTACAGACATCGACATGCTGCATGATTTTCATTTTTTCACCCCTGGAATCCGATGTGAAAAAAAAAAAAACACAGAGAGGCCCACTTGTATGATCTTGTAAAGATGATTTAGGTTGTCTTAGAGAGTATCAATTCTTTTCTAATCATCAGTCTACCTTGAGACCAGCCGCTCCCATGTCGGTCGTGTTTTAAATGAACCTGTTTTTTATTTACAGCAATTTTAATCAAATAATATACTTTTTAAAATTTATTTTTTAAAAAGCCGTAATTAATTTTTTTTTTAAATCTAGTTTCTAAATTGTAATAACAAGCAAAACACACACCTAGGCATTTCTAAGATAATAATGCCCCCCCCCCCCCCCCCCCCAAAAAAAAAAAAAAAAAACCCTCTTGCATGCATTATTATTAAAGTAAAAAATGATTTAACCATGAGCACCGACATTAATTTTGAGGATGAGGTGGGGCCAGAGAGGGTAAAATAAAATGCAAAGCGTTTGGGTTTGGGGTTAAAGTAAAAGGTAAAAAAAAAAAAAAAAAAAAAGAGTGAGAAGACAAAAAGGAAAGGAGGGAGGGTGCAAAAAAGGGAAGGAAGCAATAATAGAGCATGCTTTTTTCCTGTTCGTGTTGCTGGCACATGCACACATACAGTGGTACTGTGCACGGGTGAGTGGTACACTTACTGTCCATTAATTCACTTAGTACGGTTTCCACGAAAAAGAAAAAAGTAAATTTCTTTTGGGTCCGATAAGTCAGAAAATCTAGCCTTACTGTGTGTAGAGATTATTAGACTACACGCATCTTTGTCCGATCCCTATTGACCCATACGAAAAATGACACGAGTTGAGTATTACTTTTCAAAAACAAATATAAACTTCAATTTTAACACAATTCTTAATTTATTTAAAAAACAAATGATGATTTAAAGATTTAAACATTTGAATTAACGAGCATGATTCAAATATTATAATAGAGTTAATTAAAAAAATCGAAGTTCACTTACCTTTATTATATATTATAATAGAGTTTGATTGAATGGATATATTAGATTCTTAGATATCTCAAGAAAATTTAAGAATAAAAAAAGGTATTAATTA
Source organism: Populus x sibirica (assembly GCA_019202695.1). Classification (NCBI taxonomy): domain Eukaryota; kingdom Viridiplantae; phylum Streptophyta; class Magnoliopsida; order Malpighiales; family Salicaceae; genus Populus; species Populus x sibirica. The sequence goes on from JAGMVL010000129.1 coordinate 473,965, forward strand.
AATAATAAAACATGTTCATAGAAAAATGTCATCTTTATTGAATTCTTGTCCCATTAAAATAAAAATTGACATTTTATAATGAAACCTTCAAATGATTTTTTCTATTCTTTCTCAACATACAAGGATTGAAACATTAAAAAAAAAAAATTCTGTATTAAAGCGTGATTTTTAAAAATAACAGATATCAAATGATATAAAAAACTACAACTTCAGGGATTAAATTGAAGTTTCCTATGAAAAAATAGTAATGGAGTATTTTTTTTGTTATTTCTTGAAGACGACCCTTCTTTTTTTTGTCATGTTTATATAAATAAGGGAATCCAGAGTAGGCTGTGTCGGAAAGAAAAGTGATTCACTCATTTATTTTAGTTATTTCTATAATATAATATAATATAATATGAGAAAAGAAATAATACAGCGCTCGAGATTATCAAATAATAATAATAATTTCTTTGCTCGTGTTAACATGTAGATCATGAAGGGCTTAAAGCCTATTCATTTTTATTGATCTTCAAAAAAGACCATTAATTTCACTAACATCATGGAGCCCACTCTTATTAATTTAGTTAATTAAACTAGTTTGCTATTTTAATTTATAAATATGTTGAAAGAGTAGATGGACAAAAATGATAGTCTTTTCAATTTTAATTTTTTTTTATCAAAAAATGAAAATTTATTGTATATTTATAATTTTTTTATGTTATTTACATAGAAAGTTCATCTCGATACACATGAATATCAAATTAATTTTATCATAAAATTAAAATAACACGCCTTTGATATGTAAAAGATCTTTGTTTTACTTCAAGAAATTGTCTAGACATCATTGTGTTGGTCAACTAGTTTTTCTTATGAATTTTTATTAATTTTTTTTTAGTTAAAATTTCCTTTCCTTGTTTATGTATTTCTTTCTTTTCTTACAAATACCTTTTTTTATTCATACCATGAATTTTAAATAAGAACTTATTATGATTTGAAAAGCAAGTTTTAATTAAAAAGTAAAAAAACTTATATCTTGATATTTTTTATGTGATTGTATGTAAAAAAACTACATGAATAATTAATTGTAAAAAAATGTATAAAAATTTAAAATACAAAAATGGAAAATATATTTTATTCTCAGTAAATATTCATCACAAACTTAAAACAAATTATGCATATTAGGTTTTATATATATATATATATATATATAATTATTTATAAAGTAATTGTTAACACTACTATAAAAATGTTGTTACTTTATTTGAAAAGTATGATATCATTGTATAATTTTTTAAATATCATTATGATTATTTTATTCAAAGAGAATTCTATTTTAGAATATCAAAAAATAAAAAAACTTAAAAAAAAATTAGACGTGCTTATGGTAGGAAGGATGAGCCAGGTGCTCCTAGGTTTAAAAAGCTAGACTTATATGCCTAGGTTTGAAAGGATGAGCTAGGCGCGCCTAGGGTTGGAAGGTCAAGCCCATGTAATTGGCCTTAAAAATACATAGCATAGTAAGCAATTCCTTATCATAAGTAGATAAGTTAACCTCCCTTGCCTTAAGAACTTTACTAAGGTAAGAGATAGGTCTACAATCTTATATAAAAAATGCTTCTATTCCAACCCTAGATGCATCATATACCATAATAAAAGGGCTTAGAAAAATTAGGTAGATCTAATACTGGTAGAATAGTAACTTCTTTCTTTAATCTCTCAAAGACATCTTTTGCTAACTTATATTAAACGAACCCTCCCTTCTTAACTAATCTAGTTAAGGGGTCAATTATAGTTATATATTCCTTAATAAATCTTATGTAATATCCCGTTAGTCTTAAAAATCCTCTTAAAGATTTAAGATTACAAGGCCTGATCCATCTACCCATTGCTTATACCTTACTAGGATTAACTTTAACCTTATCTCCAAAAATTATATGCCTCAAATATACAATTTCCTTACAGGAAAACTTGCATTTAGATTTCTTAGCATAAAGCTTTGTCTGGCTAAGGTTTATAAGACTATCTTTAGATGTTTTAAATGCTTTTCAAAATTAGAACTATAGACCAAGATATCTTAAAGAAAAACTAATATAAACTTTCTTACATAGGGATGTCTGAAAAATGTTGAGGGTGCATTATTCAGCTCAAAAGGCATCACTAAAAACTTATAATACCCTTTATATGTTCTGAAAAATCATCTTAGGGATGTCTTCTGACTTCATCCTAATCTAGTGGTAACCAAACCTTAAATCCAGCTTAGAAAAATAGTGTGAACCACAAATCTCATCCAGTAGCTCCTCCACTACATGTATAAGGAATCCATCTTTAATAATCTATTTGTTAAGATCTCTATAATCAACATATATTTTCCACGAACCATTTGACTTCCTTACGAGAAGAACTAGTAAGGAAAATTGATTCTGGCTAGGCCTGATGGTGCCCAACTCCAGCAATTTGTTAACTATCTTTTATATCTTAAATTTTTGATAATAAAGGTACTTATAGGGTTAAACACTAATGAGAGGTGTTTGTTCTTGTAAGTTTATTGTGTGATCATTGTTTCTTTTTAGGGTAAACTTGTAGGTTCCTTCAAAACCTTCTCATACTCCTTTAATAAATCTTGAATTTGCCCAAGGATCTTCGTAAGATTCTAGTCTTAGCTTCCATTCCTTATATTTGTAATAATAGACCATTAGCTTTTCTTTTCAACTCCTATAGAAAGCTAGACCCATTATCACTATAGACTCTTTGACTCCCAAGCCTTTAAGTTGAATTTGAAGCCCATTAAATTGGATATCTATAGTTAATTAAGTGAAGTCCCATATAATTGGATCTAATTCTTTGAGCCATTGAATTTCAAGAATCAGGTCACCTACCAAGCCAAACTAGTAGAGCCCATGACTGGAACTAGATTCTTTACACCTTAAAGTTTAGCCTTGAATAACAACCTTCACTAAAAAAATTAGTGATAATAACAATTTCAACCCCAATGAAGTTATATGTACTTCCAGTGTCAATTAGCACTATGATTACTTGGTTGTTAATGGTTGCCTTAACCCTTATAGTTCTAGGATTTGGACTCCCTAACATAGTGTAGATGAAAATTTCTACCTCATTAGCATTAAAATTTTTCAAACTAATTAGATTCCTTATAATTGCAGAATCTTATTCCTCACGATCTTTTTGTCTCTTCAATCATAAATTATTTTAGACCACTACACTTGTTATTTAAACTTCATTTGTCATTACACTTAAATCAAAGTCCTTTATCCTTCTTTCTCTCAACTAGGATTGGGATAATATTTGGACTGGTTGATTTTTTTAAAGTCAATCTTAACTTGGTCCAATTATACAACTTGACTTAGACCTTCACTTCTATTAGGCCTTAAACTTTGACGCAATACCAAGAGGTGCTCCTCTTGCATCCTAGCTAAACCATAGGCTACCATATAGATTATAAGGGTTTAACAATCAAATTCTTAATTGAATTTCCTCTTGAGGCCTCACAAAAAACAACCTAATCTATGTTCATCTAACAATCCTTGAACTTTGTTTGATATAACTTCAATATGCATTTTATAATTTTCTATTGTTGAAGTTGCTTCAAATTAATTAAGACCTCCATGGGGTTATCATAAGATAAGGTCCCAAACCTAGTATGGAAAGCCTTGACAAATGTTTCCCTACTAGTAATTATCCTCGACTTCTCCATCTCTTGAAACCAAGCGAAGAAATTTGTGCCTTCTATGTGAAAACTAGCCATAAACAAACAGTTCTGGTGGTTTGTATTATGGTAGTTGAAACGACAATTGGCCTTATGGATTCACTCCATAGGTCTTCCTCATTTAATTGGGAAAAACCTAGTTTTATTGGTCTGAGCTACAACTATTGTTCTGTATGAGGCTCAAACTCCTACTGATCGTGTCCATTGACCAATGTAATAGGGATATTAAGAGTGGACTCAATTGGTCTATTTCCTCGTACTTATGGCTATATGGTCCACCTTAGATGAAATCTAGGGCAACATTTGTATCAACTCCCCCAACACCTTCTGCTGTGCTTCTTGTTGATACCATCACTCCTTTTGTTGATGTTTCATATTTGCCACAGTTTACAAGAGCTGCAACATTCGAGTTTCATTAGCCATGAATCGCAGTTTTGGTACCAAACTTGTAACAATCTTTTAGTTGAATTTGTGTAAATTTGATTATTGTTATTTTGGGTTGTAATTTTTCTGTGGAATAGTTGTAATTCAAGAAAATTTGGACTTAATTGAGGACTTAATTGAATGAAAAAAATACTTTAATTATAAGGATGAAAGGATATAACTGAAAAAGAAAAGTAACTTGGTGACCAGGTGGTCAGGCCTCCCAAGAACTAAACTAATATCTTAAACCTTCCATATCTAATTTATCTGCCTGGTTCGGTTTAAATAGCACTGATCATAACTGATTTGAAATTCAAACCACAATCCAGTTTAGCTAGCCAAATATTTTGTAGACCGTTACAAAGTGACCAAGCCAAATGTTGGCGTTTCTGGCCACCAACTTCCCACCCAAAGCCGCGCGTCTTCATCTTGTCAACTAGGAAATCCCAGTCTTTGAATTTGGAAATAAAAGCAATGAATTTCTAGACTCTTTCGCCACCCTTGCATATTCCTCTCATTTCCATCTCCTGGCTTTCCAAATCTAGGGTTTAGGGATTTGCAACCTCTTACTTGCAAGGAGAGGGAAGAGAGCGACTTGATTTTCTTAAATCATTGGAAATCACGGCGTTCAGAAGAGCAGTACGATACAAGGTAAGGTCTGTAAACAATTTGATATTGGAAGGAGTTTATTGAGGCTGGTGGTAGAACGAGACTTACATCCTCTGTTGTTCCAGTGGGCAATGGCAAATGGCCTCCACCTGATGGCAATATAAAGATCAACGTAGAAGGGGATGTTTTTTACTCAGAAATCGGTGCGCTACTTGAAAATGAGGAAGCTATTATGCCCGACTGCGCTAGGTGAGAGCAGGAAAGCGATCCTGCGGAGCGCCTCAACTCAAGCTCACGAAAGCTATAGAAACCAGGGACTCGTTCTCCCGTTCTGCAATTACTGACAATGTTTGCTGCCATATATGAAGAAACTAAAACATGGCTGGTCTTAATATATAACTCTAACCATTCATATAAAAAGTAGAAGAATATCAACGTCAAGCTAGTATAAGGCTAAAACACAACCAAAAACCCAAATGAACACATTGCACTGCGATTTCAGATGCATTTGGTTTTACTTGGAAGATAAAAATGGGATCATGATAGATAAAACAAACCTAATTGGAACTTAAATAACCAAGATAAAAGCATGAAGATGTTGATAAGAAATAAAAGATGAATGCAGAGACTATTAATGATATCCAAGACACTCTATGCTCATGCACATTGGTTTTTTATTTATCGTAACTACCAGGGTTCAGATTCTCAAGGTAAAATTCATGAAATTTCCAATTGCTAAGGGATTGAGATAGCTGCAGAGTGACACTGAGATGAATAACGTATCTTATCTGATCATACAATCACAAAGACGATGCTTCCGACAGCAAAACAATTTAACAAAAAGTATCTGGAAGCTTTGAAAAATATTAGACTACAGCTTGTTCAAACATCGTTTTTTCCAAATTTCCTTTCAAATCAAGTCAAAAGCATACATCCCCTGTCATTTGAAGGCAAGTTTCCACCATGCAATCATGCACCACTTGCATATAAACGGGTCCACTCCTTAGCTGCAGAGTTCAAAAATATCAGGACTAAACCAACACAGCTGTCAGTGTTGTTTATTGTAAAGCTTGTGAGGAAAGTAAATTCCATGGAAACTGGTGTAAACTTAATAATTGATATATATATATATATATATATATATATTACCTGTCTCAACAGCTTCTGCTTCATTCGTTTTCCAATGCTTTGCGATGTTCTCAGAAAGTGGATCATCAGGGTTTGGAGCACTAAGAAGTGCTTGGATGCTATCAAACCCAACGTTAGAAAATTAAATACTCTCATGTCTAACATATAAAATATCTCTTCTAAATTTTCTCCTCCCAGTAACAGTTAAATCTTCAGTGGAAAATGGCAGGGGGGGGGGGGGGGAAGAAATAGTAGTAGGTTAAAATCCTTTCATGTTTAGTTCATCAGTCCCTAAATGCTAGGGATCAGTTCCTCAATCAATTGAAACATATATGCTTGCCCCCACAAGCTTCAACATGGGATTGATCTCAATAACAAGTTTGATAATATAAAACTGCAGCTCATTGTACCTCAAAAGCACAGTTCGTATCTGAAGAGCAGGACTCCATTTGTCTTTCAGAATGTCAAGGCATATCCTTCCAAGCTACATAAAAAGCTTACAGAGTTGGAGGAAAGAAACATCAAATGTTAAGCCTAAAAAAGAGGAAGAAAAGGGTAAGAGAGCCTACCTTATCGATGTTAGGATGGTATATTTTGGTCAGAAATCGAACCTGTAACAGAGTAATTATGAGAAAAATAGCAAAGACAATGCTGGAGCAAACTATGATAAACAAGTAACAGAGGAGAACTCCTGGCATAAAATACAATCTCAAGAATGTGAATCAGGGAAAGATCGCATACATAGAGCATCCCAGCTTGCATGAACCAAAAGCAGCACCACATGACCAATTTTGTAAATTAGACCATGTTAGGATATGCAGGCAATATTAGAAGGCTAAGATTGCATGATTTGTATGATTCAAGGTGAATTCAAAACTGCACCACTAACCAATTCGATTACATCAACTAGGTTAAGATGCTAGATAAACATTTACAGCTACAAGTAAAAAGATACTTGGCTTGTTTCAAAAATTTATTGTCCACATAGGACGTCACTCAGGTCTGAATTCTCTCAATTAATCAATTGGATGACCATGGTTGTTTCCAGGGCCAAAACACTCGTAGTAACAAGCTCAAGCAAATCTCTTATAACATATTTATTACAAATCCACATGTTATCATCAACCTAAATGGATAAAGAAATGGCATGGGCCACTCAATAAGTTCCCCCAACACTATGCTTATTCAACCCAGAATGTTGTCTTCCAAGTCTAACCACCCTGATCTGTACTTTTAAGAATCTCCTTTGTTAACTCAGGGCCTGTCTGGAGGCTTACATGGTTGTTAACATCAGGGCCTGTGGGATTAGTCTCGGTGCGCGCAAGCTAACCCGGACACCCACGTTAATCAAAAAAAGAAAAAAAAAAGAATCTACCTTGTTGACATGCACTTGGGATCATTGAGTGTACAAGCTATAACCCTTACCATAAACTTAGAGAACCAGTTAAAAGAAAATAAACTTAGAGAACCAGTTAAAAGAAAATAAATAAAAGAGGATGAGGTATCGTGATTGATTAAGAACCAAATACTAAGAAATGCATTAAACCATATACTAATATAAGCAAATTCAATATTACGAAAAACAATTGTGATTCAAAAAAAATCCACAAGACCAAGAACCAGGCATTTTAAACCTTAGCAAAAAATTCTCAATGATTTGTAATTCATCATCCAATGTAACATAAAAGTGAGATTTTGAAAAAGCACCACAATCGGAAAACACCAACTTGTGGTACCTTAGGCGCAGCCATTGGATATTCTTCAGGCAGAAATAATTCCAGCTTGAAAACCCCTCCTAAATAAAGAACAAAACCAAGGCACCCATCAAAACAGACAAACACAAAAAGCTGGAAAGAAAAGAGATTAACATAATATCAAGGAAAATAAAATTTTCTTTCCAGAACGCTATTAACAGTTTAGTGTCCTAAGCAAATAGCAAAATTAAACAAATGTCCAACTGCAGTCATCCCCTTCACAATAATTTATCTCAAACTCAACCCTATAAGAAGCTGAACAAACAGTTACTTCACGTTAAAGTAAAATTCTCAAAAACATACATGGGGCACCTCTAATCCAACCTACCATTCTGCAGTATCATAAATGGTAGCTTAACTATTCCTGGAAGTTCTAAGCACTGGAGAAAAGTAATTGATTGCCTTGAAAGGAAATGCAACCGCGCTTTCTTTGAACATGGCAAGAACTTTTCAGTTTTAATAACTCAGACAATGCTTTAGATACTGATGCTTAAAATGCTGAATGAAAGTAATACCCCAAACAGTAGCTGGCATCCAAGCACACCAAGTAATGAGACACAGCTAAAATTATCCATTGCATAAAAACTAAGTTGTTGAACCAAATCAGCACAATTGCCTATTCATGTCCCAATAAGCAGTTGTTAACAGCCAACACCTGTCTCCACTCTTACAAGAATCTTCACATATATGGCCTCGGTAGCACACCAATGCTCATGAAGTAATGGTTAATGTAATACTCCTAAAAAACAAGATGACTGTTCAAACATTATTTCACACTAGCCATATCACAGCGCATTAAAGTCTATCCCCCATACTGTGGATTTCCACACGCCACATGATGTAATTGAAGATTTCCAGTTCCCTTGACCTTGTTTACATTGTTATCCAACAACATGCCGCACAGTTCACACAGAATAGAAAAAATGCACTGCGTTCCCCAAAAATTCAATTTTTTTTTTTTGCTAAAAATTAATTTTTTTTTTGTGTTTTGTATCGTTTTGATGCGCTGATCTTAAAAATAATTTTTTAAAAATGAAAAAACATCATTTTGATGCATTTCGGCACGAAAAGCACTTTGAAAAGCAACCGCAACCATACTCCCAAACAAGATACTCGTAAATAACTGTAGCTGCTGTATACTACAGCAAGATATATGATTATTTAATTTTGCTAGCAAATAAGCAAATGGCCCAACCTCAAATTTTGCTAGCAATAGGTTGAACTAAATAGTAATCAATGACGTGAACCTAAAAACTTATTTAATTTTTTCACAGAACATCTGCCACATTTACATCAACTTACAATATGTAATACAAAATTTGCCTCAAATCAACTATAAGCTTTCATTATCACCAAGCACAAGCATTACTGTATGCACAAAGGGAAATACAGAAAAAGGCGTGATAAGCTATTTTTCCAGTTTCTGGTGCGCTCTCTTAATCAATTATTTTTATCCATGGTATTGAAATTGCCAGATCTTGTTTAGTTTATTTATGCTGCAAATAGTAATTACAAAAGAAAACGCAATAATAAAGGAACGATATGATTACAAAATTCCCATTTAGCGCACAGAAATTATTGACAATCCCTTAAAGAGCAAAGAGTTCAAGCATTCATAACACTACGTGTTGGGGTTGGACCCTACAACCACTCTAGCATTAAGATGACCAGCATCATTCAGTTCTGCATAAAAAGCTATTGGATTAACAAATTAAAGCGGGAGGAGACTTAAAGCACAAAATCCCCAAAGAAAGACACGAGAGTTCAGGTGCTCTAGTGATAATGCTATCAATCTCAACCAACACTACCAATTTACTCTCCCAAATGAAATAAGAAGCTAACACACTAAAGGGAAAAAGAATTTAAAGCATGATGCTCAAGAGAAAATCGAAGTTTCGAATGCTAATTTATTTATAGAGTACAAATAACTGAAAAAAAAAATTAAGCTAAAATACCTTCATACGGAGATTGTGTTGGGCCAAGAATCATGACATTAAAATATCGCATATTATCCTCCGATGGGGAAGCACTAATTCCTGGAGCTGCAGGCGGTATCAATAAATCACAAAATTAACAAACTAAATCCCATAAATAATTTTCACATTTCTTTTTCCAAAAATTACTATTTGAAGAAAACAAAATTAACATAAAAACACCATTACATAGCAATAATATTAAAAAGAAAAAGAGTCAACTTCCCACCTGGTTCACTGAGGAGACGTTGAGTTTCCTGTTAGATCACAATTATAAATAAAATCACCAAAGTTATCAGAAGTCAAAATAACGAAAAGAAACGGAAAATCTCTAAAAAATAGAGTAATAATTAAGTAATTGGAAATTAGGGAAATCAGATTCCGTTGTGGAACAGAGAGAAAGCGATGGATCGGGAAGATTGAGAAGTGAGATCGAGGACGAACCTTGATGATTCTACGAGGGAGATTACTGCTGGCCATTTTGTTCTCGAGGTCGATTGCAAACCACGCTACTTTTCTTAAGGGTTTTTTAGAGCGAGAGAGAAGAGCTTTCCTTTCCTTTTTTTGCTTATTCTCTCACGGAACACGATACGTTGAAACTATTTTAAGGCGTTGTTTGGTAGATGGCTTGCTTCTTGGGAGAGGGGGCCTTTTATAACAAGCCTTTCCACATTTTTCTTTTGAAAATGTGTTATACAATAATTTTGTTTTTTTTGGTGTGGTTGAGATTGTAATATTAATGGTGGTTTAAAATATTTTTTATTTAAAAATATATTAAAATAAATTTATTTTATTTTTTAAAAATTATTTTTCACATAATATATCAAAATAATCTAAAAATATAAAATATTTTTAAAATTAAAAAAAACATGATTTGCATCGCATTTTCAAACACATTTTTAATAAAAAAAAACTATTAAAACGAAAGTAAAAACTAAGAGATTGATAAAAAAAAATAGAAACTTTACTCATCAACTCGTAGTGAGTTTTTTAAATACAAGACATGATACATATACAATAACAAAACTTTTTTTTAATAGTATTTGATAATTAGTAAAAATAAAAATAATGAGATATAATAGAAGATGAAAATGAAATTGTATTTTTATATTCTATTTAGTTGATATATGATGACTCATAACGAAATACATGAAAGTTGATTTTACTTTAATATTTATTATCTTCAAATTTGTGATAAATTATTTATTTATCAATTTTTCTAATGTAATTTTAAAAAAATACTATTTATCTCTTAAATTTCTAATAAATTGTAATCTACCTTTGTTAGTTCTTCTTTTTTTTTTTTTTGCAATGAAGAAAAATTTAAACTCTATTTTAGTTAGTTAATTGTCTTCAATTTTTATTAACCTCATCATACTTTACCTACATCGCTGAGCTCTATAACGATACAGATTGTGGTAGTTTTTGAGAATGTTAGAACTATCAGTGCTTTACTAGTCATTGCTCACCATCTTATTGCAAATAATATTTTAGCCTATATAGTCCCAAGCCTTCAATTATTTGGAGTCATTCAATAGCCATAATATTAGTTTAATAACCGTTAGTATATCTATTGATTCATCTTCTACTTTAAAAATCACTCTCAAAAACCCATTCCAAAGAGTGATTTTTCTCTCTCACCATCAAATAGTCTGTTTGATATTGTGGTAGTGGTTGTTTTTCAAAGTGTCTTTTCATTTGAAAATACATTGAAATAATATTATTTTTATTTTTTAAAATTTATTTTTAATATCAGTACATTAAAAAGATTTGAAAACAAAAAAAAACAATAATTTAAAGCAAAGAAAAAAATAAAATAAAATTCAATTTTTTTCAAAAACGCTTTTAAAACGTAAAAACAAACGAGTTTAAAGATTTAAAGCCTACGTGCATGGGTTAGACTCGGGCCCAACCCACCTTGATTCTTTGGGTCAAAAGACAGCCCTACAAACTTTTCTTTTCTTTCTTTTTTATTATGCAGGTTGGACCCAACCCAGCCATATGAGTTGGACTTAAGTCCAGTCCATATAACTTGGTCACTAGCCCAGTCTAGTGACCTTGTTATATCATTTACAGAACATAAATTATTTCATGTTCTACATACTATTCAATAACATCAATTAAAAGGTAAGAAATCAAAGGATAATATGCCTGCAAGAGGTGTTGCTAGCGGGTGGTGCTACCTTTATAGTGTGGTGGTCAATGTGGGAGTTATTGGTGGTCCATAATGGGGCTGCTTGGGTTGCTGCACTAGAGGAGGAAAAACAATCTTGGAAGTTGTAAGAGGGGGTGTTGTTTGATAGTTTAGATGAAAAATAAAAGGGGTTAGTTCTTTTTGTAGGTTCTTTGGGTTACTCACGGTGGTCTTTGGAAGCTGAAGAAGTTTCTTTGGTGAGATTACTAGGGAAAGAATAAAATAAAATGGTGGGAATGACTGAAATAATGGGAAACTTACGGTGATGTATGGTTGTGAAGGATGATTTTGTTTTAGGTTGAACAAGATACAAGGGAAGAGGGTGTTTAGCTTTGGTTGTCCTCTAGTTTAGTACTGGGTTGGTTTGATGGCTGGTTTTCCTTTTTTTTTTTCTTAAAAAAAAGATAGTGCAAGGGTCTCTTTTGGCTTCTATTTCTATTTTTCTTCTTTTTGCATGAAATTCACCCTTATTTATAAGGTATGAAATAAGAACACGAGGTGTTTTTTAGGCATGATTTATGGCCATTGATTTACTTAGGAACAATCCTAACCGTTGACCACAAACTAACAACTTGGTACTACAAAATCAAGCTGTTAAAGCTGGTCGAGTCAGGGGTTTTATCCGTTTTATTTGCGGGCTGAAAACGTTGGTGGTGACAAGGCTGGGGATGCAGTACAAAGTTAGGGGGTGAGGATGACATGTCTTTTATCTCATTTAAGGGAGAGATGGAGCATTAAATGACCCTGAAAATAGTTTAATGGATAGCTTTTCTAGTATAAAGGTAGGAGATGATGAACAATGGAAGATGACATGTTGTCTGACACTATTATTATTATTTTTTACTTTATTGACCAAAACACATCATTTTGGTCAAAACAAAACCACACCAAACACATACCGTTTCATTTAAATGAAGTGGTGCCATTTTGGGGATTTTTACTTAAATTAGGTTATTAACCCTTTTTTAATTTCAACATTTAATCATTTAATTTATTCAATTAAATTCTCAATTGAATTTTGATTCTAAGAATCAATTCAATTTCACCCCTACCAAGTTTTAAAATGATCCCCTGAGTTTAGCTCTTTTTTCATCTTGGTTCTTGGTTTTGGATATTTTTAATTTTATCTTTAATTGACCTCCGAACTTCTAATTTCTTCAATTTCACCCATGTTTTCAATTGAATTGGGTCCTTGTCACGCATCTTTTGCAAGAAGATCATTGGTTCCAAATTTTTTTAGCTTTTAATTGACTCCAAACTTTGATTTTCTTGCGATTTTGTCCTTAATTTCACCTAATTGAGTTTGGAAAAATTAAATGTGGTCCTTTAAAATTCTAATTTTCTCAATTTAACACAAAATTAGGCTTTCAAACTTAATGTTTCATCAATTAAATTCCTAATAAAATTAATTTGACCCATTAAAAGTCTAATTTGATACTCACTGGTCTACTATAAGTTGGTGTATGTTCCTTTATGATGCTTTGATTTCTTAAAAATATAAGAAATAGGATTATATTTCTAAATCTTGCACCAAAGTTTAATATCGCGCCATGTTTGCCACCTGTTTTGAAATTGTATGGTTACGCGGTCCTCTTATACAATTTTGTTTCCTTTAGAATCATCTTAGTCTTTCAATGCTAATAACACTAACACTATTCATATTGAAGCAAATCCTTTTTTCATGAATGTATCAAACATATAAAGTTTGATTATCACTAAATTCAAGAAACGTTTGATCGCCGAGTGATCTTTTATCTATATATTTCTACTAATCTTTAGGTTGTTAATGTCTTCACCAAAGCTATGACTATAAAACAATATTAAATTGTTGTTGGTTGACTTACCAATATTAATTTAAAAGGGACGTTAAGTGTAGAAATTTAAGGTTGTTAATTCCTAAAAATCATCCTTACAAATCAACTCTTATTTAGACATATTAATGTCCTATAAATCAACTCTTTAATTTATGCAAATCAACCATTATTTAGGTAGATTAATGCCTTATAAATCAACTCTTAAATCATTGTAAATCACTCATGTAAAGTACTATATAAAAGAAGTCTCTAAAGAAGAAAATGCATATATTTCTTTCCATAAGCTTTTATGTCTTTTTGACATATAAATCAAGTATTTATTTTAATTTATTTGAAAATAACTAATTGAAGACTCATTTTCTAACACCTTTTAAGTTTGAGAGTCTTATATACCAAGTAATGACATATCTAATTATAAATTTAAATATTAGAAAATTCTATATGATATCTATTTATAATATTTGACAGTCCCATTTATGTTCTCTGTATGTTTAGAAGCAATTTGCTAACACTTTTCAAATGCTAATTAGTAACCATATAAATATAAGTATGAAAAATTTAAATGAACAAGTTATTTGACTATGAAGAAAAAACCTTTTGAAGAACTCTTCAAAAGATTAAAAAAAAACTCTAGGAAGCCAAACTCAGGATAGACAACTTTCACTAGTTTAGAAGATTACAAGAGGAGTATTTTTTTACTACAAATCCTTTGTAACTATACTACCTTAGTTGTCAAGACAAACACTCTATTTTGTATTCTACTACAGTAGCTTACTAGAACACTTGACACGATCTTCAAACTATTATCATCCTAACTGGAACATCCAGTTATTAACAGTTAACACAAGAACTCCTTAGGAGTTTGCAAGCTCTTTAACTTTTCAATCAACAATTATCCTTGAGGATTTTCTTCACACTCTACTCGTGTGTCAAAAGTATATGTTGTGAAACTCTATGTAACTCCTTAGTTGGATGTGCACTCTTGCTTCGCAATAAGTGCTACTCTACCCAATGCTGCTCTCGCTTATTTATGTTTAAGATAGTCCTTCCTTATATACTTATGTATATGATAAGGATAAGAACCTTTGATAAACATTATTTTCAAGCTTTCTAGTTTGTTATGTTTTTAATAGACTGTTATTCATGTTTTAAAAAAAGACACTTCTTTGAAAGTTATTTTCGGATAACTTGTATTTATCTGTTATATGAACTTCTTATATAATTTATCCAAAAAACAATGAGATAATCAAAGAATTAATCACACCATATCCTAAAAGATAAAATTGACTAATTCTTTATTTAATTTTGGATAAACTAACAATCTAAACAAATTAATCTTTAACAATGCAAAATAATCTTTCAGTAATCAAAGCCAATCATTTTGACATTTACAATCTCTCATTTTAGTTGATTTGTGACAAACATAATAAGGATGAATTAACATGTAATTAGTTAAGATAGTTCAATAATAAACAAATACTTAATTAAAAAATAACCGTAAGTACAATTGAAACAATGTTATTTAGCATAAGAATAGTTAATAATATTTATGCAACAACATCCTAACATTTCCTCACATGTTTCATACAAATAATTCATAACATATTCAAAGAATATTTCATGTAGCATGTTCCATCCTAACAATTTATAATATGTTCACAATGTAACTATTTTGCATCAGATATTATTATACAATTACATACATCAACTTCAAAGTGTATCAAGTATTCAACATAGAGGTTCCTATGCTACAAAAAATATCCTAGTTATTACAGACCAAAATATTCAATACTCAATATTCATTACTGATTAAAAATCAGTAAATTTTTAGAAAAAAAATTTACATCTGGTTGACTTGCTTCCTTCCTGTTTCTTATATGTATCATTTTCTTACCTTTGGTTTAGCACCAATACTACTCCTCATCATCACTAATAACAGACTAATGTACTTGTTTGATGTCCAAGTGAGTTGAACAAGTCTGTCATTAACCTACATAACTTCTGTTTCCATATATGTTAGCAACTTATCAACTGCATCAATCCTTTATTCTCACTAACCAGTAAAAATATCAAACTTGTTTGATAATACTTTTGATTATTATATTATAAGAGAGTAGAAGACTGGTTTGAGGAGTTTCAAGTTGAAAAGAGTTAAACTCTTCAGAATGTGACCTTTTTTTTATTGATCACAGCTTTAAATTTGACAATAGTTACAGCTGAAATCTTTTCATGCATCTTGATTATTGGCTCCTTGTCACGTAAGGGTACTTTGACCATGATTGTTATCCTCATTATCAACCCTCTAAAAGGCAGACTCACTTCTTTCTCAGTTGTAGCTTTTTTATATAACTCACTATGTTAATAGGAAAATCAGTAGCAATAACATACATGAACTAAGCTTTCACAACTGTAGTATGTCTTGCAATAAGCTATGAGTTTATTAGCATATTTTTTTGCTAACAGTCAGTAACGAGGTAACATAATGTTCATAAATAATCTATGTGCTTTAGCAGACCATTTTGGTTATGTAGGGTCAACAAACAAATTACTCATTTGATTTTTGGAAAAGGTTCCTTATTTTTTTTTTATTATAGAGAAAGTTAGGATTTGTGATTTCAAGTAGCTCATATAACTTTCTAATGACAGTAGGAGACAACTTACCTTATTATCTTTTCTTAAAGATGTATTCTATGAACGCAAATATGAGGTAAAAAAGATCACTTATTGAAACTTCTTTTTCACCTAATATATTTTTCTTAGAGAAGTTGTTTCTATAAGCCATCTTAACACCAAGGAAAATGAAATGGTTAGGTTTTCCAAATTGTGCTGAAGATTTAGAGGAACCAACCACCATTTTGCCCTTTTATTCTATTTATTGAATATAAAAGGGTTGTATTAGAGTCTCTTCAGGGGATGAAGTCTCTTATTCTTCCTCATTAGAAGAACTTGAAAATAATGTTTTAGATTTCTTCTTAGCTTTTATTTTATGATGACCCTAGAACAATAACATGCACTAATCAAGCAATAAACTGAAAAAAAAACATGTGTTGTAAATATTGTGCATAGATGATTGTAACAACACATTCTTTTTAATAATCTTCTTAAGAAATTTCATATCAAGATAGAATATCTTTACTATTTTTACAGAAAGGTTTAATACAAGATGGAGAGGATGAACATATATTTTTTCTTAAAATTTTCTTTTATATTTATCAGAAGATGTCAAGTAAAAATAAAGAGATTTACTTGGAAAGTTAGAAAATGAGTGCCTTAAAAAAAGAAACAAAAAGAGGGGAGAGAGAAAGAGAGATAAAGATGATTGTGTGTTTTGATGAACAACATCATTAAATTAGCTTATAAAAAATTATTTCCCCACTCACATCAAGCATCATGATATGTTCCTACAATATCTCATAAGATGACACATTAGTGATATGAAAAAGATTGACTCTTTATACCAATATTTCTCCTTTTATTTTAGTTAGGCCACATCATTTTCACATGTTTTTTTCTTATAAGTGTATCTGTAAAGCCTCAAGCTTTTATTATAAAAAGAATAATATGATATAAAAGTGATTTCTTTGGAAGGTCTAAAATAAATAAAAAAAGACCAAAATTGTTAAAGAAAAAGGAGATTTGGGCTGAATGTGAGAGATGCAAATTAAAATGAGGAGTAAGATGAATTTTAAAAAAGTAAAAGATAAAATAATAAAAAAGTTACGACCTTTCTTGGAAAAAGAGAAGAATTGTCACTTTAAATAAAAAAAGGAAAAGGGGAAGGGAGCATTCTTTTATGACTTTTTAATTCTAAGAAAGAACACATCAAAATAGAAAATTGAGAGAACACAAAGAGAGATTAGTTGTAAAAACATTACTTAAGCAATAACTCAAGAAAATAAAAAGAATTCAAGGGAATTAAAGAAACGCAAGGAGAATTAGAGAATAAAGGAAATCAATCAAGAAGTCATTCAAGAAAATGATCTTTTGTATTCAAGACTTATTGGTAAGGTGTCTTAACATCCTTATTCTCTTATTTTTTTTTTAATATGAAAGAGAAAAGGAAAAACCCTAATTTATTCTGTAAAGATTAGGGTTCATGTAGATTGAGAAAAATTATTGGCTTAGTAAAGTTTGTAATGAAAAGTAATTAGATGATATAAAAAACAGATTGAAGAAAAATCGAAGGGTAGAAACCCTAATTAGGTTCGACCAATTAGGGGAAATTTCTATGTGTAATCTTTTCTTGAATTTATACATGATTACGGTGGTATAAACATCAAGGATATGATAAAGTAAGTTTATGCATGAAAACTAAATGAAAATGAGTTTCTTGAATTCTTTATTTTTAGGGTTTTAAGTAATATTGGGAAAAAACCATGTTTCCTTTAAGAAACAATGAAATTTTATGATTAGAGAATAAAATTAAGTGTAATTTTGTGAAATATTTGAAAATAAACCCTTAGGGATGAAGATGTGGGTTTCGAGACACTATGAGTTTTTTTTTTTGGGTTTGGGGGAGAGAGGATTTATAGTATTTAGGTGTGTGTTAATAAATTTATCAATTTGTGTGATGATTATATTACTTGAATATGTAATATTTGATCTTGAAAGAAAAACTCATGATTTTAAAGTATTAAAGAATTCAGCCAAATGGTGGAATTCTTGAATGATGTATATTGATGAAGTGTTTTTTAAAATTCTTGAATTGTGTTGATGAAGTTCTTGAAATTCTTGAATTTTGGTGATGAAGTCTCTTGAAATTTTTGACTTGTGTTGATGAAGTTTCTTGAAGTTCCTGAATGATTTAAGGGTTTGAAAGGAGTTTAAGTTATTTAGGGTGATTGGATTTAAAATGATATGCATGGGTAATTGAGGGTTTGATTGGTAGAAGATGTTAAGAGGTTGATGTAATGCCTACATATCTGGCCTAATGAGGGTTGTTATAATAACTTAAGTTTGACGTGTTAGGGGTTGATTTTACATATAAAGGTAAAGGAAAGAGAGGGTTGTTACGACAACCCTAAAAGTTTAAGAAAAAAGCTAGTTCTAGTGCCTCAACTATAGAGTTTAAGGGCTATTATTGCAGCCCTAAAAATGGTCAAATAGGGGCTATTTTAGCACCTTAAAATAGTAAAAATAAGGGCTGAAGTAGAAGCCCTGATTCGGGAAGAGTTTAAGAACTCTTTGATGGCCAAAAAGTATCTAACACAGGGCTGGCTACTACAAGAAGGTAAATGAGGGTCGTTTTAGGCAGCCCCATAGCTTAATTATCTTAGAAAAGATGGGTGATTAATATGTGGAAAAGAAAACTTAAAATGTGTGTGTAATATTGCTTATATTAAAGTGTCAAGTGTTGGAAGCCTAAAACTTAATGTGTGATTATGCAACGGTGTATGTATTCATGAATAAAAAGTATTCAAATTGTTAAAAGAACATTAAGAAGTACATTTTTAATATTTAAGGAATGAATTTAATGTAAAACCTTGTGTGATACATGAGAGGTATTGGTTCCAGGACCCCAGGCAAATGAGATAAAACCAGTGAGAGGAACAAGTAGGTGTTTGTCACCTTATTCTCTTTAATTTATAACAATTTATATAAGTTTTCATTTTCAGTATTAAGATAATGAATTATACATTGTGTTGTGATGGATTGATAAACACTTATGAAGTCTTGATATGGTATTATTCTTATACAAGTGTTGTGTGCATGAAGCTGACCACATAAGTGGGGCTTGAAATGATAAGTTGTTTATTTATGTGATGTTTGAGTTGTTTATAAAAATCTAACCACATGAGTGGGGCTTAGCATGAGAAACTTAAATCGAAAAAACAAGTACACAAGATTTGTGTGCATGATAGTCAACCACATGTGTGGGGTTAAAGTCAGAGTCCTTTGGAGGACATGTTGGATGCATTTTATGAATGAGAGTTGACCACATGAATGGGGCTCTAAATTATAAACTTCAAGTTAGCTATGAGAAAATAGGGACTTGATCATAAAATTTAATGTATCGACCACAAATATAGGGGTAATAAGTAATTTATAGTTAGCCGCATGAACGGAGATTAAGAAGGTGTTGGACATACATTTTCAGCATGAAAGCTAAATGAAACAAAGATTGGTTGTTGGTTTATAATAATAAACCTCTTTAAGATCAATTTTGGAAAATAAACAAGATTCATGAAATTCATCAAACATATCATTTAATCTAGGGATAAGATGTCTATACTTTACTGTTATGTTATTGATTGCTCTATAATCAACACATATTCTCCAAGTACCATTTTTTTTATGTACTAAAAATATAGGAACAACACATGGACTTATGCTCTCTTGAATGTGCCCCTTCAACATTAACTCATTCACTTGCCTTTGAAACTCCTTTGTTTCCTCGTGATTATTTATATAGGCTGGTCTATTAGGAATAACTAAATCTTATACTAGGTCAATCTGATGTTCTATTCCTCTTATACGTGGCCATCCATTTGAAATTTCATTGGGAAATACATTTTTAAGTTCATGCCATTAAGAAACACAAACACTAGGAACACAGAGATCAAACTTGTTAGTGTTAAATTATACCTCATATAAGAGTAAAATTATAGGCATATAAGAGAAATAAGCACGTGTAAGATCACTTTGTTTTGCATAAAAACTAAGGTGTTTCCCCACTTTTCCTACACATTATTTTTTTCTCACCTTTTATTTCTTCTCTCTACTCATTTTCTCTCCATACTAGGCCATCCTTTGTCCCCCCTAATCAAAGCCTTCAAATTTATCTTTAATGACCAAAACTTTACCCTTCGGTGTTTCACACTCATAACTCATTTTATTTTCACTCAGTCTCATATCCTCGCTATTATTTTATAACAAGGCTTGTTCTATTTTCTTCAACTTTAATTGATTTTCATACAATTGTCTAGGTGATAATGGTGCAAACATGTATGTTTTCCCATCCGTTTCTAATGTATACTTATTTTTAAAATCATAATACTTGGCTTTCCTATCAAATTTACATGGTCTCCATAACAATAAGTATACAATATACATATGAACAACATCACACAAAACCTCGTCCCTACATCTCTTTAACTTCTCCACACTCATTTAACCATTAAAGCTTATATAGTGTAATATACTTAGTAGTAGTCAAGTTCAACTTCTAACTAAAGTTATGCTAGCAATATTAGTACAACTACCATTATCAATAATCATACTACATATTTTATTTTTTATGTAACATCTAGTATGAAAGATATTCTTTCTTTGTTACTCAACATCTTTTTCACTAACTTGAATATTCAAAGATCTCATTGTAACAATGAATTCACACATATTCAACATCACCACCATCTTCAAGTCTTGGTATATTTTCACATTCAGATTCATCACTAACTGACTCTACTTCTCCATCATTTCTTAAAATCATAATCCTTTTATTTGTACACTCTGATGTGTAATACCTAAGTTCTTAACACCTAAAACACTTAATCTCTCGTTTATGCTTCTACTAAACATTATTTTTTCTTTTTCCTCTATCACCGCAACCTGTTTTTTAACATATGAGGATTTGACAACTTTAGGTGCTACTATTGACTTTATTTATGCATTACCCTCTCTTTTGAAATTCGACTTCTAACCCTGAGAGGATCCCAAATAACCACTTGGTCTTACACTACCTTTTTTTTTAAAATTATTTTCCTACCTTTATAGCCATGTACAACACATCTTCCATTTTTAAATAATGTTGCAATCCAACCACATTAGCAATATCATTATTTAAACCATTTAAAAATCTAGCCATTGTGGCTTTTTTTAATTCAAAAACATTAACTCTAATTATAGTTATTTTCATCTCTTTAAAACACTCATCAATACTTTTAGAACCCAGAGATAAAGATTGCAATCTATTATATACTTTTCCTATAGTAATGATTAGGGACAAACCTCTTCCTCATGATTACTTTTATCTCCTTCCATGTGTCAATAAGTCGTTCTCCATTACACCTCTTACCTGTAATAAGTTGATCCCACCAAATAATAACATAATCAGTGAATTCAACTACAACAAGTTTTAACTTTTTTCCTCTAAATATCAATGGCAATCAAATACAAATTCTATATTCTTTTCCCAATCCAAAAAAGCATCTAGATCATTCTTTTCCTAAAATACTGGAAATTTAAGTTTTATGATACTCAAATTACAATCTAAACCATCGATTATCAAAATCCCTTTCTTGGATGAAAACTACTATCAAAGTTTGTCTTTGGTCGTGTCTCATATAAGAGATTTTTATGTGTACGGGGCTTCCTTCCATGATTAACTACATCCTCCTCCTAATCATTATCATCATTGGAGTTTTCAGCTACACTTTCATCTGGAAAAGAAAGTCCTTATCTAGTAGATCTTTTAACCTCATTTCCTTTACGACTAGGAGCATCATGTCTACTAATCATCTTAGTACTCAATTTATCCATCTTTTCTATTAAAGCCTCCATCATTACCTCTAACCTATTTTGTCTTTGTACAAGATTCTTCACTTTTGATTGTGTCACACTTTTTGATGACATTGTGAATACCTGCAATAAAGGTTAGTAGTAAAAAACAAATTCTCACACATTCCCTCACGTGTTTACACTCGATTTAATATCACCCACTTGTGTTTTACACAATTCGATCAGGCTTTTCACTCTAATAATCTTATTATGCCCTTTACCTCATTATTCGCCTACTTAAGTTCTTAAAGGTAACTTATCAAACAATCAATCAAAATAACGTAATGATTTTATAATGATAAAGAATCAAGAATCAAGAAATATACAAAACTAATCAAAACAAAACTTGAGGATAAATTTATAAATATCAATACAGCACATCAAAACTATTTAAAAACATAAAAAATAATTAATTTTAAATAAAAAATAATTTAAATTTTTTTAAAAACGTGGTTTAAACCATGCTTCCAAACACGATCTAAATATTGAATGACATAATATTAGGCAACCTAAAAGGAACAAAACAATTCATGAATCATGATGCTATGTTTCTGATTCCAGTTTCTCTCAGATGACTTGGAGTTTGAAGGAGGAAGAAACACATTGTTAATGAAGGTAGTTAAACTTGCTCAGTTGATCCCTTTACGTTTGTTGTGTCGGTTAATTAATGTGCGCGCGTGGGTCCGTTATAGAAGTTAGACGGTGCTCTTCTTGTCTCCATTGTGCGCACCGTACCGGGAGGAATTTTCAGTTTTAGAATATGGGAGGTGGGGTGGTGTGTTATGCGCTGGTTCAACGCTACTCGTTCTTTTCTGTTTGGTAGGCCCACAAGCCCATGCTTCAAAGTTGAAAACTATACCTGCGTTTATTTGTTGAGAATTATCCAGTTTTTGAGAAATTCTTTTAGGAAATAGATAATTATAGAAAAAATGTTTATTAATTGAAAATATCATGTTTTCTACATTTTTCAACTAAATTGAAACAAAAACAATAAAATGTTTTTTACCGAGCCCTCTACCATGTTTTTCCAATTTCACCATACTCAACATATATATAAACCTAGAAAACCAAGCCCTAGTTAAGGTTGATTTTATAATTGAATCGGAACAAGTCATTGATTTTATCAATATCCAACCAATTTGACTAACATTGTAATAATCCAACGAGGTAAAAAAAAAACATGTTTTATATCATCTACTTAAAATATATATATAAAAAACTATATCCATGGATTAACTCAATATAATTCACATCCAAGTACTCAATCAAGTTATGTCTTATGTTTTTTTGGTTCTTACTCAGGTATCTTCACACCTTTTTAAAGGGTGAGATTAGTCCCGTTCGGGGTTCGTGGCTGTCCCTCCTAATAAGTGCGCTTCCTGAAAATCGAACTTGTATTCTCATCCTTGCAGGGATATATCAGTACCTTAACCGCTAGACCAACACTTCATTGATAAGTTATGTCTTGTATAAGATTTAACAACTATATATGTTCTCTATTATAAGAAAAAAAAAAAAGAAAAAAAAAGATAAAGACTTTGTTTGATTCACCTAGTTTATTATGAACATTTTTTTATTTTAAATATATATAAAAAATATCTTTCTTTTTATATCAAAAAAATTCTTGTTTCATAAATATATTTTCTTTTCTTTCCTTTAGAGTAGATTATTAGTTAAGGAAAATCGAGATAAGCAAAATAATAAGACTCTAAAATTTATTAGCATTAAAAATTAGACAGTCGTGTGTTTCATCCTTTTATGTATCGTGTATCATGTACATGATTTTTATGTAATTTTTATTACATTTTGACATAAAAGAGATAAATATAATAAAGATAAAGAATATAAGACAGAAAAAAAATAAGGATAGAATTGAATTTAATAATGGTATGCAAAATAAAATGATTGTCTTTACATTATGTTTGGTTAATAATAAATAAGATAGAATAAAATATGAAAATATATATTTTTTCTTTAATATGTATTACTATTAAACTTATATATTTCAAGAAATAACTAGATATTATTTTTTTTTTACTAAAATTTATAAAATTTATATTGAGTGCTGAAATTAATAATTATATAATAACTCTAGTTATAAAACATGGATTGGCTCAGTAGGTCGACCCGGGACTTGACCGATCCAAGACCTAGATTAGTCTGGGTTTAAAAAAAACCCATATCAATCGTGACTCGATTAGGTAAAACTTGGGTAAAAAACACGTTGATTTTTTTTTTGTATAAGCAACGTAATTTTATTTAAAACATTATTGAGGTTAACCTAGGTCAACTCATGATCCTAGCCTTATCGCAAATCAATTCTTGATATGAATTTTAAAATTATAATAGTAACAATTTTTAATTTAACATATCTTAGTTGGATAATTTTGAAATTAAAAGTTTTTTACATGAATATTTTATGAATAAAAAAATATTATATTTAGAGATATGTACTTATATATTGAAATGTATAAAAATTTACTTTAAAATTATCAAAAAAATATAAATATAATTTATTTTTATATCTATATTTTTATTTCTGTCTCTTCAGCAAAAACATATTTTCATAATTCCTGCTATCTTCGTTTCTTTTAACCAATAACTAATTAAACTCTAATATCGATCTTTGTTAAAGAATTTTTAGTATCGAAATGACTCATGAAGTATCAATTTTGTGTCTAGATCTGGCTGAAATCGAAGATATTGCTGTCCCAATTTAATTTCTCATACTAAAACTAATCCTCATTATTCGAATCTAAACTTCCTTCTAGCTATCTGTACACAAGATGAGCAAAAAAGCGTACAGATCTAAACAAACTCTACCCAACCCTGGCTTAACGTGAGGAGGGGTGAGGTGTTCCTGTCTGTCTGAGAGACTTTTAACAATGGTGAGGAGGGTGAGGTGTTCCTGGCAGTTGCCTACAATATTGTTATGAGCTTGTGACTGCATGCATTTTCAACAAACCCATATATTTTACCAGTTTATCTTGCCTGCAATATTGGAGTGAATTCTGGAAGAAAAAAAAAAAGTTCAACGAATTCAAAACATGACAAAAATTTATGAACTTACATAGTTTAACACGCTCAATTATTGTACATGGTATTGTTACTAGTTCTGGTTTCAATTTTGAATGACCAATGAGAATGATCTTGAGGAACGTCCACTAAATTTCTTCAGTGTATGAACATATCCAATTTGGTTTTTTCTTTAGCTCGCAAATTGTTTCGTTCTTGTGTATGATCATGTACGTACCCTTTTTGAGCCAGAGGTGTTTGAATTCTAGATGAGATAGTAAAAAAAAATAAAGAAAATTTCCATTGTATCAAATAATTGCTATAGATCCATTGAAACACTGGGTTACAATTGTTCGATAGCTACACAATAGAAAAAAAATGGCATTACATGCCAAGTTTTATTATTCAGGTGAGGCAAAAAAAGAATTACGCCTCAACAGGAAGGAAACCCATTTCTTCGAGTACTTTTGCACATTCTGGTTGAGCCACCTTCTTCATGTACCCAAGAGCATTGGCATATCGGAGATTATCCACCACTCCAACGTTCTTGGTGAGGAGGATCCTAGCAGAATCAACGCTCTTGAATGGTTCATTGCAATCGGCTCTGGGGCTCTCCACCAACCTAACCTCACAGATATCTTCCTCGTGATCTCCCACCACAGGTAGGCGGTATGTGCCACTGCTGTCAGTTGTGCCCTCCACGGTATATGTCAATGTGCCATTCTCACGGTTGTTGCATACCAGTTTCACCTTGGCACCTGCACCATGCACGCACACACACATAAATATATAAGAAGAAGAGCTTAAATTTTGAATCAGAATTTAAAAGCGAAATTGCACATAATTTGTTAGTGCTTGTTAACAAGACCAATATATATGTATACTGATGGCCTTCTTGATATAGTAACATTGGTGCATAAAAGCTGAGCATTCGATGCCATAATATACGATAATCAAACTATTAACCACATCGTTTACCTGGAATGGCGTCGCTGATCTTGGTCTGAAACTCAACCCGGCAAGTGTCACAGTAAACCTTGCCTTCGACATCTAAGTAATCTGCAGCATAGGCAGAGATGAGAACGGAGGAGAAGCAGAGAGCTGTAGCAACGAAGGCAGCAACGGTGAAACACTTTGCCATTTTGTTCTATGATTACTCTTAGGGTTTCGATGAATTATGCATGGATTAACATTCCTTTTATAGGGAAAAGGAGAGGTGAAGCTACATGTTTTTGTGTGGTTGTTATTCAGGTTTGACTATTCCAAGGTTTACAACAGAAAATAGATCCGCACTATACGGTTTTTTCACAAAATTTTTCAAGTTTTGCCTGTTTTTTTTCCCACTAGAATAGGTAAAAGGGTTGTTTTTTTTTTTTTTTTTTAATTTATGCATTGACAGGAGAATTTCCATCTCTATCCCGTAATTAGTTAGAAATTAATTTTATTTAGTATTGTGGTATCTGAATACAAAAGGAACTATTATTTCCTTTCAGAAATCTCAAATAGTTGTCCTATTTGCCAAGATTACATTGTGGCATTCTTCCCTAACTCCTAGAGACAAATTCGAACCATCCCATCAACTGAACAAACTCATGAGCATGTCTGTGCTTTGTAATCCACTTCATTCATGTTCTTAACCTTGAGATGTCTCCACCTTCTATCGCCCTTTCCAATCTGCTAGCCGATGATCTTTTCCTCTCCTTTTTCTATTCTATAGATTCAGTTTTCATGCTGGTTTCAGGTTTTTCAAGATTAAATTTCTTGTCATGAAGGAATTTAACAAGGCCTTGGAAAGAAGCTTCTATGTCACTACTCTTCATTAATTGTCGTAAGACTTCTTCAGGGGCGACTTCAACATCCTCTATGAGTCCTTCAATTTCTTCAAAGAATTTGTGATGTTGAACCGCAAGATACTGGAAGGCTAGTTGCTTGAATGTAGAGATGGTACAATATGACATGTTAATGTGCATGTCCGTGCGACCAAGTAAAGCTGGATCAAGCATTGATTTGTTATTGGCCATATAAACGAGAATGCGTTCGTTGCTGCAAGATAACCATAGTCCATCAGTGGCTTTGAGGAACAGAGACATCATCCTCTGCAGAAATCATAAGAGCACAAAAAATCCATTATATCAATTTTAGAACTATAAAAAGAAGTGATAATACATGTTACATAGATTGAAGTCAGCAGGCCTCACAAAAGTTTCCACATCAAGCCCAAGGAAAGCATGCAATGCGAGGTTATGATTCTTTAGATTTCATAGTGGGGTTCGTCAATCATCCACTGAACTAGCTATCAAATTTCATTGTCTTAAGTGCATTATGTTTACTTGTGCATATCAGTCAAGTTCTAAATGAACACTTTTCTGGTAGAAGTTCTAACCTTATGTTCATCACAATTCTCTGGTCCGTTCTCATATTCTTGATCTAGTAGCTCGACATCGCAATCAATATCCTTGAACACCAAAATTGATTTACTGGGGACTTTGTGATTCATGATGTAGTGAATATTAAAATCTGTTCGATCCAGCTTGTAGATGTCATAATTTAAGTGATTAGCCATGGCTGCAATCAAGTCTGACTTGCCTGTGCCAGGAGGGCCACATAACAAGTACCGACGATTCCAAGCTTTCCCAATTCTTCTGTACTTTTCCTGAGCACTCATGAAGGTGTTCAAATCATCCAATAGTATTTTCTTCAGCTGTGGTTCCATTACAAGGGTCTTGAAGTTTGTTGTGTGCTCAAATGTGTCGTCCAATTCCCACCGTCTGTTGCGGAACTTTTGAAACCGTTGAACCCTTCTTTCTTCTTTAATGGCCTTTTCTTGCTCCAAAACGTATGCCAAGTACAGATTCAGCACAGTATCTTTGTGTTCCTTGTGGAAAGTTAGCTCATAGGCTCTTCTACCTGATTGCATGGTTGTGTTTATTTTCTCAATATCAAACTGCTCAACCTCTGTGAAAACCAATTTCCACCTTATTTTCACATTTCGAAAAACATCAAGAATCTCAAGATCTTTGTCGACGGCAGTTTCTTCCTCAGCCTCTCTACCCCTGATTATTGATGAGGTAACCAGAGTGTGTTACAAGAGGAAGAAGATAATGGCGGCCTTAATTCAAAATAGGTTACTGTGGCAATTTACTTTAAACGCATCGTTTTGTTATATCTTTAAAACTCATCGTTTAGATGAGTCCAATACGCACCGTTTTATTAAGGTATCCTCATTCTGTTACAAGAAGGGGAATCCAACACCAGGCAATATATAAACGTGTAACGGTCGCATGAAAGAGGCGAGAATATACAATGAGAAATGAATGAATTCCCGGAATTAAGGAACACCCGCTTGCACCTCTTCCCTTTCACTCTCACCCTCATCATCAATGGTTAAGCAAGAAACGGATCGCGTTAATCCCTCAGCTCATCGTGCAAACGAAGCCTCTGTTGCCTCACCTTATACAAATAGGTTCTTTAATTGTGTCACCCGTAACAAGCGGTATCGAGCAAACAATCCACGGATCTCCACCATGCCTCCAGAGACAAGAGCAACAGATCTTAAACGCATTGAGGACTCCATTGCAGCAGTGTCTCAGGACCATACCCAGAAGTATGAGCTGTTAGTCGATATGTTAAAGGGGCAGTCGCTGAAGTTAGATCAAACAATCGAGAATCAAGGTGGTCAGATTCATGACATCAGGAACATGATGGGCACCATGGCACAACAATTAGAGTTCACGCTGCACAAGATTTCCCAAGCTCAGGGCAGCTCAAGCAGTAGCAGGGAAAGGCCCCAGCTGCAACCAGACAAAGTCGATGTAAGAAACAGGGAAATAAGGGAAGACAGAGTGGCAACTTACAAGGTACACAAACCCAAACATTTCTTTCCAACTTTCAATGGGGGGGATGTACATAAGTGGTTGTTCAAATGTACTCAGTATTTTGAAATTGAGGAAGTGGCCGATTCTGAAAAATTACAAATAGCTTCTTATTACCTGGATGGGGTGGCCTTATACTGGCATCAAAACTACCTGAGGACTCTGGGAGATCAAAAAACATCTTGGGAAGAGTATGTCGAGGCTATTTGTTATCGGTTTGGCGAGAGACAGGATCCCTTGGAGGAATTGATGGAACTAAGGCAGAGTGGGGAATTAGAAGAATATATCCAAGCTTTTGATATATTATGGAATAAGGCTGAGATTAATGAGAAACAGGCGTTGGTGATATTCTTAGGGGGCATGGAATTGGAAATAAAAAATACCTGTCAAGATGTTTGAACCCAAAACCCTTAAACATGCTTACAACTTAGCCAGATTGCAAGCTAACACCCTCACTCACAGAAAATCTCCCAGCTACGTGCGAAAGGCTACTAGCATTTGCACTAACCCTACTGCTAATAACTCTCCCATCTTTCCATTACAAACCCCAAAGAACCCTGCGAATTCTCATACAAACCAGCCAAAACCACACCCAGGCCAATAGACAACAAATCCTACTAACAATACCTATTCAACCCCCAGCAAACCTACCAAATTTATCCGAAACCAAGAGTTTGAGGACCGAAGGATGAAGGGTGAGTGCATTCCGGTGTGATGAAAAGTTTGTGCCGGGGCATAGGTGTCGCAATAAAAAGGTGTACTCACTCAGTGTACTAGAGGAGGAAGAGGGGTTCCAAGAGGAGGAGGTGGCAGAAGAAGAAGTCATTAGCAGAGAGGTCACACCTCACATTTCCTTGGACGCCTTGGAAGGAACCGTGGGTTTAAATACAATGAAAGTCAATGGGAAAATGGACAAAACTACTGTATGCATCCTAATTGATTCGGGTAGTACTCATAATTTTTTAAACACAACAGTAGTTAGTAAGTTGCAGTATCAGCTAACTCCCATCACACCAATGACGGTTCAGGCTGCTAATGGGGATAAGATGGTCTGTAAGTTCATGTGCAAGGGCCTCAGATGGAAGATGCAAGGGATAAGTTTCCAGGCAGATGTTTTTATAATTGATCTCAGCAATTGTGAGATGGTATTAGGAATCCAATGGCTTTCCTTGTTGGGGGACATATTATGCAATTACAAACATCTTTGGATGTCCTTTGACCGGCGAGACGAGAGGGTCTTGTTGAAAGGAGAAAATCC
The DNA here is from genome assembly GCA_019202695.1 of Populus x sibirica. Taxonomy (NCBI): domain Eukaryota; kingdom Viridiplantae; phylum Streptophyta; class Magnoliopsida; order Malpighiales; family Salicaceae; genus Populus; species Populus x sibirica. The sequence goes on from JAGMVL010000129.1 coordinate 504,210, forward strand.
ACCCAAATTACAAAGCATTGAACTCAAACAGTTAAGTGCTCTAATCAAGGATCACCAGCCAGGAGAGGACTACCTACTTTATAGCCTACAGCTCGTAAACGTGGAAGAAGAGTCCAAGCTTCACAAACCACAGTTTCAGGGCATTACAGATGCAGTCCTACAGAGCTTATTAGAGTCCTACCAGGACGTGTTTCAAGAACCGAAAGGATTGCCACCCTTGAGAGATCATGACCACAAGATCCCACTCAAGGCAGGAAGTGAAGCAGTGAATCTTCGACCTTATAGATATTCGGGGCTACAGAAGGATAGTTTAGAGGGGATGGTGACGAAATGTTGGATATCTTGGAATCATTCGGACTAGCAACAGTCCTTTCGCGTCTCCAGTCATCTTGGTGAGGAAAAAAGATTCTACATGGAGATTGTGTGTGGATTATCGAGCTTTGAATCAACTCACAATCAAAGACAAATATCCTATTCCCATGATTGAGGAATTGCTTGAGGAATTGGTAGGAGCTACTATTTTCTCCAAGATCGATCTCAAATCTGGTTACCACCAAATTCGTATGGCTGCAGGAGAAGAATTCAAGACTGCATTTCGTACCCACAGTGGCCATTACGAATTTCTGGTTATGCCCTTTGGGTTAACCAATGCTCCAGCTACTTTTCAGAGCCTCATGAATGAAATTTTCAGGAAACATTTGCGTAAGTTCATTCTGGTGTTCTTTGATGACATCCTAGTCTATAGTCGGACCTTGATTGACCATTATGAGCACCTGGAGATGGTTTTGGGACTATTAAGAGCTAATCAGTTGGTGGCCAGAGCTACCAAATGTTTTTTCTGTCACACACAGGTGGAGTACTTGGGACACATCATTACTGATCATGGCGTGGCAACAGACCCTCTCAAGATACAAGCAATTGTGGATTGGCCGATACCTCAAAGTTTGAAACAGTTGAGGGGGTTTTTGGGACTGACGGGTTATTATCGCAGGTTTGTTAAAGGGTATGGAAGCATCAGTAAACCATTAACACTGCTGCTCAGGAAAGATGCTAAAGGGTGGAATGAGGAAGCTTCTAAAGCATTCAACCAATTGAAGGTCTTGATGACTAGTGCTCCCGTGTTGGCTCTGCCTGATTTCACCAAGGCATTTGTGGTAGAGACAGATGCTTCCTTGACAGGTATAGGGGCAATACTGTTACAAGAAGGCCACCCAATTGCTTTCATTAGCAAATCATTGGGTCCCAAACAACAAACTCTTTCCGTCTACGAAAGAGAAATGCTTGCTATTTTACATGCAGTAACTAAGTGGAAGCATTATTTGTGGGGCAGACACTTCCATATCCGCACAGACCACATCAGTCTCAAATATCTTCTTCACCAAAAAATGACTACCCCAGCTCAACATCTTTGGGTGGTCAAGCTACTGGGATATGACTACGACATTGAATACAAACAAGGACGAGAAAATGTGCCAGCCGATGCATTATCCAGGATTACCAGTCAAGAATTATTTGCTCTAACTACTTCCACTATTTCTACAAGCTTGATGACAGAGATCAGAAGTTCTTATGAAACCGACCCAATCATTCAGACTATTATCAAGGACCTACAACGTTCGGCGGATTCTCATCCACACTACAATTGGGTTCATGACCATTTGAACAGAAAAGGAAGAGTGGTAGTCGGTAATAACAGGGCATTGAGAAGTCAGATCATCTCCTTGTTTCACAATTCAGCCTTAGGAGGTCATTCAGGAATGACAGTGACATCTAAGACTGTAAGCAACTTATTCTACTGGAAAGGGCAACAGAAGCATATTAGGCAGTATGTGCGTGAATGTCATGTGTGTCAGAGGAACAAGCACGAGAATGTGGCCAGTCCTGGACTTCTCCAGCCCCTGTCTATTCCTATCGCTCCATTCATTGATATTAGCATGGACTTCGTGGAAGGCTTACCCAAATCAGAGGGAAAGGATGTAATCATGGTCATAGTGGATCGTTTTAGTAAGTATGCTCATTGTGTGGCACTCAGCCATCCCTATACGGCACCTACAATTGCCAGAGCATTCATGGATCACGTTTACAAACTTCATGGAACACCAGCTACCATCACCAGTGACAGAGACCCTGTGTTCCTTAGCGGGTTCGGAAGGAATTGTTCTCCAACCAGGGAGTCAACCTCCACCATTCCACAGCGTATCACCCCCAAACCGACGGTCGGACCGAAGTTGTTAATAAATGCATCGAACATTATCTACGGTGCATGACGGGGGATCGGCCAAATCGGTGGGCAAGGTGGTTGCCTTTAGCCGAATGGTGGTATAATACCAACTACCATTCAGCCACCAAAATGACACCCTACGAAGTGTTATATGGTTTTCCTCCGCCCATACACATTCCCTATTTTCCTAAGGATTCAGCAGTGGCTTCTGTGGACGAATATTTGACAACTAAAGAAGAAGTGATTCAACGAGTTAGGACACACCTTCAACTCGCGCAGAACAGGATGACTATGATTGCAAACAGGAAAAGAAGCGACCGAAGTTTTGAGATCCAGGATTATGTTTATCTTAAACTACAACCATACAGACAACAATCAACATCATTCAGAGCATCTCAAAAATTAGCAGCTAAATACTATGGGCCATACCAGGTAATTGCCAAGGTGGGTGCGGTGGCATACAAGCTCGATCTGCCTCCTTCGTCCATGATTCACCCAGTATTCCATGTCTCCCAACTCAAGAAACATGTGGGTAATCGGGTGGTGCAACACTCTCTTCCTATTATGAAGCCAGGACCAGCTCTGCAACCCCGGGCTATTTTGGACAGACGGATGATTCGGCACAACAACCGGGCGGTCACGCAAGTTCTCATACATTGGGAAGGGTTGCCACTTGCGGAGGCGACTTGGGAGTTCAAGGAAGAATTGAAGCTGCGATTTCCAGAATTCAACCTTGAGGACAAGGTTGGTTTCGAGGGGGAGCAATTGTTACAAGAGGAAGAAGATAATGGCGGCCTTAATTCAAAATAGGTTCTTGTGGCAATTTACTTTAAACGCATCGTTTTGTTATATCTTTAAAACTCATCGTTTAGATGAGTCCAATACGCACCGTTTTATTAAGGTATCCTCATTACTGTTACAAGAAGGGGAATCCAACACCAGGCAATATATAAACGTGTAGATCTGCATGAAAGAGGCGGGAATATACAATGAGAAATGAATGAATTCCTGGAATTAAGGAACACCCTGCTTGCACCTCTTCCCTTTCACTCTCACCCTCATCATCAATGGTTAAGCAGTAAAACGGACTGCGTTAATCCCTCAGCTCATCTGTGCAAACAGAAGCCTCTGTTGCCTCACCTTATACAAATAGGTTCTTTAATTGTGTCACCCGTAACAGAGTGCCCCAGTAGAAATCAGCTGCCTGAAACAATTGGTTAAACTCTGGCCTTTGATCTTTTTCTACAACAACAGTGAGTAGTTGAGTGGAGAAATGGGAAGAGAAGCTATGGAGGTTGGAGAAGTATCTTTGGACACCAGAAGGGACGAAGGCACTGGCAATTCTACGAACAAGCATTATGGAAGCAGCAAGAGTGGCAAATGCAATGATAGTTTGCCTTTTTTGAAGGGACACCATTTTCAAGGTTGTCAGCTATCAAATTATCAAATCTCAAGGCATGTGCTTATATCGGCCTCAAAAGAAAGGGTGCTTATTTAGCAAAGTCGCTTTTGCTCCTCAATCAATTCCATCAGAGATTTTTACAATTCTAGGCTAAGAAAATTATATTTCCAAGACTTTTCCATTGAGATTGGTCTTTCATTGCTATGGATGTTTCTATAGGTTTTGATATTTCCTAGTCTTGATTTCAGGGCTATTCTATTCATGAGTAGAGACGACTTTTCTAGCTTTAATTTTGGAAGTCAACATGCTTTTTAACCAGGTGGTTCTTTGGCGCTTTCAGAGAAAGATATTCTAATCTATTCAGTTAGTCAAGGCTGCATAACAACGCCATTGAAGAGTAAACCAGCATAGTTTAGTTGAAATCTGGAAGAGTTCAAAATTTTTTCTTTCTTTTTTTGGAAAAGAAGAGTTCAAATTTCAAGGGTCCAAGTTTATGAGTTCATTTGGCCGCAAATCAAAGGAAATCTGGGAGAGAGAGGTCTATGGTAGAAAGTCCCTAAACCATGACACATGACAGGATATCGTCTGAAATCCGGTCTAGTGTGCCTCCATATTGGTGTTTTGTCACCGGATATTGGGAAGATAAAAAATGCAGTGCTTGTGTCTCTGCCTAAATATTTGAAAATGTTATCATGGCACTCTATGTTGCGAAACCATGGAGAGACAGCTTTACTGTTTGGTGATTCAAATCACTTAATTAGCTTGAACTGGATGCAAGATAAAAACGTAAATTGAATGTCAGAGAGAAAATCAAACAGATATCAAGGCACATCAAAGAAAGGAAAAAAAGAAGAAGATCCATTACCCTTTGGATTCTGGGCTTAAGCATTAACCATGGATAATGAACCCGCCTTCAAAATCAGTGCTTAATAGACTCTCACTGGGTTGTTTATGGCCAACTATCCCAACTTGATGTCAACAGCTAGCATCTATATAGACTATCGAAGATACTCACGAATTGGATAATCAATGTAATCTAATATGGCACAAAAAGTTTAGGGAAGTTTTGAGTGATCTTCCAACCTAAAGGTTGATATAACATCATATGGTAGTTGATTACATGTATGAGAAGAGCAAGTTAATTAACAACAACTCCTCTGCTTTTGTGCTTCAATGCCCATAACTGATTCTAAGCTTTGAACTTGTCATATTCAGCAATCTTGTTGTGAAGAAATTTGATTAGGCCTTGGAGGGAAACTTCAGCATCGCTACTCTTCAGAAGCTCTCCTGAAATTTCTGCAAGAGTAACTCCAACCTTCTTTATAAGACCTTCAATCTCCTCGAAGAGTATGTGATGGGAAATATTGAAATGGTTGAAAGCTATTTGGTTGAAAGCAGAAATGGTGCAATATGGCATGTGAATGTGCATGTTCATCAGATCAGGAGTCAACAATTCTGGGTCGAGCATGTCTATGTGATTGGTTGTGAAAACAACAATCTGTCCATCTCCAGCGCACAACCGAAGTTGTTTAAGTATATCCGAGACCTTTACCTGATGGTGTAATAATAAGATAAAGTGTACATCAGATTTTTATTGATCTAAAAGCTATTTTCAAACATGAATGTGCAGATTGGTTGTCGAAATCATCTGTGTTCAAATAGCTATGCATTGAAGTATATTGATTCTCACCTTTTTTTCACCTTGGTTTTGTGGCTTGATAGTGCAGTCTATATCCTCAACTACGACTACAGTTCGACTGGGCAGTCCAGGGATCAACCAGCGCTCTAAATAATCTGGATTTTTGTCGAATTCTGATACATCCAAGTCATAGATGTCATATTTTAAGTGATTAGCCATTGCTGCGGTCAAGCTTGACTTGCCGGTGCCAGGAGGACCGTATATCAAGTAACAACGTTTCCATTTTTTGCTAGAATTTCTGTAATATTCCTCTGCGTTCATGAAGGTGTTCAAATCATCCAATACTTCTTTCTTAAGCTCCGAATCAATTGCAAGGGTCTCAAAGGTAATTGGGTGATCAAAATTGAAGGTATATTCTGAGACTCCAGATGCAAAGTCCACTGGATATAGCTTGATTACCTTACTTTCTTCTCTAATAGCCTTGCCTCGCTCCATAATGTATGGCAAGTATGAATTCAACACCATCTGTTCATGTTTCTTGTTGAAAGTTAGCTCATAAGATTTCATATATTTTGCATGTCTACCTTGATCCGACATTTCATGTTTTAAAATCAATCTCCATCTTGCTTCCACGTTCTTAAGAATATCAACTATCTCTTCATTTATCTCCAAGTTGGTTACCAATCTCTTCATATCCTCATCCTTTCTCACTTTTAGTCTGCTTACAGAGGAGCTGACTTCACTGACCAAATATGTATCAACAGCCTGAAATTCTTTGTTAAGCAAGTCGTCCTCTTTGTGTTCCTCTATAATGACAGTCTTTCGACGAGAGAAATAGGGAGAAGATTTGTAGTTGGAGGTGAAGAAGTGTCTTCGGACCTCGTAAATGGTTCGGACAAGAATTGCAGAAGCGGCAATAGAAGCCAGCGTGGTGAAAACTTTCGATGTATCTTGGCTCTTTAGAGAGGATAACATTTTTGTAGGTTCTTGTGATGCTAGATGTGGTACTAATGTATTATGATGATGTAGTTCTTCAAGAAAGCTGTATATTGGGGTTAACAGAGGTTTGCTTTGCTTCTCTTTTAACAAATCTTCCTGCTAGCAAGCAATGACTTCTATAAAGAGCCTCGTAACTGGAATTAAAAATTTGTCATGAGTACTTTTCCTCTTTGTATTAGGACTTTGCTAGTTCTTAAGACAAGATTCCAGAAATTGATAGGTCCCTTGGAGCTATCCTGGAAGGATGCGTGCCTTAATACCTTACTGCATGCGGCAAAGTTCATAAACATGAAGTGAAGTTGACACCGTACCTCCTTGGTTTTCCCGACTTGTGAAACTTGACATATTCAAGGACGCTTTCTGGGACGATGACAATGGAAGAAATGGTGGAAATAAGGACACGGATTATAGGATCAATGGTTGAACAAATGTATTGCTGCATAAAAGTCCAAGTTTGCTGGCTAAATACTCTTCAACTAGAATAGTCTTCGAAAGGCAGAGACTTGGAATTATCCTTTCAGAATTTCAGTGCATGTTCTTCTAGAAACATTTGTTGGACAAGCCATGACCAGTACAGAGGATTGGTAAATTAGTCTTATGGGGAGTTTTCTTTCTTTTCTTAGCTTGGCTTTATAAAGCTCACTGAAGGATTCATGAAGTTTTAACTTCAGAATCTTGATCACATAACAAACCTTACATTAAGAAATTCCTGGGGGATGTTGTCTCTCCAAAACATTCCTAAGACAAAAACAGTTCTTTCTATGGTAGCAGCTTCAGCAGTGCTGATTCCAAGCATTGTCAATCTCTGCATTCTTTATCGTCGTTTTTCTTCTCAAGTCACTCTTGTCGTAGAAGGATATGAACAAGAGCAGTACAACGAAGAATTATTTGTGGCTGCTGAAACTTTTTTGGGCACTAAATTGGCATCATCCATTCGACGAATAAAGGCAAGCAAGAGAGAGAGAGAGAGAGAGATAGAAAACCAGAGATTGTCATTGACATAAATCAAGAAGTTGTTGATGTTTTTGAAAATATATAAGCTAGTGCCTGGTCGTATGGACATGCACATTCACATGCCATATAATACCTTCTCTACTTTCAAGCGATTAGCAGCCAGATATTTAGACATCTATCACTCTCAGCTCCTCAAAGAGATTCCAGAGAAAGTTGAAGCCAACCCTGCTAATGGAATCAAATTTAACTGCCCAAAAACTACCCTCCAAAAAAATAAAAAAAAACTAAAAACACCTCAATAAAATTCAAAAACCTCCAGCTTAGCTTAGACTACCACACCTGAGCCCAACTTCAACTAATATGCATAGGCTCGAGCATTATATCTCGAGCCCATGTTAAGCATACACCCGGGCTCAAGCATGGAAGCTCGAGCTCACCATTTGGGTACACGCTCAGCATATTAGACATGTAAAACCTAGTTGGTGCTAGGCGTGCACCCCAACACCCTCGTGGGCTTAGGTTGCCATGTCCAAGCCAACACTCATTTGATAATTTTTTTAGGGCCCCATACAGGTCTCTTAATATTTTATATTAATCTAATATGTGTTATTTTAAATAGAATACAACTCAAAATTTCACAATGATAAAATTACACTTTAGCCATTTCTCTCCACAAAAAGCATGGGCTATAAATATATCATGAATCCTTCAAGTCAAAGGTTCACGATCTCTTCATTCTTAACACTTTCAACATCCATATTTTCAGAGCTTATCTCTTTAAAAAATCATTGCACTTTTCTCTTTATAAAATTATTAACTTAAGTATTGAAAAGTTCTCACATCCATCAAAAGAGACTTTTTGTAAGTATCAGCTACAAATCACTTTAGCTCACCAGGCACCATCTTCCACTAGCTACCAATCACATGGGCTTTCCATATCAAGCCATCAGACACCTTGGCTAGGGAGAATTGATCAGATTACTTGAACTAGGAGATCAATCGATTATCCAACACATTAGCCTTATTCTTAAGCATCTTAGATTTTGGGACTAATTAATTGGCGCCATCTATGGAACTGATAAAAAAGGCATCAATTTCTAAAACTTATTTTTGACATTTCCAGGTCATTCTATGGCACACAACCAAGACATACCTAAGTCAAGAAGTAAAACAAATCCATTTGTTACCAGAACACTTCTACCCAACCAAACCTTCAATAACTCATCAGTCAAGTGAAACTCCTCATTTAGATCGTGTTGGCAACCCAAGGGCAAAATCAAATCTTGTCACCACAACAAGTCTTGACACCCTCAGCAACACATAACGCCCCAGCACCACAGCCACCAACCGCACCAAGCGCTCGTTAACAATTACACTACCCAAAAGAGACTAAACAAAATGACATTCTTAAGAATCCCTCAAGAGGTCACTCGTGTTATTGTGATACTCATGTACAAAGCTAGTACTTCGAACATACTTCCCTTAGCTACCATGAGATGGACATCAGTTACCATAACTGTCGTTCCATGCCAAACTCTTTAGGCTCCCAAGAGCCTAACAAATAAAGAATTAAGAAACAATTTGTACATGAACATACCTAGAAGAATGACTATAACCCCCATCAGTGGAGGGGTTCTTTCTTGTCCAAACGAGTATTGAACATTTGACTCCCAATGGACTATATTTTCATAAAAATGAGTCTGGACAATTATGATGCTGTGGCTGACCCGAGGGAGCATGTACATAATGTGCATGGTAGTTTAAAGTTGGTCATCCAGTACAATGACTAAATGTGAAAAATTTTCCTCACAACCTCCCGGGGTCTACATGTGTTTGGTACAATAATTTGGAGCTAAGCTCCATCGAAGGGTTCAATGACTCTGCGCTAAGCTAGTGGCATGCTTCAACATCAGCATACCCGCCAAGAAAAGCTCTATGATGCTATTTAGTGTTACCTAACAAGAGGGCGAGTCTATCTGAAGAGGTTTAATGAAAAGATGCTCAAGGTGGAAGAATTGCCTTAGTCAGTAGCCTTAGAGACTTTAATAAGAGGGGTAAGGGAACATGCCCTCTAGAGAAAACTTTATGCCTTTCTAGACAGAAACTTGTTCAAGGTGAAGCAAGTCATAAAAAATAACATACATGTGGAAGAGGCTGATTTGCTATGATATGGGTCTCCTTATTTTTACAAGGAAAACCAACATGAGAGACCTTTCAAGTAAAATCATTCTCCTAATATAAATAAAAGCTTAAAGAAGAACCATGAGGGATCCATCCATGGGCATTTGGTGTATCCTAAGGATTTATAACTCTCTTGAATCAAAATAGAATCACTCATTTAAAGTTATCAAGGTAGTTAAACCAAACATCTTAGCGCCACCTCCAAGACATGTTCCTCTTAAAAAATCTACATACATATCACTTAGATCATCTCAGGATGTATAATAGAAATGTAAGTTTATTTTTTAAATAAAAATAATGTATCTCTGACATACATTTTCTAACTACAAACCTCTAGTGGGGCTTTCAAACACTTTTCAAGGAATGGGTTGACTCTGTCTTCTTAGTGCAATATCATCACTCTTTTTGAAGGGGATTGACTTGGTTTTTCTAGGGTAATAGCCCCACAATCTTCAAGGGGTTGGTATGAGATCTCTATATTGCAATAACATCATTTTTCAAGTGATGTCAAAAGGCCTTTCACTAATTTTTTAAGGGTTGAACTTGGATCCCCTATTCTCCAGTGTAGTCTCGGACTGGTACATTCTCTAAGTGATGCCAAAAGACCTCTCATAAAATATTTAGGGGTTGATCATAGATGCTATATTCTCCAGTGTTTTCTCAGACTAGCACATTCTTCAAGTGATGCCTAAAGGCCTCTCACCAATTCACCAAGAGTTGATCTCGGATCCCCCATTCTCTAGTGCAGTCTCGGACTGACACTTTCTCCAAGTAACGCAAAAAGGTTTTTCACTAATTCGCCAGGAATTGATCTTAGATCTCCCACCTCTCCAATGCAATCTCGAATTAGCACTACTCTCTAGTGAAAAGCTTTCATGTCTAATGTCATCCTAATGAGGTTACATACCTCTCACACATCATTGATCACTTTTTAGGTGGGGGCTTGCAAGCCCCCACGCCATCACTAAAGAGGCTACAGACCTCCCACTCTTCGGTGAGACTTTTTTTTAATTTATGGTTTTCATATCTAATATCATCATAGGAAGGTGACATATCTTCCATAATCCAGTATGACCACTCTTCAAAAGATGGACTTGGTTTCTCTGGTGCAATAGAACCACCTTCCATTGATTCATCCCCTCCGCACCTTAGAAATTCTTCTGAGTATGGGCGTTGACATGGGCTCGCTCCTCTCTGCCCTTAAAAAAAAATTAATATGAGCATTGACATGGGTCACCCTCCTCGGGTTCCCCTTGGTCTTTTAAAATATTTTCTAAGTATAGACTCACTCTCCATGGATTTTCACCAGCCACTTAGATATTTTTTTAAGTATGAGTTTCTTCTTTATAAGTTTCCCCTAACCTCTTATAAAAACTTTCTAAGTATAAAGTCCTTTATATCTCACCTCACTCTCCTAGGAATATTTCTAAGTATGGATTCCTTTATGGTTCCCCTCTATATACTTTGAAATTTCTTATAACACGATGCAGGTCTCTACACACGGGCTTTCTAGTATATTACTCTAGGTTTCCACCCCTATTCTTATATGAAGAAAGTACGATGAACTCGTCATGGTAACTAGATATTTTTATAAGTCTTTGCAGAGTAATACCACAAAGACTTGGAGGGCTATTAATGGATCTAAGTTTAATGGGCCTAAATAATCCCCTTAAAAGCCCATAAGAACCTCAAAAAGGTCCAGAAACATCCTCATGAGCTCAAGGTACCACGCCTGAGCTAACTTCTACTAAGGTGTATGGGCTCGGGCTACCATGTTGGGCATAAGCTCGAGCTCAAACATGGAAGCCCGAGCCCACCATCAGGGCACATGCCTACTACTGAGTATACACCCAGCATGTTGGGCATATGGATCCAAATTTAATAGGATAAAAAAAAACTTTAAAATGTTCCAAAAACATCCTCTCATGGAATCGAGCTACCACACCCAAGCCTAACTTTTACCAATGAGCATATGCTTGGGCATGAAAGCCCAATCCCACCATCTAGGTGCACGCCCACTGTTGAGTGTACACCCAGCATGCTAGGCATGACACACCCAGCTAGTGATATGCGTCCCTACCTAACTAGTGATAAGAGTGACGCGCCTGTCTTTACTGGGCATATTTCCCAGTTGGTGTTGGTCGTGCACCATAGCACCCTTGTGGACTCGAGCTACCACGTTCGAGCCCAACGTGTTTGAATCCAGACAACGCACCTGAATCCATTTTTCACTTCTAATTGGCTCGAGCATCTTGCCCGAGCCCAACACTCCCTTTAGAATTTTTTTTAATACCCCACATGGGTCCCTTAGTATTTCATACTAATCCAATATATATTATTTTGAGTAGAATACAAGTCAAAATATCACAAGGGTGAAATTACACTTCAACCCCTCTTTTTCATAAAAGGACAAGACTCGTGGACTATAAATGCACTATGAATCCTCCAAGCCTAAGGTTCACAATCTCTTTATATCAAACACTTTCAGCATACATATATTCAGAATTTGAGATATCATTGTACTTTCTCTATAAAATTATTAACTCAAGCATCGGAGAATCTCTACATATATCAAAAGAAATCTTTTGCAGATACTAGCTACCAGTCATCTTGACTTACCAGACACCACCTGGGCTTTCCATATCAAACCATCAGAAATCTTGGTTAAGAAGAATGAATTAGATTGCTTGAAGTAAGAAATTAATCGATTATCTAATACAACAATCTTGTTTCTAAACATCTTGAATTTTAATACTCCTAGAAAGATCATCCGAGAGATAAGTCAAAGCACTAACTCCCTCCAAAACATCGCTAAATTCCTCCAGGGTAAGAATTCAGAGAAGGATGAGCACGAGAGCCACATGAAAATTGAAGCTGGCGAGATGGATACCATCTAAAAGGCCGCGACCAAGAGAGGTTAATATAGCTAATAGATTTTACTTTTTGGATTGTGTATAAGGTAATAAAGAATCATGATCAAAATCAAGAGAACGCAAAATCCATTGCTGGATAATTTTGCTACCCATTTATATGCTTTTTCTTTTCTTTTCATCGTCAGTATCGATTCGAAATTTAAATGAAAATCGTACATGTAGCAAGGACTTCCTGATTCATCCAAAAGACAAAGCAGCACTAATGCAGCACCAGTAAAGCTGAAACACTTTCATCATCCACCAAGAAGCTTTCACTACACAGATGATATTATCTAGCAGAATTATCCATGGACACTTAAGAAAGTTACTCGGCGACTGGAACAATAAGCTGAGATAGACCTCACCGTCTCTAAAATGCATTGCAAGCATGAAAACTCTATTCATAAGTTTATTTCTAGAAATCCACCGAGATCTCCAACATGATATCCTGAAGAGATGGTATAATCACTGAATAAAAGATGAATTCTTTACCCAAAATAACCAATTGAAATATAATTGGCCTGCAAGGAAATATGAAAAACCAGCAATAATCGTAGGCCATCCATATTACAACCCAACAAATATTCCTGCTAATTCATAGTTGACGGACAAAGAGACTAACACCAAGTGACAATAGTAAGGTACAACAAATGAGAAAATCTCAAAAACCTCTCTTAAAGTATAGCAATGACACAACAATGTGGGAAAATCATCCTACTCCCATTCACTCATCAGAGTTCCAGTCGCATCATCACTGCACAACAAAAGAATTCAATGAATGTTCATAGATCTACAAATCCAAATATATGGTTCAGAGAATAGACAATTCACAATAGGTAAATGACAAACCTCAGCATCTTCACCCCCACCAGCTCTTGCAGAGGTTTCCATCTTCTGGTCTTCTGTCAAAATAAGAATTCAGCTAAGTCAACTGTCCACTAAGAACCTACAGTATACAAACATCTGTAATCATATGTGCACAACGGACAACTCATGCTTGCAAAAGGTTCAGGTTAAAGAAGATGTCTACTAAAAACCACTGTGATTTCTTACAGAGAATCTGAAGCATTTTGTACCTGTGAACTCAAACAATCAAATGCACATAGATTTTAATTGGTCCATGGGCCATCACTTTTCAATTTTGCTCTGCTCATTTGATTTAGTAAGATACTACTAAACCCAAATGCTCCAATTAAAAACAAGAAATCATGAATAGTCCTTGCAATGAATGCAGCATCTAAAGAATTCACAAACCTCATAACAAGACAATGTCAAGTATATCAATTTTTCCATTTATTTGTTTATTGTTATGGAGAAAGAGTCTAGCGAAAATGGGATTTCAATACATTTTAGACTGAGTCCAGTATTATACTTAATGGAGAGAACAGACTGAGTCCAGTATTATACTTAATGGAGAGAACAGATCAACATTATTCTTCATAAAATAAAATGAAAATTTAACCCTTTCAAACTTTCATGCATTGAATCGACAGATACCTCCATCCTCAGGAATATCAGAAGTCCACAGAGTGAGGTTGTCCCTCAACAGTTGCATAATCAAAGTGCTATCCTTGTAAGACTCTTCACTCAGGGTATCCAGCTCTGAAATAGCTTCATCAAATGATTGCTTCGCAAGATGGCAGGCCCTAAGAGACCCCAAAAATGCAATAAGAAATTATATGTATAAGCTTTTCCAATACACAAATAAAATTATAGTCTAGAGCTTTTCCCACATATAAGCAATCACATTCTGCATACCGTTCTGGTGAGTTCATAATCTCATAGTAGAACACAGAGAAATTAAGAGCCAAACCCAGTCGAATGGGATGGGTGGGAGATAGATCTCTTGCTGCAGTTGATGTAGCAGTCTGCAAAAACCAACAAACATGCAGAACTAATGATATAGTCAACCTTATGTAGATGAATAAACTGATAAGGAAGAGGGGAGATTAAAGGAAAACAAGGGTAAAGGTGGCAGATTTAATGAAAAAGAAGCACCATAGAAAATTGGCAGAAAATCAAATGGCCATAACTAAAGAATGCTCCCATGGGAAAAACACATCAAAACACAGCTGTACAACGTTTTATGCAAGTGAAAGCAATCCCTGATCAATTTAACAGTAAACAAAGACGTTACAGCAACCTAAATGCAAGTTTCAATACCATTCTCCTTCTAAGAAATAACTAAAGAGACACAAGAAAATATATGTCAAAGAAAGGATGTAAAGCCTGGGGTTTTCAAAAATAGGTTGCACATTAAGAAAATTCACGTTTCAAGATAATCCAAACAGCAACAGTGCAAATGTCTGGGAGAGAAAAGAACCATCTGTGACTCAGTTTAGAGCAGATGAGTGCTTAAAATCAAGTCAAAGCTCTCAAACCCTAGAATTTAATCATGGCATCAAAGGAAAACAGAATAAAAAATAGGCATACATACCTCATATGCCTTAAGTGACTGATCAGCTGCCTCTTTCCTCTCATTACCACTCTTGAACTCTGCTAGATACCGGTAATAATCACCTTTCCTGCACCAAACCCAAATACCTTCATAAATTTCACATGACAATTTAAACCACTTCATCTACATAAACAAATTAATAAAATCACAAACAAATCCACCCTTACATCTTATGGTAGAACACAGAGGATTCCCCAGGTATAGATGATGGAATGAGATGCTCATCAATCACAGTCATGATATCATTGCAAACGCCAGTTAACTCTGCCTCCACCTTCTTCCTATACTCTTTGATCCTCTTCACATTTGTTTCATTCCCTTTTGACTCCTCCTTCTGCTCAATTGATGACAAGATTCTCCATGATGCCCTCCTCGCACCAATCACATTCTTGTATCCCACAGAGAGTAAGTTTCTCTCCTCCACTGTTAATTCAACATCAAGTTTCGCCACTTTCTTCATGGCATCCACCATTTCTACATGCCATCACACAATAAACTATCAGTTTTCTAACAACTTTCAACAAAAGTATCAACATCATAAATTTGTTTCTTTTATTTTTTTGAATTTCCACTAGAAATTAATTTCGATGAACAGAAATAATTCCGTTTTTATTTTACTTTTCACCTATGTAATCACAAATTAATTAGTTGATAATTACTGAATCAGCAATTACTAAATTTCCTCTATTGTTAATTTTTTTTTAAAAAAAAGATCCTAAATTTAAGCACAAAAACCTACATTAAAAGACATAATAATAGTGAAATTAAGAAGAAGAAAAAATCACCATCAAAGTAGTTGCAAATGAAAGAAGAAATCAATCAAAATAATTAAAATCCGTAGCCTTAATTAAACGTGATTAACTTATAATCTCCCAAAAAAGAAGACAAATATATTTCAATAATTTTTTTAAATCAAAAGTAATAAGTATTGAAATGTAAGTTAAACCTGTTAATCAATCCATAAATCTACGATCGGTCATACGATTGAGTTCTATAATGAGCAAAAACATAACGTGAAAGCACAGATCTAGAGTGAGAGAGAAAGCACAAACACGCATATAAATATATCTAGAGGGAGAGACTGACCGTCGTAGCGTTCAGCTTGCTCGGCGAGCTTAGCGACGTAGACGAAGTTCTCGCGATCCTTTGATGAATCCATGGCTATTTCTGATCTATCTCTAGAAAATCAAACACAGTCCGTTCCTCTCTTTCTCTCTCTAGAAAAAGCAGCTAGCTATCAAAATGAGCCGGACGGAGAGAAAGAAAAAGGAGGGTGGAAAAAAGAGAGCCTGCTTTGTCTGTCTTTCCTTGGTGTTTTTTTTCCATTAGCGAGGAAAAGGTATAAACAGCCCCCTGAATATTATATACACTTTCATTTAGGCCTTCTATTTATTTATAATTTCAATTGGTGCCCTATGAGCTTTTTTATCATTCTAGAGGTCCTTCTTATTGCCATACTCATAATATAAGTGCACCGTCTTGTGTTTTGCATAATTTATAAAAAAAATATTAATAAACCTGATTTTTAAGCTAATATAATAATTAAAGAATAAACATTTGGATAATTTCTTAAGAAAAAAAATATTAATATCATAAGAATTTCATGAGGCAATGATTGCAATGATTAATTAGAAGAGGACCTAATTGAGAGAAGAGACCTAAGTGAGCATCTTTCGTTGATTTTATCGGTGACGTGGATTTTCCTGTGCCGGTGAGGACATGCAAGCTCGGAGTCAGCTTGTGGGGTCGGAATGATGGCTGAGTAGAAAGGGATGCGTGGGTGCCACGTCGGCATCTAAGCATTTGTGAAGCTCACAGTATACATCGACGAGATAACCCCCTCCCGCAAGGACAAAAATTGATTTTAGGAAAAAATGCAACCCTTTCGACAAGAAAGAAGGCGTGCAAACCCAGAGGAAGAGAGAAAAGAAACAAAGAATGGATCAATGGGATTAAGATACCGTCACGTGCCACCCTAAAGTAAACGTCAATTGAGCTGATTTCACCGATACCAGGGAACGTCACCATAGAGCTGCGAGAAAGTCATACTCTGAATGTGGTAGCCTTTCTGACTAGTGTGATGGGTTAACCTAGTCTTATCAGAATTGTAACACCTTAATATTTGTATGCACTGTAAGTTTTATTTCTTGTAAATAATTATAATTTTTGAGGTGATTTTTTTAATAGTTTTATGAGAATCTACCGAAATTTTAACAAAATCTTTCCTACACCAAAAAATCCTAAATTATCAAAAAATACTTATAATACTTTATTATATTCATCAAACAAACCCAGTTATTGTCCAACCATCCTAGACTTATTATTTCACAACACATCTCATCATAATCATTATAATTTATTTTAATGTCATAATATGTATGTAGTTATAATATTTAAGATTCAAATCAAAATCTATAATCATAAATTATCTGATACTATTAGTATAAGCTACAACAAAAGCATAAGTATAACACCATGCACTATTTTCAAGTATATCATATCCAAAATATTATAATAACAATCTTACAAAAGAAAATGTTAAGGTATGGAATACCTACCTACGGTCAAAGATTCCAGAGTATCTCCCTGCTGCAACACAACTCAAAGCCTCTCCTATATCAACAGGCATATCAAATATTCTTCTTATATTTGTTACCAAACAAATTCTTATTTTCAATTTTTTTATATATTGCAATATCATTAATTCAAATTCTCTAAAACCCTTCATGCTCACTTAAATCTTTATTCAAGCATCTAAAGTCAATTTACATAACATTTATGTTAACAAAATCTCTGACCGTAGAACGACATTTCAATAAAAATCTCAAATAATAATTCAATTATTTCAAAAATCATTTCCCCAAATTAATATACATTAATAATTTCACTTAATTACATGCAATTATACATCATGAGCCCAGCTTCCTCTTTGGCCGGCCACTTGGGTTCTTAAGGACACTATATTTTCTTCATCAATTCTATTAAATTTAACACCCAACATAACCTAATCTAATTAAATTTGATCAATTCATAGTCAATTTGTATTTTTCCTAAAATTCATGATTTATACCTCAAATGTTATTTGAATGGTATGAAATTGTTAGAGTAGGTTCAAATCAAAATTAAATTGTAAATGTTATTCATCAATTTACTAGATGTTATTCAAGTTTTCGAATCTCAACCAGTCAAAAAAATTTCGAATCCTTTTTTTTGCTTCTTCGCTGTCGTGACTGTACAACCCCTCTCCTTAATTATTTTGCTTCTCTTTCCTTCTTAATCAAGTGTTTAGAGGTGTTTGTATGTGTTTCTCTCAATTCTTCTCTAAATCCCTTGATTTTCTCTTGGTTTCTCTAAGATTTTGGTGAGAAAAATTAAAAATTTTGTCCCTTCCCTTTTATTTGTAGATGTTGGCTTGGAGACAAGAAAATCCCTCATTTTTATACTCTTTTTTAGGGTAATTTACCATTTTGCCCTTCCTTAAGTATAAAAGGAATTTTTTAAAATCTTAATTTAACCCCATTTTTTTTTGTTGGGAGTTTACATCAGTAAAAAAAACAATGTCATCTCAAAAACTTTTTGAAAAAAATCAAAATAAATGGCAACTTGAAAAAAAAAATGGAGCCAAATTAAATCATAAATGCAGTGCCTGGTCGAGTTTGAGCCTACTAGGATGAGCAAGTTATGTCGAACCAACTCTAACATGGTTGAATTTTAAACCTAAGCCATGCAAGGAACCACATCACAAGGAGAGGTAAGATCAATAAAAGGAAAAGAAATTGTGCTAGAAAGTTATTTTATTGGGATTCAATTTTTTATTTTTCTTTTTCCAAAAAATTTTTAGACATAAATAAATAAAGATGTTAAATAGCATGACGTGATTCTCGATTTAATTTTTATTTATTATTAATAACTTTTTTAAACATTTATTAACATATATGATGATTAATTAATTTTATTAAATATAAAATTAAGTTTTCAATTTGCATTTCAAGTTTTTTATCGTCTGAAAAAATAACAATACTCACATGTTTTTTTATTCTAGAATTAACTTTTGATCCAGACCGCAGAGCACAACACCACGGCTACTTAAATCTTAAATTTCAATCCGGTCGTTCATTCTTTGACTGATATTTATGTATTAGGTTAACTTTTATTTTAAACTTTGATCCCGAAACAGACGTGATCGAGTCTTCATAAATTGGTGTAAATGTGACATAACAATTTGTTTTGTTAGGTGTATTCCGACGCAAAAATCTAGTTGGGTACACATTAGCTCGAAAGATCTCCTGCTTTCACTGTAGCATAAATATTGTTCATCATCTTACCTACCACTGAATTAAAGTAATGATTTAAAAAAAATTAATTTGATTATTAAATTTTTATTCTGAAAAATTAATTTTTTTTTAGCCCAAATTAGTATCTAACTGCATCTTTCTTTGTGAGTAAGGGTTAAATTAAAAAACTGATGACTGAAATGAAAAACTTAGGTAAAATAGATGGCATATTTGAAATTTATCTGAAAAGCTCATTTTAATTATCTTTTTTTTTTGTTATTAGGTGATCGGTCCTTTTAATTTTATAAAATTATATTTTGATGTCAAACTTTATTTTTCTCATTTTGTCTTTTTATAGTGGGAAGAGAGAGAAGCGTTTTCCGGATTCCAGTAAAGAAAAAAAAAAAGGTTGTTGTTAGCAATTTTAGCCACCAAAACAGTTAATTTTTGTATCAAATGATTTTGTATAATGAGGAGGATTTATGTTAGGTGTTTTTTTACCTTTGAAATGTTTGAGAAAACAGACCTGAGCTCGGAAAGATTTTTTGTTATAGGTTGATTTCAAGTTTTGAGGAGATTTTTTGCCTTTTATGGAGGCTATGAATTGATTTAACAAGATTTATAGGGTGTGTTCTATATGTTTTGAGTAAAGAAATGGGTTTCTAGGTGGAAAAAAAAACATGAACCCTGTTTTTCTGACCACCACAGTAACCGGAATCTAGAAAATCCGGACGACGTGTCGTCTATTTTTTTCTGAAAGAAATTGGGTTTACTTAAAAAAATAATTAAATGCTTGTGCACGTGGGCCATTTCTTGATGGTCTAAGCATTTGACGTTACTTACCATGTCCAGCAGTGCCTGGCCTTATTCTATTTTTTTAAATTTAATTAATACTTTTTTATATCTTGTTTTAAATAATTTTTAAGTTTATATTTTAATTAATACTCATTCTCTGTGATTTTTTTACTTGTTTAGCGTTTTTAAATAGCAATAATGTTTTTAATTATATTGGGTGTGTTTAATTTTTAAAGAGGTTAATTTGATTCATTTGTAATTTTTTTATATATTTTATATAGATTAAATTAATTTTTTTTATTTTTTTATAATATTTTTAATATGTGCAACCTTGTATATTATTTTTTTATTTTATTTAATTCAATAAATTTTGTGTGTGCTGATTTCTATTACAAATTGATTTTAATAAATAAATTCATTAAATAAAACCGAGTAAATAACTTGTGTTGTAATATTAAATATCTTGATATACTTTTGTCTCTTAATTTTTCAGTTTTGTTTTTATTTATTATCAATTTCTTTTTCTATTGAATTATTCCGGTCTCATAATCTAGAACGCACGATAGACATGTAATTTGAACACATTTCATGTCCAAATCATGAGTTTCAAGTGTTTAACCAGCTTTGCATTTGACAATTTTTTTATTTCTTTATTAGTGTTACCTTATTTTTTTATTGTATTATTAAATTAATAAAATATTTAATCTAATTATTGAATTTATCTTATTTTTTTTAAAATATAATATTCTCCTATACTTTTTTTTTTCAAGTTAAAAAAAAAAATTATTCCGGGCCACCAATGTAGAAAAATATATAGATTGCGTGAGAAGAAAATAGCAACTCTGTGATACCATTCATTCACCTTTCCAATCTGCGCCTCCAAGTCTAATAAGAAAACAAATGTTTGAGAGTATATTAGTTGATGTTTTTTAAAATATTTTTTATTTGAAAATAGTTTAAAATAATTTTTTAAAATTTTAAAAAATTATTTTTAATATCAGCATAGTAAAATAATCTGAAAATATATATAAAAAAATTAATTTAAAATGAACAAATGAAAAAATTTTAAACTTTTTAAAAGTAATTTTGAAACATAAACAAGCCTTGAACCCGAAAGCAATGCCCCCACACGGCAAACATCAAGCACCGCCGAAATCAGCAAATCATCATCTGTCAAGAGTTAATGAATGTGATGCGTCAAAGTAAATCTGTTCATTATTAACTAGACTTGTAGCTCAGACACCATCTGTAGCTCATTTCCATTCTACAACTCTACTGGAGACTCACAACAGTGCATCAAGGATATCGCAAAATTTCACGCATCAAAGTAGTTATTTGCCCCTCTGTATGTCAAGCATCAAGATTCTCCACCGTGAATGAATGGCTAGACATTTTGTTTCAATTTTTTTTTTCTCATTTGGCTTCAGTTTACAATGGAATGCAATTATGGAAGAAAGAAAACATTTTCATGAAGAGAGAACGCAACGTAAACATAATCCATCCCAGTTTTCCTTAATGCCATCTATCATGCTCCGGTTTACGAAAAGAGAACTCGTCATGCTCATGCTTTGTGTAGGAGAATAACGTATTTTCCTGCATGGTAGAAAGCTATGCACATTTCTCAACTGCACATAACCAAAACAGCATCTTGGTACAATTAATCTAAGGAATATAATCAACAGATCACGGACCAATCAGGTTAAACTTTGCATGGAATTAAAAAAAAAAATCTGCTGAGATCGGCGACTACATTTTCATCTCCAGTTTTCAATTGCAAGTTTTTCTTTTCTTTTCAGATCAGGAGGTCAAGTCAAGCTATGAACAGCTACTTGGCTGCAAAATTCAGAGCTCAGGGGACAGGAATTTGAGCTCAAGCTCACATTAATGTCATTTTGATACTCTTTTGAACAACTTGTACATTCCAAAAACATTCTTCTCTTGCCACAGATACGGGATGAAAAAGGACCGGTACATGGAAGGTGAGAACTCCCTGTCTAGATACGGCAATGCTGCAATTGGCTGCAACGCATACAGTTTTAGTACACTCTCTAAGGAACATAAAAATGTCAAAACTGGAAAACAGAGGTGAGGGGAACGGGGTGAGGGCTCTGATATATACCTCCCAGGTTGACAAGTCACTTCCACGAGTAGGGTAAGGTCGATTAAGCTGCAGCTCAACTAGGAAAGTACAAGCTTCAATATCTCTGATCTGTATGCAAAACTTGTGTTGTTAACTTTATAACGGAAAGGTAATGATGATGAAAAGAAAGCAAAATGAGGTGTGGGATCAATTACAAATTGCTCATCTGATGCCTTGTTCTTGTTGTTAAAATAAGGAGGTGCTGCTGCAGTCCCACCGAGGGTAGAATTGAATGGTAATGGAAGAAGACCTCGGAATCCATCATCAATCCACCGAACTTCACTGATGTATTCAGGAACAAAAAATGATGAAGGAAAGCGATGCCATTCACTTCCGACACAAAGAGTAGAACCTGCGATATACAGGAACCAAAACTAGGATGCGTTTACTTCCAAAAAAATGTAAATGAGATTTATATTGCCTTAAATACATTGACAACTGTGATAATTAATTCTCTAAACAAAACTTGGGGAGCAGATGGCAATTAGGTCCTACAGTGGTTCCTTAAAAGAAAAGCAAGTTGCAACTGAATGGATCATCTGCATCAACTTAATGGTAATCCTGACCAAGGCAGAGAACTCTCAAATAATACTATCTACCAGCAAGATTGCCAGAGGATCATCTCTTACTGATTATATAATTGCAGAAAGTGTATTAGCCTGATCTAACTAATGCAGTAATTTCTCTATTATCATTATTATATATACACACAGGTGACCCAAGAGGTAGGGTAACAAGTTCAGCAAATCTTTACAAGTAGAACTGGTTCTTGTGCCATCCTGAAGCTACTGTCATGCATTTTACTACATTTATAAGTATTCTCGATTACAAATGACTTGCTGAATATTCACAATTCACTTTCTCCAACACCAAAATAAGCCACAGCAGAAAAGTTAACCAAAAATTTGACAATTGATATATATATATATATAAGAGTTAGAAGGTCTAAATCACCAGATAACTTTTTTCCAACACTAAATGTTGCAGAGCAGTAACCACCCAAAAAATACAAGACTAACAAGACAAGTGGGAATGTTCCAGCAGTGTATTACTCCAAAATAGATCAAACCTGTTTCTACATCATCATAGTGCTCCAAAATCTTGTAAGCCTCCATAGGAGCACCATAACCATTAATCAACGAAAATGTACGAGCATGGGATGCAGATAATATTAGGCCAAGAACCAAAGGCCTCACAAATTTAGCTATCTGCATGAAAAAGTAACATAAGTTTAAAGCTAATAAAATAGGCACGGAAATATAGAAGAATAGATGAGAAGCCTACCACAACTGGCCAGGAATTGTCATGGGGATTATATTTGTCTCGGAAAAGATCAGGAAAGCTCTCAATGACAGCTGAAGCAGCAACACAGACAAGAGGGTATATTGGATAAAGGAACCTGCAGTGGTGGTTGGAAATGTATCAATCATCATAACATTTGACCATTTCTTCTCTACTTAGATCTGCACTCTACACATAATCAAGCATCTCTTTATCCATAAAATATATATGAACCAACCAAAAGAACATTGTTTTATACAAAGCAAATAACTTAAAAATGATGGCACATTTTCCAACAGCATGCAAACGAAAGATTAGAAAGACGCGGGATGGCAATCCAAACCTTGACAAAGTATTTCGCATTGCACAGGTTTCTGATATAAAGTTTGCATATAGTGTCATGATCTAAACCCTCTATCCACATCACATATGAATTTGTGATTGGACAAGAAAAAATCAGATTCACTTTTGTCAGGGAAGATTTAATAGTGCAGTTGGGTAGTTTACATGTGAGGAAGCAAAAGGAGGATATCATTTATAAAATTCCCGGACTTTCCTCATCCACAAAATATAGTTGTAGTAGCATTCAAATGAATGAATGACTGCCCCAATTGATGCAATATGGACGAACAAAAACCATGTTAAATAAGTACTGATTAGAGGAAGAGTTTCAGACTGGATGACATGATCCTCATAACATCCATCTTATTTGAAAGTTTTTGCCTTGACTCTTTCAAGCTCACTCCAATGCATATCTCATAGTGGCAACTCAGATTCTTCTTGGAGAGCAAACTAAGACCATCAGGTTCACTCTGACATTTCTAGATAAAAGCTTAGTTGATTTTGCCATAGACCTTTGGAAAAAACAAAGTCCATAGCTCCTATTCATGACAAGACCTTTCCCTTTTGTTCTTTATTTTAAAATTGCATCCCAAGAATTGGAAAATTTAACAACATCGTGTGTAATTCACAAACTTCCACTCAATTCAACTAGAGTTACCCTATTAGATGCTTCACACACATTCTTAACTTTCAAACCCTTTCTTGCTTTTCTAGCACTAGAAAACATCCCCCAAACTCTCTTCATAAAAAAATTCAAATGCAAGTCACATAGAATATGAAATCTGAATACTAAATCATTTCAAATTATTCATCCAGTCAACTACAACTCTAAAAAAGTTGCCCGATACCAATCATTTTGATGTCTATGTAGTAGGGCAATTTGGCAACACAAATAGAATGCAATTGCTACTAACTTGAGGTTCATTCAGCATTAGAGTTTATGGTAACCAAAAGTAGACCATAAAACATGTACACAACTACACTCTAAGCAGATGACAACCTCAACCTTATCATGACACTAAACTACTTCCTGAAACCGAGACAGAGTATCTTCAATAAATTGAAAGCAAATGGTCTTGTACCAATGTAGCGATACAAAAAAGTCAGCCTTGCAAGAAAACTTAACAGGCATTGAAGTCAGTCAAACTCAAATATAAGAAATTTATCGAAACACGATTTCTTTTCTATCCACTAGAATTTCCTTAATAGTTAAGACTGGACATTATAAATGGTAAGTAGACAAACATTGCTAACTAGAGAGAAATAGAGTTAATTACTGGAATAAAGAATGCCAGGACACAAAAATATGGAAAGATTAGCAGAAACATTCAAATCCATTTCAATACTTTGTACAGGAAGATAGCATGGGTGATTACAAACAAATCTGGCACAAAGAGCTCTGCAAGGAATTTGGAGGCCATAGTATGAAAAACAAACCTTTCTTCTTTGTGTGGTTGCAAAGACATGAGCACCAGCCATATATAAAGAGGTGAAACCACAATTAGCAGGTCTGGAGCATACTTTCTCCTTGCAATGGGTAGAAATGCAAGGAAGAGTAAACCCAGGATGAAACAGAAGTTGAAATTGTTAAATCCATTCCTCAGATAAAATAAAGGGCTTTCAATCCCATATAAGTGGCTCTCACCACCTCCTAGGACATTATATACTATGAGATTAAAAACAGATGATGTCCACCGTTTGTAGTAGTAATAGTCAACAAGCACCGAGAGCACCTGGAAGAATAACATTCTTTAAATTGTAACAATAACAAACATCAATAATCAAATCAAATCAACAAGGCACTTACAAGAAGAACAAGCGAAGTGACTGCCCCAGCTAAAAATGTTTGTTTAAATCTTCTTGCCAAAGAGTAAATTGTAATCGGCAAGAAAGCCAAAATTGAGAACGGCCAGCCAAGAATTACTCCAACTGCTGCAACGGCAACAGCAAAAGCAGGTTTCCCAAGTAAAAATAATCCCGACGAAAGACTCATGGCATACATAGAAAACGAACTCGGCAAGAAACCTGCCAATCATATCCAACACAGCATAGATTGACAAAATGAACACATCAATATCCAAAAAATAAATAAAGAATAATAGAAACAAAAACACAAAATGCTCACTTACTCGTGCTAGCAAAGAAACAACCACTGGTTAAACATAACATGGCGAGCGCATAGGAAGCAAGTCGTTTACCATACTTCCTTGAAAGTGCTACTACTAGCGTAGCATCAGCAATAACTGACACGAAACCTAGAAAAAACCTTACTGCATAGAACACTCTCACCTGCACCGCGCATAAACAGAAAAAGAAACTCTCTCCTTAACAAACCCTCGACAAAAATAGTGAATAATTGAAGTAGCCAAAAGGAAAAATAAAATCTTACTTTGTCATCAGGAAACAACCAGGAAGCTGGTAATCCGACTAATTCATGGAAATTAATGTATAAATACGACCTCAGCGCAAACTGAGAACTGCAAAACCAACAATACTTTTAAAATCATATTTTAATTAAGAAAAGAGATAAAATAATGATATTTCAATCACCTGTATTCCCAGGTTTGGAAACCAGAATTATAGAGCAGAAAATGAAGAGGCTCCCAATAATTGAAAACCTCATCGCAATCATGAATGATATTTGATGTAGCACTCAAGTAGCGCAACATTCCTAGAGCGAGTAAGGGTAAGAACCATCCTATTGCTTTATGTTCTTGTCCTTCCTCTGATCGCTTTCGTTTGTCTTCCTTTTCGTAATGTTTTGATGGCGAGGAGGACGGCGATGGGAGATCAGACGCTGCTCCTCGTCTTTGCCGAGTTGGTAATGCTAGCGCCATAGAGGAGGAGGCTTTTTCTTTTTCCGGTGTGGCGTGAGAGTGGAGGTGATTGCTTCTCGCTTCACTTTGGTGGCTTGATGTTAGAATTTTTCTTTTCTTTTTGGTATAAATATAATATGGATTTCTTTTTCACCTTTTACTTTTTGTTTGCTCCTTTGTTATTGGGCCCGCTTTATTACTGTATTGCTCAAACTTCGGGCCAGCAAGAAGAGACCAAGGTCCGTGTTTAAGGCTGCCGTCGGCCCATTTTCATGGCAAACCACCACCAAAAATGCACGGGAGGCCATTACCATAAGTTAATTTCTCTACCAAAATTCATGTGTTGATTTTGTTTGTTTTTTTGTTTCGGTTGTTTTTTTATTTGAAAATATATTAAATTAATTTTTTATATTTTTATTGTTATTTTTTTGATTTATTGATGTTAAAAATAAAAAATATTATTTTAATTTATCTTTAATTAAAAAATTATTTTTACTGAAAACACTCTACAATACATTACCAAACCCACACTAAAACCTAAGGTAATTGCATCGAACAACTTATTGGTGGATAACTAACAATAAAAAGGCTATTTTAAATGAAATGAAAAATATGGAGATTAAATAGTTGGTTTTATTAACATAAAAAACTAATTTTTATTGTTTTTAATTTTTTTAATACTAAAGTAATCTCATCTTTAAACTAATTTTATAAGATGGAATTTAAAATCAACCATACTCAAGGTCCTAACCAGACTAAAACCAAGCTCCAAGTTAGTTATTAATTAACCTATCGAACTAGATCGAGTCTAGTAACTATTGTAACAATAATTTGAACACCAATATCAAATCACTACAATTCAAGCATGAATAGTGACTTAACAAACTTTGTCCTTTTTAAAACATAAGATAATTTTATATGATCAACTAAACTCAATATCAAATAATAATTATGAAGTATTTTAATGACGAGTAGCATGGATTGGAAAAGAAATGGATAGCCTTGTTCAATTTTATTAATATACTAATTCTACATTAGGATTTTCTAAAATCTTAAACAAATATACTCAAATAGGAGTTGCCTAAAAAGTTTTCCCGAATACATCTCTTTTCCTTCCAAATGAGGAACCTAGCCAACTCCACCTAGCCAACTTCACAAGCCGATATAATTTGAACATCATTTTGGAAGTCACGTCAAATGCCACCTCACATGCTTTCCAAATACCACAAACTTGGTGCTGATCTTTTAAAAATATATATATTTATTAAAAAATTAAATTACCCTCAATTAACTTGATTATATATATAAAAAAAAACTATGATAAAAATACAAAATATCACATGAATATCGATTTAAAATTGTTTAAGGGTAATTTTATTATTTTCTATGTTTTGAAAAAGTAAAAATTCAAAAAAACTCGTAGACATGTTAAATAACTTTTTTTAAAAAAAAGATAATTTCGTTATTTTATCATATTTCTATGTTTTGAAAAGGTGAAAATTCAAAAAAGCTCGTAGACATGTTAAATAATTTTTTTAAAAAAAGTAATTTAGTTATTTTATCATGTTGTGAAATGTAAAAAGACATAACTGTCTCTGATCAATCTAATAATGATTTGTAGACCTTATGAAAGGACCGTATTACCTCTAATATCTAATCCAATGATTTTTGTTGAGAATGGTAAAAGTATTATTATACTGATCTAATCCATGATGTTTTGTACCTATATTCACAGTAGGGGTGTTCACGGTTCGGTTTGGTTCGGTTTAGACTCAAAAAACCAACCGAACTGAATTACATTAATTTTGTAAAATATTAACCGGACCGGACCGAAAACCGGTTCAAACCGAACCGGTCCGGTTCGGTTAAATCCGGTTTTTTTGGCAAAAAACCAGGAAACCTAATCTCATTTTTTTTGAATTTTTTTAAAGCTTACATTAAATTAAGCTTTTACAGTTTTGAATTCACAGATTGTTGCCATAACTTGATGTAATGAAGAAGCCCATATATGATGAAAAAATACCTTGCCAACTTGAGAATTACAAAACTATTACAGATTAGCAACACAGTTGTAGGTTTCAAGAATATCATTAGAGGCACTTAACAGAGAGTCTTGCTCGTAGATGGATATTTTTTTCAAACCTGGGTATAGGATCCATCCCAACTGCCTTCTAGTTAAGCATTATATCGTGCATAAATTGTCAGCCACTGAAGAATACCCCACCAAAAATAGATAAAACCAAAGAGAAATTGTAAATAAATAATTCTCACAACATCCATTACAGTAATCGCAACATGAGCATACTATGGCAAATCAACAACCTTGTAAATAAATATAGGAAATGAATACATAATAGATCTACAAAAATCAGAAAAAAAATAAAAAGGGACAAAAAAATTAAGAGATAAAGATTGAAGAGAGGAGGGGCTCCAGAGCTGCTGTTTGGTTGTTAATCCATGAGCTTAGTCGACTATGCTTAAAGAAAAGAACAAAAAGATGAAGAGATGAGAGATAAGGATGGTTCGTTCACCAGATCTACTTTGAGGGAAGAGAGGGGGTTGTGCTTAAAGCCTTAAAGAACGGTTGAGAGAGATGAGAGATGAGAGATGAAAATGTTGGGTGGGGAGGGGGGGCCGTGTGAGAAAGATTGAGAGATGAAGATGAAGATGGGGGTTTGTGAGAACGGTTGAGAGATGTGAGAAAGGTTGAGAGATGAGAGATGAAGATGGGGGGCTATGTTGAGATGAAGATTGTGAAACATGGGTGGTGGCTAGGGTTTAGAAAGTATCTGGCGGAGAGTAAACTGGAGAGAAGAGAGGGATGCGGCGCAAATTTTTCTATTTATACTAGCTTGGCCTAGGGACCCTTTTTTTGAACCGGTCCGGTTAACCCGATTTCTGCACTACAAAACCGAAAACCGAACCGAACCGGGGTTTTTTCTACATAATCTAATCGGTTTAATCGGTTTTATTTTTCGGTTCGGTTTTTTCGGTTAATTTTTTATCGGTTTATCGGTTTTTTTGAACACCCCTAATTCACAGTGAAACACTGAGCTCTTTTAGATTTTTTAATGAAAACAAAATATGTAAAAATGAAATTGAAAAGAAACTAAGTTTAATGACCAAACCACAAATAAGTAAAGATTTCAAGGACTAAGAAAGGAAATAATTGCAAGTAAATACCTAAAATCTTTTAGTTTATTGTATAATAATATAATCTACAATCGCTCTCTTTTTTCCTTTTCTTTTATTGAAGGGCTCTAGCCTAAAGGGAGACATCTGTGAAGTCTTTTACAAAATATAAGTTAGGAAAGGAGGAAATTTCACCACGTTCACCTATGTAGATCGAAGAACACTTGTCCATTCTTTCTTTTCTTGTCATGGGAAATGCTTTTCTGCTTTAACAAAAGTTGGGTCAAGGATATTACATTAATGGAGATGATGGCATAATTGTACCGACTTTATCACTTTTCCATGTGGAAGAAGATTAATTTAAGTTCAACAGATCCAGAAGCAAGTTAGATTCTCAGATCAAGCACCATCACCAAAAATTCTTTACATCATCACTCGTAGCGTATCAAGGCATCAGGCAACAAATAGCCGAATAGAACATATTGCATTTAAAGCATATATATATTGTATTTTGCATGAAAGCATAGCTCATTGAGTGGCCAAAACATATATCATTGGCCTCAAAAGATATTCAAGTGCTGCAAAATTATCATACATGATCATACGATGGGCAACATTGCCCGATGGCATTGAGTAATATATATATTGGGCAAAATCCATCTGTAGAAGGAAGGAAACGAAAAGAAAACAGCCCGGAACCACCTCCTGGGTTTTTTAACCAGTGTTCTGCATGCCAGCAGCGATGCCCTTCATGGTCAAGATGAGAGTGTCCTCCATACCAGGTGCATAGTCACTAGTAGGGTTCAGTTTCACCAATTCATCAGCTGGTTTGTTTGATTCCATTATTTCCTTTGATAGGTGTGGTCGTGGTGTTACGCAGTAGTTTGGATCGCGGATCCGTTTCAGTGTGTAGGCCTGGCAAACATTGAGGGTTGTGATGTATGAATCACGCAGCCGCAGTCTTTGTTTCAAGTATGGGTCTCCTTCAAGAAGATCCTTGTGTCCAGCAATCTGAAAAGAAGATAAAAGCATTAGGGTTTTCTACTGCTTTAAATTGACAACTGCTAGTATCTATTCAGGACAAATTTGTGATTGGGTGCAGGACAAATACAGGGGATGTTAATTCTGGTGCGCATTGAGTTTTGGTAGAGATTAACACTGAAAAGATTCAACATTCTACTGTGTATTAGAATAAAGGAATGATTGAAAGGCTCAGTGAACAAACAAATTTGAATGAGATATTAGAAAAATACAGAAAAGGATGGCAAGATGTCTGGTGTTTTTCTTTTCTAAATATTCCTTTTAATTTGCCACACACTGAAAAGATTAAGAAGAAATTTATCCTGGTGACTTACCTGAAGAAGGAGGCTCTTGGTTTCCTTATAGTTGGCCCTCAACTTCTCACCAAATGGCCATAGCTCCTTGGAAACAAGGAGTTTGTCATTCAAAGCAGCTATTCCAGGGTCTCCCTTGGCGAACACCATTTCAACCAAATCAATGGTGACCCTGAAGAAAGGCCATTCATTGTACATCTCTTGCAGCATGTGGAGATTTCTAATGTCCTTCTGAATGACATGTTTAAATGCTGCTCCAAATCCTAGCCATACTGGAAGGTGGAATCTTGTTTGTGTCCAGGCAAAGATCCATGGTATTGCACGTAGAGATTCAATGCCCCCACTAGGTTTTCGCTTAGATGGACGACTTCCAATGTTCATCCTCCCATACTCCATCTCTGGGGTGGCCTACAATCATAACAAAAATAAGCATTATTTATATAATCTTCAACAACTCAAATGACATCATTAACAACATCGTACATGTTTTACTTACAAGACGGAAATACTCGACAAATCTTGGTTCTTTGAAAACTATAGAACGATACTCCTCTGTAGCAACAACTGCCATTTCATCCATCAGGGCTCGCCATTCTGGTTTTGGTGAGACTGGGGGGTGCATACCATGCTCAAGAGTGGCAGCTGCAAAACGCTGAAGTGTTCTAAAACACAAGTGCTCCTCTCCAAAAGATTGCTCAATAACTTCACCTTGAACAGTGACACGAAGTGAACCGTGAATGGTGTCTGGTGGCTGAGACAATATAGCAAGATGAGTAGGACCACCTCCTCTTCCAACAGTCCCACCACGACCATGGAACATTGTTAGCTTCACGCCATACTGCTTAGCTACGTTTATAAGTTCCTCTTGAGCCTTGTACAATTGCCAGGCTGCAGAGAATCTTCCTGCATCTTTACCAGAATCAGAATATCCAATCATGACCTCTTGTTTTCCATTGATATGATCACTGTACCACTCTATTGAGAAAAGCCGAGACAAAGCAGCAGGGGCGGCTTCTAGATCTGCAAGCTTCTCAAACAGCGGAACAACTCTTAATGGTTGTTTTACATGGCATTCTCGTTGCAGGAGCTCAACAGCAAGCACATCTGATGCTGCAGTTGCCATTGAGATGATATATGCTCCAAAACTATCAGCTGGAAGTTCAGCTATGACATGAAAAGTGTCCAAAACATCAGCAATTTCTTCGGTTTTGGGAAGATCAGGACCAAACAATGGGCGCTTGCCACTGAGTTCAGATAAAAGCCATTCCTGCCTTTGTTCTTCTGACCACTCTCGGTAGGAACCAATTTCCAAGTGCTTCGTAATGGCATCCATGACATCCGTGTGACGATCTGACTCTTGTCTAATATCAAGTCTCACCAATGAAAGTCCAAAGGTGGAGACTTGCCTCAAGAAATCAAGGAGGCTTCCGTCAGCAATTGGTCGGTCACCACAAGAGCACAGTGATCTATAACAGAGCTCCAAAGGTTCCAAGAACTACATAAAATTAAGAACCCAATAAGTGCTGTGTTGTTTACATATATAACTACACACAACAAATCCTCAATCCCATCATGATTGGATTTAGTTAATGGATTCTACATTCATGACTACTATGTATGCAAACAACCAATTTATGGTTCCTGATATGTCTTGATAATGCACTAAAGGATACTCTGACAACACAATCAGTCAACATCATATCAAACAAAAATAAAATGCTCCCTTATCATTTGAAGACAGGTTTGGCTCTTGATAGGCAAGCTGACCATGCAAGGTTTTTATTGATTTTGACCAAAAGTCCAGCATAGAGAGAATTTCAATAAGTAATACATTGAGGTTGGGCACTATGATTAGGTCTCATAGTCTTCAGTTGTGTGCAACAGATAGACCAGAATACTACACACAAACCAAAATGTAAACAGGCATGACTACGTGATTATACACTTGCAATTAAAAGGATTAAAGAGGGGAAACCAAAGTTATGATACCTGCTCAACATTTGTAAAAGTTGCTTCCTCTGGAATTTCAGAGATCCCATGAGATAGCAATTGACGAGAGCGTTCACGTGTCTGATACAGCCTGTCCCTCAGTTCGCCAAGAATCACACGATAGGGTTCATTTGGAGGAATCTGTTTCCAAAACTCTGCAACAAGAATGATGTGAACGATTATGGCATCAATAAGATAGCTAATTTATGGTAAAAGACTATTGTGGAATAAGAATCAAAATTACTGAAATAAGAGAAAGTTCCATATGATAAATACAAAGGTATGCTTAAGAATTTTAGTAGGATTCCCTTCATTGAGGATACTAAATGCCCTTGTATTAGAAGCAGGGGAAAACTACAAGGCATTACTCTAACAAAATATCAGGACCATGTTTGTTAAGCATATCTCATCGTCAAAATTGGTTGGCCAATGGGGTTGGAGGTTTTATGGGATAGCGAAGCTATCATTCATGCAACCCATAGCCTGTTGATCTCCTAATGAAGTGAAGACAAAAAGAATAGAAAACATGTTTGGCTGATAAATATAAAGCATTATGACTGTTTATATTAATTCTTTTTGCTCAGTTACATAACAAGAAAGGAACAACTCACTAACATATTCATGTGAAATGGAAATAAGAATTCACTCATAAATGACATTCCAAATGTTACCTATGTAGTGTTTTGCGTCTCTCTTTGAGGATCTATGGAGTACATCTGCACGAACACGGAGCTCGTCACTGCAGCGCCACATTGACAACTGCCAAGGAAAACATGAGAGGAAATTAGCATGATAGCAACAAAAGGTAAGAAGTTAGAAAAGGTCTCTCCATAAACAATGAAGCTACAACAAAATATTTCCAGAGACTAAAAACCTCAAACATCAGATCCTCTATTTGGGAGTAGTACAACTTAGCAGCCATCATTCTTGCCAACAAGCAAACATCTCTTGTAACCTCAGGAGTCACCCTTGGATTACCTACACTTTCATATCAAGGAAACAGTGAGCTACAAGCAAGAGAGATTTACAGACTTGACTTCATATAAAAAACTTAAATATTCCCACAGAATGGAAACAATTTCATAGAAGGAGAAAGATCATACCATCACGATCACCACCCATCCAGGAAGAGAATTGAATAAGAGGAGCATTGTAAGGAACTCGTTCATTAATCCCAATGTTTTTCAAAGCAGTATCAACACGGCGCAAGAACTTTGGGACACCCTTCCAGATTGTCTCATGGAAGTAGCTCATTCCAGCCCTCATCTCATCTTGGGGAGTTGGAGGGGTTCTTCGAATCTCATCTGTACGAAAAGCAGCTTGAATCTACACAGAGGAAAAAAAGAAGAAGAACGAAAGGGAAAAGAAGATCAGCAATCCTGTTGGTTCAATAAATTTGTGAAACATAATTGATCTGTATGTGTGCATCTGTAGGAACACGCTGCAAATTATTTCTTAGATCTTATGGAAAACTTCAAAACAACAATCTCATTCAAGTTTTATTACCACAAAAGTCACTTTCTGAAGTAAAACTTGAACTTTGCATCATGCAAAGAAGCCAGATAGTCAGGGGGAAAAAAAGGAAGCACGTGATAAATACAAAAAAGTTTGTCCAGGAATTTGATAAATTTATGGCCAGTTTATGTACATCAATGTTAAAAACATATGCAAAATAATGCTTAAACTCATATCCATATAAATAAACAGAAATAAGAATATGTTCTTTCATCATTTGGAAACACTTAGAAAAATGCCATTTGGGCATGTATTCTTATGTATGTTGGAGTACATAAATCACTTCTCGTTGCAAACATGCAAAGATCTGTTGGCCTTCAAAACCATTCCTCCCATCTAAGAAAATCCCAATTTCAGGTTTCAGGTGAACATAACATGAACAGAAAGGAAGATTTATAAACTGTGTAGAATAACCTGTACTTCGGATAAATCAAAACAGACTTTAAGAAAGCATTTACCTCTCGCTGCAACGCCTCATCAAGCTCCTGCTTTTCATTAGGAGTAATGTCTTTGGCATACAACTGGGCCAAACAATTCCGTAACCTGGACAACGAGAGTAAGTAATACAGGACGCCATTATTAGCAAAGCAAACCCCAGATGCTGTGTTTAATTCGACTGAGGAACAGTAAAAGAAGACATGCACTACAACTACAATTAAATCCTCGGTGAGAAAGAACAAGAACTGAAATACAAAACACAACAATAAGATAGAGAACAAACCTTGCATGCTTTTGAAGCAAAGATCTACGGACTGATTGCGTAGGATGAGCAGTCAAGACAAGATCTACAGTCTGATTCTTCAAAGCATCAAAAACTTCTTCAGGAGACTTCTTCAGATCAACAACCAGTCTCCTGAGAGTTTCTTCTATATCTGATTCTGTGGTAGCAGAGTTCTCATCAGCAAAGTCTCCCTTCTTTAACTTGTTCCGTCGCCGATACGCAATTTGAACTTCCTCGGCTAAGTTGGCCAAGTTAAGCATGTGGGAGAAAGACTTCGCAATAACAATGGAGTCCCCAGGATCCAAACTAGTCAAGACACTTCCAAGCTCCTCCAACTTCTTGGGATCATGCTTCCCTTCATACTCAGCAGAAAGCTCATAGCACTCTTGAACCTAAGTAGAACACATTAGAAGTTCTGTAAATTAATATACCTCACTACATAAACATCACTAATCATGTCGTATAGCAAGGCCCAAAAAGCACGTACGTGAAAATTTGATGTAACTATGTACGATCATACACAACATGAAAGCTAAATCATTCAAAATCCCAGCAAAACCCAAAAAAAAAACAATCAATAGATATCTAAAATTTAAAACATATTCAAAGGAGCACTGAGTCTTTTGCAAGATGGAGAAATCAAGTTTGAGCACATAATGATCAAGATAAGATAGAAACAAAAACAAAAGGGAGGTCAAGTTCAATAATATTTACCGTTTCCTTGAGATCCTCTCCGTGTAAATCTTGAAGAATGTCAAGAAACCGATCCAAAAGCAGAGCATCATACTCAATCAATTTGTCATCTTCGCTAACTTTTCCAGGGACCAAAAGCCTAAGCTGAGCATCAATCGATGCCAACTTCTCTAAATTCCTAGTATTATTTGCCATAAAAGAACTCCTCTCTGTTTCAATCAAGCACGCAAAAAAAGAAAAAGCAACGTTAAAAGTTAAGCAAACACGAATAGATTAAAAAAAATAGAGCGAAAATCGCAAAATCTGACCGCAACCCACTAAAGTTTAGCCAATAAAATCAAAGTTTTAATATAGAAAACCCTCGTATATATATAAAAAAAAAATGTCGGGTGATAAAAGCAATAAGATGCACGTAGAAACAGAGGACAGTGATATGTGATGCCAAAAAAAAAAGTTTAGATTTTGGAGCAGCCCAGATGGAAATAATGAAGTAATTGAGGACACTGATATGTGATGCCAAGAAAAAAAAAGGTTAAGATTTTGGAGAAGCACAGATGGGAACAATGGAATACCTGAGTCTAGGCAAGTAAGATTTGACGAGAAAGAGACAAGAAGAGAGAGATAAAGAAAGGGATGAAGGAGAGAGTGAGGTTAAGATACAAAGACAGAACAAGTAAAGACTATTTATAAAAGAAAAAATCGGTCTCTTTCTCTTTCTGCCTGCACAACACAAAAACAGCCGAAACTTTTGTTAAAACTGACGAATTACACTCTTTTTCTCTCTCTAAACATTTAAAGTCTTTTACTCTTTACTTTTTAGAGAGCTTTATCTTCTATTTTGTACCTTTGTGCTCTCTAACTCACGGAATATGCTTTCAATGTTCTTCTATACCGTGATATGCCGCGGACGTAAAAAACAATTTAACCTAAAAAAATAATAATTAGGCATTGCTAACTTAAAAAAAAAAAAAAAAAAAACAAAACAAAACAAATCATGGTTTTGATCACAGAACCACGCAAATTTAATAAACTCATTTTATTCAATCATGTAATAATTAAAAAAAATTACTCCGATAACTCAACTAAAATTTTAAAAAATTGATCACAATTACCTACTAAAAAAATGTTAATATTAAAAAACATTTTAATAATTTTATTTGATAACAAAATAAAAATCAAATAAAATTTGATAAAATAATATTAAAAATATATTTCTAATTAATCTAAGAATAAAATGCATACAAAACAATAAAATGTTGATGGACAAAACTAAAAAACATATTAATTTTTTTAAAAAAATAACAATGTAAAACTCGTAACTTGAGTTATAAGATTAAGATAATTTCATCAAAAGTAAACTAAAAAAATTATGAAGTTTAATTCATAACCAGTCAAATATCGAATGATGAAATTAAAATAAAATTATTACTGAAAATAAAAACCAAAAGAATCAAGATCAAATCTCATATAAAAAAATTCTTGGCAACCCATTTTGCCAATATATAGAGAATCATATGTGGAACTTAAGAAGGGAGAGAGAAAAGAAGAAAAAAAAGAATGGTTAGCCGAAGCCAAACCAAAGATCCTACATAGACAAGCACCATCGATGAAGAGAACACTTACCCGAATGATTCTAACAATATCAAGAAAGGGTGCCTCCTGAGATTGGTGATCGTCGTACATCTTTGCCCCAGTATAATGCCCTCCCTTACATGACGCACCAACAACTCTTCCACCTTTTCATTCAAACCAGTCATTGAATTGTTATGACAATGATGATTAGAATTAGATTACATTACTTTACAAGAATTTAGTTGATTTTATTAGTATATTGTGAATTAGAGTATATGTGTGATATTGCAGGGGGTGTTATTGATTTAGAATTCATGTATTTTGTTAGGTTATCTTGTTTTTAATGTAAATTCATAAACAATTGAAGATAGAATCATGATGATGCAATGGAGTATGGACCTTATGATCGGCCAAGTATTTGGTTTTGGTAGAAATTGGATAATTGGTAATAATTTTTATCAATTGTGATTAATCTTGTAGGATAGTGAAATGATGATTGAAAAAGAATAATTGATTTTGTACATTAAGAAATTTGTGAGTTTACTTGTTAGAAATTATAAATGGAAGCTTTAAATATGATTTTGCATGGTTATGAGTTGTGAGATTTCAGAAGATGAGATTTATGGATAAAATATATGATATTTGTGTGTTTAGTATATTGTCAGGAAAAAATAAAATTTGTTAGTAGTAAATAGAAAGTAGTTTGTTTGATAAGTCGATTTGGAAGATGTATTCATTTGGGTTGTATTTCCTTTTTGAAATTAGAAAAGCATCGAGAGTTGGGCAATAATATAATGGTTAAGTCTACCAGAAGAACAAGTAGGTACTTAGCACCTCATTCTATTTAGATTTTGTTATTTATTATGTATTTGTTGTTTTTCATAAATGTTGTATTACTTATGATTGAACTTAGAAATGGAAATTGAGGGAATTATTGTTTGAAAGGAAATTTATAAATAAATTGATTTGGAGTGAGAATTTATAAATTAGATTTGAAAGAGAGGTTTGAATTGAATTATGTAGAAATGTATACCCACTCGACAGACATGTAAAAATATTCTGAAACTTAATTTACCGTATTGACGGTTGCTTAGGAAACAATATCAATATTAGACGATATATGTTGATAGACATGTAAAAATGTTCTAAAATTTAGTTTATCGAGTTGACGATAGCTAAGAAAATAACATCGATATAAATCGATATATATATTGATAGAATGTTCTGAAACTTACTTTACCATGTTGATGGTAGCTAAGTAAATGATATCAATATTAACTAATATATGTTAATAGACATGTAAAAATATTCTGAGACTTAGCCTACTGTATTGACGGTAGCTAAGAAAATAATACCAATATAAATGGACAAACATGTAAAATGTTCTGAAACTTATTTTACCGTGTTGACGGTAGCTAAGGAAACGATATTAATATTAAGTGATATATTGACAAACATGTAAGATGTTCTAATACTTAGTTAACTATGTTGACGGCTAAAAAGATGAATTATAATTATTTAGTGAATTATATAGATGATGATTATAATCTTTGAATAAGATTTTTTGTCATTTTTATGTATAATAACGAAAGAGATAAATTATAACTATCCAGTAAATTATGTAAATGATAGTTATAATGGTGAATAAGATATTTAGTCAGTCTTATGGATGATGATTAAAGAAACTATACAAATTTTGGTTTGGATAATTTAACAGCGATTGATTTGAAGTATATATATGAATAATAAATTTTTAATATGGTGGTGAAAATTTAGAATTATTATAGCTATTTAATTGATTGTGTTAATTTTAAAAATACAGTTATGAAATAATAACTTGATATTTAATTTTATTTTTAAATATTATTTTATTTTGCTAGGTATATAAACTATGTAATTTAATTATTATGTCATTGTAATAATTTCCTTTTGGATATGCTTAATTATGTAACCTTAATTAAATATTGTAAATCAAACTCTTTCATGTTAAATTCCTTCATGCATTTATAGTATAATAACAATAAAAAAACAAGTATCAACATAATTGACCATGAATAAATTGTGAGAAAGTTTAATGAATTAATAAATGAATTGATATTATGTATGAGATATCTATGTAGTGATTATGAGAATGTGTCTTTACAGGATATGATAAGATAAAATTTTGGACAGAATCTTGTATAGGGGAGAATCTGGTGAAACTTTGTCAAATCTTATAAATTCTATCCTTCAATATTAGGTAGGAATTTAGCTTTATATTTTTTTTTAGCAATTATTTTTTTTAATACATGTCATTGTTATCATTTTTTATCTTCAAATTTGGTACATTTATTATTATTTTTTATTATATAATTAAATTAAATATCTTATTGAATCCAATAAATTCTATAACTTTAGCTGTATACTTTTTTATTTTTTAGAACATGCTAATAGTGTTTGAACACCTTTCTTAAGTTAAAAAGATCGACGGGCCACTTATACTTATCTAGTAGATTCTATATAATATTAAGTGATATGGCATTGGATTCACAATTATGATCTGGGATTGTACCATTTAATTAATATGAGAATTAATATTAATGAATTATGTAATGCCAATCAAAGATTGACACATCATGTAGCACAAACTTTAGTAAATTAAAAGGAAGAGTGAGTAATATTCCTAGTATTATTTAAAAGAATTCCTTCTGTCCTAATTTAAATGGGATTTTAGGTCAAATTATTTGTTCTTGTGCTATGCAACTAAACATAAACTGTTTAAAAATTTTTTTTTTTGTTTTTTTGTTTTTGGATTCGAAAAAACTCCACCTCTTAAAAAGTGCACTCTGTGGGTCTAAGTGAGCGAGTAAAATCTCGGTTGTCCAGGCTTTTACAAAAGGTGCACGTCCTAACTCGAACTCGAGACTTACTGTGCAGATCTCAAGCCCTTTGCCATCACGCCATACCCCTTGAGGACCTAAAAATCAAACTGCTAAACCTTATAAATTAAGTTGAATTTAATTTCAAATTCTCTTTGCACAAATTAATATTTAAAGACATTTATTTATACGTGCGATAAGAAATATGCATATGATGATAATGGAAAAGTATTACTTCCCTCTCAAATCTCAAGTCTCTTTCAAGAAAACTTTTCGAGACTTTGGACTCTTCAGGCTATATCAAAGGCAGCATGAACCCTTACGCAGCAGAAAGGTCAATTGTGATAAACGGACTATTGCATGTTTTATACTCGTACAAAGATTCTCACCTGTCTATATCGAGAATATTGAACATTTTAATATTAAAGTATTAATATGGTGATTAAGGAAATAATTTCATTTCTTCTTCCTCTTTTTGAAAAAGTTCTTTTATTTACTTGTTGAGGGTAAATTTTGAGGTTGGTTTGGAAAATTTTTGAGTATTAAAAAGTTGTTTTTATAAAAAGTACTAGTTGAGGTTGGTTTGGAAAAATATATATTTGGTTAAAACTATAGTTGAAGTTGAGGTTGGACAAAAAATAGTTTAATATGTTTGGTTAAGAATGCTTTTTAAATTGAGATTATAAAATAACTAAAAAAGATATATATTAATATTGATGATTTTTAATTGAAATATTATAGATTTAATTACTGTAATTTCATCATGAAATAAACAATAGTTTATATAAAGTATTTTTTATTGTTCCATTAAACTATTTGCAATTCCATCACGTACGAAATCCATTCGACAAGGACTACAGTTTTCATGACTTCTTAAGCGTGCAACAACATGTTAAATATCATCAAGAACAAAATTGGGATTATGATCAAATTCTGCAAATGCTACATCATCATGTGATCTCCTTTTAATATAATTATATAGTGTCATTGAATAATGTTAAACACTAGTTTTTCAAATAAAACACAATATCTGAGAAATTTTTTTGGATTTTTTTTATTTTACTGGGTCAGACCCGGTATAATGCATTTAGATTTGGGTCGAACCCGGTCCGACCATGAACAGTGGAGATGCTCTCTACTATTCACATGCAACATGAACAGTGAA
Organism: Populus x sibirica; assembly: GCA_019202695.1. Taxonomy (NCBI): domain Eukaryota; kingdom Viridiplantae; phylum Streptophyta; class Magnoliopsida; order Malpighiales; family Salicaceae; genus Populus; species Populus x sibirica. Next base: position 545,603 of record JAGMVL010000129.1, read on the forward strand.
GAATGCAGAAGACGAAGGAGAAGGAAAATGAGAAGAGCAGTGGCTGGCGGTGGAAACAGCGAAGGCCGGTGGTGAGCTGCTCTCCATTGTTCACTTGCAGAACAAATGGAGAATGCAAAAGATGAAGGAGAAGGAGAAGGGAAAGAGGAAGAGCAGTGGCTGGCGGTGGAAACGGAGGAGGCTGGTGGTGAGCTGCTCTCCACTGTTCACATGCAAAGTGAACAGTGGTGGAGAATGCAAAAGACGAAGGAGAAGGAAAAGGGGAAGGGGAAGAGGAAAAGTAGTGGCTGGCATTGGAGGCTGGTGGTGAAAGGGAGCTGCTCTCCACTGATGGACGACGATCCTTCTTTTTTTCCTTTGTTTTTGCTCTTCTCCTTCTCTCTGTCTACAACAATAAAACAGATGAGAAACGTAGCAAAAACAACTCGAAATAGCTTCTCAGAAACTGAGTTTTGAACTCATTTAATGGTGGGGCCCATGCATGAAAATTATGTTTTGTTTTGTAACCAAACAAAATGAAATCACGGTTAAATAAAAACACTGCCGCAAACGCATAGCCGTGTTGGGTGTGTTTGGTATTGTGGTAGCTGTTATGGTTGTGATTTGAAAAAAATTGTTTTATAAAAAGTACTTTTAGTTGAGGTTGGTTTGGAAAAATATATGTTTGGTTAAAACCGTGGTTGAAATTGAGGTTGAACAAAAAGTAGTTTAACGTGTTTGGTTAAAAGAATGCTTTTCAAATTGAGGTTATAAAATAATTAATATATATATATATATATATATATTAATATTGATGGTTTTTAATTTAAATATTGTAGATTTAACTACTGTTATTACATCATGAAATAAATAATATTGATATCAAATATTTTTTATTATTTCATTAAACTATATGCAATTTCATCACGTACGAAATCTATCCAACAAGGACTATATTTTCCATGGTTTCTTAAGCGCGCAACAACATTAGGTAAAAATATCATCAAGAACAAAATTGGGATTGCGATCAAATTCTGCAAATGCTACGTCATCAAGCGATCTCCTTCTAATTTTTGGAATAAAACACAATTAAAAATAAAAATTAAAACTGAATTTTTTTTTAATTGGGTGAGACCCGACAAGAACAAAATTAGGATTGCCATCAAATTTTGCAAATGCTATGTTATCAAGCGATCTCCTTCTAATTTTTTGAATAAAACACAATTAAAAAAAATAAAAATTGAATTTTTTTTTAACCGGGGTCGGACCCAGTTCAATGCATTTAGCTTTGAACCGGACCTGGTCCGGTCGAAGCAGTGGAGAGTGAAACTCTCCCTTTGTGTCCGTAGGTTTGCGAAAAGCAGCAGAGAGCTGCTTTCCGCAAACCTGCGATTTTAACCAATTTTAAATGGTCCCACATGAATAGTATATTGTGGTTCTTCATTACCAAACATTTAAAAGCTATGGTTTACTTTAAAAGCAACTGCAGCCTCGTAAACAAACGGCCACTTAATCTTCACCATATTAAAATAACTTTCAAATGTAAAGAAATTATTTTAGAGGAATCTCCATCTTTATAAATACTTTGAGATTCTTTTTGAAAATTATGCTTAACACTTCCTAAGGTCCCTTTAAGTGTTTTCTTCCAAGTACTTTAAATTCACAATTAATCTACATCAACAACAAATATATTATGAAGTCCGTTAGTGTTGATTTTTTTTATTAAAAATATTATACAGACAACATCTAGGTTTTGAGAATAAAAGGATGCTTGGAAGAGGATCCAACCATCCTTTTTAAAAATTTTAGATTTTTTTTATTTTAGATTAATTTTTTAAATATTTTTAGATTGTTTTGATGTGCTGATGTCAAAAATAAAAATATATAATATTTTAATATATTTTTAAATAAAAATTATTTAAAAAAAATAATATCTACCACTATCCTAAACAGCATGTAAGTCTCATTTAGAAAACGCAGGTTATGCAATCTAATTCCTAAATGAAGCATAACACTATGTTTAATTTGAGGGGGTTTCAAGAGGAAATGAAGGGTGGGGGCAAAGTTGTAACCCCCAAACTTTATTTGATAAATATTTTTAAATAAGGGTAGGGGAAAAAAAGGAAGGGTTTTCTATGGAAACCCAAAAATCTCGTGACCCTAAAATCCTCAGCACCACATGTTAAGGAAGGAATGATAAACTTTTTTATATTTTATTAATTGATTTTTATTTTATTAAATTTTGTACTATTTTAAGAATATCATATTCGTTTAACTAATACATCCATTACTAATTAATTACTTATTTATACTTTCTTGTACTCATGAACTTTAGATGATGGGGACTTATTTAAGAATATGGTTGTAGTTATTTTTTCAAATGTTTTTATACTGAAATATATCAAAATAATATTTTTTTTATTTTTTAAAAATTAATTTTAAAATCAGTGTATCAAAATGATTCAAAACATATAAAAAAATTAATTTTTAATAAAATTATTATTTTTTTTGAAAATACAGATATAATTAGTTTCCGAACGCAAACTAATTATAATTAATCCAAGTGGAAGGGAATAAATTTAGTTCACCAATTAGTCAGGCGTGCTTCTTTGTACTTTATTATTAATTCTTGATGGCCTTTTTATTATATTCATGCATGTAATCGAACGTCAGAAACAAAAATAAAATAATGTTTTCAATAAAAACAAAAAGAAGGTGTTTCGCGTGACACCTTGACATGCCTTGAAACAGCCTGCCTTGGAAATAGACTCGCATGCTTCGACTTTTTGTTTGTTTTCTTTCTTTTTTTCTATTAGTGCCTAAGTTGACAAAAATAATAAAAAAATATTACTATTCTCACTCCATAACTATTTTTATTTTTCTGAGTTGACCAAAGTGTCCTCGGTCTATTCCATAGTATTAATATTTATTTTTATCTTTGAATATCATAATTGAAAACTAAAACTTACAGTCACATATAAAAAGCATACTATTTATTAAAAGTAAATATAGCAATCTTTTGAATATTAATTTGAGAAGGCACAGAAAAAAATATTTAGGATATTTTTTCATCTATTATTTTTGCCCGGTTGAAAATGAAATACAAAAAATAATTCACATCTAGAGAATCTGTTTAATATTATAGTAAAAGATGTATTTTAAAATATATATTTTAAAAAATATATTAAAAAATATTTTTTAAGATTTATTTTTGACATTAAAACAGCTAAACATAGTCTATTTAATATTATAGTAATAATTGTATTTTAAAATATTTTATTTTAAAATATATTAAAATATTATTTTTTAAAATTTATTTTTAATATTAGTACTATGATATAAAAATATAAAAATATTTAAAATTAAAAAATCAAATTTCTTTAAAAACCAGATAAAATGATGGCATTTCGTGTATTTCGAAAGCTATGGGGCCCCTGCTCTCTCTCAAGGATTTCTATTTTTTGCGCTAAATTTATTATACTTATTTTTCGTCCATGACTATATTGTAGCCTAATGATACGTTGCACCATATATGGCACAACTACTTATTAATTCGTCGTGATACATAGAACTACTTATCAGCTTCTAAATGCAAAAAGAAATCCTCGACCAAAAATTAAGAGGGTGTTTGGGAGTGTGGTTGCGGTTGCTTTTCAAAGTGCTTTTCACTCAGAAAAGTATGCCAATAATATTTTTTTATTTTTTAAAAATCATTTTTGAGATCAGCACATTAAAATGATTTGAAAACATCAAAAACATATTATTTTAAAAAAAAAAATTCAAATTTTTTCGGAAACGCTTTTGAAAATCACTCCCAAACAGCCTCTAAATCACACAGTAATCCTATCTGGGCCCCACAATTGAAAATACGTGCATAAACTTAACAACCTCAACTATTCATTCCCCGTGCTTTGACAAAATGAGTGGGCATGGCTCATTAGGTTGACGTTTATTTCTGATATGCAACTAAAAATTAAGCATAAAATATTTATTAATATAATTTTTATTTAAAATATTCTTATAAAAAAATAAAAAAATTATTTGATTCTTTTCTTAGATTTATATAGTGATTTGATTTATTTATTAAACCTAGTTAAGATTTATGTTTTGTAGAATCATGAATTTAAACATGTATTACAAATCGAGATTTTATTATTTGATGCTTTGAAGAGTAATTTTAACTTGTTTTCAAAGTGTTAAAGAATAATTTGTATGGGACATTTAGATTTAATCAAACAAGATTTTATTCTTTATAAATTTAAGTGACTGTTTGGAAGTGTGGTTGCGGTTGCTTTTTAAAGTATTTTTCACTCGGAAAAGCATCAAGATGATGTTTTTTTTATTATTTTTTAAAAATTATTTTTGATATCAGCGCATTAAAATGATCTGAAAATACTAAAAAAATATTAATTTGAAACAAAGAAAAAAATAAAAAAAAATTAATTTTTTTCAAAAGCATTTTTGAAACTTAAAAACAAGCTTTTGAGAGATATTTTATTTTTCTATGTTATTTATTTATATTTTATTTTATCATTTCATATAAAAGTAAAATAAAAGTAACATTCGGTAAGATATAGTAAGATATGATTGATTAAACATATTTGTTTATACCATGCCCACTTGGTTTTTTTTTTTGTTTTTTTGGTACTAGGAATATGCCATTTGAGGGGGCTTATCTTATCATGCATTGAAAAGCACAATCAGGTAGGGCGTACCGTGTGCTTCAAATTCTACACCTAATACTTTGGAAGATGATTAAAAAAAACAAAAACAGTTATAATTATGTACCCTCGAGCAAGTTACGGATTGGGTTTTTCCATGACCATGAATGTCGGAATCTTCATTGGCTGTACAAAAGATATTGGACCACGTTGACATATGAGGATTGAGTACCGTCAAGGGAACCTTTTCATGTCACAGTTGGCTGCCTGATTGAAACTATATTTATTTTTTCATTTATTTTTTTGTACTGTGATTCAGCATATTCCATTTGGGTTTTGAAGATGCTGCTAAAAGTCTTGCCGTTTTTCTTGTTGTGATGCACTTTCACCGCGAAACGAGCTCATCAAGGAAAGCGTGCAAAGCAAGGGAATGGACTCCCGCCACTCGGTGTCTTTTTTGGGATTGCGGAACTAGGAGAAATTGCGTATTATTATTATTTTTTTAATATGATTTGTATAAAATAAATTTTAAAAAATAAAAAATATATTTTAAAATAAAAAATAACTACTACTACAATCTCAAAACAAAATAACTTTTTAAAAAAAAAAATTCAAGTAAAAATTAACAACTGGACAACAGGTTTTCTTTGGAAGAAATTACAAGTTGTTCCTATGACATAGACTTGTCACGTCCATGTTCATTGAATCTAATGAATTAATGCTTCAATCAAGTTGATGCCAAGGCATTTATACCTTACATGAGTTTTTTTTTTTTTTTTGTTATCCGGGTGTTTTCATATTTTTTTAAAGGATGAGACTAGTCCTATTTAGGGTTTGTAGCTATCTCTCCTAATAAGTTCGCTTCCTGGAGATCAAACTTGTGTTCTTATCCTTGCAGGGATATAACAGTGTTTTAACCGCTAGACCAACACTTCATTGGTCCTTACCTTTAGGTGTGGTATTGTATTTGAGGTTTATTAAAATTTAAAATTATTTTTTTTATATTTTTAAATATTAATTTTTTTAAAATAATATTTTAATATATTTTTAGATAAAAAATACTTTAAAAAATAATTGCTACTATATTCTCAAATATTTTTTTAATTAAAACCGCTGAAGAAAGAAACATTTCTTTATAACAATTCTGAAGCACTTGAATAAAAAGAAAATGACAATAAAAGAATAGCTCAATAAGCTCTTTTATTGGGCATTATTGATTGGCTTGTATGATAAGTTGATTCAATTATTGAGAGTCGATAGCTTATTTTAGTTGTCACTGTCAAGTTCTCATCCTTAAACAGAACTCCTCGTTTATTTTTATAAAATTGATAAGCCTTCACTCAATAAGCCAACTATGAGACTAGAAGGTGATAAACAGTGTTGGAGGAGATTGTTTTTTGAAATATTTTTTATTTTAAAATATATAAATTAATATTTATTTTATTTTTAAAATTTTATTTTTAATATTAATATATTAAAATAATTTTAAAAAATTAAAAATTTTATTTTATTTTATTTTAATTTTAACAAAATCATGTTTAATTTTAATTCTAACCAGGTATTAATAGTTTTTTTTTATAAAATATTTTTTGTTTTAAAATATATTAAATTTTTTAAAATTTATTTTAATAATAATACATTAAAATAATATAAAAATATAAGTAAAATATTAATTTTAAATAAAAAAAACCACGATTGTACCCCAGTATGAATCCTAATAAATTTAATAGTAAAGTTGTTTGTGCATTGAATCTGACATGAAATGACATCTGCTGTCGGAATTGGTGTTTGAGAATGTGATTATAATTATTTTTTAAAGTATATTTCATGCTGAAATAAATTAAAATGAAATTTTTTTATTTTTTAAAATTATTTTTAAAATCAATATATTAAAATGATATAAAATATAAAAAAGTTAATTTTTAATAAAAAAATTAATTTTTTATAAAATACAGTTTGGATCGTGTTTCTAAACATTACTTTAATTTTTGTATCAAAACCATGGTGTAAGACATAATAATAATAATAATAATAATAATAATAATATGCTTTGTTGGGCCAACATGAGATAAGATTTAGGGGACTTATGGCATCCAAACAATCAACAAATAAATTTGAGATAAATATTATTGTATTTAATGACCTAAAAAATCTCAAATATTTAAAAATATCATATGTTTTAAGACAGTAACACTCTAAACTAAAAGATTTGTTTTTTTTAAGACCATGCACATGCTTCATAGATATTTTTTAACTGCACTGTTTATTGACACTACTCACGAGGACTTTTTTTATATACTTTAATCCTTGTAGTTTAAAAATATTAAATCTTGATCATATAAGTTTATTTATGTTATATTTCTAATCACTTGTAATCGAAAGAAGAGAGACATTCAAAATGAAAAGGAGATAGAAAGATTTCAGTCACCCATATTTCGATAATACAAATATAAATAAATACATTCAAATATGGCGACACTATAATTCTAGGTATCCATTGATGATTTCTGGGCAAAATGCATGTAGAAAGCAGACCTTAATTATAACCTCAATCGATCACATTTTAAATTTTCCTTCTTTTATTTTTTAATCCAGTTTGCATATTTTAATCACTCAAAATGCAATGGGTTAATAAGCATGGCATCTTTACTATATATAAATTTTTTTTATCAACGGGATGTTTGAGCTAGTTTGCGCTCTCACGATTTATGAAATTAACGGTCATGTAAATCTTTAGTGACACTAAGCTTTGTGAGATTCGAATATGTGACTTTAGGGAGCAAACTCAGGATCTGACCAGTTAAGCTACACCCTTCAGGGTTAGTATATACATATATTATTTAGTGTTGTGATTTAAGTGTTTTTCAAATTATTTTTCAAGTGATATTTTTATTTTAAAAAACATAAAATAAATGTTTTTTTATGTATTTTTAGATGATTTTGATTTTCTCATATTAAAATCATTAAAAAAATATCAAAATTATTTTAAAACATTTTAAAAAATCAATCTAATATCAAGTGTGTTTTTTTAGGCATAATATGTTAGGTGGGTTTTCTTTATTTAAAATGTGACATCATATATCATTGACAAGGAGCAAGAGAAAAAAACAGATCAGCTATGCTTCCACGTTAACCGCACTAAAGAGTGTGGTTGTGGTTGTTTTTTAAAATATTTTTTATGCTGAAATACATTAAAATAATATTTTTTTCACTTTTTAAAAATTATTTTTGAGATCAGCGCATCAAAACGATCCAAAACATATAAAAAAATAATTTTTAGCAAAAAAAAACATTTAAATTTTTAAAAACACGGGTATAACTGTGTTTCTAAACACTCATATATGAATGGATTTAATTTAATTAAATAATTATAATAATATTTTGAAAATAATATGATGATGCTATATTTTTCAAATAAAATCATAGCTTTATTTTTATGATAATGTTATTAATTATTTTATAAATAATTATATTTCTCATGAATATTCAATAAAAATAAAATTTTATTTTTATTTTTTTTTAAATTGTGAATCTTTTATACAACCTGCTCAAATTAATTATTCCTTTATTTTTGCATATATACAAATAAAAATAATTAAAACATATATATATATATATATTAAAAGATCTTTTTAGTGTCACAGACACGTTGACAACTAATGTTTTTGATGTTCTTTCTACGTCAACATTTATTTGCACGTGCTACAAGTTCACATTAAGGAAAAAAAGGCCAGTAGCTAGTACAGCCTACATTGGCAATCCGTGCAGAATACCCTGAATTATAGGTATTATTTATTCACACCCTTTAATTTTGTTTTTCCTATTTCAATACTTAAACTTTATGGTATACTCTGACTGAGGTCCTAATCTTCATTGAATTCCATATGTAAACCCATTAGTTCACTACTAAAAGTCTTAAATCATAATCAACATAAAATCATAAACATATCAAATCTAAATTTCTCAATTTCTAGGATTTTTGTAAAAATTACTATTTAAAAGCTAAAACAACCATTCAAAATATTGAATGAGGTATCTGAAGATATAGTAGCGGTTGCTTTTTAAAGTAATTTTTAATTAAAATATGTTAAAATAATATTTTTTTAATTTACTTTTAACATTAGCATATAAAAAAAAAAACAAAACCACTAAAAAAATTAATTTAAAATAAAAAATTTAATTTTTTTTAAAAAACCAAGGTGAAAGTCAATGCAAAACAGCCCATGTTTTTTTCAAGATTTTTGATGGTTAATAACACGTGTGGCTCCAGTGAAAATGGTTTTAATATTCAGAAAGTAAGCAAAGAGATGAATATCAAAATACCTACAAGTCAAGGACTAAAATAATAATAAAATAAAGTTCACGGAAAGTGAATCAACAGTTGATAGTACCAGAGGTTCTCGTGGGTGTACGGAATAGCCAGCTGGCAGCTGCACCAAATGCTTTCTTTTTTGTTTTCTTCTGCTCTTTTTTCTACCCTTGTTCACATATCTATCTGGGATGGCAGGATCATGCGACTGATTTGGTTCAACCGGTTTTTTTTTTATTAAATTTTAATTTTTTAATTTTAAATTATTTTTTAAATATTTTTAAATTGTTCTAACGAGTTATGTCACAATAAATTTAAAAAAATAAAAAAAATATTATCTTAATATATTTTTATACAAAAAAAAAACTTTAAAAAACCTTCATAGCAAACTATTCATGTGTTCATTCATTTTGAACTAGAAAAGAAGTTGGTTAGCCTGAGATATAAATTTGTTTGTAGCTCTTCCTCTATCACGAGATTTCCCGCTACCTTTGCTTTCTCCAGCAATCATGAAAAGCATAAACCTCAAATCTCCACCATTCCTTTTCGTGAACTTCTTTTGCCCTCGAATCCTGGAAGGTCCCCCGCTCATCTTGCATTAGAAAAGAAGCTTATGGACCAAAGCATGCTGCTTGGGGAAGAAATTTCACAGCGTCTCTAATGATACAAAACACCACTGGTTTCTCAGAGAAATCACACACTTTTTAATAACGAGCGGTGTAGTTCAACTGATCAGGCCCTGAATTTACTTCTCAGAAATCATTAATTTGAGTACCATAAACATTAAAGCCACTGGAAACTTACATGGTCGTTAATTTTAGAGTCTCAGAGGATTAGTCGAGGTGCGCGTAAGCTGACTTGAACACGCATGATTAACAAAAATATTAAAAAATAAATCAGACACTCAAATAGTCGCTTTTGTAATTATATCTTAAGCCTCGGCTCAACAAAGATATCAGTTTTTTTTTTGTGTGGGATTGATCTAAAAATGCATTTTCAATGGACTATAACGTAGAGATTGGCTGGCCCATTTTCAATGGGCCTTGCTAGTCCAGCTTACAAGCTATTCACGAGCCCACAGAAAGATTGGCCTTGGACTTTTGTTTTGGAAATTTGGAATTGGGTCTTCAACAAGGATAAGAATAGAAGAGGGAGATCAAATAAAAGGCACAAGAAGCCATGCGATTGCTCATTAATTTGAACCTCTGCAAGCATCTCTCTCGTTGCCCGTATTTATTAGGTAGTTATGATCTTTAGAGATGATTTTAAAAGCTAAAACATATTTAAAAAATAATAAAAAGCTAAAACATATTTAGAGGTTCGAACCGGTTTGGTTCGGTTTTTTCCGGTTTGGCTCGGTTTTTTTTTCCGGTTTTTTCCGGTTTGGGTTTGGGTTTTTTGGTTTCAGGCTTGTAAAACTGAAACTGAACCGAACCGAACCGATCGGTTTTTTCAAAATTCTAATCAGTTTAATCAGTTTTTTTTCACGATTCAGTTTTTTCAATTTTTTTTTTCAATTTTCTCAATTTAATCAGTTTTTCAATTTTTCTGTTTATCTATGCTACCAGCACCTCTCTCGTTGCCCGTATTTATTAGGAAGTTATGATCTTTAGAGATGATTTTAAAAGCTAAAACTTATTTAAAAAATAATAAAAGGTGGTTTTCTATTTTCAATGTTTACCTTTTATGTGAAATGTTAACTAACTGTTGGTTAAAATTTCTAAAGTTTAGCGTAATATCCTATGATTTAACTTGAACATAAAATTACCATTCAATTTTTATCAGTATAACATTGTAAGGATAAATAGTACAGCCTTAAGAATGAATAATATATTTTAGAATTAAAGTGAATACATATCTTAATTAAAAAGAATGTTTAATATACTTACTTGTCCATAATTAAAAAGAGGATGATTATATTTAAGGAAAGATAAACATCATGCTTATTATATATTTTTTAAGAAAATATTATCTTAGCTATTTATTTTACACGTTATTAACTGACTATTTATTTTCTGAATTTATTTATAAATTATTTATTGTTAGTAGATGTTTATTAATTTAGCATCAGACACTAAGTTTCACAACTCCGAAAATCTTTTTTTGTTTTTTTGTTTTTATTTGTTTTCAGTAAGTAAAAAGTAATACTAGGCTCACGTTGAACCTCAGAACTAAGAGACTTGTCAATTTAACCATTAAAATCCAAATTTAAACTAAGCATATCGTTAACTTTATGAAAACTCTTCGATATATTTTTAAACACCTTTTAAAGTTAAAAATATCATGCTAGATCTACATCGGTCTTTAAAAACTAGAAGACACTTTGAATTAACTCTTTAAAAACCAAGCTTTGATCAAAATATGACGCAAACTTGAAAAACTCATCGATGTAATTTGTATTCTTGTTTGAAAAATAAATATTTACACGCACACATACGTAAAAAGGTGATGGAAAATTTTTATAAAGTGATAATAATGTCATTGCAAGGCTAGAAAAATCAAAATAAAATAAAAAAATGCATGAGTGAAAAGTTGCAAATTTTCAAAAATAGATCTCTCTCTCACACATGCATACATAAAAATATGACAATATGATTTTACAAAATCTAGCTAACTCTGTTGCTAATCTAGTAAAAATAAAATAAAATAAAAATAAAAAAATGAGTGAAAAGTTATCGATTTTTATAAATGAATTTCTTTACACACATGCATATGTAAAAAAGGTAAATGCACATTTTTATGAAATGAAGATAATGATATTGCAAAGCCAATAAAAATAAAATAAACAAAAATTGAATGAATAGTAATTTTCATGCAAAAACCTAAGATAAAAATAAGAGAAGAAGGAAAGAGCTAGTGTTGGGGGTTGGTTTGGTTTTGAGTGGTGTTCGTGATTTTTTTTTTTCTATTCAGAGTTCTCTTTTTTTTATCTTGTTTCTCTTTTCCTTTTCTTTCTCTCTTATTCTTTTCTCTTCTTTACTACTTTGTAGCTCATACAACTCACATTCTTAGCTTAAAACTCTCTCTCTAACTTAGGAGCACTTGTTTCTTACATTCCCCTTATTCATATACAAAGATGAAGCTCCTAAAAGCTTTTTTTTTTTTTGGTGAAATGATTGTGGCCATTAGTTCTCCTAAATCAATCTCAACTCTTTACCATGAATGTAAACTTTTTATATTCTTTGAAATAAATTTTTTAAATCTTTTGAAATGTATTTTTTTCACTTTTTTGTATTGAAATACCTTTTGTTTTGCCTTTTGTTTTTTGCTATTTGAGAGAGGTTAAAAATTGTGTTATGAAAGTTGCTATATCTTTACAATATTTACGGTATAATTAATAATATAAAATATTTTTTCTTAGGTATTTTTAGCAAACTTGTAAAGAAAAGATAGCATAAGTTTTCAAAAATGGTCAAATAAAAAAGTAACCAACTTAAGAAAGAAAATCTGAAAGAATTATTTGGGATTCAAATCTGCAAGAGTAATGCTTTGAAATTAAGTTTGCACAAGTCATCCAAGACTTAAAAATAAAAAAACAATAAAAATGCAAGAGTTTTTCGATACTTAAAAGTAAGAAAAAAATAATTACGAGAGCCTCATAGGCTTAATATTGTAGAAAGATTTGCAAGGGTTCCTCAGGGACTCAAAAGTAAAGATTTTTAGGAGAGCTCTCGTAAAATCAATATCACAAAAAGTTTTGCAAAAGTTCTCTAAAACTTAAAAGTTAAAAAGAAGATTTGCAAGAGCAGACTTAAATTTCACAGAAAATTTTGTAAGAGTCACCTTATAGACCTTATTAATAGAAGATTTACAAGTGCCTTTATAGACTTTACAGACTCAATATTGCAAAAAACGTTTGTTTTGGTAGAGATTGTTACATGTCTGGGAAATGAAAGAAAGAGAAGGAAACTTGATTAATGGGGTTTCCCAGTTGTCATTCTGCTCTCTCGAAAGCATCCATCGTTGCCCAATAATATACATTTGATTGTAATTTGAGCTCCATCTGGACTCTACATGTCATATTTTATACGGCACATATTCGACTTCATGCAACCTCGATCAAGAGCTTTTTATGTTTTGTTACCAAACATGAGAATTGATTTTTTTAACTGGAAAGCTGAACCAGGCTGTTCTGCCAATAGAAGTAACATGACAGACATGTAATGCTTTGCTTTGAAAGATTGCTTCTTTTTGTGCTGATAATATATGCAAATAGAGATCCGAGTCTTCCCTTCTCTAAATTTGGTTCTTTGGCGATAGCATTATTATGGATATGTGCTTTGAGTTTTCTGTTTTTGATTGCATTGACAGTGAGACAGCTAATGTCATTTGTGTTTCATTTTTTGCTTTCTGTTCTGTATCCTTTCCTGATGGAAGGGAAGGTTTTGATGTTCGTTGTAGGTTTTCTGAATCAAATTGGTGCTTTCATTTACCTATAATCTATTATTCTCTGGGGTGATATTGATTTTATTTTATTTTATTTATTTATTTTTTTATTAATTGTGGATGTTCGGGTCAGCTTACGCGTACCTTGACTAATCCCCTGAGACCCTGAAATTAACGACTATGTAAGCCTAAATAAAATAAAATCAATATCACCCTAACTAATCTCTCGAGGCCCTGAAGTTAACGACCATGTAAGTCTTCAGTGACCCTGAAATTTGTGGTATTCGAACCGGTGACCTCTAGGTAGCAAACCTAAAGTCTGACCAGTTAAACTACACCCCTCAGGATTGTGATATTGATTTTATTTATTTATTTATTTTGATTAACGTGGATGTCCGGGCCAGCTTGTACGCACCTCGACTAATCTCACGGGCCTTAAAGTTAACGACTATGTAAGCCTCCAGTGGCTCTGAGGTTTGTGAGACTCGAACCGGTGATTTTCAGGGAACAAACTCGGGGCCTGAGTAGTTGAGCTACACCCCTCCTGGTTGTGATATTGATTTTATTAAGAATACATGTAATGGATATACAAACTTGCTCAATCATAAATGGTTTGTACAGATCAACTTTGTTCGCAGTGAAGAACCAGTTCACTTTGATTTTTTCTTTTTAAAAACCATGATCATGATTTGGTTCATTTGCTGTTCTAGCTTAAGCTTTGTTTTCGCATTGTGGTTTAGTGGTTAGTTCAATCTACTTGTGAAGAAGATTTCCAGCCAATGAAAGTGACAATTTTTTATTTCTGTTCTTATGATTTCTTTGCCAAGATGCTTTAATGATGCAAGTCTTTCTTAATTATTTCTCATTTGTCAGTTCTATCTGGGATCAGACATAGGTCATGTCTACCGTGTTTATTGTGGTAGAGATTTAATTTTTACCTGCCCGGGAAATTAAAGAGAGAGTTGGAAATTTGATTGACGGGTTTCCGCTTGTCTTTTTACCCTCTTGAAAGTTTCCATCGTTGCCCCATAACATGCATTTGATTGTTATTTTATGTTGCCTATTTTTTATGTCATCCTTTATGATACAGAACACTAATAATCTGTATTATATTTGTTGCACGATTGCGGTCCCGACTAATATCCTAAAAGAGTAAGGAAATTTTGTTTTTTATCGGTAAAGATGAAATCATCATCTAATATTTTAGTTTTCAGAAACTCTAATTAGTCATAAAATATATACTAATTGTATATAAAAAAATATATCACTTCTAATACTTTTTATCTAAAGTAAACAGTATCAGTTATTTGTCTTATATAAACTAAGATATTATTTTATTTTCTAACTGTTAGTCTGTCTAAAGTTTTAAAAAAATCTTTTTTGACAAGGAGATTTTTATCTTATTAGATTAAAATCTAACCATTTTGAAGTCAAAACATGAAAATAAAATAAAATGTCTTTATTTAATATTGGGAACATATCTTATTTATAATTAAGTTTATAGTCCCGTATATTAAAAGAAACAAAATAGATTTTTGGTGTTTTTTGAAATATAGCCAAGTTTTCATGGCTTTAATAAACTAGTTATTGAATCTAATATGCATGCAAAATAAAAAGATTATTTTTATGATTTTTTAGTATGCTGAATTATGAAAATATAATTTATTTTTGAGAAATTTGGCCATATAAAAATTAAAATTAAAATTAAAATTTTATTTTTAAACGAAAGATTTGATAAAATTATAATTCAATATAAAACAACATCTCTAAAAAGTAATAAAATTTTATCAGATCTAATGGTTGGATTAAAAGTTATACTTGTTAGCATAAACCTGTGCATTAGAAAAAATAAACCCCAAGCTGCCTTTAGTATGTTTGAATGATAAGGAAACCTTTCCAATGATGAAATCCATAAAATAAATAGAAACATAAGTTGTTGTCATGGAAATCCTTGCTAGAATAATCATAAGTGATGTCACCTATGCTTTCCTTGCAGAGATAAAATATTTACTAAATAAGAACATAAATTATAAGGAATCAAATTGCAAAACCCATATAATAACTTTTAGCATGATTTTAAACACGTTGTTCTATCTTTTTTAGATTAATTATTGGATCTACCATATATGGATGGAAAGATTGTGATGTCTAGTTTTCATCCAAACTAGAATAAAAAAAATTTTTCTTTTGTTGCTTCAGATATGTCTTAAACAGTGCACAAAGATTTAGTCAAGCATATTTATAATTTGTTAACCCAAATATCCAGAATCAACCCAATTTATTCCTCTTGGATCCTTTATGTTTTAGACCTTGTAATAGGCCTAATTGGTATCTCTAATGGATCATTTGATGATGCTTGTTGATTCACTTCATTCCCTCTCTCCTCAAAATGATTTGACCTCGAATCATCACCTTGTTTTGATATTGACTCGCATTTGGAAAATATATTGACCTGATTTTGTGATTTTGATCTTGTTTTTCTTTCTTTTTATTTTTAAATTGTAAACAACTACATCACAAATAATCTATATTTTTTTTCAACTTTTGTCGAAACTAGGTTTTTTTATGACGACAACAACGAAATAATACAGAAACTAAAAGGTAAATGGATATAACATGGTTTTAGAGCCTTAATTTGATACCAACTAATGTGAAACTCATGGGTATAAAGATCAAAAAACCAACAATCAAGTCAATATTTTCTAAAAAAGTTAAATTCAGGCTTGTAATTGAATTTGACACAACGATAAAATGTACAAAGATACCAAGATTATAAAAACCAAACCTCTACCTAACACCTATTAAAAAATGGGAACGATAAGTATGAAAGATGCCATGAAACTTGATTAATTCTTTGATAAGTCAGAGTAGTTTTATCAGGAACCACTAGTAAAAGTTTTATTTTTGAATAATTAATTCATATCTTGTTAATTTTTAAAACCTTAATATAAGTTAAATAATATTTTTTTAAAAAAATAGGTACGAACATTTTAAAGAATGTTGAAAAATAATAATAAATGAGTTATAAATAAAATAGAAAAAAAATCCTAAATTATTTAGAAAACTAATACAATTCTCGTGTAGTAGCTTCTAGATCTTATTGCAAAGCCTTATAAATATCTAATTAACTTGAAATTTTAACCAAATATAAAACAAGACCTCTGAAAACCTCTATTTAAATTTCATTTCAATTCAATGATCGAATTAAAAGTTATATTTATTAGTGCTAAATTGTACATCAAAAAAATAAGTTCAAAATTGTCTATAGTGTCCCTAAATGATAAGGAAACCTTGTAAATAAAAAACTACATAAAACAATAAAAAACATAAGTTGATGACATGAAATCTTACCAAAATAATCATAATTATTGTCACATATTTTTTTCTAAATTTTTATTTTATTTGAGATCTTATAATAGATGTACCTGCTCGATTCACATCACCTTAGATTAGGTGCTAGCTTTCTTTGTTGTAGTTTCAACGTTGACTTTTTGAAGAATGGTCTTTCAGCACCTATCAATAATTTGTAGATTTTTATGCAAATGTCACTACTTTGGTTTTTCCGTTGTCTCTGTGTTGAAAAAGCAACTAGCAAAGAATATATATATATATATATATATATATATTTAGTATCGTCAAGATTTGTTGATTGATATTCTGCAGGAAAGAAAAAACAAAATGAAAAACAAAGTCATTAATTACATTATAGTGGTGGTCCTTCCTTGCTTTGTCAGTCTACAAAGTGTTTCTTCCTCCTCTTCCATCTGCTCTCATGCATTCAAATACTTGCATGTGGTAAATATCTTTTGAGCTGCAACGAAGAAGCTCGATGATAGTTCCCTTCCTGTCCCTTTCTTTTAAGTTTTGAACTTGTAGTTTTGTGATACGAGCACCAAAGATTTTCATTAACAAAATATTTAAAAATCTCCTAAAGGTGGATTTTAATATTAGATTTATTTATTATTGGGTTATTTTACTCTCATATCACGGTTTATAAATTTAACAAGTTAACCCGGTTGACTATAATTTTTTTATTTAACTTTTTTTCTTCTCAATTTCATTATTTAATATAGAGTTAATTAGAAATTAGACTTTATGATTTATTTTATTTGTTTTCTATTAAGTTATTTCAGTCTCATGACCTGAAAATAGTGTTTAATAGGTTAACACGAGTTAACTCGGGTTGTTTTCATGTTTTTTTTATTGAATTTTTTTTTCAGTTTTATCATTTAATATTGGATCTGTTGGAAATTGAACTTCATAATCTGTTTCGATTTGTTTTCTATAGGGATATCTTGATCTTATAATCAGGATTGAGAATTTAATATTTTAACCTCGATTAAATCAGGTCGTTTTTTATTTTTTTCTAAGAGATTATCTCGGTCTAAACCCCAATTTTGGTATTTTAACCCAAGTTAAACCTGGGTTGCAGGTTTCACAAGTTAATCTAGTCAACTAATTTATTTTTTTTAATCGACTTTTTTTTCTTCAATTTCATCATTTAATATTGTGTTTGATTGAGAACTATGTTTTATGATTTATTTTGATTTGATTTTTATGAGGTTATCCAGATTTCATGACCTAGAAATAGTGCTTAATAGGTTAACCCATATTGACTTGGCTTATTTTTTGTGTCATTTTTTTAATTAATTTTTTATAAATTTCATCGTTCAACATTGGGTCCGATTGGATTGATTGAGAATTGAGCTTTATAATTTGTTTTGATTTGCTCTTTATGAAGTTATTTCAGTCTCATGACCAAAGTCATGGATTTAGCAAGTTAATTTATGTTAAATCAAGTCATTTTTTTATTTATTTTTTCTATATGATTATGACTCAGGTCATGGGTTTAACAAATTGACTTTGTCAATTTTTATGTTCTTTTTTATTTTTATTTTTTTTAGTCTTATCCTTTAAAATTAGACTAATTGGAAATTGAACTTTATAATTTGTTTCAATTTTTTTCTGTGGATTTATCTCGGTCTTATGATCCAAGTTGCGAGTTTGACAGGTTAACTCGATTCATTTTTAGGTCATTTTTTTAATTGATTTTTTTTTTAATTTTATCATTCAACATTGGATCGATTAGAAATTAGAATTTATAATTTGTTTTCTATTGGTTATCATAGTCTCATAACTCAGGTCATAGATTTGATATATTAACCCGGGTTGACCCAATCAATCCAATATGTTTGTATCTTAATATTAAAAATAGATGTCTTCTTGAAAATTCTTTTGAGTCAAACTATGTTTTTACGGGTTGTCCGAGTTATTTTTAGACCCACAAAATTAATTGGATCACATCGAATCAATCTCAACATGGTTTAGAAAATCTTTTACTAAAAAAATGTTAATAATACTAAAATACTTTTTTATATTAAAAAAAATTGTATTATTTCAGGCTCATTCGTGAATAGTACTATTTGAAGATTATCCTTGAAACTCTTCCTGAATAGTACATTTCAGCTCATTCGTGAAGCTTTCCCATAAATAATACTATTTTAAGCTCTATTTCTATTATTTCCTATATATATTCTCTTCCTTTTTTAGCTAGCACCACGTCAAACTGTACAAGCTACGACCTCAACTAAAGTTATCATAGCGGAGAAAGCCATATTTCATGATAAGTTACTTTGGATATTTTTCAAATATATTTCAATGTAAAATATATATTCTCATATTTAGAAAGAGAGAAAAATATTTTTTTTTTCATCTCAACAATAGAGATAAACACATAGAGCTTCTCTACATATAACTAAACATCATTTTTCATCCTCTTAACTTTTTACATGATTGCTACTTGATCAACTAAACCCAAATATTAACTTAAACATCATAATATCCTTCATTCTACAAGGACTTTGTTTTTATATGGACAACTCAGGTCCATAACTCAATTAGGAAAAGCTCATTTTTATGTGAAGTTTTTCTACCACGTTTACATTTAAAAATGTTAATTTCATGTCTTTCTAGTCTAATGGTTATAATCGTTTTTTTTTTTTTTTTTTATCAATTTTCATCGTAAGATAACACAAGTTTGTAAAACTGAGGGCAAGAAACAAATCTTATTTGAGATCTAATTTTCATATACTGAAAAAGACACCTTTTTGAAAACAAAAATTATATTGACATATTTGGAATTTTTTTTATTTGTTAGACCATTGTCCTAGGCAATTTTAGCATTCCTAATCACCTTTTCAATTTGCAATCTATTAGAGAATTTAGAAATTCATAAAATATTTATTTTATAAAATAATTTAAAACTAAAACCCTTTTTATATTGACCAAGATAGGACCTGCTAATTACTATGAAAATCGATGATTTGATTCTTTGTCTAGTTCAACCCGCTTTTCAAAATGATTTTTAAATCGTCTAAAAAGGCATCAAATTGATGTTTTTGTAGTTTTTTTTTTATTATTTTAATATGCTGATATTAAAAATTTAAAAAATATTATTTTAATGGAAAATCACTTTTACAAAAGCATTCTGCACTACATTACCAAAAATGAGGTAAAAAGGTTCAAAAATAGTATGAATCGTCAAAACCAAATTATGAGCTTCAACAAATAATTATTTTTTTAATGTTGTGAAAAAATTTGTTTAGTTTATATTAAAACATTTGTATATAAAGATACTAAATTTGCAAAACACAATTCTAAAAAAATAAGATCAAATTAAAGCCTTAAAACTCAACAAACATGCTAGAATAAAATTAACATAAATAATAAAGATTGTTTAGTAATATTTACTTGTTGAATAACTTGTAATATGATTCATATGAAAATTTGTTGTTGACAAAGATTTATTATTTATTTTTAAAGCTTTATCATTGATTTTTTGGTGGAAACTAAATGATTTTAATAAGACTTTCAAAATTTTCATACCACCACCTTGTTTAATTGTACTTTTTAACAAGGTATACAAACCTAAAGGAATAAAACTCAAAATGTTTCTACAAATAAGAAGAAACTAATCTTTAGAATAGAGAGTAAAACAAGACAAAAACTAAGAAAAAAACTTGGGGGCAAAAAAGGCTAAGAAAATAGTAGAGAATAAGACAAATAAGTTGTTGCTCGGTATGTAGAACATCTATCTCTCAACTTTTTTTTTATACTAATTTTTGGGACCAAAACTGATGTAAAATTAATTCAGCAAATAATATGACATTTTTAATTTTTTCACAACTTCCGGAAAGTGTTTTTCACCCAAAATAAAAGTAAAACACTTTCCTGAAAACCAAACCAAATTTTTCTTTGATTGGGTATTTTTCGTTGACCAACTTTTATAATGACAAACAAACACAGGAAAGTTTGGAAAGTGATTTCCAGAAAACCACTTTTCATCAAACAAATGCCCCCTTAGTTAATTAACGAATAAAGAAACCAATTAATTTGGTAATGGAATAAATGCCTAAGTTTAGGCTAAAGAGGATATTGGTATGGTCTTAAATTGTGGTGATTGTATTGATTCTCATGGTTAGGAGTAAAATAAGAAACTAACTACTTAGTTTTTGATGTGATAAATACATAGAAGAGATAAGAGTAGATAATAATTATAGTTAAAGCTGACTATATTTGATATTAAATAAATTTTTAGGTACCTTGCAACATCATACTGAATAAGTAAATGATTACAAATTTTTTTTGTTAGTTAATGAAAATGTAATTTTGTTATATATAATCCTTTTGAAATGTAAAACTTGGCATGTAATTAATGTCCGGATTGAAAGTATTTATATCTTTTGTTAAAAATTTCTCTTCTTAAATAAACTTTTAAGATATTACATTTCGTATAGTACTTTAGAACTTAAATCATATAAAACCTAAACCATAATGTTTTCTTATATTTTATGTATCATGCTTTGTAATTGTTTATTAATTGTGGAAATTGACTTATCAGATAAAGTTTGGGATTATTGGACTATAATCATAATGAAAAATGTAGTATATTGTTTAAAAAACTGTAGTAAAAAACTGTAAGTTTGGGATTATTAATTGTGTTTTTTCTCTGAATCTAATCATATCTCCTTCTCTTATATTAATCTTTGCAAAGTTCATCAATCAATCAATATGTCATATATAAAAAAATGTTAATACTACTAAATTAAAAGTTAATTAAAGCTTACAATCTAGTTATCAATAGAAATTTAACTAAATTAGGTGAGGCCTTGTCAAGGATTGGATCAAAATTCTTTTTATTCAGTGTCAAGAAATTGAAAGAACTAATAAACTATTTCTATAAAAAAAGAAAAAGAAAAAAACAAAATCATTTTCCTTTGATATCACTATAAGAACCTAGACCTATTCATATATATATATATATATGAAGAAACTCCTACATGAGAATCTTATCAACTAATTTAAATTGAAAAGGATTAATTAATTTTCAATTGAAATTCAAAAAGCTCATTTTTCAAATATAATTCCTAAACTTACTACATCTAAAAACATATTTAATTTTTAAATTAACAACTAATTTAAATAATTCCTAATTTTTACAATTTATCAATAAAAAATAAAAGTAGTAAAATATAACAGAGAGATTAGAGGATTTTTGCAAATTACTTAAACTTACCTTAAATTACAAGGATGTTTTGCAATATTTTTTTTCTCCGGCTTAATTGAAGTGATTAGAGGATGCAGTAGCAATGATGATGTCTTTCTCCAGCATCAAAGGAAACTCAAGAAGTACCCTGTTAGTGATTTTTTAAGTCCTATTTATTTTTTGTATTTTAAAAATATTTTTGAAAAAAATTAAATTAAATTTTTTATTTTAAATTAATATGTTTTTAGTATTTTAAAATCATTTTGATGTCAAAAATAATTTGAAATCTAAATTTAAAATGTTGAATTATTTATAGATTCATGACATTTTATATTCAGGGCATTCAAAGAAATTCAACAAAAAATATTGAATTATTTATAGAATTATCATTATATTTTATTTAATGATTAAAAAACTCTTATAATATTAATATTATAACTTTACCGTCAAACTAATAATTAATGCTTTGTTATCAAACTAATATTACAATTTTATAAAAAATTAGAAAAGAGAAAAAAATTTGTAGTGGTATTTCACCGAATAACTTCTCTACAATGCAAAATTAGCTCCAATTTCATTAAAGAGTCGATACAAAACACCAAGTTCCATTTAAAGCAGCAAATTCCCTAAGTTGCTAGTTTTTATATTTTAAATTAATATATTTTTAATATTTTTAAATTATTTTAATATACTGATATTAAAAATAATTTCTCTAATAAAAAATCTCTTGTGATATACAACCTATTACTAGCTAGTTAATTTTCTGGTCACCTTTTATAACTAAAACAAATAGGTCTAAGTTTTTGCTTAATTACATATTTTTTTTTAACTTGTTTTTACTTGAAAATAGTTCAACAACATTCTAGCAATCTCAATAAACTCATTCTCAATATTAAAACACTCTCTAATCGCTCTAAAAAAATTAAATTAATAAGAAAACAATTTTGGACCATAATCTACCTTTACTGGCATGTTTAAAGGAAAATCACCTATATTTAACTCTCTTTACTAGTCTTTTTATAACTAAAATATGGTTAACTAAGCACTTTTTCTCTCCACATCATTTTTTTATAACTTTCTCTCTTTTCTCTTAATATTTTAGGATTAAATTGTTAAAAAAACTTTTGTACATATATTGCTAACGCTACAAAAACAAAAAAAAAACATAATTTGAAACTTCAAAAAGAAAATTGAAGTTTTCCTCGCCAAAATTTAAATTGTGTCCATTTCATTTTTTTGGTTAAATTTAGTTCATTTTCTTTTAATTTTTTTTTTATCTTTAAGCTAAAGTCACATATCGTAAAATCAATCTTGAGTTCATCATCAAAATATTCCTTGATATTTTCTATATGTGAGTTCATGTAAATTTAAAGAAATCTAAACATATAAAATCATCCTAATGTAATTGGGAGAAAAAGAGCTGCTTATGAAAAAAGAGACAAGAGCTCCTTTTCTTCTCCCCCGAGGATATTTCTTTGATCGATCAACATGCAGGGGGAAGGGAGGGGACTTGAAGTCGTGTAAACCATAAATGAATTAACAAATATGAAGCAAGACCTACTCCCTCCCATCCCAGGAAGTATTGACCAACTCCGTAATACGTTTGTGGCAATTCTAAAGCTTTATTTGATTGCCCTTGGTGAAACACCGCCAAGCCAAAGTGGCACACTTGGAAAGAGCTTGCTATCCCAAAAACCAATACACAAGCGATTCATTATAGTCTAATCGATCACGAAGGATAGATTGATCGAGCTAGTAATGTGCAAGTTGGGCATGATTAACATCTATGCTCTAATGATAGTGTTTAGTAGCGGGAATACTTTCTTAATAGGATTTGTCTCTGTATGACCGGTGTCTGACCAGGAAAACATTTCAGTTAGAGAAATGCCTTTGCGAGCTATAGTAGTGTAAAGAGGAGGAATGAGGAGGATGGATCCTTTCCGGGTGATATTCCCCATTTTCTTTATAGCAAGGGGCATGAAGCCTTTCTTAGTCGTACTAAGGAAAGCTCCAACCCAATTAGAACCTCTAGAGAGTGGGAATCCCAGATATCTGTCTTAAGCTTCCACTCCTGCCCCTGCACTGGTAGCATCGCGAAGGAGAACCAACATCGTATACGCTAAAGACAACGATTGACATAGAATAATCCACCTTGTGATCGGCTCACTTCACTCTCTTTCGAGTTGGATAAGACTAAGGCTGACGGGGAGGGGGGATAACGAGAGCGTCTAGCCTTTAGCATTCGATTTGGATGTGAAATCGTCACCTTCTTGATGAGTTACCCTTTGTTCGTGACTAAAGTGACTACGATACTCCGCATCAATGTGATGAGAAAGTAGAAGGGAAGGTCGTCGTTGTCATAGGAGGTTCAAATAGAAAAACTGCAAATAAAATATATATAAAAAATATTGTTCATATGAACTGTGTAGTCCAAATAAGAACACAAGATAAATTCATTACACATGCATCAACATTACCATAGAAAATTCACATTTTCAAATATCAAATAAACACCAACAAATTTTTTTAATTTTTTTTTAAACAATGTTGTCACCATAAGTGACTTTATTTTTTAAAAGTGATTGACTGGATGACTAGAAAAGTAACACGAAAGGGTATTGTCAGGTGTGTCCTTGAAACCACACGACTAGATTCACAAAAGGATGAAAGAAATTTTTTTAATTTTTTTAATATTTTTAAAGAAAAGATTTCTTGAAAATATTTTTAAAAAACTATGGTACATTATTATTCAAAATCAATCAAACAAAATTTTGTCCATAATAAGGTTCTCGGTGGAGTCATCATTGTATCATAGGTATATTAAGGCAAACTACATGTAAAAGGATAAAAATAGAAAAAGAAGTCATCACATAGTTTTATAGTAATTGAGAACTCTAACTGATCCTTAAAGGTTATAGATAAATGTTTGGTTATATAATGGGGAAGATAGTTATTACTATATATATTCTATCTAAGATAAGTTGTATTATTGTTTATTTTTAAAAATAAATGTGCCTTGTGTACTTATATGCCAAGAGTTTGCCTAAAACTGAAATATGTGTGCTTTTATATTAATAATAAAAGCTATAATTACATAAGACAATGATTTAGGATGTAGGTCTAATAACAAGACTCAATAATCACTTTTAAAATCGATAGGGCGGTGAACAAATGATAAGTATAAACCTATTAAAAGTTATATTTATTTTTTTTATTTTTTTACTATGTCGAAAATTCCATCAATAATTACTGTCAAAATATAATTTGTTGTTATTTCTGTTAGAAACTGTCAATGAAAACTCTTCGTCGCAATTTTCATTGAAAATTAGCGATGAAATATTTTTTGTCGGTATTTTTGTTATTATTTTCTCGATAGTGTTCCATCTCTTTTCTTCTTGTTGAAGATCATTTTTTTTATTAACGTAGGTGTCTGGATCAGCTTGCGCATATCTCAATTAATTTAATAAATTTTTAATTAAAAAGTATTTTTTTAAAAAAAATATTTCACGTTAGCAAATACACATACACACACTATTCCTTGATTTCTTGGTCGTGAATGGCCAAACAACTTGATCGAAGACGCAGATATTTTGAAGGGGAGAACTGTTTAAAAGCGTCCATATGGACCAAAAGTTAGCTGTCACTTTGACCAAATTCAATTTGAATCCATCCTTGAGATTAATGTTTCGGATCTATTCCAGCTTGCAAGCAATCTGTCATGAGAGAGACATCTCACATCTTCTCTTTTATTTTCTTTGAACAGCCGAATTTCCATTAGAAGACGATCAACCATAGGCACAAAGCCTCAACCTCTCATAAAACAGGTAAATTCATGATAAAAATGGAGTGCTTCCACAATTTCCTTTTTCTTTTTAGAAAAAGCGATTTTAACCGAAAACTTATCGGGGAAATTTGGCTAAGCTAATCTAAAATACAAAGACATAAATTGTCTGTTGAATTTATATAATTTACTTTTGGAAAGAGAGGTAATAAGTATCTCTGTCACATGGAGCTAAATTAGCTCCAAGTGACAGAGATACTTATTACCTCTCTTTCCAAAAGTAGCTAATGCTATCCTTATCTGCTTATAAAAGGGATCCTTCTGCCCTGATAAATACCCACGCTATCTACAGCTACCCAGCAAGCCGAGATTTAAGTATGTCAAAATTGTTTTCTCTATGTCTGCTCCTATCAATATTCTTCATTGCCCACTCTACTGTTCCTCCTTCTTCAACATTTCAGTATGTCAATGAAGGTCAGTTTGGCTTCTACAGTAGTGAGTATGCTCCAGATTATCGTCCACTTCTCCTAGGCACTTCCCCATTCCAACTTATGTTTTATAACACCACCCCTAATGCATACACTCTAGCTCTACTTATGGGTACTAGGAGGTCAGAATCAACAAGGCGCTGGGTTTGGGAAGCCAACCGAGGCAACCCAGTTCGCGAAAATGCCACTCTTACCTTTGGAAAGGATGGAAACCTTGTCTTAGCCGATGCTGATGGCAGGGTTGCTTGGCAAACCAACACTGCCAATAAAGGTGTTGCTGGGTTCGAAGTGCTGCCCAATGGTAACATGGTGCTTCATGATTCTAAGGGTAACTTTATCTGGCAAAGCTTTGACTCTCCTACTGATACTCTCTTGGTGGGTCAATCTCTTCGGGTTGGAGGTGCGACTAAACTTGTGAGTCGGGCCTCACAGAAGGAGAACTCTGATGGCGCCTATAGCCTGGTCATGGAATCCAAAAGATTGGTGATGTACTATAAGAGTCCGAATTCTCCTAAACAATATTTCTATTACACGTTCGATACACGCCAAGATCGTCTACAAAATGCGACTCTAAATTGGTACCCAGATCCTTATGACAATTCGGCCAGCGAGGTGACTTTAGAATTATCTTCTGGGGGTTGGAGCGTGAAAGCCAGACCTAAATTCAATGCTACGCTGTCATTTCTTAGAATTGGGATAGATGGGAACCTTAGGATCTACTCTTACAACAATAAGGTGGACTACATGGCATGGGATGTGAGCTTCAATCTCTTCTCCAGGGATGGTTTTCCAGAGAGTGAGTGCCAGTTACCAGAGAGATGTGGTAAGTTTGGGTTGTGTGAAGACAGCCAATGTGTTGCTTGCCCATTACCAAGTGGTCTTCTGGGCTGGAGCAAGAATTGCGAACCTGTAAAGCCACCCGCCTGTGGTTCTAAAGATTTTTACTACTATAAATTAGTAGGCGTGGATCATTCCATGAGCAAGTATGCAAGTGGGAGCGTAGCAGTGAAGGAGGATGACTGTGGAAAAAAATGTTCAAGTGACTGTAAGTGTATGGGTTACTTCTACAACAAGGAGACATCCAAGTGTACGATTGCTTATGATCTCCAAACCCTAACCAAGGTTTCAAATTCTACACATGTAGGTTACATAAAGGCACCAAAACGTTGAGCCTTTTTGTTGACACTTCCAAGACTTTTAAGCCGTCCAGTATAATAATAAAGTGGCATTATTCCCTATAACCAATTGAGCTCGCGTGTCTTCTTGTTCTTATAGATCATATTTTCAACATATGATCCATACAAATTCGTTAAAAAGAAAAAATAAAACAATCTTTATAAGTAATATGAAGCGATAAGGCAAACTTCAAATAAAATTGTAATTCTGTCTAGTGTGTGTGTATATATATATATATGATCTTTTTTAAATACTAATTAATTTTTGTATTTATTTGAAAAACATATATGAGGCATGTTTCTTTTATTATCTGATATTTCATGTTTTATAAAGGGAACTAATTAAGAAAGATCTAATGAATCCCTTATAAGCCCAATTAGAGTGAGTGATGTCTCGATAACTCGTATCATTTTTATATAATTTGCAACGGACTCAAGTCTAATATCAATTATTCATCATTTTAAATTAAATTTCAACTAAGATACCGATAGTTTTAGATAAGAAAATAATCATAATTTGTTTAATTAATTCTTTTTTAGTTGGAAGCAACTGTAGGATTCTATCAACATAGGACTAATTTCATTACTATCATTTCCATAAAATTAGGAACTATATATAGGTTTCAAAATAACAATCTTCATTGTTTCTATATAATACATGCAATAAATACCTTTTCCCAATTTATTTTACATTTCCAACTAATTAGACAAATCATACGACACATTAATAATTAAATGGAAGCTTGTAGCAATCACAAAGAAATTTATTATGCAAGTCCTTGACCGAATACACCCCTTTTATTTTAAGAAATCATGTGTTTCTTTTTAGTTTTTCTTCAACTTCTTTTTCTTTATATAAATCAATTTACCTCATCACATACACAATTCCACACAACAGTTAAATCAATTACCTCCCTCTTTTTAAGGATTCCATTAGCCGAACCTATGCTACAAAAAAATACACAAGTTTTTCTTCAAGTTTTTATACCATGTTCTTCTTATCCTTTCATTTTATACCTATAATAACACAATTCATAACAATTAAAGTAATTAAATTCATTTCCTCATTTATCTGGCCGAAGTTCACCCATCAAAAGAGGAGGCATGTTTTCTTTCTAATTTTTCACAATTCTCACTTAACCTTTATTCCTTTCCAAAAACATAATTTTAAGTTAATAATATTGTTCCAAACAACACAACACATTATATTCAACTTTCCATAATATGTACATAACATAACATGCTTATAAACACATCAAAACTTGTATCGATTCAAATTAAGGTTCCTTACCTTTTAATGATGATAAATCAATGGGGAAATTGCAAAGAAAACTCAAGTTTTTCCTTCACTCTTCACTTTTATTTTTTACTTTTGAAAACCTTTAATTTATACCCTTAAAAACCCTCTAAATCTCATGTTTTTCTCTTTTAATCTACCCAAAAGTCATTTAACCCCTTAAATTTATATTTTTTGGTGTTTTTCTGTTAACAATTTGGCAGAGAAAGAAAAAATCCACTCCCTTTTCTATTTATGGTATTGCTTACCACAAGCTTTTTTAAGAAGCTTTTTTTTTTTAGTCAAAGACCATAATGCTTTTATATCTATTTCATGTGTTTTTCATTTAATCAGATTCTAAATATTCATTTATTGGAAAATTTCTTTTCAATGATTTATTATTCTTTTCATTTTAAGTATTTAATTAAACCATTTCGTCATTAAATTTAATTTTTGATATTTTACTAACATAGTAAAATTCTACCCGAGGTTTAAAGTAGACACCATGGTAAAGCAATTAATTTTTGTATTATGACTAACAATGGCTATCATAATGTTCCTGGTGTATTGCAGATTAGAGCTGATCGATTATTTATAAAATATAGTAGAGAAAGATTAAAATTTCTAAATGAGGTACAAGTATTCAAATATATACGCCTCCTCAACAACAAATTAATTTGATAGGAAAGCCATTACAGATTAATTGTGGAATAATTATAACAATCATTAAGAATTTTAATTAATATTGTTCATGAGTGTAAAATTTTATTATTAATACACTAATAGTGAAAAGTATTATATAGTGTTATGTTTATTATCTTGATCTCTATCTTGTACATTATATTTTTTATTTTGGTTCATATATTTTGTTTTTCTTAAGAGTAAGTCCTTGATTGAAGTTTTTGTCCTCTTATTTGAAGATAAATGCAATTTAGTCTTAGAATGATTTTTTTCAATTAAGTCCCTACATTTCAAATCTTAAACTTGGTCAAAAAACGCTACCAGGTTAAGCTTTAGGTATTTAATTGAAAAAAAATCATATAGGGACTAAATTGCATTTATTTTAAAACATGAGAACCAGAAACAACAACTAAATAAGTACTTACTCATAAGAGAGATAAAATACATGGCCCAAAATAATATTTTTGGAAAATCTCAGAGACCAAAATGTATGTTACTGTTTTATCCATGCTGTGAACAACTGACTTGTGTCATTTAACAATGTAAGATATGGTGTAGGGTTCAAGCTAGTAATATGTATTTGATATTATAATCTATAATATTTTTCAATTAAAAATATTTTAAAAATATATTATTTTCAAGCTTTAATAACCATATTTATCAAGCCAAACATGGTCTTAAATTTTTAATGGTCTAGCCCAACTACAAACATGATTTTAAGCATGGCAAAGGATCTGCACGGATAATTTAACAATATATAACAATTATCACAACCCCTCTATAATGTTCATCTGATGTTCATATTTAAACCCAAAAACATGTAAACCCAAGAGCATGCATCTCAAGCCACCAGATATTACAACATTATTCATGCTTTATCAGCTTAATTACTTTCAACAAGCATAAACTAGGATTAAAACTGTCCATCAAGAAAAACGTTAAACACTATTCTTTTCATAACCAACATAACATGGAGTTATACGTGGACTGGAGGTGCTGTTGATGCTGAAGCACGAATAGCTTTTGTGATGCTTCTTCAAAGTTTAGGTGATATATTCCCAATAGCAGGACACACCTTTTCCTTCATTCAACGTTGGCAACCTATGTTTTGCCAAAGAAAACAGACTCTGTTTATTGAACTAACAAAGGTTAAAGCAAATGAATGGGAGTTTGTGAAGGCTTCCTCTTGTATGACGAAGAAGAAGAAACATGTGGCTAACTGTTGGAATAGGCGTTTCTATGCAGCGTTCTGGGCTGGGTAAAGGGATAGAGGTCTGGAATTCTTGACTATACAGTGAGATAGAGGTATTCGCAACTGGAACAGGGGAGAGTCCCTGCTGGTTTTGGTTGGATTGAATAATTCTGGAGAAATGAAGAAGAAATTAAATGCTCTGCAAAAAAGGAACCCCAGCTAGCTCCCTCACGGGAGAAATGAAGAAGAAAATGAATAATGGTGCTAAAATAGCACTGTTTTGTTCATTTTATAAAGGGGCCTTGATCTTTCAACTTCGTTGAATTCGGGCAATTTAGGTTGATTTCTCAAGATTTCTTTCCATTAAGTCTTGGTTATGTAAATTTGGACCCTTAATTTTCAGCTTCTTTTTTAATATGGCCCTGAATAACTTGGTTATGTAAATTTGGACCCTCAGTCTTGGATGTCTTGAATTTCATCCCCAATCAAACTTCCAATCCCTTTAAATTTATCCTTGATTTTAATCAATTTTAGTCCCTGAATGTGCGCTTCTCTTTCTTCTTGATCCTTGGTTTTAAGGTTCTTCAATTTACTCCTCAATAAGCCTTCAAACTTTATTTTTTTTTGGGGGATTCAAAATTGAGTTATGAAATATGTAATGCATTTTGGTGTTATATATATATATATAAAGAATGCTATAATCGAATGTGAAAAGGGAAAAATAAGAGGTGCCTTGAAACGCCCAACTGTTTTATTTTTATTTTTTGTTACTGAAAGAAACAGTAAAGTAAATTGCGAGGTGCAAACACTGCTCCACAAAATGTCAGCAAGCAATAAACTAGGGGCACCAGGTAAACACATACAGTACATATAAGAAAACTATAATAAGATCATTTTTTTTTGTTTTACTACTTGCATTGGTGAAGCAAGCAGGCCAGCTCTCACTGGTGGTTCGGTACTTTTACGTAACCCACATGTGTAGGATTGGCAACCTTGGTCAGCGTTTGTAGGTCATAAGCAATCCAACACATCGATGTCTTTGTGTTGTAAAAGTAGCCTGAGCACTTGCAGTCACCGGAGCATTTCTTCTCACAATCAGTCTTCTTCACTGGTCCAGTTCCATCTCCGTACTTGCTCATCGAATGATCAACCCCTTCTAGTTTATAGTAATAGAAATTCTTGTTACACACAGATGACTTCAATGGTTCACATTTCTTGGTCCATTTCCTAAACCCAGTTGGTAATGGGCAGCTAACGCATCGACTGTCTTCACAAAGCCCGAACTTGCCACATTTCTGTGGCAATTGGCACTCACTTTCCCAAATACGTGCATCTCTAGAGAAAAGAGTGAAAGTCACTTCCCAAGAAGCAGAAGTTGACTTGTCATTGAAAGTGTAGACTCTAAGATTCCCATCCACCCCGAGTCGAAGAAATGACATTGTGCTGTTGAATTTGGGCCTAGAGAGCAAGGTTCTAGCGCCTGTAGAGAACTCAAGACTCAGGGCTTGCGAATTTGGGGTTTTACTTAGCCTCACATATTGCAGACGCCCTTTCTGTTTACTAAACGTGTAGTAGACATATGGTTTGGGGGAGTTTGGGCTCTTGTAATACATGGCTAATCTTTCGGGTTCTAAGACCAGGCTATAGGCTCCATTTGTGTTCTGTTTGTCAGATGCTCGACTCACAAGCCTGGTGACGCCTCCAACACGAAGAGGTTGGCCAACCAAAAGAGTATCTGTAGGATAGTCAAAACTTTGCCAGATGAAATTGCCTTTAGAGTCATGAAGCACCATGTTACCATTTGGTAGCATTTGCAAACCTACAACACCTCTGTTGGCAGTGTTGGTTTGCCAAGCAACCCTGCCATCATCATCGGCCAAGATAAGGTTACCATCCTCACCAAAAGTGAGAGTGGCATCTTCCCCAACTGGGTTGCCTAGGTTGGCTTCCCAAACAAAACGCCTCATTGCAGGTGACCTCCTAGTACCCATACGTATAGCGAGAGTGAATGCATTAGGGGTGGTGTTATAAAAGCAAAGTTGGAAAATGGAAACAGAGAGGTCCAGGCCGCGAAAATCTGAACTATACTCTGAAAGGGCTTCCGCAAAGTCTCCAGTATTAACTTCCTTAAATCTGGAAGAAGGAGGGACAGTGGACTGGGCAAGGTTGTATATGGAGAAGAGCAATAAAAGAGAGAAGAACCATGACCGTTCCATAGGAATGGAAGAAATTAACTTCAGCTTGTCTATCTAGAATTTGAGTGGCTTTGGTGTAAAACCAGTCAGGCAGGCAACGCCTTCTTATAGCAGATGAGGGTGGCGCGTTTAGTAATTTCAAGGGTCGAACTTCTTTGACTATTCGTACATCTTTGCGTACAAAGCATCTCAAGTCAAGCATGTATTGCTGTTTTAATGCGGCTCGGTTTACTGCGATTAACGAGAGAGAGAGAGAGAGAGAGAGGAATTTTTCAGAATAATATTAGTTTGAATACACACACATTGCTGAATGTTTCACAGTTTGTTCTTTTATTGTTCATCAAAATACACAGTATTATGAATTGTATCAGTGTAAAGTGTAATGATGTGATTGCTTGTTAGATATATAGTTGTTTTTTTCATGGAATACATCTAACATTAAAAAAAATAATTAGAAATATAATGGTTCATTCAGGTTTTATGAAGTCTGGCATTGGAGAATGACATGATTGTCAGATATCTGATACTAGGATTAGGCATGTCTACCATATCCTAGGCGCTAGAGCCAGACCCGCTTGCTTGGCTACAGATCCGCTCGCCTGGATCTGGCATCACACATTGTTGCTAGACCCAAACAAACATATCTTTATTATTATAAACAAATCATCACAAAGATCTAATTTAACGTTTTAGATCTAAAAATTCAAATCACATCTTCCCATTAAAATCGTTCATGTTTTATATTTTTAAATTTGTTATTCCTTTAATAGAAATTCTATCTTCTATTATTATTGTTGTTGTTATGATTATTATTCATTATTATTATTATTGTTGTTGTTATTATGATTACTCAAGTAAACTTGGGTCAGACATGTTTGTCAGACTTGAATAATGTGGGTCAAAATATTGTTTATAAACAAAGTATAAATAAATTATAAACAACAAACCATCACAAAAATCTAATTTAATATTTTAGATCTAAAAATTTAAATCATATTTTTCATTGAAATAATTCATTTTTTATGTTTAAGAATTTGTTATTCCTTTAATAAAAATTCTATTTTATGGTTGTTACCAATATAGTTTTTGTTCAAAAGTTTTTTTTAAATATATTAAAATAATATTTTTTATATTTATTTTTAATATTAATACATTAAAATAATTTGAAAATATATAAAAAAATAATTTAAAGTATAGAAAAAAAAAATTAATTTTTTTTATCTCGGGTATGGCGCCCCTACCTGACCCCAGTCTCTTGAAGGGTATAATAATAATAATAAAATGGAAAAAAAATATTATTATTATTGAAAAGAAACAATAGATTTGATTTGAAGGGTAAAATTAAAAACTATAAGAACTTGAGTCAGACATGTTTAATATTATTATTATATTATAAATATTATTATTTTCATTATTATTAATAAATGTTTTAAAAAATATTATTACTAATGAAAAAGAACCATAGATTTGATTTGAAGGGTAAAATAAAAAATTGTTGTTGTTAAAGTCTTTTTTAAAATATTATTACTATTGAAGAAAAACCATAGATTTGATTTGAAGGGTAAAATTAATTATTATTATTATTATTATTATTATTATTATTAAATTTGAAAAACAATATTATTACTATTAAAAAAAACCATAGATTTGATTTGAAGGGTAAAATTAATCATCATCAATAAATTTGAAAAACAAATATTATTACTATTGAAGAAAAATCATAAATTTGATTTGAAGGGTTTAAAAATTATAAGAACCTGGATGAGACAAGTTTAATATTTTTATTAATATTATAAATATTATTATTTTTATTAGAAATATTTTTATTAAGGAAGCCAGACCCAGAAACTTGGGTTTGAGAGAACACCATACCGAAGTTACTTTGGTCTAAAAGGTGAGACCCAAGGCTCTTGGGTCTAGCATTGCTGTTAGACCCAAGTCTCTTTTAAAAATATTTTTCAAATGTAAAATATTTTTTTACATTTTAAAAAAATTATTATTGACCAACTGCGGAGTATGGGTCAATATACTAGTATAAAACTAAAATTGATCGGCTCAGTAATTTTCTATTGCAAGTAAAGAGAAACATTAAGGATAACTATTTTGTCTTTCACTACACTAAATAACTACCTTTTTAGTGGGGGTAGAATCATCTTTTTCAGGGATCAAAATATTATTTATCAATTGATCAAGAACAATTTAGTCATTTAATGTTTTTTATATATATTAAAATTATTTTGTCGCCTTTAAAAGATAAAAAAATAATCCTTTTATTCCAAAGCTTTTATATATTTTCAATTTTATTTGAACAGTTAAACGATAATGATACCCTTAAAAGCTCAAAAGAATTGACCATGCAAAGAGGAGTTTTTTTATCTTTACATATTTTTTGTACAGTTAAATAACAAGTTTAACCTTTGACTTAAAAAAGTCTAAGCCTAGCTTGGGAGGGTGTTTTCATCTTTGTTGCATGGTTCTTTTGTAATATTAAGATGCCTTCATGAGCATTTTAGTAATTTGAATTATTAAAATATTAATAAATCAATATAAAAAGCTTACGCGTGCACCTCATCATCCTCGGTGCCAAACTAAAGGCACATAGGGTGTATTCTTATGGTCATAATCTACCGACCGCCATTTCATCCGACGTATCAGGTGGCAACGCAACTATTGAAGTGACGTGTTTGGTTTGGTTGGTGATGGCGATGAAAGTTTTTCCTCCTCCCTTTATTCTCTCTCTAGTGCCTTGGTATTCGTGTCAAGCTTTCAAAAATTCAGTTGTGTCCTCCAGTTTGTATTTGTTTTAAAGTTGGTCCTTATTATTTTGATTTATATTTGTTTTGATTTTAGTGTTTCTTGAAGTTTTTTTCCTTCAATTTCATCCCTTTTTATTTTTTTCATTTAATTTTTGTATCTAACTTGGTTCTCATTCGTTTGATTGCTATTTTTTTTATCCTTTGTATTATTTTTTTTATTTTTTATTTTATAATTTTATTTTATTTTATTTTGTTTCCAATTTTTGTCCTCGTTTTTTTATTGCTCAATTTTTTTTAATAATTTTCTTCATTTATTTTGTTTTTCAATTTAATTCCTAATTATTTTTTTCAATTATATTTTATGCAAGATTTAGTCCTTATTATTTTTATTTTTTTCAATATTTTTTATGATTGAGAATTTCGCTTTATTATTTTTCTATATTTGTCTTCTACAATCATGATCCGATTCACTAGTTTTGATGATTAACCTGGTTTAAGCTTAGTCTTTTTTAAATCCTTTTTAAAATTCAATTTTTTTTTTCATTTACATAATTTGACATTGACTTATTAGGCCTTGAGCTTTATGATTTATTCTACTTTTTTTGTGATGTTATCCCTATCTCATATCTCGGGTTGCAGGTTATTGAAGTTAGTTTTTTTTTTTTTGTTTCATCATTCAACATTTTTTCCATTTTAGATGGGGCTTTTCTGACTTTTTGAGAGTAACAAGAGTTGCCTCAAGTTTTTTTTTTTTTTTGTCTTTGCTAGATCTACCTCTTTTAGAAGGAATTTTTTTTAATTAGATTAAATTAATTTATTTCATCCTTCAACATTAAAATAACCTACTATTGCCTCAGTTTTTTTGTGTGCTCTTTGTTAGATCTTGCTCTTTTAATTTTTTTTTTTGTAATTAAATTAATTTATCTCACCCTTTAGCGTTGAATTTGTTTTATATTAAACTTATTAGTTGAGACTAGGTTTGGAATTTAATAGTTTGCAGCCTTGAGAGATTATCCCGGGTTTAAAAGGTTCACCCGAATTTACTTGGTTTCCACTATTTTTTTAGCTTATTTTTTTTCGGTTTCATCCTGAGACGTTTTCTTACTTTTTTTTTCCAATTTCTATGGGAATTTTGATGTTACCTAGAGCTTTTTTTTTCGAGCTTTGTTGAATTTAGTTTTTTTACAAGAATTTTTACTTTTGAATTAAATATAAGCATAAAATGTTTTCGTTCTTTGTTTCAATTACTTTTGAAACTCGGGCTGGTTTAAGCCATGAGTCTCCTGGATCACGAGTCAACCTGTTAGGTCGAACATTTTGAGTAGTAAATGGTGTATTTTGATTTTTATTGTTTTATTTTTTCCTTTTTTTTTTCAAATTTGGTCCTCACTCACTTGATTTTTTTTTTTTGTAATAGATTTTTTTTGTAAAATTGTTGACTTAGGAAATATCAATCTTCCCATTCAGTTCAATATTTGATGATATTTGAGATTTTGACCTTTAATGTTTTGATTTTAATTTTGTATTTTTAACCGTTTTATCACAATTTTTTTATAATTTTATCTTTTATCGTTTTGATTTTTGGGGATTGATAGTCATTATTGTTTTTCCAGTTTTTTTTTATATGATGTAGAGTCATCAATTTTTTTTTTTAATATACTTACAACGCTTAAGCATCATTTTTTTACATGTAAAAAAAATTAACCCAACCAACAACGAAGTGTGGACAAGCTATCTAGTAAAACACTAAAATTGATCTATGTTTTACATATTGAGACAATTCATTATTGATTAACATAATGAATTAAAATATCTCCTCCGAGACTCTCTTGGATTCTCTTTATCTTAACCACCAAAGAGCCATGATTGAATGTATTCTAGGAGATAGCTCTTGACTGTATTTGAATTCCTATCATCGTATATTATTGCATTTCGAAACTTCTTTAGTAATTGTATATAAATGAGAATAGTCATATGGTTTTGGCATTGAAAAGCTAAGATTATTCAACAAAATATTATAAAATTTTCAAAAAATAGGTAGATAAGTCGGTATAGTGAGGAAAAGTAGAAAAACAAGTAAACTGGGTGCCCCAAAAGGGGGAAACAAAAAAACAGGGTGCCTAATTTATAATTGAGAGTAAAGTTGTAAATGCCAATCCAGTTGTAAAATTTATTTATTTTTTTTTGTTAAAAATTAATTTTTTTATATGTTTTGGATTGTTTTGATATACTGATTTTAAAAATAATTTTTAAAAATTAAAAAATATATTATTTTAATATATTTTTACATAAAAATATTTTAAAAAATAACCGTAACTATATTTCTTAAGGATGCAGGCAAGCTATCCCTTTGCTTTCACATGGACGAAACAAGATTGGTCTATAATGATGTCTTTGAAAAAGCCAAGTACTTGAGCTTGGTCAAGTTGTTTGGTCGTTAATATTAAAGGCACAAGGTTTTATCACGTAGACATGCGATCTGTGGGTGCCAGGGTGTTTGGCCTGGTCTAATAATTTTTTTTAAAGTATTTTTATATTTAAAAATAATATTTTTTTATTTTTTAAAAATTATTTTTAATATTAACATATAAAGATTATTTAAAAATATTAAAAAATATTAATTTGAAGAAAAAAAATAAAATAATATTTAAAAATTTTAAAAATACAAAAATAAACTTCACGATAAGGGACTGTTTTCCCAGTGTTAATTACTAATCCAAAGAACAGGTCCAAATCCCATATCGCTTTTTTATGTTTGGTTATTTGCTTAAATTTCAGCCAATTACCTACGGCTATATTCAGCTGTATCTGACTCCAAAGCCATCACGCCACTCTCGTTTGCTGAAGACAACTCACGATACTCAAGACTTGATGCCTTTAGAACTTTGTGTACTTTTTGTACTATCTTGACTATGTTTAGATATTTTTTTAATATATAATTTTGTATTATTATAGATTGATTGTTAAATTGAGTTAAAATTTTATTAAAAGATTTTAGATATTTTAATTTAAATATGGTTATTAAAAGATTTTAAAGATTCTATTTTAAATAGGGTTAAAATTTTATAATGGAATGATAAAACTGATTAGAATTTATTATATTTTTTTTATTAATTTGAGATTTATTTTTATACTGCATGGTATATAACAAAACAAAATATTCATTGTTCATCATCAAATCCAATTATTTTTATTAATGAACTATGCCTTCAAATGCCTTTTAAGTATCACTGTACAACCGATTAAACTGAAACTAAGCCAGAAGTTATTTCAGTCTACTAATAAGTAATACCTTGCTCGGTTCGGCTCGGCTCGGCTCAGCCTCTCTCACCCTCTGTAATTTGGTTTGAAGTTTTAGAATTGAAGCGATTAGAATGAGCTGCCAGTATTGTTCAAAATAAGAACAACTCCGATCGATTGATATCTTTAATAAGGTCGGTCTAAAAGTAAAATAACTTTTACTAATTCTTTGTCCCTTACAGTTCATATGTTCAACTGGCTATGTAACTTACATTCAGCTGCAGCTTGAATAAAAACAAAATTTGAAGAAGAAAAAATGTTCAGCGGACAAAAGCGGATTAAAAAAAAATAATGTCGAATGAAAAAGAAAATAAGTAAAAAAACAAAGCTAACTTGTGTTAATATATTAAATCCATGACCCGAGTTATTTAACTAGAAGCGATAAACTTTGAAAAACCTTGAAGTTTAATTTTTAACTAACCAAATATTGAAGGACTAAATTGAAAAAAAATCAAACATTCAAAAGGAAAAAAAACAATTATAAGCTAAAAAAGACTTGAGGCGGCTCGGGCCAATAAACTTGACCTACAGGTCAAGTTATGAGATGGGAATAATCCGATAAAAAGTAAAATGAAAAAAATAATAAAACCTAATTTTTTTAAAAAAAGAAAAACCAATGTTGAATGTTGAATCATAAGATGAAAAGGATTAGAAAAATAACAATTATAAGTCAAAAAAGGTTTGAGCCCACTCAGGTCAACTCGCCAAACTCACAGGTTAGATCATGAGATTAGGATAACTCTATAATAAAAGGATAACAAAGAAAATCATGAAACCTAATTTTTTTAAAAAAACCAATGTTGAATTATGATTTGGGACAAAAATAAGTTCAAAAAAAACTATGCTAACCTTGTTAGCTTATAAAACCCATGCACGAGTAATTTGATCAGAAACATCATTTATGAAAAAAAACTACGAAGATCAATTCTCAATAAATTAAATATTAAAAGATAAAATTATAAAAATAAATAATATAAAAGGGTCCAAAAAAAAGAAAAGTTATTAAAAGGCAAAAAATCAGGAACCATCTAGGTTAACCCGTTAAACCCTCTGACAAGGTCTTGAGATTGGGTTGACTCTATAAAAAGAAAAACAAAGAAAACCATGAAACCTATTTTATAAAAAACCAACACCAAGTAATGAGACCAAAAAAGAAAAAAAATATGGGAACCCATGCCAGCTTATAAAACCAGTGACCCGAGCCATTTGATTGGAAGCATCAAATTTGAAAAAACCACAATTCTCAAATTAAAAAAAATCAAATGTTAAATAATAAAATTGAAAGAAAAGATAATCATAAAAACATTAAAAAATAGAAATTAAAAGAATGAGGATAAAATTTGAAAGAAAAAAAAAGAGATGGTGGATAATTTTGGATTGAAGGGCTAAGTTGAAAAGAAAAATAAATTCCACAAAACAATTAAAAGGAAAAACCACCAAAAGAATGAGGATCAAATTTAAAAAAATTAACAAATTATAAATCTTGATTGAAGGATAAAATTGAAAACAAATGAAAGTTTTTTTTAAAAAAAAAGCAAGAAAAAAAGAACTAGGATCAAATTTGAGAAATTAAAAAAATGAAAATTCTAGATTGAAGAATGCATTTGAAAAAACTAAAATAAAAAAACTTACATAAGGGTTGAGTATAAAAACTATCAAATCAAAAGAATAAAGACCGATGCATAAATATATCCAATGAAGGGGACTGCTATGAAATTTTAAATGCTAGGCCCAAATCTCGAGGGAGGAGAGAGAAAAGATAAAAAAAAAGCATTTCTAGCGACAATTTGTCCATCAAAAAGCAACACGCGCTGTCTGATATGGAAAAGAATGTCATGAGGAATCCAATGAAACGATTGAAGAAATTTTTCGACCGTAGTATAAATGTGCACGTGCCACTAAAGCGCGATGACCTCTTTCACGTGCCTAACTAACCTGTTTAGAACTAAAAACACCCACTTGAAAACACGAAATTGCCCCTAAATCAAGCCTAAATAAATTTTGAGGTAAAAGTTAATTTCATGATTTCGCTATGCTAAGAATAATAAAAATATGCAAATGCCCCCAAAGCAAGGCTTAATTAGTTCTGACATAAACTGAAAGGTAGTAATTAAATTGTGCCAAAAAAACATGAAATATCAAAAAACCCATAGACACCAAATATGTGAGTGTTTCTTTTAACGACAATGAAGGTTTTTCACTGTAAAAAAAAGAAGAAGATGAAAATGTGTTTGTATCCCCACTAAAAATAAAAATGACAAATGAGTCATGAAAAAAATTATTTTACCCATGAACTTAGCTTTTTAGCCTGATTTGAGGAAGGGTAAAAACATCATTTTACTATTACAATTCATAGTATATTCTCTCTTGTGCTGCAATAGATATCCCGCTTCCTATATATTTTTGATAAATATACTGAAATCAAGACACTTGCCCTTCAAAAAAGGGCATTTTCGTTTATTAGCACCACAAATCTAACTTTACACAACAAAATCTAGAAATTTTGTAAGATTCTAACCATATCTGACACTCATTCCTAAAAATCAATATTTTCATTTTTTCTGCAAAACTACATTCGCACACTCCTCAAATTAACAAAAAAAAAAAAAACTAAAACTCACGAATCAATTATTGTAGCAATTTTATCGTGGCTTTAGACTTATTGACACTATGAATTAGAATAATAAAATAATGATTTTGCCTTTCTCAACAAAAAAAAAAATAACCTCGGTAGTGGGGTAATAAAATATTTTTATTTTTTTGTATAATGAAATGACTAAAATAGCATTCAAAGAAAAAAATGAACTGCAGTGCAAGGGTTGTTTTGAGTTTTCCCTTTCAGTAGCACAATAAAATGACTACAATACAATGCTTTTGAAAATCAAAATTTTTAAAGCTTATATCTAGGGATTATTTGGTCTTACCACTATGGATTTTTTGTTCTTTTCAAGTTGGATTAGGACAATTTGGTATTTTAAAAAAGATAAAATATTACTTATTATTAAGAAGTTGATGGTGCATGCTGTTCAAGCAGGCGCACATGGCTGCTTCCACTCTTTTTAGACTATTTGAGCGGTGTCGTCTGGTGACCAACACTAGCTTTGATGGTGTCGTTTGAATCTTCATAGCAGTCTCTCTATCACTAGGCGGTGCATGTGATCAAATTTTCTTTGGTTTAGTGCTAACAACCTTTTCTTTTTCTTTTTTCTTCTCTCCTCTTCGATTTCCATGTTTGGCCCTACAAAGTTGCAAAGTAGCCTTTCAATTATTTTTTCCACATTTGGCCCTTATTTTTTTTACTATTTGTTTTATTTTAAATGATTCATAGAATTAGAATTTTCCTTCAATTTCATCTTCCTTTGATTTTTTTTATCTATCATATTTAGTCCTTATTTTTCTTCTTGCTATTTTTTTTTTGTTTTTGGTCATTTTGTTAATTGAATTTGTTTTTCAGTAGCATCCCTCAACATTTAATTTCTTTTTATTCTTATTTCAAATTTCATCCTTAATTTTTTTATTGTTATTTGCTTTGTTTTAGATCTTTTTTATTAAATTTGTTTCACAATTTTATCCCTCGATATTTTATTGATCAGGAATTTGGCTTCATGATTTTTTAGGTTTGCCTTTTATAGGACAATTCTAGCCTTAGGACTTGAGTTGTGAGATTTAAAAGGTTAGCTCAGG
Organism: Populus x sibirica; assembly: GCA_019202695.1. Lineage (NCBI taxonomy): Eukaryota > Viridiplantae > Streptophyta > Magnoliopsida > Malpighiales > Salicaceae > Populus > Populus x sibirica. Next base: position 588,011 of record JAGMVL010000129.1, read on the forward strand.
TTGACCTAGTTATATTTTTAGGTCTTCTTTACAATTGATTTTGTTTATTTCATCCTTCAATATGGTTATCGCAATCTTATATGCTGTGTCACAGGTTTCGTGGCTTAACCCATGTTGACTTGGGCCAAGTTTGTTTTGTTCGATTTATCTATTATTGTCTCAAGGCAAGTTTGTTTCATTTGAAATGGATTTTAAAATTGATTTTTTTTATTTAATTCTCTTTCAATTTGTTTTCCAATTAGATTTGATTCTTATTTTTTTTTACTTTGAAATTTTTTTAATTGATATTTTTTTAAATTTTATCCTTAAATATTAAATTGATTCGAAATTGAGTTTCTTAATTGAACCTATATCTATGATTTTACGGGTTACAATTTGATCCTCAAATTTTTTCTTACTATCAAATTTGATCTCTATTATTTTGATTGCTATTTTTTTCTTTGAAAAAATTTTCTTAAGTTAATATGTTTTTCCTATTTAATTCTTCAACTTTAAATTGGTTAAAAATTGAGCTTCTTAATGGAGCTTTGGTTTAAGATCCTACGAGTTGTGAGTTTTTGAGATCAACTTAGGTTTTGAAGGTTAATATGAGTTTGCTTCAATTCTTAACCTCATGTTTTTTAATTTAATCCTTTGGTATTTTTTTATTTGAGATTAGGATCCGTTATTTTATTTATTTTCTTTCTATAAAAAATTTACTTGTTTTTGAAATAACCCGGGTTATTTATGTTCTTTTTATTTATCGTTCTTTGTTGAATTTACTTTGGTAAATTTCTTGAATTGATATTTTTTTATTTCATCCTTCAATATTAGATTGGTAGAGAATTTTTTTTTTTAATTTCATCATTCAAGATTAGAGTTTTTCAATACTAGGCTTCGTGATTTTTTTAATTTTTTTTTAAATTTGTTTATCTTAGTCCCATCACTTAGATTACGAGTTTCATGAGTTATCCTGAGTTGGCTTATGTTGTTTTTAGGATTTGTTTAATTTAATATTTTTTACCATTCGTCCTTCAACATTAAGTTGTTTTAGAATTAAAATTCATAATTTTTTCCAGCTTACCTTCTATTGAGTTATCTCATTTATATGATCTAGGTCATAACCTCAAGGGATTGGTCTAGCGAATAACAGTTAGGGGTTTGGGTGTTTGCTCCATCCAGGTCTCAAGTTCGAATCCTCCTACCAACAAAAACTCTTAGGACTATGGGCCGCAGGGTGAAAGGCACCCGATGTAAAGGCTAGTTTTGGGTTGTAGGGACTTAGTCTGGTGTGTGAAAGCTAGCGAATATACCCTGCATTTCTGGGGAAAAAAAATGATCTAAGTCGCAGAGTTTGGTAGGCTTATCTGGTTTGCTAATTTTTTTAATTAATGTTTTTTTTTTTCAATTCTATCCTTTGACGTTAAACTTGTTTGGAGTTGTACCTCAACCTTTTTTTTTTGTGCTTTATGTTGACTTATTCCAGTCTTATAACCTGACTTGTATATTTTGCATGCTCATTTGATCGACTCACGTCGGTATTTTTTCTTTAATTTTTTTATTTCTTTTCTATTTGATTTATTGGAATCTTAGCTTTAATGTCTTTTTTTTGTTTCGACAACCGTTTTTTTTCCAGGTTTTCATGATATGTTTTGTTTAAACTGGTCCGTTTATTATTTTTATCTGGTTTTTTTGTTATCTAATTAAATTATAATAGTGTTTTTTTCTGTTTAGTGGGGTCCATTTATTTATTTTAAACATGATTGCATCCCTCGAGCATTTGTTTTTAACAGATAAAAAAATTCTCAAAATCTAGACCTTCTAAACACAAATTATCTAACTTGGAAAGCATTTGGAACAACTATTAAACTCAAAATTTCAATTTTATACTTTTATGCTTTTATGATTAAAAACTTTCAAATGCTAATAACTCTTAATTTTGGGGATAAAATTATTTAATTTATATCTATGAATTATTTTAAATGAGCTCTTTAGTTTATTGGTGTTTTGAACTGGTGCAGCGACTGGATTTAGAAAACTGTTTTCTCTCTCCTTTCTTAATTTTCAATAAATAGTAATATAGTAATTGCTGATTTCAATAAATACTCGGGTGTTGTGTGACATATATTAATAAAAATCATCAATATAATATATAATATAATTATGGAGAGTTTGAAAGGCATCGAGCAGCACTTTAAAAGAGACACTTTCTTTTTGGTGGAGAACTGAAGTATACAGTCGTCTTTTATTAACACTATTCAGCAGTGTACAGTTTTCACTCTTCCACTCGGAAATAAGAACAAGAAAGCATAATTATAAGAAATCACCACCATTAACGAGAAAACTCGGAAGTTTGGAGTTAATTTAAAGATACAAGGAGGTCGAGCTTTCCTTATTGCTTTGGTGCCTTTATGTAACCCACATGCGTCGAGTTTGCAACCTTGGTGAGGGTTTGAAGATCATAAGCAATCCAACACTTGGATGTGTCTTTGTTGTAAAAATAACCCAAACACTTGCAATCACTTGAACATTTCTTTCCACAGTCATCTTCCTTCATTGCTCCGCTTCCACTTGCATACTTGCTCATGGAATGATCAACACCTTCTAGTTTATAGTAGTAAAAATTCTTAGAACCACAGGCTGGAGGCTTCACTGGCTCACAGTACTTGCTCCAGCCCATGAGTCCACTTGGCAATGGGCAAGCAACACATTGGCTGTCTTCACAAAGCCCAAACTTACCACATCTCTCGGGTAATTGGCACTCTCCCTCCGGAAAACCATCTCTGGAAAAGAGAGTGTAGGTCACTTCCCATGCTTGATAGTCCACTTTATTGTTGTAAGTGTACATCTTAAGGCTCCCATCTATCCCAATTCTAAGAAACGACAACGTGCTGTTGTATTTGGGTCTGGCGAGTGTCATTGCGTTCCCGGTAGAGAGATCCAAAGTCAGGTCATTAGCAAGATCGTCGTAGCCGTTTGGAGCGCAATTTAGAGTCGCATTCTGTAGACGACCTTTGTACACTGAATCGAAATCGTAGTAGATATATGGTTTAGGGGAATTCGGACTCTTATAGTACATGGCCAGTCTTTTAGGTTCCATGACCAGGCTATAGGCCCCATCGGAGTTGTGCGTCTCAGAGGCTCGGCTCACAAGCCTAGTTACACCTCCAACACGAAGTGATTGGCCCACCAACAGGGTATCTGTAGGAGAGTCGAAACTTTGCCAGATAAAGTTTCCCTTGGAATCATGAAGCACCATGTTGCCATTAGACAGCAATTGTAAGCCAACAACACCTTTATTGGCTGTGTTGGTTTGCCAAGCGACCCTGCCATCAGCATCTGCCAAGACAAGATTTCCGTCCCCCCCTAAGGTGAGAGTGGCATTTTCGCGAACTGGGTTTCCTCGGTTGGCTTCCCAAACCCAACGCATTGTTGATTCTGACCTCACAGTGCCCATACGCAGAGCAAGAGTGTATGCATTTGGGGTGGTGTTATAAAAGATAAGTTGGAAAGGGGAAGTACCTATGGGCAGTGGACGATAATCTGGAACATACTCCGAAATGTATTCCCCAAACTCTCCTTCATTGACGTACTTAAATGTTGAAGAAGGAGGAACAGTAGCATGGGCAATGAAGGATATTGAGAAGAGAAGACAAAGAGAAAACAATGGCAGTTCCATTGGACTGGAGGACACTTATTTCTGGTTGCTTGCTTGATTTAGGTGGCTTTGATATGAAACCAAGGCGGAGACTGGTCGCCTCTTATAAGCTGTTTAGGATGGCATTTTTGTAATTGAAAGCCCTCCATTTTCTATAATTAAATCAAAGATGCTTCTTCTTGGTGGGCGCTTTGCTGTTCAAGAAAAGAGAGGAGAATGGGGATGGAAGCTTGATGGGATGTAGCCCACCATTTTCCTTGATCTGTGATAATGGTGGGGTGGCTTCTTTTTTCTTTCCTTTTCTATTTTCTTTTTTTTTCCTCGATAATTTTGTTTTCCTTTTAAGAAAAAGTTTTAAATACAATGTAAATACAGCACCAAATACTTTTTTAATATTACATAGCTGGCAAAAGTTAATCATTTGACAGTGCTAAAAGTACTCTTGATTATGATCAAGTGAGTGAAGCTTGCATTATGCAAAATAAAAAAATGTAAATCGCACGACGGCTTTGAACATGGCAGGAACTAGAAACATTGAATGATGGATGCCGCTCGACTTCTGGTCAAACAGTAACACCTAAGAAATCCTGTGGTCAAAGCTGACGTGTTTAAACAAAGTTATCCGTATATAGCCAATGAGCTCGGGACTCGGCGCCCTTATCCCCTTCTTGAATACGATGGCTAACAAGACAAATTGTTAGGTACTGTTAATTAATACAAAACAATTTTTCTTTTTTCTTTTTTAGTTTTCTTTTCTTTTCTTCTTCAGTAAAAAAAAAAAATGTTCATTTCTGAAAATTTCAGAATATTTTCCTAACCCATAAAACTAGAAAAATGTGTTCATGTTATATTGTTTTTCATTTGAGAAAAAATATGATATTGTTAACGTTTTAAAATACACAAATATTTTTTTTTTATCATCATTTATCATTATAAATATTTCACCTAGTTAAATTGAATGAGATATAACACTATAATACTTTCACTATTAGAGTGTATTAATAATAAATTTTTACGCTCATAAAAAATATTAATTAAAATTTTTAATGATTGTTATAATTATTTTATAATCAATCTGCAATGACATTTCTAATCAAATTAATTTTTTGTTGTCGAGGCATATTTATTTGAATATATTTTTTATTAATGTGGGTGTTCGGACCAGCTTGCATGTACCTCGATTAGTCTCATGAGTCTTGAAGTTAACGACCATGTAAACTTCTAATAATTCTGAGGTTTGTAAAACTCGAACTGGTGACCTCTTGAGAGCAAATTCAGGATCTGACAAATTAAACAACACCTCTTAAAATTGTATCTATTTAAATACTTGTACCATATTAGTACCGTCCTCATTTAGAAATTTTAATCTTTCTCTATTATATTTTATAAATAATCGATCAGCTCTAATATGCAATCCACCAGGAACATTATGATAGCCATTATTAGTCATAATACATACAAAATTTAATTATTTGAATGTTGCATGTGCTCACTTAGCACCACTTGGCATGGAAAAATTATTTCCTTATGAAGATAATGCATCCATAAATGCAAATGAATCATCAGTTATTCCTTCCCAACCACTATTGACAAATATGAACATCATACGAGAACAAGCAGCCATGACATTTTGTCTCACAGGCGAAGCTCTTTTACCATGAATTTTTTTTAATTGCAGGAGACCAAGCAGCAAGATGAGTTCCATCAATTGATCTACATATTTTTATTTTAAAAATATCATTCCAGATTTACATATATTTAAATAATCAAGAATCAAATGCTATTAGCACTTTTTTTTAAAATATAAATGGATATTGTCCCAAGTGAATGCTGAAAAACGTTCAGTTACTAGGTCTTTGTCTGATCATTTAATCTAATCTATCAAATATTGTAAGAAATAAAACAGCAGTTTAAGTGCAGACGTTATACTTCCAAGCTTAAAGGGGGCATTGCACCAAGTCTTGGGCTTGCAAACACAGACAGGGGTGCATGTTCAAGTCCTGGGGACCAGCCGATTCATGCAGGAATGCCGAGGGATAAAACACTATCCAAATTCTCCATCCAGAACTTTTCATTGGGCTCACAGTTAAGTAATTGTCTCCATGAGAAATAATTGGGAACAAAATTCATTTAGTCACTTAAATAAGTTGACCTTCTTTCTTATATAATATAAAATAAATTAAAACACATTAATTAAAATAAACAGAGATGGACATTGATTTTAAGAGAAAGGCGTGATTTTCTGCTGAAGCTATAAAATTACGGGACGGTTTCCCCTCTGTTTTTCTATTGGAGCTACCTCCAATTCCTCTTACTTTGGAAATAAAGGTTGCACAACTGCCTTCAATCTCTTCTCTTTTGTCTAGAAGAAAACTGCTGCATAGATATATCAGTGTGTTTGTAATTATGATGAATGATACTTTTTAATAATATTTTTCAATTAAAAATATATTAAAATATTTTTTTTTAATATTAGCATATCATAACCATTACAAAGCACTAAAAAAAGCATCAATGTAAAGCCCTAGTAAAACAAATATGAAGGATTAGGAATGTTAAATTGCTTTACCATGTTGTGGATGATAAACCCGAGTATAATTTTACTATGTTAGTAACAATATCGAAAATTAAACTTAATGACAACATGGATTAATTAAATACTTAAAATGAAAACAATAATAAATCATTGAAAAGAAATTTTCTAATAAATAAATATTTAGATTCCGATTAAATGAAAAATACATAAAAAAGATATAAAAGCATTGTGGACCCTTTTATATATATATATATATATAGCTTCTTAAAGAAGCTTGTGGCCAGCAACTCCATAAATAGAAAATGAAGTGGATTTTTTTATTTCTCTACCAAATTCTTAATGGGAAAACACCAAAAAAGATAGATTTAAAGGGTTAAATGAGTTTTGGGTGGATTAAAAGAGAAAAACATGAGATTTTAAGGGTTTTAAGGGTGTAAATTAAGGGTTTTGAGAAGTAAAAAAGGAAAGTGAAGAGTGAAGGAGAAACTTGAGTTTTCTTTGCAATTTCCCCATTGATTTATCATTATTGAGAGGTAAGGAATCTTAATTTGAATCTATTGAAGTTTTGATGTGTTTATAAGCATATTATGTTATGTATACATTATCGAAAGTTTAGTATAATGTGTTGTGTTGTTTGGAAAGATATTTTTAACTTAAAATTATGTTTTTGGACGAGAATAAGGGTTGGGTCAAGTGAGAATTGTGGAAAATTAGAAAGAAAACATGTCTCCCTTTTTGATGGGTGAACTTTAGCCCAGACAAATAGGGAAATGAATTTAATTACTTTATTTGTTATGAATTGTGTTAGTATAGGTATAAAATGAAAGGATAAGAAGAAAATGGTATAAAAACTTCAAGAAAAACTCGTGTACTTCTTGGTAGCATAGGTTCAGCCAATGAAATCCTTGAAAGGAGGGGTGAAATTGATTTAACTGTTGTGTGGAATTGTGTATGTGATGAGATAGATTGATTTATATAAAGAACAAGAAGTTGAAGAAAAACTAAAAAGAAACACATGGTTTCTTAAAATATAAGGGGTGTAATCAATCAAGGATTTGCATGGTGAATTTCTTTGTGATTGTTGAAATTTTTTATTTAATTATGAATGTGTCATGTAATGTGTTTAATTAGTTGGAAATGTAAATTAAATTAGGAAAAAGGTATTTATTGCATTATATAGAAACAATGAGGATTGTTATTTTGGAACTTAGATATGGTTCCTAATTTTATGGCAATGATAGTAATGAAATTAGTTCTATTTTGATTGGGGGTATTTCAGCAGTTACACCATAAGTCAAATGAGGTACATGATCATCACGTATAACAAATAAGTGTCTAACACCTATCCTTAGTTAATTAATATGCTAGTAGAAATGTTAATTTTACTTCTTTATGATTTCTAAACTTGGTATTGAAAAAAATAAATGAATTGATGGATAATGAAAGAAACGAAAGAAAAATTGAGATTTTATTCATCATCTACTTTATGGAGACTAATGGCATAAATTGGTTTGAAATCGGCGGTGACCTTAATGGAAGAAATAAATGGATGGAAACTTGATTAGCCATACCAAAAATTGAAGCTAATAATGTCAATGAGTTCTTTGACATCAACATTATCAAATGAAAAATTAAAAGTATTGTAAAGAACTTGATTAGTCGTTCCCTGTATGGAGGACTAATAATACTAGTGGGTTATATTGGTATCGACATTTACCAGAACTTGATTAGTAATTCTTGGTACGGGAGACTAATGATAACAATATGTCATATTGGTATCAACATTTACATGAACTTGATTAGTCATTCTTGGTACATGAGAATAATAATACCAATGAGTTATATTGGTATTATTATTTACCTAAACTTGATTAGTTATTTCTAGTATGTAAGACCAATAATACCAATGACATTTATTGATATCAGCATGAATATGAAAGGAATATATGGAAATAAACTTGATTACCCGATCATAAAATATAGAAAAAGCTATTGATGTTAATGCATATTAGCATTGATATGTACTTGAAAACTTGATTAGTTATCCAATAGAATGAAAACTAACGATATCAAGTGGATTGATATCGGTATATCTTTGATTAATCATACTCGAGGTGATGGTGAATGATATCAAATTGGAATTGATATCAAAATTGATTAGTTGACCCAAGTTATAAGGAATTAATAGCATTATGATGTTAATTTTGGTAGCTAGGATAAGAAAGATAATGAAATGATAAGGAATCCATGATAAAATGCCTTACTTTTCAGTTGGAAATGAAAATAAAATGGGAATTTAATTATATTTTTTGGTGTAATAATTATTTATTAACTTTTTCTACTAGTTTATGTTTTGTTTGTTGCACTTTTCAGGGCCATCACACTAACATCAGAAATAGATTTATCTTATCTCTTTTGTTCACATAGATTAGATATATGATGTTAATTTTCGGGTTGTAATGTATTTTGTTTTAAACGTGTAAATATAATTAATGCTTCACTTTTGTTTGTAGACGAATGAATCATAACTTATCCATCTTTATTATGCATGCTAGATTCAATATAAATTATCCAATCTTATGATTAAAATGTGATATAATTAATTGGATGTTATACCGGATGAATTGAAATTAATGGTAATTGATTGATATTGATTATATTTCAGAATGATTGGATTAAGAAATTGAGAAAGTGTTTAGAAGTGAAATATATTTAAGTTAATAACTTGAAATATTCTAGTATAGGGAAAGCTCTACTAAAATTTTGGTAGAAACTATGATAGGGCATATAAAAAAATTACAGTATTTTCATAAATTAACAAATGTGTTTGTCCCAAGTATTGAGGTTGTTACAATCAATTTAATATTTTTTTTATATCAAATATACTTTTAAAACACATCTAAACACATGTACATACACAATGCTAAACAACTTCTTTGAAGAAAAGCTATGGTAAAAACAATACATAGTAAAATTCTTTTTTTTTTTCATGTTACAGAACACACCCTTAGTGTCTACAATACAATGTCGCTCTACTTCAATAAAATAACTAATGAAGTCTCTTCACCGCAACAATAGTTAATTGAATCCCTCTATGCTAGCACTGTTGATTATAGTGTAATAATTAAGTTTGATGAGCTATATTTTAGAGACATAATAATACAGTTAGAATATTTTAGGGTGCATATATGTGTGCGTCTAGGTAAAATATAGATGTTGTCAAGAAAATTAATGAAGTGCGAAAGTGGCAGCTGAAGCTGGAGAGGAGTGTTGGGATAATGTTTGATTTTTTATTTATTAATAAATTTTAATAGTAGTAGTTTGTTAAGAGAAATTAAAGTGTTGGATTTGTTTATTTCTTTTTTGGAACGAGCACATGAGAGATGCCAATGGTTGCTGCTCTTGTTTTTTTTTTAATCTTTTTTATATTTGAAAATCACCAAACTAACCTCAATGCACTCTCGTTTTGCAACTTCTTTCAGAAATATCCTTCATGTTTTAGCAAAAAAAATCATAAATTGAAATTTTTTTTCCGTATATACCCCTCTCAGCAACAATAAGTTTTCTCTTATCTTAATTACATAGTGAAACAATCAAAATATCATTAGAAGTAAAAAAAACTTACAACTGGTGTCAAAAGATATTTTTGTATTTTCATAATGGTTTTTTCATATTTTTAATGTCAATTAAGGGGCAATTTGGTATTTATCAAATATAAAAAACAATAAATAATTAAAATGTACAGTGAAACAACAAAAAATGCTCTTAAAAGCAAAAAAAATTAAAACTAGAGTCAATGGACTTTTTATTTTTTTCACAATGATTTTTTTGTTATTATTAATTCGGCATAAGTGCAATTTGGTATTTCACTAAATTAAAAAATCAAAAAAACAAAAAGGCTAGGCACATGAAGCGCCCTCCTTGATGCGTGAGAGGCGACTAAGCCCTTTGATCGATATGTGCGGTGCCTCCCCATGTCTAAAAATACCCTTCTGCCGTTTCATTGGAAGTGTCGCCACGTCTTTTTCCTGGTAGAGTGACGTGTGTCAGCTATAGTGGTCCTGTTTGTTACTAGCAGACCTTTTTTTTTTCTTTTCTCTCTCAACCCCTAAAAAGTACAGTTTGATCCTCTTTGTTGTTAGTATTCCAACTCCAATCCTTATTCTTTTGATTTTTAATTTTTGTTCTTGACTTTTTTATAGAAATTTTATTTGTTTTCAATTCCATCCATAAATTCCAATTTGACATAAATTGGTTTTTTTTTTCAAGTTAATCCTTATTCTTTTGATTTTTAATTTTTTTTCTTTGGCTATTTTATAAAAGTTTTATACGTTTCAAATTCCATCCATCAATTCAAATTTATGGTATTATGTTTTTCAATTGGCCCTCATTGTTTTGATTTCTAACTTTTTTCACCGTTCAATCCAATATATATTCAATTTTGATCCTCATTCCTTTAATTGTTATTTTTAAAATCATTTTATATAATTGAAATTATTTTTTGGAAATTGAGCTTAATGGTTTTTCCAGACAGAGTGCTTTAGGTCTAATGATTCTGGTAACATGTTTGAAAAATTATGATTTGATATTTTTTTTAAAAAATAAGTTTTATAATTCTCTTTATTTTTTTATTTGGTTATTCAAATTTCATAATCTAGGCTGCGAGTGTTGCGAAATATCCTAGGCTAGCTCAGTCCGGATTCCCAGGGATATAGGTTTGTTATGTTAACTCAGATTGACTAGGTTTGGTTTTTTTATTTATTTTTATCCTATTTTGTTATTCTGTATTTAATGAGTTGTGAATTGAGTTGCATCATTTGTTTCTTTTTGAAAAATCATTTTTTTCATAGGTTATCTTGATCATTATTCTTTTTAAATTTGATCAATCTAATATATTTTTTTCTATTTTTTTTCTCTAATTAAAATAAAGACAACTTATTCAACCCATTCGAGTCTATAACCCGAGCCACAGATTTTTCTTTCTTTTTAAAAATACACTTGGGGGCACTTGAACATTATTTTTTGTGAAAAAGATAGTCTGGCCTCACAGTGAAGTGCTGGCACCTAGCCTAGTTAACACTATATTAAATCTCTTAATATAATTATAAAGTTGATGTAAGCAGAAGTACAAATACAATAAAACAATCATATAAAAAACAAACTTGATGAGTGAAAATAATTGTAAGCTTGAACTCTAAATCCAAAGTTTATTTCTCTGGAAATAAAATAAATAAATTTTGCCTCTTAAAGAGGTTTAAAATACCTTTAAATAGATATGGAAACCAACCTATACTAGATAATAAAATCATAATCCTATAACGTAAAGGAGAAAATAACATAAAATGAAGAATAACAGAAGAAATTCAAAGAAATAAAGGAAAATTGGCCAAACATGATTTGTTGAGACTTATTTTAGGAAATCAGTGTAGTGGATGAACCAGCAAAGCTTGTTCTTAGTAAATTTTCTTTAAAAAATTAAATTTTATCCAACAATCGAATAAAAAATTATATCATCTTCTAAGCATTATACTGGTCTAATATAATCAGATATCATCTTGGGCTTACCCATATCTCACTAATTTATAAAATATTTGCTAGATTATGTATGTATTTTGTTTGGAATAGATCGCTATATAATTATAATAGATTTTTACCTTGTTATCCTTTAATTTTAAGCGACTCGGCTGCATCAAATGTTTTTTTTTATGATACATTAATCCCCTCACAACTGATGGTATGTATTTATGGTAAATTAATATGTAAATTTCTCCCTAACGGATTGTATAAAGTTTTTAGCTACACACATGGTCTAGCTTGATGCTCCATGAAGTTCAACGCAAAAAAAATGTTCTATTACTTCCTAATCTCAAATGTATTTTATTATAATGTCATTTTTATAATAATTTTAATTTTAATTTTTTAAAGGGGTGGTGCATTTATATACCGTGTCCATATATATATTTTAACTGTTGTATCTTAAAGGATAGGCCGCCCTCATCCTCGTCATTCCAACATTGTAGAAATCACTCTATAGGTTCTGATGGATTGTAGGACTATAGGAGCCCAATTGATTGAAATCAAGAGTGGAATTAATTTTAATGGTCAATTGGAGATCAAATTATATAAATCTGAATAAAAAAATCAATGTGAAAAAATGCTAAATTTCGGGGTTGAAATTGAAGTTCGTAAGGGGTACAATTGCATAAAATTAAAAGTTTTAAGCCAATCAAGGGTGTAATTGAGAGAAATCATAATTTGAAGGACTACATTGAACTTTACCATAACAACGTCGTTTTGATTACTATTTATCTTGTTCTTAAATTTTTCTATGAAAAGACTATTTAGGAGGCTACTTTGTAGGTGTATTTAATACCTCTATCCTTCATCAAATTTGACAAAACTTGCACGAAAATGACCACTTGACATTTGACTTTACCCCGGTATGGTCCGTTTAGGTTAATTAACACCACACCAGCAATAGTGTCAGCCTAAAATGACTAACTTTACCAGTTTTTTTTTTTGCCAAATTTAATGGCTCAAAATACCCACTTTAAACCAATGGTTGAGATCATTTGCAGTTGAACCAAGGGCCAAGATTTGGCACCATTAAAAAACAAATATCTCTTTTCCATCCCATATAAATAGATTTCCATTTCATTGTCTGAGGGGGAAGAAATCAGTGTGCAAAATTTGTAAGAAATCATTTTGTTTCCAAGATTTTTCTTCTCCTCCGCCGGCCTCACTTTCCCCCTCCTTTTCTCTACCTCAGGTGACACCACCACCTCTAGCCACCGTGAAAGATCTTCCCTAAAACACTAGGAATGCCTCCGGTCTTTCTTCTCCCCCGTACAGGCAAGACAACCACATCTTTTTCTCACCCAAACACCCCACCCCGGCCACTGCATGCATAAATTCTACATGCATTAGCCAAGGTTTAAGTTTTTGATGGGCTTAGCCCATGCCGGCCAGCCCACCCTAAAAAAGATGAGCCCAAATATGCTGGACTGATGACAGCCCAGCCAATATATTTAATTATAATATAATAATAATAATAATATATTATAATATTATATATTATTAAAAAAACAAAAAAAATCATAAATCCATTCAAAATAATTATGATTTTCTCACATGTTTTTCTATTAATTTTATATAATATTAGGTTTTTTATTTATACTGTAAGATATAAATCTGATATTTAAATACCTAATTTTCTTCAAAATATTTCTAAAAAATTTCCAAAATTTTTGAAAAAAATCCCAAAATTTTTAAATTAATTTTTATTTTTAAAAATAAAAAAAATATCTTATTTTCATGCATACAATTAAATTCTAAAAAGTTTTCCAAGCATATTTTCATAAAAAAAAATTTAGATCTTTCTTATGTTTTAAAAAAATAATAATAAAATATTATAACCCGTTTATGATATATTAATTCAATCACAACTTCATGGTACGTATTTATGGTAAATTAATATGTAAATTTTTCCCTAACGGACTGTATCAAGTTTTTAGCTACACACATGGTCTACCTTGATGCTTGTAGTTCAACGCAAAAGAAATGTTCTATTACTTCCTTATCTCAAATGTATATCATTATAATATCATTTTTATTATATTTTTTTTATATACTATGTCCCCATTTTAACAGCTGTATATTAAAGGATAGGCCGCCCTCCTCCTCGTCGTCGTCATCAACTACTCATTCCAACATTCCAACGTTGTAGACATTACTCTATAGGGTTCCGATTGATTGCTTAAATTAATTTCTGAAAAATAAGTTCAACAGTGGACCTTACGTGTAAGCAAAGACTTTCAAACATAGTGGCTGGCAATTGGCTAGCATTCAACAAGTCGACTATTGAGAATTTCCATTGTCAAACAGACAAATGGATAGATAAAAGCTCTCAAAGCTGAAAACTATCCTCGCTTCCCCTGTATATAGTTCCATCTCCTTCCCTTAATCCATCACATCGCAAGAGAAAGGAAAGATGACAGATGATTGCTCTGGTAAGCGATTGATTATTGTAATGTGCTTATTTATGTATACAACAGTGCATGAGAACCATGCCAATGAGTTTATATATATGGTTATACATTTAATTTAACCATTCTTTTTTATACATTTAACTATAATTCTTGTTAACCTTAGATGCGGGAAAGAGCTCGTGGCCGGAGCTAGTGGGAATAAACGGAGAAGTGGCAGCAAAAATCATCGTAAGAGAGAATCCCAAGGTTCGTGCTGGGATTGTGAAGGAAGGAATGATGGTGACCATGGATTTCCGTTGCGACAGAGTCCGAGTCTGGGTTGATAAATATGGAATTGTGAAAGATATTCCACAAATTGGTTGATGAGCAGATGAAATATTTTGTTGTTTAAGCTATACTGATATATATACGTGTAAGGTTCATCATGAAGATTGTACCAAATAACCAGCATATGTAATCATGCTAATTAAACAAATTAATCTTCAATAAAATGGTTCGTTTGTTGTAAGAGCATCTTATATTATTTTAATATCATCTTTATAATATTTTATTATTTGGAAAAAAAATCACTGTTATAATTCATAATAATAAAGTCCCAGAACGTGTACACAATGAAGAATATGACAATAAATTTTATGAAGTTCAAGCATGTTCTTGTTAACGTGAAGAATAAATATGGAAATCACATAATAGGAATCATAGAATATTTAGTTTCCTAATTAGCCTTACTTGATTGTAAATCGTCCATGATTATTTCCTAGACTAGTGTAATGAGTTTTTCCTAATTAGTCTCTGTATAGGCTATATATATAAGAGCCTCTTCTGCTCTTACTTTAATACTGAAATAACAATCAAATATATTCTTTCTCAGTTCAACATGGTATCAAAGCAGAGATTCTAGGGCCATAGAATTTTTTCTGAAAAAAGAATGGAAACCCCTTCTGCTGGGGTGAAAACTTATGAAGGGCAGAACTCAATCCTTGCAGATCTGACAGCAGGGATGACACAACTTGCCAGCCATGAACCTGCTGCACCGATTGGAATCAAGTTAGATGACAACAATTATGCATTATGGTCCCAAATTGTTGAGATGTATATCTCAGGAAAAGACAAGTTGGGATACATAAATGGAGACCTTCCACAACCTCTGCAAACAGATCCAACATTCAGGAAGTGGAGAACTGAAAATGCAATGGTGAAGGGATGGCTGATCAACTTTATGAACCCAAAACTTGTAAGCAACTTCATCAGATTTTCAACAGCCAAAGCTGTTTGGGATAACATTTCAACAACCTACTTTGATAGCACTGATACATCACAAGTATATGAACTCAAAAAAAGAGTTACTAGGCTGAAACAGGGAGGAGGATCTATTGAAACATATTACAACAATCTGCAGGGATTATGGAGAGAAATTGATTTCCGGCGTCCAAACCCTATGGAGTGCAATACTGACATACAGAAATATAATTCACTTGTGCAAGAGGACAGAGTGTATATATTCTTAGACGGGCTTGATGACAGACTTGACAATATTAGAGCAGATGTGCTCTAGATGCAGCCATTTCCAACAGTAGAACAAGCCTATGCGCAAGTCAGGAGAGAAGACCTAAGGCAATCTGTGATGCTGAAAAATGAAGAAGTCATATCTGGAGGTGCTATGCTGTCAAGGGGAGGACAGAAACCTCAACATCGTTTATCCTTTCTAATACCAGCGAATGGAAGGCCAGTTGCAAAATCACATGGGGAAGGGGCCGGTTGCACACACTGTGGAAATACAAAACACACCAAAGATACATGTTTCAAAATACATGGTTATCCAGATTGGTGGCACGAACTCAAGGCGAAGAAAAAACCAGAAGCCAGGCGTAGTGAACATCCTGGTCGTGCAGCCCTTATGAGCATGGAACCTACACTATCACTTGTACCTGCACAAGAATCTCCTATCTTGGCTAAAGAATAGACTGATCAGAATGACCCAGGTAATCAAGGTTATGTTTTTTGCTCTCAGAAGAGAAGACATGATCATGTGGCTGGATCATTGACTCTGGAGCAACAGACCACATGACATATGATCCCTGTGATTTGTCTGACACCACTCAACCACAACGGCTATGCATTGCTAATGCTAATGGAGTGACATATCCAGTGACTGGGGCTGGAACAGTTGCACTTTCTCCTTCTTTCTCATTACCACATACCTTGCTAGTTCCATCACTGTCCAATAAGTTGTTATCTGTAGGACAAGTGACTGAGGAATTACAATGTTGTGCACTAATGTATCCTAGTTTTTGCTTGTTTCAGGATATTCTCACCAAGAAGATTCTTGGTCGTGGTACTAAGAGGGAAGGGCTGTATTACATGGATGACTTCAGCTGTGGTCGAGCAAATAACATACACCTCGTCGACAATAAGGAACGACATATTTGGTTATGGCATAATCGGTTGGGACACCCCTCATTTCGGTATTTACGCTGTTTATTTCCAGAACTATTCACGAAATTTCGTGAAGCAGATTTTCGGTGTGAAACTTGTATTAAAGCTAAGAGTCATCGTGTATCGTACCCAATAAGTTTAAATCGAGTGCCACTCCATTTGCAATTGTTCATACGATGTTTGGGGCCCGCCCGATTACTATCTCTTACGGAGCTCATTTGGTTTGTCACATTTGTTGACGATTGTACACGAATGACTTGGTTGTATGTGATGAAAACGAAACATGAAGTGTTTGACATATTTCGCTCATTCCATAATATGATTCAAACACAATTTTCTGCAACACTACAGATTCTGCGATCCGATAATGGTGGGGAATATGATAACAAACAATTTCACCGATACTTTCAGGAACATGGTATGCATCATGAGACATCTTGTCCACAAACGCCACAACAGAATGGTGTTGCCGAACGTAAAAACCGACATATCTTGGAGATCACTAGAGCTCTCTTGACAGCTGCTAATGTGCCCAAACGGTTCTGGATTGATGCAGTGGTGACTGCAGTATACTTGCTGAATAGACTGCCATCAAGAGTTCTGGACTATAAGACCCCGCTTCAAGTTCTAGGCCACCATGTGATCCTACCGTCAGTTCTCATGCTTCCTCCCAGAACATTTGGTTGTGTTGTATATGTTCATATACACAAAAACCAACAAACCAAGCTCGACCCTTGTGCTGTCCGCTGTGTTTTTCTTGGGTATGCAGCTCATAAGAAAGGATACCGATGCTATGATCCAGCTACAAGACGACTCTATACCTCCATGGATGTTACCTTTCTTGAATCTGAGCATTTCTTCACTTCCCCATCTTCTAGCTCCTCTTGTCAGGGGGAGCTCTTAAGTGCAAAGCAGGCCTGGGAATATTGGCCGGGCTTTACTGACAGTACATTGAAGAATGCAGGGGGAGATAGTGAGCATATCTCAGATAATACTATCCAGCAGCATGTTGCTATTGATACAGAGATAGAATCAATGAGGGAACAAGGAGAAAATGATGAGCACGTTGAGACCGAGATAGTAGAGAAGAGTGCAGAAACTAGTGAGCAAATGGAAGCAACTGGAGAAGTCTCCAATGAACAACCCTTCCATGCCGTGACAGTACCACAATCAGTTCAATCTCCTGAGAATATTCATGAGGTACAAGTTCTAAACTCATCTCAAAATATTTCTGCTGGCTATAACTTGCCTTTCAGACATAATCGTGGACAACCTCCAAAACGATATTCACCTGATCATGGAATGAGCAAATCCAAGTACCCAATTGCCAACCATGTCTCAACTCAGAAGCTGTCTGAACCCCTCAAGGCATTGACGCATAAACTATCTACAGAAGATGTCCCTAATACAGTGAATGAAGCTTTGAATAATCCTAAATGGATTCAAGCAATAGAGGAAGAAATGGAAGCCCTACAGAAAAATAATACTTGGAAGCTTGTACCATTACCTGAAGGAAAGAAAACTGTGGGATGTAGATGGGTGTTCTCTGTCAAACACAAAACAAATGGTTTGGTAGAAAGATATAAAGTTAGGCTGGTGGCGAAGGGATATACTCAGACATATGGGATAGATTATCAATAAACCTTCTCGCCGGTAGCAAAATTAAATACTGTGAGAGTACTGATCTCTCTTGCTGCAAACTTGGACTGGCCACTGCACCAATTTGACGTGAAAAATGCTTTTCTCCATGGAGATCTTGAGGAGGAGGTGTACATGGATGTTCCACCCGGCCTTACTTCCCCAATGCAAGGGAAGGTGGTCGCAAGCTACAAAAGGCGTTATATGGCTTAAAACAATCCTCGAGAGCATGGTTTGGACGATTTAGTTTTGCCATGCGGAGATACGATTACAAGCAAAGTAATTCAGACCACACTCTCTTCTTGAAGCACCAACGAGAAAAGGTAACAACTCTCATAATCTGCACATCAATGGTTACACTGACGCAGATTGGGCAGGGAACATCACTGACAGGAAATCCACATCTGGCTACTTCACATTTGTGGGCGGGAATCTAGTCACTTGGAGAAGCAAGAAACAGAAGGTAGTTGCTTTATCAAGTGCAGAAGCTGAATTCAGAGGTATGACTAAAGGACTATGTGAGCTACTTTGGTTAAAGAGATTAATGGAAGAAATTGGATGTTCATCTCAAGATACAATGAACATGTTTTGTGACAATAAAGCAGCCATAGCAATTGCGCACAACCCAGTTCAACATGATCGTACCAAACATGTTGAGGTAGATCGACATTTCATTAAACAGAAGCTTGAAGACAACGTGATTCAATTTCCATTTGTAAAATCGAGAAGATCAGCTAGCAGATATACTTACAAAGGCTGTCTCGGGCAAAATCTTTCATAACTCACTTGACAAGTTGGGCATTGCTGATATCTATGCACCAACTTGAGGGGGAGTGTTAACGTGAAGAATAAATATGGAAATCACAGAATAGGAATCATAGAATATTTAGTTTCCTAATTAGCCTTACTTGATTGTAAATCGTCCATGATTATTTCCTAGACTAGTGTAATGAGTTTTTCCTAATTAGTCTCTGTATAGGCTATATATATAAGAGCCTCTTCTGCTCTTACTTTAGTACTGAAATAACAATCAAATATATTCTTTCTCATTTCAACAGTTCTACAGATTACAGCATGCCCCCATCATCAACTCTTATAACCAGCCATTCTCTCCAACTTCTTCTCTTTTACTTTCTCTCACAGATTTAAAAACCTCTATCCTCAATCGTTGCTTCCTCTCTCAACTTCACCACTCCAGATCTAAAAGCCACTGTTTTTGCCTCCCTCTCGACTTCAACATCAAAGCCCACGATTTCAACATCGCGAGTGCTGTTGGAGGAGAAGCTTTTTATTGCATGGTGAATTGGTTTATTTGAGAAAATATTGATTCAACATCCCGAGTGCTGCTGTAAGAGGAGCCTTTTTCAATTTTTTGATGAGACCATTAAAGAAGGGATTAATTAAGCCTGATTATACTAGTTTTGTCGGGGTTCTTTTTGCTTGTAAATATTTTGCCGCAATGACTGAGGTATATGACATTAAATCAGGAATGTAGCATAAAAATTGCAAGAAGTAACTTTTAGGCCATGCTGGTTTGCTAGAAGAAGCAGAAAATTTGATAGAGAATGCAGATTGCAGAGATGACCCATCCTGGTGCTTGTATAGCCAGTTCACACTCTACAATTGCAGAGAGCATTGCAAAGAAAGTAATGGAATTGAAACCTGACCACCACTTAAGCTATGTTTATTTAATTAATTAATGTCTACAGAGTGGTTGGCTGATGGGATGATGCTGTTAAAATTCGGAATTTAATGACGAAAAGAGGTGTTGGCAAAATGACAGGCTGAAGGTGGATCGAGACTGTGTAAAGCATCTTAGCAATTTTCAAGTGTAAATCATCATGGCAATTTTCAAGGCTGAAGAAAAGCTTCAAGTTCTCAAGAAATCCACAGAGCCCAATTATCTTAGGAATCTGGTAATAGTTTCGAAGAGCCCAATTAACAATAAAATATTGCATTTTTGAGTTTTCTTGTTATATATATATATATATATATAAAAGCAATCCTGCTCTATGATATGGATTACTATTCATTGTAATGAAAGTACAAAACTGGCCTTGCAAGAAAAATCCATCGGCTTTAGGGGGGGCAAGATTGTATTTTTAGCATGATACAATTATCTTTAAAATATTGGGTGGGGTTAGATTTGTCTTTTTTTTTTGCATAGTAAAATCACTACTTTAGCTTTGAATTAAAAAATTCTTATGCTTTAGGTTTAAAGGTGTTTAAGTATGTTTGTTTTCTTAGAAATATTGCAATTACTTTGATGCTCTTGGAGAAAAAATAAATATAATTCTTTTATAATGGTGTTTTGGTCATTTTGCATTGGTTTTATTGTAATTTTGAAAGTTGCTCAAGGGTGTTATTGTAATTATCATATATTAGATATTAAAAAAAATATGTTGGCGCATGCGGAGTATGTGCTAGTGTGTGGGCAGCCCTCATGCTATTCTAGCTGTGTGTGAGGGTCATTCAATCACCAAACACTGACTTCATGGGCAGAATTTGAAAGGTTTTGGCGTCCCCAACCACATGAGGTGGTGTGTGTGCCACCATTCACAACGGTTTGGTGCTGACAACCATTTATTTTTCCCCTTTTTCTGTATCTCCCCACATAGATTTTTGCGACAACCCCTTAAAAATTTAAGAACAACCTTTTAATTTGTTGGTTCTTCAGATTTGATCCATTTTCTTTTTATTTTGATTTTTTATTGAATAATCTATAAAATTGGCTTGCCTTTTCAATTCCACCCTTCTTAGATTTTTTTTATCTTTCAAATTTGATCATCATTCTATTGATTGCTATTTTTTTTATTTTGAGTCATTTTTTAAATTGATTTTGTTTTTTGATATCACCTTCCTTTGTATTTTTCCTATCAAACTAATTAATACATGTTCTTTTAATTACTAATTTTTTTTGGCCTCGACAAGTTTTTATTTAGACATTTTAAATACTTACCGATGAATTGTAAGTGTAAATATCGATAGAAATTTTTATAAGTAAAATTGTTAAATCTGGTAGTGGTAATTATTATCCCTTCATCAATAATATTTTGATTTAAACATTTTAGCTTGTAGTGTGCCTGTCATGTTAAATTATATTTATTCATAACATTATAGTCATTGATTATCTAAATAAAATTTGAATTTTTTTTTCAAATCTCATTCCACTTTACACAAGAATTTAACAATCAATACTATTTGAGAACATGTAGAATATTTTTTTCTAATTCACCTGGAGTAATAAATCCTCTCTTGATCACTCAAAAACTTTATATAATTTATGTTATATTCAATGTATGCTCATTTGTTACCTTTACCAAGATAACGTGTAACAGGATCAGAACATAACACTTCTTATATAAGATAATTTAGTGGTATTAAGTCTAAAGATCATTTACATAATTTTCATGTGAGTTTTTTCATGGACACATGTAATATCTTCATATGAAATTGTCATGCGGATCAGTTCAGTGTACATGTCATCTGACAAGCATCTACATATTAGTTCTAGATGTCCCTTATATCTCAGTTTATGAGATCAACTACTTCCTCATAAATGAAAAAACATAATATGTATTAGTCTCAACAGCTCTAACAAAAATCTATTATTAAGAGAGAATTAACTAAGAATATTTAGAAACAATACTTTGATGCAATTGAAATTCCATAATTATAATATCTTTATAATTTTATTTGCAAAGTGTGTTTTTATGAAGTTTATCTTTACTCTAAATTCATTTATCAAATATTAAATTCATAAATTAAATATAAATAAACATTAAAGTTAAATATTGTTTTTATTTAACATAATTAAACATATTTTACATGAATAAAATAATATTACAAAATAATATTACGTATAATCAACTTATTAGTTGCACGGCATGGCATATAAACTAACAATTTTCTCCTACCATTTTTTATGACAGGGTGAAGCTTTGGTGCTTATGTGTGGCTTTCTTAACGGGAATTCAGTCATTCAAAGGAAAAACAGAGATGAATTAGTCTCTTGTATGAGAGCTTGCAACCTGCAGAAGTTTCAGAAATAGTAATGGCCGCCATTAAAGTTAACTTTGGTCAAACAGATAAACTTTTGGTCCATATTGTTGCCTTTAAACAACTTTTTTGTATAACTTGCTACTTATTTGACAATTGGCATCTGCTTGCCTCTTTCCTTCCCAAATATCTTTTTGATTGAAGCATACTGAGAACAACACGTGTAATAATTGATCAAGTTGTTTGTTTAATATTTATGACCAATACTTTCTCCCTCTTTCTGTGTACATTCATAATATGTTACCTCGTTTTATCAAATATATAAATAAGTAAATAAAAATAAAAGGTGTGTATAATGTTCTATTCTATTTTTAATTGTTACTTTAAAACAATTCTTGATTTGCATGTAGATTTCAGACCATATATTAATATTTAACGAGTTTAATATATGCTCTAGTTTGGTTTTTTTATTTTGTTATATTTACTCTTGTAATTTCAATTTGTTCCTGACTACCTCTATATTTAAAAATTTTAGTCACGGTCATCCCTCCATTCCACTTTAGTTTTGTTTGGAAATGTAGTAACGATTATGATTTAAAGTGATTTTTGTTAATAAATACATCAAAACAAAGTTTTTTTATTTTTTAAAAATCATTTTATACATTAATATATCAAAATGATCTGAAAACATATAAAAATATGAATTTTAAATAAAAAAATCAAAATTTAAGAAAACACGATGCAAACTACGTTCCCAAACATGCATATAAAAATCAATGCCTAATATCAATAAGTTATAGCTAAATAATCAATTTAGGTAAAAAAAAATTCCAAAATGGAATTTCAATAATAATAAAAAAAGCATGGAGTGATTCCAGAACAAATTACCAGGGGACAAGTCCCAATTTTTCTAATAATTCCAACTCCCTCCCGCCTATAATAGTTTCCCAACTGATCGTTTGACTTGTAGCATCTCTTGGAAAAATTGTAAATCTCCCTGTCAATGCACCATCGAGGCACCACATTACACTTTCTAGCTCGAGATTTCTAGGACTATATATAGACTATGTAGGCACTTCTTTTTGGATATGCTCAGAATTAAGGATAACATGATACCCAAATATCTTACCAAACATAGTCACAACCTTATCTTATAGTCCCAACCTTATCTTTTGAAAACTTAAAGAACTTGTAAGCTCCTAGAAAAAACCAAAAAACATATTAAAAAAATAAAAAATCTAGAAAAAAATTAAAATTTTGATAAAAAAACCGAAAATATAAAACTAACATGTGAAATCTAAAATGTTGTCGAGAACTCTAAGACTATTAGTATGATAATAGAAATTTAATTTAAAATGATGAATAATTGATATTAAACTTGAGTCCGTTGCAAATTATGAAAATGATAGGAGTCATCTAGACACCACTCATTCTAATTGGGTTTATAAGGGATCCATTGGATCTTCCTTAATTAGTTCCCTTTATAAAGCATGAAATATGAGATAAGAAAAGAAACATGCCTCGTATCTTGAACTCAACATTAAAAATTGAAATAAACCATAGACCCGCACAACTTAGCAGTAGATGGAATTACTTGTAGAAGCAATGTATATAAGAAAATAGTTGATAATAAATTTGTAATAAAAAATATGAGCATTCACTTGATAATGAATTATAATTATTAAATGATCAATATATGTTTTTCAAATAAATACAAAAATTAATTAGTATTTAAAGAAGATCACATATATATATATATATATATGGATGGTTTTATTTTTTCTTTTTAACGAATTTGTATGGATCATATGTTGAAATTTAATATGATCTATAAGAACAAGAAGACACGCGAGCTCAATTGGTTATTGGGAATAATGCCACTTTATTATTATACTGGACGGCATAAAAGTCTTGGAAGTGTCAACAACAGGACGACCAGGCTTAACGTTTTGGTGCCTTTATGTAACCTACATGTGTGGAATTTGAAACCTTGGTTAGGGTTTGGAGATCATAAGCAATCGTACACTTGGATGTCTCCTTGTTGTAGAAGTAACCCATACACTTACAGTCACTTGAACACTTTTTTCCACAGTCATCCTCCTTTACTACTACGCTCCCACTTGCATACATGCTCATGGAATGATCAACGCCTTCTAATTTATAGTAGTAAAAATCTTTAGAACCACAGGCGGGTGGCTTTACAGGTTCGCAATTCTTGCTCCAGCCCAGAAGACCACTTGGTAATGGGCATGCAACACATTGGCTGTCTTCACACAACCCAAACTTACCACATCTCTCTGGTAACTGGCACTCACTCTCTGGAAAACCATCCCTGGAGAAGAGATTGAAGCTCACATCCCATGCCATGTAGTCCACCTTATTGTTGAAAGAGTAAATCCTAAGGTTCCCATCTATCCCAATTCTAAGTAATGACAACGTAGCATTGAATTTAGGTCTGGCGTATATGCTCCAACCACCAGAAGATAAATCCAAAGTCACCTCGCTGGCCGAATTGTCATAATTATCTGGGTTACAATTTAGAGTAACATTTTGTAGACGATCTTGGCGTGTTCCGAACGTGTAATAGAAATATTTTTTAGGAGAATTCGGACTCTTATAGTACATAACCAATCTTTTGGATTCCATGACCAGGCTATAGGCGCCATCAGAGTTCTCCTTCTGTGAGGCCCGACTCACAAGTCTAGTCGCACCTCCAACCCGAAGAGATTGACCCACCAAGAGAGTATCAGTAGGAGAGTCAAAGCTTTGCCAGATAAACTTACCCGTAGAATCACGAAGCACCATGTTACCATTGGGCAGCACTTCGAACCCAGCAACACCTTTATTGGCAGTGTTGGTTTGCCAAGCAACCCTGCCATCAGCATCGGCTAAGACAAGGTTTCCATCCTTTCCAAAGGTAAGAGTGGCATTTTCGCGAACTGGGTTGCCTCGGTTGGCTTCCCAAACCCAGCGCCTTGTTGATTCTGACCTCCTAGTACCCATAAGTAGAGCTAGAGTGTATGCATTAGGGGTGGTGTTATAAAACATAAGTTGGAATGGGGAAGTGCCTTGGGGCAGTGGACGATAATCTGGACCATACTCACTACTGTAGTAGCCAAACTCTCCTTCATTGACATACTGAAATGTTGAAGAAGGAGGAACAGTAGAGTGGGCAATGAAGAATATTGATAGGAGCAGACATAGAGAAAACAATTTTGACATACTTAAATTTCGGCTTGCTGGGTAGCTGTAGATAGCGTGGATATTTATCAGGGCAGAAGGATCCCTTTTATAAGCAGATAAGGATAGCATTAGCTCCATGCTTGCTGAAAGGGACAGAGATACTTACTACCTCTCTTTCCAAAAGTAAATTATATAAATTCAACAGACAATTTATGTCTTTGTATTTTAGATTAGCTTAGCCAAATTTCCCCGATAAGTTTTCGGTTAAAATCGCTTTTTGTAAAAAGAAAAAGGAAATTGTGGAAGCACTCCATTTTTGTCATGAATTTACCTGTTTTATGAGAGGTTGAGGCTTTGTGCCTATGGTTGATCGCTTTCTAATGGAAATACGGCTGTTCAAAGAAAATAAAAGAGAAGATGTCTCTCCCATGGCAGATTGCTTGCAAGCTGGAAGAGATCCGAAACATTAATCTCAAGGATGGATTCAAATTGAATTTGGTCAAAGTGACAGCTAACTTTTGGTCCATATTGACGCTTTTAAACAGTTCGTGAACTCTCATTTAAACAGTTCTCCCCTTCAAAAATATCTTGGATTCCAGCGCATGTAAAGGAATAAAATAAAATAAAACAAGAAAAGAAAAGAGTCTGCGTCTTTGATCAAGTTGTTTGGCCATTCACGACCAAGAAATTAAGGAATAGTGTGTGTATGTGCATTTCGTAACGTCCAAGATTTTTTTTAAAAAAGTCCTTTTTAATTAAAAATTTATTAACATATTTTTTTAATATTATTATATTAAAATAATAAAAAAAACATTTTAAAATATAAATTAATATTCCTCATACGAAGTAGTAATTTAATTAATATTATTTTGAATATGAGTTTCAACAATTTGCTTGGAAAATAGAGTGGAGGGCATCATAACCTTATCATATTATAGCAAATCAACAATATATAATAACTAAAGTGTTTTCCAAATAATTATACATTTTAATATTTTTATAATTATATAATCAATTTTCGTTATGGTATAGTAGTTAGAAATCACTATATAATTGGCTCTTACTATGCTGGAGATTGATCCAAGAAAAAATTTAAATGTAAACAAAAATAAGTCAAAACAACAAAAAATTCTTTGACAATAACATTACACTCGTCAAGCAGGTTAACTTTTAAACCACCTGACCTGAATCTTTTATTTAGATTGGATTTCAAATTAAATTATTTGGGAGTTGCCTTAACTTGGTTGGTCAAAAGGCAACACAGATGACTTGTAAAAATATGGTTTGATTTTTTTTTCAAGATAATATCTTTTTTTAAAAAACATTAAAACAACAATATATTAGATTAACCCAAGTTACTAAGATTAACTCACTAAACCCGTAATTTAGGTCATGAACTCCATAAGAATTAATTACTTTGTTTTTTTTTTGTGAAACTATATTTTATTTAATTATATTATAAAAAAAGACACTAAAAAATTGAGCACCATGCTAGGTAATTTTGCTTGAGACCACAATAATCTTATAAAAAATAAATTGAAACAAATTATTAAACTAAATCCGAAGGATTTCGCTCATTTCTTGATAATTTTCAAAAGCTAACATATAATTTCATCTTCATTTTCTTATAAACTAGGGCTTATGACAAGGCAACTTCAAATGCAATGGAAGCTAATCAGTAACCAGATATTGTTAGGAAGTCTCATGGACCTCCTTAAAAGTATTTGGCTCTAATATGTTATTGCAAGTTCATTATGGACAAGAACACACAACTAATTAGGATCGGAAAAAAGAAAAATAGAGAGAGCTCGATGGTTTGATATGAATATATGTTATTTAATCATCTATGTCAATAAACTAAAATTATAATTTCTTTTTCATAATCATATCATAAACAAAATAAAATCAATTTGAACATGTTTGATACATGAATAAAGAATTAGATTAGTTATGAGATAAGTTGTTCAAAGATTATCTCATTATAAGATAGGGAAGAAAAAGATAAATAACCAAGTTCATACAATAAAGAGGTGAATTATCTTAGCTTAACAACAGAATTAGCAATAGCCTTATATTTAGCCTTCATAGAAGATCAAATAGATTTCCAAGAGAAAAGATTATGACCAATGCATATCTTCCCAATGTATCTCAGTTGTTGAACAAACATTCTTTACCTCTTGAAGAACCAATGAATAAAATGCATTTTTGTGAACCTTGTCCATTTGGCAAAGGTAAACAACTTCTTTTCTAACCCTTACTCATGTTTCCTCTTTTATTTTGGAGTTAATTCATACTGATGTTTGGTACTCATGTGTTTGCTTGTTTTGTTAAATTTAAAACACTAGTTGAAAACCATTTTTCCTGTAAAAGTAAGCATTTACAATTGGATAGAGGTGGAGAATACATATCAAACCAATTTCAATCATTTTTTTTTTACCTCTAATGGAATCCAACATTGCCTAACTTGTCCTCATACACTTCAATAAAATGGTGTTGCTGAGTGCAAACACCATTATATAGTGAAAATGAGACTATTTATGTTAGCTCAATAACATTTTCCCACTAAATTCTGGTTTGATGCCTTTTTAACATCCATCTTTCTCATTAATAGATTGTTAACTCCTACACTCTTGATAATCAAACACTATATTTGAAATTATTTGGCAAGTATCTTGATTGTACCTCCCTACGAACATTTAGTTGTGCTTGCTTTCCATTGTTTCGACAATATGCAACTCACAAATTAATGTTTAGATCCAAACATTGTATAACTCTAAGCTATGATTCCTATCAAAGTGGATATAAATGCTTAGATCCTGTCACTAAAAAAAATGTTAATCTCACGGCATGTTGTGTTTAATGGGAACACATTTATTGATGAGGATGAATTGTAGTCCCTTAAACCTTTTCCAATGGTCTCATCTCAAGGTATGATTTATTGGATTCGTATTACTAATGCTGAGCTTTATTGGATTCGTATGCTCCTCAAAGAACTCTATATTTCTTTACCTACAGCTCCTCTGTTTAGTGTGATAATAACGATGCTCTTGCTCTTGCTTCTAATCTTGTGTTTCATGCTCGCACTAAATATATTAAAATTGATTTTCACTTTATCCGTGAGAAAGCTGCTAATTGAGATATCTCCCTTTAATTTATTGGTTTTTATAATAAAATTGATGAAATCTTTACAAAGGGACTTAGTTCAACACGGTTTTTTCAGCTTCGTGACAAGCTAATATTGGTTTCTCTTCCTATTTAACTTGCAGGGGATGATAACCATAAGATTCAAACCACTCTAAATATCTCCTCCGAGACTCTTTTGGATTCTCCTTGTTATCTTGTCAACCAAACCAGTCATGATTGAATGCTATAGATAAACATTTATCTATTTTAGAAGATAACTCTTGACTATATTTGAATTCCTATTATCATGTATAAAAGCATTTCAAACTTCTTATGTAATTTTATATAAATGAGAATAGTCATATAGTTTTGGCATTAAGAAGCTAAGATCATTCGACAAAACATTATAAAATTTTCAAAAAATAGGTAGATAAGTTGGCCTAATGAGGAAATATCATGTATTTTCTTGCTAGGATTTAAAATTAAAAGTATGTTGTGAAGCGTAAATTCTTATAAATGTTCTAATTAATTTCTATTCCCAACCAAATTAGAGTTTGTTAGAGATTATATGTCACTTTAACCACATAAAACAATATCTTTATTTTTAATATGCAATTAAATTCTAATGAAAAGTCAACCAAACTATGTGTTAGCCCTAACTCCTAATTTACATACATAAGACCATTAACTATAAACTAAAAGGCATCATCCTTTTACTATGCTTGAATTACTGTCCACTCTCTCATAATACACTGTGGATTGGAGCAGTGCAGTTTTTGGTAATTTTCATTTTGGTCCTCGAACTTTTATTTTGTGTGATATGGCCCTTTTGAGCCCAAATTGGCCCCCAATTACATATATTTTTAGGAGGGAGGGTTAAATTGAAAGCTAAGGGACTGAAGTGAAAATTCCGGGTAACATGTGGGGTGGGTTGAAAGTTTCGTTGAAACATTAATTTTAATCCCCCATATTTTTTATATATTAGGTGATCAGTCCCTTGAATTTCAAGACAATATATTTTGGTACCTAACTTTATTTTTCTTCTTTTTTAGTCATTTTTTGTTGGGAGGAGAGAGAGGAAGTTGCTGGATTCCGACCTAGAGAGAGAAAATGGCTATTGGAGAAGATTCTGGCCACCGAAATGGTTGAGTTTTGTGTCAAAAGGTTTTATATGATGAGGGGGTTACGCTTAGGTGATTTTGTTTACCTTAAAAACACCTAAAAAAATATATCTGAGCTTAAGAAGAATTTTTGTTTCGGGTGGATTTCGAGTTTTAGGGTGGTTTGTTGGATTTTTGGTGGCCATAGATTAGTTTAACAAGGTCTCTAGAGTGTTTTCTAGTTTTTTTTTTTTGGTAAAACATGGGTTGAAAATGATATTTTGAGTAGAAAAAAATGAAGGACCTTGTTTTTCCGGCCACCATAGCGGCCGGGTTCTGGGTTTTCTAAGTGATGTGTCGTTTGCTGACACAAACGCAACGTCCTTTTTTATTATGAAATATTTGGGGAGGATGACGCGTCGTACGCCTCATTAAAATTTTAAAAAATAAAGGCCCGCACTTGGGCCTAGCCTTGCAGGCCCAGGCGTGGACCATTGCTTTATTGGGCTAGGCGCTTTTTTTTATTCTTTTTTTTATTTTCAATTTTTTTAAAAATAATGCATTATTTGTGCATATTTTTTCAAATAAATTTTAGGTTTATTTTTTAATTAGATTGTGATTATTTTTAAATGATATTGGGTGTGTTTTGTTTTTTTACAGAGGTAGGTATGATTCAAATTTGTGGTTTTTTTCTTTATTTTATATAGATTAAAAATTTCTTTTAAATATTGATTTTTTTATAATATTATGCAATCTTGCATTTGTTTTTTAATTATTGTTCAATAAATTCTATGTATGTGTCGGTTTCTATTATAAATTTTATATGTTTTTCTATTAAAAATTTATTTTGATAGAGAAATTTATTAAATATAATCATGTAAATTACCCGTATTGCGATGTTAGATATCTTGATCTTTATTTTTTGCTTGGTTTCTCAATTTAATTTCTGTTTATTGTTGATGAATTGTTTTTCATTGCTTTACATCATGGTTACTGGGTTGTTTAATTAGATGCGTGCATAAGTTTTTCGATTTACATCTAGGAGTTTTTTTCAGTGTGAAAAACATGTTGAAGAATTTTGTATATTCATTTTTTTATTATGTTTTGATGTTTAGGATTTGATGCTTATTCTTATGATTTTTTTTTATTTTTTTTCCTTGAATCTTTTATAAAAGTTTCATTGTTTTTAGTTTCACCCTTCTATCCAAGTTTATTGTGTATTTTTTTTTTTGTTTTTGTTCTTTTTTTTTTTGTCATTTTGTTAATGTTTTTATTCTTTTCAATTTAACTCTTAAATTTAAAAATTGTTGTTGCCTTTTGATTTATTTTTTATTGCAATTTTAACATTCATTATTTTTATTGTATTTTTATTTTTGTTTATTTTGTGCTGTTTTTATGTGATTTTAACCTTCATGATTTTTTCATATACGATGCTTTCAGTCTTATAACCTAGATCGTGATTTAAAAAGTTAAAGGTATTTTACTTTTTTGTCTTATTTTTTTTATTTTTCTTTCTATGAAATTATTCTATTCTTATTTAATTTTTATTTTGTTAACAAATAAGATCATTGAGATGTTTTTGAAATATTATGAAGATATATTTCCATACTTTTGGCAAGCTATCATCTTTTGCATTGAATCATTGTTTTTTTCCGCTTTATTTATTGTTGATATCTTATTTTCTAATGATATTATTAAATTAACAGAATTTATTAAACTCACTCCAGCCAATTACCTGAATGTTATATTTTTTTAAAAAAATATTTATCTCTTTTAATATTTTTTATGTCAAAACAAAGGTTGGTCCATTTGGATAGCGCGTGCCACCTAATTATTGTTTAAAGTAAATAAGGTGGCCTGAAAAATAGAAAACAAGTAAACTAGGTGCTCCAAAGAAAAAAAAGAAAAGGAAAAAAAAAGAGGATGCCTAATTTATAATATTATCTATTTTTAAAATATCTCCTCCAAGACTCTCTTGGATTCTCTTTATTCAACAAAACATTATATAATTTTCAAAAGATAGGTAGATAATCCAGCCTGGTGAGGAAAAGTAGAAAACAAATAAACTGGGTGCCCCAAAAGGGGAAAAAAAGGAAAAGAAAAAAACAGGGTGCCTAATTTATAATTGAGAGTAAAGTTGTAAATGCCAATCCAGTTGTAATGATGCAGGCAAGCTATCCCTTGGCTTTCGCATGGACGAATCAGGATTGGTCTATAATGATGTCTTTGAAAAAACCAATGTACTTGAGCTTGGTCAAGTTGTTTGGTCGTTAATATTAAAGGCACAAGGTTTTATCACGTAGACATGCAATCTGTGGGTGCTAGGGTGATTGGACTGTGAGCTACACAATTGATTTTTAAAATATTTTTTTTTATATAAATATATTAATTTTTTATTTGTTTAAAATTATTTTAAATATCAATACATTAAAATAATCTAAATAAAATATTTAAACTTTATCATCAAAATAATAGGTTTTTAGATTACTGATAAGAATTTATTATATTTTTCTAATTAATTTGAGATTTGTTTTTATATATTTTATATGATGAATGATATTTAACAAAACAAAATATTCATTGTTTATCATCATAATCAAATTATTTTTATTAATGAAGAATATTGTCTTCAATTGCCTTTGAAATATCAATATACAACCGATCGAAACTAAAACTAAGCCAATGTTAAATTATGATTTGGGACAAAAATAAGTAAAAAAAAATAATACCAATCCAATCCTTCTTAGTTTATAAAACCCGTGCAAGAGTCATTTGATTAAAATCATTATATATAAAAAAATCATGAATATTAATTTTTAATAAATTAAATATTAAAAAAAAAATTAAAAAAAAAATTAATAACTCAAAAGAATTAAAAAAAAAGTTATTAAAAGGCAAAAAAAAACACAAACCACCTAGATTAACACATGTGAATACACCTTACACTTACATGATATATTATAACCTACATGTATAAGCAAATACAATAGTTTATTTTTATTTGAACGACTCCATTTCAACCAAAAACTCCAACATTATGGTGAATAACATTTCCTAACATAGTTTTGTCATTAAGGTCAATAACATTTTCTAACATAGTTCCATCATTACAGTTAATAACATTCCCTAACATAACTAATTCCTACCAGGGTACCTAATACACTTTAACACAATTAGTTATCGCCAGAAAAGCTGACGTTAACAATTAAACATATCCATCACTCTTACGACTGGTTTAACCTCTCTTAAAATAGCGCTCATGCGGTTAATTTTATTTTCTAAAAATTTACCCTAACTCAAGCAGCCGACTAAATTCTTTTTAAAAATCAATAGCCTTCGCTCATGCATCAAACTTAATTCCTTTAAAATACCTATAGCTCCTGTGCATGCAACCAACTTAATACTTTTCAAAAATTCATGTATTGAAAACCCTTTTGTAAATCATTTCAAATGTAAACATAAATTTTAACAATGACATTTATATAAATAAAACGGTGAGGTGATAGACACCTACTTTGTTTTTTTATAGAGCGTACTCCTTCTTTGAGTCTCAATTCCAACATATCTCTTAAATTCAAATAAATATCTCAAATTAGTGTCAATATTTTTTGATCTTTTTAACACACATATTCATTTATATCATCATTTATCTTTACTCTGTCATTGAGCATCTAAACATTTCATTAATTCATCTTAATGCTCATATATTTAGATTTCCTCCAAATTCTATTTTGCATTAAACATGCAATTTTATGTTCTTTACTATCCTTATGCATCCAACATGTATTTTTTTAATTTTTTTTTTAATTTTACGAACTTGCCAAACTAGACACAACATATAAATAATCATTTTGATTACAAGTTCCCAACTCAATTTCTAAATATTACAACACCATTAAAACACTAACATCTACAACAATTTCATTGATTTCCATACTTCCCTTCTTACACATTCATCATAAACCAATACCCATACAATTTATTCTACATGAATCACAATCATGATTTTACACAATTTCATCATCATATTAATCAAGGTTAAACATAATAACATCATTCAAAACACAACATTTACACAATTTAATTAATTTCTATATTTTTATCATTCTAACATATAACCAGAATTAGTAAACCTTTAGCAACCCACATTACAACATTCAAAACCAATCTTAAATATTCCCAATATCATTTAAATCATAAAAAAATAACATAATTTAATTAGTTCACAAACCCCCAAAACCACTTAGTCAAGGTTAAACCCAAAATTGTTTTTCAATCTCTTCAATTACATCCTTAATCATGCCATCCAACCCCAATTAACTAACAACTACACAATTTGACATTCCTATCAAAATTTACATAAACCCTAACAATATCTAAAATTAGAGATTTTCAATCCCCCATCATATTTCAAGAAATTAAGTGCATTTATTGCAAAAGTAACCTCTTACCACTACCAAATAACCCAATTAAATGAGTCTTTTGCAAGGATTCCAAGGATTTCTCTTTTCTTTTCAAATTTTACACACTTTCACTATTAAATTCTCAAACTTCCAACCCCTCTCTCTCTCTAAGGTTCACTAATTAAATTAGATTTAATAAGAAGGAAGCACTTAATCACACTTTCATACCATGTAAATTAAGATAATTTTGATAAAAATAGTGGAAAGAAAATTTTTTCAAGTATTTTTACTTTAATGGCGGACAAGTTTGTTCTTAAAAGGGGAAAAGGATTTTCCTCTATTTACAACAATGCCACTCTATTAAATGACTACATGTTATTTCGGTCAAATCTCTGACTATTAATATTTTTTGCTTATATATTTATTTTCTTATTTCATCTGAGATTTTCGCCAATTACCTAGGGATTTCCACCTCTAACTATAAAATTTCTCATCTTAATTTATTATTTTTTGGTTGGGAATACACCATTAAACTTTGAGTTTAAGGATTTATGGCCGGGATTTACACCTAGAATCCAGTGACTGGAGAGTCACCAAAAAAACAGGGCAGCAGGAGGGCAGTGGGTTTTCAACCAATAAAAGTAGTTTTCAACCATTTTTTGGCCTAAAAGACATACAAAATTGTCTGAAAATCTAAATAAACTTGTTTATGCCTTCAAACAACCCAAAATCAGTTGAAAATAAAAAACCAACCTGAAACCTAAAGATCTACTTTCTCATGCAATTTTAGGGTTAAATAACACCCAAGTTAAACTTCATTCATCAAATGAAACTCGTTGAATCCAAGATTAACCTTTTTTTTTCTTGGAATCATTGTCAACAAAAACTCTCTTTTTACCGCTGAAATCTGATGAGCCCTTTTTCTTCTCTCTAACCAAGGACTACAAAAATTAGAAAAATAAAGTTGTGTATCAAAATTAAATTTTTGACATTTGAATGTACCTAAATGACATTATCTGTAAAGATGGAGTCAATTTTTTCACTTCGATCCTTTATCTTTCAATTATTAATTTATTTATTTAAAAAATCAGAAGCAATTGACCTTGAATTAGAATCAAATCATCCAATATAAAAGTTTGATGGCTAAAATGAAAAAATAAAAAATACACAATAAATCCACGGTAATTTGTGAGTATGAGAACAATGTTGCATAGTGGTTTTTTTTTTTTTTACAAGAAACACCAAAAGTTTTAGTGTTTTCTATAATCAAAGCATATTCAATGATATTGGGCAAGTTGAGTTACTTCAAACAATAATATTGTCTTAATTATTATACTTGAATGTGGTTTTAGAACTCAAGTATGAATCAACGAATCCCACTCGATTGCTCCATGCTTGATGTCCCAACTCAAACTTTTTTTCCTCCAGCTCAAAAATATATATTAAGGTATCAATTTTGATTACTTGTGTTTTAAAAGGAACGTAAATTAATATGTTAAGGTATATGGGTCATTGTGTCGCCAATACTGTCACTTATAAGCGCTAAGAAATTAATTTTCTTGAATGGTCACAGGAGACCATAATTTTGTTAATTAATGAGGAAAAAACAATCGGCTTCTCGTTATGCTCGGGAAGAAAGGTATCAATCCAGATGTGCTGTCGTTATCTAAATCTGTACTCCATAATCTAACAACAATTGATTAAACAAAATAGTACAAGACTGGTTAGACTTGGACCAGGCCCCAAATTCCAACCCATTTGCATAGGTTTTAACTTCGGTTTAGCTTTTCTATATTTATCTGTTTTTTCTCCTTGGGCTCCATCTAAAGCAAGCCCTAGCCTAGCTCAGTGATACTAGGATCGCCTGTCAAACTTGGGTCGAGTGTGTGCCATTAAATTCATTTATAGAAATTATACTCGGGCATTCTGCGGTTACTGGAAATTTCCTTATATAGGGATTGCAATCGTATTCAAATTCAATGTATGTGGTTTGATTCGATCTCAATAAATTGTTTATTTTTCCAGAAAAAATGGTTTTTGCTAGTATTTTAGAGTAAAATTTAAAAAATATTTGAAGTTATGGTAAGGTTATTGTTTGGTTGTACTTGAACCACGATATAAATTACACTACTAGATTTTTTTATTTATGGAAGGACTATATTTGTACCTGATGATACTTATTTTACCAACATGTTTATAGATACAAATACTTCATTAAAAAAACTCTTGTTTGTTCTTTGAAATTTGTCGGTGAATTTGTTGATAATAATTTTACTAATGAATTTACTGACAGCAAAAACAAGCTCAAAAAAAAAAAACTTACCTACTTCATTCTTCGATATTTCCATTGACGAATATGATATATCCTTGACAGAAAAACTATATGTGATTCCATCAGTTAATTTTTCATCGGTGAATTTGACATATAAGCAACAAAAAGGCCGTCTACAATTCTGTTAGTGATTAAATAATGATAGTGGTATTTACAGTAATTCTTTTCCAACTCTTTGGAATATACCGATGGACTAAGTCTTTTGATAACCCTATCAGTAATAAATTATATTTTTTAAAAACAAATCTATTAAACAGAAGGAGAAAAAAAATTAAATTTAATTAAATTAATATAATAGTCAAATATTTATTACAAATTTAAAAATTTATAAGTTCAAATACAATTAATCTAGACAAGAGACGCTAGAGGATGAGGATGAGGTGACAGGTCTTTGTTGGGATTGTAGGGATAGTAAGAGGGAGCACATGTACCATCCATATGTGATTTTATCTCCATTATCAATTGACGGAGTTTGGTCGTCTCAGCAGTGAGTCATTCATATTTATTAGTAAGATGAGTTGTCCGAGCCTATACTCGTTGGTCTAAAATCGTCTCAAACTCTAGAGTTTCAGTGCTCAAAACCAATTGTGAGCATCCAACGATGGAAACACTATGGGCCTTTCGCAAGTTCCCAGCTGTAGTGTTAGAGAGATTGTACACCCAATTTTTATTGGGTCCACCGGACGATCCTATCTCCAACCACAAATCTTGATCGAGATCCAAATAGGTTGAAGGGTCTTCCTTATATCTCTTCTTCAACTGGATGTTATATGTATCCTTAAAAAACAATTAGAAAAATTAAAAAAAAAACTTAAAAAAGGTTGAAAACTAACATATTATAAAGTGTTGAGTTTGGTTATCCACGAACTGCTGTAACCTTTTCTAAATCTCCGCACTAGAGTTAGCCTCGTATGAACTACTTAGACATAACGTGTTGAATATATTCCTCCCACACAACCTCCGAGACTTACAGCAGTCTGAAATTCTTTCAAACCGCCATGTTCTTCTAACTTGGAAGTTCTCTTTCTTTCATATAATGTTTCGCCTTGTACAAAAAATCACGTAACTTATATAGTAAAAATAAATTATCTATTATTAAATGAAAATAAAATTGAATAAAAGGATTAAATTTTTTTATCTTGATTAAAATCTTACCTAGTTGCAGCATGATTCTCCCAAACCCTCATTGCAATAACATTGTCAGCTCTATCCTATTCAATTTTTTCTTTGTAATTAAAATTTGTAAAAGAAACTTTTATTAATATTAATAAAGTAACCAAATTAACATAATAAAAAAATATTTAAGTTAATACTAACCTTAAACATTGAAAATCATGTGTCAATCATAGGTTTCCATTCAGAGTGTTTGAAAACCTGACTCTTTTGAAACAATTAAATTTTTATCATTGATTTCATCATCGAATTGGAAAACAATGAAACAATGACTAAATTTTTTTAAAAAATAGTTAATTTCTCGTTGTGAATAGAAAACAAATTTACATTGAAAAGTTATTCTTTCACTGATCCTGGTACTTCTGGGTAAATGGATCCCGCTGTGAAGGGACACCTCCCCTCGACGTGGCGGGATCACACTCGATGAGCTTGCATCGCGAGTGGATGTTTGTGTCTTAAGTGCCTGTTCTTGGTCGGCACCTAGTAAATTATAGTCGTGAGAATCGTTGCTAGAAGAACTAGCATCGATCATGTTCGTACGACATGCTATTTACTTTTCCCTGGACATTTACACAAATTAAAGGATTAAGATATTGTAAACCCTTTCTATTTTTTTTTAAATGACAGCACCTCCCTATACGGGAGACTACTCAAAATTTGTAAAACTTGCAAATACACAACAATTTGGATGGATTGCCACAAACTAGTTGATTTTATTTCAATTTTCAAATAATTTAACCCAAATAACCAATATCAACTACTTATTCAACTTAAAGTACCATCAAGATTAAACACATTATCATTTTCACACCAATCAAATTTAATCATAACAACATTAGCTAACACACTAAAACCTACACAATCCTGTCACTGATTGTATTTCCATTTTTTTTCCATATTTAACCAACACAACCAACATCAACCAATTTATTCTACATTATAATATTCTAAACCAATCTCAACATTCCCTCAAAATTATATTAAACATTAAAATCAATATGATTTAGTACAATTTATGCATTTTCATCTTTCTCACATATAACAACAATAAGTAATTTTTTTTGTAATCAACATTACATCATTCAA
The DNA here is from genome assembly GCA_019202695.1 of Populus x sibirica. Classification (NCBI taxonomy): domain Eukaryota; kingdom Viridiplantae; phylum Streptophyta; class Magnoliopsida; order Malpighiales; family Salicaceae; genus Populus; species Populus x sibirica. Next base: position 626,645 of record JAGMVL010000129.1, read on the forward strand.
AATTAATTTAAAACATTCCCAACATCATTAAAATACCAAAACCAACATAATAGAATTTTAATTTTTGATTTCCTCCAAATGTCAAATCATGGTCGACCATTTTAACATTTCAATTTCCATGATTGGTTTTCAATTTTTTCAATAAACTCCTTAAACATGCCATTCAAATAATTGCATATTATAATGCAAAAAATTCACATAAACCCTAATTTTCTAATTCGAGGATTTTCAATCATTAAAGAACAAAAAACTTGAATTTTTTTTTGAAAAATCCAACAACATTTATACAATTATTAAGAGAAGAAAAAATTGAAAACAAAGATGATGCAAAAGAAAACACAAAAAAAAAGAAGGAAAAAGAAGAATCTTACCTTAATGTGAGTTGTGAGTGAACTTGAGAAGAGGAAAAAAAAACAAAAATTCATTAAAATTATGTTAAATAGCAAAAAAAAAAAAACAAAATAGAATTGAGGAGAGGACACAAGAGAAGACAAACCCGAGTTGGAGAAGAAGATAAGATGAGAGAACGAGTTGACGAAAGGATAGAGAAGAGAAAGAAAGATGAAAACATAAAGGAGAGAAAAGCCATAAAAAGGCGTAGAGGAAGACAAACGAATGTATTTTACCTGTATGTTATGAAATTAGGGATTATAGTATTTTAATTTGGGGGAACTTTACTAACGGATGTTCCTACGACCAATAAAATATTAATATTTTAAATTTTTCTGTGGTGTTTCCGTCTGAAACATCTAGTTGAAATTTTCAATTTAATCGAAAAATTTTCAGAAACCCCCCAAATATTATTGATGACTTTTCAATATGTTGGTGATTCTATCTGTAAATAACATTAATTAACAGTGCAATTGAGAAGTGAACAATTCCAAAGCTCTTTGTAATATACCGACAAACTTTATCCGTCGGTTATACCATCTGAAAATGACACCATGAACATGTAATTGAAAAATGAATAGTTCCAAAGCTCTCTAGAATATAATTACAGACTTAATCTATCGGTGCTACCGTCTGAAAATGACATCATGAACAGTCGAATTGATATGGATCAACTAACTCATCAAGTTGAAAGACATAATCTCCCAAAGTTAACTCATTGTTGTCATCCTAAATAACCTCGACACAACCCGTGGGTTTGGTTTTCACTACAGATAACCAATCAACTCTTGAACGATCCTTTCTAAAAGATGGAATGTAGGTGTAATAAACTTGTTGGCATTCCTTGGTGAAAACAAAGACATCGTTAACGTTGCAGAGTCTAGCTTTTATATTAATTTCGATCAAACCATGATAGAGATCTACTCTGATTCCTCTGTTAGTGGTATCATACCAATATCATTTGAATAAAAAGACTTTATTATGCTCGCTATGATATTACAATTTAATAACCTCTTCTAACTTCTCATAGTAGTCAACTTCAAACTCATTAGAAGTTGATCCCTTAACACAAACTCCATTATTATATATCTTTCTACCTTGACCATAATTTTTTAGTATGAAACACATGTTCATTGATGAAATATTTGTTATAGCACTTCACCTTTCTTTCAGGACCCAAACATAGTAAATACAAAGTAACATTAGCATTCCCTCCTAATTGATAAACTTGGTATATGAATTACAACCATTAATAGTTAACGAGAAAGTAATGAGATTAAGTATCATGATAGATCATAATAATTAATTAAACCTTCCTTACATGTGTTCTAAACCATATGATAAATTATTCATCTTGTAATCGAAAGATTTGAGATTCAGTCAGCTGTGAGTTTTGGAACAATAAAAACTGAAGATGTTGCCTATGAGGAATTCAACAATCTATTAGTTTATGATATTATAAGATATAAATTGTTTAATAGTAACAACATGTTAAGTATTATTCTTACTAAATAAAAGGTCTCTGTTCATTGCAGTTATATAATACATAATTATGTGCTTGTCTTAATTCTATTTCTATCAAATATCTTCCCCACACAATAATTTTTGGTACGGGTTATTCAGGATGGGAGAATATTGACAAGTTCCTCCCATCATCATGCTTATTCTCAAGTGAGACTCAAAATCGTACGAGATAAATGTTGAGATCTCTTCAACAATATAAGCCTCGCATATCGAAGCCTCAACATGCACCTTATTTTTTACTTTTGTCCTAAGGTTGAACAAGTACCTTCATGAAATTAAATGAATGTTTTGAATTTTAAGAAAAAGATAATAGAATTTTAATTACGATGCATGTGTAAATCTCTTGAATGAATACATTTATCTATATTGGATTAGGCCTCCAACATTTTCCTCGGACAGTAAATGTATAGGTAAATGCTCTATTGAGTTGAAAAATTATGGAGAAAATATCATCTTAAGTTTGCAGATTGTCTAGACGATATTCATTTCAAACCTTTTCATATGTTGTGTCCGTAACTTGTTGGAGCATATATCTTTAAAAAAGTGACTGATCTTTGTGAATGCATCTCATATCCTATTTGGCAATAAATCCTGGTAAGCTAGTGGAATGAGTGTTTGCATAAACATGTGGCAGTCATGACTCTTCATTTCATATAATCTGTAATTCTCCAAATTCACTAACCTTGATATGTTCGAAGTATGTCCATAAGAAAAACGTAGACTCTTAAGTCATTGTTTGACATATAATTGTGTATTATTGTCTAAGGCAAAACTGGCTTTGGGCTTTGCGATCCGTGAGCCATCATAAACCAACTCCATATTTTTATAGTGACAAAACAAAGATATATTCATTTTAGCCTTGGTGTTGTTATTTGTCTTCCCTTCCATGTCCATAACCGTGTTGAAAATATTTTCAAACATGTTTTTTTCAATGTGCATAACATCAAGATTATAGCATAGGAGATTGCTCTTCCAAAAAAGAAGCTCCTAGAAAATATCTTGCTTTACTTAATTATGGGTCAAACCAAAATCAAGAAACTTCTACTTACCGGATTGAAAACCAAACACAATGTCAACGTAATTCAACATCATATTATACAATTCTTCACCTGACTATAATAGCGGTGCAACATTCCTTTCAACTCTGCCAACAAAGAAGTCCTTTATGTGTTTGTGATCTGTTGGTAAAAACTGTTGGTGGCAATAAAAAAAAATGCTTTATCGCCATTTGTTAACGTGAAGACATTATTATTTTTCATACAGTATAAACATGCTAGTTTTTCAAGCATGCTCTAACCAAAAACCATTCCATATGTAGGAAAATTATTGATATTCCACATCAAAGCTACCTTTATTTAAAAATTTTGTTTCGTCAATACATCATAAGTCAAAACCTTGGATGACCAAAACTGCTTCAACTCATTAATCATCAGTCGAAGACAAACATCTATATTTTGACTCAAACTATTAGGATCGGGTATGATCGTAGATAAAAATATGAACTTTGATCTTATGCACATTCCCGGTGGCAAGTTGTAAACCATGAGTATCACCAACCAACTAGAATAAAGAGCAATAAATAACTCAAATGGATTGAGTTTGTTTATATATAACCCAAGATGCACGTTTCTTGATTCCACTAAAAAAACTGAGGATGCACCCTATTAAAATGTTTATAGGCTTCACCATCAAAAGGGTACACTATCACTCTATCTACTGTATCATGTGAATGATGCCATGTCATGTACTCAGTAGTCTTTGATGACATGAATAACCTTTGCAGTCTAAGTGTGATTGAAAAGTATCTAAGTTTTCTATGTATGACAAGAGTCCTTTCCTTGCCAGTTCTGGGTTTATAATGGGCATGCCCATATATTCTATACTCAGTTAACTATGTATTTTCAATGGAGTACAACATGCAGAAGTTTGGAGACATGTCAATTTTCTGGTATCGTAGCCCAAGAGGTTTCATCATAATAATCCATCATATGCAACCCTTCGGGTAAATCTCGATACATCCATGAACGATCATCCATTATTTATAACAAATCTATATAAAATATTGATAACAACATGTATTAAATAATTATGTAAACTAAATAAATTTGCACACATTGATTTAACTCAAATTTACTCAATCTATTTTAATAGTACTCTTGATTCATTATCAATTATCTACATGAATTCAAATTTCTATACATTTTAACTCAACAATAAAATTGACAAAATATAAAACAGACCCGTTAAATAAGCCATTATTCATTTTATCACAAAACACCCAAGTCACAAGTTCGAAATAAATTTCATCAATTTACAAACTAAAGCAATTTTACAAAATCTCAAACAAACCCTAACATGTACAAATCATATATTCATACAATAAATTTCGATGAGAAAAAGCTTTAAAACAAGTAAACACCCAAAAAAAATAAATACATTACAAAAATTTGCAATAAAAACATTTTGAAATTGAGTTTAAATAAATAAATGGATAGTTTTGCTTACTTGAAGTGGAGAATCCTCAATAAAATTTGAATCATAATAAGGATGCTGACAAATTAAGTGTTAGGGTGACTGAATTTGTAGTAGGAAGGAATATTCAAAAATTTCCCACTATAATTCATTCATTTTTTCCCATAATAATTCCCTTGGTAAACACAAATAGATACAATGAGGAAATATTCTATCAGTACAATTCACCGTAATCTACCGATTAAATTTTTTTGTCAGTGATTCCATTTATATTTTCCAATTTTCTGGTAGTGTCATATGTTACATACATACAGTATATGTAATGGTAAATTTGTAACTTATAAACATATCAAGTATTTTGTAATTATAATTTTTTCATTGCATATAAATTCTCACATACCATAATTTTTTGTTAGTAACGTGTTGGAACACTTTATTTTATGAAGGAATATGTTTTAAAAATACTTTTATTAATTTTTAAACTTATTTGGTTATTGTTAATAATATATTTAAATGTTACTAATGTTTTTTTTGTCTACACATGGTTAACCAAATTTATTAAAATTATTTATTATAAGAAAATTTATAAATTATTTATTCAATTAAGGTTTTTTAAGAAAAAAATGGATTTGATATTGTATTACTTGTTTGTTATATTCAAGTTCCTCAAATGTAAGCTTAATACGTTGGACAACTTTGTCTTGTTTGTTATTTTGGATGACTTCTAGGTTATAATTGACACTAACACTAACCTTAGTGTTGTCATTAGATGGTTGGTTGTTTTTTACAAATTTATCAACTATCTTAATGATACCATTGTCTACTTTCTTAAAACTTCTTTAGATATTTGTCTCAACTGCTTAATATCTAAAGCAACATTTTGAGTGAATGAAGATAATGTTTTTGTAGGAACTTTCTTCATTCTTTCCATAAAGGTTTTTGTTTATAGTATTATCCTACTTTTAGTAAAAAATAATTATTGCATAACACTACTAGTTTATGTAAGGTTGGCCATCCTATCCAGTATTAATTAGTGATGATCTTATTTGCCTTGTTTTAGCAACCTAAAAGATGTTTAAGGTTATTAGTCATTGACCACATGACTGTTCTTAACTATATCCAAAACCTATTTTCTTGGTAAGGTGTATGATTTTGAATTATCCTTTAACCCAATATGTTTAGTCATTATATTCTCTTAAACTAGATTTTGGATAATTGACTTGTCTTCCACCTTATTTCTAAGTACAAGAGATGTTAGTGGTTAGTAACCAAACCATTACCTTCATTACTAGGTTAGGGTCATTTAAAGTGTGGTTGATTCTTATGCCATCAATAACAACAAGTCTTTTAGGCTTAACGGTCTTAGCCTATTATTGAGTTGTGACTTATTTAACTTTGCCTTCTAAGTCTGCTCCTTTAATGAAGAACCAAATAGCTTTAATTTCATAAAGAAATTAACAATACCATCTCTATATTAATTTTTAAATTTAGTAACATGTCCTCTCATTGACTCATTATCTTTCCTAAAGAATTGTTTAAAATCATCAATTTTTATTCTTATGAGAATTGAATGGAGTCAATTTGCCTACTTAAATAAATGATGATGGTATGCAGGCCTTGTTGTATGTCAATTATCTAGTCCCATTTCTCATAAGTATTGGGCCAATTCAATCCTATAAATCCTTCCTCTTAATTATTATTCAATAAAATGTCATTGAGGTAGATAATGATTGATATTGCCTTGTTGGAAGGTAACAAGTGAGGCATTATATTATCCAAAAAAAGGCTGGGTTCTCTGCAAATAAGGTTGTTAAGCCACATATTTGGCCTAAAACTACATGTACACCTATATTATAGGTTGCAATTGTATTTGTTACACAGACATGTAATATCCATGATGTGGTTAAGAACTCTTATACATCCCTATTAAAGCATTTGTTATTGGAAGATACCCTAAACTTACCTTTTGGTTGTCTTCCAAAGAGATCAATTATTTAAGAACTCTTATACATCCCTATTAAAGCATTTGTTATTGGAAGATACCCTAAACTTACCTTTTGGTTGTCTTCCAAAGAGATCAATTATTTCTCAACTCATTCTAAATTTGATTGAGTTGATCGACCATAGAGTACATGGTTTTAAATTAGGATTAGATAAATGTGTTTAGTGATAAAAAATGATCTTTCAAGAGAAGTCATAGGTTGCTGATTTGAATTTATCCATAATGGTTATATCCACTTAACTACAATATCAATCCTTAAAAGAGGGTAAGCATATTGTTGTGTTGATGGAGTATCATATCCTCTAGAAACTAGTGAAGTAAATGATGTTGAAAATAATGGCAAACATATAAATTATATAGGTATATAGGTGCAGTATGAATTTTTCCATATGTAACTCTTTGCTACTTAAGAGAGTTAGATGATGAAAAATCATATCGTGGAATGTCTAATTAGGCTTGTTCAATTGCCCCCCTAAGCTGATGATTGGTTGTCAAATTCTTTATGGACATGTAATTGGCCTTTATCAGTTGCTTATATTGATTGTTCATCAATAATAATAATGATGTTTTTACCAATTTGTTGTTTAGGTGGCAAGATGATGAATATGTTATTACATTCACAAATAGGTCATGCCAATTTGTTAGCATTTAATGGTGCAATTTGTTAAGATAATCAGGTCCACTAGGCATGCCAATTCGTTAATCAATTATATATTTTTTGTATCAATTATGTTATATGTTCTTCATTTTTTCCTTCCAATGAAAAGAAACTACAATTAATAATTGAATCTCGAGCAGAAAAAGATAGCAACCTCACAAATTAAACAGAATGTAAGGAAACTTACTTGATTTTAACAGATTGAAAAAAAAATACAATTGAAATAGTGTGGAAAAAAATAAAAAGTAAAGCAATAAAAAATAAAGATAAAAGTTGTAAATGGAATCAAAGAAAGTGATAAATTAATGATAAATTGCAAAATAAAGGTAAATTGCATAAATAAATTATGTATATGTGTTGACCATCATTTTCAGTATCTGGATAGCCTTTTTATATTATTATAAAGATGGAATATTATTTGAACTACTTTTCATAACCCTATACAAATTGTTCATAGCAAACTGGGAGCTCACAACATGAATCATGATACAATTTATATCCCAATCAATAAGTCTTCTTCCTAGCAATCATATATTTCCTAGCTAATTTATAATTTATGCTAGTGTAATCTTTAACAAACTTTTATTTAGAGTGTAACTTTGTCTTCTGGTCAATCACATCAACTCTTAACTTTATGGTAAATTGCCATGTCCTAGTTGATGATGACGTCTAACTCTTATGATCAATAATGACTTTTATCTTCTTTTATCAATTATTTCTTATCATCTCTTATCATTATGGAATCTTATTTAATTCTAATCAATCATTGTTATTGATTTATTTGAGCTTTTATTTTTCTATTTGACAGTGAACAACTATTTTTTTACTTAGTCTATATGTAAATATTTATTTTTGATATAAATTGCAGAAAAACCAATTAATTATAACTAACAACCTTAAAATTTGATTGACGCTGCTTTCTAAATCTTGAAAAGTTAGAATTTAAAAAAGGAGGACAAGAGAGGAATCCATAACTCCTTTCTAAATATTGAAAAGCTAGAATTTAAAAAAGAAGGACAAGAGAGGAATCCATAACTCAAATAAATTTTTAAGGATTTACAACATTTTCACACTTAACATAACTATTGTAAGAAAAGTTCTGATCAATTAAAGATTTTTCAAAATTGAAAATAAACTTAAACATAGATTTTGGAAAAGTTAGAAATTAAAAAGGAAAAAAATATGTAAATGGAATAATAGCATCCACCTCTAGCTACTACATTAAATGAACAAAGACAAGATGGGAATAACTAAAATAAATTTTTAAGGATCAACAACATTTTAACACTTAACATAACTATTGTAAGTAAGAAAAGTTCTGAATTAAAGATTTTTCAAAATTGAAAAGAAACTTAAACATAGATTTTGGAAAAGTTAGAAATTAAAAAGGAAAAGAATGTGTAAATGGAATTCACCTCTAGCTACTACATTAAATGAACAAATGAACAGGCCATTTCTTCCAAATTTGAAAAGTTAAACCTTATTTGATAGAAATTGTACTATATAGTAAAGAATTTGGCGGTGAAAATAGTGTTTATATATATATAATTAACCACGTCAAGTTTTTTTTTTCCATTTCCTCCTTCCTTTTTTCTATAGGTTCCTTTTACTTTTTGTTTAAAAATTATAGTTTAGTTTTGCAAAATTAACCCTCAGTAAACCTTGAAATGTATTTGGAATAATAAATATGTGAAACAAAACAATATGGAAAAAATATTAAAAAAAACTATAAAAAAATTGTTTTCTTGTGGGTTGTAATAGTTATCCTCTTTTAAAAAAGAAAATTTTAATTAAAAATTTTATGAACGATAAAAAAACCTGAACAACGCCTGCATTATTTTTTGTTTTTGTGATGTTGAGAAAAAGAATGCTTCATCTCATAGTATGGCAAGCGTAATCAAACTAGTTTTAAAACATATATATAATTTGGGAATTGTTGGTGAAAAGATTCACAGTACTAAACTAAGAAATGAAATCACAAGTCGGAAAACACCATGAGTTGATTGTTGACCATATCTGATAATCCCAATAATTATATACATCAACCTTTATGGTACGAATTTTTATATTTTAAGCCAATCTCATATCTTTCCTGGATTCGATACTAAAGGCAGATTGCCTTTCTATTACCCCCTTGGATCGAGCACCTGAATATTTTAATCTTTCACTACCAAGTAAAAAACAATTTATATATGCTCCATTAGACTATCGGATCATGATTTTGATGCATTTTATCCTTAAAAAACTTGATACAAACTTTACTGAGGTTAATTATGTAGATGGACAATGATGTCGATGCATATTTTATTCTTAAAAAGCTTCACACAAATGTTGGTTAGATGTCATTATTCCCTCAGAATTATTGACATTGGTGGTTTTATTTCGGGGACCACACAACAACTGTGATCAACGTTGATTTTTATCAATACGATGGTCACATGCTTCGCCTCGGGAAACCAGGCCGATGGCTTTCCCGGCTGCTTTGTGTCATTTAAATCCATGTATTTATATCTAGTATATACTTTCTTTCTTAACTTCTTTTAGATTCAAAATAGAGTATACTAGCACTTGAAGTCATGGCCTAACGAGGGAAGAGATTTGTTTCTTTCCTCTACATCCGGGTTCGATCCTCTCTGTGCATGTCTGTCACCCCCGCGGTGCCTTACCTATCTATTGGGTTTGTAGGGTGTTCAGTGGATCCGGGAATTAGTCGTGATGCGCGTAAGCTGGCCCGGACACCCCCGGTTATATATAAAAAAAAGAGTATATTAAATTAAAAATTAACATAGAATTTGTTCAATTAATATATTGTGCTCTCCCCCAGCTATTCCCATTGACTTGTTGCCCTAATTTCACCCATATTTTAATATGAAAATTGCAGGAGGGATTATGAGTTTATGATGTTGTACTTTGTTCTAAAAAGATATTGTTGCACATGGTCAACTGATTTATTCCTGCAGTTCTTGATCTTTCTCTTGAATCTTTACGCAAATATGAATTAGAAGAGGAACACAACAGCGCCATCCATCCATTATTAAAGGGTGTAGTCAAATCCATGTATTAGGGCAAAATAATTTTCTGGAATTGAAAGCCATGTGATGTAGATGTAAGAGGTCAAACAATATCTAACAGATTAAACATGTAGAGGTCGCATTCTTTAGAGTTTGTCCCCGATTCATTACACTCACTGCTCATCTTGCATGCTTGTAAACAATACAAATAATAATTTAGCTGTCCCACAATCAAGGTTCAATCATGGGATAATTTCATATTTACTTAATATATCTGTCTAAACATAACATATACATATACATATATAACAGGGGAGCTAGAAAAACAATCCCAGTTAATTAGAATAACCTATAGGATCATTTTTATTGAGATTTTTTAACTTGCTACAATACATTTATTTTCTTTGCAATTTATCTTTCAAAGTCTATATTTAACGGTGCACAGTAAGAAATTTGGTATCACTATTTTGATAGGGAGAACTTCTCTAATATCTTAAATGATATATGGTGAAAAACCTAAGAAATTTAATTATATAAAATTTTAAATGTGGCAACAAAATACAAAATTATATATTGTGGCATGAAAAAGTTCTTAATAGGTAATTTTTAAGATGGTAGATTCAATTATTATAAGAAACTCAGCTCAAGAGTTATAATTCATCTTACATCATATTCATGAAAAAATGATTCTAAATCAAACTTAATTTTTAAGTAGATGCAATTATTGAGAAATTATCATCGTCTTGAAATGACTTCAAAAATTACCTTAATTATTTATATAAGTGTAAGGAAAAAAAAGTTATTTTGATATTTATATCCATTGATCTAAAATTAAAATAATAATAATAATAATAAGTATGTCATGTAATTGGCCGAGAGAACAAGAAAAGAAGAAGCAAAGATTATGTCAAGACATATTTTTATTTTGGTATCTATTGGTAAAAGAGACCAAAATTTTGTCCTCAATGTTGTAATTAATATTTTATATGGTTGAAATTATCAATGTTTAAAAGTATGGTGGAAGTGATATTAAGATCCTATTTGTTTTTGCGTTTTAAAAACGTTTTTGAAAAAAAATGAAATTTTTTTATTATTTTCTTTACTTCAAATTAATATTTTTTGATGTTTTTAGATCATTTAATTTGATGTGCTGATATCAAAAATAATTTTTAAAAAATAATAATAGAATATTATTTTAATATATTTTTGAGTAAAAAAACACTTTAAAAAGCAACCACAGACACACTCTAAGACATCCACCTCTATATTTTTCTTTCGGCCAAGCATATAGGTTAGGAGAGTAATATTTTACATCTAAAATAAAGATCCTCCATTAAAATTAGATCAAATTGCAACACTTTTGTTTTTCAGAACAGAATTCAAGATTTCAAAGGACAGTAAGGATCAAATCATACAAAGAAAATGCAAATTGCAATTCAATGTTTCACAAATACCGAAACCATACAGCATCAATAAGATTCTATTTGCAACCTGCTTCTCTTCATTTTTGTTCTATTGTGGAAAAACTATTATAGTGAGAAATTAACAAAACAACAAAATGATGACGATTAATTTTATTATTTAGTATTATATTAATTATGAATTAGTTTTTGTATTTTTTATTATATAATAAAATAATAAATTAATTCAATTTAGTGAAGTTCATAACCCGGGTTACATGTTTAAAGTGTTAACCAGGATAAACATAGTATTTTTTTTACTTAGACCTATCTAGTGAACAAGGTCACAATAAAAAACTTTCAAAAAATTTAATTTAAAACTCAGGTTAAGTAAATAATTAAGTCAAAAAATTTTATGTTTGAACTATTATACCGAGTTTAGTAATAATGCCAAAACGTTTTTGACAATCTAGATTTTTTTATGTTGAAATTTTTTTTATCCAACTTGTAGTAAGAGTGTGATCAATAAACTATTAAACTAATAATTCCACTAGTTTATTTTCAGATTTTCTTGAAAAATAAGATTAATATTCTTTATAAATACAAATCACTATCATTATAATTTTTTAGCATACTTATACATATTTTTTCCTACAATTTATCTATCAAACTTTATGCTTTATTTTTATGTTTTTTTAATCATAATTTCTTACTACATTTCTTAGTGTAGTTCTTACTTTTCTATTTCTTCAAATAAATAAATAAAACTTTATATTTTAATTAGGGATTTGTTTTTAGATAACCTTGATGTATGATTTCATCTCTTTGAATCTACTTCACGATTGATCTTTATCTTCACTATATGTCTATGAAGCCTATTATTTTTATTTATTTGGTCGGGAGAAGGTTGTTGCCTTCTTATAGGTTAAATCCTATATATTTCTTCAATTCTAGCTACTTTAGAAAATAAAATTTAACTGGTAACACATATATTTAAGTAACCTTTTCATTGCACTATTATAAAAGAATGTCTTTTAATCACCATCTATATACTAATTTTACTCCTACGTCTTATTTCTTCACATTTCAAAATCCTTCATTGATGTGTTTATCATAATGAATAGCACTGTATGACTTAACACCAAAAACTAAAAAAGTTGTCAATAGATAATTATTTTACATGGGTACTAGATAGTTGCTCACGCGTTTTATGGTGGGAATTTTTTAATAATATTATTAAATCTAACTAAATTTAATAAATTAATATGGTGACTTGTCGACATAATATTAGATCAGACTAGATTTTAAAATAAACTAGATGGGAATTGAGTCAATATTAACCAGTTGACTTAAAGAGTGCTTGCAACTTCAACAACCTAATTCGAAACTCCGTTTCACTTTCTTTTCAAAAATAAAATGTGAATGACATTGATTTATTTATTTTTATTAAGAAAATATTGAAAAGACAAGGTTTTGGATTACCTAGATCATAAGATATTAGCTCACCTAACCCAAGACAAGGATGATGACTCTAGTCAAGTTTATTAACCTTTTTTTCTAGAATTATTTTTTTATTTACTTGTACAATTATAAAAACAAATATTTGTAGGAAAGATAACGAATAAAAACAAATATTTTTTTTAACATTTGAGGAAAACATAGTTTTTAGGAGCATTTTTTAACATTGTGAAAGTAAAAGTCAATTAAAAACTTAAAAACAAAATCATGAAGCCATCATCTTTCTGCAACTATCTTAAAAGCATAAGAACTATAAGTTTTAAGAAATTATAAAAAAAAAAAATTAAGAAATTAAGAAAAAATAAAGAAATCGATAATAATGTCATAAAACATTAATGAGAAAATTATTTTAAAGATTCTGCAATACATAATTATCTATAAAGAAATCAATAATAACATCATAAAAAATCCATGACCTTTTTAAAAACAACATAATTTTTCATCAAAGTTTATTTTTTAAAACAAAAAGTAGCAAAAATTAAAATAAAATATTTTCAAAAAATTTCAACAATTTGAAATAAGTAGGAAAATATATTTCTTTAATCTAAACTCAATTTCCATAGTAAGCATGTTTTTATTATTTTAACGAAAGCATGTTTTCCATGTAATTGAAGGGAAAAAAAATAAATGTGATAAAATAATGTAAAAATATATTAAATTTTTTTAAGGTATATTTTCATTGAATTTTCATGAACAATTATTTTATTTTATTTTTGCATATAAGGTACACAATAATTGAAAAAGAAATTGTAACATTCTCATAAAAACCTATGATATTATTTAAGAACCATTACAAAAATTAAATAATAATTTTAATATCATGTTAAGCATTTTTTTTTATAGTGCATTTCAATAAAAATAAAAAATATCTTGGAAAACAAAATATAAGAAGGAACCAAGCATCAGGGCCAAAGAGAAGGGACTTGTACACCTAGCTTTTCTTTTTTTTTTGTTCAAGGGTGAATGATATGTTATCCATCCTTTTATTTTTTTAAAAATAAATTAGACGACACATCAACTACTATGACAAACAATGTATTGTTTGCTTACCTAAGTTATGCTCATCAAAGAGATGGATGAAAAATCAGGTTGAGGTATTTTAAACTCAAAATACTGTTTTTCAATTGATTTTCAGCTGAAAATAAACACATTTAGAATCTCAAAAAACAAATTTATCAACTTAAAATATCCCTAAATTAACTAAAAAGTACAAATAAAATGTAGGATTGAAATGTTAAAACCTCAATAAACAAGGATAAAAAAAAATGGAAAAAGAAAAACATTATTGATCAAATTTTAAAAAAAAGCCTCATGAACAATTTTAGAAAAGAAAAAAGCCTACATTTTTGCTTTACTGTCAAATTTAGTCCTCGCAGAATTAATTTTTTATGAGCAATAAATTGAATTTTATTTTGTAAAATTGAGTAACTTAATCTCAAGATTTTGTTTACACCACAAGAAACCCATAACAAGCAATTCAAAGAAAATTATGAAGGATAATTCATATTCAATGTAATATGAAAAGGCAGGATTGAAAAAAATAATTGCTCAATGAATGGTATAGAAAAATACTTGAAGAACAAAAAATGAAAGAAAGAAAAATACTACTCCAATACATAATACTTTGTGTGCGAAACTACCGTGTGTTCTCCATCCTTTTTTATATTTGTTTGTAATTATAACGTTATAATCACCACTTTTCATTACAAGATTACATTTTTTATTTTTTATTTTGAAAATGGAAATAACAATTTTATTGACAAAATAAAAAAAAGTACAAGTGAATAACTTTTTTCCTCATTACATTTTGATAAATGAAAATAATAAAAACTATAACTTGTCACTTGAAAAGTACTTGAGAACACCACTGGATGGTCTTTTGGCAATATTTGGTGCTTTCAATTATATGGATAAAAAAAAAAACTCTCCAAACTTCCTTAATCTGGGATGTTTATATATGAAGTTGTTGTATCACACATACTTAGACAAGTTTTACCGATAGAAATCATCGAAGAAATAGATTATACTACTATGTCTTGTTGATACATAGAGTATAAAAAATGACTTGGAAATATTAATCTCCTTTATCCAGTAAAAAATAAGTACCAACTTTTCATTGGAATGGAGGAAATTTCAAATGAGTAGAGGCAACAAACAACCACATAAATATAAATTCAAGATCTAGATCTATAAAGGAAAAAAAGGAGAGACATTGTCATAAGTGAGAGGCATTAATGATAGCTAGACGATTGATTTATGAGAAATTATGATTTTTTTGGGATTTTTTTTATATGAGAAAGAACACATTGCATTTTATTTTGAAATCGCAATTCCTATAATTACTCTAGCATTATAAAAGAGCTACCAAAAATCATTCATTGTAAAATATTTTTAATGTCAACCTTTAAAATTGGTTTACTTATTTGAGTTTGTCTGTTGAAATAAATTTTTAGCTCATAAATTTCATCAAATATTTTATAGTAGTAATCAACTTATAACATCAACCACTGTTACGATGTCACGGTCGCACAAATTAATTACCCTAACTTAAAACACAACACACAAGATAGTATAGAGCAAGCAAGGGGTCGATCTCACGAGGAAGATTCAAGTTAGATTTGTATGCTAGATGATATGTAATTTGAGGGGGGTTTGGAGGTTATCTAGGCTAAAGCAAAAGTAAAACAGAAAGAAGCAATCAATGCTAAATCAAAGAAAACCAAAATTTATCAAGAAAAACAAACCTTGGTCGCAAGTAAACGTCCACCTACAAAAATCAGAACTGATCATGAAAATGAAACATCAATTTATACTCTGAATATTTATCTTTTCTTATGTTGATTAGTTAACAGATCCATTGTATAACTAATCCTAATCATCAAACAACCACAGTGTCCGCACTAGTAATTTAATTCAATGGCAACCTTAAGAACTAGATGAGTTGATTAATCTAGACAATATAATTGTTTGCAGTCCATGTTTGATTTGATCGATTGAATGTTCTTTTTAAGATTATTAATCTGAATCCGCCACAATTATTAATCTTAGTTGCTTCATAAGTTTATATATCAAAACTCCGATTTTGATAGCAAACTTAACAATAGATTATTCACAATAATAACTTAGAGTCCGCTAGCTCTAGCAATTAAAATAAACAATCATAGAAAATAAGTATAGGAGAAAAAACATATTCATTCATCATATAAAATAAAAAGAAAAGGTAAAATAAATCTCACAATTCTTGAAATCCGAAGGTTTGTATGTCCTTACAACCAAGAAAAAAATTTTAGCATTGCATGTCTACTAAACAATTAATCAAAAAGGAAAGAAAAAAGCATGATTTCGGGTTCTGTTGGAGGAAGGTATGTTTTTTTCCCTCTTGGTTGGCCATCATCTCTTTTCTTATCTCTCTTTCTTTTTATTTCCTATGAAACCCTAATCCCTTTTCTACAAAATAGTCCTTTCCTAAGTAGACAATTTACATTTAAGTCTTTCAATAACTATTTTTCTAAAAAAGAAGAAATAGCCTTGTATAAAATCTTCAAGCTTTGAATTTTGACTTAGAGGAGCTAAATTGCCGAAATAAAGACTTAGATGACGGTTTGGATGCTTTGAGAAGTACTTTGGACTTGTTTCTTCACAAAATCTATTTGGCGACATAATTCATGTGTCATCTTAAAAAAATCATATCTCTCTCATATGAGATCCTTTTCTTTTGAAATTTGGTAGGCGGATAGGTATGCAAGTCAGGAATCCAAAAACATTGAGTTGCATCAAATGGACTCTGTAGCTCAAGATATTCAAGTCAGAATGGCCGAAGGTCAACATTGGTAAAATGCGAGATTTGACTTTGAAGGCTACGATTTCCATTATCTTTCCATTTTTATTTTTCTTGTCTTATATTTATAGAAAGGTATGGATGTTAGCTTTTTAATCCCACTAGAATCACTTTGTTTTGACCTCTAGAGCTCAAGCTCTGCACAAAACATCGATTGGAGGTCAAATCTACCAATCATCTCCAATTTACTTCTTTTTTAATCTTTCATCCAAAAGTGCCTTCAAAACATAAAACAAAGAATATCAAGACATTTTATGTATAAAACATAGGCAAAACACTAGGTAAATATAGGTAAAACTATCAAATAATATAGTTGCATCAACCATCACGACTCTATAATGACCACCATCACCCTGCCACTACAACATCACCACTACTATCTCACTATAACCATTACTGCCACATCACCCTACCATTCCACCATCACCTCCTCTTTGTTATTCTTTGTCATCACCATTACCTCCACTTCTATCATTGCAACTAATTTAACCATTATCACCTTCCTCTCTTTATCATTGTCGCCACTATAAGTAGCACCAACTTTTCACCATAACATATCATCATTGACAAAACATATAGTACAAAAGAAAAAACTAGGGCTCTCAAACTCTAAGATTAAAACTCCAAAACTATGGAGAAAATCTAATATATTATTAAAAGTCAATAATTAATATAATAGCTTAAAAACTACACAAAGAATAGTTTCTAAGTGAAAAGATTGATTTAGTCTATATAGGGGGGAAAAGACAAAATGAAATGAAATATGAAAGATGAATAAAATTTGAAATAAATAGAAAAATAATTAAAAATATAAAAGTAAAATTTTTTAAACCTAATTTGAGGGCTTCTCCGAACATAGCTAGTTACAACAAGATGAACCCCTATAGAATTAAGCATGAATAACCCTAGATAAATTTGAGCATGGTACAACTATCAAGTCTAAAGTAATGGTTGTTGGCGTCAAATAGGTCATTTGGTGCATCTAGGCTTTTTCTTGGACATCATATTATCTATTTGATCCATAAATACATCCATAAGACATTCCATATTTGTCCTCTCTACTTACAAAAGACTCACCCTCAAGTCAACATCCAAATCTAGATATAACATCCTATCATCATAATAAGGATAAATATCAAATACATTAAAGGTCATATAAATACCATATTACATATAAGATCAATCATATAAGCATTGTCATTGAACTTCTTTATTATGTCATAAGGATTATACTTTTATTACAACTTGCTATAGATCTCAATTGAAAATCTCTCCTTGCATAGAAATATCATCACCCTATCTTCCTCCATGTACATTTTAGGATAACATTGTTTATCAATAGCCTCTTTATATTTGGTATTGGTTTGTTACAACTTTTATCTCATATAAGCTAGTATAGCTTTCACATTTGTAGTCATCTTCTTGAAAGTAATAGTCTTTGGCACCCATACATCTTTCTAAACAAGTATAAGATCAAGCATATGCCTAGGATATTGCCAATATATTATCTTTAATTTTGATTTATTTGTGGCACTATGTTCAGACTTTTATAGTGATTTTTTCTTATACAAGTGCCCAATTCAACTACTTTGGTTGGTCACCATAAATTAGTTAAAATCAAATTCTCAGGTTTTTTTATTTAGCGACACCATTTTCCCATCTATTTATAGATGTATTATGCTACTCAATTGTAATTTTGAATCATCATCCTCCATAATGTTTACCAAAAGTAACTAAGAAACTTGTTTTATTGATTACATGTAATAGTCTTCGGCACCCTATGCAAACAAACTACCTTTTGAAAGAGAAGTTTAACAATTGCAGAAGCATTATTTGTCTTTTTGTAATCATTTCCTTTTATGTATAGGATAATCCAAATACAAAATCCATACACAGATCTTCTCATATATTTTCAAGAACAGGTATAGGCATACATAAACTTGTATATTGTTCTTACCCTTTGGCGGTTTGAAAAATATAGCATTAATGCACAAACTTACCAATATATCATTTCAAATTAGGCTAATAGTACTTTTCAATTGCATCTTCATAATTAAGTTTGTGTTTTACAAATCCTATCTTTAGATGATTAGAAATTTTCTTTAATTTAAATTACGCTTAAAATTTTTCTTTGAGAAATTACAAACAAAAAAGGAATTTCACTACTAAAAAAATGAAAAATGATGATGGAATATTCCATCAATATATATTGAAGATTTTATCGGTATTGAGAAATGTCGACAAAATTATTGACAGAAAAGCATCGTTGAAAAGTATCTCATTAGGTTTTTTATTCCATCAACAATCCCATCACCGTTTATTTTACCAATAGAATATCCCATTAGTGATTATTTTTGTTGGTACATTGCTACATATTTTGTACGTCTTACAAAAAGTTCTAGAAGTGCGTGAAATTTTTGATGAAAATCCCAATGAAAATCCCGATGGAATTCCCTTTCTTTCAGTGATTCCATCAAAGATTGCAAAAACAAAATTGTTATGATCCCTAAGCCAATAATTGCTTGCTTATAATAAACTCCAACCACAACAAAAAAGCATCTAAAAAGTTGAATTATACAAGTTTCACAATATAATATAAATATTTCATAACAATGAGATAAGTAGAATTTCATACCAAAGTTGTTTTTTCTACAAATTAAATGTTTTGTTAAAAGTCTCACAAATAAACATGTAATTAAAACCTCAAGAAAAATAATAAAATATATAACAATGAGCTTTTAGTAGGTTATTTGCATGGTTGATAAACGAATCACTTCTTTAGTGTGCTCACTTATCAATCCATAAGTTTTTTTTATGTACTAGATCATGAGTGCTTTGTAAAACTTTATGAAACATAAATCATTGTTACAATGCCCAATTACTCTCTGTAGCATGCCTCAGTTTATAGCTTTTTCACTTCTCTATGTCATTCACTTTCTAATTGCTTGTTTGTGGGCATCATACAAAAAATCACGCAATCTAGTACAAAAATTATGTAAGAAAATAAAAGCATACAAGTTTAGAATAATATAAAATTAATTGATTTAAACTCACCTAGTTGTACTATGGTTTTCTCATACTTTATTGACAAGCGTCTCGTTGCTCTCATACCATTAAATGTTTTTCTTAATTGATTTCATACATTAATTAGTTTTAAAAACTTTTAAAACTAGTAATTAAAATTAGAGATTATTTATCTAACCTTAAAATCTTTCAATAATAGTATAACATATATATCAATTCAGGAGGGTTATAAAGCTGACTCCATTGAAATAATGGTTCTTTAAATGACCACTTCATCATAAAGGTGATGGAACGAGCAACTTCAATATTGGTAAACCTGAAAAAATATTTAAACAAGTTATTTTCATGTAATTATAAAACTTAAAATAACTCAATACAAATAAATAACATCATGAGACAAAATATTAATTATTTAGATAGGTCACCCTTATATTCTCCTATAATTTTACCTGAAATGGGCTTTATCTAAGAATAGATGTCTGCTTTGTTGTCCTCAGTGGTTAAGCCTTGGTTGGTAACTTAAGTGTCTCTTCATAATCATCATCTAGATTCAAGGCACGATCATTGACACTATTACTTGATGAAGCAATAGTGCTCTTGTTAGACTTGGACTTGTTTTTTCTTGAATACATGGAAGCTAAAAAAAAAATAATGAACATAATGAAATGATTTCTATTAATAAAAGTAATGGAGGTCACCATATAATGAAATTCAAGATGACATTATAATTGATCACAAGTTGCTCAATATTATGATTAATTATAAGCATACAAACCATAGAGATACACATTATACATATTTGTCATATTATTAGTACGTGCATTGACTTATTAGTCATAATTGTTAAATTCTAGTCAAACATAAATAAAAGCAAAATAATGAACTACAACCATCTTACTATCACAAATCAACCATAAAAAGAAGCTCTATGTTATATTCAACAAACAATCAAACAAAAAGCATCCTAATATATAGCCATATAATAAAGATTTAACATCTATCTCATAAGCAATAGGCTTATATTTCTCAAAAAAAGCACTTCATGTTAATTTCAAGATATTATTGCAACTATTAGTCACATTCAAGTTCAAAAAATAGAATGAAGCCAAAAACCTCAAAGTTCAACAAAAGGAAAAAATCACATTACATTTAAGCATTTAAAAGAACTACATAAACATAACTAAACTGAAAGGCAAAAAAGTTAGACAATCACCATGGAGAATATTCATCTCATATCCAAGTTTTAATTTTGCAACAAAAAAACCATTCTATTTTCATTTTCCACAAACAAGAACAATCAAATAGCACACTCAAACAAACAATTGAGCAACTACATCAATTATAAAGACAAACAGTTAAGGTGTTAAATCCAATCAAAAAAAGTAAAAACCCTAAACAAGAAAAAATGCTACGAATAATTTACACACCAAATGAAATAAACCTATTTCATGAAACTCTGAAATACAAATCCCTAAACCCTTAAAAAGAAATCATCAGAAACCCAATCAAGAACTTACCCATTTATCTAAACAAAGAAAATGCATAAAAACTGAAACTTTCAACTTAAAAAGTTAAAACCAAAGACAAACATGAGTTGAGATGGGGAGAGTCAATGCTAAATTTGTGAGGGTGGTGTGGAGCAGTCAATTTTTTCTTGGGAGAGAGGATGAGAGAAATATGTTCTGATTTAAAGTGAATGAATAAGAAAAATAAGCGAAAGAAAGGTAGTTTTTTGACATGTTAAATCATCAATGAAATTTGTTTTGACAATTTGATATGTCAATAATGCTAATGAAATTGCCGATGTAATTTTTTAAATTTTTAGTTTTTTATTTCATCACCATTTTCATAAAAAATACTTCTAAAAATTTTTCATTGCAATTTTCATCGAGAAACAATAATGGAATATTAATCATCAGTGTTTTTGTTGCTTTTTAAATTTTCTTATAGTGTTTTATCATAATAAGAAACACATCTATTAATAGGATGATTGCAAATTAAGTCTCTATATATGTTCTAATAACAATTAATGCAGTGTATAGTGAAGGATAATAAGGTTTGTTATAAGTCAAAATCCTTAGTAATAATGGAGAAATATCCAAAATATTTAATTTTTATTCATCAATATTCTTTTTTATCATCTCTTTCGAGCTTGCATAGCTCATATTTTCTTTTAGAATGTTCTTGTTCATGCTGGTTTTTTATGAATATGACTAAGTTTTTACTTTTACAATCAATAGAACTATGCTCTACTCTCCATATTTAATTGGTTTGCCATAGGGTTTGTTTGGATTGTTAGCTTCAAGTTGCCTTCTTGAAGTTTTGTCAAGCTTAATGTCATCTTATCTACAATGAATTTGTTGTGATGTTTGAACTATTTTTTCCTTGTTAGCAACACTAAATTTACTTGCCTTATTGCTTTACATCCTAAAAGGATTGATTTGTCATCACTACAAGCCTTTTTTTTTCAGTGGCATCTAACCCTTATGACCATATTCCTTGACTCTATAGGGGAAAATAACATGCACTCCAATCTTATATATGATTGTTGGCTTTATTCCCCAATAAAATCTCACCACTTGTTGACCCTCTATCCTTTATAGTTAGTTATGTTCCACCAACCATTAAAACTTAGCAGTATAATAAATAATAGATTTATTGCCTTATGAATAGTCCTGATATCGTGAAACAAATATTGTTTTTAATTAGGAGGAAAGAACCTATTATGCACCATCTTTCTCGTAACTCTCCATGACTTAACTAGTTCTCTACCTTCTCTTACATATTTATATGTCTAACATTCCACCAAGATGAAGCTTCACCCTTCTACTTATATACGACTAGTTTCACCATCTCTTCTTTTATAATATTCACATATTTCCTAAGTTTATCACACTTAGAAATATAGTCAAGGAGTTCATTTATGTCAAGATCTCCATTAAAGCTAAAGACTTTTAATCTCATTAAAAAATCCATCATTTTGGGTTGAGTAGTGTTGTCTCTCAAGTTGTGGTTATAGTTGTGATTTATCATAATCTGTGAAACCCACACCTCTTTTGATTTTGTTCTCTTAAAAATCCTTCTAGTAGACAAGTTGTGGTTATCTATATGGGATTGGAAGAATAGGTATAGGGTTAGACTTGCCTCAAGGTATTTTTTCAAACACATTCTTCTTCTATTCATGATTCCTATTTTTGCCTCCTTCTAGTAGTGCTAGATGGTTCAAGCAATATATGATATTTGTCACTATCTTTTCTATTTGATATAGTCTCTATAATAGGGTTCTTTATGCTGCCTCTTAAATTCTCTATGTTGCCTCTTGAGCCATCTCAACATTCTAGATGGTCTCCACTTCTATATCGTGAGGTGGGATGACGTTTTTATTGTCTCTGTCCATCAAAAAAGTCAACCTTCTCTAATACCTATTAATGTAATGTATAATGCAAAAGACAAAAACAAGGTTCTTGAGCTATAAGATTATAACTCTAAACTATAAAGAAAACTCTAATATATTTTGAAAAGTAATAATTCATAAATTTTTTAAAATAGCATGCCAACTTATTTTTATGTTGGAGAAGTCGACTTGCCCCTCTCTCTCTCTCTCTCTCTCTCTCTATATATATATATATATATATATATATATAACTAAGAAAGAAAAATTAATAAAATATAAAACTAAATAGGAAAATTATAAAAACTACAAAAGCAACATCTTTTTAACATAATTTGAGGGCTTTTAATTCTCGACTGGTTATAATGAGCAAACCCCTTATAGAATTGGATCTATAAAACCTTCTTATTAAATTTGAGCACAGACCAAAAATAAAATCTAATGCTATGATCATTTTCATTAAACATGTTATTTAGCATTTTCAAACTTTTTCTTGAACTTCACTTTGTTTATTTGATTCATAAATACATCTTCAAAATGTTTCACCAATCATTATTCCGACTACCATCATACTTTTCACATGATTACTTATCAAACACTATAAAAAAGTGTTCTAAAAAACATTTTACATACAAATTTTTTCTATTTGTAAATTATTATTACGCAAAACAAATATTTAATATATAGTATATAAGTAAATGTCTCTACATGACATATTTCAAGGTATGGTAAACTCGTTTTTTAAAGGAAAAAAAGAAATAGATTTTTTATAATATTATATGAAACAAAGGTATGACAAATGGTATTTATTTGAATGAACAAGTTAGGGAATACATTTACTTGTGGGGATGGTATTAGACAACCATTACTAATTAACTAATGTCCACTTTTTTACAATAACGAAATATTTCCACGTAATTGGTTGGTTAATATTTTTTTAATGAAAGTTCAACAAGAGAAAACTTCTTTACATAACCTATGACGCTACCTACTTGACTAGATAGAAAATTAGTTGAAACAATAGCAGTAATCATCAAGTTTATAACACCTATAGTACTTTCATCTGCTTCTCTTTATGTACATCCCTAATTATATTTCCCATAAAAATTGTCTAAATTAATTTGGTTAGAAACAGGCACCAGCCTAGATCATGCTAGATGTCAATAATATAGTAGGTCTCCACTGGGCCTAATCTTTCTACTAGTTTTTCATCAAGAGGTGTAGAAAGTCAACAGGTGAAAGCATGCACTAAAAAAGAAACCTAGTAATTTGTTAGCTAAACTTCAAGAAGCAGGTAATGAGGGCATATCCGACTTCCTTATCCTCTTGTGTCTGTAATGATAAAAACTCCAGAAAGGAAGGATGCATAAAGGAAACTTGTATGAGCAAAAAAAAAAACATCACTAGCTCACTAGTACCGGGTATTATCATAAGATAGCATTTCGCATCTTGGTGTTGGTGCTACTAATGGCAAGTGAGTTCAAACGAAAATTTGTTTAGGTTACAAGACTGTGACTTCAAATGGAGAAGAGCCTAAGCATAACATGCACGTGGCAACATTTTAATTGATTCTCAGTGTCATCAATACTACAATTGTTGATTGAGATTTATAATGCCTCGGATGTATTTAGCATAGTTTTTAAACCCGTCCCGGCCCAAGGCCCGGTTCCTGGTTTTGACCGGGTCACTGTGTCTTGACGGGTCGTCGGGTCGGCCGGGTCAATCCCTATTTTTTAAAAAATCAAAACGGCATCGTTTTAGTAAAAAAAAAAAAAAAAGTCAACGGGTTGCAATCGGGTTTTTTATCGGGTTTTGCCGGGTCAACCGGTCATGACTTTTCCTATTTTTTATCAACCTGACCCAGTTCCAATCCCGGATCGGCCGGATCTCGGGTCGACCCACCGAACCGGGCCGGATTTCAAAACTATGGTATTTAGTAATAGTTACTCCTTGGTTCAACTTCTAAGAAAGAGACAAGCTGAAAGATGAGAGATGTTCACAAGGAGTCCCATCAACAATGATTTTAATATTTTTCATTTGGATTTGTAAATAAAATTTTCAACTTTCCTTTTTTTTCTTTTTTTTTGTATCTTTTTCTCCTGTATTTATATGTATTGTATCTATTTCTCTTATATGTATTAAGTATTGGTAGTTACTTCTTTGATGATATAAAATTTATTCATTAAAATGCATAATAGTAAAAATATTTTGTTGAGATTTCTTGATTTCTAGTATAGGTATTTAAATTAAATTTCTTGATTGTTAGATTCCTGAGTTTCCTATATAATTAGTTTTTTAAGTTAACTTAATTAGTATTGCATACATATAGTACCTTATTCTCTCAATAAAAAAATCAAAAGGGTATTTTTTTCCTATTGAAAATATGATATTAGAGCTAGGTTTTGAAATCCTTGAACCTATGATTTTTCTCCTTTTAAAAGTTTTTAAATCCTTTAAAAAAACACATTGAATCATTCTTTTTTTGATATATTAAGAGAAACATATTGTATTTAAATGTGATTTTCTAGAGAAAAAGAAGAGACATTTGAAAAATATATAACTTCTTGAAACAATGATTTGAAGATTCATTCAATTTGGATGAAACACTTTGATTGGAGTCATTCATGGTCTGATTGAGGTGAAATTTTATAGACATGATTAAGACACGAGGTTTTATAATCTAAAAACATTAACTATTGGAGTTGGATCAACTTAACTGGTGTTTTCATCCATGAACAGTAACTGAGATGTTATGATTCACATAAAAAGAAGAAATTCTTTTTTGTTGTTTTGTGATTGATTTGGGTATCTCAAATTAAAGAGAAAAGGATTAGCAATAAATATGGATTTATCAAAAGATCACGAGACCTTCTTCTACATTGCCAAACTCAACGAGCAAGCTAAAAGCAATGATGAAATAATGGATGTAATGAAGAAAGTGGCAAAACTTATCATGAATTAACTATAAAGGAGAGACACTTATTCTCAATGAATTATAAGAATGTGATTTGTACAAAGATGGAAGAGGAGTAAAAAGAGAATATGTGAAAAGGATCAAAGAGTATAAGAAAAAGGAGTAAGGAGAGTTACTGACCTTTGTAATGATATTCTGACTGTAATTGATGAGCATCTCATTCCACCATCTACAACTAGGAAAACATGTGTTTATTATAAGATAAATGTGATTATTACTAGTATCTAGCATAATTCAATCGTGATAATAAGATAAAACAGATACTTGATCAGTCACTTAAGGCATTTGAGACTGCTATAATAATCGTTGACCAATTTAGGCCCAACTTGTCTAAAAACAATAATGGCGCCAACAAGTTTACTTACAAATACAATAATTGCAATCAGATGGGTCATACCAAAAATTGGTGTTACAACCATATGGATATCCAAAGTGGTGAGATCATGCTCATGATTTGTGGAAGAAAATTCCATAAAGACCCCATCAACAACAATTATTGAAACAAAGATAGAAGTTGATGTTGAAAAAACCTATGTAGTAGTAGTAGCTATAAATAATAGTGATAACTTTTAAAATATTTATACATTTATTTCCAGTAGTACATGGATAATTGATTGTGCTACAAATTATATGACAATTGATTCTAAACATGTTTCATCTCTCAATTTGTCCTAATAAAAATTTATTTATACTTCTAATAGTGCTTTGATTGTAATTATTAGGGAAAGTTCTTTGAATCTTACTAATACTTTAAATTTAAATTTTTCTCTAGTTGTTCCATCATTGTATTATTAACTTGTTATAAATTTCTCAAATAATGTAAAAATCCCAGTTTTTACATCAACTTCTAACATAATATCAAGTCATGGTTATTGAAACCAGGGTAATATTTTTATGAAGTTTACTTCTTTATAATCATCATAATACCTACCAAAACTTTAGTAAAGTTTCCCCTAACATTTAAAAATTTCAAGTGTCAACATTAATATAATAATGCTCAAATCAAACTTAATTTTCAATCCAATTCATTACGGATCACATCTTATCAATATCTCAACAACATTTCATCAAACCATTTTTAAAAAATTAATTTAATACACTACTGAAACAATGCAAAAATAAATAATGAGGAAATGGGTATAAGAAACACATGGTTACTTCTTTAAAATACAAGTTCTTTTCTAGGAAAATATTAGAATTCATATACTTTAGTTTACATAACGAATTAGAGTATTTAAGGGGTAAAAAATTATAAACTTTAAACACAAAATTATATAGAACCCCTCCAAAAGTAATAACAAAATATTACTTTATAAACACCACTACAAATTTGTCCAAATAAAGCCAAAAGACTCTAAATTATGACTTTTTGGACCTAAATTTTTATTCCAGATACGACTATTCACAAACTAGACTAGATAATTAAGAAGAAGGTGAATTGGATTTTATTGGTGTAATTTTAAACCAAAATGGTGATGAATACCTAGAAGATTACGATATGACCCTAAAAGTTTTTAGTAAAGTCAAATATCATATGAGTCATTATGTGTTTAACCATTATTTGTTAGAATGAAAATTCTCGTTTACAAATCAATTACCTTTTGTATCTATTTCTAATATTGTGTAGGGAGCCTTAGCCGACTTAAAATAAAATGTAGTTATAAATAAAGAGGATTAATGAGTTCTATATATATATATATATATATATATATATATATATATATATCGTTAATCTTCTGCCCTATAGATGTCAAAGGATTTACATTACAAAGTACAAGGATGATGGCACAACTTAACCCTTTGAAGCAAGAATGGTGATGAAATATTACAATTAAACCTATGAATCGACTACATAAAGACATTTTCACTTATAACCAAAATCAATATAATTCAATGTTGGGTTTCCTAAAAGAGCATGAATAGAGTGAAAATAGTAATTTTAAATATATCAAGACTCTCATAGATCCCATTAGATAGTTTAGGGTTATTTAAGAATTGAGAAAAAATTATCTAAAGATCAATTATTTCTTCTATGGTCTGATTAATTGTTTAATGTTGGATTATCGAAAACTATGAAACATCTAATTGTTTAATATGACATCTTATTTGTAGAGAAAACATAAAATCTCTATTAATGGTAAAATATCACTTTGGTCCCTAAAAATATCATATATTTTATTTCACAACTTTTATTAAAAATTTATGCAATCAAATCCTTAATTGATTTTTCTAGGTCTATAATTATAATCTTTTATATTAATTACACTTTAGTAGTCCTCGATTCTAAAACGTGTTTGTAATCAAGTCATACTTCATTAATCATCATAGTTTAATTTATTATAATTGATCTATAATGTTTGTGATCCATTAAGTTCTCAATTTGTTAGTCCAAGTATAAATCATAATCTTAATTAAAACAAGATGAGATAAATTAAATAATTTAATTTATTATCAATTCAATAAATTATTTTATTTATATTTAAGATCACATGTAGTGTCTAGTAATGTGTCATGATATTGCAAATCAAGAAATAATATGTTATTGTTCACTCAAGTGCAGAAGCTAAATTCAAAGGTATGGTTCCTAGACTTTGTAAAACATTATGGTTAAGACTTATATATATATATATAAACAAACATGTCCATGTCCATCCTTAATGAAAGTAGAGAAATTATAAAATTCTACTACTTATTGCTCATTTTAAAAAAATTTCTACTCATTTATAAAATTTATAGGTTGAAGGTCAACTTGATCTTGGACTTTACAACTAGATGAAGGGAGGTTTTTCACTTGTCAAGGCACCCAATCTTACTTGGATTTTTTATCTCTTAAAAATAATATTCATAGTTCCTTGTATAATTATATCTTAATAAATTATTATAAAGAATCTCATATACCAATGATCTTATTTGTTTAATTCATGATAGAATATTAATAGTAGATATAATTTAAAAATATAAATTTATATGAGTAAATCACTATATTTCTGGCACTCATAGTTTGACATAATTTTTTTTATGTACAAACAATGGTAATTCAAAACTCAAGTCATTGTTTTCAATTGGTAATTTAAATGATATGAATGAAAAACTACAATAACAATAAATAAACTAATAAGAAATTTGACAAAGAAAAAAAGGTAAAAAGAACCCAACCTAAGCTCATCTAGATCAGTAAACTACCAAATGTTAAAGGGCAAAACTAGAAAAAAATATATTTAAAAAAAATAAAAAAAAAGGCCTGGTTAATTGGAGTTATCTCGCTAACTTGGCGACCATAATTATAAGATTGTGACAATCTCATAGAAAAAAAAACAGGGAAAAGTCTATAGTGCAATTCCTAATAAATAAAATGAATAAAAATCAAAAGAAAAGGAAAAAAAAATTGAATCTCAATTTCTTGCAAGTAAAATGTTAAAAAATGAAAATTAAGAAAAAAAAATATAATAAAAAAGAAAAAAAAATTGATTTGAGCACATCTAGGTTAAGATGTAAACTCATTAACCTAGTCGTGATGTCAGGGTAACCGTATTTGAAAGCAAACTAAATAAAATCCTGAAACTCAATTATTGAACAACCCAATGCTGAAGGATAAAAATAAAAAAAATCATTAAAAAAATAACAAAAAAAACCTTGAGTCATCTCTAGTTAACCCTATAACCATGGCCTCAGGATCGAGATATCCTAATAGAAATGAAAGGAAAAGAAAAGGCATGAAAACTAATTTCCAATACATCAAATGTTAAAGGTTAAAATTGAAATAAATCAATTTAAAAAAATAGACAAAAAAGTAACAAAAGTCAACTTAGGATAACTTTCAAAACTGGTGATTCTAGTCATAAACCAGGACTAACCCTATAAAAGACAGACCATAAAAAATAACAAAGCAAAACTCTAAAAAAACATAAAAAAAACATCAGCTTAAAAAAGTAAAGAAAACCTAGAAAAACCTCTTAAACTTGATCTAATTTCTAAAACTTGCAACTCATTAAATGAAACAAGGGAAAAAAGTCCAAATGACAATTCATAATAAATCAAATGAGAACATGATAATTACATAGAAAGGAAAATAAAAACAAAAAAGTTGAAGCTCAACATTTAACAAATAAAATGTTGAAGGATGAAAATTAAAAAAAATATTATGAAAAAAGATAAAAAAAAAAAGTTAATTTGATCCCATTCGAGCCAAGATGCAAAATGTCTTACCTAGTCGTTATACCAAGGTAACCACATTTAAAAGCAAATTGAATAAAATCATGAAGTTCAATTATCAAACAACTCAATGTTGGAAGACAAAAATGAAAAAAAGAAATTTAATTAAGAAGAGCTATGAAAAAATCTAAGTCAACTTGAATTAACCCGCTAACCTCGCAATCATTGGCGCAAGATCAGGAAAACCCAATAGAAAGGAATGAGAAAAAAAAAAGGCACGATGGTCAATTTCCAATACATCAAATGTTGAATAATGAAATTGAAAAAAAAATAAATTTTTTTATTTAAAATGACAAACAAAAGCAAAAGTCAACCCGGGTTAACTATTGAAACTGGTGACTCTGGTCATGAACTAGAGACTAAGCTCATAGAAGAAAAATTATAAAAAAATAACAAAGCAAAACTCAAAAAAAAAAGGTGAAATAAAACATTTGTTTTCAAAAAGAAAAAAAAAAGAAAACTAAAGCAAACCTCCTAGAGAATGAAATTTAAAAATTTGGTAAAGCAAAAAAGATAGCAATAAAAAAGAATATGGATCAAATTTGATAAAAAAAAAACTATAGAGGATGAAATTATAAAAAAGAGTAATATAAAAAATGATCCTAATAAAACAAATAGTTATTAAAAGAATAGGGATCAAATTTGAAAAATTATTCAAAATAAAAAATAACTATAATCAAAAGGAAATGGATCAAATGTGAAGCAAAAAAAAAATTGAAATGATTGGTCTGAAATTTTAATGGGGTAGGCGTTAGATTTGAGGATGAGAGAGAGAAGAATGAAAGGGAAAAAAATTATCAATGACACCAAACCAGAGGCACGTTTGGCGCATATGCCACTCAATCACATAAATGGCACTTAGACCTTCCTAACATCATGTTGGAAGGAGGCATTAGGTGATTAGATGGATATGCATACATCTCCTGAAAGGCATAGGGGTTGTACTAGCATATTTTTTTATTGTCTTAAAAAATAAAACTATCAATTTAACATTGTACAAATTGTTAAAGACAATTGTATTATGATGAAAAAATCATCTTGTTCACGATGCCTAGTTTAAAGATTTTTTGGGCTAGGAGTAATTTTTTCAAATCACTAATCCAATGAATAGTGATGTATTCCTAGGGGTACATAAGAACTTCCTTCTCCTTTTGGTTTTTTGTTTTTTAACTTGTGACTACAATGGTTATATATAAATCATTTAAGCTACGGTTTATTTTTAAAAATCATGTATATACTATTAAACTATGTGTTTATTACTTTTTAATTGACTTAAATAGTTAATAAAAAAAAACAACATCTATCACCTATCATATATCATATACCATTTAATATTTGATAGAGAGATGTTATATATAATACTTAGGGGCACTACTATACTAATTGTACATTTTCTTAATTAATAATCATTAATCATTACATATTCTTCTCATAATTATTTATTGTTGTTGTTGTTGTTTAACATCATAATTTAAACATCAATTATAAAATTAAAGTTAGAGATTCAAATTATTTTTTATAGCTTTTGCAATATAAAATTTTAATAATAATTATATATATTAAAAATAAAGAAAAGTGTTTGTATTATTTACAAAGTAAAATATTTAGCTAAACTTGAAAAAAATAAAAAACAGTTTTTCCATATAAGGTTTATAATAATTATATTTATTAATAAAATATTTTTAAAATATGGTAAAAATATCGAATCATATATTAGTCAAGTAATACTCACAACTAAAAAAATTAAAGATAGGTTTAATTGTTCATATGAATAGTGAATATGATTAATATATATTTTTAATGGTTTAATAAAAAACATCGTGTAGTAACTCAAGTGGCTAAAGCGTGTGGGCGACGTATATATCGTTGAGGTCGCGAGTGTGATTCTCATTGGTGGTGACTACATTATGAAAAATGATCTATTGTTTGTCATATTTTTTTTCAAAAAAAAGGCCGCCAACAAGTTGCTCCTTATAAAAAGCAAAAAAAAATAAAATTGGCCTAGGCTTGAAACAAGGTTAGTCATGCTGGGCTACTCAGGCCCCCATATCTAGGTCCTTTTGTATTGGGCCCTTTTAGTTTTTTTACTTTTTTTATCTTTTGATTTTTTTTTATTTTATCTTGGGTTTTTTTTGCCCACTTGCCTAGGTTTTGTTATAGTAAGCCCATGCAGATTTGTTTTGCCATTTAGGTTGTTTTGGGCTTTCTTATATATTTTTTTCAAATTTCATCTTATAATGCAAAGTTTTATATTGAATTTTAACGTTCAGTATTGAGTTGATGGTAAATCAATTTCATATTGTTTATTATATAACTATTGTAAATAATGAAGACTATTTCAAAAGGTTTTTATCTAGTGCTTATGTAAGTGAACTTTGATATGGGTTTGGCAACATCATTAAACATAAGACCCTTAGGATTGGCAATCATGCCAGACCCAAAGAAACATGGGCTAGGCGAACGTGCCATATCCAAAATACTTGGGTTTGACAATATATCTAACCCAAGGAAAACATAGGTCTGAAAATGGTGTTAAACCTAAAACGCTTTTCTTGGAATTAATTTTCCAACAACCACAATATCTTAACAACTATTTTTTAAACAACAACTCTTTAATTCTCCAACAACTCTTTTATTTTTAATTGTTGTAACAACTCTTTAATTTCTAATTTAGTTTCTGTCTAGCTGTTACATTTTAGCAATCTATATATACCATGCACTCTTACAGTCAAATAGTGCTGAAAAAACTATAGTATTATTTTATTGTGTTTGCAAGACTTGCTGGTATTTTCTTTCTATCTTGCTCGGTGTTTCTGTAACCCTCATCTTTAGAGGATGAACTTGTTGGATCCTGGAGGATAACCTTATGTTGAGGAAATATCCTTAAGGACAGTGTTTGCGCACGCTTCAAGGTATAGTTTGTTTTTGTTCATTGTATCTTTAATTTTAGAACAATCTTTTAGTTACATGGATGAGAACATTACTGCCGATAATGTTGTTGCCCTCAATAATGTTGTTGTTGAGAACTCAGTTGTTGCCATCTCTCATGTCGTCAACTTTGCTATTGCTGCCACTATGTAATTAGCTAAGCCATTCCATGACATTTTAAAGATTGAGGTTTTTGCTGGAAAAAACTTCAGAAAATGGCAAGAAATGATCTTTCATATTCTTAACATGCATAGAGTTGCATAGGTTTTTACCGATCCTAAGACCAATGACAATGTTGTGCCATGGACACATGGGAACAAATTTTAGACACTTCATTTTAAGCACTCTCTTTAATGAGTTATTTGATGTATATTACAGCTGCAAGCAAATGAAAGAGATATAGAGAGCAATATGGTGACAAAGTATACTGCCGAAGATGTGGGGAAAAAAAATTTATCATTGAAAAATTTTACCAATGGAAAATGGTGGATAAAAAAGATATAAAAACTCAAAATAACAAATACTATAGACTGCTAAAGGACATGAAAGTTGAAAATATCAACCTTCCTGAAGGATTCGTTCTTTGGAATATTGATCGAAAAACTACCCAACTCATGGAGCGATTATAATCAATAACTCAAGCACAAGCATAGACAATTATCTTTGATTCATCTTATCACTCACATCATCATTGAAGACATAAATAGAAAGGAGTTCCAAGCTATTAAGAAGAAGGAGATGACCATCAAAGAAAACTTAGTAGACGGGAGCTCACATAAAAAAAGGTATGAGCATAAATTTAATAATAATAATATTAAGTCCAATGGTAACAATACCAATATGTTCAAACCCAAACCCAACAATTTTAAGAAAAAGAGAAATTGTTTTGTGTGTGGCAAACTTGACCACTATGCACCTTAATGTCGAAATAAAAAGAGAAACAACAATCCTCCTAAAACTAAGATCAACTTGGTTGAAGGAGAAGACATCATTGTTGCGGTTGGTAATTTCTCAAGTTAATATGGTGACCAATAAGAAAAATTAGGTGGTAGACTCTGGTGCTACTAGGCACATATGTGCAAGTAAAGAATACTTCTCCACCTATATACCTTTTAAGGATGGAGAAGAAGTGGTCTACCTTAGAGACTCAAGAACTGCAAATGTTTTTGGAAAAGGCAAAGTCCTTCTAAAATTGACTTCGGGAAAAACATTGGCTTTGAATAAGGTGTTGCATGTCCCTAATATAAAAGCAAATTTGGTCTTTGTGGCTTTGTTGGGAAATTTAGGATCAAAGTGTCATTTGAATCTGACAAGATTATGATGATTAAGAACAATGTATTTGTGGGGGAAAGATATTGTAACCATGGACTTTTTCTACTCAATGTTGCTAATGAAATGAATGAACATGCATCTTTTCCTGGTTACTTGCTTGACTCTATTGATCTATAGCATGCTAGATTATGATATGTTAGTTTATCTTAACTTAAAAAAAATGAGTTCTCTTGGTTTCATTTATGACTTAAATTCTTCATCTATGAATAAATGTGAAATATGTGTTGAAGCTAAAATTACTAAGAAAACATGTGCATCTGTTAAAAGAAAAACTGAATTACTTAGCTCAATACACACAAACTTAGGAGATTTAAAACAAACTACGACTAAAAGAGATAAGAAATATTATGTGATCTTCGTAGATGATTTTTCAAGATATACAAAACTCTACCTGCTTAGAAGTAAAGATGAAGTTTATAGTATGTTCTTATTATATAAAGCAAAAGTACAAAATCAACTAAATAAAAATCAAACGAGTTAGATCAAATAGAAGAGGTGAGTATGTTCTAATTAATGATTATTGTGAAAAGGAAGGTATAATACATGAAGTTACTACACCTTATTCACCTGAGTCTAATGGGGTAGATGAAAGGAAAAATAGAACTTCAAAAAAAATAATGAATGTTATGCTAGTTAGTTCTTCAACACTTGATAATTTATGGGGTGAAGCTATTTTATCTGCATGTCATTACAAAATAGAATTCCTTATAAGAAAACTGGAATAACACCTTATAAATTATGGAAAAGTTATTCTTCTAATTTAAAATATCCAAAAGTGTAGGGGTGTCTAGTTAAGGTTATGTTACCTGAACCTAAAAGAGAAAGGTTCAAAACTTCTAATTATATGTTTATTGGCTATGCTGCAAATAGTGTTGCATATAGGTTTCTAGTTTTGAAAAGTGATGTGCTAGATTACAGTATTATTATTGAAACAAAAAATACAGAATTCTTTGAACACATTTATCCATTAAATGAAAAGTTTTCTTATGCACATGTTAATGATAATAGAGTTGATGAAATTCACATTGAGGAAGTGAGGAGTAAGAAACAAAGGAAAGAAACTTTCATTGGAAATGATTTTTTCACTTAACTGGTAGATAAGGATCCAATGACATACTCTGAAGCTATTTCTTATTCTGATTCCTTGTTTTGGAAAAAAGCAATTAAAGTTGAAATTGATTCGCTTTTACAAAATCAAACCTGGAAGATTATTGATTTGCCCTCAGGTGCAAAACCTATTAGTTGTAAATGGATTTTTAAAAGAAAATATTTTTCTAATGGTTCTATAGATAAATACAAAGCAAAATTAGTTACAAAGGGTTATACTATAAAAACAAAATATGGATTCTTTTGATACTTTTTCACCTGTAACTAGAATTTCTTCAATTCAAGTTTTAATTACTTTAGCTTCTATTTATAACCTCTTTATACATCAAATGGATGTTAAAATGCTTTTTTAAATGGTGATCTAGAAGAAGAGATATATATGTTACAACCTGAAAGTTGTATAGTTCCTGGTCAAAAGAATAAAGTTTGTAAGTTGAAAAAGTCTTTATATGGCTTAAAGCAAGCTCCTAAACAGTGGCATGAGAAATTTGATCAAGTTGTTTTAAGTGATGGGTTTTCTTTAGATAGTGTGGATAAATGTGTGTATACTAAGTCTATTAATAATGAATATGTGATTATTAGTTTATATGTAGATAACATGCTTGCTTTTGGTACTAGCATGAATGTCGTGTATAGCACTAACTATTTCTTAGCCTCTAAATTCGATATGAAAGATTGGGTGAAACTAGTGTAATATTTAGTATGAAAATTATAAGGAGACATAATGGTATAATATTAACACAGGAATATTATATAGAGAAACTTCTTAAAAAGTTTGGTCACTTTGATGTGACACCTGTGAGCAAGGTTGTTAAAATCGCGATTTTAACACGGCACGGAAAGTCGTTTATAAACTCGGATCGTAAAATCGTAAGGAATTTTAAAATACATAAAAAAAAATTCATGTTTTAAATAAAATAAAGATTTTTTTTTAAATTCAAGGCATTTGAAATATGTAGATAAAATATATTTCTTTAATCTAAACTTTATTTTCTTATTAATGCATCTCTTAATCATTTTAATGAAAATATTTTTTTTTAAATTGCAAATACGATTTTCTAAACAACAATCTATCATAATATTAAAAGTAATATTAAAAAAAAAACAAAAAAAAAGTAATATTAAAACATTGTTGTTAATAATTGCATGTTGTACAATATGCACGTGAAGAAACCAAAAGTCCAAAACGTGAATGGCTTTCGTATTTTTCTTAAACCAAAGCAAAGCGGGCCCGCGAAGCTTTTGCTCTTACCAAAGCATCCGACAGTTGTCCAAGAGGGGAAGATTTTGTTTCGAGGCCTCATTTTGTCAAAATCGTAAAATCGGTCCTGAAATCGCGATTTTGCCCGATTTCATCCGATTTTTGCGATTTCACTTGATTTCAACCCGATTTTATCCATTTTTTATTTTTTCAAGCGATTCAACTCGTAATGCATGCTTTGACTCGTAAAATCGTAGGATTTTACGAGTCAAAACGCGATTTTAACAACCTTGCCTGTGAGTACTCCTTATGATGTTAACACTCAATTAAGGAAAAATAAAGGTGAAGCTATTACTCAGCTTGAGTATGCTCAGATTATTGGGAGTTTGATATATTTGATGAACTTCACTTGACCTGATATAGCATACGATGTGTGTAGATTGAGTAGATATACATAAAATCTCAATCATGAGCATTGGGCAGCAATAGTCTGACTAATGAAATATTTGAGAGGTACCATGGACTATGGTATTCTATATAGTGGATTTCCCATTGTATTAGAAGGATACAACGATGCTAACTGGATTTCAAATTCAGCTGAGATTAAATCCACTAGTGGCTATATCTTTATTCTTGGTAATGGTGTAGTGTCTTGGAAATCATCCAAGCAAAGTTTAATCGCTCGATCCACCATGTAGTCAGAATTTATAGCTTTGGAATCAGCAGAAAATGAAGTTAGTTGGTTGAGGAATTTTTTAACTAAAATTCCATTGGGAATAAAACCAACATCTTCTATATCCATGCATTATGATTCTCAAGTGGCAATAACCATTGCTAAGAATAAATCTTTCAATGGTAAAAATTGACATATTCGATTAAGATATGATGTTGTAAAGTAGCTACTAAAAGATGGAATTATCTTGCTTGATTATATGAAGTCAGAAATGAATCTGGCTGATTCTTTAACTAAACCATTTAGCAAAAAGATGATATTAGAAACATCGAGGGGAATGGGACTAATTCTTAAGTGAGAAACCAAAATGTTGGTAACCCAACCTTTATGATTGAAGACCCCATCAATTAGGTTCATATGAATAAAAACAAAGTCATTTGTGATTCTGTAGCACTATAAAACAAGTCATTTCCTATAATGTGAGAATAGTGCTAGTATGCAATTAAAGAGATGATGAACTACAAGGTTCTTAATGAGTTTCATATTTCTTATGGATAATGTTCAAATTGCAGTGAACACTTGATGGAATCACCTGCACAACTTTGGAATGGGGCCGCTCCTATGAGATACTAGAAAAATCTCTAGAGCACTTATGAACAACAAGACACGCGCATGGCCTATTAAGCGCAAAACCAAGTCAAAGAGTAAGAGATTATGGGGGTATAATGTGGTTCGTAAGATACCTAACTTACAATAATAATTTTTTGGTTCATAGAAATTAAAAATTTCACCAATAATTTTGTAAGTTAAATTAAATCTCATTTTTTATATGTTTTGGTTCATAGTCCAAAAGATACCATGTTAGATGCATTACACTCAATAGATGGAAATCCAACAATTATATATATATATATATATATATATATATATATTATTCCAAAACTCTTTTGAAATATGTAGGCGATTGTTGTCAATAATGAAGACTATTTTAAAAAGTTTTTATCTAGTGTTTATAAGTAAACTTTAATATAGGTCTAGCGACCTCGATAGACACAAAACCCTTGGGTTTAGCAATCATGTCAGACCCAAAACGCTTTTCTTGGAATTAACTTTCCAACAGCCACAAAATCCTTGTAACTCTTTTTAAAATAGCTACCACTCTTTAAATATCTCTTTTATTTTTTAACTGTTGTAACATCTCTTTAATTTCTAATTTATTTTCTACTTAGCTGTTACATTTTAGCAGTCTATATATACCATGTACTCTTATAGACAAATAGCGCTAAAAAACTATAGTATTATTTTTCTGTGTTTGCAAGACTTCTTGTTATTTCCTTTCTATCTTGCTCACTGTTTTTGTAACCTTCGTCTTTAGAGGAGGAACTTGTTGGATCTTGGATGATAGTCTTGTGTTGAGGAAATATCATTATGGACAGTGTTTACACACACCTTAAGATATAGTTTGTTTTTGTTCATTGTATCTTCAATTTTACAACAATAGCAAAAAAAAAAAAAATTAATTCGACTCAGTTGAGTCCATAACTAGGATCATGGTTAAGCGGGTTGACCATGATGAACTTGGCTTTTTTTTTTCTTTTCAACCTGTTTCGTTGAAAAGATCATATCGGTACAACTTCTACATGGTTTAATTTTAAATCTGGGATAGATAAGGAGTTGAGTTTAGAGATTTCAATGTTGATCCATTAAATCAAGTTTAATAATTATAGCAAATATTTTTTTATGACCAGAATCTATTTTTTATATTCAATTCTTTTTTTATTTCAGCCACAACATAGCACAACACTCTTAACTAATTCAATCTAATCGAATTGAATAATAATAATAATAATAATAATAATAATATAAGATACACCAGATGAAATTGACATCTTCGTCACTTTATATATTCCTTCTCGTCCACCTAACAAAGTCAAAATTAAACCATCTAACAAAAGAAGGCGTGCCATTAGTTTTAAAATTCAGAAAGTCTGCATTTTTTAAATTTTTTTTACTTTACAACACTAAGTTGGAGCAATTAAAGAAATAGAGATAGTCATCTTATTAGAAGAATATATATATATATATATATATATATATAAGAACCAAATTAATGAAGGATATCAAAGAAATTTAGAAAATCTAAGCGATGTGGACACATCTTGACTAATGAAATATTGAAATATTTATTGTTGATGAAAGGAGCGCCCCTTGGTTGTGTGAGAAGCATATTATTGCTACCATGTTTTTATAGTTTTATTATTCTTTAATTTATTGATTTCTATAAAGGTAATATAAAACCTTTTTTACATTTAACTAGTCTTATTGCTGATAAGAATACAAAATATCATATTTTTCATCCTTAATAATTAGTATTTTATAATTATTTGACATCTAAATATACTCATTACATTTATATTTTAATTTATGGTGCAAATGGAAGCGTTAAGGGCATAACAAAGTTAATAGGATGGTTTTGAACAATTTTAACATTGCTTTATAATCTAGGCATAACTCTCTCATCTGAGTTTCGATTGAGATGATTCAAAATGCTATGGAATGCTAAGAAAAAGCTCTACAACTTTTGTGTTTTGAGTTTTGATAGATACTATAAAACCATGAACTTTAAAAAAAATATATGGAAATTTTAGTTTGAGAATATACCAGGAGTTAAAGAAAAATTACCTGAAAACATGTGGAAAAACTTAAGTAAGAGTGAGTAGGGGTAAAATAGGAAAGACAAAAAATCCCTTATTTTCTTTCTCTAAAGGGTCGAATGTAGCCATAAGGAAAACGAGGAGTTTTTCCATTTCTTGATTTATAAAACCAAAAACACGTAAGGAAATCATGAATCATGGCTATGATAAAGAGAGGATTGGTGATTAAACACATTACCATAAGAATCAAGAGAAACAAAGGAAAATTTGAGAGAGGGTTGGCGACAATGAGAGAGAAAAAAAGGAGGAGCATAAAAATCTCATGATGGAAACTTTCGAAGTTCATTTTCTTGCTTGGGAGGGGGTTCTCAACCTACCTACATAAACTTGAGTGAAAAGGAATAAAACTAATGCTAAATTTATGAATTTTCATGATAGAAAATTGAGGAAAATGCAAATTGTTTGTTGTTTAAATCAATTGGGATATAGTAGAGAGTGATGGGTGCAAAACCTTGCTAGAAATTGAAGAAAATGTTTAGCATTAAAGAGGTTTAGGGCTGCTCAACATAAGGAAGAATTAGTAAAACAATGGAATTATCATGTATGCTTACTAATTTATGCTTGGTTAATGTACATGAATATATTATTGATGTGTTGTGGAAAAAAAAATTGTATCTTTCATTTCCTTACTATGTATTTCGGCTAAAAGAAAATGAGAGAATAGGAAGATTTTTTTCTTTACTTGTAAAAATGCATGTGAAATTGTGTAATATGAAATGTATATTGCTAGATGGATGATATTTGAGAACAAGCAAATTAT
Organism: Populus x sibirica; assembly: GCA_019202695.1. Classification (NCBI taxonomy): domain Eukaryota; kingdom Viridiplantae; phylum Streptophyta; class Magnoliopsida; order Malpighiales; family Salicaceae; genus Populus; species Populus x sibirica. Next base: position 667,774 of record JAGMVL010000129.1, read on the forward strand.
TTTATTGAATAACAATGAAATGGTGTTAATATGATGAGAACTTCTAAGAGAAGATTGTCAAATTATAGGTAAAAATTGAAGTGGTTAAGTTTAATTAGTTTAAATGAGGGAAGAATACTATGAAAGATTAAGTAAATGATTTTGGATTGAGAATAAATGAATGATTTTGATGTGGTGTTTAATGTTTATTGATATGTATAAATTATGTTTATGTCATAATAAGATGATGAAAAATTGGAAATCTTGTTGATATAAAAGAAATTGTTGGAGTAGGATAATAGGCAGAGGGAAATAGACATAACTAGACTGCAAGTAGGTATTCAACATCTCAATTTAAGTTAGTTATTGGAATTTTTTTGCTATTCGGGTTGTTTACTTCACTAACATGATTGTGGATTATAAAAAGAAAAAAGAATGTTTAGAAAAGAGTTAAATTAAAAATATACAGATTTATTAGCATCCGTGAGGGATTGCTAGAGTTATTGGCATCCATGAAGGATTGCTGGATTTATTGGCATCCATGTATGATAATAGGACTTGTTGGCATTCATGGGGGATTGCTAGAGTTATTAGCATCTGTGGGGGATTACCGAAGATATAGGCATCAATGTGGGATTGCTGAAATTGAGGCATCCATCTCTAATGGTCGTAAATATAAAATGACTTCGAGGTTAAATGGGTGGTCTGACAAACATAATGGGTAGCTTGAGTTTTATCAACCACAAAATTAGTTAAGATAGCTTAGATCATTTGAAATGTGATAAATATCAAAGAGAGTTTAATGAACCAATGTATTTGATTGTTATGTTACTTTGAATATTTTCATTTATAGAATCATCTTTATAATTTTCTTATTGAATTTCAGGATCCTTGTACTCCCGATTGGATTAGGACAACTAATATATTGTCTTTTGTTATCTTAAAAATTGAAAGCATGTAATAATATACTGTCGCGTGTATTTTAAGACTTACTTAGACTAAAGATGTAAAACTAGATAGCATGTGATCATGTGTTTTATTTTCAGATGTTTTCTAATACATGTATTTGACTTAAGTATTTAAATATTAGTTAAATTATGTTTTGATTATAAACTATGGGTGCCAATCATTATAATTAGAATTTGATAAAGAATGAAAGTGTTGTACGATGATGAGAATAAAGGAGAAATGCTTTATTGTAGTGAGATTATGATTCAGGATGATTGGATCATATTTTTATTGATTGATATAGGATTAATACAGGTGATGAAGGTTATGGATTGTTCCTTTTTAAGGGAAACTCTACCTAAATTTTGGTAGAAATAAAAAAAAAATCAAAGAGAAGAATAAATCTTAAAAGAGAATTATTATAGTTAAAGGTACAAGATATGAAAGTATTACAAAAAAAAAAAACCTCCAAGTTCTTAAAGCATAAATAAATTTATGGTTTGGATGAACATGGAAAATTCGGGATGTTATAAATAGTATCAGAGCCAGGAATTTCTGAATGAAGCTCTCTCCCCTCTTCTATAATTTCTCCTTCGAGTTTTTATCATAGCCCTATGTGGCTAAACTTTTGTGATTGATCAAAGGAAATGGAAGCCTCATAATCAATAAAATAGTGACATCTAATTTATTTTTTTATTGTTCAATTTATGGTTGAGTATCAGATGTTTTTAAATGTCTATTTTCATGATTGTCTCGTTTAATTACTAGGAGGCCTACTAGTTTATTATCCATTCCAATTTACTACTAGGTTAAATATCAAATCTAATGATATCGATCTCTCTAACTCTTAAGGCTACTACTAGATTAAACCTTTAGTGCTTGTCTTGGATTGTTTAGTAGTTTGGGTTAATTAGATTGCTTGTTTTCTAATTAACTGTGACTAAAAAGAGATAAGAAAATAGTTCTAACAGTTAATACTTAGTCTGAATTGATATATACTTGCATCGATGATTAGTTGTGAAATTTTGATGGTGGACATTGACTTATATCAAGGTTTTCTCTTTTGATTGATTTTGATACTTTAATTTGAATTAGACCAAGGTTTTGCTTAAAAACTTTTATGTTATACACAACCCCTATATCCTTGTTCAAGTAGCATAAGATTAGGCTAGATACTCTCCGTGAGAACGAGCTTTACTCGTACCACTACATGTACTTTTAGGAGTATATGTTTTATATTTGGTTTCCTAGAATAGCACACCAGTGCTCATGCTTTGCCACACGGCCATAATATTTTTTTTTTTACAAAAAATGATATTTAGGTGCTAAAATAAGAAAAAAATGACATAAAAAAATTGATCATGACAAACTTATAGCCCTGTTTAATCAGAACCAAGCCAACCCGAGATATCTTGCCAAATTCATGACTCAGATCATAAGATTCGAATAACCCGGTAAAAAAAAAGAAGGATTATAAAGCACTTTTTTTATAATAAAAAAAAACATGTCAACTTTTTAAACTCATGACCCGAGTCATTAGACCCACAACACCTATTCAAACAAACCATGAAATCCAATTCCCAATTAATCAAATGTTCTAGGATGAAATTGAAAAAATAATTTTAATTATACAAAAGGATTTAAAAAATAGCAATTAAAAGAATGAGGATCGAAATTAAATTAAAAAATAAATTTATATTTAATTGAAAGGTTAAAAAGAAAAAACAATCTAGTAAAAGAAAAAAATTAAAAAGAATAAGGATCAAAATTGACATAAAAAATAAAAACAATGTTGTAATTAAAGGGTGAAATTGAAAAGAATAATAACTTTTACAAAAGGATCAAGAAAAAAATTAAAAATCAAAACAATGAGAATCAATTTGAAAAATATAATACCTTCAATTTGAATTGAATGGTGAAATTGAAAACCATTACAAAAATTACAAAAGGACAAAGGGAAAAAAAGTAGAAATCCAAAGAATGAAGACTACATTAGAGAATATAATATTTAGTAAATTGAGATTGAATGATGAAATTAAAAACAAATAAAACTTATACAAAGGAGCCAAACCAAAAATTAAAAATCAAAAGAATAAGAACTAAAGTTAAAATGTCAATAACCAAGAGAGTCAAGCAATAATTTTTAGGGGAAGAGAAAGAGAAGAAAGAAAGAAAAAAGGCTCATTAGAGCCAAACTAGATCACCAACAATGGCACACACCACACCAACAGGAATAGAACACGACAGCTCTTCCAACGACACAATGAAAAGGTATTACTTTTTGGATGCCAGGAGGAATTGCTTACACCCCTAGGTGTAATAAACACGCGCCTACCTTTTTGTTTTTTTATTTATCCAAATACAGAATTGTCTATAAGCTGACTTTATAATTACAAAAAACTTTTGTTAAAAGCCAAAAACACTCCTTAACCTGAGGCTTAAATTTTTTAATTTTAAAGGTAGTTTTGTAGTTTGACTGTGCATTTTAATTATTATTTTTTATATTTGTGCAAATACTAAAATTCTTTTCAGCTTAAATTATAATAGCCAAAAAATAGTGTGAAAATATAAAAATACCATTTGACACCAAGTTTTTTTTTTCTTCCGAGGGTGTTTGGATCGTTTTACTATACAATCAAGATGGAAAAATACTAATTTATTCTTTTTCGATTTGATAATGAAAAATAAGCAATGAGAAAAGACCTTAATGCCTTTGAAAGCTTGTTTTAAGATTTTTGGGTGGAGAGCAAAAACATCATTAAACTGATCCAATGAATAGTGACAATAGGGAGCTATAGTAACTCCTTAAGGGGTTTTAGTTCTTTTTAATTTTTAATGTTAAAAATAATTTTTTAATGTAATATTATAGTTTTAACTATTAAAGAGTAAAATAATTTATATATTGGGACTTACTTAATATCTTAAGTTTTTAACATGATATCGGAGTCTAAGTAGTCACAAGTTCGAATTTGATCATTCTCATTTTATTTGATAACATTAAACACAAGGTAGTGCTAAGTCTGTATAAGTTTCAAAACCGAAGGATGAATACTTGAGGGGGTATGTTAAAGAATAATGTAAATCATAGTTTAAAACCTTACCTAACAACTTAAATTTTTGGATTAAGATAATTTTTTTGACATTAATAAAAATTTATTTTTAAAATCAATTTAAAATTTGAGTACAAGTTAGTATTAAATTTAAGTTTCGAATCTAAAATGGATTTATATCATAAAATATATTAATAGTTATAGAAAATTATTTTTAAAAATCATTTAATAGTTCAGGTTCTTAAAATAAAATATTCTGATATTCATCAATGATAATTATAACTTCTTCATTGAGATCTAAAACAAAAGCTTCAAAAGTTTTTTAATCTAGATCTAGAACAAAAGCTAAACACCCAAGGAGCTCTTCTTCTTCTTTTTTTTTTTTTAACGGGAAAAGTACTTTATGGTAGATATGTTTGATGAGATTGCAAGATTTTGATTTGTTATTTACATTTGAGAGGGAAAGCTGTATATGAGTACAATTTTTTTATTCTCATAATTGAGATTCTTGTTCCTGCAAATCTTTGTATATAAAAATATTAGAAAATTAAGAACCCACAATTGAAATCAAGAAACTAGCTCCTAATTTATTGACTAACGACTAAAACCTCATCAATATTAATTTCAATAGAGATCATTAGTAGTAAAGTTAATTAGTAAGAGAGAATACGATTAAATCATATGAACAAGATTAATTACCCTACCTAGCTCGATCCTATCATGCACTGGGAGAGGCCATGGATCCCAGGTCCTATCCTTTTTCTTCTTCTTTTTTACTAGAAGGAGTAATAACGTGCAAGCCCGTCCATCGGTAACGTGGGTTTATTTCTACCGGGCTACTTAGCTAGTAACCGATCTTAAACCATAGTGCTAATTAAGCTAATGTACCGGATAATCATTGCTTGGCTGATGGAAACACAATAATAGATACAAGGGAAAAAAGTATCACTTATTGCTAATAGTACCACTAAAGGAAGAAAATAATGTGATAGGAAGAAAAAGAGAAGCTAAAGCACTTTCATAGGACCCATAGCACGTCTCCTCATTGGTCCCATCTGATTTTGATTTTCATTATTTGTTTTTTCCTCTGCAAACTTCTCTCTCTTCTCCTTCCCCTCCTGAGATATATTCTTCATTCCTTTCTCATAACCTCAAAAAAGTTGCTTAAATTAACTCACTGTTTTTGGTGATGTCAAGCAACAAAGGGAAAGATATAGCAGAAGGTTCGTCAAGAGGTGGCGCTAATGCTCCTGACCAGCAAAGTCCACCTCCTTTGAGTCGATACGAGTCGCAGAAAAGGCGCGATTGGAACACTTTTGGTCAGTACTTGAGGAACCAGAGGCCCCCAGTTGCATTATCACAGTGTAACGCAAACCAAGTGCTTGATTTTCTTCGATACCTCGATCAATTTGGCAAGACTAAGGTGCACTTACAAGGGTGTGTCTTTTTTGGACAGCCTGAGCCACCAGGGCCTTGTACTTGCCCACTTAAGCAAGCCTGGGGTAGCCTTGATGCTCTCATCGGCCGGCTTAGGGCTGCTTATGAAGAAAACGGTGGCTTGCCTGAGACAAACCCTTTTGCAAGTGGTGCTATTAGAGTATATCTACGAGAAGTGAGGGACTCTCAAGCCAAGGCAAGAGGAATTCCTTATAAGAAGAAGAAGAAGAAGAGGAATCCGACGAAAGCTAACGATGAGAGCTCAAGCTTTCATATGCAGTAAACTTGATTTACTGTGGTTTTCCCTAGAAAACAATGGTACTTGATTTAATTTTTCTCTTTGGTTAGCTTTTATTCAAAACGTTGGATCTAATAAAGACCAAATACAGCTAGTAATTGATCAATATTAATGATATAGATTCTCCAAGTTCTGCAGTAATCCGATTTAGTACATAAGAATTCATTAAAATTTCCAGCTAAGTGTCACGGTCAACATATATATGCAAGAACATGTGTAGGAAAAAACAAAAAAAAAACAAAAAAAAAAACAAAACTTTCTAATTATACGGTGTATATATCATAGTCCAACAACTTAGTACATTTCATTTCCCTCTTTCCTTAATGTTAAACCCTAGGCGAAGGGCTCCAAAACCCTAATCTGCATATATACTAGTTACTTCAAAGAGAAAGCACTTGGCATGTATTTTTTTTATATACTACAGTTGTTAGTTATCATTACCTGAAAATTATTGTCAAACATAAGATATACTATATACCTAGAGGATGGTGTAAAGATCTCCCTCTCTCCCTCTCTCTTGCAAATCAGTCTTGGCTCTTTTGGGATTCTGCACGATCTTGTGCCCGCCATGAACGGGCAACATTTGAGCATATTATATATATAAATATATGTAGTTGCACACGCATAGATGGAACAAATATATATAAATATATGTACACGACCACACACTCATCTTTGTCAGAATCTTAAGAAAATATATGATGATTGAAGATATGAGGAGGGATAAACTAAATGCTTATTCTGTGTCGTTGTTTGTTGTTGTTTTTGTTGTCACTAACATCAGCTATATATTTAAGATCTTGTATACGACACCATATAAAATGCTCATGTGCTGCTACATGTTATTATAGTGGCATCCCTTGTCCCTTCCTGGGATATTTAAACTCCGCATTATGTTAATGTTTTTTTTTTTTTTCCTTGGTAATGCTAGCTAGCTACATGTAATTAATTGACCTTTGTACCTGAACCAGATCATGTTTTGTCAGCTTGGAGAAGTGATGTTTGACATTCTATTATATATTGCCCCACAATCCTTTGAAGCTAACAGTACAATATTAGGGAGCATTTAGGGAGATTATCTCAATAATTGATCAAATGGGAGGTATCAACTTCCTTGATATAAAAATGTTGATAGGGTTAATTAGATTACTTATTGAGTGTGGTCCTAGCTAGAAGTCATATAACGAGATTCACCTACGACCTTGTAGCTCAAGAATCTTGCTAGTGCATTGCTTAGCTTTTTGGCAGCTAATATTTCCAAAATCCTTTGCTGTAGACCCAAGATCACAAGAAGCATTTCTTTAATCAAAGTGCTTTCTTTTACCTAGCTTTGCTGGTAACCAATTATTATTATGCCTTGTCTAGTCTAGCAATTAACCTCCGAACTACTCTTGACCCTTTTCAGGCTCTTAAATTTTCAAGGCTTGCATAAGCGTGGCATTTGGGACCTCTATCAACTCTTCCTCGATCAGATTGAGTTATCGGTCTTCGAATCGCTCAAGCACTGTAATTTAGTTAGAATGAGAAAATGCATGAAGTCGGTCCAAGATCATAAAAACAAGGAGTGATTAAAGTGGGTAAGTTACGTTTTCTCATCCTTTTGTCCATTTCATATCAAAGCCTAGTCAAGTTTGTTGTCATGTACTGCTATCTGGATATGCATTATTGAAGCATAAGCACTACGGTATTGCAATTTTCTCATTTTGTTTTCTTATCAATATCTCTATCTAGCTAATATATAGAGCCTAGCTAGCATCCTACTAGAGCCCTTTTCTCAAGAATATATTAATACTCTCATAGATTGTATTCAAAAACATCATTCTACTACACAAATTAGTAAGGTCCAACACGAAACACTTCTATCCTTGAACAATGTGTGTCCTTGTGGCATTAGTTAAACATTATATACAAGTTTGCTTAAGCTCCTCAACATTGAAACAAAAGTAGCACAATATTCAGGATGGCTAGCCCTCCCCGTATCCCCCACTCGGGATAAAATGCAATGCCCCACATCTTAATAATGTGCTTTGGTTCTTCCATTTGTCATTGGATTCCTCCTGGGAATCCATCCGCAATTAAATTTATTACTTTAATTTGTTTAATCAACAATTCTAACCTCCCTTCATTAAATAACATTGATTCAAATCCTTCTTTGCTTACAGAAAGCACGTCTAGCTAGCTAGTAGAACTACAATGTTTGGAAACGATTAGCCGCACTACTGAAATTGAAGGTCTGGGAGGCCGGAAAAATCGTCACTAAAAGGGTCTTTTTGTCGCCAAAACACATATGTGACGAACGTTTAACCCATATGTATTAGTTACCCTACCCAAGCTAGCTACAATGGCGTGCAGTTTTTTTCTTTTCTCTAATCCAGTTGGAGGTTTATAGAAATATACAATATAAGTAGCTCTTTTCCAAATCCCTCTTCTCCTTATCCCTAATCTCAAGATTAGATATCTTAATGAAAAGTTTAAATGCTAACCATTAGGAAGTCCTATTGGAGCCAAAGATTTGTATTTTAAACATCTTCATATTGAAGTGGATTTGGTAAATGATAGTGCGAAATGACGAAAAAAAATCTATATAATTGATTCCAACTTGTTTTGATTTAGGCTTGTGGTCATACTGCTCTTTGTATCTTACAATAGAATAAATAAAAGGGTGATTCCTTTTTCCTTTTAGTGCTAGCTAATCAGCACTTCAGTACCATACACTAATATATATATATATATATATATATATAAAAGTATTTGAATTATGTTCGGTTAGTATTTTAAGATAAAATAAGCGAACATAAAAAAAAAACGTGTTCTGTTTAAAAGATAAAGATAAAAATATAAAATAAATTTATCTCTAAAATAATTTTAGAACGAATTTATGTACGTTTTAAAATAAAAAAGTATAAGAAGATATTTCTATTTTCTTTGCTCTGTATTTATCTTTTCTGTTCTGAAACAATAACCTAACTTTACCTTGTTATTTCCTTCTTGAAGCTTCAATTCAATGAGATTTAAGAAGGATTTTAAAAACCAATGCATAGGTTTTAATCTTGTATAAATCACTGTAGCTTTTCTTGATCTCTTTGCCTCCTAGTTTAACCGCACATATTGGAGCTATTATGATGACCATCACAGAACACTTCAAGTCTAGAGTTGTAATAATGCGAAACTCAAAGACAGATTTTCATATCTTCAACAGTGCACACCATGCCACTCCCTCACACATCTTTACCTTAGAGTCAAGTTAATATGTGGAAAAAAAATGACAGTACGCAAAACTCGAACTCCTAGGCTAATTTCTAGGTCAAAAGGCCCTGATCATGGCATCCTATACCCACTAGAACAATGAACAGTATGAGTTAAGATCCCAAGTGATTAGGAGTTCTTTGTTTAAGAAAGAACAATGCTCAATGTGGAAAGAATTCATATTTAGGAGAGATTATTGTACCTACATCTGTGAGTGAATGCTATGTTAACTGCTAGGAGTACGTCGAGAAAGCCAGAGATGGATCCCATTATCCAAACCAATTTACACTTTATAATATTCTTACATCCATGATCAAGAAAACTTTGCGTTTGTAGCCCTTAAAATTTAGGAAAAAAACGTGTAGGCTTTCAGAAATGCATGAAACTTGTAGGCAGAGGCGCAGAGCTGCCATGCCATTATCCTACCTAGAGTCCACTAGGATAACTTACAAAGGGCTCTAATCTATGCTAATAATTAAATTTAGGAAAATAATATAATTTTCCCATGTTAGACTTTATGCACTAGTCAATTACATTAGAATAAAAAATCTTCAGGTCCTAATCATAGGTTTCCTAACACGAAAACAACAAGAAAAGGAATTAAAAAAGACTATAAAATTTTGAATTAATGTGAACAGTTTTGAAGGATAGAACATGAGTAAAAGTAAGATTTTTATATTCGGAAAAAGAAAAGGAAAAGACTTATTCCACCTTTCTTTATAATCCAATTAATTTTAATTAATATAAAGTCATTTCAAATACCTCACCTAATAGTTTAACATTTTAAATTTAGATAAGTATTTAATATGATTTTATCATTTTAGTGGTCAATTAATGATCACAAATTCAATTCCTACTCTTCTCAGTTTTCATTTAATTAAATTAAATTAAATTTCAACACAACAGTAGAGTGAATTTGTATAAATTTTAAATGGAAAGGTTTTTATTTGAAAAAATATATTAGAGAAATGATATAAACTATTTTAAGAACTCACCTATTACTTTTTTAGATAGAAATGGTTATTTGTTATAGTAAGGAAATTTTTTGACCAAATTAGATTTGGGTAAAAATTAAGGATAAAATGTCAGGTTACGAGTTGGGTATAGATATTAATTTACCCGACCTAACCTTAAATAAATAAATAACCTTAAAGTTTAAAAAAATTACATTTACACCAAACTAATTATATACTAAATCGTTGTAAATTATAGTATTTAGGTTCAGATTATAGGTTATGGATGCTTGATGGTTACTAAAAATTCAATCCTATCAAGTTTGAATATAAAAATTCATACCCATTCAGATTCGAGTCGAATTTAAATATTTATTATGGATTTAATTTTGGATATGAATTGAATATTATAAAACCCTACCCATGAATATATATTTTCATCCCTATTAATTTGTTTGTCATGTATACCTTCTTTCCATATCATTGTATATTTGAAAAATAATAAAAATACCTCTTTAATTTTTGGTGATAAAGTAAAAGAAAAAATTACCAAAGGTTAGCTTAGGTGACCAGTGAGATCTTTTTAGTCTAGTTTATGTTTGGTGATTAATTTACTTCTTTTTTTTTTTTTTTGCAAAAAAAGTATTTTCACTATATTGATTGCATATGTGTTTTTATATAAACATATCTGCATTTAATTTCTTTTATTTATAAAAACATCTTAAATTCTTATGTCAATAAAGGCGAGGGTTGATATACTGTCAAAGCCTCAATTTGGGATTCATTTTCTATTGTGTCTACCTTGTAAGTAGTACTTGCGTAAAAGTACTCCTTTGCATGCATGTGCACGTATGACTTGATAAAGAAATTAAAACACTAATGCCAAACTCCAATCGAAAATATGGCCAAAAAGAGCTGGTACGCACCTCTTATTAGGGACGTTCACCTGACCCAATTTGTATTTCTAATCCAATTTATACGAACCCTTAATTGGAATGTGGGTTGAAAATCAAAACTACCTTTTAGGAGTTTCTTTCAATCTATTTCGTTAAAATTTAAAAGTAATTTTTTTTTACTTCAAATTAATTATTTTTGTTAATATATTATGATAAAAATAAATTTTAAAAAATAAAAAATTATTATTTTAATGTTTTTCCAAACAAAAAAATATTTTAAAAAACAACCCCAAAGCAATTTTTCAGATGCCCATGCTGTACGTTGGCCTCAAGGACTACACCATCAAACTAAGTTGCCAGAGAATCTACTTCTTGTTAATTAAATCCATTTCACGAGTTTACCTAAATGAATTAAAAGCTAGTTGAGTTCTGTTCTTGCACTTGAGTTGGGGTGAGAAACACCAGATTCGTGCAGATGCGGACCGTCCCCATGCCGGTGCTTTGATACAGTGGGAAATGCTCTAATCACCGACGCACAAGAAACAAAACCACGCAACTGGGCTATCAATTTGTTCGGTGAAGAATGACACTGCAGTCTCGATCATGGAATATTAAATGCAATATCTTCGAACGTGCTTGTGATTTGTGTTCATCGTCTGATAGTGATCTTACCTCCAGACAAGACAACAATGCTAAACGCATGCTCGCCCATTTTCATAATTAATTGATACGTTTTAATTTCGGCCCAGAACTTTTCCTTCCTTCATATAATTCAGCCTGTAATCCATGACCTCTGATTGAAGGGAATGGCATGCGTGTGCTCGGATTATTTTCCCAGAAATTCAAATACTTCGGCGGCCACCTTCGAGAATTGAAGGCCGAGGGGCATGCGGAAATTTAGGGTATATGTTTCAAAAATCCCGATCTCGGTACTCAATGTTCGTCGTCATCCCGTTCATAGCTTCCCTAGTCCTATATAATTCAAAAGGAAAAAGAAATGAAGAGGAGAACTTTCAAAGTACTGCTTTGGAGGGCCATGAAAGGAAAGCCGCCTCCCTGTCTCTCTCTTTTTCAACAAAACGTTCGGCGATACATGTGTATCATTCCAGGATTAAGTTCATCAAGGCCCACTATTCACTCGACCTGCCACTGTGCCGAAAAGGAAAAGAAAACAAATAAAATGCGTGTTTGTCCATGTTTCATTCACATTCTCAAGGCAAAATCAGGATCTCCACCATTTTCTGCGCAAAAAACCAAATAAAAAAGAAATAAGGAGGTACTCGAAAAGGTCATCAATGAAAATTTGGAAAGATTTAAAGTTGGGAGGGCTTGATAAAGAAAGCCGTACGATTCATTTGTCTTATGTGGCGGTAGAGAGAGAGAGATACATGCAAGGTAAGCCGTATGTGGCCAATTTTGGTCTGATGGAGTTGATGGGAATGGCGGCTGCAACACAAGCAGAATTATAATACCATTGTCAACCATGCTTTTGACATGGAAAGAGATATCAAGAAATATCAGTGAGATGTTAACAGTTTTGTCCATGTTAAGGAAACAAATTTGAACAAACACTTTAAAGTAGTTTTATTGGCTCAAAGGTTCCAGATTCCGCTGCTTTAAATACAGCTCAAAACTTTTACGAGAAAGATAATCCTGCTGTCTGCTATCAAACTTACAATAGTGGAGCTTTTGGCCCATCATCTGCAGAGCCTTGAATACATTCACCATTTGATTTCTGCAAAATAATAAAAGAAACGACTGGTAAGAATGATTAGAGACTGGATGAATTGCACAAGAGTTGGGACATATAGAGAGAGGTACAAGACTAGGTCATCATCTTTTTCTAAGAACTGCTACAAGTCGACGAGTGATCTTCATCGAATTTTACTCAGTGCTAGTAAACAATTTTAAACATGTCAGCTTCCCTTTTAAAACAATAGCACAAATTGTTGAAGAAAGAGTTTAGCAAATGTAAACTGTAGCATAGCCTCTAATAATGTCAGACACCAGCTGCTGATCAAATTAACTATCAAAATTACTTGCCAGGGCATAAAGTGATTTCTTCTGGGCATAATTAATCCATATATATTGTCGCTAATGCGGTCCAATGTCCCAAACATCTATAATGGCTGCAAAACTACCTCCCTGCATTCATAATGAGAAATAAAACCCTTTTACAGGTACTTGAATGATAGAGAAGGTTGATACAACGAACTCTCTGAAAAACCTACCAGGATTTCCTAGCTACAGAATTATCAGAAATCCCACTCCAACCCCAACACACAAATAAATAATAAAACAAAGGGCATCAGGGAGGATCGCTGGCTAGCAGAGCTCTGGCTACAATGAGAAGATGCCTTTGAGTAGCTTTAACTTAAGCTTTGTTTGGCTGCAGAATGAAGTAAATAACACTCAGCTACATCCTCTAAAATCCATTGCTGAAAAACATAAGCTTACGCATGACATCAATTTTATTAGTCCCTGTTTGGCATTATGTTAGCTTCTACTTTTCAAATTGCTTTTTGGTTTTAAAAAAACATCAAATTTCAATAGTTTTGATATACTGTTATCAAAAAAAAAAATCTGAAAACAAAAAAACATTATTTTAGTGCATTTTCAATTGGAAAACACTTTTGAAGAGCACCCTGCACTGCATTACCAAACATACAATGGCCACCAGCAATCCCCTGGCTCCACTTTCCAAAATAATACAAGCAATTGAATTTATGGAAATACCCAGATAAAGATGAATGCACCCAAAACCTTCTCCAGGAACCCAGACTGTGAAAATAGCATGTAGTAAACACGTTCATATGCAGGAACAAAATGCACATGAGATGCAATGAAAGGGCTAGAGGAGCCGACTCATGAAAGCTGTTTCAAAACCCATGTTCATCTATCTCTCCTTCATTAGAAGAACCCTTAATAATAATAACAACAACAATATATACAACAGTTACGAGGTTCACAAAGACAAGAATGACAAAGTCTTTCATACTTCTGGAATATTCCATACTGCTAGTGAAATTTTATCTTTGCAAGCAAAACTCTCAGATGCCACTGAAGGATAGACTGATTGTTTCGATGAAGGATGGTAGTATTTATCAAATTCCAAGTGTTGGACATAATCTGACTGGCCCTACCTCAAAATTAGTATATCCTATCTCATTTTACGCATACTATTAGAAGAGTACCCCTAATATGACCCAGATTTCGAAGATCTGAGATTAACAGAAGAGTTAAGGTCATAATAAAATAGATACTTATAAAATGCTGCCTTAAGAAAAAAGTGTAATCAGAACACACATGCACAGATGCATACTCCAGATTATAAGACATCTCAAGAAATTGAAGTCAAAACCATGTTTGAAGTTAAAATCATCACTTATTAAGTAAAGCACAGATGATGTATTTTTGTTATTTTCCATGTTTAGCTACAGCTAGCTAGACCTCTTCCCGTTTTCTTTTGAAAGTCAAATTAACTAGAAGCAAAATTCACAGAGCAAAAATTAGTTTATAAAGTGACTTTCAACACCCCCTGCCCTCACCAGCTCCCCTACAAAAAAATCAAAAGAAGGGAGTGGAACTAACAAATGCATGTAAATGAGACATTGAAAATAAGAAATGGAAGTTCATAAACTTAATGATATGATCCTCAGAAATAATTGCAGAAATAACTCGCAGACACGCTTTAAAGAAAATGTCAACGTGAAATACATTATAATTGACAGGAAATTACAGCATAAACTTAACATCTGGTTCTCATTTCTGAAGTTTTGACAGTCTACAAAATTTGAAGTAAGGTCACAAACGTAATTCTTCAAAACATATTTGCCAAAACAAGGCCTAACAGAATTCTCAAAGCGCAAGAAATTTAAGTTCGGAGTGACACAACGGAGCATCATAAATAGATGCATAAAAATCTTTAAGCAAAGGCTCTTAGGCCTTAGAACCTACCATGAAAAACATTTATTAGGAAACTTGCATGATTGATCCAATCTAACATATGAACTTAGCACTTGCTCGAAAACAATTATATATGAATCAGCAGAATTAAAAGTTATACCTGTTCCACAGTTCAAACAGGGTTCATTTGTACCACAAAAACCATTATAAGAGTTGGTTCCACTGCATGATATGTTGAAGAAACACGAAAAATATCCATTGAATCCAGATAATAATGCTAGTAGAATGAAAAATCAGAAATTAGCAGGGGAAAACATGAAACTAGAGCAGGATGAAAGAAAACAATGAATTTATAAGCTTTGAAGTAAGATTTAGGATGGGGGGACGGCTAGTACCTTGACTATCCCATGATTTATGTATGCAGAGAATAAAGGACCTCAAATTGTAAAACAGGATCTCAAGACTATATCTCATTACAATGAAACAAACATGTCAATAACAGAAAAGGATGCACAGCAAAGGTTATCTTACAAAGGAGTCACATCTGAATGCATTGCTAAGTGTTGCACCCATGCATCTGATCTCAACATCCTCCACTCTCTTTCCATCCATGGACAACTGCATCTCTGTTACAGAGAGCGAGAAAATGTGCCAGAGCAACAGGACCTCTCATCTACTCCAACAAAATAACAATTATAGTAACTATAACAATGATATCATTGATTTGCATCTGAAACCTAAACTCACAACTATTCAATAACAATGACTTCTATGTTCAAGCAGTCATTGAATGAGTGAGTTAGTGATGTCTTGTTCATCCAGATTCAGATAAGATTCCAGAAAATGAATTTGAAATTGACAGTATCCGACAAGCCACACAGGACCAGGCTTGGGCATCCAAATATCTATGTTGTAAATAGAAGAATACCATTTTTAAAGAATAGCTAAGGCAAAGCAAAGCAATCACATAAGACAAAATTAATTTGCATCTTGGAAATCTACCAGGCCATCACCGACACTAAGTATCTTTAGTATTCAATAAGCAGATCTAATCAAAAATGAATAAAAGATTTATTGAACCATCTTCAACATATTGATTACAGAAAAAATTGAACATAACTATTTAGCTCTGGCACAAACATGTACAAAGCCTCACAGATCTAATCAGCACCATAATCATGTAGGATAAAATGAGATTAAACAGTCAAAATGCAGGAATAAGGTGTTTAGCTCAAAATGAACAACCAAATTATAAAACAAAATTTCTGACACCACTCCTCAAACTACCAATTTTGGTTCTTCCACCACATGACTTTGAGGTGTACTAAACCCCAAGCTTCTAGCAACTTCAAAAAAGTGTGCAACAGCTTCTTCTGGTGTACCAACAAGAACACCATGTCCAAGATTAAGAATATGTCCCCTCGGCCCAGCACATCTCACAACTCTGTAAAAGGTGAACAAATAAAAGGAATCCAATTAATAAATTGGAAACCCAAGTCATAGTTAAGCACAATGAAACGCAAGATTCATGAGCCAAAGCAATTTATGAGCATAAAATGGGAGTAATGTTTTGCCAATGTTTTCTCTCACGTCATATATCAATCTGAGCTATATGATCATAGTGCCTTGAAAGGCATCTGAAGAATGGTTTGGATGTAGTAGAACACCTTGCTCTTGAGTTAGCAATCATCAATTGCATTTTGCTGACACACTAGTATGCAACCATTTGTAAAGAAGCTAATTCAAGTAATCCATAATTACAAATACAAGTAAATGTCAGGAAGTATATCAAAAGGAGGAAAACTTTCAATAAACTCAATTCAAGGAACAATAAATTCACTCAAGACAACTTTCCATGAACTGTACACGAAGACTCAATCTAAAGTAATTGAGTAGTGGAGGTTCAACCGGAATGACTTTAGGCAACAGATAACAAACAAGTAAGCCTTGGCTCTGAACTGAAACCACAAGTATGGGCAGCAAGGGTAAAGATTAAATTGGAGAGAATGAGTATCAGATATTTAACTCATATGACAAACCTTTGAATTTCATCAGTCAACTCAAGAAGAGGTGAAAATAAGTAAGCAGGGTCCACGTTTCCCTGCACACTGATCCCGCTCCCCAAACGCTTCCTTCCATCTGCCATATCCACAGTCCAGTCAAGCCCAATCACGTCAACACCAGTTCCCTTCATACGCTCTAGAAGGCCACCATTTCCATTAATGTAAAGAACCAGTGGTGTTTTAGGGCATTTACTCCTCACGGTACTGACTATCTGCAATTTCAGAAACGCTACATAATCAAAAGATTCAGATCAATTCAGGAGATATTCCTAAAGCATTTCCAGTAACTTTATATATGCATAAAGCATACACGTATAGCGATTTTTCTGTCAAAAAGAAAAGGAAAAGGCAATACTGAAAATAATTTTGAGACTGCTGCACTATCGTTCATCAAGTTGAGAAGCCATGTTGTCCAATTTAGAGTTAATGTAATGGGTAAAACAGAGACTATGATTCATAACTAGTTTAATTAAACGTAAAAAACATTGCCAACTAAATTAATAGAATTAAATCCTAATGACCTCTTCAATAGTTTGATTAAACAAAAAAATAATAATGTCAACTAAATTAATAGAATCAAATCCTACTGACCTCTTCAATAAATGGCTTTGACCAACAATCCCACATGTCAGGAGGTAGCTGTCCACCCCACGAGTCAAATATATGTATGCAATGAGCCCCAGACTCCACTTGAAAAACAATGTAGTCAGAAATCGCTCGTCAGATGTGAGAGGAGAGCCCTTAACACTTGTGGTGCTGTATGGCACATACTCTTTATGGTTGTATATGTACGAGTTGTACGCCCTTCCACTATATATGTAGCTATTGTCCAAGGTGCTCCAACAAAACCCAGAACTGCAGCATGCCCCTCAACCTACATAGGACATAAATAGGATGATCTAGAGAAGCAAGTTGATATGATCTATTTTTCCCCGTAAGTAAGAAAAAAAACACTGAGCTAAGATTTTTTACAGAATACATATTCTGATAAAAAAGAAATACCTCACGGCACAATATCCTAAGTGAGTCTCCCACAAACTGAAGTTTCTCTAATTCAATCGGATGTAAAGCCTTCAAGCCTTCTTCAGAACGAATTGGATATTGAATAACAGGACCCCTCACTTCTTCTATGTCGAATGGGACACCAATGCAGGTAGTGGTGTAAGTATGTCAGAGAAAATAATAACACCATCAGGATGAAAAGCTTCCCAAGGCTGCAAAGAAATTTCCACAATGAGATCAGTCGTCTCTGACCTCTCCCTGAAGGATGGATATTTCTCAGCAAGCTTTCTGTAGACAGCCATATACCTTCCTGCTTGACGCATCATCCACGCTGGAGGTCTACTTTTGCAGCCTTTACCAAGAGTGGATCTGAATGGAGCGTGAATCCAATGAAAATATAATAAAATATAATTATTTTTCGTTAACAATTTCTCATTATAGTTTAAGCATTTCTTGTAATTAATTAATTATTACTACACGAGGCTTAATTTTACAAGTAATTCCTTATTGTTAATTAATTTTTTTGCTTCAAGTGAAGTAACCAAAAGGTCCAAAACTATAATTGAAATGAGCTGAAGAAACATAAATTTTCACTTTTAAAAAAAAATGAAACAAAAGGAGTTGATTTGAGTTTAGTCGTAGTGAATTTAAGAGCTTGCAGAAAATAGGAAGCTGCAAAGAGAAACGATGTAGTCAAATACCGGAGGAAGAAGAAGAAGAAGAGGACGAGCAGGCGACGTGGAGTCTTCGGGGAGAGGACTTAGATTTTGTGGAGCGAAGCCCTAACTGTAAGGGCACGATTGAAGAGGTTCTCCATGTTAAGCAACTGCAGCGATTAACAAAATCAGTCGAATTGGAGAAAGCTTGAGAAGTAGAAATTCAAAAAAAAATGGAAAACCTGCAGATAAAGAAATGAAAATTGTGAGAAAATTCGAAGGTAACAGCTTTTACCTTGTAAGAATATTATAAGAAGAAGAAGAAGAAGAAGAGCAGTTCATTTTGTTTGTGAACAATCGAGCGAGAGACAGAGAGAGTGTTCGTTTTTTCGCTAAAACAAAAGTATTTTTAAATTTTTGAATTTGTTTAAAAAATCAGCAATTTATATTTTTGAAAATGCAGCGCGCATGCCATGTAAAATCAATGGCTCTATTTGCCAAAAATTTGCCAAGTTCTCTATGACCCAAAGCCACGCGAGGGTCGTAGCCGAACAAATCTAATGACAATTTTCTCTATAACCTCAAATTATTTTTTGTTAACGTATTGCTAAAAGCCTAAAATTATGAAATTTTAGCAACAAATGCATATTATTTTTTGTTAACGTATTAATTTAGTTTGATTTGTATTTAAATTTTGAAATAAATTAATTATTTGTGTTGAATTATGAATTTATTTTTTATTAGATTGTGATTGCTTTATTGATATTAAATGTTGATGTATGAATTATTGGTTTTGCTTGGTCTTGAGTTGCTACACAATAATTTGTCTTGAGATAATATCCTGATTAAAATAGTTTGATTTTAAAACTTTTTTTTTGTTTTGTCAAACATGGCCTTAATCTAAATTAAATAAATTTTCAAATTTCTTTGGAAAATCATCTTGCCATTAATTTCGAGTCCTCATATTTTTTACCCTCGTATATTTAATATTTGGAAGTGTGACCTACACGTGAAGTTTTTTTTCAGTATTAGGTAAATCAGTTTCCTTCCATAAAAAAAATAAAAAAAAATTCTTTAAAAAATACAATTTTATTTTAAATTGCATATGGTCAAGTCTCTCAAAAATAAAAATAAAAATAAAAATAAAAATCATATTTGCATAAATAAAAAAAATAAAAAAAATACAAGGCATGATTTAGCATCTTTAAATACAAAAATTCAAGAAAATAGATTTGTTGATATATTTGTATGTTTTTTTTTATTTAATAACTAGTTTATGAAATCCATGAGAACTTAATCTATATTAAAAAAAATAACAAAAATTATTTTGTTTGTTCGAATATTAAGGATTACAAACTTATATCTTAGTAAATTAGGTTTTAACCTGAAAAGATAAAAACTTCCTTATCGAAAAGGACTTTTATTAAAAACCTTAGACAGACTAACGGTTAGAAAATATAATAATATCTTAGTTTATATGAGACAAATAAACAATACAGTTTACTCTATGTAAGATGTACTAGAGGTAATGCGTTCTTTCTATACATAATTATTCTCCTTATCCAGACTCTGAGATTAGTTAGAGTTCTTAATGATCAAAATATTAGGTAGTGACTCCATTTTTTTTTAACTGATAAAGATCAAAAATTCCTTATTCTTTCTACTCATCACCATAAAAGATCCTACTCTAGGAAGATGATCATCGTGACGTCGCACATATGCGACAAGTCTTATTAGAATTGACAACATTGTACTTTCTCATAGTCATTGTTTTGTTATTTATATCATCTGATATGTATTATGTGTGTCCTGCTTGCAAATCAAACCTCATCAATTCTATAATTGTTAAAATCAAACCAAGACTTATTATCATTAGTAGATTTGATTTTGCTAATTTTTCTCTTTTGTTTAAAGAAGCAAAAAAGAGCTTAAATTTTGGATTTTAAGGTGTTTAAAGGATCAACTTAATTGTACACTTAAAACAAAAGGTACACACATGATCAAATTGATAATATTGAAAAAACAAATTCTAAATCATAATTTTCTATTAGAGAATTTGTAATACTTAATACCTAAAAAACTCTAAATCATGCCTTAGTAGTTGATTTCTTGCTAGACCCGCGCATATTTGTTTAGAAAGAAAAAATGTTTTTCTCTCTCCCCTCTTAACCCTTATATAACCCATTTTCTCATTCTTCTAAAATTAGAACAAACAAAACTCATGTCAATCGAGGCTGCTCGCTACTCCTTTTCATCAGCATGTTGCTTCTAGTCTTGCAAAAGGGATTAAAATCCCTTACTCTCTTTTGTGTCTCTTTATTCTCTTTTAAGGTCATAATGGTTCCTCTTATCTTTTATCCTCTTCTTTTTTTTTCTTTTTTTTTGCATTTTCTCACCTTTTTTTTCAGTCTTCTTTCCTTATCCCTCTCTCATTTTTCCCGAGAAGAAAAAAGAAAGAAAAAAAAGGAAGAATATGCAAAAACCTAAAACAATCTTTTAAAGCCATTTAACCATCCAAGAGCTTGAAAGGCAAAAACATAATTAAACTATTAGAATGCATAGTGTTATGAGTCTATAACTATATTAATTTCACCACATCATTTAGCTTTTTTGTTAATGTTAATTACTTATATACAAAAAAAACATGGGAATCATTATGGGCTTCACTATTCAGCTCCATTTTTTTTTAATTCAACCTTTTTTTTCATCCTTTTTTTTTTGTTTAAATTTCATTTTTTTTCCTCAATCTCATTCTTAAACGTTTTTAACACTAATTCGGGTTGCCTTTGTACCGGCCATGTCAATTGAATCACGTTAATGCAACTTTCACATGGTTTGATTTTATACCTAAATTGAGCGAGGAGTCAGGTTGAGAGGTTTTCTTCCTATCAATTTCATCCTTTTTTTCTTAATTTTATCTTTAGATATTTTTTTTCAATCGGCTAGGTTTTCTTTGGACTGATCAAGTTGACTTGGTCACATTAGGACAACTCTTATACGGTTTAATTTTAAACTTGGATTAGACAAGAAATTGGATCGAGACGTTTTTATTTCAATTTTATCCGTTCTTTTTTTTTCTCAATTTTATCCTTAAACTTTTTTTACCAATCGGCCAAGATGCCTGTGGACTGGCCAAGTCGACTAGGAAACATCTAAGTAACTCTCACACAGTTTAATTTTAAACATAGGCAAGGCAATGAGTTGAATAAAAAAAAATTAAGGTTATCCCGCTAAGTTGGGTTTAATAAAAATGTCAAATTGTTCTTTATAGCCTATGTCGCACGTGTGCATGCGGAGTTACGACGTTGGGATTAAGGAGTTGCCACATGGTTGTTTGGTTCAGGGTCACTAGGAGACCCAAATGGACTGGTCTTATATGAAATTCTAAGGTAAATGACTAGTTGTAGCTAGAAAATGTATTAACACCCCTAACACTAATAAAAATTCTAAGGTATTAGACCCGGGTAGACTGGTCTTATATGAAATTATTAGGTAAAGGACTGGTTGTGGTTAAAGAAGGTATTAACACCGCTGAATCAGGTTTAATAAAAATGTCATATTATTCTTTATGGCCTGTGTCGCACATGTGCGTGTCGAATTGTAGCATCGGGATTAAGGAGTCACTACCTAGTTGTTTGGTTTAAGGTCACTAGGAGACTTGGATGAATTAGTCTTATATGAAATTCTAAGGTAGGGGACTGGTTGTGATTATGAAAGGTATTAACACCCCTAGCGCACCTTACCTTGAGGTAATCTGCTTTGTGTGGTCTAGATATGGCTTAAATGTATTGATGGGTTCCTAACTGATGATCCATCTATAGCTTAAAATAAAGATTTATTCACATGAATAAATCTAGCATTTTGAATTCATTATGAGCTTATATGCCTAGATAAATTCTTGTGGGAAGAACCCATATAGGTGCCTTGACAGTGTTCACCTATTCTGAAAGACAAAAGAATTTTCCACAACTCGTATATTGTGATGAAAAATACTTCCAATTAAAATTGGTGAATGCCCGAAATAATTCTAGAAATTTTCTAGTCAACTTCTGGTTTTAAATGTCAACCTATTTATAGGTCCAATATTTATACCAGAATGTTAACCATTAATTCTCACGGATTAAATTTTTTAGGGGTTTTTGAAACATTGGCTAAGTTCTCATAGATTCAATAAATTAGTCATTAAATCTAAAAATGCATACAAAGATATTAATTTATCTTTTGAATTTCTTTATTTACTTTTATGTGGTGAATGATTTTGCTTTGGATCAAATATGACAATTAGGAAATTTTTAAAGAAGTTGGTGAGTTTTTGAAGAAAACCACTAACTAAATATGACATGACTCCATCTATCTTCTTACATCCTTAAAAATTAATGTATGAATGCTTTTGCTTTGGATGCAATAACTGATGATACATTTAGGGAATTTCTAAAGCAAGGGGTGTTTTTCCTTTCTAATATATCAAAAAAAATGATGGTAAATATTACAGTTTTGTAAAAATCATAGTTCTCACCTGTAATATTTTTAAAAAATATCGTTAGGAAATGTGATATTTTAAAGAATACATATAAATGAATTTGCACAACAACCGCAGCAAAAAAAAAAGAAAGGAAAATGAAAGAAACAATGAATGAATGAGACCTTAGAGGCATACCGATGACAACACCTTTAATACCATCACTTGCCATTAGGTGATGCATGTGGTAACTCTAGTCACCTTTGGTGACCCTCTTTAATGTTACTGAATTCATCTTACTAAGATCTTTTTGATGTGTTATAATTTATTTTTACCCCATCTTTTTAATATATTTTAAAAAATCAAATTGAAAAAATAAGAAATAGTGAGCAAAATGGCAATTGAGCAGAGAAATAAAGATCAAAATAAATATGAAAATTTAATTCCTTTTCCAAAATAATTGTGACTTTAAAATATTAATAAGAGATGGGATCAGAAAATTGAGAGATAAAAGTTTTTTAGATAAGGGATAAGAAGAGGTAGGAAAGATAAGCAAAGCATGAGTTATAAATAGACTAAAAAAGAGAGAGAGAGACAAATAAAAGCTTTAATCTTTAAAAGGGTTCTATTCATGAAAAGTAAAAGCTTGGGTGGTTTTTTAAAATATAAATAAAAAAATTTCTTCTTTATATCGAAAAAGCAACTCATGGATGGTATAATCCTTAAAAAGATTATATTCACAATAGATTAAAACTTTGTAGTTTTTAAAAAGATAAAGTTTTATTTTTGAAGAATCAATCCAAGGAAGGAAAAATCCTTAATAAGGTTTCATCCTCGTGAAGTTTAAACTTTCTTATTTTTCATATAAAAAAATATGAACACTTTCTTGTAAAAATATTACTTGGTCATTTTTATGAATATTTAGGTCTTGCGATGTGTTCCACCCTACCATTATGTGGCTGTTTGGTCTTGTGGCTGTGGGTGAGGTTCACCCGCAGCCACAGTTTTTCTTGTTTGGTTAAGCAAAAAACACAATTTTTTTTGTAGGACCCATCATTTATTAAGGTTGTACCGCAGGTTTACCAAAAGTTGTATTTTGCTGCTTCTTGCGCGCGGAGAAATCATTGAACAATGGAGCATGCCTCCATTGCACAGTGGAGCATGCCTCTACTATTCACGTGCCTGTCGGACCGGGTCCGGTCCAAAGCTAAAAATGCATTGAACCGGGTCCGATCCAATAAAATAAAATAAAAATTATTTTTTTATTTTTAATTGTATTTTATTTGAAAAACTAGTGTTAAACATTATTCAATGACACTAAATAAATTAGACGGAGATCGCTTGATGACGTAGCATTTGCAGAATTTGATCGCAATCCTAATTTTGTTTCAGATTATATTTTACCCAATGTTGTTGCGCTCTTAAGAAACCAAGAAAACTGTAGTCCTTGTCGGATGTATTTCATACGTGATGGAATTGTAGATAGTTTAATAGAACAATAAAAAATATTTTATATAAAGTATTATTTATTTCATGATGTAATAGCAATAGTTAAATCTACAATATTTAAATTAAAAACCATCAATATATATATATATATATATATATATATATATATATATATTAATTATTTTATAACCTCAATTTGAAAAGCAATTTTTTAACCAAACACATAAACTATTTTTTGTTCAACCTCAAATTCAACCACAGTTTTAACCAAACATATATAAATACCAAATCAACCTCAACTAAAAGTATTTTTTTATAAAATAACTTTTTTCAAACCACAACCACAACAGCTACCGCAGTACTAAACACACTCTATGATTAGACTTATGCTGAGTCATTGTGACCCTATAAAGGCTCATTAAATGTGAGTGGTAACCTTTAAACCCATTTTAGGCATGATTAAGTAAAATAAGTTTTAAACTCAATTTATCATCCACCATACTTTTGTGTCCAATGCTTGTATTTTAAAAGTGAGAATTAGGCCTTATCACTAGACCAAGTTTAAAATCATTGTTTTAGGTTATAGTAATCCTTTACCCTAAATTCATACATGTCAATTTAGGCAAAATTTCTTATAATTACACAATATGTATTTTTATCATTTAAAATAAAAACATAATGCAACTTACCTTAAGTGAGATGCTTTAAGATTATTCTTATCTTCTCTTTAGCATAATCATCCTCTTCACAAGAAATTTGAAGATTAGTTAAGGTTTCTAATTACTATAAAACTAGGTGGAGACTTTCATATTTAATTTTACCCTATTGAATCTAAATGATTAAGACCGATGACATGTTCCTTGCAAAAGAATGATGACTATATTAGGGACTTAGTAAAGGCTAGGCTTTGTTTGCTTGTTTAAGAATAATTTACTTAATTATGGTTTTTTATGTTTTTCACCTGAATTATTTAATTAAATGTTCCATTTGTCTATTTATATGCTTTCATTTCATGCATTTTTTGATATGGACTTGTGCCCATGCACACACTAAACGACACCTTTTTTGCACACACATTGCCTTAAGTTAGCATTCAAAATTGTGGTGTCTTGATGTGGCTTCACCCTAGACTAACACTCATGAAACCTCAAACTCTCATCAAAAGTTAAGAAGGTCACGATTAGTAGTCGATGTGAATTTTCATGGTCTATACTTTTTGCACCCTATAAGCTTGAGTTTGACTTTTAAGGTTTGTTTAGCAATAAAGAACCCTTTGAGACCATTAGGTTAGCCAACCTATCTATATATAATGGCTAGAACCTTCTCCTATGATGTCTCATTATAATATCATTGGGTAAGCTTGATGAGCATAAAATTTCATGAGATAGGTAACAAGATGATTGAAATGGTAAGGTGTACTCAAGAACAATTTTAAACAGAGTATAAACACTGAAAAAAAAATAGAGGGGGATTGTTTGAGTAAGAAGATTTCAATATGGAATATCTAATCTAAAACATTTGTATCCTATTCTCAAAGCGGGTAAACTCTTGGAAAAAAAAGAAGCAAAAGTGACATCACAAGAAGCTTAATAATTATAAGCTTTTGATACTTACTAGTGAGTTTAGACGATAGGAAGATGCCCTGGAATGAGCAAGAAAATACCATGACTTCATAGCTTACTAATGAACCATTTTGTATATTACTTTGTTTTTTAATGAATAAAATTTTTAAAGTTTTCTTCTTAATTCGTATGGGTTAAGGCTTAGAATGCTTTTCACATATTTTGGATAAAGAAAAGTCATTTCTGAATATCTATATTTATACAAGATAATTTTGAGTTTTTTTATAATTAAAAAAAGATAAATAAACACAAAGTACAATTTAGAAGCTCAATTCTTTTCAAAATCCCACATAAGAGTAAGTTATGGAAGATAAAAAGGGAACTCAAGTCGGGTTGAATCAGATCAACTCCTTGAAGGATGAAATGACTCGGCTAACTAGCTTGTTAAAATAGACTATTCACTCTAAATAGCTTGATGAAAGACCTTCACACAAAAACTCCACTACGACAAGATCATCCCTTTACCCTCCTATATTGGACAAAACAACTTATCTAATTCTTCCACTCCATCCTCTTATGCATCTTCATGAGAAGAGTACTTTAAATGCATATTTAATTAATCATAACTTGTCGTTTATTTCTCCAAGATCATTAAAGGTCCCTACTGTCGTGCTAAAAAATCCATCACAAACTACTAGTGCAATTTCGTGATATGATGACAAACACCTCCATCATTATTTTAGCATGGTCCAAGCCATAAAGAAAAATGCCACGAGTCATCTTCTTTTCCAATTCCCTTTATCAACATCTTATAAATGTATATTGGATAACACCTCAACCACTTAAACCTTTTCAACCGCCTTTTCCAAAATAGTATAATAAGAATTTTAAGCACGAGTACCATGTAAGAGTTGTAGGGTATTTTATTGATAATTGTCGAGGCTTTAAGAAGTAGATTAACAACCTGATCAAACATGAACGATTATCATTTGAAGAGAGAAAATGGTGTGTACAACATAACCATAAAAGGACAAGAGACCATTAGAAAAGAAGACTTGTATGATCTTTTTTTCTGTTGATGAAATGAATCATGCACTAAATGTTAGCATTTCTAGAAAATTCAAAGGCATTGAATTTATTAAGTATACAGAAGCTAATGTTTAGAGACCCACCTTAAAGTGTACTACAATAAAATGACTAAATTTATTCATGATAAAAAAAAAAACTATTAATCCATTACTTTCAATAAAGCTTGGTTGGACCTACTCTTAACTAATATATAGGGTTGGATAGCTTTAAAATAAAATATATAGACAACTCTGGTAAATACTATTTTTAAATAGATTGGACTTAACTTAAAGGTGACTTTGAGTAAGTTTGACTTTTAAAGAATGGAGAAAATAAATAATGAATTAATCAAGAAATATACTATAAGGTTTCACGAAATGGTAGCACAAACTTACCCCTCTCTATCCAAAAAAAAAGCTCACCTCCATTTTTATTGACACTTTAATGCCTTCATACTATGAGTACTTGATTGATAATTCATAAAGGGTTGAGCTAGGCTTGAAATTAGGAAGATCAATAATTTAACAATGAGATTTGGTGTCATATCAAATAATAAATAAAAATATGACCTTTAGACTGAGAATCATGACCACAAACATTCTATTTAATCGGCTCAAGTATTGTTGAGTGTCACAACATCATCAACCTCTTAAGTGTCATTATCCAAGATTGATGTATCTTTATAGCTCATCATTGTTTACCAATAGCTTATGGATACTAGACACATCATCCCATTCATGATGAATCTCATATCGTAGGTGGTATAATTCAATGTGAAGTGTGAATATCATAATGGGATTGTAGGCCATTTAATTGAAGACCATAAGAATTTCAGGTATCAAGTTTGAAAGTTGGTCAGCAGGGGCCATGTTTCATTTATGAAGAATAATGGTACATATCATATCATCGCCAGTCCATCAATGACATAGTAAGTGATCAACTAGGATGATGATGAAAGAGACGTTTGATGTATGGCACCAAGTTATAAATGTTTGGCAAATCAAAACTGATATGATATGGAATGAGGGTTATGTTGTCAACCCATTTTTATTATTTAATTTTATGAACTAAGTCATCAAAAATTTTATTTTTCTTAGATTTTTTTATATGTTTTAGGGTTAAGTTTTTTTAGGACCATATTGCATTTTTAATCAATTTTGTCTTTGTTTTCTTGGTCTAATTGCTCTTTTCAAATCAAGAGATATTTTTGTGAAAGTAATAGTAAATTCATTAGTCAAATTCCAAGACATGTCATGCTAATTTTAGGAGAAAACCTTTCTTTTTATGAATCCCAAAATCTCATAAACTTAAAAGGTATAGTCCACATTATCTTTTCTTTTTTAATTCCTAAAATGTATTGCCTTTTTTTAATAAGCCTTAGAAAGGTGAATTCTTATTTCGAACTCTCTTATTGAACCTTGTAATCCCGTTTTCACTCTCATCAAACATTTAAAGGAAAAATCTTGCTTGAAATAATTCAGTGGAAACTAAATGATTTGATGACTTATAATGATAAATAGTGTGCATTCAAGTCATGATCCTACCATTTATTCTCTAAGGTTAACCTCATAGTTTTCGTAATTAATAATATTTTAACAAGGCTAAGACTTTTCAACATAAATAAGTTTGAGTTAGAGATAAAGAAAGACCATCTTTGTTATACCTTTAGCAAACAAAAGTTCATTCATTGTTGTCTTTTTTTTAGCCTTAAATATCTTTTTTTGATAATAATCTAGAACAAGATCACCCCTCACACTGAGGGTATGTTTTAGAAGCTCTTGGACAATCAATGCAATTCTCCAAATAAAAAAGAAATGGAAAATGTGAAAGGGATAAAAGTGTTGCAAAAGTGAGCAAAAACCAAAAAATATTAAAAAAAATGAACACTTTCTTATAAATATTATTTGGTCATTTTTTTTTTTTGTGAATATTTAGGTCTTACAAAACATTCAACCCTACTATTATGGACAAACTTGGGTTCAGTTAGTGTGACTATACAAATATCTATTAAATGCAAGTGGTGACTTTTGAGCCTATTTTAGGTGTAATCAAGTAAAACAAGTTTTAAACCCAATTTATCATTCACCATCTTTTCAAGTCCAACACATGTATTTTAAAAGTGAGGATTAAGTCTTGTCACTACCGAGTTCCAAATCATTATCTTAAGTTTTAGCATTCCTTTATTCTAAATTCATACATGTCAGTTTAGGTAAAATATTTTGCAAGAGCACAATATGTATTTTTATCATTTAAAAATAAATACAAGAAAACTTAGCTTAGGTAGTATAATTTATGATGATTTTTATCTTTACTTTAACATAACCAACCCCTTAACTAGAAATATAAAAACTAATTATAATTTTTAATTACCATAAAACTAAATAGCAACTCTTATATTTAATCTGACCCTTCTAAATCTAAACAATTAAGATCATTAAGATGTTTTCTACAACGTACTTCAAGGTCTCATTCTTTCATTCTTTTCTTTTCTTTTTTTTCTTCTCTCTCTCATGTTTTGGTTATTGTCTAAGCCTTTATGTGTGTATTTCTTAAAATACCACACTTCTCAACTGTGGATTTTTAAAATATCGTAGGTGGGAACTGAGGTCATTTCCAAGTTGTAGCAAAACCAATTTGACACGACCCCCATCTCTCCTTTTCCATGTAGCAAAACCACTTGAAGATCTCAATCCTGCTATTAGGAAAGGACAGCACTAGGAAGTAGGAACAAATTTCATTATGTTTCAAGCATCAAAGAATGGATCCAGCACTTCAATTTAGCTTATTTAACATCAAGCATCAGCTGCAACTTATCTTTCTGCGGAGTGTCTGCATTGAGAGAATGCAGATCTATTCATACTGTATATGCAGCCAACTTATCCAAGTCCTTAACGTGTCGCTCTTGTTCACCAAACATTCTTACTGCAACCGTATCCGATCCACGTTTTCAGCTGGAATGAAGTATAGCTCACACTGAAGATCCACATTCAGACTCAAGATCATACCCTGACTTGAAATTTTATTCACCAGACTGCTATGGCGATGAAAAATGTGTAGACTGCAAAGCTATTTACAAGGAATTACTACCAAATTATGCTTATGGGGTTGAGATGCAAACAATGGCTAATTGAAGCCCTAAATAGCTGAAATGCAAATTATGCTTATGGGGTTGAGATGCAAACAATGGCTAATTGAAGCCCTAAATAGCTGAAATGCAATGGTGATTCATATGAAAGGCAAAACAACCCAGTTATTTTCAAGAGCCTCTCTAACTTAGCCAGAGTTAACACGAGAACAAGGAACATGTCTAGACAAACAGCAATGTGTCCAATGCCATGTCATAGCTCCCGCAAGGTGTGCCCTATCAAGAATCCCATACAACTATCATCCAATCGGTGCATTATTGATGAAGTGATGAAACTACTGGGAAACAAACGAGAGGGAGGAGCTCCCAAAGAGAAGATCCTACGAGTTGGGGAATAAGACACTGCCACTATTTGATATAGCAAGTACGGGAAATGAAAGGCAGGGAGAGCAACAGAAGCCTGCCTCGACGCGTAAAGCCTGGAAAGGGCTTTTAATGATGACTTGAAAGTAGTGTTCCATCATTTTCCAAGTTTATGGAATATGTTTCGAGTTGCACGTTGTCTACAACTTTAGCTCCACATATAACACCCTTGCTCTGAATTCAATTGTCATTGCCATGGTGAAGTGTCAAAGTTCGATTTTCACCATGAAATCCAACAGATCTATCTATATTACTTAGCTACTAACCTAAAACACTACCAGTAGTGATTGCTTCAGAAGACCACCACAAGACAAGGTTTTACAGCATACCAGCATCGTGCCTTGTTTAACCAAGGCTCATCTCACTGTAAATTCTCCTAAAACTGTAACACAAAATTATGTTCTATTTGAAATATTAAAAGAAAAAAAGTTACATAAAATTTTATTGGCTCACAGTTTTCTTACATGGACGAACCCTCTGGAGCATCCCCTCATGAAACACGCTCGATAAAATGATCAAACTCCATCATGATACTTATTCAGTAATTCAGATGCTAGAGAAGCCCTTCGAGCTGGAAATTGCCACCATCTGCCAAGTCCAAAACCTAGATGAGAATGATTCCTTTCACTGCATGTATTTCCAACATTGTCATCTAGAATAGTGTAGTTTGAGCTGCTTATGTTCCTGAAATAGCAGAAGCCACTACCGTTGTATGTGTATTCCTGTTGTGTGCTCCCCATACCACTTTGAACCAAGTTATTCTTCACAACCATAACACCCTGCCCATTCTGCAGATTTCTGAGAATGTTCGATGCAAATCCCAAACCAGCATGTTTAACATTTTTCTCATTGAATCCCAACGTAACATTTGCCACCGACAAGGAAGTGCCATTTCCTTGATCCATGTAGTCAGAGTACATGTCAAACTCGAAATTTTTTTAACGACTTGAATGCTTTAACATTAGAGGATGGCTTCCTGAAAGAAACATTATCAGTAAATTTAATCGTCTGATTCACGATCTGCAAATCACCATCCTTGCCCATCTCCATCAAGTTGCTGTAACCAAAGTGTTGATTAAAACGGGTAGTGATGTTCCCATGAGAGGACTTTACCCATCCATTTGAGGAGATGAACCTGCGTGCACTTGTCAAGAATTTTCCATTCAAACCTGTAAAATTTGATACCAAAGATAAAGCAAGAGGCTTGCTTTCATGTTTCAAAAGCTTCCCTTCTGTAATTGTGCTCCTATGGTCCAGCCAAAGATGCAAATTGGCATCTATATACCACACATTCAAAGCATTCGTGACACTAAATCCTAACTTGTGAGTCTTTCCATCCAATATATTTCCTAAGAAGGGCGTGATTTCAATATCATAAGAGGGGAGATCAAATGAACCAATGGCAGTAATGGGTCTCCACAAGAGAGGATTAATCCCACCGGTAAAAACCACAGTAAAAGGCCAAACTGCGCCAACAATCTCTCCATCAAGACTAACCACAACCTCTCTAAAAGGTCCATTTCCCGGGAAACCAGTGAGATTATTTGCAATAATATACTCATTAGGATAATTTCCATACCAAAATTCATCATTCTCATGAAAAGAAACATAAACCTCCAACACAGCCCTGTACACATTTTGAGGTATCTTGAATTCCTTCGCCTCAGAATCAGTAGAATTCTGAATTTCAAACCAAAACCCATCATTCAACGGCAAATTTCGCGAAATGGGCAAGATCAAATCAGCCTTAGAATCCCTCCCAGATGCCAAATTATTAAAACCATGATCACTATGACTCAATTTCTTTTCAGCAGGATAAAAGTAAATACTTACATTCACATGGTATATACCAGTATAAGTACTATCAACGATATTACCCATATAAACAGCAAATTCTTGAGTCTCATTCTTAACAAGCAATGAATAATACCTTGTTATATCCTTCCGAACAGTCCAAACAATCCCAGTTGCTCTAGGCTCCGCAGTGCAACTCCTAAGAAGCTCCACACCACCTAACCAAACCCCAAAAATACGATCAAATTGCCTCCCTTTGCAAGTTGCCTTCCATTCAAGGACAATCTTGGAGAAATCTTGAGATGGGCAATGAGAGGGAGGGGTATAGTTTAAAAGAACAGGAGGTTTGCCGTAAGTAGAGGCAAAGTCGCGTTGGAGAATAAGGTGCTTGCAAGGTTTGGTATTGGGGACATCTATGGGTTTGGTAACTTCAAAGAAAACAGTTGGTGGGGTGTCATTGAGGGGTTTATGGGCTGGGTGTGTTGTGGTTATGGAAGTGGGTTCTGTAAAGAGATGTGATTTGAGAAGGTTGTTGGTTTTGTGGATGTTAGCCGTGGAGGAAAGAGGGTGGAGGAGAAAGACGAAGAGGAAGGGGAGATGGAAGAGAGAAGCGGCCATTGACTGGTTGTTGTTAACTCTCTTTTTTCTTTTCTTTTCCTTGAGATGAAAAAAGAAAGAACGCTTTTTGGAGTGCTGTTTTCTTTGGAGAAACAACACTATACATAGGTTGATTGTACAAGAAATTCTGTTGTTGGAGTAAATTACAATACTCAAGATGAAAACAATGAATAGGAGTTGGAATTACGCGTGCGGTATCACAATGGTCCAGGAAATGCTGTCCGATTAAGGGATTTGCCAGCCAAGGTCAGGGGGGCCAAATTCTTCTTGCTTGGTCTTTTTGATGAAGAAGTAGAGAAATATAAAAAGAATAAGAGTGAGTTTATTTTGTACCGGTTTTTGTATTTATGGTGTAAAAATCATAGGAAGGTGTTTGGTAATTTCTAAAATTGTGTTTTATAGTGTGGGATTCTCTTAAAAAATTGAGTTTGAAACGCAGTTTTTATGAAGCAGTTTTTACATATTTTTTTAATTGAATTTCGTAAAATATTGTTTGTTTTTGCGTTTCAAAAGCGCTTTTGAAAAAATTTGATAATTTTTTTTTTTTACTTCAAATTAATTTTTTTGTATTTTTAGATCATTTTGATGCGCTTATATCAAAAATAATTTTTTTAAAATAAAAATATATTATTTTAATGCATTTCCAAGTAAAAAACACTTTAAAAAGTAACCGCAACCACACAACTACCAAACATTTTATACATGTTTTTTGCTGCACATAAATCTCAATCATAATTTTTAGCAAACACATGTTTAAATCCAACTAATCACAATTAACCATAATTTTTTAAAAATTATTTTTTAAAAATCATAACCACAAAAACTATCTCAAAAACAAACATATTATTGTGATTCGGGTGCTTTTACATTGAAAAACAAAAATATATATTAATTTAATACGTTTTTTAAGATAAAAATCATTTTTAAAAGATAATTTTAAACATACTACCAAGCTCGTCCTAATTTAAGGAAATAAAAAGAAAATCTTGCTGGCGATGGCGTAGAATCAGGAATGTTTTTAGGCTATATAGGAAGAACATCAATGATAAATTCGGTTGTGTGGGGTGAATCCCAATCTAGTAGCTTTGCATTGCTTTCTCACCATTGAAAAACAAAAGCTAAAAAAATATATTAGGAAATCAATGTGCATACACTCAAATTGAAAGTGGATTTACAAAGTAAAATTAATATTTTGCTCTCCATGGCAAAAATCATATAACTAGCTAACAGGGATAAGATCATCTATTTCATAAGATTTATTTATTTGTTATTATTATATTGAATGGGGTAAAATGATCATTTAATTTTTATTTGTATAGTACTATTAAAAGTTTAATTTGCTTAATTGTTAGGGTAAGGGTATTTTTTATTTTTATCTTTGTTATCATTACTATGATTACCAGGATACTCTTAGAATAAAAAAAAAATCTATAACTTAGTTTACGGGTCCTTTTGGTTTTTTATTATGGTTTGTATATTAATATCATATGGATAAGGACGTTTAGGTTTTTTGATGAATTAAATTTAAAAAAACAATTGTTAGTAAATACAACACATGAGAAGTGCTTGCACTCTTTAGACGATGTTTGCGACACCTCCTAGCTGCTAAAATAGCCAATTACCATCTTTTACGACGTATCATGTGGAGGCGCATCTAATTAGGAGATGCGTGTAAGATATTTCATAACGGTTAAACAATAATTAAATCTTTCTCTTACCTTTCTCTCACTTTCCCTAAAAAAAACATGCCAACTAGCCAAAATTAAATGTTGATCTCCTTTTTTTATTATTTCAATTGTGACCCTCATTATTTTGATTGTTTTTTATTTGTTTTGAATTCTCTTTTGATTTTTTTTAATTTTATCTCTTATCATTTTATATCATTTGGTATTTATATCAAATTTAATCTTTATTTTTTTAATTATTTTTTAAAATTTTATTTTTCAATTTCATCTCTTATCATTTGATATGATTTAATTTTTATGTCATATTTGACCCTTATTCTTCTAATTGATTTTTTAAATTGATTTTTTTTTAATCTCATCCTTCAATATTTGATTTGTTTAGGATTGTGCTTCGCAAATATTTTTTGGTGCGGTGATCTCGGTCTTATGACTCTAATCATAGGTATGGAATCTTAACCCAAATTTATATCAATTTTTTTTTGTCTTTTTTTCACTAATTTTATTTTTTTTCATTTCATCATTCAACATTGATTTTATTGAATATTAAGCTTATTTATTTTTTTCTTTCTATGACGAAAACCTATCCTTGTGGTCCAGGTCATTTTTCATACTAGCTCAGATTGGCTCAAGACTTTTACATTATTTTATTTTATTTTATTATTAAATTTGTTCATCATCCTTCTATTTGCTTTTTTTATGCATTGCAAAAATTTGATTTTCAGCCGTTAACATTGGATTATTAAGGATTGAGCTTTGTTATTTTTTTCAATATAGTCATTCTCGTCTCATGACTCGAGTTACAAGTATAAAATATTAGCCTAGGTTGACATCAACTTTTTTTTTTGTGATTTTCAGCATTCGACATTAATTTTATTAAAAATTGAGTTTTTTTATTTTATTTTTTATATGCTTTTTATAAAGATGTCTCAGCCTCATGATTTAAATCACAAGTTTGTTGTGTTAACTCGAATTTGATCGGAGATTTTTTTTTCATTTTTCTATTTCCTTTAGCATTAAGGTCTAAACTCAATTCGAAAAATTTTCTTTTGCTTTAAAACACGTTGGTTCCATATGTCGTTTCTGGTGAAAATGAAAAAACGATTGGGTGGATCAGGATCTACTACTTCTTCTTTTTCTTGTGCTGGCGATGGAGCTACTGGAACGTGCAAAACCAAGAAAAATCCATAAACAACTGATTTTATTTTTCATTGAATCTGTTTCTCTCCATCAAAGTTAAGTCATCGCTGCTACTATACATTAAAAATATATTGTTTGGATTTGTTTTAAAATTAACGTGTAATACGTTGAAAATAAATTTTAATTTTTTAATTCTTTTGAAAAAACAATTAAAATACAAAAAACGATTGAAATACATTAAAAATATATATTTTTGAATTTGTTTTGTTATTTTTAGCTATTTCTCGGATTTTTTAGATTTAAAAAAAATCAAAAATCATGGTCCATATGGCATAAAATACTCTATCATGATAAATAAAATATTAACTGCCCTATTTTAGAAATGCAAATTTAAGACCGCCTTATTTTGGGAAAGAACTCCACCATTGGATGAAGTGATCCTTACACGAACCCGCTAATCTTCTAAAAGAAGGCAAAATTTCTTTGAGCTATTTTGGTGATTATTTTCCATAGAAAACTTGTGCAATTTGAGAAACTATTAGGAAGATTTAGCTTGTCATACCATTTGTAGAATAGTATGATACATACAACATACATGAGGAATTTCACGAGCACCGTAAAATTTCTTCAATTATTATATTATATTAATATATCTTTTTTGCTCATTGATCTTTATACTAGATGTGATGTAATTAATATATCTAATAATGTATTTTTTTGAAGTAAAAAAACAATGTCGATGTCGGTATGGGTGAAAACAACGATGGGGTGCCAAGTGATTGAGATGTTTTGGATAGCGGGGGAACATGAAGAAACAGAGATGATATAGAAAGTTTTTTTATATATATACAATGAACGTGGATGTTCAGGCTGATTTATACGTACCTCAATTAATTTTATGAATCCTGAGTTAATGATTATGTAAATTTCCAGTAGTCCTGAGATGACTCAAACTCGTGACCATTAAAAAATAAATCTAAAATCTAATTAGCTGAGTTTCTTTTTAGGATTAATATAGAAAGACTCTAACCAGAGGAGCTAAGAGGGGAGGAAATGTATTGGCATATTGAGTCAGGCGTGCAGGGGAGGAAAAAAGGGAAATTCATAGTGCTGTTTGCTGAGGCAATATGCTTGAATGAATTTTAATAAAAATAAATTGGGTTTGTGTAAAAGAAATACATGGAAATGAAGAGAAGAGAAGGACCTAATTTGGAGACAAATCAGTGGAGAAATGAAGAGAAGCAAGGCTATAAGAAGCAGCCGGGCGTGTTTGGCATTATCTTTGAAAAGTATTTTAAAAATAAATTAATTTTTTTAAAAATTAATATATTTTTAATGTTTTTAAATATTTTGATATCAAAAATAATTTTTACATAATAATAAAAAAAATATTTTAATATATTTTAAAATAAAAAATATTTTATAAAACAACAACAACTACACTTTCAAGCTTCAAAATACTAGGCAGTCACTAGAATTTGAAAATGTCCCATTCTTTACCGTCAATTTTTCCTTTTCAAAGGGGTTTTGAGGGTGTGTTTTAAGCAGTGAAAAATGGAGTAAGTGAATTAAGAATTTGTCATCTTAAGGATCTCGCCTATAGTTGAAGAGGTGTGCCTACACCCTCCGGACACGTCTTTTGAAAAGGAAAGGGGAAAGCCATTGATGTTTGGGCAGAGCTGACGTACTCCTAGAGATATATAGTTTCGCTGTTAGAGCGAAGACACATTGATAAAATGATTTTTTTTTTAATAATGTAAATATAATTTTTTATTTATGTACATTCCAAGCTATTTAGAATAATTAATTATATTTTATATTAAATTAATTTTAATATAATCATATAACTAATTTAGATATTTTTTATATAATATAAGCATGATGTTACTAATAAAAAACAAAGGAAAAAAATATTGGCCAATAAATACATGTTTTTTCATTTACTTTTAGCTTCTCTACATAGAAATGTAGAAATAACATTTCAAAATAAGAATAGTTATTTTAGCTATTCATATAATTTACCCGTTGGAATGGTTAAAACTAAAATTAAAAGGTAAAAGTATAGTTTTTTCCATTTTGGCTCTTCTTTTACCTCTTTGCGTTGGAGATGCTCTTAGAGTTGAATTCCTTGTCAGCTGTGTCTCAAATGACATGTTTGCTTGAGTTAATACTCAGCTTACGTCATGTTATATTAGGGGTGTTTGGAATTGTAGTAGTGGTTATTTTTTAAAATATTTTTTGCTTGTAAATGCATCAAAATAATATATTTTTTTATTTTTTAAAAGTTATTTTTGACATCAACACATCAAAACGATATGAAAATACTAAAAAAAAATTATTTTGGTAAAGAAAAAAATAAAATAAATATTTTTTTCAAAAGCGTTTTTGAAATGCAAAAACAAACGGGGTCTAAGTAAAATATAACACAACTGTATTTACGTACATGAAACTGACATTATAAGTTGAGAATGTTATTATCCTCTAGAGTTTAAGAAGAAAGAACAAAAAAAAAGAGTCTTTGTAGTGAAAGATGACCAATTATGTAAATCCCTTCCAATTGTACAATCACATTAAGAAGATTGAGTCCATTTCATTCTTTTTTTGATCAAAGAGTCCATCTCATTCTTAGAAGGTTATGTGGTTCTTGTCTTAGAGAGATATCGTGTCAATCTTATCCTTGAAGAAATGTGCAATCGCACTAGGGAGACTTTGATTTCTTCCAAAGTAAATTATGCAATAGTATTAGAAAGACCGATTCCATCCCATCTCTGGAATTTTATGGGGTTGTTGCCCTAGATATCACTTGGAGAAAAACAAACATCGTTACTTTAAATAATTTAATTCATATATAAGAAACTTACATTCTTATTCTTTGATCATGGTACATTTTTATTACTCTTTGAGGTATAATCAATTTGACGATATTTCTATGAATATCATGGTCTCAATTCTAAGTAAGGAAATAATAAAGTTTCTCCAGTAAATGTCTTCTGGGTGGTTGCCAAATATACTTCACATGTTTTACGGTTTGGACCAACATTTCACTTGTACTTGTTGAAAACTTTGTAAAATTTCGAGGCTTTAACTGCATTCATGAAATTGGCAAATGTATAACTCAAATTTGCTCTTCTTATTAGCCCATGGACAAGTAAAAGAAATCATACTCCGGTTTAGAGTGATTAAATTATTACATAGCCTTTCCTACTCCTTATATACCAATAACTGTAAAAAGGTCCGTGATATGTCCCATTCTAGGAGTGTTTTGAATCTTTTGATTATTTGCCTTTGACAGTGATTATAGATGTCAATAAACCAGTTCTAAAAGAACAATCGATAACTTTTTGATCAATTTTTCACAAACAGAGCTATTAATGAGATCCTAATAAATCAAAGTAGCTTAAGAGCAAAACTTATATGTTAGATAATTAGTCAATCTCTTGATTTTAGCAATTCGATTTCTTCTCCTTGACCAAGCTGGCTGGTAACCGGTACTTGACGCTTGGTAAGTAACAGTGGTTGGTGGCAGATAATTGGTACCCATAATAGGTTCTCCTTGGTAGATTCGGGAACTCTCCGATGCTTAAATAAATATTTTTTTCAGAGAAAAAACAATGATATTTTAGAGAGGTAGACTCTGAAAATAAATATGCCCAAAATATTAAGATTGAAAAAAGATTATCAACCTGCTCTTTTTAAGAATCCAATGGGTCTTTGTAGCCTATGATTCTTACATTTTGATGGAGCGAAAGACTAAAAAGTCATTTTTTTATTAACATTAAAACATCTCTTATGTGTTAAAGAGAAAAAATATCTCTAACTCATCAGAAGAAAAATATCTCTGACTCATTAAAAAGAAAACATTTCCGACTCATCAGAATCTCGTGGTTTAATATGTAACCTGATAATATTGCTAGAGCCACATGCATTTAAGTTTAATATTTAACTAAATTTAAGGGTGATGAGTTTAATAGCTCGTCATAACCTATTTGGGTTAAATACTTAACTAAATCTATAATAATATTAGGTATGGTTATTTGGAAGGTTTATATATATTTGAGCTCAGTTCTTAGATGAGCCAAAATCTTCGGAGTTATCACCCATTCTTTTGTTTCTTGTTTTAAACATTGATTCTAGACAAACAGAAATAAAATATATATAAAACACGCTGATGTATCATCCGGCAATTTATAATTGTTATACTCGTAATGACTCATTTAGGATGAGAAGTAAAGCCAAATTCTACAGATGCTATATAAAGATTTGATTTCAATGAAATTGTCGTTACTCTTGGTAATTCTAATAGCTTTCCTCGATCTAATCGCTTTCCTCGATCAATACTTTCATAGATCTCTCTCCATTCCCTCCCTGATCCTTAACCCCGCTAAACTGGACTCTCTGCTCTAGACCCTGACCGATTTCCCGCCGATTGCCGTGAGGCCAGAAAGTTTGAGGAGAGAATTCTCAGGCCTCTGTGTTCTTATCATGCCAAATGAGAGACTTTGACCGCGCCTCCATCTTAAAAAAAAGAGAGAAGAAAACCCACCAAAATTTATGGTTTCTTTTATCAAGTGGTGGTGTTATGGGAATTTCGAATACTTTGGTATGAACAAATCTATGACATTTGCGGCTTGTCTTTCTCAATATTCTCGTAGGAGAAAAGGAATTATGTTTCTTCTATACAATATCCAATGATCATACCTGTTATCGAATTACAATTGACTCGGCAAAATTTGGTCTGGTTTTTAGAGTCGGAGTCGTTTTTATTTTTTTTAAATTTAATTACTGTATTTGTTTTTTTTTTTTGGGATCTGCGAGAAAGAAGAAAAGAGATAAAGTTAAAAGAGAGTTGTTTTAATTTAATAGGAGCTGCTGAAATAAATTAATGACATAAATGTAATTTACAGGATGGTGATCACAATAAAAATTATATAAATTGCTATCTTACTTGTCTGGAAACCAATGCAGGACTCAACAAGCTTCCATTAACCCTCAGTGCTTGCTCTAATCTCTCCCTCTTCTGCTGACTCCAACATGCCACACGCCAAGCATTCCTGCAGAAGATGGAACACCCCCAAATCTACCTGATAAATTTCTCCCCCAAAATCACAACTCGATTTTCTTTCGGAGAAGAGGCAAATTTTCTTCTTCTTCACAACCAAAACTTTGCCACTGCCGAAGCGATCAATCTTTGCCACCATGAATCCTTACGAGAGACCCTTGACCCCACATGAGCAGACACTGAGAGATGAGGTTATCTATCTTCACTCTCTCTGGCACCAAGGCCCTCCTGCCCTAAACCCTAACCCTTACGTTTACCCACCCAACCATGTAAATTATTCGTCAAGAAATCTCCATGTATCGAACCCTACATCCTTCAAAAAGACCAACAGACACAAAACCACATACCAAAAGGCCAAGGACAGCAATGTCCCCCCACCAGGGCCAGTACCCGACCCACAACCCGACCCTGGTCCAGAATGGCCTGTCAACCCGCCACAGCCATCTCCTCCTCAATCGGGTTCTGCGTGGCCAGAATTCAAGTCCAACCTGAGCACCTCAGCCCGACCTGTTTCTGAGGTTGACCTGGGCAAGGTTGCTGCAATGCACATGCAGCAAAAGGTTGTAAAGTGTTGCAATCAGTTTTTCGTTAAAAGGTTTGATTTAGATGGCA
The DNA here is from genome assembly GCA_019202695.1 of Populus x sibirica. Taxonomy (NCBI): domain Eukaryota; kingdom Viridiplantae; phylum Streptophyta; class Magnoliopsida; order Malpighiales; family Salicaceae; genus Populus; species Populus x sibirica. Next base: position 709,159 of record JAGMVL010000129.1, read on the forward strand.
ACGAAGATAACGGATTGGACGAGTTTGATGGGGATGAACAATGTTATTATCATGATAATGATGTTGAAGAGAGTGAAGAATTTAAGTTCCTTTCGAGTTTGTTTGTGGAAAATCAAGAAATTAGAGATTTTTATGAGAAGAACAATGAAAATGGGGATTTTTACTGCTTGATTTGTGGAGGGATAGGAGAGAAAGTAGGGAAAGTATATAGGGGTTGTACAGGCCTTGTTCAGCATGCAAGAACGATTTCGAAAACAAAAAGAAAAAGGGCTCATAGGGCTTTTAGTCACCTTATTTGCAAGGTTCTTGGTTGGGATATTGGTAGGCTTCCTATGATTGTGTTGAAAGGTGAACCTCTCAGTCGCACATTTGCAAATTCAGGCAGAACTGAGGTATATAAACAGAAATTGTGTGCTTGTGTGACTCTGTTTGTGTGAATAACATATGTTTTATATTGACTTCAGTGGTGTTTGAGCTTTCTCAAAAGTGTTGTAATCTGGATGGAATGTAATTGTTGCTGTGAAGAATAATATTGGTGCTGCTATTTGCAGAAATATTAATGAGCCATTCGAGTATTAGGTTTCTGATCGATGTGAATGCAGGTGAAATGGTTGTTTGCAAAATTAATTATGCCTGTTTTTATGCGCTATTTGTTTTGTAGAGTCTTATGGAATTTTCTGGAATGTAAGGGTTTTACATGAGGATATTGCTGTTATTTAATTGCTGTGTTTGAAGCAAGGTAATGGTAACAAATTGATTGATTCTGATATTGGACTTTCCAGTATGATAGCAAGTAAAGAGGAAGTGTAGATTATTAACTGAGATGATCTTGTTTAAATGGAGATGAAAAATGCTACTAGGAATGCGCTTTACCTTTTGTGTGTTCTTTCATGTGATCATGGCTTTAGATCATGTTTATAACAAACTAGATTTTCTCAAAATATTAACTATGTTAATTTGATATGAAAATGATGAAGCTAGGATTATGTTTTTGAATTAAATGGAAACTATACATAAAGATAATCACAGTGCCCGTTAAAAAAACAGCTTATTTGCATCAATTAATTGCATGTCATGGATGTTATGCTTTTGAGTTGTGTGCCTGAGAAATCATAGCCATGGCAAAGAACATCTCTAGGGTACAAGAGCAAATTGTTCTTCGGATGCTTTCCGTAAGTTACAACTTTGCCTCATATTATTAAGACAATGCTTAAGTAGCATTCCCTTTAGTTTCTCAAAGAACCTTTTGTATAGTGATTTTTCCCCAGCATGGATAAACAAGTGGGATTATGATTTCTTCTATGCAAAGACCTCCCATTGCAATTATGCATATCATTTTAGGTGGTTTGTTTTGTGGGGTGTTGAGGATTAGATGTTTTAGCTTTTATATATGGCATCTATTTCTTGTCTGATTTTTAGCTTTGCAGAATTTTTCAGATGAAGGTGATGGTAAAAAAGTACATGAAGATCTTAGTAATGATGTGCCAAACATTGAAGCATATAAAGATGGAGCCACGGAGTGCCTGGTAAGATGGCTGTTCTGCTACTTTGATGTGTAACTACAATATATTTTTTCAGCTTTTTTAGTATGATACCTCATGTTGCTGTGATTCCTTATTTTTCCAAACACTATCCTGTTACTTTATATTGAGTTGCCAAGAGTAATGTTTTTCATACTAGTTCTCTAACATGAACAGATAACTACATGGCTTTTAAAGCAAACTATAGAAGATTTTATTGAGAGAATTTACTGCACAATTAATCCCACCGCATCATTGGGCACCTAGCCATTTAAGCTGGAAAAAGGTCACGGGAATCTCCCTTAAAAGAAAGAACCAACTTCTTTGTTCTGTAAAATCCATCATTTTGCTGTATTGGCAAAACCTCAAATGCCATTGTTTTTATCATATACCTGCAAGGGCATCTAATGCTTCCTGATAGTCTGCAAGGAGTTTCACTGTATGCCAAGTGTTGGGGAAACATGTATACAACTTGAGAAAGACCATAAAGTGGTTTTCTGCCAATCTCTGAGTTCATTGGCTTATTTCCAAATAAAATGTTTTCTAAAACAGATTTACTAATTGTGTAGCTTTTGAGATATGGTCAATCCATGAATGAGCAGGCTTAATGGGTATTATCTGTGCTAGCTATTGATTTACTCCATTGCTAAAGAAAACGCCATACAGGGATGTGAGCCACCACTGGTCTCTGATGTCCAATGGCTTTCCCAAAAGTATGTTGATGAATCTCCATCAACAACTGTAGGGTGGCCCACCTTGAAGACCTGTCGCTCTTCAGAAGCTTCTGCTGAAGAGCTAGAGAGGTTTGCCATGGTGCAGTTGCAGCAGAAAGTTTTGGATGAATGCCAAAATTTCTTAGCAAACCCATCTGGTTCGATTTGTGATGAAGGTGAGGAAGATGGGGATCCAGATGATTGGATGGATGAAGATGGGTCTGATGAATGTGAAGAATTTAAGTTCTTTTTGAGATTGTTCACAGATAGTAATGAACTGAGGAATTATTATGAGAATCATTATGAAGGAGGGGAATTTTGTTGTTTGGTTTGTTGTGCTTTAAAGAAGAAGGGTTGGAAGAAGTTCAAGGGGTGTCTTGGACTCCTTCAGCATACAACTGCAATATCAAAGACAAGGAAGAAGAAGGCGCATAGGGCGTATGCACAGGTTATCTGTAAGGTTCTTGGTTGGGATGTTGATCAGCTTCCGAGAATTGTATTAAAAGGAGAACCTTTAGGGCACTCTATGGCAAAGTCAGGCATCTTGCAGGTATCTTTTGTCTGTGATGATGAAGGCTCGTTTCTTCTCCTGGCTGTTGTTTAAGTGGTTTGGGGGATAGGCAGGTGTCTTGGGTTTGATTTATAAACAAGATGAAAATGTCATGCTTTATGTCTATTATATTTGTTGGTTGTTATTCTTGAATTTACAAATACAAATGATCCTTGAGTCATATATTGCAGGGTGAACCAGAGATAAATGCTGGTTGTGGTGATGAGGACTCAAGTTTTCTTCAGACTGAAACTGTTCATGGTAATGTTAGTGTATCAGCTTCAAGAGAGTATTCTGGTATTCATCAGAAAAATTGTGTGCAGGTGAGTTGCAAGGTTAGCAAACTGTGAAACTTGTGAAGTTTCCATCTTTATATTTGATTATTTCAAAACGGGAGCAATTACTTAATTGCAGAACACATCAAATGAAGGAATTGTTAATGAACATGGCAATGATCTGGAAAAGGAAAGCATCAAAGCTGATAAATTGAGTTTGGTGGGTTCTAAGGTGAGATGACTGTTCTTTGTGGTCCTTTATGTGATGTTTTCTACTGATGGTTTGCATATGATTTTTTGTTTTCCTGTCACTAAAATATCACTGCACTATAAGTGAAGGATTTAAGGATTTTGCGCGTAGTATTGAGGAAAGGTAGAGAGGTTAAAGTAAATCATAACAAAGGTGGCAATCTAAGCAGGTGATGTGGTTGCTTTATTTAATGGTCACCTGAATGGAGTGTTTTTTCATGAGGTATTGTTAATGGAGAGCATAAAAACAGACTATGAAATTCTTTCCCCAAACTCAACACAACCCGCCATCGATTGTAATGGAGAGCATAAAAACAGACTATGAAATTCTCTCCCCAAACTCAACATCGATTCTTCATCTGTATCCTCCATCTCATAATCATCACTGCATGCCCTGGATGCTTTAATTATTAATGGCAAATATATCTGTAATGTGTGTGTGTGTGTTTCAAAGTAGAAGTTAACTCTTAAATGCATTGATTTCACTACCATTTCAGGCTGCTATGTTTCTTTATTATCAGTATAACACATTTATTGCAGGCAAGCTTGAAGGAAAGGGGTGGGAACTATAAAAAGCAAAACATAGCTTTCTGGGTAAACAATCGTTGTTGGCCTGAAACCAAACAGTCTCAATCAATGAGGAAAGCGAATCCATTAGAAGAGGGATGTGAAGGTGAAGATCGCTGAAGAAAGTGTTTGACGGTGGGATGATAATCTATTCATTTAAACCAGTCCCAGATGGCTCACATTCTCGCTTAGTTCAGCATCCTCCACTGGGTTCAATCATGGTTTTACTAATTTCCATCTGTAATGCCTTTCTGGAGGATCCAGTTCCAAATTAAATACAAGATTTTTGTGCGAGATCCTACTTTCTGCTCGAACATAATACAGATGGAAGAGATGAAGTAGGTGTACTAGACTTTTAGTGGTTCTTGTATGAGCAGCCAGGAAGAATTATCTTTAGATAGAGCTTTCATGGTTTTCTGTTCAGAAAGTACTGATGTCAAAGAATCAACTCTCCTCACTACCCAAAAAGAAAATATTAAATAAATAAATTGGTATTTTCTTCTCGAAAAGCAAATATGAAATAACAAATTGAAGGGGAGAATTTGCACCATTATTCCAATTGCTACTTGTTATTGGAATTGGCAATTGGGATTCAAACATGAAAATGCTCTCCTTGCTGGCTCTAAGAGTAGGCAGTCTTGTGTTTTCTGGCTTGAAAAATTAATAATTTAATATTTTTTTAGTTGTTTTTATATGGTTTTAATATTCTATGTTAAAAATTAAAAAAAAAATATTCAAATTAAAAATAACTTTTAAAAATCCCTAAAGTTCCAAAGGTTCCAACGAGCCCATCGGTTAAAAAGAAAAGCACGGCTCAAGCCCATGGGTTAGTGTGAGTGGGGCCCAATCAGCCTTTCTTGCCACGTAATTCGATTGTTCCTGGTGGGTTGCCCTTCCTCCCCTCTATATAAATAAATATAAATGGAAGTAAAACCAGTGAGTGTCATCGAAAACCAGATATCCATTACTCCCACAGCATAATAATAATAATAATAATACTAAAAATAATAAATAAAAGAAGATATTATCGTTGATACTAAAAGGAGGAAAGAAAAAATGTCAGGACCAATCTCACAGGACTGGGAGCCGGTAGTGATCCGTAAGAAAGCTCCCAACGCCGCCGCCAAGAAGGATGAGAAGGCCGTCAACGCCGCCCGCCGCGCTGGTGCTGAGATCGAAACCGTCAAAAAATGTATCCATCCCTCTTTTATATTCTCCCCTCCGTGTTGTTTAGATGCTTAATTTAACTCAATCAGTCGATCCAAACAATCTTTTTTTTTCTTTTTATCTTTTCTGTTATTGATGATGATGATAGTAAAGTTAGGGTTTGTTTCTTTATACAAAAAAATTAAAGGACATTTAATATTTGTTTCGGATCTATCTATGTTCTTATTATTTTGGAATCTATTGTGACACCAAGCAACTGTAGATTTTTTTTTAGGAATTAGGGTTTCTTTGATAGTTTTATACCTTATTATTATTATTATTATTATTATTATTATTATAAATAAGCAAATTAATATATCTTCGTTGTTCCTAATCGAAGACATTCAAAAAACCCTAATCTTATGTTCCAATTCCAAATACACTCTTGCACTTGGGTGCATGGTACTGGAAAGAAAGAAGATAAAGTGAAACATGGCAGCTAGAGATGATAATGAACTGCGATGATGTTTATTTTTTGTCAACTTAAAATGATTCTATTGTAACGAACTGCAGCAACTGCTGGTACAAACAAGGCCGCTTCTAGCAGCACTTCTTTGAACACAAGGAAGCTCGATGACGAAACAGAGAACCTTACTCGTGAGTATAATAATCCTTTCCTTTTCTGAATTCATGTTTGAAAAAATGAATTCATTCTTGTAAAACATTCCCTGCATCTCTGATGTCGGATTTACTATTGAATTCTACATTCCAGTGTCAAATTTGCAAACATGATCTTTCAACTCTGTTTTATATATATATATATGATCCAAAAGGGAAAGGAGGGGAAGGGGGATGTTAGTTATTACATCATTGTTACCATTGTTTTATTTGAGTCTTCATGGTTTCTGTGCTTTTCTTGCTGTTTACAAGTAATGTTAACTGATTTTGCAGTTTCCAATTAGAAGTGATATGCTGATTAATGAGTTTTGAGGATCTTGAGGTTTATTTGTTGATGAGACTTTCTGTTTTAATTTTCAATCAACTTTGCTTGGGTTTAAAATATAGTAGTAGTTAATCTCATCTAGATAAGCCTTTCCTTTTTGACATATAGCTGAAGAGAGTTACTAAAAGAATGTGTATATCTCTGTTGCCTCTTTCTTGTCATCATTTTAGAATTTGACTCTTCATAATGAAAACCCCGAATTTCAGAATTTTTTAGTCATCTTGGGAATCAAAATACAAAAAACAAAACAAGTGATGAAATTAATATCTTATTTATGATTCTATGTGCCAAATAAGCTTCACAAATAAATTCCAGATGCGACTCGCCCACTTGAATTTCATGTGCTCATTTCTTTGATCATCTTCATGTGCAATGTTGTATGAAATGATGACCATGTTTCTCTAAATAAGCCCCACATGCTTTAGTATTGGGTGTTTTGGCATATTTCTATACCACTTTACATGGTTTTACTTCTTTCCCAAGTTGCTTTATTTTTTGGTTAGATGTTGTGTGATGCTTTCCATTGGAAGAAAAACTTTCTAAAACATTCTGGTCTCCCACAGATGACCGAGTGCCAACTGAACTGAAGAAAGCAATTATGCAGGCTAGAATGGACAAGAAACTTACCCAGGCTCAACTTGCACAGGTCCCTCTCTCTCACTCTCTCACATCCAAACTTACTTTAAATTTTAGTTCAGGGCTCGCCTTAAATTTTTTTTCCCTCTTGCAGGTGATCAATGAGAAGCCCCAGATAATTCAGGAGTATGAATCTGGAAAAGCCATTCCTAATCAGCAGATTATAGGAAAACTGGAGAGGGCTCTTGGTGTGAAGCTACGGGGAAAGAAGTAGGATTTGAAACACAGCAAGGAGCTATAAAGTTGTTCTCTGCTGTCTCTAGTCTTGGAATCGGTGGTGTACATGAACCCTTTCAACCTTTGTTATGGCTCGCTTGTAAGAAACAGTTTATTTGACTGGTGTGATGACTTTGAATTTGGATTTGGATTTGCCCTCTCTGTCTTGGTTCCTCGTGTATTTTTTTGTGCACGAAAGTTTTGGGTTGGTTCAGATTTGCAAGAATTCACTCTCGAAAATGAGCTCGCATTGACAGTTTTCCAACAAAGAAGGCTTTTACGACATTTTTTTACATAAAAAATAAAAAAATATCAATTGTAGAAACTGTTATTAACAATAACTAAATATAATTTTGGAAAAGTCAAGAATTGATCTCATGACTTTGTTTATTAAAATTAATTTGAGTAGAAAGAAATAGGCATATACTTGATTGAGTAAATGTACTTATAAAATAATACATAAATTAGAATAATTCTTTTAAAAAATAAATACAAAAAAATAATTAAAAAACAACTAATATTAAAAAAAAATTATAAAATTTTTAATTTAAATAGAAACTAAAAAGTTACTTTAAAAAAATACAAATGTTTTTTTTTAAGGTAAAAAATAGAAAAATAAAAAAAGAAGAAGTCAGGAGCCATGGTCTGCCTCATCTAGGAACCACTTGGTCTGCCTCGTCCAGGAAAGGCTCGTGTGAGGACCATAATTCTTTTTAATGTAATTATCGTTTGGCCCATTATTTTTTGGAAAACAAAATAATTAGAGGAATTGTGGTTCAATATTCCTTAGATTTCGGTGATGGATAGAAAAACATATTTTTTTGTTCTTTTACTTATAATGTCTAGAAAATATCCTAAATACCTTAACAAATCTATAAATAGCTTTAAGAAAACAAAATTATCCCGAAAACCAAAAAACTTCCCGAGCCTAGATCTAGATTTTTAGACAATTTCAAGACACAAAAACATCTAAGTAAAACTCTCTTTGCCAAATGAAACCCTTTGACATAATGTTCGATCATTTTAGTAGCAGAAATTGATGTCAACATTTTTTTTTTTTCTTGTTAGAATTCAGCGACCTTTTTTTTTCCTTTCTCAAACTAAAAGCTAAAAAATAAAAAAAATAAAATTTATACCAAAACTGAATTGAAAAAACATTGAGGGGCTAAATATGTATGATTTGTAAAGTTTAAGGACTAAATTAAATTTTTTGTATGAATTTTGAACCATTACTCATTTGTGGTGACTTTTCTACTTTGGTTTCATGTCTTTCAATTATATCTTTAGTCAATAAATTTGATCAAATTATTCTTTAATTTGGTCCAAAAAAATATAATAGGACAAAAAACATTTGAGGATCAAATATAAATAAATAAATAAATTAAATAGTAAGTTCATAGTAAAATGTGTAGAAGAGAATAGTGTATCTATACACAATGTTTTAGTGACACCTTTTAAATTTACTACTGATAATAATTATTTTATTTAATTTCTTGGCTGTTCTTTTTCAATAGAAAATCGAAAGCCATGTTTATTTTAAAAAAATAAATCAAAAGTTCATCTTTGAAAAACTGTGAAGAACTTCTAATCTTTTTTTCCAAATCTAGTATAAAAATCTATTGTGATAATAACATAGTTTTGGATGGAAAAATATTGCATTTGAATATGAAGTTTTAATTATTATTTTAATTTAACTTTTTTAACTCAATCCTGGGAGATTTTCTTTAATCCGTCTATTGGTTAATTTATTCAAAGTCATTTTGAATTTTAGGTTAAATTGAATTTAGTTTTTTAAGTTAGTTTTTTTAGGTTAGAAAAAAATCAAGGGTGTCAATTCTATTTTAATTGGTGTTATTGGAACGATAAATCTGTATTCCAGAGTATTTAGTGTTCTCTAAGGTCATGTATACCCAAAGCGCGCGTATATATAAAATTCAAGATATTAATTTAATATGTTTAGAAAATGAAAAATGCCATTACATTCCATAGAAGTTTCTTCTAAAACCAATAGCCCTAATCATCAAAGAAACCAGTGGTGGGGCAGCCACATTACGGCTAAAATACCATCATTGATCACCCTTACCAGCCACATTTCATTTTTTAAAGGTATATTGAACACTTTCCCTTAATTAATTTCATGTAATTTATATTTAATTTATATTGATTTTATTTTATTGAATGTTAGGGTTTTGAATTAGGAATTACTATAATTGATTTATGTTTAATTAGTAGTAATTATGTTATTTAGTGAATTAACAAAATTATGGAGAATAAATGTTAGTGTTGATTTAATTAAATTATGGATTAGGTTAATTAGATATATTTTTAGTTGATAGTTAGGTTATTTTGTTAAATAATCAATTATTTTAGGTTGTTGTTGATTATGAATTAATAAAATTATGTGTTTGCAATGTTAGTGTTGATTTAGGTTAAATTATGAATTAGGTTAATTAGATATATTTTTAGTTGATAATTGATGCAGCTTGATTAACCCTAAGATATTAATAAATTAGAATTGTGTTTTGTTGTGTTATTTGACAGAATACTTGATAATTTAAGAATATTATGCTTCAATGGTAGTATCTCCGACAATGGTATCATTTATAATGGAGAAAGTCATGAATTTCTAATTATAACATCAAACATGTTCCTTAACAAATTATCGAAAATGTTATGTGATCGATTTGGTTGAAATATGTTTGAAATAGAAGTTGAAATTACTTGTAGGATGTTGCAAACCGGAGCTAGTCAAACTCATTATGTCGTCGTACCAATTTGTAGTGACAAAAGTGTGAATTCAATGTTTGGGTTTGTAAGGATCAATGAGATTAATATGCCCGAACTCAACTTAAATAGTAGACATAGACGAAGAAATTCTTCCAGTATAGAGTTGACTCGGTTTTCAATAAACTTTCAGAGAACCACACATGCATCACAAACAGTTGGTCTATCTAAGTTAGGTGATAATGCTAGTTGACAAGTTTTGGTGCAGGAAATTGTAATACGAAACCTCAATTAGGCATGACATCTGCTCTATATTGCTGGAAAATTGGTTATTTGTGATTTTGTGAATTGTTTTTTTTAGGGGGGTTGATGACAAAATAACCTATCACAGGATGTCTATGTTAAAAGAGTTATATATACCATCTACAACATGTGAGTTGCAGATGGCATCTACGACTCGCATGTTGCAGATACCAATTGCGACACTCTCAATTGTACTAGTTCCCTAAATTATTTTTACCCTTGTGTTATTTTACAAATATTTTTCTTAAATGTACTAACTTACCAAAACACTCGAACACAAATGTGAAATTTCTCTGGCTTTGTCCCCCAACATAATGATGGTAATGATGGTAGTTTGCATCGTTATAAAATGGAATATATTTTATTGATAAATAGCAATAAAAGTTATTATTCAGAATGGAATGAACGAAGTAAACTTAAAATATATCTCGTCTTGAATTTGGTCGAAAAATCTAAAATGACTTAAGATCTTGAGTAAGATGAAATTTATCCTATTTTGTTTTATTTTTTAAAATAGTATAAGTATATTGACCATTCGGAGTAAAATGAAACGGAATTGATAACTATGATACAAGTACCTTTAATTATTTTTTAATTAGAAAAAAGTCTTTTTGTTATTTTGAATCTTAGAAGACTATAGAAACACAAAACTTGTTATGAAAGCATGTGATATGAAAAAAAAAAAATAGTTAATGCACGAAAGATAGTTTGCGATATTCCAACAAAAAGATTGAAGTTATTAAGTTCATTTTGATTCAAAACTTTGGATAAATTATGCTATAATTGGGGTAAAGACATTCTTAATCTCACGGGGATAAAGAATTACAATATATATTAAAATACCTAGGTAAAATGCTATAGAAATCCACATTAACCCTTTTTTAAAAAACATTTCCTCAAATTTTTTATTCAATTACAGCCTTTTATGCTTAAATTAATAATTAGTTTATTAAAATTTATTAAGAAAAGAGAAAATTAAAAAAAAGGACTAAAGTGTAAAATAAAGAGAAATCATATGATAAATCTCAAATTCTTAATGTCAATTGGTTCCATTCAACAATGAGAGTTCAATAAATAAATTTTATGATACTCAGGGAATAACTAGTGATATCTTATTAGCCCACCTTCAAGAAAGAAACAAATACAAAAAGAAAAGAAAAAATAAAACTCATGAACCATAAAAACTGATAAAAATATCCCCACCTAGTATTTATCTTTCCTACTTATATTTATCGTTTTTTTTTAATGTGAGCACAAGAAGTAAATAATCAGATGTCACTATTTATTTTTTAATTACTATAAAATCTTTTGTTTGATAGTAACGGTTTTGAACCTTCACCTTACTTGATAAAGTAGATACGGATTGAGAAATTTTTTTTTTGTTGGTTGTAATAATTTTTTATTATTTATATTTAATCTTTAGGCCATGTTTATAATAAAATCATAATTTAGATAATCATTAAACATTAAATATAAGTGATTAAACTTATAAGAATAGGTATGAGAAAAATTAATGAAACAAATATAGTTATAATTGTTGATAGGGAAGATCAACAAAGTACAAAAACCACAATCGATCTACAAACTCAATGAACATCATCTTAACCTTTAAGGAGTACATTTTTAAATATAAAAAGGCATACCTCTGAGGAACTAACAAAAAAATGGTGGTACGAAACTCAATTTATTTGATTGAAAAACTATGATTTAAAATTCTGAGTTGTTACAACCTTGGAGAAGATATAATTATACGAATGAACAATGAAAACTTTAATACTTAATCTCTAAGTTTAAACTAAATAGATTTATTTTTTAAAATACAGAATTGACATTATGATTTCCTTTAACTTAGAATAAGTAAAATATAATCTTTTGTAATTCTGGAATAATTACTTAATTTCTATTTAGAAATAATTGGTTGATGAATGTTATAATTGATATAAAATGAATTTTAATTAGTTAAATAGAAATTATAAAGGATCTCTAGATTGAAGAGGTAAACTTTCTCAAATTAGAAGCCATTAAGCTTGGATTAAGAAATTTCCTTCACAATGATTCCAAACTAAATAAAATAACTTTAGAAAATAATTTATAATTGGTTGATAATTTATTAAGAGTAAACTTTTGAAGTAATAAGAAATGTATTGTATATAGAATTTTACACTAATGGTAAGAATAATGAAAGGAAGAAGAATATTACTTTTAGAATGTAAGAATTAAATTAGAAAACTAAATGATATAAAATCATCTGGAGAAAGGGCTTGAACATTTCTGTAAAATTTGAGTTGTCATGAAATGTACTAACTTTTTAAAAGATTAAATTTGATATAATCAACATATAACAAGATATTTTTGAATTTTTCATAACTTCTAGATGATAATTTCTGCTCAAAACATAAAAAATACACTTTTTTGGAAATCAAGCTAAATTTCTATTTTCTATGAAACAAACAGGGTCTAAGACAGTCTTGTGTTTCCTTTCTGAAGAATGATTTGGTATGCTGTTGAAGATTACCTTATGGATGCACACAATAGCTCTCAAGTGCTTTAGTGAAGAAAGCAGAGACCAAAGATTGGAAAAAAGAAATTGCTGGGAATGGAAAATTTTGAAACTCCTGTCATGAATGCATAACATTTACATCATTGGCTTCTTCCAGCTAAACGGCATTTGTAGAAATGATTTGAACAGGACTGATAACAAAACATGCAGAGGAATCCATAATTTCAACATCATAATAATAGCATATAAATTACTCACATGCCAGTTTCGTGCCAAAGCTAGTAAGGCATATGGCAAATGCTTGAAAAGCTGAGAGTGGCAGCCTATAATCCATGGTGAAAGTATCGTCGCCTACCTTCCCAAACTGGAGGAGGACAGTATCCTCATCTCCTCTCCCTCCTGGCTGGCTTTGGTCCATAGTTGCAACTAGTTGAAAGTTCTTCACTGATGCTACCGTTACCCGACCATGGAAATTCAAGCACCAACATTGCAAATGCTCATGCCACCTTGGGGCTTTGTTCCGCAAAACTGTACAACCAGAAGAAGCAGACTCCAGTCCATTCATCTTTGAATTGTCAAGATTTTTGTCATTGATTGTTTCTTGCAGCACTGGGCACTTGAGTGAGCAAACCATCCTCCTTGGACCTCTAGATTTCAAGAGATTAAATTTATAAGAGACCTGCCCAACCTCAAAATTGCCTGCTGGAACTTGAGGGCTTATTTGCTTGCTTGCAAATCGCCGGCTAGCTCTGCTACTTGAGGGCTTTGCACCACTGTGTGGTGGCTGGCTGTCAAAGATTGTGAAGTTGGTACCGAGAAAGTCCGAACTGCAATATTTAAAGTTGAAAATGGAATTATTTTCATATGACTTGTTACATTATCACTAATTATCCCAAAGCCCCCATCTTTTTATATTATTTTTGTAAGACTCTAAACTAGGTATTGTTCCAAATCAGATCCACATTACTTCTTCAATGAAATGCCATGTATTATGAATCAAAAGATAAATGATCTCAACAATTTGAGGAAAAAAAACCTGAAAACTAGATTGTCCCAGCACTGTAATTTATGTGAGCGCAAAGCATGACTATGAGAATAAACAATACCATACTTAAAACGAGTAAAAGTAAAATGCGATGTAGATTCTTAGCAACCGTGAGTAAATGGTTCCTAAACACCCAGGCACAAATTGCTGGGAAGTGGTAGCTATATCCAGGAAGTGCATTATTTTGAAAACAACAAACCAGAACTTGTTTTGATACAAAAATACCTTACCTTAACTTTCCAACATAAGCATTACTTCCTTGGGATAATTCATCAGCATCGAGTGAGATGATATACTCTGTGTGAGCACCTTGCCTATACCTCCGTGCTGCTAGAAGAAACTTCCCCTTATCCATAAATGCTAGTAAGAAAAACAGAAGAGAATAATGAGCCAAAGCTCAATTGTTTTACATTATGCCAGTCAAATGATGCGGCCAAAAGTTTTTGATGACAAACCGAAATCTAGCAATGGAAAACCAGTAAGTAAGACTAGAACATAGTTTGCAACTCAAAGTTTACAAACTTCAGTGAACACTGCATACCAAATCTAGCAATGGAAAACCAGTAAGTAAGACTAGAACATAGTTTGCAACTCAAAGTTTACAAACATCAGTGAACACTGCATACCAAATCTAGCCATTCATTATTAGCTTTATCATTTGGTATTGCTTTTTTGCTGTTCAGTATTGCTTACTTGCACCTCAAATTGTGTATCTTTCCATACATGGCTTACAACATCCTTCAAATGATTATTTCCATAATTACCAAAAGCAAGAACAATAATGTGAACCACTGCTGTAACAGAAAAAAATTGAAACCAGTATCATTAAAGAAATCTGACTACAATTCCAATCTAATTTTCTCCAACCAAACATTTTCATGATTTACTTTCCATATGTGCTTGAGAAACCAGTACCTGACAGAAAAATTATACTTTGTGTTTTTACTTTACATTTTGCTTGAGCACCAACTCTTCGTGGTGCAAGTTCCAGAATTTTTCAATAGAGCAGCAATGAAATTTCTAATACAAAACCCGTGTTGATTGATACAATCTAAACATGTCTTTGCATGCAACAGTTTCTGCTATGACAGAGTCTGTCACAAACTGCCCCTTAAAAGTACACAACTTGCCAGATTGCTACATCCTATCACATGATGATGAACACAGAAGGAATATTTCAAGTTAGAGATCCTATGACGCAGACAACAAAAGAAGCCAGATTAATGTATTTTTATATACAGGGGTATTTCTGTAATTTTCAGATTTGCTAGAAAATCTGGAAAAATTGTCTAGATCTAGGTTATTTTCTATTTAGTATTTTTTTAGTTCTCAAGTAATTATCTTTTTTAGGTTTTTCCTATTCTAAACAGATTTCTTATATAGAAAACAAGTCCTTATTGTATCTCTATATAAAGGTTATGTAGTCTTTCAATATTTTATTTACAGTTTATTAGTAAAATTACAGCAATTTGCTTTTGATTGTGTGAGTCAATCTTCCTAGGTGTGAAGCTTAGGATTTTTTATCCACTAGGTGTGACTCCTAGATAACCTATTAGAGTAACTCTAATAGTTTCTACACATTTCAGTAAGTTAAATGCTATATTCCAACCATCAAATAACCTCCACTGAGTTTCTAAACATCCACGCATTCAAGTCCATCTAATCTTAACAATGAAAAGATCAGCTCAAACCATTAAATTACCATTGACATCACTTTTCACAACCTCTAAAAGTCAGATTCTGAACAGCCCCTAGGCTGTCCTGCATCATCCTGGGTATAAAACGTGAATTAACAGATGAAGAACATGCATAATTTGTCTATTTGACAAAATTTGGAAAAACATATCACAAAGTTGTGCCAGGGCCATTTACCAACAGATTTTTGAAGAAATATATCTAACACAAGATTTCATGTTTACATAAGAAACATTTGATCCAAGTTTCCAGGCACAGTTACAAATTTATGTTGAACTATTGACCATCACGAGGCACTTCTTAAAACCATACACAATTGATGAAACCAAAAACATTTTATCACCCATGGTTTACCACCATACAACTCCATATTCGAAAGTTTTTTTTACCTTTTCTTTTTTTTTCCTTCTACTTTTTATTTTTTTAAATTCGATTTAACATTACATGCTAGTCAATATATAGGTGAGACACCTTAATCAGTCAAGTTTATTATATTGACAAGAATACTTGATATCAAATAAGGACTGAGTCAAGTTGATTTGAATAAGCCTAGGGTCACAATCAATTACATCTACCTAGACAAAAGTCATCCTACAAGTTGACAAAATGAATCATTTCTCTTTCATCTTTGGTACAAGCAAGTCACTTGTCAACGATTTACTCAGTCAAACTAATTAGCTGCAAAAGTGTATAGAAAGATCCTCCGCACATCTTCATAATTTGCAAAAACATGTCTACCAATATATACTTACATGGAGTAAGAGCAAGATATAGGTAAAATGTTGAAGTCTTCTTATTTCGTTTAATAAGACACTGATGGGGCAAGTCACGTGGACCTGGCTGCATTTACAAATGAAAAGAAAAGGAATCGCCAATTTCAAAATTTGCAAACATAATTGATCAGCAATTGCAGCAAGTCACGTAGCACAGATCACGAAGCTGAATAGAGAATCCAAAAAGTGACAAGATTACCAGATATTCATCTTGCACAGAAATGAAAAATGTCAAGAAAATGATAGCGTAAAAAACACAAACATAATTCGAAACAGGGCGTCAATTATTCTGCAGGAATCATTTCTTAAAAACCAAGTCACATTTCAGCTCAACTAGTTATATGAATATATCTTGATTCCAAATTTACATGTCAGTAAACCCTGCCTTGTCTAATACCATATCTACTAATGGATATTTGATAAGAATATCTCCAAAATCTTAGGCAAAAGAATGATCCCGTCGATATATATATATATAAAAAAAAAAACACAATTTCCCAGATGGAGACCCAACCAAAGTGGCATCTGGGAAGTAGTAATCGATGACAATGTCCTCCAGCATTTTCTAAAAAATGGTTGTTTTCAATTTTCCGAGATTCAAACCCACAAGCAGGTCGTGAACCTACAACTTTCACCAATGCAAATATCAATAGCCCCCCTAATATATCAAATATCTCTAAGCATAGATGGATATTCTAAAATGCAATTCCTTAAACACAAAAGACTATATTATCATATTGTGAAACCATAGAAGCTGGATTAACCAATTGTTAGAACCCAAATAATAATAATAATTCAAACCTTTATATTATCACTGCTCAAAAATCAAAGTTATTTGCTTTCTACAGTTGCATCCAAAATTTAAATTCTTGGGTTTTTCATTTTCCACAAAAAAAAAAATGCATAACTTAATAGCATTGAAAGAAAAATTAAGGTAAATTATGGAGTACAATTAAAACAAATTCACAAAATCTTAATCCCTACATCCCCAATTACTTCAACCAATTTAATTAAATACTCCAATTATCTTAAACCAAAACCTTCATTACCAAATCCAATCACAATGACAGAATATTCCTTGAAAAAATAAATAAAAATTCACCAAAATAAATAAATAAAAAATCTGACCTGTTTAAGGCAAGAAGGGAAAGTAATTTTGCCAGGACTTGCATTATTATTACTACTACTACTGTTAGGAAGAGACTTGACGATGTCTTTGGTAACATCTCTCCATTTCTTACAAACACAAGCACAAGCGACGACGCTTTGTCTCTGAGGCCACCGATCCTCACTCTCCTCAACTCGTTTTATTATTTCTCCTAACAGCTCAGGTAACATACTCCCCCACCCATCCGACTCAGCCCATAACTCACCACCGCGTCGCCCCGATTCCACTGCATTTCGTTCGTTTCTGTTCTGGTTATTAAAGGATCTCGAGAACCTTCGCGATAAAATCGATCTTCTCAGCGACATTTTAAGGCAGCGAGGGAGGGGGGGGGGTGTCTGCCTCTTTGTTTTCGTTTTTCTGAGTGTTTCCGTCTTCAAACTTTAAAAATAAAAATAAAAAGGAAGACGGAGAGTGAGATAGACAGTTTATATTTGGTTAAATTATTATGGTTGGAAACGAAAACGGTTTATAAAGTGACGTGGCTGTATGATTTTCACATAGACAGACGAATGACAGATGTTAGATTTGAAAAGGTGGCGCGTCTGTATTGGTTGAAGGGAGATGGGGACATGAGACTAGTGTGATTAGAAAGTGAAAGGTCAAGCGATGGTGATGGAGGTAGGAATTTTTTTGACTGGGTCTGAAAATTAAACAGAGAGGGACAGTAAAAGCGGAAAACTGTGGTTTTTACGGTGTTTCGTTCGTTTTATATTACAAGATTAGGGAGATTCGGATTAAACTTGCAGAAAATGATAGTATATATGGACAATGAGCCACGTATGCAACAAAAATATTCTCTATCTATTACGATAAAGTTTGCAACTTGATGAATGGGATAAATCTGTCTTATGCTGTCCAAAACTGTCCTCCAAATCTTCGCTAAAAGTTAGTTTCAAGACAAACAAATAAATAAGTAAATAAATATTAGATTATTTTTTAAATTTCACATAGTTTGAATTCATAACATTTTCTACTTCAAAATTAATTTTTTTTTATCAAATATAAGGAGAGCATGATGAAATTGTAAATACAACCAGTGAAAAAAAGTTGTACTAAAAAAGTTGAAACACAGAACTAGTCATTCTATCTCCATTTTATGAGACTTTATATTAAAAAAGTTGGAGAGTAAAAAATAATGTAATTCTTAAATATCAATCATTTTGAATATATGGATATGATGCTAGTAATAATATGGTAATTGAAATTGCTCAGTCCAAATCTAAGTGTTGTTAGAGATCTTATAACGACAGCCAAATGTCTGGAACCATATTTCATGATAGTTTATGTTTTATCATCTTTTTATATTATAAAATTATTTGGATTAAATTTTTTTCACATAGTTTGAAAAAAAAACCCGAAACTTTCTATTTAGCAATATTTATCCATCTAGATAATGGAATGATTAGTATTTAAGTTTTTCAAATTTGTACTAAATTTGAAAAATACATTTTAGAGGTTCTCTATAGTTTTTTATTTACAAGTTTTTCATCATTTCTTAAATAAAAAACTAAAATAATGAATAATGCAATATTTTTCTTTCATATGCAAATAGTTTTTTGCAATCTAGAATATTAAAATTATTATTTTTTACATTTTTATATTTAGTTAGTGGCATAAATTTAAATTATAGTATAAATGTTTTTTTTAGTTAATAAGTATAACTTTTTCATTATAATTTTTAATTTGAAAGAAATAAAATTAATATTTTTAATTAAATTATCATAAATAAAAAAATATTAAGATGATTATTATAAATTTTAACTTTTTGATAAAAATAATTATAATTTTGATGTATTTATTATTTTTTCGATGAAAACTATAGAGGAAAAAAGAAAAATGACTTTCTATTGCTACATAGATGCCAAAACTAACTTTCTTTCTTTCTTTCTAAATTATGTGTGTGATTTAACACTATCTTTTATATATATAATTCGGTAACTATATATATATATATATATATATATGAACAAACTTTTGTCACTGTTTCATATAACTTTTCTAATGTAAAAGATATTTCACATAAATACTACAAATATTAGTTTTTTTTTTAAAGAAAAAAAAACATAAGACTTAGGGTTGGGTTGCCCAAACACACTTGGAATCTATTTGGTATTGTGATAACTGTTCTTTTTTAAAATGATTTTTACTTGAAAGTGCATCAAAATAATTTTTTTTTATTTTTGAGAATTTATTTTTGATATTAGCATATTAAAATGATATGAAAATACAAAAAAAAATTAATTTGAAGCAAAGAAAAAAAATTAAATTTTTTTAAAAATACTTTTAAAATGTAAAAATAAATGAGCTCTTAGTTTATCAACCTAAGTATTTTTTTGTTTAAAAAAACAAAAAGAGAAACCATAGACTAACCGGTCCTAATTATAAGAAATTATAAAACATGTGGCTTTTTTAGTATAACCATTTTAATATTTATCTTCTTACATTTCATTGTATATTTCAATAGTGAGGTTTTTGAAAATTTTCAATTTGATTCTTGATTATTTTTTTTTTACACAATTGAGCCATGTTGAATCTAAATTGGAACTCAATTGCATGTTTTTTTTTTTGTTAGGGTTAAATTAAAAAAAAAGAGAGCTTAAGTAAAAAACATTGGTAACATGGATGACAACTTTGTAATTTGTTTGAAAAGTTCATTTTAGTGATCTATCTTTTTAAACTATTAGGTAATCGGTCCCTATAATTTTTAACTATTACATTTTGGTGCCATTACTTCATTTTTCTCTTTTTAGTCCCTTTTCAATAGAAGAAAGAGAGGTCGAGGGGGCATCAGATTCCGACTTACAGAGAGAAAGTTGTTGTTGGTGACGATTCCGACTACTAAAACGATCAATTTTTATGTCAAATGGTTCTACATGATTAAGAGAGTTAAGATTAAATGTTTTTGTTTTTTACCTTGAAAACACCTAAAAAAATAGATATGAGTAATGAAAGATTTTTTATTTCATGTTGATTTTGGGTTTTGTGGCATTTTTTTTTTTTCTTTTTTGAAGGTCATGGGTTGGTTAGACAATGTTCTAACAATATTTTCTTGGTGTTTTAGGTTCAAAAATGGGTTGAAAATAGGTTTTTAGGTTGGAAAAACAAGAGCCCTATTTTTCCGACCACCACAATAGCCAGATTCTGGGCAATTATAGATGACGCGTCTATTTTTTCTGGCAAAGAATAGGGCGGACGGCACGTCGTACACCCCATTAACTTTAGAAAAAAATAAAGGTTTAATTTTTATGTCAAATGGTTAATATATTATTAGGGGAGTTAAGATTAAGTGTTTTTTTTTTTTACCTTGAAAACACCTAAAAAAATAGATATGAGTGATGAAAGATTTTTGATTTCGTGTTGATTATGGGTTTTGTGGCATTTTTTTTTGCTTTTTTGAAGGCCATGGGTTGGTTAGACAATGTTCCAACAGTGTTTTCTTGGTGTTTTAGGTTCAAAAATGAGTTGAAAATAAGTTTTTAGGTTGAAAAAACAAAAACCCTATTTTTCCGACCATCACAATAGCCAGTTTCTGGGTAATTATAGATGACGCGTCAATTTTTTCTAGCAAAGAATGGGACGGATGACACGTCGTACACCCCATTAACTTTAGAAAAAAATACAGGCCTGCGTGCAAGCCCTTTCTTTGTGGGTCAAGCACTAGGTTGGGCTTAGCAGGCACACAACACCTGACTTACCAGGTCCTTAACACTTGGTCTCATTCTTTTCTTTTTTATAATTTTAATTTTTTTAGAAAACTAATAGTTTTTTATATGTATTTTTAAAAATAATTTTTGTATTTATATTTTTATTAATACTCATTCTTTATTGTTTTTTTGGCTTATTTATCATTTTTGAAATAGCGATTATTTTATTATTATATTGAGTGCGTTTAATTTTTTTATGAGGTTAATGTGATTTATCTATAATTTTTTTATATAGATTAAACTTATTTTTTAAAATAAAAACATTTATTTTTTTAAAAATATTTTTAATATGAGCAACCTTGCATATAACTTTTTTTCTTTTATTTTATTCAATAAATTTTATATGTGTATCAATTTCTGTTACAGATTGATTTTCATAAATAAATTCATCAAATACAATTGAGTAAATAACTTATATTAAATATCTTTGTTTATATTTATCTCTTAATTTTTTCAGTCTCTCTTTTGGTTTTTGTTAACGATTTTTTTGTTTAGTTTATTTACATAAATGATTATCGATTTATTTGATTAAATGTTTGCATGAGTTTTTTATTTGTACTTTGATTTTTTTTGGAAAATAACCTGCATACCCATATTTTTTTAAAAAAGTTTTATAACATACAACATCGCGCGACTCAAATAGCTAATATACTGTAAATATACTACCACCCTCCAACAGCCACATATAACTATGTTTGGCATTGTGATACAGCACGGTTAAAGATGTTTTAGGCTGGTCACAAATTCAAAAATTGTTTGGTTTTCACTGCTTAAATTTGCTTTTCATATCAAATTGCAGTAAAAACTTGAGATTAAGAAAAACTATAATTGTATCTTTTTTTATATATATTTTTTTCAAACCACAACTATAAAAACTACCACAATGCTAATAACCCACTAAGACATGAAACAACAAAACTAAAAACTAAAAAAAATCACACTACTGCCTCTCCTCTCACTATCGTTCACTACCACAAAGTTATGTACTTCTTCCTACACGTGCAGAATTTTCCAAAGCAGAAGTATAGTTTACATTAAGCCCTTGGTTAGAGTTATAATTTGTTGTCAATGAACTATAGAAACCTATGATCAAGGAGGAGAATGTTAAATTTAGCCGGACAAGCTAAGTTGTTGTAGCTCCACGTGCATTAACATTCCTCCTCCTTTCAAGAGGTATTGAGTTCAAATCCTTTCTTAGTAACATAAAAGATAACCTACTCCAGACAATGCACTTCCACAAGCAGAGGTGCACACTTTCCTAAGGAGCACGAGAGTTTTAGGATCATCAAGTTTCCATACTCAAGCATTACCTTCTTCTCATGATCAAGTGACTTGAGCATCTATTAGAATTTATGATTTATTTTGGTTTTGAGGAGATAAATTCTTGTTTGCCTAAGGTGAGACATAGTCTTTTACAAACAAGTTCTTTCCACAATACTAAATGACTAAACATTAATAATGTTTAAAAAACGAAATTATCAAAATGGAACATCTATGCCCGTCTTAGTCTATTTCTCATGAGGGATTGATATAGAGAAAGATGAATAGAGTCAAAAGGTAAGATGGAGAGGAAAAAAGATGGACGTTAACTCATTCATCTAAGTTTTTGGCTATGAAGGGAGGGTAATGCTGAAAGTTAATCTGCCTAGATTGGGAGAATTGTAAATTACAACTGAAAATGGATAGGAAGCAAGTCATGATCCATCGTGGAAAACAAAGAAAACACAGCATCTGTCCTCTCCCCATCCTTCCTACCAAGCACACCTTGGTTGTAATGCCAATGGTGTTTTTTTATGCTAGTTTTTCTGCCCCTTAAAAAATCAAAAGGGTCCTCAAAACGCAGTATTGGGACAACGCTAAACATAATAAAATACTATCAAAAACCTTTATTACTAAAATGTAAAACAGTCAAGCAAACTCTGGTAGATGAATAAGGCGTATTTAGTAGGGATTATGATACAAGGAAGCTTAAATGATGCTTTTGACAATCCATTAGGAAAAACTTTGGGAAAGAAAGATTCACCTAGCTCAACCTTCAAAAACACTCCTCTCTCTCTCTCCCGGCTATGACTTTCTTCAATAGCAGGTCAAATCCAAAATTTAACTAAATCAAGCTTTTTTGCAATAAATAAATCTACATTGATATGAGCATACAGGCATCAAAAGTTACTAAGCTCAAAAGGAAATTGGATCGAAATACAAAATTTCAGGATTGAAGGTTGTCAGTTCTCACAATGAACAACCAAAAATCAGTAACCAAACTCTCTGTGACATTTTTTGCCAGCAATAAATTAGCCAAAACTATATATTTTATCAAGAAATTAAATCACAAATAAAAAGAAGTGAGTGTTGCCTAAATGTTTAAGAGTTATTTTGTTACGAGTACAAAATAGTTGATTTACTACAAATTCTGCAACACAAAAAGAAAAGGAAAGGACCACCTGAGGAAGAGACATGATCATTTGATGGCCTTCTGCACGGAATTTGTGGAGCTTCGAGGCAGAAAATCGCTCTTCATCTTCTTCTCTTGTTGCTGTTGTTCGAGGATTGATTTTCGCTCGATTTCTCTCCACTTGTTGATTCCAACTGTGCAAATAACTGCCAAATAAACCCCAAAAAAGTAGATTTGAATTGGATGATAGATAGACAGATAGATTGCATGAATTAAGCAGCACTTACATCCAGCGCCGACAAAGTAGAGCAGACGGAGAACCTTAGGGCCGGCAGGGCCTGCCGCTGCCTCTTCTATTGTCATCTTCTCCAATCGTCCCCAAGGAATTCGCTTGTAGTGTGATCTCTAGTCCTATACTGGATTCAGAGTCCTCCTATCAGTTGTTTCTTTCGGTATTCGTTTTTATACGAGAGAGAGCGGAAGCGGAGCCTTTCTTTCTTTTTCCTTTTCCTTTTCTTTTTCTTTTTATTATTTTACTGCTCATAGTCAAACGACAAGTCGCTTTTTACGCTTAAAACGACGTCTTTCTCTTCCTCAACGCAGCCTGCGGCCCCTAAACGATTGATCGCTGGAATTAGATCAAGAGGAGCTAAGAAATGGAGAGAAAATTAAAGATTGCCATTATTCATCCAGATCTTGGTATAGGTAAATTTCTACTCCCCTTCTCTCCATTTTTTCAGTTTTTTCAATTTGTTTTGTTTATTTATTTTACGAAGCTAATTCAATCGTGTGATTTGTAAAAGAATTCAATGCTTGTTTGGTAGAAGGAATTAAATAACCAGAATGAAGCTCTTTTTTTTTTTTTGCATATTAAAATGATTCATAGGTGGAGCCGAAAGATTAATAGTCGATGCTGCCGTTGAACTTGTCTCCCATGGCCACGATGTTCATATTTTTACTGCTCATCATGATAAAAACCGATGCTTTGAAGAAACTGTTTCCGGTAACTTGCGTTTATTTTCATTTTCTTCTCCTTTAAGGTCTGTTTCCTGTATTTGATTTGGATAAATTCTATGACGCACCTGATTCATATATATTGGCTGGCTGTACAGGTACCTTCCCGGTTACTGTATATGGTTCTTTCCTGCCTCGGCATGTATTCTACCGTTTTCATGCCTTGTGCGCGTATTTGCGGTGCATTTTCGTTGCCCTTTGCGTGATATTCCTGTGGCCATCTTTTGATGTTATATTGGCAGATCAGGTTTCTGTTGTCATCCCACTTATGAAACTTAAGAAATCAATGAAGGTATTATATTCTATGCCTTTGATATGAACTGAACTGCTGTTTAAAGGTTTTAGCCTCAGGTTTCTTACACTCTAGTCCTGTATATCCAGGTGGTTTTTTATTGTCATTTTCCAGATTTGTTACTTGCTCATCATACAACTGTTCTCCGAAGGTTGTACAGGAAACCCATTGACTTTGTAGAAGAAATTACAACGGGTCTGTTTCCAATTTATCTGCTTTTTTTTTTACCAGAAATATCTCTTTAGTGTTAACTTTGTTCCAGTTGAACCTGCCAATTCTCATTAACTGCTCTTGGGGACTGCAGGCATGGCTGATATGATACTTGTTAACAGCAAATTCACTGCATCTACCTTTGCGAATACATTCAAGCGTCTTCATGCACGGGGAATCCGACCTGCTGTTCTTTATCCTGCTGTTAACGTGGACCAATTCGATGAACCTCATTCTTATAAGTAACGAAAATTATTGTATATCTCTTGCATCTTGTATCTCTAGGCATGCTCTTGAAATGTCTTGGAAGAATTTCTTTCATTGCATTTTTCCCACCAGTAGTTCAGAATCTTATTCTTATCTGTTTCATGTGGCATAGGTTGAATTTTCTCTCGATAAATCGCTTTGAAAGGAAAAAGAACATAGAATTGGCAGTTTCTGCCTTTGCCAGACTTCACAACCTTGAGGAACATGCCCTTCAAAGTAAAAAACTAAATGAAGCTACTTTGACCATTGCAGGCAAGTCTCAATTTGCTTCTTTCCTGGGTTACATCACTAAAGAATTTCATATATTGATGAATTTGGAAAATGGTTTTTGTACTTGGGATGCAGTGTTTTCTTTATCCCCTTATGCTTGTTGCAGAAAGGGCCATGTACCTTCCTCTCTTGAAAAAAGAGGAAGGGAGGGACTGGGGAATACATGCACCTTCACTAAAGACTTTTAAGATTGAAATCACACTTTACATAACTACTTTTCAATTTTCTATTGCATTTTTTTAAAGGGTGGAATGGATAGAAAATATGTTATGAAGGCTGTGTTCTGCAAAATGCAGATATTCTTGTAACAGAGAGTGAAATATGCAAATTTTTTCATGAGATGACAAGGGGATTTTTTTTTTTTTTTTTTGAGATGGGGCTATTGGAATATTAACCTAATTTGTAGGGAAGACAAATTAGACGTGTTTAAATGGTAATACCACAACTTTGCTCATTAAGTGCTTGCTTGTAATTTGTCTTTCAGGTGGATATGATAGTCGACTGCGAGAGAATGTTGAATACCTGGATGAACTTAAACACCTGGCTGCAAGGGAAGGAGTCTCATCTCGTATTAGCTTCATTACATCCTGCTCAACAGCTGAGAGAAATAAACTTCTTTCACAGTGCCTGTGTGTCATTTATACTCCGAAGGTCTGATCCCTTTCACTTGTCTTTAACATTGATCATACTTTGAGATGAAAAGAGGGTTTTATATTAATTGTTCAATAAATGTAGGATGAACACTTTGGCATCGTCCCATTGGAGGCAATGGCAGCCCATAAGCCTGTAATTGCATGCAATAGTGGGGGCCCTGTGGAGACTGTTAAGGATGCAGAAACAGGATTTCTTTGTGACCCTACCCCTGAAGATTTCTCTTTGGCGATGGCTAAACTCATTCAGGATCCTCAGATGGCAAGCAGAATGGGTGGAGAGGCCAGGAAGCATGTTGCTGAGTCATTCTCAACAAAAACTTTTGGCCAGCATTTGAATCAATATCTCATGAGCATTACTGGCAGTAAAGAAGATTGAAAATAGCCAAGGTAGCTGGAATCTTTTTATTGACCTAATACGAGATAGTTTGTCAGACTTAAATGTTGCCACTTGATTAATGGTTAGAAAGAAGGATAATTTTGATAATCATCTTTTACATGATTATGCTGTAGTGGCAAAGCGAATTCAAACTCAGAATGGATTTATTACGACTCTCCTTTACAAGCTTTAGGTTTCATAGATAGATGTTGCTGATTTGGCCAACTGTTGATGCCTGCTGCAAGCAGTACATGCTGCAAACGCATCACTAATTGAATTACGATATGCTGCCAAGTCTCGCTCCTCTTCAGAACTAAAGCTTTTGTTCCTGTTTAACAAAGAAGCAGCTGCTCATTTTGATTTATTTATTTTTTCAATTCTAGTTTCAGAATCAAATAATACATTGGTAAGTCGAGCAAATCGTGACTGGTTGCCTTATTTGGAGACAGATGTTTCCTAACAAGGTAGAAGAAAACTGAGTAGCTTCATCGGTGAATCTGGTTTGCTCGTTCCCAATTGCTTGCATTTTGATTTGTTTTTTTAAATTATTATTTTATATTTTTAAAATGTTTTGATATGTTGATATTAAAAATAATTTTTAAAAAAATTTAAAAATTCGAAAATCATCGTCATTGCATTGCAGGACTGTTTTTGCATTACAATTTAAACGGTACTTGCAAGCACGTCTCCTTCATACAGGAGGATGGCTGAACGCTTGTGCAAAGGTAGGTGATAATTCTGCTATGATTGTTGACTAATTAGCTAACCCATTATTAGTAACTGTTAATTATTTTTTCTTTTCAACAAGAAACTATAATCGAGAATTGAATTGAATTATAAGTAGAGCCAGGCGGTTGTTTCAAGATTTCAAACCTTGAAAAAAGTATATCTACCACACCACACAATAACAAGAATAGATAAAACAAAAGGAAAAAATAAATTGAAAGTAAAAAAAGATAAATAAAGCAAGTAAAAGTTGTAAATAAAGATAAATTGAATAAAATGTAGAAAACAATTGCATGGGATTAAATATCTTTTCAAGTAGTTGGATGATATATTTATATTTATATTGGTACAATATTTAAGTTCTACTTAAACCTCAAATTCTACTCCTATATAGATTCTTTATATTAGATGTGATAACCTATTTTTCAACCCCCATTTCTAACATATTTTCAAAATAATAAATTTTAAAAAAACAATAAAAATAATAATGAAAAAGAGATGAGGGAGTGAAACGATGAATAAGGAAAAAAAGAGGGGCTAAGATGACAATGAATCAAATAATATAATGAAAGATCATGCATATAAGGTAAAAATAAATAAATAAATAAGAGAATCAAGCAAAATTAAAAAATTATAGAGAGATCCTAGTTCAAGCAATAAATAATATAAAGATTTAATATTATTTTTTTAATTTAGGTTTTTTCTGTTTTTAAAGGAGTCCAATATAAATAAAGGATACCATATAGAGAAAAAAAACAACAAAAAATAACTAGCACCTTTCACCGATAACAAAGAGAAGAAAAATTCCCTATAAACAACCAAAAAAAAAAACCTTGTTGATTAAAAAACCAAAACCTTGACTACCCCCTTAATCATCTTCTCACAATAAATGTCATTTGACACCACCACACCTCAACTCTGACTAAGCCATATCAGGCCATCATTTTCTATTTTTCTCTTCATCGGAACGTTGATAACAACTTCCTCTCATCCTTAGCCGTAAACATTATCAATATTTTTTTCTCCTAATCAAACTTGACTACCTTGCTAGCCACCACACTAAACGAGTGGTATAATAATAATATCCCCTCCTTCTCGTGCCTGAATCAACTCGATCACAACATGTTGATTTAATGAGTTACTTGACTCTACATCGTCAGTGAGTGAAGAGACACATCACAATCTAGATCACCTATCCATGTATAAGACTCATGCATCATCATTAATGATCCAACTTCTAGGAGCTTCCAATCGACTCTAGTTATTTTTTAAGGTCTTTTCAAATTTTTAACGTGTTGAATAGTTTATTTTGATTAATTTTTCATATATATTTTTTAATTATTATGAATTTGGGTTTGGCTTGATTGATGTGTGAATTTGTTTTTATTGTTGTTTTTATTGTTGATTTAGGTATGTTGTCTAATTTGATTTTTTCATAACTCAAAGTCAGCCTAAAAGTTGTAAATCCTTATTAGGTTTCTCCTCGAATATCACATTAAGGGTAAATGATTTTCATATTGTAAGTATTAATGTAGCGTATACATTTTTGTTTGTTTGACTTTTTGTGTGATTTATGTTTTTTTTTTTTTGTAAAATTAATTTGGGAATTGTAAATCTTAACTAGGTTGTTTTTTTTTATATCGCATTAAGGGTAAATGAATTTGTGCATGTAAATATCAATGTCAATGTTTTTTATTTAGTATTTATTATTATTATTTCTTATAACTCAAAATCAGCCCAAGAAATGTAAATCCTAATTAGGTTATTCCTCAGATATTGCATGGTAAATGTGTTAATGTGATGTGTGTGAATCTTATTTTGCATTTCCCTCATTTAATATATAGAGTGATTTTGGATTGGATTGACATTGAGGGCAAATGGTGGCTTTCAAGCTTATTTTGAATATAATTAAAAAAAAAACACCAAAGCCCAAGCCCAATTAATAAGTTTGACAATGACACAAGAAAATAGGTCAAAGTCTAATGAATCATGAACATCCACTTGAGTCCAAGGTTCGTGTTCAAAAGGTGAGGATTGGGCCTTGTTAATAGGCCCAGGTCTCAAATCACTGCACTAAATCTTATTAGTCTCATACCTTCAATAACCAAAACATGTATACTAGTTGTTTAGTCAAATATTATCATGCATTCAAGAACTACTTTTTATTATTAAAATAAACATGAAGTAACTTCCTTTAAATATGATGTTTTTGGATGTTTTGTTTTAGCATAACTCACCCTTTTATTGACAAAAATTTGAAGATTAGTTAGAGTTCTTAGTTACCATAAAATTAGGTGGTGATTTCTATTTTCTAGTTTTACCCTTTTTAACATATAGTTCATAAAGATGCCTCATGCGACATAACGGTGAATTTGCCGAGAATTCTTTTGAGGACTAAGCTTTGTTTGCTTGATTTTATGATAATATATGTTATTGTGCTTTGATTCATGCTCTGAATGTCTTTGTTATGATTATTTATCTAAATTAATCACTATATGCTTATTGTTTGATTTTATATAAATGTTTTTGTGTACTTGTATTTCATACGCTCTATTCTTTGGTCTTGGTTGGATATGGAGTTATGTTCATGCACCCAAAACACTTCTTTTTCACATATTTTTTTTTGTTACACTAGAAAACTAGTGATGTCACAATAGGTCATTGACTTAGGCAACATTCGTGAAACCATCAAATTCTTATAGATAGACTATTTGATCACAATCGGGAAACCAAAAAGGCTTAGTTCTGATCAATACTCTTTCACCTTGTAGGTCTCGATTCAACCTATTAAAGTCTATTAATGAGCAATGAGGGACCTTTTTAGAAGCAATTTAGTTAGTCAACCTACCCACACATAATAACTAGAACTTTCTCTTAGGGTTCCTTTCTATATTGTTATATTCAATCAGATTTTTTTTTCTTCCATGTGGATATTTATTTTATGTAGGTTATTTTATAGTTTTTTTTTTTAAAAAACAAATAGAAATAATATTTCAAAATTTCAATCATCCCAAATTTATAGAGAATTAAGAGAAATCTCTTTTAAAGCAAAACTACTAGAAGAATATGGAACAAATACGAAACGAGATAGTTAAACTCACTAGCTTGCTTGAACAAACCCTTCAAACTAGGTCATCTTAGAAAGGGCCCTCCAATAAAAATAATACTATAGAAATGTGCACTTCATAACACATCCCTATGACTCTTGAAAATTAAGACATATCACGTGGAACATGAAAGTTTGAGTAGTGTTGTTTTGACCTAGTTTATAAGTTTATATAGAAACAAAATTAAAAAATAGACAAATCTCACTAATATAAGTTTAACATGTAAGTGGCCTGAAACAAGTCTGACTTTCAAAGTATGAAGAAAGGAAATAATGAGTTAGTCAAGGAATACACTCTAAGGTGGCATTGAATGACAACATGAATTCACTCTTCTCTATTAGAGAAAGAGATTATATCTAATTTTGTTAACTCATTTAAATGCTTAATTGGTAATTTGTTAGCCCATTTCATGGATGTAGTGACTACAATAATAATAATAAAAAGTTTGAGCAAAGCTTGAAATTAGGAAGGATAAAAAATTTATCAGTAAAGATTGACATCAAGTTGAATGATGTATAAAATAATATCCCTCAAATTATAAATCTTGACTATAAACACTTTAATTTATCCTTTTAATATCTCATCTGGGAAACTCAAGCATCGTTTAGTATGTAGCATTGCCAGTTTCTCAAGTGCCATTATCTAAGATTGATATACCTCTTTCCTTGACTAACTCAATTGAAATAAAAAAAAAAATTGATCATTCAATTGATGCTCGGTTTGGCAAAATTAAATGAAATTTTATTGATATAAAATAATTAGAGTAATTGGGATCGAGTTTGACTAATAAACAGATATGCAAACCCCTTTTCTTTTTAGAATAAAGGATTAAATTGCACAGGTAAGGGAAATGTTCAACTCAATGTTTTTTTAGTCACTCAATATTTTTTTTCAATTTGATCATTTCATATTGAGTTTATTTGGGATTAGACTTAACTATGTTTTTTGGTTGCTTAGATAAGAGGATCCTGTAATGTCGAATAAACATTTTGATTGGTGGTTGATGCTTAATTTTGTAAAATTAAATTAAATTTTACTAATTTAAAACAATTAAAGCTTGAGGGATCAAATTTGAAAAAAAAACTATATATGAGACTTGATCCAATAGGTAGTGGTAAAATGGCTAACGCATGCATTACAAATGCTAGCACATAGTCCATTGTGCTTTGACAGTGTGTGCAACTTTCTCCGGTGTCAAAACACTTCTTTCCTTGGTAGTGTTGGAAACGACTTATCGAGCCTTTCGAGCGGCACGTCATGTGTAATCAGCGGAGGTGCATGATGACCCTTTCTTCTTCTTCTTTTCTCCTTTATTTTGTCTCTTTTATCCTTGGTTTTTGCATGCATTCTCTCCAAAATAGAAAAGGTCCTGTCATTTTATTTTTAAGTCAAATTTCATCCTTTTTTTTTATTGCTATTTGTTTTGTTTTGGATCCCATTTGTATTGAATTTATCTTTAATTTCATCTCTAATCATCGATTTAGGTTTTGTGATTTTTTCTGATTTGTCTTCTATAGGGTAACCCTAGTTTTAAGACTGAGTCATTCTTTTGATTGATATTTGTTTTATTTTGGATCTTTTTTTAATTAAATTTGTATTTATTTTCATCCCTTATCATTAAGTTGATTGAGAATTGGGTTTTGTGATTTTTTTCTAGTTTGTGTTCTATAGGGTAACCCTCGTTTTAAGACACAAGTCATTGGTTTGGAAGATTAATCCGAGTTATCTTTAGTCTTTTTTTAGGTTTTTTTTAAAAAATTAATTTTTTTTCAATTTCATCTTTTAACATTTGGTTGGTCGAGGATTGGGCTTCATAATATTTTCAATTTTTTTTTGTTATTCTAGTCTCATGACTTGGGTTATAGGTTTAACGGTTTAACCCGAGTTAATTCAGGATTTTTTTTTCATAACTTTTTTTTTAGATTAATTTTTTAAAGTTTCGCCCTTTAACAATGGGTTGGTTTGGGAATCGAGTTTCGTAATTTTTTTTAATTTTTTTATAGTGTTATCTCAATCTCATAACTCATGTTAACTTGGGTTGTTTTTTTTATCCTTTTTAAAATTGATTTTTTTTAATTTTTTCCTTCAATATTGGTTTGAAGAAAATTGAGCTTCAAATTTATTTTTTTTTTTGCTTTTTATAGGATTATCTTATTCTCATGACCTAGATTATGTGTTTGACAATTTAACCTGAGTTAACTTGGATTGTTGTTTTTTGTGTTTTTTTTTAAATCAAATATTTTTTTCTCATTATGCCCTTCAACATTTTGTTGATTAGCTGCTTTTTTATTCATAAATGACTTAAAATGTATTTTAGATGTTATTTTATTAAATTTTATTTAATATTTTTCTTAGTTATCAAGTAAGATTGTAGAGACCTTTATAGAATATTGATAAGATATATTTTTATAATATATACAGGTGTTAATTTTGTACGGGTAATCATTGTCAATTTGTTTTGTTTAGTTTGGTTAATTAATTATTGTTGTCTTTTTTCAATCATGTTATTAAATTAACCAATTTTATTGAACCCAATTGAGTTTATGACTCAAGTTTTGGATTTTTCTTACTTCTTTAAAACATGTTTGTAGCGCTTGAACATTTTTTTTATATGTTAAAAAAAATGGTCCAACTCATGACACAACGCAGACCACTAATCTAGTATAAGCTATTTTGCTTGCTACTATGCCTAATTACAACCAATCCATGAGCAAACATAAATGCAATATGCTTGTATATCCTAAATAATTAATCACCCTAAACTTCATTCTTGGATATCTTGATATTAATAATCAATTTTGTCTATAATCTTTCAAAATCCCAAGTATATCCCTTGAAATGAGAATATGATCTAGCAAAATAGAACACAAAAAAAAATGTTCTTAAAAATTAATAATTTGTTTCATCAAAATAAGCATATTTGAAACTCTAGGCCAACACATTTTGAGGCAACGTGGTGATGTTATGCTAGGAGAGGTGCTTAAAGATACAGGTTTAGACATTGATTAAGTAGTATGCTTAGCTTTGTGTTGTAGATTTAGGATTTGTGATGTTTAAGTGTGTATGATGATGAAACTTGTTTGGTGGTATTATGTGATAATAGACCTAATAAATTATGCTACATAAATTGTGTGGTTACAAAACACACCAACCACAATAAAACCAAGTGATTTGCATTCTTTTCTGGTTTCTATCAAACGTTATATAGCGATCTCCGGTATAAAACTCTTAGAGCCTTTTGTAGTGAGCCTCTAGGGAAGTTGATATGGCGACAGCAGAAGAAGCTTTGATTAAGAAATCAGGAGATATCTACAGATCTATCTTGCATGACGAAGCTGAGAATACCACGCAGTGGAGGCATGGTGGTCCTCCCGTATATGATTCCGTCAACCAGCTCTTCGAAGAAGGCCGGACCAAGGTTCTCGACCCTTTCTCTTCCTCTCCTTTGTGCTTATATATGTCTAAATTATGTGTTCGTGTGTGTCAGGATTTCTTCTTGTTTTTCTTTCTTGTTTTGTCTCTGAAACTCTTTGCTTGTTAACATGGTTTGTAGGAATGGCCAAAAGGATCTCTAGAAGAAGTAGTGCAAAATGCTATAAAGTCTTGGGAAATGGAACTCTCACACAAGACTCGTTTACAGGACTTCAAGACCATTAATCCTGACAAATTCAAGCTCATTGTTAATGGTACTGTGCCAAACTTGAAACCCGATTTTCTTTTCTATTCTTTGTTCTTATTTGATTTAATTGAACCAGATTAATGTTAAGGAGATTCAGGACAGGATTATCAATTATGGGAAGCTTCCTTGAACCTCACCTGTAAGTACTCTGATGAATATTTGGTTGTGTGACAGGAAGAGAGGGTTTATCAGGAGAAGAAACGCTTAGGCTTGGGAGCTACAATGCTTTATTGAAAAACTCTCTACCGAAGGAATTTCAGTACTACAAAGCAGATGAAGAAACCTTTGAATCATCCCATGATGCCTTTCGATCTGCCTTCCCTCGAGGATTCGCATGGGAAGTGCTGAATGTATATTCAGGACCTCCTGTGATTTCTTTCAAATTCAGGCATTGGGGTTTCTTTGAAGGACCTTTCAAAGGCCATGCTCCTACTGGAGAGAAGGTTGAGTTCCATGGCCTCGGAGTCCTCAAGGTATGCTTTAAAAAGAATTCCCTACACCAATAAGAACTTGTAGAAGGTGCCGGTAAAAAATCCAAGCTATTCTTTTCATCTAATTTAGAGAAGGGGAAAAAAAGCACAACCACTTAGCATGCTAAAAATATCAAAAAGTAAAAAGAAAATCTGGAAAAGGCATCAATTTTCACCCTTTATGGATCTTATTCAGTGTTTTTTTCAAAAAGGATAGACTCCAAATTATCCACGTAGCCTCTTTGAAGTTAGCCTTTCAAACGTGTTTCTATAGTTAATTTAGTACTGTGATAGCTTTTAAAAGTGTTATTTATTTAGAAATATAATAATAATAATAATAATAATAATAATAATAATAATAATAATAATAATAATAAACAGTGTCGTTATCATACAATTCTGGATTTTATCCACTAGCATTCCTACTTCCCTGCTTGATATGATTTGATAAAGCCTCTTTATCAAGAAATCACACCTGGCAGCCATTAATGGTATGAGCTGTAGTGCGTTCGTCAAGAAATCCTGGGCCCAAAAGCCATTATTGTTTTTTTTCTGGTTCAGAAAAAATTGCCAATGGACTTGAAAACTCTGAATTTCTACTAACATGAAAAGAAAAAAAGGGACAGCCCAATACATAAAATGAAATTACAGAGTGGAACATCTTCATTGATTAAACAAATAAATTAAAATGATTTCCTACGACAGAAGTAAAGTGGGTTGTGACTTTTTTATGGGTTCCCAGATAGATGAATCTCAAAGGGCAGAAGATGTGGAGATTTACTATGACCCAGCTGAGTTATTTGGAGGGCTCCTGAAAGGACCGCTGATCTCACCATCCCAATCAGAATCAGAAGATAACACTGTCAACGTCGCAGCAGCAACACATGGCTGTCCGTTTTCCAAATAAATGTAACTGGGCATGTGTTCTCGCTAATGCTTGTGTTTTGTCACTTCTGTTTGTACCTTGAATATCAAGCCGCTTGCTTGATTTTATTACCATTTTCTGTTGCTTGCTGTACGCCTATCCATCCCTCGCATGCAAACTTCAAAAATAAAGCAATTTTCATCACAAAAGCGCTTTTTGCTTCTGTATTAGAAATGGGCAGAGGTGGAGCTCCGAGAGCATCCATCACCTTGTTCTTATCAGCAGAGTTTCTATTAGACTTGACGAGATGCATGCCATCTTCCGCAAAATCTTAAATGCGCTGTAAACTACATGGAAGGTCAGACAGTATCCTCAGCTCTCAGAACTTACCCTGCCGGAACAGGTGGGTTGGCCATGCAGTGAAACTTGCTCTCTAAAAGGCTGGCTAAAAAGTAACTAAACCCAGCATTTTTATGCCGCTTACAGGTAGATGAATTCTGGCTTTAAATCGCCACTTGACAAGAAAGAAAACACAATCGCGGTAGAAGTGAGATAACAGGACGATTGGATGGCACAGAAATGGATTGTTGCCCGAGCAGCGAACTCGGAAATACAGAATATTTGTACCGAAGTCCACTAGCAGCAGACTTGCAACTTATCACCACATGCTTTGTCAATACAATTAGCATATGAACAAGACTGCCCAGCAACAATATCACAGCTAAAATTAAGTGCAGATGGGTTGAAATTGGAATATCTAAGTTACAAGCTTCCATTGATAAAACCATGCCATACAGATCATAAATATTGCCCAACTCTCCCTACTGTAATACATACTGCCTAACTCTAAAATGGAACAAAATGAATTGACCCATTCAAGGACTCGTAGTTCATATTCCACATGCATTACAACAACAAAAAGAATATAAACGGTATCATTTCAGCGAAATTCAATTTTGGGGTCGATGCCTCGACGACCTTCATCTACAAGTGCCAGGCTCAACATTTCAGTGCAAAATTGATCATCCGGTTTCAGCCATAAAGCCTGATTGAGAAGTGGATATGATTAAGACCAGATCTTAGGGAACTTTTATGACAGAAGATAGAGGAGGTGGGGGAAGATGTAAAATCTTGTCTTTGAAATTATACATTACTCCAGATTACTTACCTTGTGGTAGCATGTAATTGCAGCAGTAAAGTTATCCTGCAGAAAAAGGGGATGAAGAAGAGGCTCAGGCACCTATAAGATGGCTTTTAAATCATGACACAGTATCAAATTGTAACATTTCCCAAATTTAGAAAGTGGTCGAAATTTCAAGCAATCTAATGACAAGTCATTATATCTGCATTAAAAAATAGTTCATTCTTCCAAGTCAGTCTGAGTCGGACAAAAGGTGATTTGCAACCAGTCACTTTGGGAAACACTACCACTTGAAAATAAAGAAAAATATGATTTTTGCTTCCAGTGAATACGGAATGTTGTTGGATGACTCGAATAATAGCAGAAGGTTGTCAAACAATCAACATGAGAAACTGAACTGTAATCCCATGCTGGTTTGTGTTCATGTTCATGTTCATGTGATGTGAATATTGTTATCAAACCCTTGCACAAAAGTCATTGGAAACATAAATTAGCAAAGATATCATAATGTGATAGCTTTCCAAGACATCTTCAACTTTCATGACCACTTTAATTATTTGCACTAGCCCGTGTCAATACCTCTCCCACTTCTAGTACTCCTTATTTTCTCCGGATAATATTTACCTTTCTCAAACTATTGCTTTCAACTACAACAGCCAGATGATATCATTTTAACAGACTTAAATTAAAATGAAAAGAACTCAATTCACCTGCAAATGATAAGTGTATGCAAGACCAGCATAAGTACTCAAGCTTCTAGTTGATAATGTAAGTGCTCTCTCATAGCATGAAATTGCTTCATGGTAAATCCTGAAATAATAATTTGATGTTATTAAGCTGAACAGTAATATGCCATATCATTCATTTATACATGTCATAAGAGAACATTCTATTTCTACAATAATGACTGCAAAGAAAGGAAAAGGAGAACGAAACTCCAAGTCAAATATGTAGAAAAGTCAAACCATAAGTCACGATGTCATGCTTGCTCACAACAAATCAATCATGCAATAAATGAAGAAAGCACTATTTG
This sequence comes from Populus x sibirica, assembly GCA_019202695.1. Lineage (NCBI taxonomy): Eukaryota > Viridiplantae > Streptophyta > Magnoliopsida > Malpighiales > Salicaceae > Populus > Populus x sibirica. The sequence goes on from JAGMVL010000129.1 coordinate 746,441, forward strand.
ACCACACAAGCATTAATGGATTCATGAAAATTCTTTCCATATTATTATTGAATTTTGAGGGTTACAAAGGGCCAAGCTTATCCTCCTTTCATCCTATCAATGGAATTTGAAAAGTATTTTCTATCGCATGATATTATCTGTTGTATTTCACCAAGTGCACCAAGAAAGCTCCCAACTTGATCCTTAAAAACACTTCCACAAAAAGCTACAGGAAAAGAGACAGAAACTAACATGTTTATAAGAAAATGCTAACAACTAAAAAAGATGGCCAAAGCTTTCCATATATAAAAACTGTAACAAAAAAGTACTCATCAATATGGGTTTGCTCAGTTAACTAATTGAAATTAATGGTTATGCAAGTTCAAAGCAATTGGAGGGTTGAACTACTTTTTCTTTCTTTCTGGTTGACAAAGACGTCAGAAAGTGTGTATTGAATAACAAATGCAGAACATATACTAATCATCCCTGCAACAATATGAAAATATCAAGACGCTAAACAGAAAAACAATTTTGAAATTGAGGATGAGAAAGATAATTCATTTCAAGTACAAGGAAAATTCTAGAAAAAAACAGAACAATCATACATCCTGGAGTACCTAAATGGCAAGAAGCAACTAAAAAAAGGGAGTATAACTGCTCATTCCAACAAATTTTAAAACGTACTTTAACTTTCTGTAGGCATGGGCAAGATTAATGACAGTTGGTTCCCACAATTGACTCAACGAAGGAATGTGCTTCAAAGTCTTCTCAAACCACAACACTGCCTTGTTGTACCTGAAAGTGTTTGAGAAACAAAATTATGAAGGTCAAACAGTTTGACTGGCATCAAAAAGTTTACAGCCAATGGCTTTTAGTAAAGAAAATGAATGCTGTTTGCAAAATTGATTATTTGATTCTTCAAAGAAACGCCATAAACATTAACAATGCAAAAGAGACCCTGTAAGTAAAATTTTTAAGTCAATCTTTGACAAAATTATGAGGAAAGAAATATCCTTACTCCTTCATATTATAAGCAACAACACCAAGTTCATTGTATACAAGTGGATCTGAAGGGCAAATTGTCTTTGCCTGCATGAAAAACTGAAAAAAGATGATGAATCAGAATGTTGACAAACCATAACAAGAAACACGAAGAAGAGTCAAAAAGGAAACAGGATTTCAAATGACAAACAAGTAAAGTGCAATATTATGATGTACACTGTCCATTCGATTTAAGTTCAGTTTGCAAGAAAGCTACAAATAATTCCCCAAAAGGAAAAAGGAAATCATTTGTTTAGATTACAACTACGAAATTGAAGTCAATGCAGCAAATGCTAACCTAAAAATGTGGGTTCGAAGCTAGCATTCTTGAACTGAAACATGACAAAACAAAAGCCCTTCACTTTTCTTTTTTATTGAAAATTAAGGCAGTGTTTTCTCAAGCATCAGGGAAGAATGATGCAGCGCCACTTAAAACACCAGGGGCTAATTGTGTTATTGAAACACAATTTATCAATTAACCAAACAAAATAGCAATTGGCCAATGTTCAGAAGATAAAACATCACCTGCTCAGCAAGCTTATAGCTGTGAGTTCGCATGTATTCCATCCCAATATACAAAGTTGGCAAATGACACCTGGAATAACAGAATATCAAGATTCAACCTGTAAAAAGACAATTGATAAGTAATAAGAGGACTTCAACAATGCATAACCTTGGGACCAAAAAAAAGACTAATTTCAGATCATTATATCAAATAGGAGCTTCGGGTCAACTTAAACTACCTTTTGGAGATTTTGAGTTGGAGAAAACCAACCACCACTTTTCTGGTTTAAATTAACAACTCCAAACCTAAAAGACCCTTTAGCTAGCCAGCCACCAAGCTAGCTCATCACCCAGAAAAAATTAATTACAACAAAGCAATCAAGACAAACTACCTGGCAACACTATAACATTGACATATAAAAATCTCCACCTCAACTTCTTATTATACAGGAAATACCAATAATTACACTCAGAAAACAAAAGGGAACAACAACAACAATGAGAAAACACATTACACAATGGAAAAGGCGGACAAAAAAACTAGGATTTCTTCTAAAAGGTATATAGTTAAAATGATAGCCCATAATAGTTGAGATCGGGCAAACTATAAGCAGAAGTGGGGCATATACAAAATTGTATATATTCAATATTTCCATAAATCTAAAGTTTTGAATCAATGTAGGCAGGATAAGAGAGAATGAGAACGTAAGGTGAGGAAAGACGAACTTTTGTTCTTCTTAATTATACGATAGGAAAGAAAGATGAATGCAGCATACAAATTATGGTGAACTTTTTCGATTCTTACAAGTAGAAGGAAATACTAAAAGACAGTGAAACTTTTGAAAAGGTGGCAAATGGCAATAGAGGTCTGCATGTACCAGCACCAGTGGAGGCTGGCATGGAGGAAACCCATTTGACTCCAAACACACATATTTATTTAAATAATTTTTATCTTAAGGATTTTTCCATATATTTGTTTTAACATTTTTTTGAGGACATGGAATACTTTAATTTTTGTATACTGCTTGCGAACAATTCCATACACGTTTCCTTTTTCATATTTATTTTAAATTATAATTTTAGCTTTTTATTGATTATAAATAATAATATATGGTCTTCCCTTGGAGGCTGTCAAGGAGGCCTAAAATAACTTCCTAAAGTTATGGATGCAGAGGAATTCAAGTGTGCAGGAAAATGCTAAAATATTTTCTTAGAACAAAGGCAGCCTAACAAAAGCACATAATGCTCCAAAAACATGTACCTTTCAGTTCAAATAGTGTAAAAATATTATATTATTTTCAACTTGAAGAGGCTAATGAGGTTCTAGTCCAAATTACCCGGGAATAAACGAGCAGCGGTGCGATATGCCGACATTGCTTGATCACCCTCTTCTTGAGCAGCATAAGCATTCCCAAAGCCAATCCAAGCAGGTGCAAAGGTTCCATCTAGACTCGTAGCCTTGCTGTATTGTAGAACAAAGAGAAGAAGAATCAGATTTAATCCATACGACCAAAAAGAGCACAGTAGGTACATTTTTTACTGAGCTTCGGGCAAAAGTTACCTAAAATAACGCCGTGATTGATCATACTTCTTGATACAGTAGTAGTAACAGCCAACAGCAAACCATGAGAGAGTCCTAAATGACGAGAAGACCTAATAAGTAAACATGATGTTCAATTGCATAATATTTAATGGAAATGTTCAATTACACAATATCTAATAGAAACTCATATTCATGCTTAAGCTGAAATGAAGTCTATGAGAAAGAAACAAAATGTCTCTTCTCCATCTCGTGTTTTTCCTTTTTCTCTTCAAAATTTTATAATTAGTAATTCAAAAGCATTTGACAATGAAATTCAGATGAGAGTCCACAGGATATCATTTAACACAATTTCAAGCAAGACTCGACAAAATATCAAGAGAAATTTGAAAGAAAGCCAATGGAAGAAAGCACTTATTTTTCCCATGTTTTTTAGCAACCCTGAAACCATCTTCACTTCTAACTTACCATTTTGTTTTATCAATTTAAAATCTTATGCACTGGTAGATTTCACTTTCCATGATTTTATTGTTGACAATTTGAGGAATTGAAAAACAGGCCACATGAAAATACCATGTGGGAAAGTTTCACGCGGTCAGAGGATTCTAATAGGTCCACCATTACATTACTTCTTAGGATTTACAATCTTTCCATGCACGACGGTAGAAATGTATGCATGTGAAAACTGTTGCAGCCAATTATACATTAGGAGAATCTTAGCTTTGTTGAAGAGAAAGTGACAGTCCTAATGGATGAGAAGTCCAATAACCACAAAAAATGAATTATGCTCTTTAGTACCTTTTATTGGACTATACAAATAATCACTGGCAAACCACATGCATATTTCCCATGTTACTCATGAATGGTATTTCAGGTGTAGTAGATACATGTTTTCCAAGAGTTCTTACTTCCTTCTCTTTAACTTCTTTCTTTGTGTTAATTAGTCAAGCTGTTACTGGAAAAACAAATTATTTGGATAACCACCATGCTCACATTTGATCAATGATGACAAGAAAATTATTCTGTGCCTTGACCACATCTAGAGAGCAAACCATGGAAGCAAAAAAGGGAAAATAGATAACTCAATCTAAGCATAATCCTTCACAGTGAAAGGGAATTAAGGAAGCTGGTCCTGAGAGTAATCCTTCAACTCCAAAGAACACAGGTCATATGAGCATATCATAAAAGAAGATGCAGGTATATAAACTCACTTTTGAGGATAATCCTTCACCAAGTTAGATGCCATGAGATACAGCTCATTTGAATTTCCAAGCTCCACAGCAGCTGCTAAATGTACCAATGTACATTTCAAATGAAAAGGGTCCTTCTCAAGCAGACTGCAAAAGAAAAGATAAAGCGCAGATCAACTGACACATCTAGGGTGTGTTCTTATCTGTATTCTGTTTGAAACAAGTTAGGAACTCACTCTGAAGTTAGTTCAAAGCATTTCTGATATTCACCACACTGAATGAAGTACTCTGCTTTACAAGCCAAAAGATCGGTGTTGTTTTTTAGTGTATGCATGAAAGATGGGCTAGAAGGATTGCTATTGCAGCTTTCTTTTTCAACTTCTCTGAATTTGGCTTCTATGACACACTCTTTGTCATACTGTGACAAGGGACTGACATTAGTTTTGGAGAAGCACATAGATTTATTAAAGCAAATAGATTATCTGGAAATCGCTGTTTGGATCATATTGACTAGTATACACTGTAGTTGTGTGTGTTCACCTTTTTTATCAAGCAAGAGTAGAATGAAGAGAGCCACCTATCTTCAGGACCAAATTGCAAGGAGGAAAGTAGACTTGTTTCTGCAATGCAGTAGCAAATATAAGACGTTTGAGTATTAAATGACATTGTTATTTAGAGCAATGTGGAGCAATTTATATTCTTTCAGTTAATGAAGTGAATGCCAGAATGGTAATGAATAGAGAAATTCTCAACAATCACCACTTAAACAGTAAATACTACAAATCAGATAGCAATATTCTTCACATGATTCAAAAATGAGGTTTGGAGAACTGTTACCTTCTTCAAATGTGAGCATGTGATTTTCAATAAGGCATTCCAAAGCCTGGAAAACAATGGAGATACAATCATGATTCATACTTCCAACCAAAATCAGTAAAAGAGATGAGCAAAACTAGAAAGAAATCAAGATTATGTCCAGAAAACAAAGGCAAAAAACTTCAGTTGAATCTATCAAGAAAACTCTTTAATCTTTATCAACCTCTTAATATGGATTTTTTAAGCTTTGCACGGAAAGCTATGTTAATTCTTTTTGCATGCACAAATACTATAATGCAAAGAAACTCTCTTATGCAACCTACAAAGTAAACCAGAAAGCAAAGGTAAAACAAGTGCAATAGCTACCTCATAACATAAAGGATCAGCCTTGATAGCAGCTTTGTACCTTAAATCATCACAAAAGAGTAAATTAATCATTACAGACCAAAGACACAGTAAGCTTTCTAGAAAAATAAGATGGCTAAGAAAAGCTAACCAATGTCGAGCTAGAGCACGATTTTCCAATGCTTCATAAGCCCTACCTCTTAGAAAACATATTGCTGAAGAAATCTATTCCAAAACAGAAAAACAGCATTTCACTAACCTAAATTCAAAGTCATAAATACAAATATAATCTATGTATATTCAAGATACATAATCCACATCTTTATCACAATCAACTAATATAAAGCACCAAAAACAAATCTTCAAAAATTCATAAGCGAATTGTGAAAGACAAAGAACAAGACTTGAAATGTTCAAAAGAAAAACTCAATTGCCAGTTAAAAATAGCATAAGAAAAAAAACTCACATTGATTTCGCGATCTTCACTATCCTTATCTAAGTACATAACATTACAGTCTTTAGTGTCATATACATTTCCATGTTCATCAACTTTTGCATCACCAAGCATTAACAAACACTGGTCCCACTCTTTCAATTCCTCCTGGTCACAATTTTAAAAGAAAGAATTAAAAGTTAACCAAAAAACCCCTAAAAGTATAAAAAAGTCATTAGTTCTCAGGATTAAAGATCCAAAATCGAGGATTTACGAGGCATTTGGCGGCGAGGTAGCGGAAACGGAGGTCGCGAAGGACTATTTTGGAGGCGTTGAGGAGGTGGTAGGCGCGGCGGTAGTGGCGGCCGAGGAAGAGAGCCTGAGCTTGCATGTAGATGTCAGCGGGATCGTCGGTGAAGGCGGCGACTTTGTCGGCGAAGAAAATGGCAGAGGAGTATAAGTGCTTGCTCACACAGTCACGCACTACCCCTCGAAGCTTCTCTATCTGCTCTTCTCTCATTTTTATTTTTATTTTTATTTTTGAGAAAAAAGGGAAAATGAGAGTGAGGTCTTGGAGTGGAAGGGAGATTGTAGGTTTTTGATTTGTGCTGTGTAAAAAATATAATACGTATTCGGGAAGAAAGTAAAAGGGCAAATGAGCGGGAGGTTTTTTTTTCCGGTTTCGTTAAATGGGTTGGTGGGTTGGTTTGAGCCTGGCTTTGAGATACTGGATTCTAATTAGCCCACGGACACAATTTTGCCCGGGGGTGGGTCTATTAATTTTTTTTAATTTAATTTTTAAATGTTGTGTTTATAAAGATTTAAAAGTGATAATTTATTTTAATTTATCTTTTATATAATTATAGATATAGTCATATCAAAAAATAATCTTGCTAAAAGATGTAAGGAAAACAGCACTTAATTATAATAGCAATCCATGGTGTTTTTTTTTTAACATTTTGACTCTTTATTTTTTTGATTATTGATTTTTTTAATTCAGTCCTTATATGATGTGTTTATAGATATTTAGAGTTGATAATTTATTTAATTTTTTTTAATATAATTATAACAGTATCAAAAAAAAAATATTTCAACATCGGGATAGTATCAGAAAAATATCTTAGCATTACGATATGATCTATTTTTAAAAAAGTTTAGTTAAATAAAAAATTATTTAAAAAAAACTAGGTTATTAAATTTTGTGGAGTGATGACCCGATTTGCGAGTTTGGCGAAGTAACCTTAGTTGTCTCAATTCACAAGTTTAGCGGTGATAAGAAAACTCTAATTAATTAGCTTTTAAAAATCAAAAAATATGAATAATTCCAATAAGCTTGCTATTGATACCATGAAAAAAAACTCTCAGCTCCCCTTGTTGTAGATTCAATAAGGACGAGTTGGGTAGCTCGCCCTTGGACCATGGTTTAGCCCAGCCTAGCCCATCAACCAATATATTTTTTCTCTTATTAATTTCTCTCTTATATTTATACATTTATTTTCATGGAACTTAATGTGTGTATTACATATATTTTTTTGTTATATGCTACAAAAACTCCTTTTTATGCTACCTCAATGAGCTATGTACTATAATAACTTTTTTTTATGCTTTTACAACAGGTTACGTTCTATAACAACACATTCGCGCGCTACCATGTTACGTGTTATGTGTGCTATCTATAAGTTGTATGCCACCCTACACCTGTAAGGATGAGCTACACCACCTTAACATCTTAGGAATGGTAAGTTATAAAATAATTTTTTAAAAAGGTTTTCAATACATATCGATGTCAGAACACTCATCACTTCACTATATATAATAAAACACACATTTCATCTTCATGATTTCTTACTTGAATGTCACTTGAGTAACCAAACTAAAAACTAATTTAAGCATCAGAGAATTTGTTTTACAAGTAACACCAAATAACAAATGCATCTCATCCTATTATCAATTGTGGAATTTATTGAAGTTTTTCTATAAATTCATCAGTGGTGTTGTCTGTGGGAACTAAAATAAAAAGCTAGTTCATTCCCTTTCACTCTTCATAAAAAATATTACTTATGGCTGATGAAACACCAAAATAAAAAAGAGTAACTAATCTCTTTACAATAAGGACTCTAGTTCTCCTAAATCTTTAATAACTCTCTTAACATGTACAAATGCTCAACAGCGTTGTTTTAGCCATATTGGAACAATTTCACACTTTTCCATTCCATCAACAAGAGAGTCAACATGCAGCTCCATTACATGTACCATATACACATAGACAACTTCAGTTTCATGAAAAATCTAGACAAAACAACATGCCAAGTAGGCACAATACTCAAACCCTCTAAATGAGTTAACTCTCCTCAACAGACCCTAGCCACTAGCATGATTATCTCTATCAATCTTCTTATGAGTCTCGTTCACATACTCCTCATTACAAAAAAACCTAGACAAGATATACATGAGACTGCACCAGCTCCTACATTCCATTCTTATCGGGTAAGAGTCTTCACTTTGTTACCAAGTGTTACACACTCATCTCTCTAAGGACTGTCACTATAAAGGCCAACCTTAATAACTATAATGGCTTTACAAATCCTAGGAAGCACATATAAAATATCAAAAGCATCCCAGAGCTAGTAACAACAAAGAGTGATGTCACGTGTAAGATTTTTCATAAAACTTTCCACAGATCTGTTAGGATATGGTATCAAAACCTTGAATCTGACTCCATCCTTGGTCTTTACGGTCTCTATGTGAAGCTTATGTCTAGTTTTAGCACCAATATTCAAATTAAATAGAGTATAACTAAGCTTTTGACCATCACACAACGAGATGATGAAAGCACCTAGGCATATCTCCAGAGATTTAACGAGGAAATGCTATGTGTGGAGAATGTACTTGAACCTATCACCACTGAAACCCTAACCAATGAAGTCTACTATTATTACTTGTGGGAAAGGTTATACACACTCCTTGATAAAAATCTTATTAACATCAAACAAACAATGAAAAATTTTACTAGGGTGGAAGGAGCTAGCATAACTAGGCAAGGTTACCCATGTTTTTACAAAGAAGAATCTTTTTAACACCATCAATTTCTAACTAAAGTATCTAAAAAGTGCAAAAGGCTAATTTGTGATCGCCTTACATATCCAAAGCTCTTGACTGCACCTCTAACTACCACATATATTGAGGTGTTAACTGCTATCAAAGGAAAAACTTTGTACAATATCCTCCTCCTATAAAAAAAAAAGGCTCAAACAGTAGGAATCCCAATAAATTGTCAATTTTATCATGATCACATGCACAATACTAAGGAATGCTTTGCACTGAAAAAAGAAAATAAAAAGACTAATCACCAATGGTTACTTGCAACAATTTATGAAAAAAAAAAAAAGAGACAAAACCAGAGCAAGCAAGAAAGGAAGTTTGTACACTCCATAATGACCTTTTAAAAATCATGTAATTTATGCCCTGTCTCCATGTAATTTATGAAAGAAAGAAAAAGATTTGGGGCTTTTCAATAAAAGCAATAGTATTTATTTGTCTCCAATGTAACCTCTATTATCTCCACGTCTTTATTGTCTTTAATGTAACTCCATATACTCTACTATATCTAAAACAACTCCACTTAGCTCCATTAAAAACTGTCTCCAATATAACTTCACGTCTCCATTAAAAACAAATCTTTGTCTTTATTAGTCTCCAAATCTCGATGTCTCCAAACAAGTCTCTGATCATTTTTTCTCCAAAAGGATCAGGGATCTTCTCTAAGTCCTTGTGACCATTTGTCTCTAAAATGATCATGTATCCTTCTCTTGATAAAAACCTCTAAATCTATCACAAAAACCTTTACCTTCATATAAGACTCAATATTTCAAGAGTCTTTAAATTTATATATGAAATCAAAGACTGAAAGGGCAATGTTGATACAAAAAAAAACCCACCTCACCCTTGCTATAACAAGAGCGACCTGGGTGCTTGCCCCTACACTAAAAGGTGAGCTATTAGCTAGGTCAGACAAGACCACCAAGGTCATCTCGTCCTAGCCCATCGACCAATAAATTTTTCTCTCTCCTTAATTTTTCTCTTATATTTATACATTTATTTTCTGAACTTAATATATGTAGCACACATAATTTTTGCTACGTGCTACAACAACTCTTTCTTGTTCTACCTCAATAAGCCAAGTGCTACAATAACTTTTCTCTGTGCTCTTACAACAAGTTATGTGCTACAACAACACATCCTCGAGCTACCAGGCTATGTGCTACATATGCTACGTATGTGCTATACATCATCGCCACCTTATTAACTACACATGTAAGCCACACCACCCAACTACTTGCAAGGACTAGCTATGCCACCCATACATCTATCTAACATTTTGGGGATAGTGAGTCATGAAACAATTTCTTAAAAGGGCTTCAATCCCTATCAAGGTCAGAACACTTATGTCTCAACTACACAAAACAAAACACATCTTTCATCTCTTTGTTTTTTTACCTGTTTTTCACTTGAGTAACCAAACTAAAAAACTAACTTAAGTATTGAAGAGTTTGGGTACATAATCTTTTATTCAAAACAATAAAATGTGGGAGGTCAGTTGTAAAATAAAGGGACATTATGCATCAATAACTAAAGGATGGCTCATGGCAAACAATAGGAGCAATTGAAACAATAGAAGATGGTCATTGTTCCTAAAGCTTTATCAAGTTTCAGTACCCAGAAACTCTTTAGGTGTAATTGCATGCAATAGTTAGTAGGTTTTGTAATCGCTGATCTATAGTCCTAAGCTATAAATTGCTCGGGGTGTTTGAAAGTGTAGGAATTGTTGTTTTTAAAAGTATTTTTTTCTTAAAAATATGTCAAAATAATATATATATTTTTTATTTTTTAAAACTATTTTTGATATCAATACATATGAAAACACCAAAAAAATAAATTTAAAATAAAAAAATAATTTTTTTAATTTTTTTTAAAATATTAAAACAAACGAGCTGTTCATATATACAATTCAAGAATGATTTCCCTCATGAATCATGTCTAAAAGAGTCCTAATTCATGCACATAATGTGGCGGCAATGAATTTAAGCTTATGTTTCTTTTCCACTTCCTCTGATTGAGTTAGGGGTCTCCAATCCTATATTAAATCAATTATTTAATCAATTATTCGTTGTCTGATAACAACTTTAGCAGTTCTAATACATTGATTATTTAAGATTATACTACTTGATAGATTAAAATAATATAATTTACGAGTTTAACAACCTTACAATCTTCTTTCCAGGCAGCCACTTTGACATTATTGTAGGGTATGTTTGAGATTGTAATAGCAGTTACGGTTTAAAATGTTTTTTGTTTGGAAATGCATTAAAATAATATTTTTTTTATTTTTAAAAAATTATTTTTGAGATCAACATTTCAAAACAATCTGAAAATTTTAAAAAAATAATTTATAGCAAAATTTTTTAATTTTATTTTAGAGATTGATGTTTCAACCGCATTTCCAAACGGACACGAAATTAAAAAAAAACTTTAATTATCTTAATTTAACTAATCATGGATTAGAATATTGAAAACTCAATCAGTTCATACAAAATATAAAACAAGAGTGCCGAGGTAAAATCCGGATTCACCTGATAGGTCTGCTAGGTCTTTTAAAACCATGCTTAAAAGAAAGGGATGCCGGGTGTCCTTACTTTAGAAAATCCCATTCCGTTAAAGGGGGGAGTGAATGAAATTCTGTCCAATCAAACATAAAGAAAGGGAATTGAGGATTCCAATTCCGATTTCCGTCATTTTTTTAAAATTATTTCGCCACAAAAGTTTTAAAAACACAACTATCGGGAGCATTTTGACATCATAGTTGGTTGGCTATCATTGATAGAAGGTTACAGTTAAATAATAATTGGATATAATAATTTTATCAAGCATATAGTTATCAGTCAAAAAAGGTGTAATGAATTTTAAATGGTTGGTTTGGACATTTACATCAACATATATATTGGAAAATTTATCTCTCTCTCTCTCTCTCTATATATATATATATATATATAAAACTTATAAGAGAGGGATGCATTTTTAAAATCATTTGAAAAATGAAATTAATCTTGTTTGATTTATAGTTATCATAGATTTGGAATTCATTATTGTAATTACCACCGCTATTTGATAAAAAATTTCATGCTCTGATTTCAGTTGTAGACATAAGAAATTTGAAATTGAAATTTTAAGTAAGTTTACATTTACTTCACATAAAATATATTCTTCATTTTCTCGTGTTTGATTAACTTATTAGGAAATATTTTATGCTCAATAAAGGGAAATATCTTGTGATACAATATTATTATTAAGAATATTTTTGTTTTTGTGTTCAAAAAGTATTTTTGAATTTTTTTGATTTTTTTTTTGTTTTAAATTATTTTTTTTATTTTGAATCATTTTTATGTGCTAAAGTCAAAAATAAAATTTAAAAAAATTATTTTAATATATTATCAAACAAAAAAATACTTTAAAAAATAATTACCACCATAATCAAATACTACTTAAATCATGGATCCCTCCACTATTATTGTCATTTTTTTAACACTTATTTTTTTAAAATATTAAATAACTATTTTCAAATGATTTCATTAAAATAATAAATAATAATGTAGCTTCTTTAAGGAAAGATATCGCATATAAATATTTTTTAAAAATAAATTATTTTACACCCAACCTAAGAGGAACGGAACCTAAATTATAATTACAAAGTCCTGAATAACAGAATGGGTGAGATCGAAACTTAATCCTTCATTTAGGAAAAGTTTGTTTTTGAGATTTTGATAGTAATTATGGTTAAAAGTATTTTTTATTTATAAATATATTAAAATAATTTTTTTTTATTTTTTTTTAAAATATTTTTTATATTAGCACATTAAAACAATCTAAAAATAAAAATATTTTAAAATTTAAACTATAAATATTTGGACTCGACACCAGTAGGCCATAAAAGAGGCTAAGTGGTAGCAGTGGCATGCGATTTCAATACAAGGGAAAGCAACTGCTGGCACAGCAGCTTGGAAGCTAAATTATAAAGTGTTAATGATAATGTACATCTTGTATTGTTGTTTTTGTATTTTAAAGGATTTATTATTATTACGTTTTTTTTATATTTATATCATCGATGTATGTTACATAATTAACATTATTAGGGCTTTCTGTAATTATCATCACTAACTTTATTAAATAGTGCCAATATTTTGATCTTAAAATTTTTATTTTGATCTATATATTTTATTTTTCTTACAAATAGGTCCTTAATTGAAGTCTTGTTTTGTCCTCACATTTTACAATAAATGTGATATAGTACTTAAATGATTTTTTTTTTCAATTAAATCCCTACAAGTCAAAATTATGATAATACATATATGATATTGTTGGAAACAAAAGTTTTATTTTGTAATGAATATATCTAATTAAATTAACTTAATTATTACCTTGTCCATCAAACAATTTAAAATAAAGAAAAAAAATTTAAGAAACAGTACATTTTATGATGATATGAGAGATAAAAAAAAGAATTTAAAGTAAAAACACTTCAATGATCTAAAATTAATAATTTATTTTTTAATAGAAATATGTGTTTCCTATAACATCGCATAACTATCAAGAAATAAAATAAGGTCATTAATATTATAATAAAACTACTAAGTAATAAAATAATATATTCATATAACAAGTAGTCTGTTTGGAGTGCTTTTTGTCATTGATATGTCATATTCAATGATGAAAGTACCGGCGGAATAAAGCGGGTAAAGTTTATTTTGGCATGTTTTGTCAGTCAATAAATTAATCTGTAAAACTTTTATTGACAGATCACAAATCTCCGACGAGAGTTTTTTTGACGGATTATTTCAGTACGTGATCATGTTAGCAAGTTTTTTTTTTAACGGACTGTTAATATAAATACTGATTAAAAATTCTGTTGATAAATCTAAATTTTTTGATAGTGTAGGTCATTGAGAAGTGGTTTTACTTTGATTTTGGTTTTTGTATATTATCATAAATCTATTATTTTTCAATAATCTTTCTTCTATAATCGAAATGGGTTGATTGAAAAAAATAAGAATTAAATAAACTTAAATAGATATACTCATTGAAAAAAAAGTTTTGTTTCCATAATATCTATTGGATTATTGGACATGGTTTAAGATATATCTATTACCACAATTGTGACCAAGTTTGAGATTTGGTTTGTAGTTACTTAATTAAAAAAAATCAGTTAGGAATTAAATTGTATTTATTATAAAACATAAGGACTAAAAAAATCCAATTAAAACTTATTTGTAAGAAATAAAATACATGAAACAAAAAAAAATTCTTTAAGAAATTATAGAGATTAAAATGTCCATCAATAAAATATTGAATATTTTAAGCATATAAGTGTCATAATTTAACAGTGGTGATGACTAAGATAACAATTATATAATGTTCAAAAATGATTTCAAAAAAAAAAATAGTACAATAACCCTTTAAATATAAATATATCAATATTAATTTTGGAAGATTTAGCTTAATTGGTCAAGTCTTGGATTTGCTCTTCAGAGATCATCAATTCGAGTCCCACAAACTTCAGAGTCACTAGAGGCTTACATGGTTGTTAATTTTAGGGCCTGTAAAATTAGTCAAGATACATATAAACTGACCTAAACACCACAATTATTAAACCCGGCCCGGCTCGGCGGGTCGACCCGGGACCCGGTCGACCCGGTGGCTGGACCGGTCCGGGTTTAACAAAAGATCGGCTGTGGCAACAGCCCGGCCAAACCCGGGCGACCTGGTGGGTCGACCCGGGACCCGGGCGAACTCGGACGAGACCCGAGCTTTTTTTTTTTTTCTTTTCAAATGTGGGATTTGAAACACATTAGTATATATACTCTATGTTCCCAAGAAAAAAGTCATGTTTTTTCAATGTGGGATAAAAAACCTTTTAGTTTAAATACTTCAACTTAAAAGAATAACATAGTATTTTTTCAATGTGGGATTTGAACCCCTTTCATATATATACACTATGTTCCCATGATTGGTTTAAATACTTCAACTTAAAATGATAACATAGTATCTTTTCAATGTGGGGTTTGAAGCCCTTTCATATATATACACTATGTTCCCATGAAAAAAACCATGTCTTTTCAATGTGGGATAAAAAACCTTTTGTTTAAATACTTCAACTTAAAAGGATAACATAGTATTTTTTCAATGTGGGATTTGAATCCCTTTCATATATATACACTATGTTCCCATGAAAAAAACCATGTTTTTTCAATGTGGGATAAAAAACCTTTTGGTTTAAATACTTCAACTTAAAATGATAACATAATATTTTTTCAATGTGGGATTTGAAGCCCTTTCATATATATACTCCATGTTCCCATGAAAAAAGTTATGTTTTTTCAATGTGGGATTTGAAACCCATTAGTATATATACTCTATGTTTCCAAGGAAAAAAGTTATGTTTTTTTAATGTGGGATAAAAAACTTTTTTAGTTTAAATACTTTAACTTAAAAGCTTAACATAATATCTTTTTAATGTGGGATAAAAAACTTTTTAAAATATTCTTTTAAACTTCATAATATGTATAATCTATATTTACATGGATTTTTTCATATGAAATATTAAAACTTTATTTTTTTTTAATTTTTCCGGGTTAATCCAAGTTGACCCGGGTTGACCCTTGAAACCCGAGACCCGACCCCTTGATCAGATCAACTCCCGAGCCGGGTTTAATAACTATGCTAAACACCCATGGTAATCTAAAAAAATACATTAACATTGATCCATTACAATTTTTTTTTAAAACGATAACGTCCACTAGCATGAGAACTTTAATGACGTGACACTTTAGGTACTCTTAAAAGCTTCATGATAGTGTCTTTCCTATACTTGATTGAACATGAGATCTCAAAAAATGTGTGATTTCAAGGCCTTTTCTTAGATACAGTAATTAATCCACGTGAATATCACTGGCAGTACTTTGAAAATCTGTAGACATCAACTTCGCCACAGAACTTTTTTTTTTTTTTTAAATCAAAACTCAAATGGGATTATATTCATAGCCAGACTTGTCTCCAAATTCTCTATACTTTTATATATATATATATAGCCTCAGCCACCTTCTTTCATATACAGCATACACATTCATAAATGGATGGATGATATTCAAAAGCAATACACTGTTTTTTCTCATATGTTTAAATGACTTTAGGATCTTAATCCTTGACCAAGCCTTAACTTTCTACCAAACAATACCATAACCTCCTCAGAAGTAACCACTTCTGCTACACAGGCACAGCA
Organism: Populus x sibirica; assembly: GCA_019202695.1. Taxonomy (NCBI): domain Eukaryota; kingdom Viridiplantae; phylum Streptophyta; class Magnoliopsida; order Malpighiales; family Salicaceae; genus Populus; species Populus x sibirica. The sequence goes on from JAGMVL010000129.1 coordinate 762,619, forward strand.
AACGAGCAAATCTAATTATAGCCCGCTCTCTCTCTCTCTCTCTCTCTCTCTTTCTCGATGGAAAATATATCCGAAGCATCGCCGTCAGTGGACTCATCATCAACAGGAAGTTCTTCATTGGCATGTCCAAGTATTCAAATGGTTTCGAAATCAGACTCAGAGAGGCTTCTTGGCAAGTACTTTGATGCGTCCCAATATGGTTTTGATTATGAGCAAAGTAGTCTGTGGTCTCCACTAATACCAGCTCGAAGGGTGTTTTTGGCTTCACCAGCAGGGCATAGATGCTACGAAGATGAGTTTTTCTCAAAGCTTAAGAAAGCAAAGAGGGCGTGTAGAAGGCGCATTGCTTGTTTCAATGTATGTGTGCTAATTACGCAATTCTCTTTTTAATAATGCAATTTGTGTTCGTTTCATCAGTTCACCAGGGTTTCTTCATCATGTTTTAATTATACATCTCTATTTTTCACTTAAATATTATACGTGAGCAATTTCCTATGATACTATACGCTTGTCTTCACCATTCAATTTAGTTCACTGCATTTTCTGAAATATATATTCCCTCTTTGTTAAGATTATGTATTGATATTTTTTAAAATTAATTGCCATCTGGGCAACATTATGTGATGAAGTTTTATCCAGAAAATGATGTTGAATCCCTTTCTTAATTTATTTGCAGCACACCTTTTGGCGCACTTCAAGACGACAACCTTAATTGGTGCCATCCCCGCCTTAATTTCTTTTCCAAAGGCATGTTTTATCTCAAATCCCCATCCCCAAGGTGCATTGGGAAGCTTTTGTCAAAAAGGTTCGATTCACAAATGAATCGCAAGTATTTGTGTTTAGCTACGATACATGCACAAACCTATGTATTTTTATGAAACATGTGGCTACATGTAACCTTGTGCTATCTACTTTTTCATTCTAAAACTGCAGCATATATACGATACCATTCTTATATATCAACCGAGTCAGAAGGGTTTTCAAGTCCAAACAGAACCCTTGAAGTATATGGTCTTGTACAACGTTTCTATACAATATAATTTTAGGGTTTAAATTCATGCACTTTTATTCCCAATAGAACAGTATATGCCAGTTTTTTTTTTTTTTTTTTTTTTAATTTCTTCTATGATATACGTTCCATACTTTAAGTCCTTAACAATTGTGTCCCACTATAAATTCTTGCTTAAATACCAGTTTAATTTGTGTTTTTATTATATATATGTGATCTGATTCCAAAATAAAGTATACCATGGGGTCGAATATATTTGAATGAGTACAATGACGCATCATGGGACAGGGTCTGCAAGCTAAACACCAAGCAAAAGGGATTTTCAGACTGAGTTTCCTGCTAAAAAGCCAGATATTATTTGCTTTCGAATAAGAGGACACTGAGTAACGGTTCAATTATTATCCAAAGGTGTGATAAGCTTTCTTTCTGTTTTTCAAGACCCTTCTTTTGTCTGCTGATAACTTGAATAAGATTCCCTCTCCTTTACTGTTTCGGTATGGAAATGAAAGTATGGGTCGGTTCTAAAGTGCAGCTATGGTAGATGCTCGAACCAGCAAATAGATTCCTTACTCTCTTTTTTTTAATCTTCTCATGGCTTTCATTTTATGTAATTGATCTCATATATTTAAAAATGAGTACGTTGGATGCTGTCTACTTATTTTTAGAGTTAATATTTCATTGAAAATTATTTTTTATAAATATTAATAATATGATTAAAACAAATTAATTATGAATGGATAGAAAATTGATTTTAAAAAAACTTTGGTAAACATGTTTTTATAAAACTCAATATTCTATTTCAATAAAAAAAAAATATAAGATTTTCTTGTAGTAGTTTATATAAAAGTTGAATAGTAAAAAATAAAACTGGGTAAATTAAGCTTCGGGTTTAAGCTACATTTTCGAGTATAGGCTCAAGGCTTGGGTTTGAAATAATTTCTAGAATTGTAAAGAATTATTATTTTTTGTCAAATTATTTTGGATTTAAGTTTAGATTTAATATAAAATCATACTTTAGATAATAAAAAATTATTTTTTACCCGCTCATTTAGTTTAGCTAGCCTACGAATGAATAGACTGAAAAATAAATTTCCTCTTCATGGAGATTAATTAAAGCAAACCAATAAGAATTAATTTAAGCAAACCAACAAGAATTAATTTTGGAAATGTATCGCACGGTGATTTGCAATATTTGTAAAGGGAACTTTGATTTAAAAAACAAGGTGATTTTTTTTTTAAAAAAATACAATACTATTATAATTTATTCCTTACACTTTAATTTTTTTTCATTAAGCTAAAGTTCAAATAACCTACAAACACAATGTTCATAATAATTTTTACTTCTCAGTTCATAAGTCAATATATAATATTCAAAATCAATTATAATTTAAAAATAAAAACTAACAGGAAATAAAAAAACCTTAACAAGTCATTTAAATCAATCTTTATATTCACTTTATTATATTATCACAAAGTTTTGTACATAAAAATCCATACAACACAACCTTAATTTATACTTTACTTAACTTCCTAAAACAAACATACACTTAATCCCTTTTCATAGCCAAATCGCCCTTTATGTTATGACATCATCTTTCTCTTCACATAAATCATCCTTCTTATCGGTATTTGAATTTGTTAAATTATTTACCCTTTTATACATTTTTCCTGGGTGATACAATTTTCATCTTCATCCTTCATGAAGGTTAGGAATTTATCAATTCAACAATCTATATCATAAACTCAATCATAAATTAAGTTCTTATTAATCCAGCACTCAATGTCATAAAGATAATACATCACTTTTATTTAATAGTTGGGTTTCACCTACCATTTTATTAACAGTTCAATAAATCAGTCGTCCCAAGAATATTAATTCTACATAAGTCAATTTAAATTAAATTACATATTTTAGTCATCAAATGAATTAATGCCATTAGCCCATTACCGAGTAACTAGTTCCACAACATAACCCATTACCGAGCACTAGTCCCATTATCGAGCACTAGTCCTATTACCGGGTAATTAGTTCCATCCTTATCTTTTTCTTTCATGGCACATATTACAATTAAAATAGATGCAAAACACATTTAAATAAATTGCAGTTATTAAAACTTAAGAAACACTCTTAACAGAAAAAGATGTACGGCACCTACTTGTTACTCATGAAGATTCCACCCCCTCTGGTATGGGTCTTGCTCTAAGAACATCTCTTGTAACATCAGAATTGTAGATTCATCACTAATCCATTCATTTAATATAGGTGACAATATTCTGGTTCCACATTAATTTTTCTTATTCAATTTAAGCCCTTTACTCATAAAATCATGTTTTACTCATCCATTTTCACACATGTTTAGGCTTAACTTAGCATTCTCTTCTACCACATTATATATGTTCCTATTCAAGTTTGCAAGCCTGACACTAACATTATTTTCTCATTACAACACATTTATTTATCTTTATGATAATACCATATTAGCACACATAACTTCTAATGTTAATAACATATTTATTCCAACCTTTATTCACCATCCTATTTCAATCAATCTTAGCCTAAACATACATTTAGGTTAAGTATACAAAATTCTCAACAATATCTTCTAAATTAAAGTCTAAATATAATTCATTTATAACACATGTATACAACCTCAATTTCACCCTTACACCAATTCTATTCACAAGTTAAGTTAACAAATTTGACTTCTAATTTATTCTTATGCATAAACAACATTGTTCAAGGTCATTTATCATCATTATATCACAATTAGAATCAATTCTAAGTCAACAATTTCAAAGAATTCTTTCCCTCCTACATCATAGAAAGTTTCGGCTAAGATAATGAAATCCACCCCCTCTTTCTTTCACACATCACATACATTAATATCCTTATTTAACATCACTAAACACAAATAAAACAACAAATCATTCATTCTCATCCAATCTCTAACATTTTTCTTCTAGTCCGAACATATCATTAAAAAAAAGTATAGATTTTTATGCAAATTAACTTCTCATCCAACCATTAAATACATCACACATCATAATTAAACATAAATCTCATGCCAATTTGAACCACCAAATTCAAACCCTCTACACTAGTTATAGTTGAAATATGCATTCCAAATGAGCTCATTATTTTCTTTAAATTTCTTTTCAATTCTTTCATCCCCATTCATTTTGTACCTAAACTATCACAATTCTACACATATTTCATAACAACTAAATAAACAAACTCATCCCCTTAATTTAGCCCCTAGGCCGAAACTTAATCTTTAAATGGAGGCATAGTTTTTCTTTTTGTCTTTTGCAAATTAACATAATACCCAATCATTTCATACGTATACCATAACAATTCTACTCAATTTACACAACAATTACTTCAAATAAACCCAATTTCACTTTCCTACACCTAAACTGAATTTTCCATTACTAGTAGAGGTGGTTTTTCTTTTTAATTTATTGTACTTGATTCATTTTTCATACACAAAATCATCATTTCAACACAAAACATCAATCTAAACAACCTAACATCATAACTTAAATTTACACAGCACTAACATATTTATTCTTTCACCCAACATAAAATCATCTTAAATAATCACTTTAAAGGAGTTTTTTACCTTCTAAACACAAGCTTTCTTCAAGTCTTCTCTTTCCATTCTTCAATTCTTTATTTCTCTCTCTAGTTTTCAAAACCCTTGCTTTAACTCCTTTAATCACCAACAAAACATGTTTTTCATGCATAAATCTACCTTACCCATCCTTTTAATATTTCAATCTCATAAGTTTTTTAAGGTTTTTCTCTCAATTATTGATCTAGAACACAAACCCTTTCATCCTCTGTTTTTATTTCTTTTATTCGGCTAAAACAACTTTTAAATAAAGGAGATTTTCTCTTATTTACACTTTTACCACTACTTTTTTATGTCTTGTATTATTGAACTCTTATTGAGTTGAAATTTTAAATTAAATTAGGTAAACGTGTCATAAGACTCCACAAAATACTTCAGTCCGTTCTGACAGTTGGATTGAAAGTTATGTGCAATAACATAAAACTAGTCGGTTTGTGATTTTTCATCAAAAGGCTTCATTCCACTCTTGAATAAGTCATATCAATCATTTCTCTAGATCCTTGTGACCATTTTTTATTCCCAGAATATTTTTATTTGCCTTTCATCATTAATTTCATTTATAAACTTTTTACTGTTTCATAGTAACGTTATCAATTTTAATCGGTGCTTACACCATTACTCTTTTCTTTTCTTTTGTACCATATTTTCTTATTGTTTATTAATTACTACCATATTAATATCTTGGTATCATTTTTTTTCTTATTCTTTTATCCATAAAAAATTGTTACTGATTTTGTCATCATTATGAATTTTAAACTAAAATTCATAATCCCTATAGGAACCCTATCTATACTTTTTTATTTAATAATGGAGACTATTTTCTCTGTTTCACATCATATTCTTTATTATTTATATTGCTTACTGATTTTTTTTTCATCTAACATTTCTACTACTCGTCGAGTTATTTATACTTTAGGTCCTATATTTACACGGCGGTTTACAAGTAATACCAGAATTATTTTATGCATCAGTTTTGGTTCCAAAAATTAGTATAAAAAAAGGTTGAGAGATAGATGTTCGACATACCAAGCAACAACTTATTTGCCTTATTCTCTACTATTTTCTCAGCTTTTTTTGCCCTTAAGTTTTTTTCTTAGTTTTTATCTTGTTTTCTCTCTACTTTAGAGATTAGTTTCTTCTTATTTGTAGAAATATTTTGAGTTTTATTCCTTTAGGTTTGTATACCTTGTTAATGAGTACAAATAAACAAGGTGGTGTTATGAAAATTTTGAAAATCTTATTGAAATCATTTAGTTTGCACCAAAAGATCAGTGATAAAGCTTTAAAAATAAATAATTAATCTTTGACAACAACAAATTTTCATATGAATCATATTACAAGTTTCTCAACAAGTAAATATTACTAAACAATATTTATTATTTATGCTAATTTTATTCTAGCATGTTTGTTGAGTTTTAAGACTTTAATTTGATCTTATTTTTTAGAATTGTTTTTTGTAAACTTAGTATCTTTATATACATATGTCTTAATATAAACTAAACAAAATTTTTCACAACATTAAAAAATAATTGTCTATTGAAGTTCATCTTTTGGTTTTTACTATTCATGCTACTTTTGAACTTGTTTTACTTCGTTTTTAGTAATGCAGTGCAGAATGCTTTTGTAAAAGTGATTTTTAATTAAAAATACATCAAAATGATGTTATTAAGTTTTATTTTTATTTTTGATAGCAGCGTATCAAAATCATAAAAAACTAAAAAAAATCAATTTGATGCCTTTTAAGATGATTTAAAAATCACTTTAAAAAGCAGGTTGAACTAAACAAAGAATCAGATCATCGATTTTCATAGTAATTAGCAATCCCTATCTTAGTCAATAGAAAAAGGGTTTTAATTTTGAATTATTTTATAAAATAAATATTTTATGAATTTCTAATTCTCTAGTAGATTTCAAATTAAAAAGGTGATTAGGCATGCTAAAATTACCCAGGACAATGGTCCAACAAATAAAAGAAATTCCAAATATGTCAATATAATTTTTTGTGTTCAGAAAGGTGTCTTTTTTAGTAAATGAAAATTAGATCTAAAAAAATATTTGTTTCTTGCCCTTGGTTTTACAAACTTGTGTTATCTTAGATGAAAATTGAAAAAACAAAATTAGCACCATTAGACTAGAAAGACATGAAATTAACATTTTTAAATGAAAAAGTGGTAGAAAAACTTCACATAGAAATTGATTTTTTCTGGCTGAGTTATGGGCCTGAGTTGTCCCTATAAAAATAAGTTCCTTGTGGAATAAAGGACATTCCGATGTTTAAGTTAGTATTTGAGTTTGGTTAATCATGTGGCCATCATGTATAAAGTTAAGAGGATGAAAAATAATATTTAGTTATGTGTAGAGAAGCTCTATGTGTTCTTTCTCTATTGTTGAGATGAAAAATAAAATATAATTTTTCTCTCTCGATAAATATGAGAATATATAGTCTACATTGAAAGATATTTGAAAAACATCTGGAGTAACTTATCATGAAATATGGCCTTTTCCATTGCGATAGCTTTAGTTGAAGTTGTAGCTTGTACAACTAAACGCGGTGCTAGCTCAAAATAGAAGAGAATCGATATAGAAAATATAGAGAGAAAAAAAATAAAATAAAGAGAGCCTAAAATAGTACTATTCATGGGAAAGCTTCACGGATGAGCTTTAAGTCTTGTAAAGGTACATGTTTGGAAGACTTTAACTAGCTAACGGACACAAAATACTTATAGTGTAAAAGTTTACCTCTATCCATGCTTGCACAAAACATTGTCTTTATAGGCATGCCTTTGAATATTTACCACTTATTAATTTCATAAGATAATTTTTGTCAATATTTCATGGAGAAAGATCCATGATCTTTTGATGACAAGTGGTTACGAGACTTGGAGATACTTGTTCACGGGGACCTAGAGATAATTGGTCATAAAGACCTAAAGATAATTGGTCACTAGACCTAGAGAAAATTGGTCGAGGACTCAGAAACATAATGGATATAAATGGAAACTTTTCCATGGAAATTTCATGGAGACCCTTTGTGTTTAGAGACATGAAAATGCATTACTTTGTTTTGAAAATTCAAAAAATGATGGAGATATAATTTTTAGATTTATCTTATCTAAGATAGTACTTCATAAAGACTGTTTCTTGTTTGTTTATATTATATCCTCCTTTATAAATTCTTGAAGATACCTTTTAGAGATCAATCTTTCTAACTCTTTTACAAGTGCGTGACACTTTTCTATATCATGTTTATGATCATGGTGAAAGAGACAAAACTTGTTAGGGTTTCTTATATTTGAACCACTTTTCATTAGAGTTGGGTATAATAAGAAGTCTTTTTCTTTTATGAAAGCCAACACCTTAGCACTTGTTGTTGTGAAAGATGTGGTCCTAAGCTTAGGAAATGTCAAGCAATCATGGATGTGCACCTTGATGCTTCTTTTTTATTCTATCATTGGATATTGATGGCATGATAAAGACTCTTCTTGTGTGTGAAAGCATGGGTGGCCTTGTCTGGTCACACTTGTTTTTTTCCCTAATGTAATTTTCCATCATGTATTTGATGTCACAGAGAATTTTATCAGGGAATATATATAACCTTCCCGATAAGGGATAGTTATAAACTCTACTAATAAGGGTTTTAATGGTGATAGGTTTAAGCAAATTCTCCACACTTAGCATTTTCTTATTGAATATTTAGAGACATGCCCTTGTGTTTTCATCATCTTATTATGTGACGACAAAGATCTCTATGGAATATTGCTATCAAAATGAGAGATAAGCTTTACATAGAGATCATTAATACCTAGGATGAAGTCAGGTTTAAGGCTATGATACCATGCCCTAGCACATCTATAAAAATTTATAGGGAAAATGTTGCATATGGAATCACTCTCTGTTTTCACTAGCTTCATGATGTTTTTGACCTTTTATACGTGTTTTTTAGGGTCTTTAAGGCCATCATAGTTGTTTAAGATGGCTTTAGTAGTGTCACAATTCTTGGTAAGGTGAGTGTGTAACATTTTGTGAAAAAGTAGACACTTTCCTACTTAATGGGAATGGTGTGCAGGAGTTGGGGTTGGTATAGCCTCGAGCACATTATACTTAGGTTTTTTGTGACGAGGATCATATGAAAGAAAAAATTGAGACTTATAAGAAGATTGATAGAGTTTTCTTTAATCATCATGAAATCAAATGATTCTTTTAATCATATATTAAAGGAAATCACCTTCATCTTTAGCTATTTTTTGGATTTTTCTTCATTCTTTTAGAAGTTATAACTTACATCTAGGGTCACCTTAATTTTTAAATTTAGAAAAAAAAAATAATTTACTCCCATATATCATATAATATAAATAATCAAAATTTTCTCTAAACAAATTCCTAAATCAATTTCAAAATCTAGTTAAAATTCAACTTCAAAGAAAATAGCTTAAAAAAACAAAATAAAAATAAAAGATTCATTTCACAACAGCCTACCATAAAAAAAAACCATCACCTTTCTCTCCTCTCACCATTACCATTCATCTCTTCCAACCCTAAATATGCCCTAATATGTAGGCTTTTAGCTTGACTTAATTCACGAAAGAGAAATGACCCTTTAATTACCACCACTTGTTTATTATCATGATTGCTAGTTGTATTTAGATCTATATTATTATGCAATTAATATTGTTCTTGTTATTTTTGTTTATGTCCTTTACAAAGGCTAGATCTCGGTGCTCCTATCATAATTGTATAACAAATGAATCAATTTTATAAAACCAAAATTGTTAGTATGACAAGGCCAAGATCTTGTGCACCAACTGCTTCCCAAACTGTCCAAACAAAATTGTTTTTTTTTTTGGAATACCTATTTCAGATAGCTTGTATGGTGTTTCCGTTAATTGACAATAAGTTTTATATTACTAGCTAATGAATATCACACCATTACCTAAGGTGATTTAAATTTAATCCCAGTACTTGACTTTCATTTTGTTAGTAAATCTTTGTAGAGGAGGAGAGTAGTTTAATTGCTTACAGTCTTGTTAGGCATATGATGTTTCATCGAAGATAAGAGAGAAAATGGAAGTGGTGTGTGGATGTGGTGTGGTAAAACTGGTTGGATAATGGTGGTAGGCAATTGAGAAAGAAAAAAAGAAGAAGATATGGCTTTTAAGGTTAGAGAGAATAGATGACAATTTTATAATTTCAATACTCGAGGGTTTTTTTAATAATTAATTGGGTATAACGTTAATCTTGTAAATAATTTAAACTATTTTGTTGATTTTTTTTATCGAGGATATAAAGTGTTAAACAATTTTAAAAATTATTTTGATCTTGGATGTTGTCGCACCCTCCCGAGAGCTCGACGTCGCGGCGACACATCCTCCGTAGCGGAGATTCGATGTTGGGGTCTTTCTGTTGTGAAAAAAAGAGTCGCCACCTAGTATTATGGTCACTAGGAAACCTAAGCGGTCTTTCGGAGATTCTAAGGCAAGGGACTTGGTTGCGTAAAGGGAAGGTTTTAGCACCCCTAGTACGCCCTACCTAAGGTAAGCTGCTTGGTGTTTGATTTGCCTTATAAATGTTATGGTGTTGATGTTCTCTAATCCCATCAGTTTCCTAGGATAAGTCTGCTCTGATGAACGAAATCTAGGGTGCTTTAAAACCTATTTTTTTTTGTCTTAGTATTTTATACTTTCACAACTGGTAAACCGTGGAGCAAAAAATATTGAAATGTCCTCGATTATAATCAAGGCTTCTTTCAAGGATTTGTGCGGATTTATTATTCCTAGAAAATTATTTTGGATATTTACCACTCCGGGTTTCTTTATCCAAATATTAACAAGTGAATAATAACAAATTATTCCCAATAATATTTTGGATATTCGTCCTTTAAGGATTTCTTTATCCAAACATTAGCGGTGAATAATAGATGAATTCCCCCCAAAATAAAATTTTTATATTTTATGGAATATTGGCCAATACCCTTTGGAGTTTTACAAACATGTTGTAAAATCCCGAAATGCAAGAAAAATGATTTTTGTTGTGTTTAAGAAATCCATGCGAAAACACATTTTCAAAACTTCAAATATTTGTTTTTTATATAAAAAAACGTAAAAACAATGTTAGGGTATTGGCCGTATGCAGGAAAACAAAACATTTTTCATTTTATATTTTTTTTGATGTCTCGACGAAAACCGGGTATTTTCATACCGGACTTGTATCTTTACCATATAAAAAATACGAGCGGATATTGATAAACAATGCATCAACAAACTTTCGAGAAAAACACATATTTAAATAATTCTTTTAAAGGAAATTTTCCGAACGGGCCGACCCGGCCCACAAAGAGACTGGCAGAAATCGGCCCAACATAAAATGGGCCCACTTCCTACAGGGTTGGACTCGGCCCGACCCAAACCACATGATTCGGTTCTTGTTCACTATACAAGAATAGCAGTGTCTTGTTCCTCCGCACGGTAACATGTTAATTAATTTTGCGATATCTGTGCACATGCACAAGACTCTTAGGGTAATTATTGTCCTCACATTAACAAAGCAAACGGCATGCAAAAGACCACGTTACTGTTCAAGTGAATTAAATTTCACTTGAACAGTGCCAAACACAAAGCAAAGAATGCTCACGGTGCGGGAGGTGAAGAGAACAGACCTGGGAACGAAAGGATAACGGTGGTGAAGGCTTGCTGGCTGGGTCGATCGATCGATCTTGCCCGTCCGCTCCGGCTTTCCCCCTTTATTCTCTGTTGGCGTTCTTCTTCGAGTTTCCTCCTCTACAATCTTCGGTCCTCTCTCTTTCTTCGGTTTTCTCGCACTTCTTCTTCCCTGTTTTGCGGGTTTTATATGCAAGAAAATGAAAGCAAATACCAAAAAAAGATGATGATGAGCTGGTGCGGTTGGTGGTGTTCTTTGCGGCTGCCCTTCCTCCTCGTTTGTCAGTGCTGGTGCGGTTGGTGATGTTGCTGCTGGCTGCTCTTCCTCCTGGTGTGGCTGCTGGTTTTTGAGAAGACGACGACGACGGTGGTGCTGCGATATCTCTTCGCCGTGTCCTCTGCTTCCGTTCAGTCAGCTTCCTCTTCTCCCCCTATTACTCCCTCACTATGTATCAATAATCTCCTCTGCTTCCTTACGTTCTTCCCCTGTCTATCTCTCTTTTTGTTTTTTTCAAAAGGTTTCCCAACTCTCTGTTTCTTTCTTCCTACGCTGCCCAATTCCCTTCATGTCTCCCTCCGTTCCTTTTTATTTTTTATGTTCTCCTCCCTTCTCCGTTTCCTTCCTGTTCTTCTCTTCTGTATTCCCCTCTCAACAGTTCTTGGCGTGGCTGCTGGGATGAAGAAAATGATGAGCTGGCGATGGTGTTCTTCCCTCTGTTTTTGTTCCTGCTCCTAGTGCAGAGAAGAAAGCAAAGCTACTACGCGGACCGGGAAGAGATATAGATGACCGGGATCAGCCCGCTGGGAGCGGGGACGAGGCGGTCGCCATCCTGGATTGCTGCTGCGGCTAGTAACCACTCCCGGTGATTGAGGGGCATGCGAGTCGGCGGTGGCGGCCGGAGTTGAAAATGACGTTGCTTCTTTGAAGCCGGAGACGGCGCGTCGTGACGGTGCGGGACTCGAGAGAAAAGCCGTCTGTTTGGAATGTGAAGCCAAGCTCCGACCTTGTTTATGGCTCACGGTTTTGGCTGGTCATAAAGAAGTTCTTTGGACCGTAGGGGAGAATCGGGCGTTGATGGGGGTGGTGTTACTTGTTTATCTCTTCCCCTCTTCTCCTTTCTCGCCATTCTCTTTCGTTCAAAACTTTCACCCTCCTTTAGTTTTCCAGCCCTCTCCTCTTTTCAAAAAAACTCTCCCCCCCTTTTCTCAAAAAACTCTCCCCCCTCCCCTGGTGTTAATTGTGAGCGGTATTCATTGGCACAAGTGGAGCGGGGCGGCGGCATGATGCGCATGGGGAGCGCAGGGGACACCAAGCCCGGGCGGCTGCGCTCGCTCCCACGCCTGTCTTTGCTCCCCACTCCCGAGGGTCTCGGGCAGCGGCATGCACATGGGAGGAACGGTGTCTACACTATTTTGTTTTTTTTTTTTTTTCTTTTTATTTTTTTATTTTTGTGGGGATCCAAAAATGGGTTACAACAGATGTAAATCATAATTTATAAAAGAATAGATATAAAGTAAAAAAATGATTAAACTATTAGAATTCCAAATAATTTTTCATTTATTAATTAGTGCATTTAACCTGAGCTTGTTATTTTTCTATTTTTTCTATTTGTATTTATTGGGGTCCTCTTTTAATGACCTTGTGAATGAGCTATTTGGTTCGGGTAAGGTAGTCTGATAACTATAATCAATAATCAAATGCCCAACCTTTATTGTCAAATCCAATCCAATTTGATGGGGGTAATTTGAAGATCTAATACCTAATCTTGATAGGATTTGTATTTAGATCAATTCAGATGATTTTACCAATTACAATCAATTTGATCAAGATTGATCGAGGCAAAAAATTAACAAATTCTTTGAGACAAATGAAATATATAATTTCAAATATTAGAAAGTTTAAAGAAAATATGTGTATCTTGTAGAATTCAAACATGTTTTATCTTCTAATTCAATATACTCATTACTTCTTAACTACAGACACACTTATGTGTCCAAGTTCAAATTATCATAGTAATTGATCTACAAATTAGTGAGTTGATTTGTGATGATTTAAGGTTTTGGCTTATATCATTATGAGGTTAGATTTGATAACTATACTGAGTATACTTAGAAGTCTAAAATTGAGAAGGGTTTGTAGTTTTCTCATTTATGGTACAAAAAGAAATTTGTTTTGAAAACATAGATAATTGTCACATTTAAGTCAAATTAAAAGTAGTCTATTTACTTTTAGGGTAAAAAACTTATTGAAAATTATTATCCAATAAATTTTCTTTAAAATGAAATGTTAACATGATTAAAACAAATTATGAGTGTATAAGAAATTAATCTTAAAGAACAATTTATTAACATCTTTTTATAAAACTCAAAACTATTTATCTCACATTGGATAAATACAATATTTTCTTGTATTTTATATAAAAAAAGTCAAAGAGTCATAAATGAGCATAAACAAATTAGGTTGGGCTCAGCCTCAAACCTCGAGTCCCGGGTCTCGAGGACATGGGACTAGGGTATGAACCTTGTTTTTTTTTTTTTTTGCCAACCATTCTTATATATTTTAATGATTTTATGAATGAAAAATACAATTATATCAATTTAAATGGAAAAACCTTACGAAAAATATCTTGAATAATTTGATATTACGCAAGATATATTAAACATAATTAAAAACAAAGAAATATATTTGAGATTTGTAATTCTAAAAATTTCTACAATACAAGTTAATTCTAAAAATTTCTACAAGGAAAATAATATTTAGAAAAAATAAAAAATAGGAATTTATTTCAGCTTTATAGGAACCACCACATCATTGTTTATGAAAATAAAAATAAAAAAACACATAAATCATTATATGTGATTTCAGAAAAAACAAAGGAAGAAATCTAAGGGCCATCAAATAACCCAGGAAAAAAAAGACATGGAAAGCCATCCAATAAAATGGGAATGAAAAAACTAAAAAAAAATGATGGGCTGTTGGTTTGTTGCAAGCTTAATAGGGATAATGCCTACTTAGATTTCTTCCAAGTTCTTCCGTGAAAGAAGGGAGTTAGTAAGCAATTTAAGCAATTTAAGCAATAGAGATAATATTGATAATTACATAAATAAAGGGGGGTGGGGGTGGGGGAGAGAGAGAGCCCAAATAGAAGAAAATGAGGGGAGAGGAGTCCAAATTGGTTATCTTTCATTAATGCTAAAATTCTCTGTCAATTCTTACATATACTGACAATCTTAAAACTAACTATTAATTCCAAATATAAGCTAACATGTGGCTTACTAATCAAATAACTAAACAATAAGTAAAATGTTGCATTTCAACACAAGAAGCCCTAATCAAACATTGCGTTTCAACAACCAATATTAACAGTTATTTATTCAAATTCTAACTGCCATAATTTCATTCTCTTAAATCTTCCTTATTGATAACTATTTGTGACAATTCCCTTTATAACAGCAACCTTGTCCCTAAGGTTAAAATCTGGAAACCTCAAAGAGAAATATTCCAAACACTCATATGTGGCTTTAAATGGGGATGAATCCTTCCAAAGAATAAGGATTTGAGTCATAGCTCGGTTGTGGAGTTTCACCATCCTCCTATCCAACACTACTTGAGGCTGAAGAATGGGTGTACTGGTTATAATAGGTAATTCCCCACACACTCTCTTATTTCTTATGTGCTTATTTAATTGAGAAATATGGAACACATGGTGAATTAGTATAGAGGTAGGAGATCCTAGTTTCTAGGCCACGACCCTAATTTTTTCTATGATTTTGTTTGGACCATAATACTTGGCTGATAATTTGTGTAAGGCTTTCTAAGCTATGAATGTTAGCTTGTATGGTTGCAATTTTAGATACATATAATCTCGAATGTTGAATGACCATTCACTTCTTTCTTGTTTTCTAATTATACTTATTTTAAGTTGACTTTAGATTATTCTTAAGTGATTTAAGCATGCTTTCCTTTTTAGTTAATAAATCATCATTTGCTTCAATATTAGAGTCCTTATAAAAATAAGAAATGTGAAGTGGAGGAGTGTGACCATATAGAACTTCATAGGGAGTGAACCTTGTAGAAGTGTGGTAATTAGTGTTGTACCACCATTCTACTAGAGAAAGCCATTCGGACCATTAGTTGGGTATGCTTCCAGTTTGCCCATCATTAAACGCTTATTAACTACTTCAGTCTGCCCATCATTTTATGTGTGGTAGGCTGTCGAATAATATAGCTCCACTCTTTGAAAGGAAAAAAAGGTTCCTCCAAAATTGACTTAGGAATACAACATCTCTATCACTGACTATAGTTTTAGGCAACCTATAAAGTTTTTAGATATGATCCATGAAAACAACAAATACAGACTTTGTAGAATATGGGTGAGTCAATGCAATAAAATAGGTGTACTTACTGAATGTACCACTACCAGATAAATGATCGCATTGCTATGACATTAGGTAACCTTTCTACAAAATCTATACTGATATCAGTAAATGGTGCTTTAAGAATAGGTAATGGTTGTAGTAGCATAGGAAGAAGCACATTCTTTAACTCATTCTTTTAACAAATGGTGTATTCTTTCACATACTACCTCACTTGCTTATGTAGCATTTTCCAGTAGAATAAGCCTACAATCCTTTTAGTAGTGATAATTAACCCATAATATCCTCCCATAGCTATATCATGATACATGAAAATTAGCTTGTGTGAAAGTTTAAGATCATTGCCAACCACAATCTTGGCTTTTCTGTTCAAATGGTTATTCACCCACTTGTAATGAGGGTGAGAGTCGGGATCCTTCAATAAGTCCTTTATGATTCCCAGTATAACATTATTTGTCTCCCATGACTTCTTGACCTCCACCATAATATTGGTAGAGATGGTAGATACCACCTTGACAAATACTTCACAACTAGAATGTATAGATAGAGCATTAGCTGCCAAATTCTCCTTTCCCCTCCTATACTTGATTTTATAATCAAAATCCAATAATTTTGCTAGCTATAAATGATGAGATGGATAGGTCACCTTTTGTTCCAATAGATATTTGAGGCTAACACGGTCAATATGAATCTTAAAATGTCTTCCTTATAAATAGTGTCTCCACTTGGCCACTATATATAGGCTAATTAGAATTTCCCTTTCATAAGTGGAAAGAGCCTGTTGCTTAGAACTTAATGAATTGTTGATATAAGCTATGGGGTATGCCTTTTGTATTAATACTACTCTTATCCTCACTCTTAAAGCATCAATCTTTATTACAAATTGTTTGCTTGGGTTTGGTAGTGCCAAAAGTAGTGGTCTGAACATGACTTTCTTAAGAGTTTTGAAAGCTTTAACTACCTTTTCATTTCAAACAAAAGCATTTTCTTTAGTAGCTAAGTCAATGGTTTACTAATAGGCCCATAACCTTTAACAAACCTTTTGTAATAACTAGTGAGACCTAATAACCCTTTCAATTGCTTAATAGTCTTAGGTAATGGCTGATCCACCATAACTATGATCTTTTATGGATTAGTAGATATCTCATCTTTATAAATTACATGCCCTAAATTCTTTATTTGAATGCTACAAAAAATACATTTATTTCTTTTCGCTACTAATTTATGGACCCTTAATAACTAAAACACTATCTTCAAATGCTTTAAGTGTTTTGAAATGGAGTGACTATAAATTAAGATATCAAAGAACACTAATACAAACCTTTCAAGGTGGCTTCTGAAAACATCATTCATCAAGCTTTGAAATGTGGTAGGGTATTGGTCAATCCAAATGGTATAACAAGGGATTCATAGTGGTCATTATAGGTCCTTAAAGCAGTTTTGAACTCTTATGTAACCATCTTGATTTGGTGATATCCAGATCTTAAATCTAGTTTTGAAAATACGGTAGCACCCACCAATTGTTCAAGTAACTTATCCACCAATGATATAGGGAATTTTTCCTTAATTGTATGTTTATTAAGAGCCCCATAATCAATAGTCTCTAAAACTTGTCCCTTTTCTTAACCAAAACTATAGGATAAACAAAAGGGATGTTACTAGGTTAAATCACTCCTAACTCCATCATCTCACTGACCATCTTCTCAACACATATTTTTGTAAAACAAAGTACCTATAAGGTCTTAAGTTGACTAGTTGGGTCTCTTCTTTAAGAGGTATATCATGGTCATGATGTTTAGAAGTTGGTAATCTTTTTAGTTCATTGAAAACCTTCTGGTAACTTTTTAGCAAATAGGCTAAAGTATAATTTCCTTTCAAGGTAAGAGTTAGATTTACAGTCATATAGCATATTGTAGAGTTAGAGTCTATGATGAAATTTATACAGTATAGGCTGATTTTTGCTATTTGGGAAGGACTAACCCAAAAATTATAACATTGTTCAAGCTTGATAACTTGTATATGAGCATGATTGCTGCCTTTAAGTATTACCTATCCCACTTAAAAGACATCCAAAGCTCATTGTAGTTGGAAACAATATCACCCAACATAGCCAACCACTAGATTCCTAGCACCATGTCACAATTATTTAAGTCTATAATGAATACATCAACCTCAAGATTCTCTCATTGCATTCTTCATTTAAAGTTTTTACACATAGTGTGCAACTTATCATTCTTCCATTAGCTGCTTCAACTGTTAGGGGTTTAATAGTAGTAAAATTGTATTATAACCTGCCAACAACTTTAGAGTTTATAAAGTTATGTGTATTACCAGAGTTTATCATAATAAATAATGAATGTTTATTAACCTAGCCAATTACCTTTAAGGTATGAAATTCAACAATACCTTTAAAAACATTATTATAGATATGAAGAATGATCTCTTCATGTTCAAAACTATCCATCCCTGTTTTCTCTCCTTCAACATCCTCATCCCCATCAACTAACTTAGTGAATAGAGTCTTTTATTCTTACATATATAGCCAGATACAAACTTCTCATCACATTAACAACACACACCCTTAGTTATCATTTCCTTTAATTCCCTACTCTTTAAGGATTTAGTAGGTTTAACATGGATTTTGTTACAATAGTTTTCAGTTGGTGTGGGTAATAAGTCACTCCGAGGTGGTTTTGGAATGCTAGTAATTAGAAAGGGTGAGTTTCTGTAATGGTTTTGATGTGGATTGAGTTTGGTTTAGGTAGTTTGGGTTGGTTTTAGAGGTGTGTATTTAGAGGGATTAAAGTGGGTACACCTATAGAAAATGATATTTTCTTGTAAATGAGCTAGATTATAGGCTTGTTTTAAAGCTTTAGGTTTAAACATCTTGACTAGATTCTTAATTTGAATCTCTAAACCTCCAATGAAGAACACTAATGATTGTTTCTTTAAGATCTCAACTGTATTCCATAGAATATCAAAATCCTGTATGTAGGTCTCTAGAGTTCCTATCTGTATAAGGTCCATGAGCTCCTATAATGGATTTTTTTTGCCTTCCAAACCTAGCACATAAGGCCTCAACATATGAAAGAGAAGAGAAGAGAAAGAATCCAAATTAGTTATCTTTCATTCATGCTAAAATTCACTAGTAATTCATTACATATATTGACAATCTTAAAACTAGCTAATAATTCCAAATCTGAGCTAACACGTGGCTTACTAACCAACTAACAAGACAATAAGTAAAACATTGCATTTCAACTCAAGAAGCCCTTATCAAATACTGCGTTTCAACACCCAACATCAACAATAATATATTCAAATCCCAGCTAGCCTAATTCCATTCTCATCAATCTTACTTATTAAGAACTATTTGTGACCATAGTTATTAAACCCGGCCTGAGGGTCGGGTCCCAGGTCAACCCCGAAAAATAAAAATAAAAATATTTGAGGTTTTAATATCCCACTTGAAAAAGGTTAAGAAACAATTCATGTGGATGTAGACTATATATATTGTAAATAATAAAGTTTAAAAGATTATTTCAAAAGGCTTTTTATCTCTAACTGGAAAGATACTATCATATCCTTTTAAGTTGAATTATTTAAACAAAAAAGTTATCCCACATTGAAAAAACACAACTTTCTTCTATTGAACATAAAATATATATACTAATGGGCTTCCAATCCCACATTGAAAAAATAAAACCTTCTTCTAGTGTTCATATAATGAACTTTGATATAGGTTAGTAACCAATAAGAAAAGGGTGGTAGGCTCGCGCGTATAAGGTTGTGTTGAGTAAAAGGAAAACCTTTGATTGCCTCCTATACGCGGGGCAACGACTATGTTTTTTAGTCATTTTATCTTCATTAATAATTTGTTATTGAACAATATTACATTTCTATATGAGTTCCTCTAATTTATTTTTTTTGAATTCCTATATCTTTAAAGTGATCAGTTAGTTGAGGAGGAACCTAATTGACTACTAGAGGTCCAACATTTCAAAAGGTTTTTGCCTGCAACAACTATGCTTTTTAGACCTTTTATCTTCATTAATAATTTGTTATTGAACACTGCTACATTTCTATTTGAGTTCTAACTTATTTTTTATTTGAATTCCTATATCTTTAAAATGATCAGTTAGTTGAGGAGGAATCTAATTGAATACTAGAGGTTCAACATTTCAAAAGGTCCCCCCCCACGCGTGCGAAGAAAAATATTGCTCATTTTAGAACCGCAGAAAGGAATGAGAAAAACGACAACTTGACATGTTAAGATGTTAAAAAAAAAAGAAGGCTCTTTGCCTTAAAAAATTAACATTAAAAAAAAAGAATTGGGTTTCTTTCAAGTTTTGCCAAGTCATTCAAATTCTAAATTAACTTAATGTGTCAAATAATTTCTTTTTTTTAGGGTTAATTACAAGCCCAAGGTTTTTTTATTTAGACCCAACTAGAGTTCTGAATCACTGGATAAACCCACCACGCCGGTCTTCTAAGCATAGCATGCCTGTGACACGGTCTTGT
Source organism: Populus x sibirica (assembly GCA_019202695.1). Taxonomy (NCBI): domain Eukaryota; kingdom Viridiplantae; phylum Streptophyta; class Magnoliopsida; order Malpighiales; family Salicaceae; genus Populus; species Populus x sibirica. Next base: position 782,814 of record JAGMVL010000129.1, read on the forward strand.
ATTTGTATATCCACATTTCAAGTGATAAAACTACATGTCGCCTATCGATCTTCTCCTCCCTCTCTGCCTCTTTTTGGCGGGAATATAGAAATCAGGTAGGTCATCTATCAAACAAATACATAGGACAGAGGAGAGCCCCAGCAAATATGAACCCATCAAGACCCATCACCCCTTTCAGGCTAGCCTCTCTTCTTCGTCTCCAAAAAGACCCTAAACTCGCTCTTCAACTCTTTAAAAATCCAAACCCAAAAACCCCTTCGAAACCCTTTCGCTACTCTCTTCTCTCTTATGACCTCATCATTACCAAGCTTGGCCGTGCTAAAATGTTCAATGAAATGCAAGAAATCCTTGCCCAACTCAAAGAAGAAACCCTTTTCACCCCTAAAGAGGCTCTCTTTTGCGACATAATCAATTTCTATGGCCGTGCTCGCCTCCCTGAAAATGCACTCAAACTGCTCGATGAATTGCCTTCGTTTCGTGTCCAAAGGACGGTAAAATCGTATAATTCCTTGCTAAGTGTATTCTTGATGTGCAAGGATTTTGATAAAATGAGGGAACTTTTTGTGGGTATCGAGAAATTGGGGAAAGCAGATGCTTGTACCTATAATTTATTGATTCGTGGGTTTTGTGCGAGTGGGAGATTAGATGATGCGTCCAAGGTGTTTGATGAAATGACTAATAGAGGTGTTAGTCCTAATGTGATTACATTTGGTAATTTGATTTGTGGGTTTTGTTTGCATTTGAGGTTGAAGGAGGCTTTTAAGCTGAAGACGGATATGGTTAAGGTCTATAGGGTGTATCCTAATGCTTATATTTATGCGTCATTGATTAAGGGGGTTTGTAAGAATGGCGACTTAAGTTTAGCTTTTAGGCTTAAGAAGGAGATGATTAGAAATAAAATTGAGTTGGATCCAGCAATTTATTCTACTTTGATTAGTGGGCTTTTTAAGGCTGGGAGAAAGGAAGAGGCTTTAGGTGTTTGGGAGGACATGAAAGAACGTGGGTACAAACCCGATACTGTAACTTACAATGTGATTATTAATTTGTTTTGTAAGGATAAGGATTTTGAAGCAGCTTATAGATTGTTGGATGAGATGGTGGAGAAAGGGTGTAAGCCTGATGTTATCAGCTACAATGTGATACTTCGAGAACTGTTTGAAGAAGGGAAAAGGGGTGAAGCAAATGATTTATTTGAAGATATGCCAAGACGTGGCTGTGCTCCTGATGTTGTTTCATATAGGATTCTTTTTGACGGGTTTTGCAATGGGATGCAGTTCAAGGAAGCAGCATTTATTTTGGATGAAATGATTTTCAAGGGTTTTGTTCCTTGTTCTGCCAGTATATGCAAGTTTGTTAATAGGTTGTGTGAGGGAAAGAATGAAGATTTGTTAAGGTCAGCTTTTAATACTCTGGAAAAGGGAAAACTTGTCAATGTAGATTTATGGAGGATGGCAGTTGCCATGGTATTCAAGGATGATAAACTCTCTAGTTCATTTAACCTCGTTGATAGTTTGATAGATGTTATGAACTGACACCAGTACAATAATATTCTATTCAGTTATTTTCTGAGGCACGTAATTGATTTAATTTCTTCTTATGTGAGTGAACAGCAGTAAGAGATTTATCGCATGCATGATTGTGTGTTTTCCCGCTCCTTGCATTCCTACATGCTCGCAAACACTTAGGGTACAGACTGTGTACTTCTTTCTGGCTGCAAAGTTATTTGTCGGACTGGTCCATAAATTAAAAAGTGACATCAGGCTTTGCAAGATTTTGACTCGTAGTGAAAGTTACTGAATCTGGTTGATATGAAAATATGGATGTTTCCTATGAGAATTGGGTTGTGCTAATTGATGAGTATTTCAGTTCCCTTTCTGATTCCAAGACAGTCTCCTTTTAAGAAGCCTTTGGATCTTTAAGCTTTCAGAATGTCATTGGAAATCTTTGTCCAGGTAATGTCCAAATCATTGCTGCACATATAGATTCTTTCTCTTTTGTGAAAGCTGCCTTGGAGTTAGATCTTTCTTGGGATTGCATTTTCAGTTAAATTCCTATTATGAACAATTATTATAGTGATCCTCTGAAAATGTACCCATTCATTTTGATTAAGATTTGCCCTGGTCATTTTTGCTTTCAGCATCATTTTTTCCTGGCTGTTGGGACGGGAAAGGTAACATATGCCAGGGTTCCTTGTTCTTGCAGTTATTGGAATCTTATGTGGGATGTATCAAGGAACTTCAGTGACTATCAGTGGACAACTTTTACAGTCTACAATTGACTAAGTATCTCTTCTTGGTTTATCTGTTCTTCGAGCAATCTATGTTCTGTTTCCTGCAAGCATGATGAGTTGTTGAATGACCTTCAACTATATTATTCACTCTCTTTCCTTTCATACCTGAGTTGGTTTAGGTGCATCCAAAGATATGATTGACACATGGCTGTCCCTCAGTATTCCGGAATGATCTAATCTGATATTTCTCTTACATCACATACTTGAGGTAGTCTACTTATAATTTAACCATCATTGTTTTTCATGTCTTTCTTTCCTGGTATTTGCACTTCTCTCTTTCGATGTGTGTTTCATATAGAGAGGTTTCTCTTACTTGACTGAAAGACACCTTACACACATGTTCATTTGTCCAAATTACAAAAACTTTCTGATAATGTTATAGCCCTTGGCTTTGCATAAATCAATCGATCTGTGCACTTTTGAATTCATGTTCTACGCCAAAGCTTTCAGGAATCCTGGGATTCCTCTATTTATTTATTAGCCACTTTTTCTTGAGTATTTTATAATTTTGGAAATTGGGTTCTGTTTGCAGAATGTCTTGCATTAAGCATGGAATAAAATTGGGTGCATTAGGCTGTATTCAGTTAGAAGAGTTAGAAGGTATACCGTACATGCTACGAAGTTAAATGAATTTCTATGGCAAGTTTATAGGTGCTATACATGCATGTATACGTATATACATAATTAAACACACACAAACTTGATTCTTGAGTTTGGATAACTCTGACTCAACTTTACAATATAAATGGATATATTCATTTATTTTTCTGCAAGGAACCGTATGATAAATAGATGTTGAAAGTTCAGTTCTTTGGAACTAAGCAGTCGTATCATATCCTTTTGCAAGACCCAAGGTACTCATGTGACCTTTTGATGATATGGACGTTTGAGGGTTAAGCTATAATGTGCTGGATCTCCCTTCACGGGAATTTCAATGAAGACTGTTCACAGGCAGTGAAAATTATCATGTTTGGGAACCCATTAACAAAACTTTTGTCAAGTGTAGAGAACTTGGAGCAATCCAGGTCCATTTGGTAGTCATTTCCAGTCCCAGCTGTTTTGAATTATGACATAGATGATACTGGAAAGAATATTTTTTGTAGCAGAAAAAATCTTGGTTTGTGAGTCCATACGTGTTTGATTAGAACTATTTAACTTAGGAAAAATACTATAGATTTCAATCCTAAGGATGGCTTGATGATAGTGAACTTGAAAATGAATCATCAGATAGTCTGAACAACCTTTAAGTCCTATCTTCGTAAGGCCATAAAACAGCATTCCTTCTTATGAATGCTATTTACTGTAGGACGCTATGTGTGACGGTAAAGAAACAGCGTGATTGTTGCTGTTCTTGTTTAGAAGGCAATGCACTCATAAAAGTGAAGAGAAACAAACAAATACATTTTGGTAGAGCTTCATTTTGATGAAAATTCTATCCTTCAATCATTTCTTCATATTTTTGACTGACAAGAAGACTAGCTAGGTAAGACAACTTGAAAGGAAATGGACAATAACTAGCTGTTCTACAGATAGGGAAGCATGCAATCCTAGCCTGAGAGTACAAGTGTTTTTATGAATAATCTTCTTCGTCTTTCTTTACCATTTCGATTGTTCAACCTAGACCATCCTTACGAACCATTGTGGCTTTCCTGTTGAGAATACAATAAATCCCATGATCAGTCCAATCAGCAGCCCACATCCATAACCTATCATTGCAAACTTCCAATTGAATAAGCTTGCAAGATCTTCTTTCTCTTGGAATGGTGGGGGCTGTGGGGTCACATCATTGCTGCATTTCACTGATAATGGATATCCGCACAACCTCAAGTTTCCAACATATGAATCAATCTGCAAGTTATCAAATTGACTGCCTCGAGGAATTGGGCCTGCAAGCTGGTTATATGAGAGGTTAAGTACTGAGAGAAAGTTCAGCCTTGTTAATTGTTCAGGAATGTCTCCACTAAGCCTGTTTGATGATAGATCTAAATTCTAGTGCTTTCAGGTTCCCAAGCGATGATGATATTTGACCAATAAGGCTGTTCATTGAAAAATTAAGGACTACGAGTGAACTAAGAAGTCCGACTTCCTCTGGTGTCCTTCAAATTGATTGCTTGATAGGTCAATGGCTGTAAGATTCTCTCCATTGGAACCTCAGTCCCTTTCATCGTCAAAACCACAGAATACTGATAATATAGTCCCCCCCCAAATACTCGGGTGTAGCTTTAACTTCATCCACTTTCTTCATAGCTTGAAAATTTGCAGAAGGCCAGTGAACTCGTTATGTGAGAGATCAATGATTCTCAGACTAGAGAAAGGAGATATCACAATGGGATTATCTATGGAAACCATGGAGTCCGTTAGAGCGCAGCACCAGAACCTGCAGCTTAGGAAGAGTTTGCAGCCAATTGGGGAAACTATCATGTATGTAATTGTTTCCTAGATCGAGGACTTCCAACATTTTGCAATTAACTAAGGATCGTGGTAATGATCCTTCTAACTCATTGGCATTCAAGTCAAGACTTCTTATTTTATTTCCCTCTTTTAAATGTTTCAGGAATGGTGTCATGGAAGTTGTTCATCCCCAAATTCAACACGGATGGTTCAGTACTAAAAGCTCCCCAAGCACTGTGGAATGTTGCCACTCAAACTATTATTAGATAAGTTAATGATCTGGAAGGTGGTGATATTGCAAATCCAAGGTGGGATTTCTCCAGTCAGTTTATTGTTTGCTATTAAAAGAATACATAGATTGCGAAGGAGTTGGAAATGGTTGTTGAAGCAAATTGGAAGTTAAAGAAGAAGAAAGGTTCATCAAAGAACCAAGATCAACTGAAGGCATTTATATAATCAAGGAAAATCTATCTTACTAGAGCAAGGTTTTGGACAATCATTTTCATAGCTGGGCCTTCTAGTGTCAATGGCCCATTAAAAGATAGATCGAGAGAGATCAATTTGTACAAGTGAGAGATTTTATATGGGACTTGACCTAAGAACCATGTGTTTGAGAGGTTAAGATAATTGAAAGGAAGATTTAGTCTTCGAAGGTCTGAAAGTTGGAAGAGTGGGATTGAGGTTGTCTCTAAAGACCACTACAACTAATGTCAAGAGCTATAACATGACCTGTGACTCCATGACATGTGACTCCATCCCACGAACAGCAATCTGTTCAAGCCTTCCAAGAAACCATCCTTAAGTTTGAGTAAAGCAGAGCTTTCATCTTCGGAGCATGATTGCGAGAAAGTAAGTTGATAATGAAATTCAACACGAGGAGGCAGAAGATGACATGACCAGCCCCGTCCAGACCAGCTCATTTTCTCATCCCAGTCTGAGATTAAAAGTGAGGTGATTGTTTGAGCAGGAGGTATAAGATGCTGAAAGTTATAAGCGATTTCCTGCTCTAATATTACCAATATATCAGTTGCTGGTCATGATCTCCTGAACATATCCTCAACAATTATTTTTTATCATGAAAATCCATTGAAGCACTCAAAACATCAGAACTATGCCAATGGTTGTTGTGTCATTAGAATAAAATAATAAAACAAGACCCTTTGGATTCAAATACAATGATCATCAATGCTCAAAACGTCGGTGCTTTAGGAAGGAGAATGTGGGAGTTTTCAATGCCTTTGTCATCCTTCCAGGACAGCTTTCATGTGGCCTCTCAAACAGTTAAACAAAAGGGTTAGTTTACACCCTCGGATGATAAGATAATGGGTGTATAACTCTCGTTTTTAGTTACCTCTAGCTGCGTTGGCACTAGAACCATCGTTTTTATTATAAAAAAGTACATAGAATAGCTGTTTCTATATAGATTTTATATATATATATATATATATATATATATATATATATATATATATATATATAAAATCCCCTTCTTGTCATTAATCTTCTTTGTAGAAGAAGCAATGAGGGATTTGAACTTATGCGGAAACGATCACAACTACAATGCAAATTGAACTTAGTTTTAGAATGAGATGTTAGAAAATCGATGGTATATGATATCTACAATGCCCAGTGCTTGATTACCTTGCCTGACTTACCAGGGTGTTTGATATTTTGACAGAATCAGACTTCGATCACCTTATCTTTGAGTTAACCAATTCCCATTTGACACACAAAAACATGTTTTATATCAACAAAGTTTATTATTTTTTCTTTATTGTGAGAGTAAGGAAGCTATTATTTCGAGGGAAAATCTACCACTTATGCATGAATATACTTGCTATTTGACCCGGGCCAGATATATTTTTCTTTAACAAAAAAAATTTATATATGTAAGCTTTTTTTGACATGTTTTTATAAATAAAAAGTTTAAATGTAAATAAAAAAGCTTATGGATATATATAATCAAATAAATTAAGAATTATATGTATTAATAAATGAAAAAAAAGTTATTAACAACAATTAAAAATAAAATTCAAAAATCAAGAAACAAATATAGATTAAGATATTTAATCTCACAAGATGAAATATTTTTTCGGTTGTATTTATTGAATTTGTTTATTAAAATTATTTTTTATTCAATTAAAAAATAATAAAAATAAAAACACAATAAATTGATTGAGCAAAACAAAAGAAAAAAATATATTAGAAAACAAATATTATGCAAGGCTGCACATATTATAATAATTATATAATTTTTTTTTTTATTTTAAAAAATAAATTTCATCTATGCAAAAGATAAAAAAAAATTATAGATGAATCGGAATAATCTTCTGAAACATTAAATACACATAACACCATTAACAAAAATCTTTATCCAAAAAGAGTTAAATATGCAAAAATAATAATAAAAAAGAAGGATATTAATTGAAACATATATTTAAAAGTTATTTTAAAAAAGAGACATATTAAGGAAATATATCAATTAAAAAAACAATATTAGAAAAAAAATAATAGCCCGAGTTTCATGTCTTAATTCGCCAAACCTATGATCTAGGTAATGAATTCAACCTAGGGTTCAATAATATATATCCCATGATTGTGGGCCTATGACCCAATGCTCCTAAGCTATTGTAATGAAAAACTCAGGCGCATAGGTGGACATTTAAGCCTAAGCTTGAGGGCTTGGGCTTGGTTTTATTTATTTTTAAATTTTTTAAAGGTGCGATCGACCTTTAGGGCTTACTATGTGTCTTTTGTTTAGATTTCAGACACCATTATGGTGGCTAAAAAATTAAGACAATAACTCTTTTGCCTAAAAAAACCCAATTGTTTAGTCATTCCAACCCAAAAACACATCATCAACACATCAAAAAAGAAAATATTCGGGATTGAAAAGTCAACCAGGACAACTTGGCTGGTTTATGCATTGAACATGCTAGTGTGTGGGAGAGAGATTGTCATGCTTTTAAGGCATGTACAACCTCTTTTGATGGCTTACCACCACCATCCGTGGATGCATTTGAATTGCCACAATGAGACCTTTTTGGTGGTGGGTCGCGTGTGTGCAACAGTGCAACGACGAGGCTCTAATGACCTTTTGTTTCTTTTTCTCCCTCATTTCAGTCTCTTTTCCTCGAAAATTGTGTTGGCCTGGAAAAGTTAAAGGTGTTATATTATTTTATTCTAGTATCAAATTTGGTTCTAATTCTTTTGATTTCTATTCGTTTTGTTTTTTATCCTTTTTTTAAATTGATTTTGTTTTTCAATTTTATCCCTCAATATTTTGTTTCATTTAGTTTTAATATCAAATTTGGTCCTTATTCTTTTGATGCTATTAGTTTTGTTTTGAATCCTTTTTATTTTTTTTAAAATTTTATTCTTGACCATTTTGTCGATTAGGATTTTGACTTCTTGAATTTTTTAGGTTTTCCATCCATTGGGTAATCCAGGCCTCATGACCCAAGTTATTGGTTTGGAAGATTAGCCTAACTAGACTCTTTTTTTAGGTCTTTTATAAAATTGATTTTTTTTTTAAATTTCATCATTCAATATCACAATTTCATGTCTTAAATCACGAGTTTGACATGTTGATTCGAGTTAACTCGAGTTGACTCAAGTTTTTTTATGTTGTTTTTTTTTTTTTTAATTTTGCCCTTTAACATTTGGTGGGTTTAAGAATTAAGCTTCATTATTTTATTCAATTTGTTTCTACAACCTTATCATGTTCTCACACTCGGATTGCAAATTTGGCTAATTGACTTAGATGGATCCTAGTCGGTTTTTTTGTTCTTTTTTAAAATATTGTTTTTTCAATTTCATCTCACTAGTTTATAAAAGGACCTATTAGTTCATCCACATAGATTGTTTGTGGCAAATCTTCATCTAGCTATAGTAGATGCCCACTGACTGCACAAAACCTTTAGTTTCTATAAGCCTGACTACATTATTCTCTTCTAGTTAGAGAGAACCTGTCCTTGGGTTCTATTCTTTCTTCAAATAAGATGTCAAATGTTGCACGTTAAAGACATCAAAATTTTTCAGATGGCTAGAAAGGTGAAGTCTATAAGCATTATAATTAATTTTTTACAACATTTGGCAAGGGCTTATTTCTTTTTTCATCAACTTGTTATAATCTCCTACTAGAAACTTGTCACGAGTGAGTACTACCCACACACAATTACTTACCTCAAACACCACTCTTCTTTGATGGATATCGGTTAGGGCTATATATTTTATATTATTTTACTTACCTCATAAGTAATCTACGTACCATCAGCTTGGACACTCAATCATCTAATACGAGGAACATGTGTTAACTTTATCACGCTAGAAGGATTCTGTTTGTAGCGTATCTCAAATGGACTCGATTGGGAGATCAAATTTTGAGACATGTTATAAGCAAAATCTACTCAAAGAAGGTGATATCCTACTATTTTGGCTATTCTTCCACCAAACTTCACATCAAGCATCCAAGGTTACGGTTAACCACCTATATATGTCCATTTGTTTAAGGATTATAAGCATTGCTAAAATTCAACTAGGTTCCTAGCTTTCCCCATAATCTCTTTCAGAAGTTACTCATAAACTTCACATCTCTGTCTAAAATGATAGACCTAGGGATACCACGTAAGAAAATCACCTCGTTAAAGTAAATGTGGGCTATCTAGGATGCAACCATGTCTTTCAACTTGTTATGAAATGGATTATTTTTTAGAACTTGTCCAAAAAAAAGAAAGAAAGAGAGAATCCATTGCTTGTTAGGTACGAGGTAAGCCCAACACAAAATCCATACTAACATCCAACCATAAAGCATTATGAACTAGCAATTGAGTATATAGCCCCACTTTCGATAAGGAACTTTAAGACCTTTAATAAATAGTACATCTTTTTACAAAATTGGATACTTAACTTAACAACTTAGACCAATAATAATTTAATGAAACCAAGGCTATTGTTTTATCACGCTCATAGTATTTCTCACAATGCAACTCATAAATGACAATTCATAAGCATTAAGTTATCTCAGTTACCTTCATCCACCAATTCTGTATAAACTTCCTCAAAAGAAGAGTCACCTGACTATAAATCTCAAAAGTATCAAACCCCATCACCTAGGCATGTATAGTACTAAGCAGGGTAACTCATCTACTGAGGGTGTTAGCTACTTTGTTAAGATTGCTATATTAGTACATCAATAAAAAGGTAAACTCTAAAAGAAAAGACACCCACTTTGTATGCCAATGACTTAACCTATACTACCTATTTATATACTTCAAAGCTTCATGATTTATGATTAGAATAAACTCCTTCTATAAAAGGTAATTTTACAATGCTTTAGAGCCTGAACAATAACATAAAACTCTAGATCATATGTAGAGTAGTTTTTATTTGAACTAGATAATATCTCACTAAAAAAGGCATTTGATTGTCCATTTTGGATAAGAACACCTTTAAGGCCTATCCAAGATGCATCAGAGTTGAATTCAAATAGTTTGTCAAAGTCAAGAAGTGCAAATACAAGAGCTTTAATCATCTTCTGCTTCACTAGCTAAAACTTATCTTCGACATCATCTATCCACTGGGAATTTCTTCCCTTTAAGCACTCTCTAATGAATGCAATAAAAGAGCTAAAATCTTGAATGAATTTTCTGTAGAATGATGCAAGTTTATGAAAGCTCTAAACTTTATAGAACATTTTTTAGCGTTGGCCATTCTACAATCATCATGACTTTGAAAGATCAACTTGAAATCCATCCATTAATATGAAAAAATCTAGAAAAAGTAACATTACTAGTGAACAACTTACACTTTTTGTAGTTGATAAATAACTTCTTATTCTGTAAAGTGTTAGAGACAACTAGTAGATGCTCTAAATAAGACTTTGGAGTGAGACTGTAAATCAGGATGTCTTTAAAATAAACCATAATGAATATGTCTATGAATGATCTCAACACCTGATGCATGAACCTTATAAAAGTGTTGTGAGCATTGGACTTTCCAAACTACATAACCATCAATTTATACAACCCATCCTGTGTTTTAAAGGTTGTTTTCCACTCATCCATCAATTTTATTCTAATATGATCATAACCACTCTTGAGATCAATATTGAAAAATACCTTAGAACTTACTAATTGATCCAGCATGTCATCTAGTCACGAAATTGAATACATGTACTTCATCATTATTTGGTTCATGAATCGACCGTCTACACAAATCTACTAGAAACTAATATTTTCTAAGACTAAAAAGGATGAAACTACAAACTAATGTTTTCTCAAATATACCTATTTTCCAGTAACTCCACCACCTACCTTTGCAACTCTTTAGCTTTTATTGGGATAAACCTATGTGTTGGTTTGTTTGGTAAACTATAATTAGAACCAAATTAATCCAGTGTTGTATCTCTCTTATAAAAGGCAATCCTTGGGGCAACTCTTCTAACTTCAAATATGTACTTTCTATTAGCATATCTTTTATTTTTTTAGTACTTTCATCAACATCATCCTCTTCTTGAATTTTACTACTACTAAGTATTAGGGTATAAACTACTCATTCACTCATTTTCTCTATAAACTACGATAAAGACAATAAATTCTTCATCTTTTTAGTTTTTAGCTCCACTTTCTTCTTTATAGATGCCAATATTATACATTTCATCTTAATATTGAGGGTATACATATTCCTCCTCTTATCATGAATAAAACTTATATTAAACTACCATGACCTCCCCAACAGAACATGGCATACATCCATCAATACCACATCACATTACACACTATCAATAATTACCTTAATGTCTTTATTCATCCATGTAAGTTTGTAGGGCTTAGGATGACTTTCAGTTGCTAACTGGAGTTTTTTTACTACCCTTGTTGACTCTACATTCTAAAATCTACCATTGTCCATTATCAAGCTACATACCTTATATTTTCGGGTCCATGTAGAATATAAAATAATAATGCACTATCAATCTTTTTTTGAATCACATTGGGCATCAACAAATTCTTTATAATGACAAAGGTAGTACCATTATCTCCATGCAAAATCTCTTCACTACTATTTGAGTCATTATAAATAATATCAGCCACATCCACAAATTCCTCTATCAACATATTCTTACTCGGATAACTCTAAGATTTGTTACACTCGTTAGCTTGATGCTCTATTCTTTATATCTATAAAAACAAAATTTGAAATAAAAAACAAAACCCTGACTTATTATTTGTGGAGTCAGTTGGCTTGGGTAGGATGGTCATCATCCTCTGGTTATTGTTGTGTTCTCTTATATTATTCATCTCCCCCCCCCAGAAATTTATGTTAATAGCCCTATTAACTTGCTACTTATCCATTGTCAAGGTCCTTTGATACGCCTCCAAAACTATTCACAGATATTATCGGCACAACACGTCCTGTATAGATTATCATAACCCACTTAGTTACCCCACTACCAGTTACTCTTTGGTTTTACGCCAAATTATTCCTAGCTACTAATTGATAAAATTCATCAGTATATTTGTTAACTGATTTACCTTCTTGTTTTAGCGCGTAGAGCCTTTGGTATAGGTTTGTGTGTAGCCAATAGTCAGACCCAACCACGGTTGGGATTGGCAATATGCCAAGCCCAGGGTGCGCTAAGTCCTAATTTTAAAATGAAATCACATTCATAGTTATATTAGAAATCAAATATCCTAAGACATGAATGAGGTTTTTAGGAATTTAGATTTCATTAACTCAACATACATAAAAATGCATGGTATCAATGAATCAAAATTTTATTAGTATATCTTTATATGTCTTAAACAAAGCAATACTAAAAAAAGAAAAACATACGGGTATAATTTTTCTGAATACAAACATGCCTTAGTGGAGGGGCGCTGTGTTCAGAGCTAGCCAGACCCAGCCATGGTTGGGCTTGACAATGTGCCAAGCCCCGGGTGTCTTTGGGTCCTAATTTTAAAATGAAATCACATCGATAGTTATATTGGAAATCAAATATCCCAAGACATAAAGAGGTTTTAAAGAATTTAGATTTCATTAACTCAACAAACATAAAAATGCTTGGTATCTAATGAACCAAAATTTTATCACTATATCTTTATATGTATTTACCAAAAAATACTAAATCAAGAAAAACATATGGATATAATTTTTCTGAATACAAACACGCCATAGTAAAGGGGTGTTGTGTCCAAAGCTAGCCAGACCTAGCCACGGTTAGGCTTGGCATATATTGCCAAGCCTCGGGTGCACTGGGTCGTAATTTTAAAATGAAATCACATTCATAGTTATATTGAAAATAAAATATCCCAAGATATGAAGAGGTTTTTAGTTATCCCGAGTGCAATGTGCCAAGCATGAAACAAATAGTTGACCAGTTTGATCAAAAGGATTTAGATAGTAGCCAACTTCATTATTATTCCTATCAACCGAATGACCATATCGTTTGATAATCCTAATCCGTATATCATTTTGTACAATTCATGAGATGTTAGTTCAATTTTTAGTTTTTTTTTCAATTCATACAATACCCAAAGCTTTTTCATACTTACTAATCTCATTCTATCATAAAAACATCTATTTAATCCTTTATTTATTAAAACATAATTTACATATCATTCTCATATATAAAACACACTAATTTTCCTTAATAATTCAAAACTGGCTCAAACCAAGATTGAGTAGTACTTCATATTTATAACTACAGAAAACCAGGTGTCTAGTCTTCTGTTGAATCACAACAGGATACTGAAAAATGTTGAATTTGAGCCTCATGAATACAAGATCGCTGAAGTTTTTACGATTGCCTGCACCAGCCTCTCTTTTATTCTTGATCTTGACTTAACCAACGCTCACTTTCTGATCATTCTCACAAGAAAGCTCACACGCGCGGTGCTTGAAAAGAGACTGCTTGCTTCGCCAGCTTAAAAGCACATAATCTTGAATAAACATAAGCTAAAAAACTATAAGGTTGCATATATAGTGTTGAAAAGGAAATTAAACAGATACGAACATTAGAAGTGGTCTGAAATAAAATTTATCTTTCAGTATTGATGGAGCTTGCAAGAATTAGTGAAGTCGGATGCAAAACCAATTAAATTTCTATAATTAGTGTGTTTTTCATTAAAAAAATTTACTTAAAGAGAATATTTAATTGATAAGTAAATGAATAGAATAATATTTCAGCTGGGTTTATATGGCACCCAACCAGACATGAAAAAGAAAATAAGCTATATGCAAAAGAAATTAAAATAACATAATCCTTAAAATAAAATAAAAATAGAAAAATTAATATAAAAAAAATAAAAAAATACCTCTTCTAATAGACAATTAAAAACAGACAAGTGATACAATTCATACAAAAACATCATTTAAGTTTATACAAGTGCATCATTTGTTTTTTCCATTTAAATAAAAACACATTGAATTAATGGAGTCATAGTTTATGCATGGACTAATTAATTTGAGGTCTTCCTATCCCTATTCCTATTCAGAATATATATGACCGTTCTGAGATATCGCTGATCAGAATAAACAATAATGAATGGAGGATTTTAATTTAGCTGTCGATATTTGGTAAAACTCAGCTGGCATTGAAAAATCCAAAAGCGGTATAGATATGTGGGATTATATCTGCAATCTGCAATTACAGATTCTTTTTCTCCTGCATCGACGAAAACATGTTTGTAGGGATAATTACTCCAACGGCTATTATTCAGAATGGTAACTAATTATATATGAAAACTATAGCTGTAGCAGATCAAGATAAATCAATAAAGAATCAACAACTATCTCAAAGAAACCAACGTCTACTTTTCATACATGGAAACCACAGCTATGATAAATCAAAAACAAATCAATTTATATAAATAAATAATCATGTAATCATAGAAAGAAATAAAGTTACGGAAAAACAATAATTAATTACTACTATATATATATATTAGTAATTAATTATGTATTCTGTACAAATTTAATTAGTGCTCACGTCTGTATTTTATTATAATAGCAGTAAATCAATCTTCTTCATCTACTGTCTACTCTTTATTTTTTCTCTGAGATAACTTTATATAAAACAAATTGAAACAAATTATGAAACATAATTTCTAATCAACTCAATATTAAAAAATAAAATAAAAAAATCAATTAAAAAAAACTAAAAAATTATTATTAGTTTTGTGAGGTGAGGTGACCACGCAACCTTTTAGCGTTTTGTTAATAAAATTGTCGTTTCTTAGCAAGACGGTCTAGAATAAAACGTGAAACTATTGAATGATATAGAGGATAACCATCAACCAGAGTCACGGGAGTATACCGGCTAATAGCAACGGATGTGATGACTGCTAACCACTCTGCTTAGAGCTTGTTTGGCAGTATAGTTGCGGGTGCTTTTTAAATAACTTTTCATGCTAAAATACATGCCAATGATGTTTTTTCATTTTTTAAAAATTATTTTTGACGTCAGCACATCAAAACGATCCAAAACGTACAAACTATATTCAATTTTAGCAAAAAAAAAAATTCAAATTTTTTGGAAACGCGGGTTGAACCGCATTCCCAAACGTTCCCTTAGTATGTTTCACGTTAGATATATAACTTGTGGTCCGCGGTGTGTCATGTCAGATTTTTTTCAATATAAAAAAATATTTAGATATTGTTTATATTTTTTTTAGTAAAAAAAAACCTATTGGGGTTAATTTGAAGTGACTCGATTGTTTTTGTAGGTCTAAAAGCAACTCAGATAACCTGTAAAAATATAATTTAACTCAATTTTTTTCAAGATAACATCTTTTTTTAATATTAAAATAACAAAATATTGGATTGACTTGGGTCAATTTGGGTTAATATGTCAAATCCATGACTTAAGTTATGAGACTATGATAACCCGTAGAAAACAAATTATAAAAACTAATTTATAATCGATTCAATATTGAAGGATGCAATTGAGAAAAAAATCAATTAAAAAAAGGATCTAAAAAAATGAACCGAATCAACCTTTCAAACCCACGACTTAAATCATAAAACTGAGATAACCCTATAAAAATACTAAAATAAATTATAAAATTTAATTTCCAATCAATCCAATTTCACGTTGTATAGTAAACTAGATATATAACTTTGGTGTTCGTATAAATCATGAAACAAGGATCATATAGTAGGAAAGCTCTGCAATGATCTTTTAGGTAGGTTTCCAAGACAATCCACCTTTGGGAGATTTTTTAAATATTTTGTTAATGAAAATCTTTGGTGTTCGTATCACATAACTGCAAGCAAAATCTTCAAAACTTAAAAGAAACGGACAGGAAGGGAAATAACATCAAGCTTCTTCGTTGCAACTCAAAAGACATTTACCACGTGCAAGTTTTTGAATGCGTGAGAGCAGATGGAAGAAGAGGAAGTTGTAAACAGACAAAGCAAGGAAGGACCACCACTATAATGTACTTAATGACTTTGTTTTTCATTTTGTTTGTTCTTTCCAGAATATCAATCAACAAATCTTGACGTTACTATATATATATATATATTCTTTGCTAGTTGCTTTTTCAACACAGAGACAATGGAAAAACCAAAGTAGTGACATTTGCATAAAAATCTACAAATTATTGATAGGAGCTGAAAGACCATTAATTCTTCAAAAGTTAACGTTGAAACTACAACAAAAGAAAGCTAGTACCTAATCTAAGCTTGATCACCAAAGTATTCATTATAGGTATCAATTGGGTTTATTACAAGGTCTAAGACTAAGAAAATTCGAGAGAAATTAATTGGATTGATTTTTAAAATTTGAGTTAATATCAGTTGTAAATCTATCAGACTAGATCTTTGTGTATTATTTGGGACATATCATAAGTTACATGAGGAATTTTGCTTTTATTATAGTTGGACTGAAAACTAGACATTGTAATCCTTCCATCCATATATGTTGCACCCAATAATTTATCCAGACTAGATGGAACAACGTGTTTGAAGTTAGGTCATAAGTTAATGTATGATTTTTGTTTTTTGTTTCCTTATGATTTGTAGACTTCTTATTTAACAAGGATTTATCTTCTACAAGGAAAGCATAGGTGACAACAATTATGATTATTCGCAAGGGTTTTCATGTCATCAACTTGTTTCCTTTTGTTTAATGTATTTTCTTATTGGTTTCCTTATCATTTAAGGACACTATAGACAATTTTGGACTTATTTTTCTAATGAACAATTTGACGCTAATAACTATAACTTTTAATTTAATCATTTGATTGAACTGAAATTTTACTAGAAGTTTTCAGAGGTCTTGTTTTATATTGCGTTAAAATTTCAAGTCAATTAGACATTTAGAAAGCCTTGCAATAAGGTTTAGAAGCTACTATACGAGAATTGTATTAATTTTCTAAATGATTTAGGATCCTTTTTTCTAATTTTATTTAGAACTCTTTTATTATTTTTTTCAGCATTATTTAGCATGTTCTTACCTATTTTTTAAAAAATATTATTTAACTTATATTGAGGTTTCAAAAATTACACAAGATATGGATTAATTATTCAAAAATAAAACTTGTGTGTAAGAGTATTCTTTTACCACTCCGACTTATCAAAAAATTAACCAAGCTTCATGACATCTTTCATACTTATCGTTCCCATGTTTTAATAGGTGTTGGGTAGAGTTTTGGTTTTTATAATCTCGGTATCTTGGTACATTTTAACATTGTGTTAAATTGAATCACAAGCTTGAATTTAGCTTTCTTAGAAAATATCAATTTGATTGTTGGTTTTTGGATCTTTATACCCATAGGTTTTGTCACACGTCACCCGTGCGGCATCTTTTTGGTGATTTTTTGTTTGTTCGTTTGCTTGATTGGATTCGTTCGAGTCGTCACCTAGTATTTAATTGAGGGCTACTAGGAAACCCGGGTATACTGGTCTTGTTAGAGATTCACAGCTACGGGACTGGTTGTGGTTAGGGAATGTATTAGCATCCCTAACACACCCTACCTGAGGTAAGCTGCTTTGTGGCTTTGATGTGTTAAAGAAGTTTTAAAAATTTTGTCTTTTCATCGGATATTAAAAATACAACTTACGTGTAAGTTCATAATTCTTGACCATGAGCAAATTAAAATATTAAATTCTTCTTTATTCCTTACAATTTTATCATAAAAAACATTCATAAAAAATTCAAAACAACACATTCACTTTCATTATATATTTTTTCTTTTCCTTTTTTTACATCCATATTTGCACAATACAAATTATAAAAAAATTCAAAACTAAACAACAAATACATTAAACAATTTTAAAATTACAAAAATAGCCCCAAAATAGAATCAGGAATAGTGCAGCCATGGGAACAGTCTTTGGAAAACCTTCTGGACCTGTATGAACAGTGCTGGAACAGTGGCGACGCGTATTCTCCATGCGCCTCCGCCACTAGCGGCGCGTGGGTTCACGCGCCGCTGCCGATGAAGGCAACAAAACAGTGGATCGAAAACCTCTTCTTCTTCTCTGTCTTCCTACGCTGTCTATGAAGGTCACCGCCACCTACAACAAGGAGAAAAACGCACAAACAATTGATTTTAGGCTTTTATTTCTTTGTTTTTCAGATCTGTTTTTTTTCTCTTCTTCTCCATTTCAGATCCGCTTCTCTCTATAAATCAGTTCTTTCCTTTTTCTTTCCCATTCTTCTTTGTTTTAGGTGGCGGCAAGACCAAGGGGGCCGCCGATCGCTAGGCTTTTGTCGGGTCTGGCCGGTGGAGATGGAGAAGAGATCTGCTGTCGCCCGCGGCCACTGGAGCCTTGTAGAGATGGGAGAGGCTGCTGGCAGTGTTGAGGCAGAGATATCACCGGGGAAGGTCGATCTATGGTTGTTTGGGTGAGAGAAGTAAACGGCTGGGATGGAGAGGAAATGATGTTGCGGCTGTGAGGGAGGAGCTGTGTTTGGGTTGATACCGAAGAGAGGGGGAGCCTCCGGCTAAAGGTTGAAGATGAGAGGAAAAGGGGGGGCGCCGCTCCTTTGGTTTTCTCTGGTTTTGGCTGGGGGATGGGAGAGTAAGTGTTCTGTGAAAATAGGTTGGTTCGGGTGGCGGCTGACTTTGAAAGTGATCGGTTTTGGGTTAGGGTTTTTTTTGTGTTTTTTCTAATGTTTTAAAATTGCCCCCCCTCTTGTGTGTGTTGTGGAGACCAGTATTTATAGGTAAAAATATTGCTAGGTTTCCAACTTGGTCCCTCAACTTTTTTTTTGTAAATTTTGATTTTTCTTATTTTTTTGTATTTTTTGAACACGAGCAATATCAATATCGACTTAATGAGGAAAATCAATTATTTAAAAAATGATACGTTTAAAGTCGAACGCGTTCTAAAAACCCTTGAAAATTTAAATTCTTTTGAGATGATGCTAAAAACGACGCAAATATATTAAAAACATATTTTTTTGGATTTTCGTTGTTTTTCTCTATTTTTTGGATTTTTCTGAAAATTTATCAAAACATGGGTAAAAAATTAGGTAGCAACAGATGCCCCCTCTTTACAATGCTTACGAATCCAAACCCCTCAATGTTTTGCATAGTAAGCTTTGTAAACAAAACTTGTCTTCTTATCATCCTAACTTGCTCAATATCCACTCATCTAAAGACCTTATTTCTTTTTCTGTTTCTTTCTCTTCTTTCTTTCTCTCTCTTTTTTTTCCGTTAACCTAAGATCCCATCTGGCGACCTCTTTTAACCAAAACTGAAGAATGTGTGTAGCTCGGTCAACCTGAAATCTCATCTGGCGATTACCTTTAACCAAAGCTACTTGAGATCCCATCTGGCGACCTCCTTTAACCCGAAACAAAGAATGTGTGTAGCTCGGTCAACCTGAAATCCCATCTGGCGATTCCCTTTAACCAAAGCTACCAGAGATCCCATCTGGTAACCTCCTTTAACCCTAAACAAATAATGTGTGTAGCTCGGTCAACCTGAAATCCCATCTGGCGATTCCCTTTAACCAAAGCTACCTGAGATCCCTTCTGGCAACCTCTTTTAACTAAAGAAAATGTGTAACTCGGTCAACCTGAAATCTCATCTAGCGATTCCCTTTAACCAAAGCCACCTGAGATCCCATCTGACAACCTCATTCAACTGGAACTAAAAAATGTGTGCGCTCGATCAATCGAAATCTCATCCGACAATTGCCTTTAACCAAAGCCACCCGAGATCCCATCGGCGACCTCATTCAACTGGAACTAAAAAATATGTTTAGCTCGATCAACCTGAAATCCCATTTGGCGATTCCCTTTAACCAAAGCGACCTGAGATCCCATTTTGCGACCTCATTCAACTGGAACTAAAAAATGTGTGAAGCTCGATAAACCTGAAATCCCATCTGGCAATTCCCTTTAACCAAAGCTACCTGAGATCCCATTTGGCGACCTCCTTTAACCAAAACCAAAGAAAATGTGTAAAAAATGACCTCGTTGTAATGGGTGACCTACCCAAGTGGAAAGAATGTGAAAAACGCTCTCTTTGTAATGGGTGACCTACCCAGATGGAAAGAATATGAAGTGCAGTCTCATTGTAATGGGTGACCTACCCAGATGGAAAAAAATATAAATTGTGGTCTCATTGTAATGGGTGACCTACCCATATGAAAGGAATGTGAAGTGACAAGTGTGAAAAGAATAGGACTTACCTGGCGAAGTCTTGAAGGGATGATAGGAGAAGGGCTGGAAAACTTAGTGCTTCTTTCTTGATAATTCCCTATCATAGGGTTTGAAAACTCGGGGCTTCCCAATTGCAAGGTTGATCTTTTCATTTCTTTGAGATTTTCCTAATGGTAGGGTTCATCTCATCTTCTTCTTATTCCATGATCAAAACCGATTCTTGGTTATCATCATTGCAATCCTTCTTTCTTTTTCCACAATCTTGCTGGACCTCATTGAGGATTTTTCCTATAACAATTCAAAAACAATTATGCAATGTTTTGAGGTTAGATGACATGCATGCATTCTTACCTGATTTGGAATATAGTTCCCCCTACTTTGATGTCCCATCGTCATAAGGTGCCTTTGTTTGCATTCCAAAGCCTTCTTTGTCTTGCTGATTTACCAACTTATCTATATGCTAGCCCTCCACTCAACTGTAAGTGTCGTGCCTATCCTGGACTATCCACGATGATTACTCCTCTCGTTGTTTATCAAGTATGAATGTGCCCCCAAGTATGGTGTTGCTTGATTCATCATGAATGAGCTTAACCGATCATTTATCTTTAGGATTATCTTGAGAATTGTTCTCTTATTGATTGTGCGCATCGTGCCAACAACCATTGATTGTTAATCAGTCATAAACTTGTCTCAAGCTAAAACAATACTCTTCAAGTATATGTTATCATCAACCTTCATGGAACTTCCAAGTCATCCAGACATGCATCTCATAGCTTGTAGTACAAGGTTCATCATTGTAAGCCCAATGTTCTTCTCAAGGGATTCCCCTCAACTCGTCTAGTCAGATTGTGAAAGGAAGTGCATCGGCTTCATCGATGATGTTCAATTTATCACCCATATTCATGCAGTGAAGTGCGCCTTTGAGCTTCAAAACAAATGGTCCTATAGCCAGTCTTGATGGTGTGCACTTTTTCCGACATTCATTCAAATGCAACTATGCGATAACATCTGTTATAGCCATGTTTCAAAGGATAACCCCAAGATGAAGATATGAAGATGTCCTTCAAGTGCAGCGTTGTTTTCAATTGCTGATGGAGTTCACTAGATCATGGAATATTTTTGAACAAAATTGCCCCCGGTGTGATCTGAATGTGTTCGTTCATTGATTATCTTTCTTTGAACCACATTGTCCTCCGTTCATCGATTTTTCATTTAATCATCTTTCTTTGCCCCCTAGCTGATTTGAATACGGCTTGTTTTTCTTCTCAAGGTCCATTGTATTACCCTACGGTGTCTCAACTTTTCAAGGAATATTGAGAAGAGTTTATGTCATTTCATGTCAAGGATTCTGCAGACTTAATCAATGTTCTTTTTTGTTCGACAATCTTTCTTGTTCTGGAATCAAATCTCATACTTCAAAGGTAATATATATTCAAGTCTAATTGTTGAAATGAAATCAGAGAGATATCAGTTTTGGAAAAGATCTTTTAAAAATCAAGCTTTTTTGGTCAAAGACCCAACGCATGTCATTCAATGTAGTCCTTTGATTGTCTTGTATTTTGAAAACAGAAATCGACCCGTTGTAAGATTAAAATGGCATTTCCCATGGTTCTTTGTGTCCACTTTAAACTTTGATTTTGGGTATATCCTTTTGATGGTCTGTGATGAGGTGACATTTTTTTTTAATTTCAAAAACAAGATGCTCAGGCTTTATCAAGAAAGGTTGTTTCTTTTCTTAGCATTTATTTTATCAATATGCATAATAACCAGTAGCTTAATTCATGAAGTCACGACCCTTATAGAAAAGCTCTTCCAGTTTTGAGAGCGCCATTTATCGGTTAAGATTGCTTACTTGATCGAAAAGGGCTTTTAAAAGCATGTAATGTAGGCTATGGTTCATGGCTATGAAAGAAAGGGAAATTCACAAACTAAAAAAGATGTTTGAGGGTTTCAAAGACTTAGGATCAACATCAACTATTCATCAATTCTCTTTCTTTTGTTGTCTTTGTAGAGAAAATAACATATAACCTTGTTAACCTTAAAGATCAGAATTCTCTTAACATAGGTCACAAAGCAAATCCAACTTCTTTCTTGATGAATAATCAATCTAATCATTAGAGGCTTTATCATTAATACCAAAAGACAATGTTTGTAACTCGGTTGTTTTTTTTTCTGGTATTGACTTTTGGCATATCTTTGTGTCTTTTCTTAATTGAAACCTCTTTTGCCCTTCCTAGGCTTGATAGACGTTCTCCTTCCTTAATCTTTGACTTGCCTTTAATTATTGGCAATTTCCACTCCTTTTCTTTTGTTTTTTTTTTATATAGCCTTCCTCAAAGTTTTCTCACATGCCCCGAGTCTATGGTTTCTTTCTTTTAGCCCTCTCTTAATTGTTGGACTTTTGTTCTTAGCCTTCCCCCCTTATCCATTGATTCTAACATTGTCTTCAAAATATCTCTTATTTGCCCCCAGTGTGGGGTGTGATCTTAGTCGGGGTTTTTTTTGAAAAGAAATATTCTATCGAGGCTCAAATGAGGATTGCAAGGGATATATATCTTTAGAAAGTGAAGGGATGAACAAAGATGGCCTTTTCTCATTTCAAGCAAGGTCGGTTAGAACCGATAAATTTTGACCTCATCTAGTGTAATGATTTGGACTTGTAAGAACCATGATTCGCGAGTCTGTAACTACTGAATCCACTACATGTCATTATGCATACTGCTAAAATTTAGCTACAATATGGGTGGTTCAATTTCATGTGTGAGCTCAAAATTTGTTTAGTCACCCCATTCCATTTTAGCGAACATCGAGTCATTTCTGCAATCAAAATACTTTTAATCTTCAGGATTGATTAGCCTTAATTTTGCATGTTGGAGTTTGATCAAAATATTTTGTCAAAATACCCTTTGAAAAAAAAACATTTCTTGATTTCAAAACAACAGGAAGACAGAGGAAAGACATGTTTTGTTCAAGGATGAAATGTGACCCCAAAACAAAATGATTGACAATTTAGCACCATTCTTGGATTAGCTTTTTTGGCAATATTTGTGCTTGGCCAAGCATTTTTGATCTTTTGTCAATCTGAGGATGTTCTGGTGCCAATATGGTTGATGACATCATCTTTCCCAAACTTAACTCGCTTCTTGCTCACCATCATCCGATCTCGATTCTTAAAATTTTTGCAAGTATTCAAATGAATGGCCCAAGACCCCACCATGATATTCACATCTCTTTTCTAGATTATACCACATAGAAACAATGGTTATATGGGATTTAACGGAGTCGAGGCGACAAGTCTGGCGTCTGACAGATGCTAGTAGACAAAGTCGAGTGGCGTAGCACCGTTACTACCATCACGTGGAATCATGTATTGTCTCTACTAGAAGAGAAACTGATGAATCTAAAACTCTCATATCTCCTCTTTGATTCCTCACTGGTGGTGCAGCAAACCAGCACTAATAGAGGGAGTTCTGCTCTGTTGAAGTTTCAGTCTTCTTCATGGTTTTCAGTCTAGGCATGTCTTTTCTCTCTACTTCTGTGTTTTCATGCTGACACTGGTAGGAGAAAATAATAGATGATCTGAAACCATTGCATTCCTTCTTGAATTTCCCACGACGGATCCACAAATAGATCTCTATAGAGAGAGCTCTGCTACATTGAAGTTCAAGGTATACTCAAGTTTTTTCAAATTAATATCTTGTGCTGCAGGATAGGAATGGAGTTTAGTGACTTCAAAGAAGGTCAGACACAAAAAGCCAGCAGCTATTAGGTGCTATTGTAAGACATGAAGGCGGTGAACAACTAATAGTGCAGTTGAACCAGAAAGGAGATTATCTTTCATTAATGACTGAAGGTGTTGTTGTTGTTCATGACTAAAATGAGAGGCAGTGTCACTTTAATGTTTTGGCCACTGCTGGTGGAGTGCTGAGGAGAAGAGTTCATTATTTTTCTTGGTGTGGGACATGGACTGACAATGCCTCCACAAGAGGTTGTGCGAACATTCTCTTTCCACTATTGACATTCAGCACTTGTTCAAGCAGATCGAGTTTAGCTACTTCACATTTGATGCTCTCAATTTCCTTTTGACAATCAGTCTCTCGCCAACCTCTTTCTTCATTTTCCATCTTTTTTCAGTCCAGTATAGTAGACCTCGAGTGAGGGAACTAGCTTTTCATCCCGGTGCATGCATGATAAATGTATGAGCATGTAATCTATATGATGAACTCGCCCTCCGAGGGGTGACATATGGTTGTAACTCTTGTAAGATGAAACAAGAATCGTGATTCTTGCCCAAACTCTGTAATGAAAATTTTCTGAGTGACGACCATTGTGTCACCCACAAGTCTTGAGTTCAAAATGCTTCAAAAAAGGTTTGCCCTGATGCAAATAACGATAGCACATACAACCTAAGGACAGGTTCTATTCATTATGTGAACATGGATAGCTTTTCTATCTGGTCTCAAAAGGGTCTCATATCTGTCTAGTGATGATCTTCGTAAAGACAGTATAGGGGCGTTGCGAGAAATGGTTAAGGTACGTATACCCACCATTACCAAGCAGCCACTCAAATATGAGTTGGGTGTTTCACGCATCTGAACCCTGACTAATAGTCATAGGACAGATCGTTAATTCCCCACCTAACTTAGAAGTTTGCGTGTGCTTTCAAAAATAAATACATGTGATGCATGAGACAATTCTACAAAATACATGGATAAAAAAAATAAAAGAAGACAAAAATGCAAAAACATAAATACATCAAATTCACAAAGCTTAGTCCAATATTGTCAGAAACAGTACCTTCCCCAGTGGAGTCGCCATTCTGTCGCACGTCACTCGCCCGACATCTTTTTGGCAATTTTTTATTTGTTTGTTTGCTTGATTGGATTCGTTGGAGTCGCCATCTAGTATTTAATTGAGGGCTACTAGGAAACCCGAGTATACTGGTCTTGTCAGAGATTCACGGGTATAGGACTGGTTGTGGTTAGGGAAGGTATTAACACCCTTAACGCACCCTACCTGAGGTAAGCTCGTGACTTTGATGTGTTAAAGAAGTTTTAAAAATTTTGTCTTTTCATCGGATATTAGAAATACAACTTACGTGTAAGTTCATAATTCTTGACCGTGAGCAAATCAAAATATTAAATTCTTCTTTATTCCTTGCATTTTATCATAAAAAAAAACATTCATAAAAAATTCAAAACAACACATTCACTTTCACTATATATTTTTTCTTTTTTTTTACATCCACATTTGCACAATACAAATTATAAAAAAATTCAAAACTAAACAACAAATACATTAAACAATTTTAAAATTACAAAAATAGCCCTAAAATAGAATCGGGAATAGTGCGGCCACGAGAACGGGGCTGGAAAACCTTCGGACTGTATGAGCAGTCTTTGGAACAGTGGCGGCGTGTGGGTTCACGCGCCGCCGCCAATGAAGGCAACAAAACAGCGGATTAGAAATCTCTTTTTCTTCTCTGTCTTCCTACGCCGTCTATAAAGGTCACCGCCACCTGCAACAAGGAGAAAAACGCATCAACAGTCAATTTTAGGCTTTTATTTCTTTGTTTTTCAGATCTATTTTTTTTCTTCTTCTCCATTTGGGATATGCTTCTCTCTAAAGATTGGTTCTTTTCTTTTTCTTTCCCATTCTTCTCTGTTTCAGGTGGCGGCAAGACCAAGGGGGTCACCGGCTGCTAGGCTTTTGTCGGGTCTGGCCGGCGGAGATGGAGAAGAGATTTGTTGTCGCTTGTGGCTGCTGGAGCTGCTGGAGCTGCTGTAGAGATGGGAGAGGTTGCTGGTGGTGTTGAGGCGGAGATATTACCGGGGAAGGCCGGTCTATGGTTGTTTGGGTGAGAAAAGGAAACGGCTGGGATGGAGAGGAAATGATGTTGCGACTGTGAGGGAAGAGCTGTGTTTGGGCTGATACCGAAGAGAGGGGGAGCCTCCAGCTGAAGGTTGAAGATGAGAGGAAAAGGGGGGGAGGGGCGCCGCTCCTTTGGTTTTCTCTGGTTTTGGCCAGGGGAAGGGAGAGTAAGTGTTCTGTGGAAATTGGTTGGTTCGGGTGGCGGCTGGCTTTGAAAGTGATGGGTTTAGGGTTAGGGTTTTTCTTTTTATGTTTTTTCTAATGTTTTAAAATTGCCCCCCTCTTGTGTGTGTTGTGGAGACCAGTATTTATAGGAAAAAATATTGCTAGGTTTCCAACTTGGTCCCTCAACTTCTTGTTTTTGTAAATTTTGATTTTTCTTATTTTTTTTTTGTATTTTTTGAACACGATCAATATCAACATCGACTCAATGAGGAAAATCAATTATTTTAAAAATAACACGTTAAAAGTTGAACGCGTTCTAAAAACCCTTGAAAATTTAAATTATTTTGAGACGATGCTAAAAACGACGCAAATATATTAAAAACATATTTTTTTGGATTTTCATTGTTTTTCTCTATTTTTTGGATTTGTTCTGAAAATTTATCAGAACATGGGTCAAAAATTAGGTAGCAACAGATTTCGCATTAGTTGGTATCAAATCAAGGCTCTAAAATCATGTCATATCCATTTAGTTTTTAGTTTTTGTATTATTTCATCATTGTCATCATATAAAAACCTAGTTGCGACAAAAGTTGAAAAAATATAGATTATTTATGATGTAGTTGTTTACAATTTAAAAAAAAAGAAGAAGGAAAAAGAAGATCAAAATCACAAAATCAAGTTAATGTGTTTTCCAAAAGCAAGCCAACATCAAAACAAGGTGATGATTTGAGGTCAAATCATTTTGAGGAGAGGGGGAATGAAATGAATCAACGAGCATCACCAAATGATCCATTAGAGATACCAATTAGGCCTATTGCAAGGTCTAAAACTTAGAGGATCCAAGAGGAATTAATTGGGTTGATTCTAGATATTTGGGTTAACAAATTGTAAATATGCTTAACTAGACCTTTGTGCACTATTTGAGATATATCTAAAGCTATAGAAGAAATTTTGCTTCGATTCTAGTAGGGATGAAAACTAGACATTGTAATTTTTCCATCCATATATGATAGATCCATTAATTAATCTAGAAGAGATAGGACAACGTGTTTAAAGTCATGCCAAAAGTTATTCTATGGGTTTTGCAATTTGTTTCCTTATAATTTATGGACTTCTTATTTAGTAAGTATTTTATTTCTACAAGGAAAGCATATGCGACAACAATTATGATTATTCTAGCAAGGATTTCCATGATAGCAACTCATGTTTATGTTTATTTTATGGATTTTGCCATTGACAAGGTTTCCTTATCATTCAATGACATTAGAGGCAGCTTGGGGCTTATTTTTTCTAATGCACATGTTTATGCTAACAAGTATAACTTTCAATCTGACCATTAGATCTAACTAAAAGTTTATCAAAACTTTTTAGAGATCTTGTTTTATATTGAATTATAATTTCACGTCAATCCTGCATTGGAAAAGCCTTGTGATAAGGTCCACAAATAACTCTATGGGAATTGTATTAATTTCCTAGTTGATTTATTATTCTTTTTCTATTTTATTTAGAACTCTTCATTATTTTTCCAATATTTTTTTAGGATGCACTTACCTATTATAAATAGAGTTATTTAGCTTGTATTTAGATTTTAAATTTAATAAGAGATTGATTGATTATTCAGAAATAAAACTTGTATGTGAGAGTTTGCTCTTACTCTTGGTTCCTCATGAAACTACTCTGACTTATCAAAGAATTAACTAAATTTTGTGGCATAAACCATACTTCTTGTTCACATCTCTTAATAGGTATTGGGTAGGGGTTTGGATTTTATAATCTTGGTGTCTCGGTACATGTTATTGTCATGTCAAGTTATATTATAAACTTGAATTTAACTTTTTTATAACGTGTCGATTGATTGTAGATTTTTGAATCTTTGAGGTTTGCATAAAAAAAAGAAAGCTTAGAATGTCATATGCTTGCATGGAATACCCAGACATTAGGATAGATATGTAATCATTGTTCTTGCAGGGAAACCATTCCTTTAGCACCCGTCCAGCGAGAGCAACATTTAGAATATAAATAAGCTAGCTCTTCACCCAAGTAGATCGCCCTATCCATTAATGAGCTTTCTCTGAAGTGGACTTCCTATCTACTAAGTTAAGGGCCTTTTCCCAAAAACAAACCTTGGGCCAAATCCAAATCCAAATCTTGCATAAATTCCCAAAGAACCCATCATTGGCACACACCATAATAAATTGTTGCAACCTCTCAGAAGTCAATATGGCACCTAGCTTTCTCGATAATAACCAAGTAAGTATAGGGCATACCTTGTTAGCATGATGCATATCTTGTGAGTACGATGCCAACCTTTCTCACCAATAGTTGTGACACCTAACCTTCCTGTATTTCTACAACTTCAAGTTCTATGATGTGATTTTATGTAATGAGGGTGTATAAATAGCTCAAGTCACAAGTAATAAGATACATGACTGAACAAGGCAACACAAGTCCATACAAGATTACATAACTGTTAGAAAATAATATAAATTATATCTTGGAACCTTATCTGACAGCTTAAGTTATTAAGTTGAGATGGTTCTTTGACATGGTATCAGAGCCTTGATAACCAAGTGGTCATGAGTTCGATTCTCACTATCCCCATTTATTTGATACTTTCACTTGAGGGGGTGTAATTAGAAAATAATATAAATTATATCTTGTAACGTCACCTAACAACTTAAGCTATTAGGTTGAGATAGTTCTTTAAGAATAACAACACACACATGACCATCACATACACTCTCCTACATTCTTGTTCTTGTTATTATACTTTCCTTCCCTCTTACAATTTATTGACTTAAGCATCAGAGAAACTTTTATCCTGATAGAAAACTTGTTTTTGTAAGTATGAAGTAGCCAAGCAGCCAAGCCTAGACAACTCAACCTAAAACAGAGTTGTGGGAGGCACAAATCCAATTTGAAATCTTTATGACTTCATCAAAAATAGATTCTTGATGAACAACAACATTTATGATCTAGAGATGAACAATTAAAAAAAATAATCAGCTGCCATTACTTTAATTGTAGATTGTTAAATAAAAAAGTACAGAGTTGAATTACACGTGCATGATATTAAGCAGCAAGGCACCCAGACAAACACTAAAAGACCTACATCGATCTCCTGAAGGAAAAGCAAAAACGAGATGTCCTTGATAATCATCACTCTTTAACAAACTCAATCTTAACGCCAGAGATGACAACAGGATCAGTAACAGTATTAGACCTGGGCACCAAAGCCACCACAATGCTATCATCACCATCAGTTTCTAAGTCTTCCAACAATTCTGTAATCCCCAATATCAATCTTGTCTTGGACTTCTTCGCATGCTTATGAGAAACATTAACAAAGCTCCCAGCAAACTCTGTATTTTCTGGTTTAGAAGGCATCTCAACGTCATCATTTATGAACACGTCAAACTTCACGAATTTGCCTTTGTCGTATTCTATCCCTTCTATCACTAAAACTTCATCTTCCTCTTCTTTCTCTTTCCTGCTTCTTGATTTCTTTGGTCTTGAAACTACAGTGACTATGGTTTTGTCTAAGACTAAAGGGAATGCAGTGATCGGTGTTAATGCAGTTTTTGTTTCAGCTGCTTTCTTTCCCAACCTTCTTGGAATTGGTTTTGATTGTAGCCAAGGAATTTCAACATTTTGATAAGTATACCTTAGCCTTCTATTGTCAAGACAATCTCTAACCTTACAACGAACAAGCTCTGCATTCTCATTATAGAAAAGAAACTCTGAATTAAGCCAATCAGGATCACTGATATCCCTCCTAGTTCCTCCAGGTATAGTCTTCCATATCGTCCACATTCGGTCAACATTTGAGTGATGACAAAAAAATATTGGATCTCTCGCAGCTGAGTAAAAATTGCCCAAGTCTTCGTTATTTTCTTGAGTTGGATCACCGGTCCATCTGTGAATATTATTGTGAGGGGTGGTCTCAATCGTCCCAGCTCCGGGACTAGTATCTTCACCAGCACGGTATGGTTTTCCAAAAAAGAGTGTTGGTTTTGCTGCACCAGACACCATTTGCTTGTACATTACTCTAAGATTACTAGAGTATAATTGATTTGCGTTTGTGGGGTTGGGGTCTCCCGCTCCATAATCAAGATCTAGCAATGTAGGAGGTTGGTGATTCTGGTCGCGGAACTGGTCATAGAGTGGAGATTTAGGGTCGGTAAAGATGTAAGGCATTTGCATACCACTGGGGGAATCCCAGTTCCAGAAAGGCAGAGCAAAAGTTGGGTCATTAATAAGTTTGCCCAAGATTCTTTCATAGAAGTAAAGATAGTATCTGTGCCAAGGAAAGAAGAACCAACAGGAATGAACATCAATTTCTAATTTTGGAAACCCCACTTGTTCGTAGGCACCATTGCAATAGGCACAATGTACGTTGGCTTGTTGGTAGAAGTTACGTGGATCATCTTCGGGGAGACTTTTCATTAAGGAAATGGCTTCAGCATATTTGGCCACGTAGTCTTCGTCAACTAAATGGGCCGCACGTCTAGTGCGTCGCGGAGAGAATAGAGAAGGAGGTCTGAAGTCTATGATCTTTTTGGGTAATGGAGTGCAACAGTTTGATGGATTTTCGGGGTTTGGTAAGTCCACCAAATTACAATTGGTCAAGTCTGGAGGGGTGATTGGCTTAGCAAAGGCAGTTCGGTCAGCAAGATTGGTAGCGCTATATAGGCCTCCTAGACCGATGAGGACGTCTCTTCTCGTGGCAGGGTTTTGTGTATCATCTGTGGCTTTGCATGAAACTCTAGGGACGTATGGGTGATTCAGCCTTTTGGTTTTGGTAACATGCTGTGGTTTTGGAAAGAAAGGACTGAAAGATAAGGTGGACATTACGGTGAGGCTGAAAGTAGGAGAGAAATGAGAGGCTGTAGTTCAGATTGGATGTTATATGGCCGATAAGAAATACTTGCTTGTAATATATATAGGCTTCATTTTGGTTGAAGGTACTGAAAAATATCATTTCATCGGTAGTGATTCGTTGACAAAACAATATTAACTGTAGTTGTTGGAGAATTTTTTGTTTGGTAATGTATTAGTTTTATTAAAATATTTTTTGTTTAAAAATATATTGAAATAATAATTTTTATTTAAATTTTTTTAATATAAATACAATAAAATGATCTGAAAATATAAAAAAACTAAAACAAAGAAAAAATAAAAAATTGAACTTTTTTTAAAAACACTTTTAAAATATAAAAACAAATAAAGTATTTATCTAAATGAGCAGTGCAAGGAGTATTTTAGATTCTTATGATGATAAGACCTAGAAGTTTGTTTTTTACTCGGACCAAATGAATTGAAAAACAATATAACTACAAATTAGTCTCCAAAAATATACTTATTAGCATAACAGCCTGTGATGTTCAAAATCTTATTTATTTTTGCCCTAACTTTCTTCGATTTAACAAATCCATCTTCTGCAATTTTATTTACTATGAAATTAAATATATAAAAATTTTATAGTTCACGTATATGAGATGAGGATAGATGATATTGTCAATGGTTATTGAGTGACAATCAAGTCTTATTCAAAACAATACAGCAATTAACGATGACGAATGTCGTGCCATAATTAGAATTCCAAAACATATAACTACCACGAAAAACTGTGTGAATAAGCAATACAAATTATACTAGGAATATGTATTTATTATAGAAAATTTGCATAGCACTATGATTTATAGTTAATGTAAAACTCAAATGAGTTAAGTTAACAATGTAAGAGTATAAACTAGAGGAATTTGAGGAAGAAAATTGAAATTAATCCAAGGGAAACTCATTACCTTAGGGCTGATCAAATTTCAGTAGAGAAGAGGAATAGGATTTTATTTAGAATTCATTACAAAATGTGTTTGTGTAAGGAATATAAATGGGAAAATATGATAAATTAAGTTTGATTTAATGAATGAGATGAAGGAACTGTTGTATTTGAAATGTATTAATTTATGAATACTAGTATGTAGATGAAAATTGTTGTGGGATGTTTATATGTAATTGTGTGGATTTAGATAATAATGATGCAAATTTGGATGAATTAAATGATTATGAAAAGAAAAATGATATAATTTTGAAGTTGTTAGGGCCGACCTATTGAGGAAATAAAAGGAGAAGAGTGAATTTAAAATAAAGGTTAGAAATGTTCATGTATTTTGAGATATGAGCTCGAACAAAATGTGTATTTGAATGATATTGTGTTAGTAAGTGAGGTATGACCGGCGAAAGAGAAGCAAATTTGAAACTGATGTAATTGGATCCAGATGTCGTAAATTGTACGTAATTAATGTGTGTGGTCGTTAATGAATTTGATGGTTTTACCAAAGTAAAATTTAGTTCTTAGTAAAGGATGTATTTAAGATTATTGGGATGTATGCTTATTTATGTTGTGACTTAGTTGAAAATATAATGATGAATTATTGGTTTAAACCTTGAAAAATGCAAGGAAAGAATTATGGGAGAAAAAGGGAATGAAAGATTTTAATGAGTAATTCTGTTATTAAGTGTTTTTGTGTTCATTGTGAGAAATTAATGCATTAACATGGAAAAATGAGTGGTGAATGAGGTTTGACTTAAAATAATAGGTGATATTAGAATTGTATAATACGTTGAAATGAGATATGTTATGGGTATGATCAAGTATGCTTGATTGAATAAAAATGAAGGTTAAATTTAAAAGTGTTGAAGTATACTTCAAGCAATAAATGAATGTATTTCGAAGAATTTAAAATATGTTTGTGAATGTGTAAAAAAAATGATAACAATAAATAAATATGCGTTGTTATTCATTTTTGGATCCCCTTATAAAAAAAGAAAAAATCAAAAAAATATATTCAGAAAAAAAACAAAAAATAATAGTAGTGAGAAAAGGAGAGCAATTGAGGACTAAATTAAATAGTTCAGAAAGAATAAGGACAATGTTGTAAATGGTGCTAAAATCTAGGGGTCCAATTATAATTTATCCAGGGGCTTGATTACAAAATTACGAAACCCCAAGGACCAAATCAAAAATAGCCGTTTGAATTGGAAAACAGAGTCGTTTCCTGGACAACTGTTCATTGCCTTCTTTCAGAGATATTGAACTTCAGCTGGACAACTCTGACATCCAAGTTACAGCTGAGTTTGAGAATAGAAACCAAAAGAATATGAGATATTTTTCTTCACATGATTAAGTATAGGTATGTTAACTTTCCATTGCAACAAGATTTGGGTCATTTGGAGTAATGGAACTCCAAATGTGGGTGAAATACTAATGAGGGGTCAAGCTGTGCGTTCCAAAACCGAAATTGTTGCCTGACTTGTGAGTGAATTTCGGACCAGTGGAGCATGAAATTTTGGATAAGTTTCTTGTTTAAAGTTGTGCATATGGGTGTTAACGTTAATTAGAAATTGACCTTACCTTATTCAAGTTCCTAAAACTCTAGTTACGAATAAAAAAACAGAAGATAGGTCCTGCTGTATTTTATGTGACAACTTTTAATGACTAAATTGAAGCTGAAATTAAAAATAGATGGGAATGGAATTTTGAGTATATCTCTTCATGGCATTAGTACTAGGGACATTAACTCTCATTTGAAGCAAACTTTGCATAAGTTGAACCTTTAAAACTCCAATTAAGCATACAAATTCATAAAAGGGTCAGGCTACCACCTAAAAGATAGATTTGTGAGAGTATAGAGAATGAGCAAAATTAGATGTGATAATGGGTAATCTAACCTCCCTTTCCTTAATTATCAAAAAGGGATATGTTAATGTGTGAGAAAATAGAATTTGCACAACATTCTCAATTAAGCAAGTTAAGTTTTAATTGGAATGACAAAACATTGTTTAGTAGTTAAAGCACATTGATGAATGAATGACAACCATTTGGGAGGAATCTTTAACCATGAATATTTCAAAAGAAATGGTCATGGGATTTTGAATGAGAAACACAAGAATGAACTAATATATTTTAAATTTTTGGATGAAAGAATATGTCAATTAAGATTTGCGGTCCGATCTAGAGTTTCTAATTAACAAACTTTAATCTTGTTATGGTGCAGGAGAGGGCCCTGAGGCAGTCTAGCCAGGTCACTGGCTTTGGGCTAGTGACCCAGTCCCCCCCTCCAAGAGAGAGATTTGTGGTTTTCTGGTGTATTTATTTTGAGGTTTGTATTTTTATATTGTAAAAATACAGATCTGGTATTAAAATACTTGATTTTCTACGAAATGTTGCAAAAAAAAATATATCTGAAAAATCAAAAACTAAAAAAATATTTTGTTTTCATGTATATATATATATATCGTAGTTTCATACAACATAGAAAATTTTTAAAAAATGTCTTAGCATGCATTTTCTGCTTTAATAACAAGTTTATTAAAGTCATGAGAGCTAAGCCAATATTTCAAAAATAAAAAAATATATATTATGTTTTCTTTTGGTATCCAGGATTACAATCTTATACGTAAGATGTACTCTTGATATTAAATAGAAAAAATTGTTTTGTTTTTGTTGATACTAGAGCAATTATGTTTTCTTTACCTAATAAGATAAGGATCTCCTTACTAAGGAGAACTTTTCTTCTCTTTTTAAGAAGTCATTGATCAGACAACTTTCAAAATCTTTAAATAACATCAAACCGCGAAGCAGCTTACATCAGGTAGAGTGCGCTAGGGGTGCTAATACCTTTCCTAACCATAATCAGTCTCTTACCGGGAATCTCTGACAAGACCAGTACACTCGGGTTTTCTAGTGACCCTGAACCAAATACTAGGTGGCAACTCCCAAGAATCAAACAAATCAACTATGAAAATCGCCATTGATGCCACGCGGGCACGTGCGACAATATGTATTTATGTTCGGAAATCAATAAGTGCCTTGAAATGTGGATGAGAATATAAATACATGGAATGAGAATTTATGTGATTGTGAAATATTATATGCAATTAGAATTAGTGCTGTAAACACTAATGGTTATTATTAATTGGGAGTTGTTGGGGAAAAGCTTACAAAATTGAGATATGAATCCTCGGGTGTTAGATAACAGGAGTAAAGGTAAGAGATTGACCCTCCATTGCTTTTTGATTTTTATACTTGCTTTTATAAATGTTAGAATTACAATGGTAATTAAATTGTATAATGTATTTTTGTTGTTATTGTTAATGCAAAGCGTATTCCTTCAAGGTAGAATGTGGTATGTAATTTGTAATTAATCAAATAAGTAGGAATTTATGGTATGTTATGAGATTGTGATTTGACCTTGTATGTATTACATTTGACTGCAATAGCGAGATCCTTATATAAGAAATATTAATCAATTGTAATGGCAAAAATTATATTAGGAAAATATAGATGATTATACTTTAAGATAATTGATGTGTGAGATAGTCGGTAGACGAAGGGATATTGTTGTGAATTAGGTGCTTGACACCTTGATATTGTTGTTTTGAACTAAGTAACTATGCTTTTATTTAATGAGATATTTTTTTCTTTGATGTTGATATGGGGGGAACTAGTTATTCAGTAATGGGATAATGAGGTTAGTGCCTGATAATGAGTGTTATGTTATAGAACTAGTTACCCGATAATGGGTCATGTTGAGGAACTAGTTACCTAGTAAAGGTGTAATGGGCTATGTTGTGAAACTTGTTGGCCAGTAAGAAGAAGGAGAAATAGGGGAGGAGACAGTCGACATAGTGGTGATATATTAATTTTTTTCAATGGAATCACTGACGGACTCCTTGTATCGGTGGTTTTGTCAGCAATTCTGATGGTGAATTGGTCACGTCACTGTACGGAGATCTCGGTTTGAATCCCTCGGTGATTCAGTCAATAAAATCGCCAGCAAAAACTTCTACATCAGCGAACCGTCTTTTTTTTTTAAATTCTATATATTCTGTCTGTAATTCTGTCGGTATATACCGACTGAAGTATAAACGAAATAGTATCCATCGATATTTATCATCGTAATGTACCGACATAATTATTTTGTCGGTAATTTCGTTGGTTTTAGGCGAATTTCTGGTAGTGTATAATATAATTAATACAAGTGATTACAATTTTAGACCTAGAAAAAATGAGGTAGAGACTTAATTGAATAAATTTCTAAAATTATCCTAAAATAATAAATGTAATATTATTTAAGGGAAAAATTGATATTTTGTTATTTATAGAGTTTTTTAAGTTTTCATATAAATAGAATGTTTTGCCTCTTATTTAAGGATATTAGAAGCAGTACAATATAGAAACATCTAAACACAAAAGAAAAGAGCTAGCATTTAAAGGTATAACAATCTCTCTTTCCTAAAAGGATTTAAAAGATTTCTCAGTAGTGGTTCATGTGGTTACTGTAAGAGGTCAGACACTTGAACAACTTGTAGTTTGTGATAGCCCAGCCTTGAAACAATTATTTAAAGCAGATAGTCCATTACGTTCATTTTGAGAGTTTGTTCTGTTTTGTTTGTTAGGTTGTATATGCTTGTAATTTAGACTCGTTAGTTTTCTAGCTTTGTTACTTTTGATATATATTATTTACTTACATTTCAATTAAATAATATAAAATTATTTAAAGTTGAAAATAATATTAGATCTTCAGGTAATACTCCTATAAACCTTAAATAACTTTATTTATCTAACAATATTCTTGTGACTCCTTAAAAATTAAAAATTTATTATTTTTGTTGCGTGTATATATTTAGGTAAACCCAACAGTAAAATGGCTGCAAATGGTTGATAGCCATTGTCCAACCCATGACCAACTGTTTGTCCTAGCTCAAACGATTATAATTATATATATATATATATATATAAATTTCCTATATCACCACCACCAATATATGTACGTCTCAAGAACCTTAGGATGAGTAGTACTTCATATTTATAACTACAGAAAACCAGGTGTCTAGTCTTCTGTTGAACCACAACAGGATACTGAAAAATATTGAATTTGAGCCTCATGAATACAAGATCCCTGAAGTTTTTACGATTGCCTGCACCAGCCTCTCGTTGATTCTTGCTCTTCACTTAACCAACGCTCACTTTCTGATCATTCTCACAAGAAAGCTCACACGCGCGGTGCTTGAAAAGAGACTGCTTGCTTCGCCGGCTTAAAAGCACATAATCTTGAATAAACATAAGCTAAAAAACTATAAGGTTGCATATATAGTGTTGAAAAGGAAATTAAACAGATACGACCATTAGAAGTGGTCTGAAATAAAATTTATCTTTCAGTATTGATGGAGCTTGCAAGAATTAGTGAAGTCGGATGCAAAACCAATTAAATTTCTATAATTAGCGTGTTTTTCATTAAAAAAAATTTACTTAAAGAGAATATTTAATTGATAAGTAAATGAATAGAATAATATTTCAGCTGGGTTTATATGGCACCCAACCAGACATGAAAAAGAAAATAAGCTATATGCAAAAGAAATTAAAATAACATAATCCTTAAAATTAAAAAAAAAGAGTAAAATTAATACAAAAAAAATAAAAAAATACCTCTTCTAATAGACAAATAAAAACAGACAAGTGATACAATTCATACAAAAACATCATTTAAGTTTATACAAGTGCATCATTTGTTTTTTCCATTTAAATAAAAACACATTGAATTAATGGAGTCATAGTTTATGCATGGACTAATTAATTTGAGGTCTTCCTATCCCTATTCCTATTCAGAATATATATGACCGTTCTGAGATATCGCTGATCAGAATAAACAATAATGAATGGAGGATTTTAATTTAGCTGTCGATATTTGGTAAAACTCAGCTGGCATTGAAAAATCCAAAAGCGGTATAGATATGTGGGATTATATCTGCAATCTGCAATTACAGATTCTTTTTCTCCTGCATCGACGAAAACATGTTAAATCTACCGGGATTTAACTCGTTAAATTTACAATCTTGCTAACGGGATTATAGTAATTTTATATAAATAAATTAAAATAAATTATAAAATTTAATTTTTAATCAATTCAATGTTAAATGATGAAATTAAAAAAAAACAATTAAAAAATATCTAAAAAACGATCCGAGTCAACTCGGCTTAACCTGTTAAATCCACATTTCGGGTTAAGAGATTGAGATAACCTCATAGAAAGCAAATAAAAATAAATTATGAAATTCAATTCTCAATCAACCCAAGTTTGAAGAATGAAATTGAATAAAAATCAATTAAAAAAATAAAAGATAACCTGAATCAATTTTGATTAACCCGTCAAATTCATGACATGAGTTATGAGCCTACGATAACTTCATAAAAAGTAAATAAAAGAATGATCAAAGTCAACCTACCAAACCTGTGACCTAAATCATAAGGTTGAGATAACCTTATAGAAAACAAATTATGAAACACAACTCAATATTAAAAAATAAAATTAAAAAAAATCAATTTAAAAAAAAAATAAAAAAATTTATCAAAGTCAACTCAAGTTAATATGCTAAACTCACAATTTAAATTATACAGTTAGATTAATTTTATAAAAAAATAAATCAAAATAAATCATAAAATAAAATAATTTACCAACTAAATATTAAAATAATTAAAAATAAAAAAAATAGCTTTGTGAGGTGAGGTGAGCACCCACCCTTTCAGCGTTTTGTTGATAAAATTGTCGTTTCTTAGCAAGACGCTCTAGAATTAAACGTGAAAGTATTGAATCATAGAGGATAACCATCAACCACAGTCACGGGAGTCTACCGGGTAATAGCTACGGATGTGGTGACCACTAACCAGTCTGCGTAGTATGTTTCACGTTGTATATATAGTAAACTAGATATATAACATGTGGTACGCTGTGTATCATGTCTGATTTTTTTTTTTAATATAAAAAAATATTTAAATATTATTAATATTTTTTAATGAAAAAGAAAAACGTGTTGGGGTTAATTTGAAGTGACTGGATTGATTTTGAGGGTCTAAAAGTAACTCGAATCACCCATAAAAACTTAATTTAATTCAATTTTTTTTCAAGATGATATCTTTTTTTAATTTTAAGATAACAAGATATTGGATTGAGTTGAGTCAACTCAGATTAATATGTCAAAGACTATGATAATATGTAGAAAATAAATTATAAAACCTAAAAATTAGTGTGGTTTTGATAAAAAAAAAAATTACTTAAAGAGAATATTTAATTGATAAGTAAATGAATAGAATAATATTTCAGCTGGGTTATTATTGAAAGAGATAACAGATGTTTTGAATTTTGTACAGTTTATTCAATTGTCAAAGCTCATTTATATACAAAAAGCAGAGTCACTAAGTATGGAAAGCTTGTAAAGGAGAATACAGAAATTGATCCTTGATTCTAGCTTGCAGTAATAAAGAAGAATACAAAAACTAACTGATCCCTGATTCTAGCTTGCAGTGATTTGCATATCAGCTGTCATGAATTCTTCCGTCGTCTGAGTTTTCTAGCTTGCAGTGATTTGCATATCAGCTGTCATGAATTCTTCCGTCGTCTGAGTTTTCTAGCTTGCAGTGATTTGCATATCAGCTGTCATGAATTCTTCCGTCGTCTGAGTTTGGCCTGCAGTAATTCTTTACGTGAGATGGCAGTTAATTTATTCTTCCTTGATATTTATGGCACCCAACCAGACATGAAAAAGAAAATAAGCTATATGCAAAAAAATTAAAATAACATAATCCTTATAATAAAATAAAAATAGAAAAATTAATACAAAAAAAATAAAAAAAAATACCTCTTCTAATAGACAATTAAAAACAGACAAGTGATACAATTCATACAAAAACATCATTTAAGTTTATACAAGTGCATCATTTGTTTTTTCCATTTAAATAAAAAAACATTGAAATGGAGTCATAGTTTATGGATGGAATAATTAATTTGAGATCTTCCTATCCCTATTCCTGTTCAGAATATGACCGTTCTGAGATATCGCCGATCAGAATAAACAATAATGAATGGAGGATTTTTAGCTGTCGATATTTGGTAAAACTCAGCTATCATTGAAAAATCCAAAAGCGGTATGGATATGTTGGATTATATCTGCAATCTGCAATAACAGATTCTTTTTCCTGCCTGGATCAAAACATGTTACATCAACCTTGATTTAACTTGTTAAATTTACAATCTTAATCACCAGATTATAATAATTTATATAAAAATATTAAAATAAATTATGAAACTTAATTTTAATCGATTCAATATTAAATGATAAAGTTAAAAAAAATCAATTAAAAAATATCTAAAAAACAACCTGAGTTAACTCGACTTAACCTGTTAAATCCACTTTTCGGGTTAAGAGATTAAGATAACCTTATAAAAAACAAATCAAAACAAATTATGAAATATAATTCTCAATCAACCCAAGTTTGAAAAATAAAATTGAATAAAAATCAATTAAAAAAATAAAAAATAACCTGGGTCAATTTGGATTAACCCGTCAAATTCATGACTTGAGTCATGAGCCAACGATAACCTTATAGAAAGTATTAAAAAATTTTGATCAAAGTCAACCTACCAAACCTGTGATTTAGGTCATAGGATTGAGATAACCTTATAGAAAATAAATTGAAACAAATTATGAAACACAATTCCTAATCAATTTAGTATTAAAAAATAAAATTAAAAAAAAAATCAATTTAAAAAAAATACTAAAAAATTAATCAGAGTTAACTCAGGTTAATATGCTCAACTCACAATTTAAACTATACAATTAGATTAATATAAAAAATAAATCAAAACAAATCATAAAATTAAATTCTTTACCTATTAAATATTAAAATAATAATAAAAAAAAATAGCTTTGTGAGGTGAGGTGAGCACCCACCCTTTCAGCGTTTTGTTGATAAAATTGTCGTTTCTTAGCAAGACGCTCTAGAATTAAACGTGAAAGTATTGAATTATAGAGGATAACCATCAACCACAGTCACGGGAGTCCACCGGGTAATAGCGACGGATGTGGTGACCACTAACCAGTCTGCGTAGTATGTTTGACGTTGTATATATAGTAAACTAGATATATAACATGTGGTACGCTGTGTATCATGTCTGATTTTTTTTTTAATATATAAAAATATTTAGATATTATTAATATTTTTAATGAAAAAAAACATGTTGGGGTTAATTTGAAGTAACTTAATTGATTTTGTGGGTCTAAAAGTAACTCGGATGACCCGTAAAAACTTAATTTAACTTAAATTTTTTTCAAGAAGACATCTTTTTTCTTTTTTTTAATTTTAAAATAACAACATATTGGATTGAGTTGGTCAACTCGGATTAACATGTCAAATCCATGACCTGAGTTATGAGACTATGATAACCTGTAGAAAACAAATTATAAAACTTAATTTACAATCGATCCAATGTTAAATGATGAAATTGAGAAAAAAAATCAATTAAAAAAAGAACCTAAAAAAACAAATTGAGTCAACTTGTCATGCTCGCGACTTGGATCATAAGACCGAGATAATCCCAAAAAAAATCAAAATAAATTACAAAGTTCAATTTCCTATCAGTCCAATTTTGAAGGATGAGACTAAAAAATGAAATCAATAAAAAAAAACATAAAAACCGACAAAGTCAATTTACCAAACTCATGACCTGAGTCATGAAACCGAGATAATCATTTAGAAAAAATACAAAAAATAACCTGATTGAACCTGGATGAACTTTTCAAATCCATGACTCTAATCATAAGACTGAGATAACCCCATAAAAAGTAAATCGAAACAAATTATGGAGCAATTTCCTATCAATTTTGTCAGACCTAATATTGAATGATAAAATTTGTAAAAACTTTAGTTAAAAAGAAGACAAAAAAAATAAGTTAATTCAATATGGGTTAACCCGTTAACCACTATTCTTGAATCATGAGATCAAGATAACCTCATAAATCATGAAACCTAATTCTCAATCAAATACAATATTAAATTTTTACCAAAGTAAAATTTAGTTCTTAGTAGAGGACGCATTTAAGATTATTGGGATGAATGTTTATTTGTGTTGTGACTTATTTGAGTATATAATGATGAATTATCGGTTTAAACCTTGAAAAATGTAAGGAAAGAATTATGGGAGAATGAGGGCCTTAAAATAATTGTTTAATGAGTAATTCTGTTATTAAGTGTTTTTGTGTTCATTGTGAGAAATTAATGCATTAACATGGAAAAATGAGCTGTGAATGACGTTTGACTTAAAATAATAGGTGATATTAGAATTGTATAATACATTGAAATGAGATATGTTATGGGTTATGATCAATTTAACAGGAGTAAAGGTGGGGATTAACCCTCCCTTACTTTTTAATTTTTATACTTGCTTTTATAAAATGGTAATTAAATTGTATAATGTATTATTGTTAATGCAAGGTGTATTCCTTCAAGGTAGAATATGGTATGTAATTTGTAATTAATTACATAAGAAAGAATATATGGTATGTTATGAGATTGTGATTTGACCGCAACGACATAAAAACCTTGTATAAATTACATTTGATTGCAACAACGGGATCCCTATATTAGAATTATTAATCGATCGTAGTGCCTGGTAATGGGCTAATGATATTGGTGTCCAAACTACCATGCTACTGAACTTAACCTAGAAATTGAAGTTTATGCATAAGTTATACATGGGTTGGTAATGATGAGTCTATTTTTTTTTTTTTTTAAATCAAAATCAATCTAATGATTCGAACGATCATGAAAAATATTCAATTCTCATAGTTATATTATGATCTAATGTAGAGAAATGATTTATCTATCAAGTCCCTTTCGCACTAGATTCCACGAGTAGATATTTTTCTATAGCACTATCTTATGATATAAAAATAAATATTGTAAATTATTGATATTGAATGAATTGGTATGCTATTTGTGAGTGGTGTTGATATAGAACAAGGTCCAGGATAACTGGATATTGATTGTGGTATCAAATGGAGATATTGATGAAGATATGGAAAACTTGGTATAGTCCAAGTACAAGGGAAATATTTGTTGGAATTTCGGTAGAATGTATGTTAAATTATTGAAAAAGGGTGGTTGTATGAGATTTATATCCAAAAGGCTACGATTATCATATAAAGTGATTGATGAATAAATTAGCCAGCCATCCATTAGTAAAAATAACAGATGAGAGAATTAAGACAGTTAAAAGATATATGAGACTTTCCTTAAAAAAAAATTACGGGAAAAGTACGGGGTATTACATGATTAATCAAGTGTGACTTGATTGTAAATAAATTTTGGAAATTAGGGATTATAATGTAATTAATATAAAGGATTACAATTCTAGACCTAGAAAAAATCAAGTAGAGACTTGATTGAATAAATTCTTAAAACTATCCTAAAATAATATATGTGATATTATTTAAGGGGCAAATTGATATTTTGTTATTTATAGGGTTTTTTAGGTTTCCATATAAATAAAATGCTTTTCCTTTTATTTAAGGATATTAGAAGCAGTACAATATAGAAACATCTAAA
The DNA here is from genome assembly GCA_019202695.1 of Populus x sibirica. Taxonomy (NCBI): domain Eukaryota; kingdom Viridiplantae; phylum Streptophyta; class Magnoliopsida; order Malpighiales; family Salicaceae; genus Populus; species Populus x sibirica. The sequence goes on from JAGMVL010000129.1 coordinate 826,593, forward strand.
CATAAAAGAAAAGAGATATCACTTAAATGTATAGCAATCTCTCTTTTCATAAAGAATTTAAAAGATTTTTCACTAGTGGTTCATGTGGTTATTGTAAGAGGTCGGACACTTCAACAACTTGTGGTTTGTGACAACCCAGCCTTGAAGCAATTATTTAAAGAATTATAAAATCCAATTCCCAATCAACCCATGTTTGAAGAATGAAATTGAATAAAAACCAATTAAAAAAACAAAAATAACCTGAGTCAATTTGGATTAACCCGTCAAATTCATGACATAAGTCATGAGACTATGATAACTATATAAAAAATAAATAAATAAATGATCAAAGTCAACCTACCAAACCTGTGACCTAGGTCATGAGGTTAAAATAACCTTATAGAAAACAAATTATGAAACACAACTCAGTATTGAAAAATAAAATTAAAAAAAATCAATTTTAAAAAAGGATAAAAAAATTTATCAGAGTCAACTCGAGTTAATATGTTAAACTCACAATTTAAATTATACAATTAGATTAATTTTATAAAAAATAAATTAAAATAAATTATAAAATTAAATTCTTTACCAACTAAATATTAAAATAATTAAAACTGAAAAAAAAAAAAAAAGGCTTTGTGAGGTCAGGTGAGCACCCACCCTTCCAGCGTTTTGTTAATAAAATTGTCGTTTCTTAGCAAGACGCTCTAGAATAAAACGTGAAACTATTGAATTAGGATAACCATCAACCACAGCCACGTGAGTGTGCCGGCTAATAGCAACGGATGTGGTGACCACTGACCAGTCTGCGTAGCATGTTTCACGTTGTATAGTAAACTAGATATATAACTTGTGGTACGCTGTGTATCATGTCAGATTTTTTTTCAATATAAAAAATATTTAGATATTGTTTATATTTTTTAGTGGAAAAAAAAAAAAACCTGTTGAGGTTAATTTGAGGTGACTTGATTGTTTTTGCTGGTCTAAAAATAATTAAGATAATCCGTAAAAATATAATTTAATTCAAATTTTTTTTCAAGATAATATCTTTTTTTTAATATTAAGATAACAACATATTGGATTGACTTGAATCAACTCGGGTTAACATGTCAAATCCATGACCTGAGTCATGAGACTATGATAACCTGTAAAAAACAAATTATAAAACCTAATTTACAATCGATCCAATGTTAAAGGATGAAATTAAGAAAAAAAATCAATTTAATTTGCTAAACTCATGACCTGGGTCATGAAATTAAGATAACCATATAGAAAAAATACAAAAAATGATATGATTTAACCTGGATTAACTTTTCAAATCCACGACTCTAATCATGAGACTGAGATAACTCCATAAAAAACAAATAAAAACAAATTATGAAGTTCAATTCCCAATCAATTTTGTCAGACCCATTGAATGATGGAATTTGTAAAAAATTTAGTTAAAAAATATGTTAATTCAATACGGGTTAAACCGTTAAGCATTATTCATGGATCATGAGATCAAGATAACCTCATAAATCATGAAACCTAATTATCAATCAAACACAATATATATATATATATATATATATATATATATATATATATATATATATTCTTTGCTAGTTGCTTTTTCAACACAGAGACAATGGAAAAACCAAAGTAGTGACATTTGCATAAAAATCTACAAATTATTGATAGGAGCTGAAAGACCATTAATTCTTCAAAAGTTAACGTTGAAACTACAACAAAAGAAAGCTAGTACCTAATCTAAGCTTGATCACCAAAGTATTCATTATAGGTATCAATTGGGTTTATTACAAGGTCTAAAACTAAGAAAATTCAAGAGAGATTAATTGGATTGATTCTTAAAATTTGAGTTAATATCGGTTGTAAATCTATCAGACTAGACATTTGTGTATTATTTGGGACATATCATAAGTTACATGAGGAATTTTGCTTTTATTATAGTTGGATTTGAAAACTAGACATTGTAATCCTTCCATCCATATATGTTGCACCCAATAATTTATCCAAACTAGATGGAACAATGTGTTTGAAGTTAGGTCATAAGTTAATGTATGATTTTTGTTTTTTGTTTCCTTATGATTTGTAGACTTTTTAATTAACAAGGATTCATATTCTACGAGGAAAGCATTGGTGATATCAATTATCTCATTGACAAGGTTTCCTTATCATTCAAGGACACTAAAGACAATTTTGGGCTCATTTTTCTAATGTACAATTTGACGCTAATAAACATAACTTTTAATTTGATCATTGGATTGGACTTGAATTTTACTAGAAGTTTTCAGAGGTCTTGTTTTAAAATTTAAAGTCAATTAGACATTTAGAAGGCCTTGCAATAAGGTCTAGAAGCTACTATACGAGAATTGTATTAATTTCCTAAATGATTTAGGATTCTTTTTTCCTATTTTATTTAGAATTCTTTTATTATTATTTTTCAACATTGTTTAGCATGTTCTTACCTATTTTAAAAAAAATATTATTTAACTTATTTTGAGGTTTTAAAAATTAACAAGATATGGATTAATTATTTAAAAATAAAACTTGTGTGTGAGAGTATGCTTTTACTATTGGTTCCTCATGGAACTACTCCAACTTATCAAAGAATTAACCAAGCTTCATGCATCTTCCATACTTATCGTTCCCATTTTTTAATAGGTGTTAGCTAGAGGTTTGGTTTTATAATTTTGGTATTTTGGTATATTTTATCATTATGTCAAATTCAATTATAAGCCTGAATTTAGCTTTCTTAGAAAATATCAACTTGATTGTTGGTTTTTGAATCTTTATATCCATAGGTTTCATATTAGTTGGTATCAAATCAAGGTTCTAAAATCATGTTATATCCATTTACCTTTTAGTTTCTGTATTATTTCATCGTTGTCGTCATATAAAAACCTAGTTGCGACAAAGTTGAAAAAAATATAGATTATTTGTGATGTAGTTGTTTACAGTTTAAAAAATAAAAAGAAAAACAAGATCAAAATCACAAAATCAGGTTAATATGTTTTCCAAAAGTGAGCCAACATCAAAACAATGTGATGATTCAATGCCAAATCATTTTGATGAGAGGGGGAATGAGGTGAATCAACGAGCATCATCAAATGATCCATTAGAGATATCAATTAGGCCTATTACAAGGTCTAAAACTTAAAGGATCCAAGAGGAATTAATTGGGTTGATTCTGTATATTTGGGTTAACAAATTATAAATATGCTTGACTAGATCTTTGTGCACTGTTTGAGACATATCTGAAGCTATAAAAGAAATTTTGTTTCGATTCTAGTTGGGATGAAAACTAGACATTGCAATCTTTCCATTCATAAATGGTAGATCCAATAATTAATCTAGAAGAGATAGAATAACGTGTTTAAAGTCATACCAAAAGTTATTACATGGGTTTAGCAATTTGATCCCTTATAGTTTATGGACTTCTTATTTAGTAAAGATTTTATTTCTACAAGGAAAGCATAGGTGACAACAATTATGATTATTCTAGCAAGGATTTCCATGACAATAACTTATGTTTCTATTTATTTTATGGATTTCATCATTGGCAATGTTTCCATATCATTCAAAGACACTAGAGGCAGCTTGAGGCTTATTTTTCCTAATGCACAAGTTTTTGCTAATATGTATAACTTTCAATCTGACCATTATATCTAGCTAAAATTTTATCAAAGCTTTACAAAGATCTTGTTTTATATTGAATTATAATTTCAGGTCAATCATAAATCGAAAAAGCCTTTCAATAAGGTCCACAAGCAACTCTATGAGAATTGTATTAGTTTCCTAGTTGATTTATGATTCCTTTTCTATTTTATTTAGAACTCTTCATTATTTTTCCAATATTTTTTAGGATGTTCTTACCTATTATAAATAGATTTATTTAGCTTATGTTTAGATTTTAAATTTGGTAAGAGATAGATTGATCATTCAGAAATAAAACTTATATGTGGGAGTTTGCTCTTACTCTTGGTTCCTCATGGAACTACTTTGACTTATCAAAGAATTAACCAAGTTTCGTGACAGAAACCATACTTCTTATTCACATCTCTTAATAGGTATTGGGTAGGGGTTCAAATTCTATAGTCTTGGTGTCTTGGTACATGTTATTGTTCTGTCAAGTTATATCATAAACTTGAATTTAACTTTTTTAGAAAGGATCAATTGATTGTGGATTTTTGAATCTTTATATACTTGAGGTTTTCATAAAAAAAGAAAGCTTAGAAATGTCATGTGCTTGTATGGAATACCCAGACATTAGGATGGATATGTAATCATTGTTCCTGCAGGGAAACCATTGCTTCAAAGACCCAAAGGAGAGCAACATTTAGAATACAAATAAGCTAGCTCTTCACCCAAGTAGTGTTAGAGAATAATATAAATCATATCCTGGGACTTCACCTAACAACTTAAGCTATTGGGTTGAGATGGTTCTTTGACATGGTATTAGAGCCTCGATGACCAAGCGCTCACGAATTCGACCTCATTTATTTGATAAAAATCAAGTACAAGGTAGTGCGGGCCTGTGCAAGTTTCAAGCCCAAAAGGCTTTCACTTGAGGGGATGTGTTAGAGAATAATATAAATCATATCTTGGGACCTTACCTAATAGCTTAAGCTATTGAGTTGAGATAGTTCATTGACAAGTAAATTGCCCTATCCATTAACGGGCTTTCTCCCAAGTGGACTTCCTATCTACTAAGTTAAAGGCCTTCACCCAATAACAAACCTAGGGCCAAATCTCAATCTTGCGTAAATTCCCAAGGAGCCCATCATTGGCACACACCATAATAAATTGTTGCAACCTCTCAGAAGTCAATGTGGCACTTAGCTTTCTCGATAATAGCCAAGTAATAGTCTGTTTGAGATTGTGGTAGCGGTGATGGTTTAAAGTGTTTTTTGCTTAGAAATGCATCAAAATGAAGTTTTTTCATTTAAAAAAATTATTTTTGACATCAGCACATCAAAACGATCTAAAACATAAAAAAATTCATTTTAAGCAAAAATAAAAAAATTTCAAAATTTTTTAGAACGTGGTTTGCACGATGCACATCTTGTGAGTACGACACCAACCTTTCTCACATTCCTATATTTCTACAACTTCAAGTTCTATGACATGATTTTATGTAGTCAAGGTGTATAAATAGCTCAAGTCACCAGGTAACAAGACATATGACTGAATAAGGCAACATAAGACCATACAAGATCACAGAACAACACACACATGACCCTCACATACACTCTCCTATGTTCTTGTTCTCGTTATTATACTTTCCTTCCCTCCTATAATTTATTGACTTAAGTATCGAAGGGACCTCTATTTTGATAGGGAATTTATTTTTCTAAGAGAGTATGAAGCGGCCAAGCCTAGACAACTCAGCCTAAGACGGAGTTGTGGGAAGCACAAATCCAATTTGAAATCTTTATGACTTCTTCAAAAACAAACAACAACATTTATGATCTAGAGATGAACAATTAAAAAAATTAATCAGCATAACATTACTTTAATTGTAGATTGTTAAACAAAAAAGTACAGAGTTGAATTACACGTGCATGATATTATGCAGCAAGGCACCCAGACAAACACTAAAAGACCTACATTGATCTCCTGAAGGAAAAGCAAAAACGAGATGTCTTTGATGTTGGGGATTCCGGCTCCCCCTTGCGTGGACCGGTGGTGTTCTGATAGTTGCCCATGGCAGCCCATCTTTCTCTCTTGTTCTCTTCACATTCTCACAACCCTCTCTTAGTTTGCTCTCTCACGTATGCCTCTATTTATAGGCATGAATGGTAAGACAACTTGGCCATAGATTATGACACTAATGGTGGTAGCACATGGGTTGCACCATTTTGTCAATGGTTGGTGCAACTACCATTGACAATGGCAACCCTCTCTTCTTAGGGTAGGCTACACATGTTGTTGCCCAATAGTAGTAATATCTCAACAATCACCCCCTTTGCCACACCTTTCAATCACCAGAGTCACTAAAGCACACCTTTTCTCACACAAAAGGATCACTACAACCAGATGGTCTGTCACTTCACATCTGAAGAGTGTTAACACTTGTCTCTAGGACACAACATTCCCCTTTGAGCGTATCAACCATGCTCGGTCCGGAATGAATTTTTCAAGCCTCACATCAAGGCTTACAACACCCTTTCAAATGGAAATTTCTATTTCCAAGTGCGACAATCATTATCTGAGTATCTCAATATGATCATGAGCTCACCACTCTTCCAAGAGTCTACTCATCTAGAAGTTGCGTCTGCCCTCTGTTCCACCCTAGGAATCACGTCTTACTTCTCCGTGAGTCTCTCGCTCTTAGTCCTAAAAGTCCAGGTAGCTCTCCACCTTTACCCATGCGGGCAGCCCATTAAAGGTTAATCTATATATGTCTTGATACTCGAGTATTACAATGCCTTCACCGAGCTCACCACCTTGACAAGAGTCAACTTGTTCCGGAACACGTATGCCCTCTGCTCATTCCTAGTAGTCGCGTCTTAATGCTCCACAAGTCACCAACTTATTGTCCAAGGCAAATGTCTTTTAGCTTATTGATCTTTAGCATGGGGGCAATATCCATGAAAGTCAATCCTGCATTTGTCTCCATACTCATCATAGCCACTTCATTGCCTATACACATGTCCACTCATATCTAGCCATCATATTGGCTCTGGGTGTTCTAAACTAGGCTCATATCATGGCCCTCACACCTTCTCTAAGGTGTTTTTGCCCGTTGTCATAAGACAGTCTGAACTGGGGCTCCTATCATGGCCCTCACACTTTTTATCTAAGGCGTCTTCTCCTTTCATAGGCAGTCGCATCCTCCTTCAGTTGAGATGCTTCAAAGTGGCTCTAAAATTCTCTACCAACATATGGACTATTGGAGAGATCACTGCCACTGATCATATAGAAAGAGAAAGTTGCGGTACATTCCTCGCAATCCTCCACCTCAATTTCTATGTTTGGAGCTTCTACGCCTTTCATCATTGCGCTTAACAGCTCCACAAACACCAACTCTCTTTGGTGTCTTCGCCTTTCATAGGCGGTCACCTTTTATCACAGGTGTTCGCACCCCCTCAATTAGGTGCTTCTACAACAGCTCTCTTTCCATCCTTGCATGCATTGGAAAGGTCTTCGCCTGTTGTCTTCATCAAGAGCACAAGAGACTTCCTGTTGTACAACTTCTACACATAGTCTCTGCTCTGAGCTTCATCTGGGAACACTTCTTCTCCTTGCACCTATTGTCTCATTACAGTACCTCGTTGGATCCTACGGGTACTTCTGCACAATCTCCATGTGCCCTCGTGCAATTTATGTTCTCCAGATTCTCCCTATTCCTTGCTTATGTTTGACAGCAGCTCATCCTGTCATAACATCTGTCCAAGTCAAAATAGGGTGCCAATCTTTATCCCTTTGCTATATTTCTTTTCCATTATCATGGTCTTTATCAATTCTACCCTGGAGAAATCACAGTCACCGAATCTAACTTCTTTGGAGAAATCACCACTCCATCATATCCTTGAACATACGGAACCCAACTGTTTTCTTATGCCGTCATCCTACTAGTCTTCAACCATTTCATTACAAACTGCTATATATACAAAAATAGTACCGTATGGATAATCCTTCCACTAAGCAAGTCCCCAAGAAAGATTGGAGGGGTCACACTAGTCCCGCTTAAAACCCAATCTCCTAGACAGAACTTCTTAGGCCATATCTATCCATCGTACTGTCTTCCCGTATATACAACCATTTGCTAGCTTTTTGCGGCTTTCCTTTACAAGTGATCCGGAATATCTTTGGTTTAATACCCGATTTCTCAACATCTAGCGAGACTACCAGTGCTTAGATTCGTCAAGATTGGTCTTCATCAATTTTCACTCTACACCTCTAATTGTCCAATTGATTGGGTGTCCAGAGTGTCCCAATTTTGCCTTTTTTCAAGGCAACTAAAAAATCCCCACTTAGCAGTTCAGCACATGTAATTGGGCAAATATGTGTGATTTCTTCTTCTTCTTCTTTATCTTCATCGACCACGATGATGACCTTCAGATGCCTCCTGATCGGGCAATCTCTCTTTAATAATTCACCACCACCATTTCTGGTTTCAATCTCAATGATTGGACCATACCATTGCATCGAGAACGATCAAATTAGCCGGAAACAAGTCTGAAATCGTCCAAATCACATTTCGCAAACTAAGATTTGATCAAAACAATTCTGGCCTGATGAATGGCCCAGATTCAATCTTAGATCCGGTTGCACGTAGGATCAGCTACACTGGATCCTATCCCTCGGCTCTTCTCGGCTCGCGGCTGATGACGTTGCAGGTGGGTCCCACTATGATGACGTGTCACTGACTGGACACTGACATGGCATGCCTCTCGTGCATGCCGATGTCACATTTACATCGGGGTGACGTCATCCCTGGCATGCCCAATGTGCATGATGATGTCACAATTATGTCATGATGATGTCATCGTTATCCGGGTCAGCCACGTGGGTCGGGTCAACTAGTATTCGGGTCGGGTTAGCCCATCCTTGCGAAGAAGACGCGTGTGACGTGTGCCACGCGTCGCCGGCCACCTCGCCGGAGCGTGATGGCGCGTGAGCACGTTTCCGACGCTGTTTTCACTAGTGGCTTCATCTCTTCCTCCTCTACACAGTGGTATGGTCAAAACACAATTTTGACAACTTTTATTTTTGAGCAAAAATCAAACACTACTTTAAACCATATGCTCTGATACCAATTGTTGGGGATTCCGGCTCCCTCTTGCGCGGACCGGTGGTGTTCTGATAGTTTCCCATTGGAGGCTAAGCACACTAACACAATATTTAACGAGGTTCGGCAAATCGCCTACATCCACGGGAGAAGTCAATGTTATTAGAGACAGATAGAGAAAGGATTACAACACACATGGAGGAGGAGGATCACTTCACTCAAACTCTACTCTCATTGCTCTCACACTGCTGCACAAGGCAGCAGGGCTGCTGTCCATGACAGCCCCTCTTTCTCTCTTGTTCTCTTCACATTCTCACAACCCTCTCTCAATTTTCTCTCTCACGTATGCCTCTATTTATAGGCATGAATGGTAAGACAACTTGGCCATAGATTATGGCACTAATGGTGGCACCACATGGGTTGCACCATTTTGTCAATGGTTGGTGCAACTACCATTGACAATGGCAACCCTCTCTTTTTAGGGTAGGCTGCACATGCACATGTTGTTGCTCAATAATAGCAATATCCCAACACTTGATAATCATCACTCTTTAACAAACTCAATCTTAACGCCAGAGATGACAACAGGATCACTAACAGTTCTGTAATCCCCAATATCAATCTTGTCTTGGACTTCTTCGCATGCTTATGAGAAACATTAACAAAGCTCCCAGCAAACTCTGTATTTTCTGGTTTAGAAGGCATCTCAACGTCATCATTTATGAACACGTCAAACTTCACGAATTTGCCATTGTCGTATTCTATCCCTTCTATCACTAAAACTTCATCTTCCTCTTCTTTCTCTTTCCTGCTTCTTGATTTCTTTGGTCTTGAAACTACAGTGACTATGGTTTTGTCTAAGACTAAAGGGAATGCAGTGATCGGTGTTAATGCAGTTTTTGTTTCAGCTGCTTTCTTTCCCAACCTTCTTGGAATTGGTTTTGATTTTAGCCAAGGAATTTCAACATTTTGATAAGTATACCTTAGCCTTCTATTGTCAAGACAATCTCTAACCTTACAACGAACAAGCTCTGCATTCTCATTATAGAAAATAAACTCTGAATTAAGCCAATCACGATCACTGATATCCCTCCTAGTTCCACCAGGTATAGTCTTCCATATCGTCCACATTCGGTCAACATTTGAGTGATGACAAAAAAATATTGGATCTCTCGCAGCTGAGTAAAAATTGCCCATGTCTTCGGTATTTTCTTGAGTTGGATCACCGGTCCATCTGTGAATATTATTGTGAGGGGTGGTCTCAATCGTCCCAGCTCCAGGACTAGAATCTTCACCAGCACGGTATGGTTTTCCAAAAAAGAGTGTTGGTTTTGCTGCACCAGACACCATTTGCTTGTAATTACTCTGAGATTACTAGAGTATAATTGATTTGCGTTTGTGGGGTTGTGGTCTCCCGCTCCATAATCAAGATCTAGCAATGTAGGAGGTTGGTGATTCTGGTCGCGGAACTGGTCATAGAGTGGAGATTTAGGGTCGGTAAAGATGTAAGGCATTTGCATACCACTGGGGGAATCCCAGTTCCAGAAAGGCAGAGCAAAAGTTGGGTCATTAATAAGTTTGCCCAAGATTCTTTCATAGAAGTAAAGATGGTAACTGTGCCAAGGAAAGAAGAGCCAACAGGAATGAACATCAATTTTTAATTTTGGAAACCCCACTTGTTCGTAGGCACCATTGCAACAGGCACAGGGGGATGGAGGAGCTTTTTTATTCTACAAAGGTGAGTTTTCTTACTGTAATTAATTGTGATTTTTCAATTTGATTTTTTAAAACTTAATTGACGTAGCCCTAATATAGATTCTATAAATATAAAATTATTACTTTGTACAATAAATTGTGCAACCGGTTAAAAACAAAAATATAAATATAAATCATAAGTAAAATTTTTCAACGGAAAGATTGAAGCAAAGTCATTAATTAATTTATTTTTCATCAAACAAAATAAGGTAACTTAAATTTAAAATCTATTTTTATTTTGTTTTGAGATGTTTGTTAATAATTTGATAAGGTTTTTTTTTTTTATAATTCTACCATTTTTGCTTCATTGTTTTCTCAAATCTACTAATTTTACCAATTGTTTTTTGAATTCTTGTTATAGTGCTTTTTTTTAATTAATTAGATATATTTTATTGGTTTGTTTTGATTATACTTTGATTTTTTTTATGTTTTGTTTTTAGCGAGAATCACCAAAATTATCAATTTTTTCTCGCGATATATGTTTTGATTTTAGGTTGAACCATGAACAAAATAAGAAGAATTTATTTTTTTTCAAAAAAAATATTGATAACTTGCAGTCTAGTGAACCAACTCCAATGTGTAATGTTAAAGTTATGGTTGAACAACTCCAATGCGCCTCAGTTTACAAAGAACCCGCGTTGATTAGTGAGAATAATTCTTTATTATTTTTTGCTTTATTTCAAAGTTTATCGAACATAAATAATGCTTCGTTTTAGCTAATGTTTCTTATATACTTTGTATGTTTATATTTGATAGATATAAAAATCAACAACATTAAAGTGATGAATATATTATGAAGATGAAATTAACTTCGTTGCTTTGATTCAATTAGGTATTTCTTCGAACCTTTTACCTTATACAAAGATCATTATATGTTTATAGTATGTTATTTGAATAAAAGTAAATTATACGGTTTTTTTTACAACTCATATACAATAAAGTAAAATAAATATTATATTTTATTATATATATATATATATATATATATTAGGTAATTAAGTATGGAGGAGCTTTTTTATTCTACAAAGGTGAGTTTTCTTACCGTAATTAATTGCGATTTTTCAATTTGATTTTTTAAAAATTAATTTACATAGCCCTAATATAGATCCTATAAATATAAAATTATTACTTTGTGCAATAAATTCTGCAGCCGGTTAAAAACAAAAATATAAATATAAATCATAAGTAAAATTTTTCAACGGAAAGATTGAAGCAAAGCCATTAATTTATTTATTTTTCATCACACAAAACAAGGTAAATTAAATTTAAAATCTATTTTTATTTTGTTTTGAGATGTTTGTTAATAATTTGATAAGGTTTTTTTTATATATAATTCTACCATTTTTGCTTCATTGTTTTCTCAAATCTGCTAATTTTACCAATTGTTTTTTGAATTCTTGTTATAGTACTTTTTTTTAATTAATTAGATATATTTTATTGGTTTGTTTTGATTATACTTTGATTTTTTTTATGTTTTGTTTTTAGCAGAATCACCAAAATTATCAATTTTTTCTCACGATATATGTTTTGATTTTAGGTTGAACCATGAACAAAATAAGAAGAATTTAATTTTTTTTTTTAAAAAAATATTGATAACTTGCAGCCTAGTGAACCAACTCCAATGTGTAATGTTAAAGTTATGGTTGAACAACTCCAATGCGCCTCAGTTTACAAAGAACCCGCGTTGATTAGTGAGAATAATTCTTTATTATTTTTTGCTTTATTTCAAAGTTTATCGAACATAAATAATGCTTCGTTTTAGCTAATGTTTCTTATATACTTTGTATGTTTATATTTGATAGATATAAAAACCAACAACATTAAAGTGATGAATATATTATGAAGATGAAATTAACTTCGTTGCTTTGATTCAATTAGGTATTTCTTCGAACCTTTTACCTTATACAAAGATCATTATATGTTTATAGTATGTTATTTGAATAAAAGTAAATTATACAGGTTTTTTTTACAACTCATATACAATAAAGTAAAATAAATATTTTATTTTATATATATATATATATATATATTAGGTAATTAAGTATGGAGGAGCTTTTTTATTCTACAAAGGTGAGTTTTCTTACTGTAATTAATTGCGATTTTTCAATTTGATTTTTTAAAAATTAATTTACATAGCCCTAATATAGATCCTATAAATATAAAATTATTACTTTGCGCAATAAATTCTGCAGCCGGTTAAAAACAAAAATATAAATATAAATCATAAGTAAAATTTTTCAACGGAAAGATTGAAGCAAAGCCATTAATTAATTTATTTTTCATCAAACAAAACAAGGTAACTTAAATTTAAAATCTATTTTTATTTTGTTTTGAGATGTTTGTTAATAATTTGATAAGGTTTTTTTTTTTATAATTCTACCATTTTTGCTTCATTGTTTTCTCAAATCTGCTAATTTTACCAATTGTTTTTTGAATTCTTGTTATAGTGCTTTTTTTTAATTAATTAGATATATTTTATTGGTTTGTTTTGATTATACTTTGATTTTTTTTTATGTTTTGTTTTTAGCAAAATCACCAAAATTATCAATTTTTTCTCACGATATATGTTTTGATTTTAGGTTGAACCATGAACAAAATAAGAAGAATTTAATTTTTCTTTCAAAAAAAATATTGATAACTTGCAGCCTAGTGAACCAACTCCAATGTGTAATGTTAAAGTTATGGTTGAACAACTCCAATGCGCCTCAGTTTACAAAGAACTGCGTTGATTAGTGAGAATAATTCTTTATTATTTTTTGCTTTATTTCAAAGTTTATCGAACATAAATAATGCTTCGTTTTAGCTAATGTTTCTTATATACTTTGTATGTTTATATTTGATAGATATAAAAACGAACAACATTAAAGTGATGAATATATTATGAAGATGAAATTAACTTCGTTGATTTGATTCAATTTGGTATTTCTTCGAACCTTTACATTATACAAAAATCATTATATGTTTATAATAAATTATTTGAATAAAACTAAATTATACAGATTTTTTTTACAACTTATATACAATAAAGTAAAATAAATATTATATTTTATTATATTAATTATAGCCCCTCTAACAAATAATTGTATTTTCGCCCCGGCAGAGGCACAATGTACGTTTGCTTGTTGGTAGCAGTTACGTGGATCATCTTCGGGGAGACTTTTCATTAAGGAAATGGCTTCAGCATATTTGGCCACGTAGTCTTCGTCAACTAAATGGGCCGCACGTCTAGTGCGTAGCGGGGAGGATGGAGAAGGGAGTCTGAAGTCTATGATCTTTTTGGGTAACGGAGAGCAACAGTTTGTTGGATTTTCGGGGTTTGGTAAGTCCACCAACTCACATTTGGTCAAGTCTGGAGGGGTGATTGGCTTAGCATAGGCAGTTCGGTCAGTAAGATTGGTAGCGCTATATAGGCCTCCTAGACCGATGAGGACGTCTCTTCTCGTGGCAAGGTTTTGTGTATCATCTGTGGCTTTGCATGAAACTCTAGAAACGCAAGGGTGATTCAGCCTTTTGGTTTTGGTAACTTGCAGTGGTTTTGGAAAGAAAGGACTGATCAAAAGATAAGGTGGACATTACGGTGAGGCTGAAAGTAGGAGAGGAATGAGAGGTTGTGATTCAGATTGGATGTTATATGTGTCAATAGCTATATATTCCTAATTAGTTTGATTTATTGTATTTAATTCTGCAAGATTATAGGCCCGTAATAATATTCCTTAAATAGCTTCCTAGGCTTTGTATATATATAACCCTCTGCAGTTATATGAAAAGAGATAATAAAGCAGTATTTTCACAAGATCTGTTATGGTATCAGAGCAGTCGATCTTGACTGTCTCTTGCCCTAATTTTATAAATCGCTTCCATAACAGCAGCCGTCATACAAACCCAACAGAACCCTTCACAGCAGCAACCATCATCCACACAGTCAGATCATTCACATTCCAACCCACAAGTCAAAAGAAATACTAAATCACCTTTCACTGTTCCCTCAACCAAATTACTCTACTTGCACTCTTTTTTTTTTTGTTGTTACGTCAGTCAAATTACTTTGTTCTTTCTCCTTCTTTCTCTTATCACTTGTAAGCCAATATCATGGCCGATTATGATTGTTCAACAAACACTAATCAATCTTTCATGTCAGGAGACTCCAACACTACCACACAAATAGTCACATTGCAGAGTGACACCTCCAACTTCTCTGCAGGAATAAAACTTGATGAGAATAACTATTCTCTATGGCATCAAATCATAGAGATGAAGATAGCTGGGCGAGAAAAGCATGGCCATCTGACTGGTGATATTGCCCAGCCTGCAGTCACAAATTCCACATTTAATAAATGGCGAGCATCAGACTGCTAAGTCAAGAGTTGGTTGTTTGATGCCATGCAGCCTAATCAGATTAAAAAGGTTTATTCGTTATGACATAGCAAAGCAAGTCTGGGATGCAATCAAGCAAACCTATTCAGATGGTGCTGATGAAGCTAAGATTTATGACCTGCACAGAAGATCATTTAATGAGACAAGTTGGTGCATCAGTTGCCAAGTATTACAGTGAGCTCATTGAGATTTTTCAGGGAGCTTGATCAATTAAATCCAAGCACCATGGAGCATCCATCGGACATTGAAATTAGACGGAAAGATGTTGATCGTCTTCGAGTTTACATATTTCTTGCAGGTTTAGACAATAATTTTGATCAAATTCGAGGAGAGATTTTGAGGATGGAGCCTAAACCAGAACTTGAGGCTGTAACGCACATATTAAAAGGGAAAGTAACAGACAGGGAACCATGTCTGAAGCTGGTGCAACCAACACAGCCACAGCCTTGGCTGCTGCCAGGGTCAAACAATCTCGGCTGCATAGCTATAACGTTGACCCTGCTCGTAACCGACCACCAATGAAATGTACCAAATATGGTTTAGATAATCACATGATTAAGGGCTGTTATGAGATCATTGGTTATCCAGAAGGATGGGTTCACAAAAGGCGCAAGAGGGATTCAAACCGAGCATCATTTGCATCTGCCCAATCATCTCAGGAGACTACATTAGAAACTCCATCAGGTACAACTGACTCCAAGGCCTTGGCCACCTCAGGTAACTCTTGCACATCTTCACTTACTTGTAATAGATCATGGATTATTGACACAGGTGCCACTGATCACATGACATCTAGTTTTATTGGGTTACACTCTACCACACCTTCCAGCCAAACACATATTGTCAGTGCCAATGGCACCACCTCCCGAGTTATGGGAGAAGGGTCATTATCTCTCACATCCTCATTAAGTCTTGATCATGTCTTAGTTGTCCCTTTATCTGTTCCTCAGATTATTGATTCCCTTAATTGCACCGTGTGTTTTTGGCCATTGTATCGTCTATTTCAGGATCTTTTCACTAGGGCCGTGATTGAATGTAGTGCTAGGAGGGAAAAATTATATTATCTGGACTTGACAGGCGACACTACAAAGAGATTGAGTCATGCACATCATGTGAGAGGAGGTGAGTCCATTAGAATGAAGAAAATTTGGTTATGGCATCGACGATTAGGGCATGCCTCTTTTGGTTATCTGAAACTTCTATTTCCAGATTTGTTTTCTTAGTTTACTGAATTAGACTTTCATTGTGAAACTTGCATTTTGGCGAAAAGTCATCGCATTTCTTACCCATTAAGGTTGAATAAGAGTTTCATGCCTTTCATGATTGTCCATTCTGATGTTTGGGGACCATCACGAGTTCCTACTATTACTGGTTATAAGTGGTTTATGACGTTTATTGATGATTGCACTCGGATGACCTGGGTTTTTCCTTTAAGACAGAAAAGTAAAGTTACCATCAAATTCAAACTATTTTATCAATATGTTCCTACTTAGTTTGACAAGAAAATCATGACCCTCCAGTCTGACAATGGAGGAGAATATGTCAACAATGACCTTCATAATTTTTTAAGTCAACATGGTATTGTTCATCACACCACATGTGCATATACACCATAACAGAATGGTGTCGCAGAGCGTAAGAATCGACATCTCTTGGAAGTTGTTCGTGCCTCTTTATTTGAGGCCAGTTTACCTCATTATTTTTGGGGGGAGGCTCTTTGTTCTGCTACTTACCTCATTAATAGAACACCATTCAGCACTCTTCAGTATAAAACTCCATTTCAGACATTGACCACTCTCCTCACCATGCCATCCACACCAAATCTCGAACCACGTATCTTTGGATGTGTTGTTTATGTTCAGGTATATCCACACCAACGTGGCAAGCTTGATCCATGTGCTCTGCGTTGTGTCTTTGTGGGTTATGTTGATACTCAGAAGGGCTATAAATGTTTCCATCCTCCCACTCAGACCCTGCACATTACTACAGATGTGACTTTCCACGAGAGTGAGTTCTATTACTTAGGGGGAGTCTATGAGCATCCTCTGCAGGGGGAGAGCTCTATCTTTGCAGAAGATACTCAGATCCAAATTCAACAAAAAGTTTTAGAGCAGTCGGTGTCACGAACAACCAGTTACAATGGTGCAACAAGATCAGGAGTTACTAAGAACTCCAGATGCTAGTACTGAGTAGTCAAATTCCGAACAACCAGTTATAGTGGTGCAACAAGATCAAGAGTCACTAAGAACTCCAGGATCTTTGGTACTAGTTGGGATAATTTCCCCAATACAACTCCTACTACAGTACCATCACCATACATCCAATCAGGTCCTGACGATTTCCCACAGGTAATTAAACATTCAAACTCCAACTTAATCACTCTGCCTGAGTCAAGTAATACAGGAAACACAAGTTATCAACTACCTCCTCGTACGACTAGAGGTATTCTTAGACAACAATATGACCCGACCTTAAAACAAACGTTAAATACCCTATTGCTAATCATGTGTCCCTACATAGGCTATCTCCGTCATGTGCATCATTTGTATGTCAATTATCCATTGTATCTATTCCAAGTAATGTGTAAGAAGCTTTGAAAGATCCCAAGTGGTCCCAAGCAATGAATGATGAAATAGAGTCCCTCTAGAAGAATTCCACTTGGGAGATGACTATCCTTCCAAAAGGAAAGAGAACAGTGGGTTGTAGATGGATATATATAGTAAAGTTCAAGGCAGATGGCTCCATTGAGCGATACAAAGCAAGATTGGTGGCGAAAGGATATACTCAGACTTATGGGATTGATTATGGGGAGACATTTGCTCCTGTAGCCAAGATTAACACAATTCGAGTACTTTTTTCTCTGGCAGCAAACCTAGATTGGCCATTACACCAGTTTGATGTCAAAAATGCATTTTTGCATGGTGACCTAGAAGAAGAAGTCTATATGGACCCCCCCTCCAGGATGCAAGATGGGACCTGATAAAGGCAACATGGTGTGTAAACTAAGAAAGTCTCTTTATGGATTGAAGCAATCACCAGAGCATGGTTTGGAAAGTTCAAAGCAAGTCAATGAAGGGGTTCGGATACAAGCAAAGTAACTCAGATCATACACTTTTCTTGAAACATAAGAAAGGTAAAGTCACTGCCCTTATTGTATATGTTGATGATATGGTAGTTACAGGGAATGACTTAGAGGAAAAGACAAGACCTTTGCGCGACACTTGGCAAGTGAGTTTGAAATGAAAGATCTTGGTGCTCTAAAGTATTTTTTAGACATCAAAGTGGCTCATTCTAAACAAGGAATATTTCTATCATAACGGAAATATATCCTTGACGTTTTAACTGACATTGGAATGTTAGCTAGTAAACCAGCAGACACGCCAATGGAGTTGAATCATCAACTTGGTGAATATCCCGATCAGGTACCCATCAACAAAGAAAGATATCAACGCCTTGTAGGTAAGTTGATTTATCTAGGACACACTAGACCTGATATAGCATATGCTGTAAGTGTGGTAAGTCAGTTCATGCATGCACAAAGTGAAGCCCACATGGATGCGGTAAACCGAATTCTGAGATACTTGAAGTCAGCTCCTGGAAGAGGATTGATGTTCTCACGACATGGTCATTTAGATATCGAGGGTCACACTGATGCAGACTAGGCAGGCTCTGTTACTGACAGACGATCTACATCTGGATATTTTACCTTTGTGGGAGGTAATCTAGTATCTTAGCGAAGTAAAAAACAGAACGTAGTGTCAAGATCAAGTCTTTGAAGCAGAATATCGAGGTATGGCACATGAAGTATGTGAGCTACTCTGGATAAGGAATTTATTGGGGGAATTGGGGTTCAAACCCAATCATGCCATGCAACTGAATTGTGACAACAAAGCTGCAATAGACATTGCACATAATCCAGTACAACATGATAGAACCAAACATGTTGAAGTTGATAGACATTTCATCAAGGAGAAACTCGAGGCAAAAATCATCGAGGTGTCCTTTGTTAAATCCAAAGATCAACTTGCAGATGTCCTCACCAAAGCTATCACGGGCAAAGTATTTAACAACTCACTTAGCAAGTTGGGCATGAGCAACATATATACTCCAACTTGAGGGGGAGTGTCAATAAGTTGTATATTCCTAATTAGTTTGATTTATTGTATTTAATTCTGCAAGATTATAGGCCCGTAATAATATTCCTAAAATAGCTTCCTAGGCTTTGTATATATATAACCCTCTGCTGTTATATGAAAAGAAGAGATAATAAAGTAGTATTTTCACAAGATCTGTTAATATGGCCGATAAGAAGTGTTTGCTTATAATATATATTGGCTTTATTTTGGTTAAAGGTACTGAAGATAATCAAATTCATGATATTTTCATCGGTAGTGATTCGTTGACAAAACAGTATCAACTGTAGTTATCGTGGCATTTCATTAGCTTATTTAAAATTATGATAATAGTTGTTTTTTAAAGTTTTTTTGGCTTGAAAATACATTGAAATAATATTTTTTAAAAAAAATTTATTTTTAGCATCAATACATCAAAACTATTTGAAAACACCAAAAAAATTAAATTAAAATAAAAAAAATTTTTTTTTTCAAAAATATTTTTAAAACGCAAAAACAAACAAGATATACACACACACACACACACACACATATAAAGGAGCAGTGTTCGGAGTATTTTAGATTCCTATGGTGATGAGACCTAAAAGGTGTTTTTTTACTCAGATCAAATGAATTGAAAAACAATATAAATATAAATTAGTCTCCAAACATGTACTTGTAGCATATATGTTGAAAATCTTATTTATATTTGCCCTAACTTTCTTTGATTTAGCAAATTCATCTTCTGTAATTTTATTTACCATGAAATTAAATATATAAAAATTTTATAGTTAAAGTATATAAGATGAGGATAGATGAGATTATCAACGGTTATTGAGTGACAATCAAAATTTATTCAAAACAATATAGCAGTTAACGATGACGAATGTTGTGCTATAATTAGAATTCTAAAACATATATCTACCAAGAGGAAACCGTGTGAATAAGCAATACAAATTGTACTAGGAATCTATATTTATTATAAAAAATTTGTATAGCATTATAATTTATAGTTAATGTAAAACTATTGTAACATTATAAATAGATTGTCCAACAAATATAAAAGACAACCAGCCCTATATATATAATTTATTTACAATATTATGTAATTTAAAGGCTATGCACCTGAGATGAAAAAGGCGACTAACATTACTTACCACAATAATATTGTGGTGGTCAACAAGACCATGCAAGCCATGGTTGATTAGCTCAATCAAATCCACAATAAGCTTCAATAGATTTAATTAAGCACTCTATTTGTTTGGATACCTGGGGGTTAGTCACTACCAGAAAACCGGAGAAAATCAACGGAATTCTCGACGGAATTTTTTCATCGGTAATAATTACCAACGGAAATAATTCCGTCTCAACATCTGTCGGTATATACCGACGACCTAACTCCATCAGAGAAACAGTCAATATATACCGACGGAATATTTTCGTCGGTATATACCGACCGTTTCTCCGACGGAGTATACAGTTTGTCTGGAAAAATACAACGGCATGTTGACGTGGAGTTTTTTCAGACGATTTTACCGACGGAATGACCGAGGGATTCAAACTGAGATAGTCGTACAGTGACGTGACACTGTCACCGATGGAATCACCGCGACGGAATGAATCCGTCGGTGATTCCATCGAAAAAAACCATTATATACCCACCTCCTTTGCCGACACTCTCTTCCTCTATTTCTCCTTCTTCTTCTTTTCCATCCCACCTCTCCCCTCCCAAACTGCAGCCAACCACCTATCCCAACTCTCCACTATTCTCAACACAAGCACTCAAGTTTCTTATATATTGTACGTGGTCACAATATCCGTCGTTTCTTATGGATTTTATCATTTTTTTGTAAGTAAATCTATCCTTTTTAGTTTTAATATTTAAATGTGAATTTTATTGTTTTTTTAGTATATATATTTTGTTAACGTTTGTACTTGTTTGATTGTTATTTGTCAAAGAAACTTGTAGTATGAATGTATAATTTTATAGTTGTTATAGTTTGTTTTAGATTTTGTCAAATTATATTTGTTTGTAAATTGTTGAAATTTTGTTTGAATTACACCAAATTAAATGTGTTGTAATGAAATAAATAATTAATAACTTGTTTAACGAGTCTTTTTTAATTGTTATCAATTCTATTTTGAAGTTGTGATTTCTGTAAATTTATATATGTATAAATTTGTATGTATAAACGTTGATAGTTGATAATTGATAATGAATATTTAACATAAGTGTTGTTTTAGTTTGTTGGATAATGTCCGGGAAAACCAATATTTTTGTTATGTTTTATAGAGGTTCAATAGAAATCATGGATAATCGTTCATGGATGTATCGGGACTCAGCCCGAGGATTGTGGAGGATGGATTATTGTAACGGTGTCTAGGGTTTTATTAATTTCACAACATCTATTCCGAGGAATTTTGCGATGGCGGTATTAGGTGTCCATGCAGGAAGTGTAAAAATTTAAAGTTTCTGCATCAAGATGTTGTAACGATGCATCTTCTAACCAAAGGGTTCATGGAGGATTACCTGTGTTGGTATGCTCACGGAGAACTATTTGTTCCTGATGAGAGCATGGAAGAACAGGTGGTTGGGTCAACTTCTAGTGTTAGCAACATGCATGAAGTTGGAAATGAGAACGATAATCCTTACAGGAATATGGTTATGGATGCAATGAGAATGAGTAAAGGTAATGTCAGGGAATGTCCAATCATAGAAGAAGAACCTAATGTAGATGCAGCAAGGTTTTTTGATCTGTTGAAAGATTCTGACGAACCATTATGGGATGGCTACACGAATCACAGTAAATTATCAGCCCTAGCATAGGTGTTCACCATCAAGTCAGATTACAGGTTGAGAGAGGCCGATTATGACAAGATTATTGAATGGGCGAGAAGCATTTTACCTGAAGGGAACAGTGAAAGAGAACTTCTATCTTGCCAAGTCCATGATGAAACCCCTCGGTTTAGGATACCAGAAAATTGATATATGCCCTAACTTCGCATGTTATACTACCTTGAAAATGCTGAGATGACCGAGTGCATGACATACGAGCATTCCCGTTACAAACCTAGAACTGGTAGAGGGAAGACTCTCGTGGTATATAAAAAACTTTGATACTTTCAATCACACCTAGACTGCAGAGGTTATTCATGTCACCCAGGACTCGCCGAGCACATGACATGGCACCAATCACACCATGCGGTTGATGGAGTGATGGTTCATCCTTCGACGGTGAAGCCACGGAAACACTTTAACAAAGTGTGCATCCTTACTTTTCAGCTGAATCAAGGAATGTGCGTCTTGGGTTGTGTACAGATGGATTTAACCCATTCGGGTCATTTATTGCTCCTTATTCTTGTTGGCCGGTCATACTAACGATTTATAACTTGCCACCGGGGATGTGTATGAGGCTGGAGTTCATGTTTTTATCTATGGTCATACCAGGACCGAGCAGTCCGGGGTGGAATATAGATGTTTGTCTTTGTCCATTGATTGATGAGTTGACGCAATTGTGGTCCTCTAGAGCTTTGACTTATGACATCTCGAGGAAACAAAATTTTGTTATGAGAGCGAGCTTTGATGTGGACTATCAATGATTTCCCAGCTTATGGAATGGTTTCGGTTGGAGCACGCATGGAAAGCTAACATGTCCATACTGTATGGAGAACAACAAGGCATTCACGCTAACAAACAGGGGTAAAACTTCTTCTTTTTTACTGTCACCATCATTTGTTCCCGCTGAATCACAGGTATAGAAAGAACAAAAATGATTTCTTTATTGGTAGAGTTGAAAAGGATGTTGCCCCCCCGCATCTTTTCGGTGAAGAATTGTTTGATGTTGTGTCAGAGTACGGTGACATTGTGTTTGGTCTCCAATCAGGTAAGCAGAAGTTTCCTGGTTTTGGTTTGACCCATAATTGGGTGAAGCGAAGTATCTTTTGGGAGCTTCTTTATTGGAAGACCAATCTTCTCCGCCATAACCTTGACATCATGCACATTGAAAAAACGTGTTTGAGAACATTTTCAACACCATCATGAATGTGAAGGGGAAGACAAAGGAAAACATCAAGGCTAGATTGGATGTAGCATGCATGTTTCAGAACCGTAAAAATATGGAGTTGGTTTATGATGGGTCACGGGTCGCAAAACCAAGAGCAAGCTTCGTGCTAGAGAAAAACGCACAACTACTAGTCTACAAATGGCTTAAGAGTCTGTGTTTCCCCGATGGATATGCCTCGAGCATATCAAGGCTAGTTAATACGGAGGAATGCAGATTATATGGAATGAAGAGTCATGACTGTCATGTGTTTATGCAAACACTCATCCCATTAGCTTTTCGTGATTTGTTGCCAAAGGGGATATGGGATGCACTAACGGAGATCGATCATTTCTTGGGAGATATATGCTCCCAAGAAGTTGAATGTTAATCACATTGAAAGGCTTGAAAAGAATATCGTCGAGACAACATGCAAACTTGAGATGATATTCCCTCCATTATTTTTTTACTCAATGGAGCATCTACCGGTACATTTACCGTTTGAGGTAAAAGTTGGAGGACCGGTCCGATACGGATGGATGTATCCATTCGAGAGGTTAGATATTACAGGAGCTATGTAATTTATAATTAATTTTTTTTTAATTGATAATTTATATATATGTATATATATATGCAGGTACTTGTTCAATCTTAAAAAAAAGGTTAAGAACAAGGCGCATGTCGAGGCGTCAATATGTGAGGCCTATATTGTTGAGGAGATCTCAACATTTATCTCATACAATTTCAAACCTCATTTGAGAACGAGGATCAACCGTGTTCCACGACATGATGATGGTGGTGAAGTGCCTTCAAGTGGAAACTTGTCAATATTCTCCAATCCTGGACGACCCACACCTAAAAATGTCGTGAGGGGAAGATATTTGTCTCGAAACGAGTTCGTACAAGCACACAATTATGTCCTATTTAACTGTGATGAGTTGAGACCTTTTATTAAGTAAGTAGATGTTCGACTTAAACTTTGTCAAAAGTATACTATTTATGTTTTGTGATACCATACACTAATATAATTTGGAACAACCTTGCAAGCAACATCGACGATACTTACTGTTCAATAACTCACAGCTGACCGAATCCCAGATCTTTCAATTACAAGATGAACAATTTGCCACATGGTTTAGAACACATGTAAGTCCTATCACAAACTCATTATCTCTTGCAATGTAATTAATTGTAGTCAATATTATATAATATCCGTTTATTGATTATTGTTGTATTTAATTTACAAGCTTGGTTTATCAAATGGGAGGTAGTGCTGCTATTTCACTGTCTTTACTAGGCCTGGGCCCTGAAAGAAAAGTCAAGTGCTATAACGGGTATTTTGTCAATGGATATGTCTTTCATATTGAAGAATATGTGCATGAAAGAAAGACATACAACAACGGTGTTTGTATTAAGGGATCGACTTCTAGTGAGTTTGAAGTTGACTACTATGGTAGATTGGAAGAAGTCATCGAACTGCAATATCATAGCGAGCAAAATAGAGTGTTTTTATTCAAATGCTATTGGTATGACACAACCGATGAGAGAAATCAAAGTAGATCCTCACTATGGTCTCGTTGAAATCAACTCAAAAGCTAGACACCACAACGTAAATGACGTCTTTGTTTTCGCAAAGCAATGCCAACAAGTTTATTACACATACACCCCTTCCTTTAAAAAGGACCGATCAAGAGTTGATTGGTTATTCGTTTAAAAAAAAAACCCAAGGGTCGTGTCGAGGTTGTTCAGGATGAGAACGAAGACACAAGTGTGATAAATGAAGTCTTTCAAGCTAGTGAGTTGGTTGAACCATACCGAGTTGCTCCTTCGATTGACTTAGAAGAAAATTTGAATTTTCGTGTTTTCAATGATAGTCTTGTTGATGTTGACGCAGAGGAGTTGAATGTTGTTCTGAGCTCTACTAGTGGAAAACGAATGTTGTTGAAGAAGATGATAATGAAATTGAAGAGTGCAATGCAGCTGATAATAACAATTCAATTGAGAACGAAGATGAAAATTCCGACTAACTAAACATGTTCTAAAGCCTTATTTTTATAATGTAATAATTTGGAACATGAAATATTTATTCTTCTTTAATGGCCAGCTTTTGTTATTGTGCTGTGTGTCTTTGTAAGATTGCAATTCAAGATTTTGTGACACGGTTACACAAAAAAATAAGAAAAATTTATGGTTTCACCGACGGGTGCACCGACGGACTATAACCCATCAGTATTTCACAGAGAGTTGAAAAATATTTATGGGATTGTGTCACACTCACCGACGGACCATAACCCGTCGGTATTTCACAGAGAGTTGAAAACAATTTACGGGATTGTGCCACGATCACCGACGGATTCACCGACGCCGTTACCGACGTAAAATACCGATGGAATCACTAACGGGATTACGCACATCCCGAAGCGCACGTATGTCAGACGTGTGTCCGTCTGCACAAATACCGATGGATTTTCCGACGGATCGAAAAGTCTGGCTGGATTTTCGAACTTTTTTGGTGCGCATTTCAATTAATTTCCGACGGTATTACCGATAGAATTTAATGCCACCGACAACAATTAATGTCCGTTGGTAATACCATCGGAAATATTGCTATATAAAACCCCCCCTCCCCCAATTTGGTTCATTTTTTTCTCTGGCTCCGTTTCTCTTCTTCTCCATTTCTCTTCTCCTCTTCGTTTCTATTTGGCTTTTGGAAGAGATTTTATTGTTTTGGTGATAGTTTTAAAAGGTATGTATTCTTTTTTCTTTATCTTTGTATTTTTTTTATTTTAATTATGATTATTTTTTTTTGGTGTTCTTTGTTTTGTGTATTGTTTGTAGATAAAATCTTAAATTCAACACTCTATTAAGGTAAGCATTTTTTATTCCCAAATTTATTTTGAATTGATATAGTGTTTTTTAGTTTTGTGTATTGTTTGTTTTGTGTTTAGGTTGTTTTGTATAGTGTTTTTTAGTTTTTTCATTTTATTTATTAATTTTATGATATTATTGTTTGTATTGATATAATTGTTATTGTTGAATTTATGTTAAAAATGTTAATTTATATATATAGAATTACATTTAATTAGTTTATCTTAATTTAGGATATTATTGTTTGTATTGCTATAATTGTTATTGTTGAATTGATGTTTTAAATGTTAATTGAAATATAGAATTAAATTTAATTAGTTTATCTTAATTTTAGGATATTATTGTTTACCTATCATTGTTATTGCTTGTTATTACATTTTTATATTTATGTGTACACGTTAATTTCTATTTTGAAGTCTATTAGGGTCGTGTTAGGAATGATATTGTTTTAGTTACCTTTTGCTTTTGACCATGTAATTATTTATAAATTAAGAGTCTTGTCTCCTAAAACTTGAAATGTAATATTAATCCGTAAATTTGAATGTATGACTTTAATCTAATGTTTGTAACTCTAAGTACTAATTTAACAATGAATGTTCATAGTTGAAATTGATTAATTTCATTATATGATGTTATTGAATAAGATGTTTTGTGTTGATGATGTTGAGTTGGGTTGAGATCCAGGATGATTGGATCGGGATGTGAAATAAAATTAGAAGTGTAATATGATTTTGTCGATAACTTAGGACCCCCCAGTATAGGGGAGACTCTGTCGAATTTTTTTTTAAATAATCGAAGTTAATTATGTAATTATTCGTATAAATTTGTGTAGATGCGTAGAATGAAATCTACAGCACGTCATCAGAAGACGGTTGCAGCTAGTTCTTCTAGCGGCGAGGAGGACGTATCCTTAGGTGCCGATCATGACGAGGAATCTACGCCAACTTGTGATCTTGCCTCTTCTAGCGCGGTTTCACAAGCACAAAAGCGATGTGCCTTCATAGCGGGGTCAATTCACTTGTAAGTACCAAGCTCAATGGAAGGATGACCTCTCAATGTAAGTTTGTTTAGGTTTTAGTTTTTTTTATATATATATACTTATAACATAATTTATGAACAACTAATTAATATTACTACTTTTATTTAATTTCAGGTTCACAAACATTGAGGCTGCAAGGGCTATAACATTGGCGTTTAAATCGTCGATTGAGATTCCATTGTTTCAATGGAGCCACGTTTCCAGACATCCTGAGTGGAAACCTAATATCGATGCATGGTTTAAGCAATTTTCAGGTCGGTGTTAATTTTTAATTTCCAGCTTATTTTTAATAAATGATTTTTATAATTTTATATGTTGTACTATTTTTATTTTATATGAATTATTTATATACACAGAACAAATTTGAGTGGGATAGGGCGAACAATAATGTTGTGAGAAGGGTATGAGAGAATCACGCGGCAACTAGGTAACATAAAAAATAATATTTATTTTTGTTTTATAATTTTATGTTTTAAATTCTAATTTGTTACTATGGAAGTAGGTTGCATGATTTTTGGTATGACACCTAAAAAAAATAAAAAAGACATGCGAGGAATAACGGTCTTGAAGGATGGAATGAGGTGGCGGTTTGGCGGGAATTCAAATCGTCATTCATCTCGGGGGAAATATGGATAGCATATATTAAGCACGTGACCTTAGAGCGGTTCTCATGGCGCTCACAGTCCGACGCCGACAACCGAAACCGGAACCTGCAAATTCATGGTTCGGTGACCACGCACACTGGCGGATCCGTCCCATTCAGCGCACATGCAAAGCGGATGGTAAGATTAATTATAATGAAATATATCATTCATTAATTTGTCATTCCTTATAATATATTTAACTTTTAACCTATTTTTTCCTTACAGGCTGCGTCTCTTGGACGTGAGCCGAGTCCAATGGAGTTGTTTGTAGAGACGCATGTGCGGAGTCAAGACCGCCAAAAGGGGGTGCAGCAGTTTGTGGACAACCATGCTCAGCACTTCATGGTATGTTCGTTCATTCATTTTATTTTGTAAGTTATTATTTTCTTGAATTGCATCTTGAATTGCATATGATGATTTTTTTAAAAATTTTCGGAGACCTATAATAGCCTAGGTTGAGGGAGAGATATGGGGACAATCCTTCAACCCATCCAGATTTCGATTCGGATTTGTGGATGGAGGTGGGATCGTCTCAGTGGACCCGATAAAAATCGAGTCTACGAGCTCTCCAACACTACGGCTGAAAACTTGCGTTTGGCTCGTAGTGTCTCAACCGTTGGGAGCTCTCCATCAGTATCGAGCACCCAGTCTGAGAAGTTCATTGCCTTGAAACAACAATATCAATAACTCTCGACGAATTATGATGAGATCTGTCAAATAATCATGGAGATAAGATCAAAGATGGGTGATGATACTTGTGCAGCTCCTTTTTTGCCATACGGTCCCGGGAACAACCAGCCTCCTCCTCCTCCTCCAGCTCCGCCGCTATTCTAGTTTAATTTTGTTTTTTAAACACATTAAATTTGTAATGAATATTATTTAACATTATTTTTATATTTTTAATGTTTAATCCAATTTTATTTGTTTATTAAGCTTTTTTAGTATTAATAAATTATTTTATATATATATATATTTTAAATACATACCGATGGATATACTGATGGACATTATCCGTCGGTATTTCACAGAGAGTTGCCAAACAATTACCGGTCATGCCATAATTACCGAAGAACATATTCCATCGGTGATTACATACAGACGGCTTTACCGACGGATATTATATGTCGGTATTTCACAGAGAGTTGCCACACAATTACCACCGATGCCATAATTACCGACGGATTATCCGTCGGTAATTATCGTTGAAATTTCAGACGGATTTAGTCCATCGGTAATGTTCCCGCGGGAAAAAAAAAATTGGCACGCGCATATCCGTCTGTAAGATTGTTGGTGTTCCGTCGGTGGGTGGTTTTTTTATTTGCGACAGAATTAGCGACGGAAAGGGGAGTTACCGATGAAAATAATACCGACAGAACCTGTCCGTCGGTGAGGCTGTTGGTAATTATTTCACTGACGGAGTTCATTACTTCCACCGACGGAAATAGTCCGTCGGTAAAACTATTTAATGGTGTAGTGAGTCCTAAGATATAGTTCAATAGCAAGCACTCGAATAAGAATATTTAAAAGTTCTTAACTTAATTTTGGATATCACATAACTATACAATAGGCACCATAACAAGTTTATATCCATTGGTGCATGATTGACATAAGGTACACTCTACCCAACTAGTATAGATGTAGCATTAACCAATTACGTGACCCAACAACCTTATCCATAACTAATTAAACATACGATTATGATGTTAAATTCCCTACTCATTGTCATCTAGTAAGGCAATCTCAATCCTCCAATAAGTCATGGACCTATTTTCAACTAGTAAGATGAGGAGGAATCGATAAGGTTGAATTAGCCTAATACTTAAAGGAGATGAGGCTAGCGGCTAGAGGAATTCACAAGTCTATATATAATCAAAAATATCCTGAATGGATTGACATGCCACATCCAATTCCTAGAGGAATCAAGATTACTAACTTCAAATTGTTTTTTAGGGAGGACAACTAGTCAATAAAGGATCACATCACCAAGTATATTGGTTAGTGCAATAGTGGTGTTGTTAATCTGTTTGTTAAAATGAGTTTATTTGGTTTGTCTCTAACCAAGATTATCTTTTATTAATTTTCTACATTACAACCCAACTCTATCAATAGTCAGGAAGAAATGAAGACTTGTTTTCATAAGCATTTTTATTAGACTGAACTAGAGGTAACAGTGGCTGAATTGTTTAAGATAGTCCAAGATCCAAAAAAGTTTTTAGAAAATTATTCCTTTTATTTCATGACTTTGAAAACCAAGTGTACTATAACTATAATAGGGTAGAAGTAAATTAAGTTGATTTTGGAAGGGATGCAATGAAATATAAAAAAAATGGTTTATAATGACCTTATATTCAAATACCTATAACTTTATAAATAACGTTGTCTGATATGAAGAGATGTTAGGCAAATGAGCATAAAAGAAGCCATTTAGAGGAAAATATCTAGTTGGCTACTTAAACAACATCGTAATGGCCCTCTAAATGATTGATTTAAACTCTGATAAGGAGTTTAAAGAAGTTCACTATCAATTATAGAACTTAAAGATAGAAAACCCTCTAAGGAGTTATTAGTGAACTTAAAGCTAACAAGCCTATAAGTAAATAAATAAAACCAAAGTGATCGATAATAATAATTAATACATATTCAACATTAATAGAGTTAAAGAGATATTCTACCAAATGATAAGAGGAGAAAATTCAAATTCCTAGGCAATCATACAGTCCCTATTGTTTAGCAATGAAGGAGAAGTAATACTAGAAATGGCATGATTAATAGAGATATGATACTAATAGTTATATTGTGTTTAGAAACTTAATCCATAAAGCATAGGAAGCTGGTCATATTCAGTTCTTGAAAAAAAAAAAAAAAGATGAATGTGGATAACAATATATTTTTTGAGGTAACAATTGCAGTAGCTATTGTTAAACCAGAAAAACTCCTTGGTAACAATTGCAGTAGAGAGAGGTTGGAGTTAGTAACTCGTACTATCAAAGAAAAAAGGCATATCAATCATAGTAATGCCAAATAAGTGGCATAAGAAAATCATTAAACACTTTTTTTAAAAAATATAATGGTGTTCCACTTATCATATAATTCTACTTAAGGGAGAAGACTTGGATGGAAAGGTAGAATAAATTAACATGCAATGAAAGATGAAAACTTTTGATAGAAAGGGTGAACAAAGTTCCAATCCAAACACCTTTTTATCTAATGTCGCTTTAGATCCTAAACAACTCTGAAGGTAAATTTATATGGAGATTTCCTAGAAACGAGAAAAGGACAAAACTAATAAAAAAAACATACATAAAGTGGCCAGCCATAAATTAAAAGGAAAAAAAAGGTAATAGCTAATCACATAAAAAAAGCCAAATGTTGAAGAAAAACAAAAACATGGTAAAGTTGCCCAATACACTAGGTTCTATTTGCTTCAAACATTGAAAATAAATAATAAAATATTTTTTTTAGAAAACCAGGGTTGAGTTTTTTTTTAATTTATTGGGTATGTCGGCCAATAGATTTTTTATTTTTGATCAATTCTCCATATTTTTTGGATTTTATGCTAAGACAGGTATTTTTATCGAATACTAAAATATATGTGTGTTTTTGTTTGACCTTTTCTTTTTAAATAAACAAACTAGAAAGACAAGTGGTTTTTTTTATTAAAGCACACAAATATTATTTTTATTGTTTTATTTTATTATTCTTTTACGTGAGTATGCTTAACCCGAACCCTTCAAACCCAATGAATACAACCCATAGAATGTGTATATTGAAGCCTAAAAACACTAACTCCCCATTCAAACACAACCCAACTACCAAAAACACAGTCCTTGTGATATCAACCCATCATGTAAGGCCCAAACCAAACAAAACCAATAAAAGCCACGTAAGCCCGTACACAAAACCCAAATCTACCTAATGTTCAATGTTTCCATTTACCCAATCCTATACCTACTCAAGTAATAAACAGAGACGAGACGAAAACATTGTCTTTAGAAGACAATTCCTAAGCCTACGAAGGGATGTAAAAAAACAACAACTTGTGCCCATGGTTTCAAACACAATGTTCATACTAATGATTTCCTATGTCCTTATACTAAACAACGAATGCACCAAAGAAAAAACAAAATGCAATTATCACTTATAAGCTTCATAAATTCCCTCGTAGACAGATTTCAAGAGACCGGGTTAAAAGGTAAGCTATATTATTCTTAAATTCAAAATTAACATTTAAAAGATGCTGCTACTTGGCTTCTATAGTATTCACCTCTCTCTCTCTCTCTCTCTCTCTCTCTCTCTATATATATATATATATATATATATATATATATATATATATATATATATATATATATATATATTGTCTTTTAATCTCTATCTCCTTTTCTTTTGTCTTCCCCCTCCCCCACCGCTGCCTTTCCTAGTCTGAAGACATGCTTGTATAGGTGAAGTTTCAATTCAAATTCTATTTTATAATGGCTATGCATGATTCAGGCTTTTGAAGATTGGATGAATTTGAACCTAAAATTTGTTAAGTGCTGGTAATTGTCATGTCTTGGAAAATGGATCCGATTATGATAGATTATGTGAAGGAGGAAATTGAATGACTATTAGGGGTTGGATTCATTAGGCCAACCAAATAGCCCAAGTCTATGTCTAATATTGTGCTAGTGTTAAAAAAAAATGACAAACTAATAGTTTCTACAAATTTAGAACTTTTAATCTTTCAACTCTAAAAAACTAATATATAATGCTAATGGCTGATATGTTGATTGATTGAGCATGTGGCAAATGAGATCTTTTGATGATATTTTGATTTATAACAAGAATTTAAAGAAATATGTTGCACATTTAAGAAATGCATAGGTTGTTTTTCAAAAAAGAGTGTTTATATGCTAATCTAAAAAAATATGACTTTTAAATGGAAAATATTGTATTTCTTGGATATGTTGTTAGTGTAAAAGGTATTAAAATTGATGAGGAAAATGTTAGAGCTATCCAAGAATGTCTTGCACCTAAGTCAATCACTAAGGCAAGAAGTTTCTATGGTTTCACTAATTCTTATAGAATATTTGTTAAAGATTTTAGTACTTTGGTTGCAACTTAAATTGTGATATTTCAGTTTCATGGGGCACCTAGGAGCATTGGGTAAAACCCAAGTCTAAAATTGTTAAGTTTGGGTTAAAAGGGGTAATTATTAATTGAAAAATGGTAAATTAAAGAGAAAAATTTATTAATCAGAATGAACATTCCCATGAGATTAATTAAAATTTCAGATAAAATAAAGCAATAAATTGGTACGTGAAATATTAATCAGCGATAAATCACGTAAATTTCCTGATCGGGTAAATAGTGATTTGAATGAGGAATTTTTGTAAATATAGGTGATATTATTTATAAAATAGAAGGAAGTTTCAAATAAATTAATGCATGGCCCTTTGTGTAAAAAACATTGATTTCTGGTATAAACCCTGCATACAATCGCGTTATTTGGATAGAAAACATTAAAACGTCTGAGGAACATTTTATGATATTTATGAATTGGAATCACCAATAAATTAGTTTAAGACCCATGATGATTTAATTAAATTATATGGTAAGCAAAATCCAGATTTTCAGGGAGAAATTACTAACTGTCCAGTTTTATGATATTATGCATATCTTCCAATCTGACCATTGGATCAAGTTGAAATATTATGAGTTTATGATAGTTATGACTGATATTCATAACAATGTTTGTCCTTTATGCAATTTTGTTGAAAAACAGCGTCCCGTTTAATGTTGTGTCGTGGAAGAGTTTTGAGGTTGCTATCGCGGGTTATATTGGTAAGGCTCATAGTGAGTGATTCCAAACAATGTTGATGAACTTTTTTAGCTGTGGCCTTTCTATCTAAATGGGAAAGATGGAATGGGGGCTTTGGCTCTCATTCCTTGATGTAGTGTTTTGTTTGATTTTGAAAGGAAGGAATAATTGGATTTTTAACACCATAGTTCCTAACTTGGAGAATCTTTTATCTTCTAATTTTCAATAAAGTTACATTGTAGAGTAAAACTATTGATGAGCACTTTGTGTGTGTGTGGGGGGGGGGGGCTAGAATATGGAGTTTAAAGGATTTATGGGTGTGCTCATAACTAGTTTTACTCCACTGCAACTATTCTCTAGTTACGGGCTTCCATGCCCTATGACAATATTGGGGAGTTCACATACCTCCCCTACTTTAATTTGAAAATTTTATAGTGAGGAGCTCTCATGCCCCCATGCCATTACTAGGAAGGCTACAAGCCTCCCACTCTTCGGTAAGTTTTTTTTTCTAATAGAAAGCTTAAAAGCTTCACACCATCAGTTAGAAAGCCATAAGCCTATCTCTCTCTCTAGTATAGGCTCACCCATATGGCTTTCCTGATGATAAAATAGGGTGTTAGAATCCCCTATTAAAGAAAAGTTGTACCTGAGAGCGGGATATCCAAGATCATCCCTAAAGATAGCTTGAGGCCCGGGGACCCTATTGGCAAATTGTGTTAATCCAAAACTATATTGGAGAGCAAAAGATTTGAGATCATACCTTCAGATAATATAAGTTCCGGGAGCCCCACTAGAGAGTCATGTCAGTTTGACACAACATTCATTAGAGAGGCTAAAGATCCAAGATCAATAACTGACAAATTTGGGAGAGGCCCTTAAAGATCACCTATAAAGTGTGTCAGTTCGAGACTGCATTGGAGAATAAAGGATTCGAGATCAACCCTTGTAGCATTTCATGCCGCATGACAATGTTGGGGAGGTCACATACCTCTTCCATTTGAATTTGACCACTCTCTAGTGGGGGGCTCTCAAGCCTCCATGCCATCAGTAGGTAGGCTACATACCTCCCACTATTTAGTAATATTTTTCTCTAATGAAGAGCTCAAAAGCTTCACACCATTGATTAGAAAGCCACGAGCCTGTCTCTCTCTCTCTCTCTCTCTCTCTCTCTATTATAGGCTCACCCCTATGGCTTTCTTGATGATAAAATAGGGTGTCAGAGTCCCCTATAAAAGAAAAGTTGTACCTTAGAGCGGGGATATCCAATACCATCCCTAGAGATAGCTTGAGATCTGGGAACCTCATTTACAAATTATGTCAGTCCAAGACTACATTGGAGAGTAGAAGATTCAAGATCATGCCTGGAGATAATATAAGGTCCGAGAGCCCAACTAGAGACTCATGTCAGTTTGAGATAAATTCATGGAAAATTGGTTAGAGGCCTTTTAACATCACCTATAGAATATGCTAGTTCGAAACTACACTAGAGAATAGAGGATCCGAGATCAGCGCTTATAGCCTTTCATACCCCAAGATAATATTGAGGATGCCACATACCTTCCATAGTCAAATTTGACCACTCTCTAATGGAGAGCTTCCATTATACATGAAAATGTTGGGGAGTTCACATAGCACCCCCACTCTAATTTGACCACTCTCTAGTGGGGGGCTCCCAAGCCCTCGTGCCATCACTAGGAAGGCTATAAGTCTTCTACTATTCGGTAAGATTTTTCTCTAATGGTGAGCTCGATCTTAAGCTACACATTATTGATTAGTAACCCATAAGCCTTTCTCTCTCTCCCTAGTATAAGATCACCTGCATGGCTTCCCTAGCGATGAAATAGGGTGTGAGAGCCTCTACCGGAGAGAGGTTGTATCTAAAATTGAGATATCCAAGATCATTCATAGAGATAGTTTAAGGCCCGAAAACCCCATTGAAAAATTATGTCAGTCCTAGAATACACTAGAGAACGAAAGATTTGAGATCATACTTGGATATAATATAAGGACTGCGAGCCCCACTAAAGAGTCATCTCAGTCTGAGACTATATTGGAAAAGCTATTGATTAAAGATAAATTTCTAGTGAATTGGTGAGAGTCCATTTAACATCACCTAGAGAATGTGCTAGTCTAAGACTGCACTAAAGAATAGGGGATCTGAGATCAACCTATGTAGCCTTCCATGCATTATGATAATGTTGGGGAGGTCACATACCTCCCTACTAGAATATGAAAATTCTCCAATGGGGGGCTCCCAATCCCCTATGCCATCACTAGAAAGGCTACATGCCTCTCACATTTTAGTAAGATTTTTCTTTAATGGTGAGCTCTTAAGCCATGACCCTCTATCTCTAATATAAGATCACTTGCATGCCTTCCCTAGTGATGAAATAGGGTGTGAGAGCCCCCCACTAGAGAGAGATTGTACATAAGAGTTAAATCACTCTAAGACTACATTGGAGTGGCTAGAGATCCAAGATGAATTCTTAACGAATTGGTGAGAGACCCTTTCACATATTAGTAGAATGTGTCAGTCCAAGACTGTACTAGTGAATAGAGAAATCTGAAATCAACCTTTATAGCCTTTCATGCCCCATGACAATGTTGGGGAGGCCACATACCACCTCTACTCTAATTTGACCACTCTCTAGTGGGGGGCTTCTATGCCCTATCATATTTTTGGGGAGTTCACATACCTACCCTACTCTAATTTTACCATTCTCTATTGGGGGCTTCCAAACCCCTATGTCATCACTAGGAAGGCTATAGGCCTTCCACTATTCGGTAAGATTTTTCTCTAATGGTGAGCTCCTAAGCTACACACTATTGATTAGTAACCCATAAGCCTTTCTCTCTCCCTCTAGTTTAGGATCACCTGTATGGCTTTCCTAATGAAGAAATAGGGTGTGAGAGCCCCCTACCAGAGAGAGGTTGTACCTAAGAGTGAGATATCCAAGATCATTCATAGAGATAGCTTGAAGCCCGAAAACCCCATTGAAAAATTATGCCAGTCCAAGTATACACTAAAGAACGAAAGATTTGAGATCATACTTGGATATAATATAAGAATTGGGAGCCTCACTAAAGAGTCATCTCAATCCGAGACTGTATTGGAAAAGCTAATGATCAAAGATAAATTTATGGCGAATTGGTGAGAGGCCATTTAACATCACCTAGAGAATATGCTAGTCTAAGACTGCACTGAAAAATAGGGGATCCAAGATCAACCCATGTAAGCTTTCATACACCATGATAATGTTGGGGAGGTCACATACCTCCCCATTCTAATATGAAAATTCTCCAATGGAGGGGCTTCCAAGTCTCTATGCCATCACTAGAAAGGCTACAAGCCTCACACATTTTAATTAGATTTTTCTCTAATGGTGAGCTCTTAAGCCATGACCCTCTCTCTCTAGTTAAGGATCACCTGTATGGCTTCCCTGGTGATGAAATAGGGCATGAGAGCCCTCTATCAAAGAGAGGTTGTACCTAAGAGTCATATCAGTCTGAGACTACATTGGAGAGGCAAGAGATCCAAGATCAATTCCTGGTGAATTGGTGAGAGGCCATTTGACACACATGTAGAATATGTCAGTTCAAGATTGCACTAAAGAATAAGGAATCCGAAATCAACCTTTGTAGCCTTTCATGCCCCATGAGAATGTTGGGGAGGTCGCATACCTCTTCTACTCTAATTTGACTACTCTCTAGTGGGGGGCTTCCATACTCTATGACAATATTGGGGAGTTCACATACCTACCCTACTCTAATTTGACCATTCTCTATTGGGGGGCTCACAAACCCTTATGCCATTACCAGGAAGGCTACAAGCCTCTCACTATTTGGTAAGATTTTTCTTCAATGGTGAGCTTTTAAGCTCTACACCATCGATTAGAAAGTCACGAGCCTCTCTCTCTCTCTCTAGTATAGGCTCACCCATATAGTATCATTGGTGATGAAATAGGGCATAAAATCCTCTACCAGAGAGGGGTTTTACATGAGAGTGAGATATCCAAGATAGCTTGAGGTCCAGGAACCCCAATGACAAATCATGCCAGTCCAAGACTACACTGAAGAGGAGAACATCCGAGGTCATACCTGGAGATAATATAAGTCTCAAGAGTCCTACTAAAGAGTCATGTCAGAGTAAGACTATATTGGAGAGGCTAGAGATCTAAGATCAATTCCTGATGAATTGGTTAAAGGCCCTTTAACATTACTTAGAGAATATGTCAGTCTAGGACTGCACTAGAGACTAGAAGATCTAGGATCAACCCCTGTAGCCTTTCATGCCCCTTGATAATATTAGGGAGGTTATATACCTCCCCACTCTAATTTGACAACTCTTCAATGGGGGTCCCAAGTCTCCATGCCATCACTAGAAAGGTTATAGGTCTCCCCCTCTTTAATAAGATTCTTTTCTATTAGTGAGCTCTTTAGCTCCACATCATCGATTAGGAAGCCATGAGCCTATCTTTCTCTAGTATAAGCTCACTCCTCATAGCTTCTTGACAATGAAATAGGGTGTAAGAGCCTTTTACTAATAAGAGGTTGTACTTGAGAGTGGGATATCTAATTTAATCCCTATAGATAACTTGAGGCTTGGGAACCTCATTGACCAATCATGCTAATCCAAGACTACACTGGAGAGTAGAACATTCAAGATCATACCTGAAGATAATATAAGGCTCGAGAGCCCCACTAGAGAGTCATGTCAATCTAAGACTGTATTGAAGAGGCTAAAGATCCAAGATCAATTCATGAAGAATTGGTGAGAGGCCCTTTATGTAACATTCCAAACTGTACGACTCGATCAATGTTAAAAGATCCCAACATATCCTTTTTATTTTAGGGTAATTTTTTTTTCCAAAAAATTCGGCAGAGTTTTGTTTGCATTTAGGACATCCCAAGTTATCGACTACTATCAATTTACTTAATCAACCCATCATCACAAGGTCCCATAATTCTGGATCTTATATCAAACCTCATAATTCCACACCTCATACAATCCACACAATATATATATATCCTATGAGTAAGTTCAATATGAACATAGTCCAAACATCATATCATAAAATTTAAAAGGAAAGGAATACTAACATGCAAAGAAAATATTTACAACATAAGAAGTGTTCTTAAATATTTCAAAAGAGTTAATTACAAGATAACTAAAATACCACATGCTAAGTTGAACTTTTATAAATACATCAAGGTTTACACAAAAGTATACTATATAAACACATTAATTCCCTTTTGTTTAAGTTAAATATTTACATAAACTTCACAAAATAGAGTCCTAAACTAATGATCTTTTTGGATATTTGATGGACCTGTTACATAAATGAACATACCATTATGTTGATAAGGAATATATATGCTCATGTAATGAATACGAATGAAGTATTAACTTTATATCGGACCCATAAGAATTCTAACAAAGAACTTATATTTTTCTTGTAAATCTTTTAACCTAATTAACACTCATTTGTATATTCTTTATTTGAATACTCTTATTTACTTGCATGAACTGGGTGACCTTGCCAAGTCTAATCTTGTAATTCATATCCTGGCAATCCTATCACGGATGCCATTAGTCGAAGCTAATCTTGCTAATCTTGTAATTCATATCTCGACAATCCTATCACGGATGCCATTAGCCGAAGCTAATCTTGTATTTCATATCCCGGCAATCCTATCACGGATGCCATTAGCTGAAGATAATCTTGTATTTACGCTAGACTTTATTTACATTGAACACAACATTTATTGTAATTGCATTCACAATAAGAATTCTAAATTGTATAAGTGTAAATAGGAGGAGAATCACGCACCTGTTTCGTCTGTCTCACGAACTCCCCTAACAGAAGATCCAATCCTAGTTGCTCCTCCTGAATCATAAGGAAGTTTTTTGTTATGATTCCTTCAAGCCAACATTATAGAGAATCCATAGTCATCCATTACTCATATGTTACTTTCTATACATGTTCATTTCCTCATAATAACATACATACATTTATCATGTATATTTTCAGAGTTAGTATCTCAATGTGCAAGTGTTCGTATGACTCAATTCTTTTATATTCTTATATATATAGTATTCACGTGAAAGCCTACCGTTACTGTTTAGACATTGAACTATTACTGTCTAATTTTCAACTGTTACTGTCCAACTTTGAACTGTTACTGTCTAATTTTCTTCAATTTATTCTTGTCCAGCAATTCTTGTCCAATTTTCAACTGTTACTATTCAATTTTCAACCGTTACTGTCTGAACAATCATCAGAATTTTCAAGTTTGAACTGTCACTGTCTAATTTTCAACTGTTACTGTCCAACTTTCAACTGTTACTATTTGAACACTCATCTGATTTTTAACTATATCTAAAGTTCTAAAACTCCATTTTAAGTGAGATTGATCTCGTTAGAAAGCTAAGACACGAGGCTACAAGTTCTCTGAGGGAGGAGAACCCAGTTTTGTCTCCTAAATAGTCAAAATTGCTCATTAACTAATTAGTCCTACTGTCCTACATAATCAGTCACAACTCAGTCTCAGCTGGTAACCCATAACTGGAGTTCCACATCTCCAAATTGAGCAAGACCAGTTTTCTTGGTTAGCTAACATTCAAATCTACAATTTCTATGAGAAACCCGATCCTAATTCCTTCATTCTCCTACCTGAAATCTCACCGAAAGTCAGGAGACAAGTCTGTCCAGATTTGTCTCCCCCTCCCCTTCACACAATACTTTCATAAATTACATACCACACACATGAATTAACTTAATCTCAACAACTATTTTTCCCCCAATTTATGTTTAAGAGCCCTAACCTATGATTCAATATCAAAACATCAATTCTATATCGAATTTAAAAATAATTTTTTTTAAGATCATGTTTAGAATACCTTACCCGGTACAAATTAAGATTTTGATCTTCAACCAGTTGAAGATTTTCAACTCCCTCCTTTCTTTTTTTCTTGTTCAATCTCTTGGTAATCCTTTGCTCTTAAGTGTATATCCCATCTATAAGTTCTTAATCTTGGATGGGTTCTTGAAATTTTAGTGTTTCTCTCTTGATTTCTCAAGAATGGGTATAAAACTCCCTATCTTCTCTCCTTATGGTTCCTATAGATTTTTTTGGCGAGGAAAGAGTATTTATACTCTATATTTTCTCTTATTTGCATTTAGGCCCCCCTTTTCCTTTAAGTGTATTATTCTCTTCAATTAAACCTAACCTTTTATTATAATGTTTCAAACTATTTTGCCCGGAAATTTATATTAAAAAATTTCTGAATTTTTGTTTTTATTTAACCATATGCATGAATTTCTTCACTTTTATTTATTTATTTATTTTTCCCGGGGTTTACACTTTAAAATCACATGTAAAATATGTCAATTTGAGACTGCACTAGAGAATAGAGGATCCGAGATCAACCTCTATAGCCTTTTACACCTCATGACAATGTTGGGGAGGTATGTCACATACCTTCCCACTCTAATTTGACCACTCTCCAGTTGGGGGCTCTTAAGCCCTCATGCCATTATTAAAAAGGCTACAGGCCTCCTACTCTTCAATTAGGAAGTTGTGTGCCTATCTCTCTCTCTCTCTCTCACACACTCTCTCTCTCCAGTATAGGCTCACCGTTTATGGTTTCCTAGGTGATGAAATAAGAAGTGAAAGCCCCTTCGGAGAGAGGTTGTACCTGAGAATGAGATGTCTAAGATCATCCCTCGAGATAGATTGAGGCCGGGAACCTTATTGGCAAATCATGCTAGTCCAAAACTACACTTTAGAATGGAAGATTTGAGATCATACCTAGAGATAATATAAGGCTCAGGAGCTTCACAAGAGAGTCATGCCACTCCGAGACTACATTGGAGAGGCTAAAGATCCAAGATCAATTCATGGTGAATTGGTAAGAGGCCCTTTAACATCACTTGCAGAATGTGTTAGTCCAAGACTACACTAGAGAATATAGGATCTGAGATCAACCCCTAGAGAATTGGTGAGAGGCCTTTAGGTATCAAATGAAGAATGTTCCCATCCAAGACTACATTGGGGAATAGAGGATTCGAGTTCAACCCTTGGAAAATTTGTAAGAGGCTCTTAGGCATCACCTAGAGAATATGTTAGTCAAGACTACACTAGAGAATGAGGGATTCGAGATCAACCCTTGGGGAATTAGCGAGAGGCCCTTAGGCATCTCCTGGATATCTATAGATAGGAAATGTATGTTAAAGATACATTATTCTTTTTTCAAAATTAAACTTACATTCCCATGAAGGATTGTGTATCGTAAGGTGATCTGAGTGATAAGTATAAGGGAGGTTTTAAGAAAGAACATGTCCTGGAGGTGGTAGGTGTTTTCCTTGACTACTTTGATAAGATTGAATGGGTGATCCATTTTGATTCAATGGAGTAATAAATTCTTAGGATACATCTAATGCCAATGGGTTGGTCCCTCATGGTTATTCCTCAAGGTTTTATTTTTACTAGAAGAATGATTTTGTATGGAAGATTGTTTATGTTGGTTGTCTTTGTAAAAACAAGGAGGCCCATGTCATTGCACACAAGCCTTTTCCACCTGCATGTGATTTTCTATAACTTGTTTCACTTTGAACAAGTTTTTGTATGGTAAGGCATAAAGTTTTCTCAAGAGTGTATGTTACCTTAACCCTCGTATCAAGGCCTTTAAAGCTATTGGCTCAAAAAACTCTTTCACCTTAAGCATCTCTTTTACCCATTTCAAATATGCCATGTAGACTCTCCCTCTTGTTGGGTAATACCAAATAGCTTTATGAAGCTTTTTTTGGCAGCTATGCTAGTGTTAAAGCATGTCATTAGCTTGGCGCAAAGGTCACTAAACCCTTTGATGAAGCTTGACTCTAAATTATTGTACCAAGTATAAGTAGACCCCTAAAACGGGAGTACATTCTTATTTGGAAAAGGAAGAACTCCTCACCTGATGGAGGCTATAGACATTCTCCTCGGTATACTAATGTGCAAACCATCTCTTAGTCCTTTGTTCGTTGGGCGTTTGGGAGCTTGAGGAGTATGGTGTGGAACAATAACTACGATAACTAGTGTTCATCCTATAGTAGTTAAGGGGAGTATATTTGGAGTTCCAGCTCTATGCATGGGTTTCGCAATGGCACGAGCGACCCCTTGAGAGACTCTTATGAAGGTCAATTTTCCTAGTCTTATATAGTAAGTGGTAATTGTCTACAAGTGCACAGTGCGGCCGGTGGCCGTGGCATTAGGGCATTGTGTGTTGTTGAGGGTGTCAAGACTTATTAGGGTGACAAGGTCTAAATTTTCCCTTGGGTTTCCAACACGGCTAGAGAGAGAACTTGCATTTGACTAGTGAGTTATTGAAGGTCTAGTTGGGAAAAAGTGTTCGTGGTAATAGGTAAATTCATTATGCGTCCTAGCTTAGGTGTGTTTTTGTTGTGTGCTATGAAATGGCTTGGAAATGTTAAAAATAAGTTTTAGAAATAAACTAATGGCTTTTTTATTAGATTCCCATAAACAACGTCAATGATGAGATTCTAAAATATCCAAGTAGCTTAGAAATAAGGTTTATGTATTGGATAATCAATTAATCTCTTAGTTCTAGTAATCTTATTCATTCTTTCTAATTAAGAAAGCAAATATCAACTACCAACCACCTTGACTTACTAACCACTAGGCACCAACTACGCGTCCCTTAAAGAAGTTTCCCATTATATTATATATATAACCAATTATAAACATTTTTGTTCTTTGAACCCTACAAAATGTTATTTAAAATAAATATAATTATAGAAATTCCAAAATAAAATGTTAATATATATTGAATAACTTGAATAAATTCAAACAATAAGTTACCACATTAGTAGTAACAAGATGAAATGATAGCGCGGCTAGAAAAAAAAAAAGAAGGAAAAGTACATGAAGAGATAGAAAAACAAAATTAAAACTCAAAATAGAAGATCAAACATATTCCTCCGAAAGCAGCTTCTTTTACATCCATGCAAAACCTTCCATCCCCTTGTTTAGCTAACGAATTTACTGCCAACTATAATAATAGCTATTTAACTATACAATTTTTTTCTTTTTGAAAAGACGTAATTAGTTTCATTTGTGTTGGAAAACTAATTCCTTAAATCCATGTCTAATTTCTCGTTGTCTGACACTGTCAATTGAAATTTATCTTTTCTTCCTTAAAAAAAATGACATACATATATGAAAGTAAAAAAAAAAATGAAAAACATTTATGAAAAATAATTAAAAAAAACCTGAATCACGTGATTTATAAATATTAATTTTTATTTTTGATAATGAATATAATAAATTTATAAAAAACTTCTATTTATCATAATCATATTCTTAGAACTAAAAATATTCACAAAGTATATATGGGGTGTGAGAGCTCCCTGCCATAGATAAGTTGTACCAAAGAGTCATATCAATCTGAAACTACATTGAAGAGGTAAGAGATCTAAGATCAATTCTAAGTGGAATTGGTGAGAGGCCCTTTGACACACCTATAGAATGTGTCAGTTCAAGACTGTACTAGAGAATAGGGGATCCGAGATCAACCTTTGTAGCCTTTCATGCCTTATGACAATGTTGAGGAGGTCACATACCTCCCCCACTCTAATTTGACCATTTTCTAGTGGGGAGCTTTCATGTCCTATAATAATATTAGGGAGTTCACATATCTACCCTGCTCTAATTTGACCACTTTTTGATGGGGGGGCTCTTAAACCCCATGCCATCATCAGGAAGGTTACAAACCTCCCACTCTTTAGTAAGATTTTTCTCCACTGGTGAGCTCTTAAGCTCCACACCATTGATTAGAAAGCCACAAACCTCTCTCTCTAGTATAGGCTCACCCCTATAACATCCTTGGTGATGAAATGGGATGTGAGAACCCCATACCAAAGAGAGGTTTTACTTGAGAGTGGGATATCAAAGATCATCTCTAAAGATAGCTTGAGGCTCGAGAACCCTATTAGCAAATCATGTTAGTCCAAGATTACACTGAAGAGAAAAACATCTGAGATCATACCTGGAGATTGAGACTATATTGAAAAGGCTAGATATCCAAGATCAATTCCTGGTGAATTGGTTAAAGGCCTTCTAACATCACTTAGAAAACATGTCAGTCTAAGACTGCACTAAAGAATAGAAGATTTGAGATCAACCCCTATAGCCTTTCATGTCCCTTGATAATGTAGAGGAGGTCATATACCTCCCTACTTTAATTTGACTACTCTCTAATAGGGGGTTCCAAGTCCCTATGCCATCGCTAGGAAGGCTATAGGCCTCCCACCCTTTGATAAGATTGTTCTCTATTGGTAAGCTCTCAAGCTCCGCATCATTGATTAGGAAGCCA
The DNA here is from genome assembly GCA_019202695.1 of Populus x sibirica. Lineage (NCBI taxonomy): Eukaryota > Viridiplantae > Streptophyta > Magnoliopsida > Malpighiales > Salicaceae > Populus > Populus x sibirica. The sequence goes on from JAGMVL010000129.1 coordinate 871,321, forward strand.
TGAGCCTATCTTTCTCTAGTATAGGCTCACCCCTCATAGCTTTCCTGGAGATGAAATAGGGCGTGAGAGCCTCTTACTTGAGAGAGGTTATACTTGAGAATGGGATATCTAATTTAATCCCTAGAGATAGCTTGAGGCTTGGGAACCTCATTGGCAAATCATGCGAGTCTAAAACTACACTAGAGAGCAGAACATTCGAGATCATACTTGAAGATAATATACGGTCTTGTCAGTTTGAGATTGCATTGGAGAGGCTAAAGATCCAAGATCAATTTATGGAGAATTGGTGAGAGGCTATTTAACATCACCTGTAAAATTTATCAGTTTGAGACTACACTAGAAAATAGAAGATCAAAGATCAATCCCTATAGCCTTCCATGCCTCATGACAATGTTGGGGAGGTCACATACCTCCCTACTCTAATTTGACCACTCTCCAAATAGGGGCTCTTAAGCCTTCATGCCATTATTAGAAAGTCTATAGACCTCTTACTCTTCGATAAGCTTTTTCTCTAATGGTGAGCTTTTAAGCTCTACACTGTTGATTAGGAAGCCATGGACCTCTCTCTCTCTCTCTCTCTCTCTCTCCCCAGTATAGGCTCACCCCTTATAGCTTCCTAGGTGATGAAATAAAGAGTGAGAGCCATTTATTGGAGAGAGGTTCTACTTGAGAGTGAGATATCCAAGATCATCTCTGGAGATAGATTGAGGTCCGGGAACCTTATTAGTAAATCATGCCAGTCCAAAACTACACGTAAGAGCAGAAGATCTGAGATCACACCTAGAAATAATGTAACACCCCAAACTTTTAAGGTAAAATTCACAAAATCATCAAGTTAAAAATGAGAAAAAATCCTAGGAAGTTTTTTTTTAAAATAAGAAATAACTATTAATTAACCATCGTAATTGCATTCATATATTAACATAATGTAAATTCTAAATTTCAATTTATTACATAAAGTTTTAACAAAATAGTACTACATAACTTTATACATACAAATTAGAAATATTGTTAAATACAACCCAAAAGAAAACTCTTCAATTTTCCTATTAACTTAAGTTATTATACAAAGGAAACACCTATGCATCAACTAAAAGTTACGCTGCTGAGATGAACCTGCATATTAATTTGCATAAACATAAATAAATAAATTATGATGATCTATTATGTTTTTCATTACACTAACAATTTGCTTTTAATTCATCTAACATCAATTTTTATAATTTCCCACTTGTCAATGCACTATTCTTGCCCAAAAATAATTGATTATGTTGGTCGCTCATTCTCAGGGCATTACTTCCATTTCAGAATATAGGTCCAACTAACAACTCATTCACAGGGCACCAGTTTCAAAAATTAGGACATTAATCCAACCATCAGCCCATTAATAGGGCACCAGTTCTATACCAAGACATTAGTCCAACCATCAACCCATTCATAGGGCACCAATACAAACCAGGACACTAGTTCAACCATCATTCAAACACTACATATAAATACTAAAATTTAAACTACATCTTAATATGTGCTAAAATAAAGAATTAAAAGACACTTTAAATTAGAGATCTAAGTGTTAGACACCTGCCTGAAATATGTGCTCTACTAGTCGTCCTCTACTCTTGTTTATTTCCCACAATCTCACCTGTACCAATAATTACACTAATTTAAATTTCTTGTCTTAACCACATATACACATATATATGTATTGTTTTCATTGCCTTCATAATTCAATATTTTGTAATAAAAAAACAATTCTAAACAAAAGTTACCAATTTACAAGTTTTAGGTGGTTCATCATAATGGCTTTCAAACACTATTTAGTAATTTGAGTATAACTGGAGCTATAAAACTTAGTTTTATGCGTGGTTTTTTCTTTGGAACGCTAAAACATGGGTCTACAACTTTTATGAATATGAATAAACCTAATTTTTCTATTTACATGCCTAAATTCACAAATTTTAGAAACCTAAAAATTTGTCATTTGTTGATTCTTGGTTTTGACCTATCTTCGGTTTTTCTTCCATGTTTAGTGTTTTGTCACTCGAATTTCAGTAAGGTCATTTTCATTGGAATGGTAACATCCATGTCTACAACTTTTATGAAGGAAATTATCTCAAATTCTGTCATCTTAGGGTTCAAATCTTAGTAAAGAAATTGAGAGACAACCTGTCCAATTTTGATTTCTAAGTTCAACAAGTATAAATTTGTTTCCCATGTATTTTTCCATCATTTCCAGCCACTATAAACACAAAATACCTCCACCTAACATTATTTAACAAAATTCTTAAACTTATACTAATGTATTCTAAAATCTCAATTATTCAAGGAAAACACAAAACAAATTTAAGTGACTTAATAAGAGAGTTTGTTACCTTCTATTACAAAGAAAATGAGTCAAGAGATTGTGAACAACCATTTTTCTTCTTTCCCTTATTTCCTTCTTCTAACCCTTCCCTTCCCTCTAGTAATTTTCTAGGTTTTCTCAAAGTTTAAATCTTACTTGAAACACTCTTAGCTCACTTACTCTCACTTTTCTTTGGATTTAAAAGATGAATTTACAAGGTTTCCTTTTATTTTTCTCTCTCTCCTGTTTTTTCTCTCCTTGGCCGACCATTACTCTAGGAATTTCTAGAGATTTCTTCTTATTTATAATTATGTTCTTTCCTTATTTTCATCTTACCCCTTTTACTTTAGTTATTTGCACCCTAGTCCTTCATGTTTTCCTTAATTCTCTATTAATCTCTCATATTTACTTCTATTTCCACATTAATCCCACCATTTCTTTTATTAATACATTAACCCCATTACTTCTCTTTCTCTTTACTGACTCCTTACTTTATTATTGTTTTCAATTTCACCCCTCTCATTAAATAAGTTCTCTTTTAATCCAATTAATTTGTTCAATTTAATCCTTTTTCTATATCCATTGTATTTTATTTTATTTTACTAAATCAAGATGAGATTATTTTATCCGAGGGTTTACAGATAATATAAGGCCCAAGAGTCTAACAAGAGAGTCATGTCAATCCAAGATTGTTTTAGAAAGGCTAGAGATCCAAGATCAATTCATGGTGAATTGGTGAGAGGCCCTTTAACATCACCCGCAGAATGGGCTAGTTCAAGACTGCACTAGAGAATAGAGGATCTAAAATCAACCCTTAGAGAATTGGTAAGAGGCCCTTAGACATCAAATGAAGAATGTGCCCGTCTAAGACTATATTGATGAATAAGGGATTCGAGTTCAACCCCTACAAAATTTGTTAGACTCTTAGGTATCACCTAGAGAATATGTTAGTCCAAGACTACACTAGAAAATCAAGGATTCGAGATCAACCCCTAGGAAATTGGTGAGAAGTCCTTAGACCTCACCTGGAAATCTGTAGATAGAAAATGTATGTTAGAGATATATTATTTTTATTTAAAAAAAAACTTACATTTCCATTAAAGATTGTGCATCTTTAAATGATCTAAGTGATGGGTATAAGGGAGGTTTTTAAAAGGAACATGTCTTGAAGATGGTAGGTATTTTTTTTAACTGCCTTGATAAGTTTGAATGGGTAATCCCATTTTGATTCAAGAGAGTAATAAATCCTTAGGATACACCAAGTGCCCATGGGTTGGTTCCTCATGGTTATTCCTTGAGGTTTCATTTCTACTAGGATAATGATTTCATATAGAAGATCCTTCATGTTAGTTGTCCTTGTAAAAATAAGGAGACTCATGTCATAACACACTAGCCTCTTCCACCAATATATGATTTTTCATAACTTGTTTCACCTTGAACTAGCTTTTGTCTAATAATGCATAAAGTTTTTTCAAGAGTGAATGTTACCTTACCCTTTGTATCAAGGCCTCTAAAGCTACTAGCTCAAACAACTCTTCTACCTTGAGCATCTTCATTTACCCTTTTTCAAATATACCCATGTAGACTCTCTTATTGGGTAATACCAAATAGCTTCATGAAGCTTTTCTTGGCAGGAATGTTGGTGTTGAAGTATGTCACTAACTTAGCGTAGAGGTCATTAAACCCTTTGATGAAGCTTAACTCTAAATTATTTTACTAAGCACAAACAGAACCCCGAAATAGGAGTACATTCTCATTTGAAAAAGGTAGAACTCCTCACCTGATGGAGGCTATAGACATTCTCCTATGTATGCTTATGTGCAGATTATCTCATAGTCCTTTGTTTATTAGGCTCTTGGGAGCCCGAGGAGTCTGACATGAAACGACGACTACAATAACTAGTGTCCATCCTATGGTAGCTAAAAGGAGTACATTTGGAGTACTGACTCTGTGCATAGGTTTTGCAATGACACGAGTAACCCCTTGAAAGACTCTTATAATTGTCAATCTTCCTATAGGTAATGTAATTGTCTACGGGTGCCTGGTGCAACTGATGGCCGTGGTATTAGGGCGTTGTGTGTTACTGAGGGTGTTAAGACTTATTAGAGTGACAAGGTCTAAATTCCCTTGTGTTTCCAACATGGTCAGAGAGAGGAATTGCATTTGACTGGTGAGTTGTTAAAGATCCTAGTTGGACAAAAGTGTCTGTTGTAATGGGTAGATTCATTATGCGTCCTAGCTCAAGTGTGTCTTTGTTGTGTGCTATGAAATGGCTTGGAAATGTCAAAAACAAGTTTTAGAAATAAACTAATAACTTTTTTATCAGATTCTCACAAACAGTGTTAATGATGAGGTCCTAAAATATCCAAATAGCTTAGAAACAAGATTTATGTACTAGATAATTAATTAATCTCTTAATTTTAGCAATCCAATTTATTATCTCTAACCAAGAAGGCACATATTAGCTACCAATCACTTTCACATATTAAGCACGAGGCACCAACTACTTGTCCCTTGAAGAAGTTTCCCGTGTTATATATATATATATAAACATTTTTATTCCTTCGAACCCTGTAAAATGTTATTTAAAATAAATATAATTATAGAAATTTCAAAATAAATTGTTAATAAATATTTGATAACTCGAATAATTTCAAGCAATAAGTTACCACATTAGTAGTAACAGGATGAAAGCAGAGCACGGCCAGCAAAAAAATGAAAAAGTACATGAAGAGAAGGAAAAACAAAATTAAAACTCAAAATAGAAGATGCAGCCATATTCCTCCAAAAGCAGCTTCTTTTACATCCATGCAAACCTTCCATCCCCTTGTTTAGCTAACAAATTTGCTGCCAAATATAAGAATAGCTATTTAACTATATATTTTCTTTCTTTTTTTGAAAAGATGTAATTAGTTTTATCTGCGTTGGAAAACTAATTCCTTAAATCCATGTCTAATTTCTCATTGCTTTACACTATCAATTGAAATTTATCTTTTCTTCCTTAAAAAAAAATGACATACACATATGAAAGTTAAAAAAAAAATTGAAAAAAGTTTATGACAAATAATTAAAAAAAACCTGAATCACGTGATTTATAAATCTTAATTTTTATTTTTGATAATGAATATAATAAATTTATTAAAAAAATTCTATTTATCATAATCATATTCTTAGAGCTAAAAATATTCACAAAGTATATAAATATATCTTTCCTACAACAATATGTTATTACATTCATGTATATATACTATTTTTAATCTGCAAACGATGGTCCCCCGGGCAAGTGAATTAAGAACCTTTTATCTAAACTGCTTTTTTCTGTTATGCATATTTTAATTATTTTAATTTTTGTTGACTCTATTTTTCTATCTAATTCTCTTTTGTCCACTTTCTAATGTCGCGTCTAGGATTCTAAGCTAATCCCATGATAATATGAACAATCTCATTAGATAAAACCCGATCGTTCGCGTTTTCTAGTTCAAAAAGAATTCGATTGACCACATGCACTTCATTCAAAAAGGATAGTTGGAATCTTTTAGATTGAGATTATTATATTTCAGATGTGGTAAGTGACATCAAAGAACTTCTAGAGACATTATTTTTTATTTCATTCTCTCCCATTTTTCGTAGATTGGAGGAAAAACATTGAAATTAAATTGAAATTAAAACAATAACTAGAAGTATTTCGTACACCTCAAACAACTGAATATATATATATATATTGTACATTCATTTATTCAACTCTATTTATAAAAAAGAGCTTGGCGACTACGGAAAGTGCATTGTGATTCCAGTAGAAGATAGTATTTTTCTTTAAAAAGTGTAAAAAATTATTATTTAGATAATAATAATTTTAAGATAATTCAATCTCATAATGAATATAAAACAATTCTTAAAAACTCACTTAACAATTTAAAAACTTCGAAGTTGAGATTCTTTAAAAGTCAATCAAAATAAATTAATCAAGGTATTAGAAATTATGATCTATCTACGTGATTTGGTCACAAGGACTAAATTAATGTGTAGAATGGAGAAATAATCTTAAGATAGTACAGGAGGAGTACTGGTAGGAAGAACAAATTACCAAGAAATCATGAAAGGCCGGCAACTTTCTTCAAATGTTCCAAATCAACTCAATTCCACGAGGCACTTCTTAGACAGGCCTGCAAATTTCGTGTAGCGAAATCAACAAACGTAGGATATTCTTTTGCCAACGCCACACAGGTATTGACTTAGCCACTGATAACTTGAATCTTTCGCCTCTCTCACCCTTATAAATAGCTACCATCCAACAATGTGTCACATATCTCCTCTGCTACATATATAACCCAGATTTATTTTTTTGTGTAGCAAGTTTTTCATTATGGCTCGTCTAAGCACAATGGCATTCATCTTCATACTCATTTTGATTTGTCATGCACCGTCTTTTGAAGCCAGAAAGTTACTGAGCCTGGAGAAGAAAGAAAATCCTGCTTTGGAAGACAAGTTTACACCATCTTTTCCCCCTGTTCGTGATGCGCAATCAATAGTCATCGGTAAAAGGTTCATCACGTCCCAACTTTCCAAAATCGATCGAATTTTGCAGTCCGTCCCCAGTCCTGGAGCAGGAAACTAGATGTCTTGATTTCGCATCACACCATTGATATACTTATTCTATATGGTGTCCTACATATACCTAGCCGCTTGAACTTTATCATCTCTGGATGTACATATTTTGAAGCATTTCTTTTAGAGAACTCGTCTTGTGGGGGCATCATTAGTTATGTATTTTATGCTGCAACTTTCATTGTATACGGTCGCAGAGTATATATTATACAAAGATTGTTTGAGTAATAAAGTTGCTCGTTTGGCTCTTAGTAGTTAGAAGATGGGATGGATTGCTTAGATTCCTTATTGTATCGCTTCTACTCTTGCATTTGTTTCTAGTTACTAAACAAGGGATTCTTTCTGATCCTCATTTATATTTTCCATTAGATCTTCTAAGACAACAAAACGATAACCTTGCCCAACTTTGTTCTTTTCCTTAATTCTGGATGGTTTCTGAACAAAATTATTTGCCTCGTTAACTACCTCAATTCTCGATCATCAGCGTGGAAGGCGAGAAATGAACTGGTTTTCAATGATGTGCTGCCGATCTGGGAGGACATCTTCTTGTTAATCTCTCATAAGAGAGTCAAACCAGGCCAAATTTGTGGGTCATCATTTTGTTTATACAGGTAACAATTTACATCTTCAACTTTAGTGTTGTCATATATCTTATTGCATAGTTCTTTTAGTATATCTAATCATACCTTAGTAGCTCTCTTTTAGTGATTACCTGACAATAGAAATGACTAGCTAGGATTGAAAAACCCTTTATTATTTGGTTAGGTTATCTATGGTATAAGTAGAATGAGATGAATTCTTTCATAGGATGTGGCCACCATATACGTTAGTGAAAATTTGGAGAGAAAATTAAGCTCTTTGTGTTAGCCTTGTTCAAGTCATTGTCCACATGGTCAAGTATAATAAATCTTGTTCCATCTTTGTCCGTGAAGAAGGCAACTTGGTCGAACCATGTAATAATTGATGCTCTTGTTTGTCTCCCTTGAATTTCTCCTTTTATTAATATTCTACATGAATATTTGGTGTGATAGTTGACACCTTTTTGAGGCGTTTTACCAACATTCAGCGAGTGCTTGAAATCTGCGGAATTTAGCCTTAGTCTAAGGAAGTAAAATGGCATCGAAGAAAACTTGGCTTATGATGGGTTAGTCACATGCAAGTAATTCTATACCTAATGGTTTCTGCTGTTGTTTTTTATGCCATTTTCGACATTAATTAATTCATAAGAAAAAAGATTTAACAAGTAGTTTGTCTAAAACCTAAACTTAAAAAAAAATGGCATAACTTTTATTGGAAAAATAAATAGTCAATTAAAGATTTATGTTTGCCTTATCAATCAAATTTTACTTTATTATTAAAAAAGTACTTTGAAAGTATATTTTCTATTGGAAATTACTTTTATTTGTATATGTTTTAGTCTTGTTTTTGTATGTAGTGCATTATATTATTATTATTATTTTACACAACTTTAAGTACATAAATACAAAAGCATGGTTGCTGCTATTTTGAGCGTCTCTCATTATTCATACATTCCTATCTCTCTAATTCTTTCAACTTGGTATCAAAGCCTTCCTAATGTTCCTATTCTTAATGGACTCTACCAATAATCAAACAAATCACATTGTGGTTTCCAATATGACTACACCAATAATCCCTCCTCTATTTTCAATTACATTAATGGTCTCTTTTTCTCTTTTTAGTGAATCTCTTTCAGTTTTAGTTGAATACGTTGTCGGTGTCGTCTCACTACCATTAATTCGTTGTTGTTATGTCTTCTTATAGTGCAGTCATCACTCTCATTTCCAATACTCAACAAGTAATCTCTCAAAAAAAATTTTAAAAAAAACAATTTTCTTTACCAGAGAATGCAGATGAAGCCTTATTTACTAGGCTAAGGAATATATATATTTTTTGTTAATGGTTCTTTTCCTTGTCCCCCATCTTATATTACCTCTATAGCTATGGCTTCTCCCACCATTAATCCTTCTTTTCTTTCATGAAAGCATCAAGACCATTTGATTATAAGTGTTGTTTTGTCCTACTTCTCTACTGAACACCTTATGGTTGATTATCATAAATCATTCATCATATGGTGAACACTTGAAAAGGCCTTTGCTTTCTCATCCAATACCAAGATTATCCAGTTTCATGGCGCGTTCTAAGAACTACGGAAAAATGATGGCATTATTGGTGTCTATTTAAAAAAGGCAAATGTACTATTTGATGAATTAGCTGTTGTAGGTAGACCAATCTTCTTAGAGGATTTTAATCTCCATGTGTTTTGGGGTTTGAAAGACGAGATTAAGGACTTAGTAACCAACCTCTCTTCGAAGGCAAAACCTCTTACTTATATTGATTTTCACAGCTACTTGCTCAGATTTGAATTTTTCCAGAAGAGCTCTCTTCAACTTGTTAGTTCTGCTATCACAACCCCACTATTTCTAACACCAACTTATCTTTCTTTGAGTTTTTTGCACATCGATAGTGCTCTTAATCATAAGTACACTATTAAAGTTCTCGTGGCAACAATTCCACTCAGAATTGTGGCAATAAAAGACAATTTTATGGACGATGAATAATAATCATAACAATTACAATCATGGGAATAATGGCTATGGTTCATGATAAAATTTCAACTATAGTGCTTATGGTTCAAGTTAGAATTTTATGCAACAAGGTAATCGATTTGGGCAACATGGTAACTGATCAGTAAAATATCAGTTATGTTATGGTTTTGGACATTTAGCACAACAGTGTTCATAATGGACCACTCAAAATGTGCGAGTTAATGCTAATCTAGCATTTAATATAGCTCCTGCATCCACTCTTATTACTTGGTTTCCTGATACAGGTGCAAATCACTAAGTGACACTTGACCTTGCGAGTATGATAAGCTTAGAAACGTATCTTGGTAATTATCAACTGCATGTTAAAGATGATAAAAGACTTGTTATATCAAATATTGATCATTCTAAAATTCACGTATAAAAACGCTTTTTTACCTTATCGAATATATTACATATTCCTCATATCAAAAAGTCATTGCTATTTGTTCAGAAGTTTTATCTTGAAAATAATGGATTTATTAATTTCATCATTTTATGTTTTATGTTAAAGACCTAATAACTAAGGAGATGCTTCTTTTCGATCAGAGTAGAGATTGTCTTTATGTTAAGTCAAAGTCTTTTGCAACATCTTTTCATTAAGCTTTTTTTATCCGCATATGTTTCTACCTCTAATGATATCTAACACAATCAACTTAAGCATCCTAGTATGTGAGTTTTGAGTTTATTAGTGTCGAATAAAAAGGTGTTATGTATGTGAAAACAATTTAATTTGAATTGTCTAACATGTCCTTTAGGATAATCGTTGCATCTGTCGTTAAGACCTACAGATCACAAAATTTTTGCTCCTCTTGAATAGATATTTAGTGATGTTTAGGGACATTCCCGCATTTCATCATTTGATAGTTTTTGTTATTTTGTTATTTTTTTAGATGCTCAGACAAAGTATAATTAGTTTTTTCCCTTAGATCACAAGTTTGATGTTTTCAATGTTTTTCAACAATTTCAAGCTCAAGTTGAAAGACAATTCTTTTCAAAAATTAAATCTATCCAAATAGAATGAGGTGGTGAATATATAAAATTGAATACTTATTTTAAAACTATTGGTACTCACCATCGATTTATTTACCCTTTGATACGATCAAAAGATTGATGTCTTATCCCAAGTGCAGGAGTGTCAAAGTAATAAATAACCTGACAAGACCGGGGTAGAACCACAGGGAGGTGAACTATATAAATTACAAATAATAAAATGATATTGATGTTGAAGAGAACTTTGAGATGTGTTAATGATGAAAATATTAAACAAGGATAAAACATTTATCAAGGTTAGAGGATCCACTAATGGTATTTCAAATAAGCATAGTATAAACTCTTTTTTATTACTCAATTAGAAACCACACACAAAGGAGGTTCTGATCGGATGATTTATCATTAATTGCTCATTATAAAATATTAACATGATCATATTAATTATCTTATTTAAGTAACACCAATACTTTTAAATATTGTCAGGTATTCATGATGCTAACTTATGTTAACAACAAATCAAGTTCCTCTCATAACAACAATGTCGGCCGAAGACTATGAAGGATCAAACATTTATTGTATCAAGTGTTATACAACATAAATCTAGATTAACCATTTAACAAGCAAGGTATTGAAAGTGAATAAGATGAAAATGATAAGACATGTTAATAACAAACTTTTTTGGATATAAACATTGAAGTTCATGTTGAGTTTATATTATACTTATTATAACACCATTAGTGAAACCTTTTCACCTTGACATAATAAACTTAGCTAAACATTATGAAGAAGATAAACATAAATAAACTAGATAAGAACATAGTTATGATGAAAAGCATAAACAAGAGATTAATAAAAGCAAAACTTAAACATTACTAAAATACAAAGAAAGAAAGCAAAAATATGATCCTGATCTGAAAACCAAGATGACTAAATACATGGCAAATGCCTCCTTTTATAGGCTAAAATTCAGAACTATTGATTTGATGACTAACTATTTAGTTGGTGGCCAACCATTGACTTGGTGGCTGGTTATTGACATTGTTGGCTGATTATTGACTTTGTTGGCTGGCCAAAACATCATTTCTAACATCAAAATTGGAGCATATAGTCTTCATAAAAGTTATGGTAAATTGTCTCATATTTCCAACAAAAGAATATTGAGCTCATTTGGACTTCTGAAACTCTAGATATGAGCTGAACACCGAACAATGTCTGGGCTGTAGGACAGATTCAGACGTCTCTTTTATTGCTAAGATTTGAACTTGAAAAAGAAAGATTTGAATCTTAGACTCCCATGAAAGTTTTAGGCCTATGTCTTAGCTTTCTATCAAGATAAGCCAGACCTGAAGCCAAGGCCTACAACTTCAGTTGTGATCCAATAACCGAATGGTGTTCAAGTTTTAATTGAACCAGCATCTCTTCTCTAAGCTTAGTTCTCTCTTTTTGTCTTACTTTCAATAGTTAATCACATCAATCAATCCTTTGAATTGTGAGATATACCTGCATTCAAGATAAGCATTTACCATAAATTAAAGATATCTTATATTATCATACTTGTTATTATAAAACATGCTTTACTTAGGAAATTTAATGATACTTTAGTGCAATATGATGATATAAAACCTTAATGAAAATACACTTTTAAGTACTAATCACCTATATACTTATGAGTAAAATGGCACGATTAAATGTCGATATAGATATATTGTTAAAATTAGTCTCACACTTCTTGGTCAACGTAATGCTCTATTAAAATTTTAAAATTATGTGTTTGAAACATTTTTTTTATTTAATAAAGTGCATTCCAACTTCTATGTAAATAACAAAACACCATTTGAATGTCTTTGTAAGTCTATACATGATTGTAGTTTTCTTTGAATTTTTGGGTGTCTTTGTTTTTCATATAATTCTTATAAGTTAGATTTTTTTTATCTACTTCTTGTGTTTTTCTTAGCTATATTTCATATCATTTAGGGTATCAATGTGTTAATCTATCTTCCAATCTTCTTTACATTTCTCATCATATTTGGTTTCATGAAAATATTTTCCATTTGAGAACTCCAAACATAAAATTTATTCACATACACTAACACTCAATACTTTTCTCCCATCTCTATCCTAATCAAACTAAAGCTCAAAAATATTATCCCTATTACACCTATTTTAGTGAGCACTAGTCCTGATAATTCATCTTCGCATGTATATTCCTTATTATCTAGGTATAAGTTCAGTCTCTTTATGTCCACATGTCTTTCCTACTTCTTCTGCACTTCCATAACTTGGTTCAGATTTTGGGTTCTTCATCGATATGTCCATCTGATGTTTCATCTCCTAGCTTGAATTTGGCTATTAATTTCTCTAACTTTTCTGTTTAGTGGGTCTCAAACAATGATTCACCTTCTCTTACTTAGGTTCCCCAATAACATTCCATGGTTCTTCATCTAAGAAAGCCCAAGACAGTGAATCTAACTATTTGTTTTGTTTCACAAGTGTCCATCTTGCTAGGCTAAAAGTCGATTACATTTTAGGAAGGCAAGAAATACATCACATGGAACCATGCCGTAAAGAGGAAATTTTTTCTCTCCATGGTAATAATACATGGATTTTAGCCCCTTTGCATTCCTTAATGAATTTTTTTATTATTGATAGGTGTACATAAGTAAGAGGTGAGCCGATAGTAGTGTTGAAAGATACAAAGCATGGTTGGTTTCTTGGAAACTTTTAGTCATGTGTTTAGCCTACTAGTGTTCTCTTAACTCTTATTATTGCAGTAAATCAATGTTTTGAAACAAGAATTTAATCTCAATTTTGATCTGCATTTTCTGGTCATGAAGTTTTTTATGTTTATCAATCCAATCTAATTATCATAGAGATCTTATTTATGTTTTTTTAATCAAAATCATTGCTGAAAAATTGTCTTAATCATTTTTTCTCTCCTTCCCTTATCTATCCTTGATTTCTACCACATCTCTTGACTAAATTGTACACGACCAAAAACTAAAAAGATGAAATATAGGAAATGAAATGAAAACATAAAACAACTATAGCTACTGTGATGTCCATAAAATTCATCGAAATAACAAACTCGCCCTGCATGAATAGTTAATTATGTTTATGTGAAAATTACACGATAAATAATAAATAATGGTAAAAGACCATTTTATATAGACGGTAAATATATAGTGAGTTATGTACAAGTGAACATTGCATCATGAACAATAAAACTCACTTTGTTTCAGTAAATAGATTAATTAATATTTTATAGGGAAATATGTTATTTTTTATTGTTTGACATACTAATAAAAACTACTTGTAAATAGTTTGATGTTTTGCGTGTATTAGAAATTGAGTTAATATAAAAATTAATAAGTGATGGATTCAATATTTAATAATAAAGATAATTATATTCTCTACCAAAACAATACCAATTAGCAATGAAAACATTGATGAAAAATATTTCATCAGTAATTCTCGACAGAAATAATAAAGGAAAATTTTCATCACTGATAAGCATAAAATAAATATATTTTTATTCCTCTTATGATATTTTTTTTCTACTACATCTTAAGCATAAATAAGCATATTAGGGATTATTTTAGAAGAATCGGTAAATTTTAAGGACTTCATACAATATTTGTTATTGACATAATTGTTTTTCCTTTTTTTGATAGGTGTCGAGCATCCCACTAAAGCTGAAAATTTGACACAGAAACAGTGGGCCTTAGGATCCAAAAAAGGTGTAGATCAAGCCTCTAGCATGCCATGAATGAAAGAATAAAGCTGGGATGATTGGGTATTACAAGAAACCAAGTTAGAAACAAAGTCTAAGTTGCATTAGAGTTGTGACAGCAACACAGTCAGTTTTCAATACAAATTCTGAGGGATCTAACCAATCTTAATGACTAAATAAAAAAAAGGAATTAAATAACATTAAGGACTCATAATCAGCAGAAGAATCCTAACAAAAGACAACAGCTAAGGGAGAGAAGCAATTCAAGGAAAAAACAGGAAAGTTTAGGGAGCAGCATTATTGTCCTCTCTGTTTTTCAATTTTACCAGCAGTTATGAACTAAACTTTGGCTTTCGGTTTAGAGGAGTTTTGTTCTATTATTATTTGAGATTGTGAGAAGAGATATTTCTAACTTTATTTCTGGACATTCAAGTACTTGTTTTACCTGAATTTGGTATGTAAGCTATTGTTTTCATTCAAGCTTTTTGAATGGTTTCTACGATAAGCATGCTTTTCTTTTTGTGAATTTTTCAATCTGTAATTGTTGATTTGGATAAAAAAAAGAAGAAAAATAAATGAATTTGGTTGATTTAACTTTCAGGTTAAAAGAATGAGACAAGTAAAAATCGTTAAGCTTTTTAACGATAACTTGGAATACTATGTCGTTTTTCGCTCTTAAATCTTGTCACCGAATATAAAAATTGCTTTCAATCTTTAATTTGATTGATGTTAAAGAATTAATTAGGGTTTTTTCTAATTCATTTAATATTTTTTTATCTTCCTTACTTAAATGAATTTTAGTATTTGCTTGAATTAAAATAATACTTACTTTACTTCGATGATCAATTCGTTGAATGGACACCCTCTTTAAATTGTGCATATAAACATTGAATTATGAATGGACAACCTCTTTAAACTGTGAATGTAAACACTAAATTACCTTTTACATTTTTTAATTATCTTTTGTTTTCTTATTAATCCCTAATCTTTATTTTAGTTTTTTTGTAAGAAGACTTAGAATAATTTCCCTTGGGTTTGACCTTGCTTTCACTATCATGTTACAAAAATCAATTCCTGAAAGAGAGGGAAAAGTCAGAAATAATTTTAGTGCTTTCGACAGCAACCAAGTTTTGTCGCCATTGTTGAGGAAATAGATTTCTTCCTAATTTTCTATACAAACTAACTGATATATGCCAAGATCTTCCTTTATAAGTGCATTAGTATTCAATCTTTAGATTGAAAGAACAACTAAGGCAAATAGAAAGACCGAAAGACAAGAAGATAGCCCACAAAGTTCATCAAATCTAAGTGTATATTTAAAAAAAGAACCAAAAGTACAAGTGCCAAATATTAAGGACATTGACGAACATGGGACATTAAAGGAGTTAGCAATGCCCAACATGAATTAACAACCTTTATGCATTAAATTTCTAAATATTAATGTAGCTTTTGAATTAAAGTTAGGTTTGATTCGCTTATTACCTACTTTTCATGGTTTTACAAGTAAGGATCCACATAAAAACTTAAAGGAATTCCGTGTTGTTTGCTCCACAATGAAGCCGCAAAGAGTGACCAGAGAACAAATCAAACTTAGAGCTTTCCCATTCTTATTAGTTAAAGGCAAAAGATTGGCTTTATTACCTTCCATCCAGATATATTACCACGGGGAATGATATGAAAATGAAGTTTTTGGAAAAGTTCTTTCTGGCTTCAAGAGCAATTACCATATAAAAAGATATCAATGGAATTCATCAGAATAACAACGAGATATTGTATGAATATTGGGAGCGTTTCGATCAATTATGCACGAGTTGCCCTCATCATCAAAATTTTGATCAATTATTGCTGCAATATTTTTATAAGGGATTATTACTTATGGACTGTAGCATGATTGAAGCTACAAGTGGAGGAGCACTCATAGAAAAGACTCATGAAGAAGCATGAGACTTAATCTCGAACATGGCAGCAAATTCATAGCAATTTGGAGTTCGTATTGATTTATCTAAAAGATTTAATGAGGTAGTACATTATAATATTTAGAAACAACTTTTAGAACTAACAACTCTTGTTAGACAAGTTGCTTTGTGACAGGTTAGACAGGCCATAGTCTGCGGCATCTGCTCTTTCCCAAACCATCCTACTGACATATGCCCTCAATTACAAGATGATGACATGCCTTAAGTTAATGCCATGGGTGGATTTAATAGCCAACAAATGAGATATGACCCATTTTCCAATCAGTACAACCCTAGGTGGAAAGACCACTCGAACTTGAAATACGGTCAATCCTCAAACCATTAGTCTTTTCAGCCCTATGTCCATGGTAAATCAACCTTTTCTCCTCAACAATCATCAAGTGTAGGTATGTCTCTAGAGGATATTGTAAAATCCTTAGCCACTAACACACAAACTATTCAGTGTATAAAATAGAGGCCAACAAAGAAAGGTTACCGTCTCAAGCTAAAATTAATCCCAAGAAAAATGCAAGTGTTAGGACTCTTAGAAGTGGTAAGGAAGTGTAACCAAAGATAGCAACAGCCAACACCTAACAAAGGAAAGAGAAACCGATTGAATCATTTAATTTGCCAACCAACAAGGTAAGTACAAATTATTCCTTACCAAGTTCTAATATTTAAATCCATCCCCCTTTTTTCTAGTTGGATTGAAAAATAGAAAAAGAATGAGATCGAGAATGAAATCTTTGAAACTTTTTAGAAGGTTGTGGTGAACATTTCATTGTTGGATGTAATCAAATAAATTCTATGAAATGTTAAATTTCTCAAAGAGTTGTGCACCAACAAAAGAAAGCTGAATATTGATGAGAACATAAAGGTTAGAAAGAACATATTTATGATCATTCAAATAAAAAATTGCCTCAAAAGTGTAGGGATCCAAGTATGTTAGCAAAGGATATACTTGATTTTGGAGTATCAATTAATGTCATGCCACTCTCAATTTACAAGGATTTGAATTTAGAACCTTTAAAAGAAACAAGATAGTAATTCAATTAGTAGATAGGTCTAATTCATATCCCGAAGAATAATTAATGATGTTCTGGTAAAAGTAAACGAACTAATTTTCCCTACTGATTTTTATATCATTAATATGAATGATGAGTTTGCCTCAAATTCAATAGACATCTTATTAGGAAGATCATTTATGAAAACGGCGCGAACTAAGATCAATGTACACAAAGGTACGTTATCCTTTGAATTTGATTGGGAAATAATGACATTTAATATATATTTGTTATGCAATGAAACATTATAAAGCTTATGAATTTGTCTTTCATATTGATATGATTGATCTCACTACACAAGAAATTTTTTAGCATAATTTCATGAAAGACGACGTAAATTTTATTTTGCAACATAGCAAAATTAATAAGGATGCCGAATTTGAAGACAATGAAGAGATTAAGGAGGAAATTATGTCTTTGCATTTGTTACATGAATTGCTTGACAACTTAATGACTTTATGTTTACCATTACCTATTTCTAATGAAAGAATTCCACCCTTTATAGAATAGGCCCCAAAGCTGGAACTGAAAACTCTACCAAAGCATATGAAGTATGTGTACTTAGGAGAATGTGAGACATTATCAGTCATCATTGCAAATGATCTCATGGCAACAAAAGAAGAACAATTATTAAGGGTCTTAAGAGAACATGAAACAACTATCATATGGACTTTGACTAATATAAAAGGCATAAGCCCTGCAATTTGCATGCATAGAATTTTGCTGAAAGATGATGCCAAACCTGTGAGAGAGCCTCAACGTAAGCTGAAAGTGGTAATGAAGGAAATTCTGAAGCTAGTTCACCAAGGAATTATCTATCAAATATATGATAGTCAATGGGTAAGTCCAATACATATGGTTCCTAAAAACACTAGTCTCACTACCAATAAACACAATGAGCTTGTTCCTGCAAAAGTTCAAAATGGTTACAAAATGTGAATAGATTTCTGAAAATTAAATGCCCACACAAGAAAAGACCATTTTCTGATTTCCTTCATTGATAAGATGTTAGAGAGACTAACATATGAGTCATTTATTTCTTTCTTTGATGTATTTTTTTGGTTATTATCAAATAATTGTACTAAAAAAAAGATCAAGAAAAAACAGTGTTTACTTTTTCATTTGGAACTTTCGCATATAGACGTATACCATTTGGATTGTGCAATGCCTTAAGAACATTTCAACGATGTATGATAAGTATTTTTTTAGTTGATTGAAAATTGCATTGAGGTATTTATGGATGATTTTACTATTTATAGCAGTTTTGTTGATTAATGTTTAAATAACTTAACTAAGGTTTTGAAATGTTGCATCAACACGAATTTAGTCTTGAATTATGAAAAATATCATTTCATGGTTCAACAAGGCATTGTTTTAGGACATGTAGTTTCGGCTAAGGGAATTGAAGTGGATAAGGAAAAAGTTGATTTAATTACACATTTACCATATCCTAATACCTTAGAGAGATTTATAGTTTTCTTGGTCGTATAGGTTTTTATTGGCGATTCATCAAGGAATTTTCAAGGATTGCACAACCTTTGTCAAAACTTTTGTAAAAGGATGTGCCGTTTGATTTTGATGATAATTGTCGAAGGGCATTTAACAAATTAAAGGAATTACTCACTTGAGCACCCATTATACAACCATCAAATTGAAAAATTCCTTTTGAAATAATATGTGATGTAAGTGAAAATTTCATTAACGCTGTTTTAAAATAAAATAAAAAACGACTCTAAGTATTACATATGGGATGAACCTTATCTTTAGAAAATAAGATCAGATCAAGTTATTAAAAGGTGTGTCTAACAATGAAATTCATTACATTTTTACTTAATGTCATAAATGTACATGTGGTGGACATTTTGGACCTAAAAGAACAACTACAAAAATTTTGGATAGTAGATGTTACTGGGAAACAATGTTTAAATATGCCTATGAATTTTGTAAAAGTTGCGAACAATGTCAGAAAATAAGTAGTTTGTCCTATAAACATGAAATGTCGCAAACACCTTTATTGTATTGTGAAATTTTTTATGTGTAGGCTATGGATTTTATGGGACCTCTTCCTAGTTATTTTGGGTTTATTTGTATATTGCTTATGGTTGATTATGTTTCAAAATGAGTAAAGGCAAAGGCTACCCGTACTAATGATTCAAAGTTGTTGCAGGATTTCTCAAATCTAACATTTTCAGCATATTTGAAAATTCTAAAGCAATAATTAGTGATCAAGACACTTATTTTTGCAATAGGACTATTAAAGCTCTGATGGAAAAATATGGAGTACATCACTGAATAGTCACAACTTATCACCCACAAACTAAGAGTCAGGTCGAAGTTTCCAATAGAGAAATAAAGACAATTTTGCAAAAGACAGTAAACCCCAATCAAAAAGATTAGAGTTTGTGTCTTGATGATGCATTGTGGGCATACCAAACAACATATGAGACTGTAATTGGGATGTCACCATATTGATTGGTTTTTCATAAATTATGTCATTTACCGGTTGAAATTGAACATCGTGTTTTTTGGGCAGTAAAGCAATGCAACATTGATGTTAAAGAAGCGGGTGAAGGATGAAAATTGCATATGTAAGAACTTGAAAAAATTTGATTAGAAGCATATAACAATGCAAGGCAATATAAAGAGCAAACCAAATATCTTCATGATAAGTTTTTGCATCGCAAACAATTTTTTGTTGGTTAAAAAGTATTACTCTTTAACTCTAGATTGAAGTTCATGACTGTAAAATTATGATCTAGATGGATTGGACTATTTGTTGTTTTAAATGTTTTTTTCTCATCATGTTATTGAAATTCAAAGTAAATGGTCACAGACTTGAGCCTTTCGCAGAGAATTTTGAAGGAACTACTAAGAAAGAAGTTAAATTGGTCGATCCAATCTATAAGGATGCATGAAGCGAAGACAACTTTTTCTAGCCAAAGACAATAAATAAAGGAGCTTTAGGGAGCAACCCAACGTGGAAACAATTCACAAAAAAAAAATCTGGTAGACAAATAATTTTGTTTTTTTGTTTTACTTTTTTTATACATCATATCTTACTTACGACCTTGCCTTTTATGCAGCTCCCAACAACGAAAACTCCTCTGCCAGCACCTAGTTCCAGCACCATTTACTTGCTCTACCATACTGCATAAATTCTCAATAGAACACGATATCACAACAGCAAATGTAGCAGCCGAATTGTTTTTCAAAGATGTGTTTATTGTTTCAATAATTCTCCTAGTGTTGTTTATGTTGTGGTTGTGGGTGTAATATAAGAAATTATTTGTTTAAAGATGCTTCTTGTTGTTGTTGCATGTAGGATGGCTAGGGGATTATAGTAAAGGTATTTAAAAAGCATAGGAAATCTCAAATTCATCACTCAAAGTTTCGAGTAATAGACCTTTGATCCTTTTTATATTTATTTATTTCAATTCAAAATTTTATTTTTATCATATTTTAGTCCTGGGATAATAAGGAACAAGAAAGAAAGTTACTAAAAATGATGAGGAGAGAAAAAAGTAATCGGTCGGCCATATTCTAGCCACTAAATTGATCGAGCTTAGTATCAATGGGTTTTATCTTAGATAGAAGAATTCAATAGAGGTGGTTTCAATCCAAAACTTTATGTTTATCATATTATATTCCCTGGATGTTGATAAAGAAAATAGAAAGTTACTAAAAATAATGAGATAGAAAGCAATTGGCTCGCCACATTCTGGGCACCAAAATTACTGAACTTAATGTCAATAGGTTTGTCTTAGATAAGAAGATTCCATCCACCAAAATCATGAGAAGAGAGAAAGTTATTGGTTAGGAGGCACATTCTAGCCATCAAAATAATCAAACTTAGTGTTAATGAGTTTGTCATAGAGAGGCAAATTCAATGGAGATACTTTCAATTCAAAACTTTATTTTTTTTACGTTATAGTCCCTTGATGTTGAGGAAGAAAATAAAAGGTCACCAAAAAATGATAAGGCGAGAGAAAGTGATTGACTAATCACTTTTTAGCCATTAAAATTACCAAACTTAGTGTCAATTGATTCGTCTTAGAGATGAGAATTTGTTAAAGGTGTTTTCTCTCTTTAAACATGCTAGATAGATCGAGACCCATTAATTTGTTTCAATTAGGTTTATTTTCGGTATTTAAAGTGATTAAAAGGTGTTCTAAGCTTTTAAATGTGTTTATTAAGGTTTTTAGGATGTTTTAGATAAAAATAAGTTGAAATAGGTTTTTAGAATCCTAGTACTTGGACAGTGATTTTTTAGTAACCTTTAGTCATTGCAAATTTGATGACACATTGCTTGTCAAGCTAGATGACATGTCTTCCAATTAAAATAAAAAGAATAATAAACCAGACGTGTGGGCCTAGTCTTCTAGGCCATTCATGTCATGCCTTTACTTATAGGCTAAGCATATGTGCTTGGTTGGCTAAGCCTAGCAACGACTAACCTCCTCTCTTTTTTAATTTTCATAAAATTAATGTTTAGTTAATATCATTTTTTGTGATTTTTCCATTTTTTAATATAATTTCTTAAAAATATTAATTAATTTTTTATATTGTTTTTGTAATTTCATGATATTTTAAAGATATTATTTTATTTTATTCATCTTAAATTTTAGATAGATAAGTTGTATTTGCATATTTCATTTATAAGGAAGAAAATTACATGTAATTAGAGAGTTGAATTAAAATCAAATATAAATAAAAAAACATATAAAATGAAAAGTATAAATGAGATAAAACATTTTTATGTGCATCTATATTTTGCTTATTGCAAAAAATTATTAGCTTTTTATTTTAGTTTTTAATGATCATTAACGACTCTTATTCAATTTAAATATTCTTATAATTTTCAATCCTTTATTAAACATAGGCATCATTTTTTTCATTCCTTAATTAAAGAAATTTATGGTATTGAAAAATAGGTTCATGATGTCATCCCTTTTTTATTGAAAATTAATTTAAAATCCTACTTGTAATATAGCATAGGTGTATTGGCTAGTTAATTCTACTATTTTTTTTCCTTTATAAGTTTCCCTTTTTTTTCTCTAAAGGGCTCAATTGCTTTTATACTTTCTAAAATATCCCTTTTAAGTATGAAATTATTAGTATCACGGTGACTCGGTCAAAACCCAGAACCCGGGCCTTGGACCGGGCCGGGTTTAAAAACTATGGTATCACCTCCTCATTCCAGGAAATTTTATGGTACACAAGAAGTAACTAGTGTTATTCTATTAGTTACTCTTTTGGATCCACTATAAAGAAAGAGATAAACATATAAAGAAAAGAGAAAATCAAATCCATAACCCATCAAAAGTGATATGAATATCTCCATATAAGTTTTCTCTCTCTGTCTTATGTCTATCTCTTTCTTCAAAGTAGGCTAGGAAAGTAAGGATGTCATTGTTTACTCCTTGAGTATCATTCTAAAATTACCAAATAATTAGTATTTATCGTCTTTCCTTATGAGAAATAAAAATTTAAAACATGTAGCATCTAGCTCCGTATATGATCACTTATATGAATCATGGATCATTCTTGATGCCAACACTTTAGTAGCATACTAATTTCTTAGCCTGCGCTACGCTACAAGTTGGATAAAAAAAAATTTGAACATAAGAAAAAATCCTAGGTCGCAAGAAACTATTTGATATTGTTATTAAACCCGACCTAATAGGTTAACCTTAAATTCTCCATACTCCTTACCTAACCCAAGTTTAAATTAAGTTGCTTGGAAAGTATCCCGATATGATCCATTTGATATAGTGGGATAAAAGTAACCCAGATGACTAGTGAAAAGTATAATTTGGTTTTAAAAAAATTTAAGATGAGATCTTTTTTTTAATATTGAAACAGTTACATATTATATCGATCTGATCTTCGCAGCTTAACCCTCTAAATCCTCAACCTGAATCATAGACTCCACTAGATTTAACAACCTTTAAAAAAAAATAATTTTTGCTTGATAATATGATAACAAAAATAGATGCTAGCAAAATTGAGTTCCAACTAAATGTCGAGACATTTGTTTGAAATCGTGATAACCTCATAGAAAATAAACCAAAACAAATTCGGAAGACCAATTTAAAATTAACCAACTATTAAATGATAAAAACAAAAAACAAAAGCCAAAAAAAGTTCAATTGAAATTGAAAAATCAATGGAAGATGGAATTATAAAAAGGTGAACTATTTGGAATTTTTATTAAACCTGATCGAGTGAGTCAACCTTAAAACCTCTCGACCTAACTTCTTGTTTGGCCCGGTTTTAAAATTAATCGGGATGAGAGTTGCCCCTATGTGGTTCAGTCAATCTGGTGGATTCAAAGTTAACTTGGATGAATGATGAAAGTGTGGTTTGACTTTTTAAAAAAATCTAAGATGATATTTTTTCAATATTAAGACGATAATTTATTGTAATTGTTAGCATAGGCAGTAGTTGTTATTGATAGAAATACAGCTAAAATAGGAGTGTAATTATAGGATAAGTATCTTCCTATAATTTAGGCCTAAATTATAGGAATGTGATGTAAATCAGGATTGATGTAAATCAGGATTCCTTCTTATTTAAGGAACGGGACTCTCATGTAAAGGGATTTTATTCAGCCAATTTGACATGGTATCAGAGCTATACCTTTGAATTTGTATTCCAAAATCAGGTTCTTTCTTGTTGTTCTTGGTTTCTAGATTATTCTGGATCAGTCCTAGATACAGAGGACTCTCAGTTTCTTGGTTCTTTTGGTTTGGTTCTCGGTTGTCAGCTGAGGTTTGTATTCTCCTTGTTCTGTGATTTTTTGTGTATCACTACAAAGATGTCAAACAATTCTGATCTGTTTGGTGTCCGATTTACTGGGAAGAATTATTCTGCTTGGGAATTTCAGTTTCAAGTATTTGTCACAGGAAAAGAATTGTGGGGTCATGTGGATGGGAGTGATCCAGCCCCTACTGATGCTACAAAACTGTCTTTATGGAAGGTCAAGGACGCTCGGGTAATGTCCTGGATACCAAGGTTAGTTGACCCCCTCATTATTCTTAATCTGAGGCCATACAAAACAGCAAGAACCATATGGGAATATCGAAGAAGGTTTACTATCAAGATAATAATGCTAGACGTTTTCAATTAGAAAATGACATCTCTAATTATTCTCAAAGCAATCTTTCTATTCGGGAGTATTATTCTGGTTTTTAGAACCTATGGGTAGAATATACTGATATCATTTATACCCAGATTCCAGCAGAATCCCTCTCGGTTATTCAGAAGGTGCATGAGCAGAGCAAGCGTGATCAATTTCTCATGAAATTGAGATCTGAATTTGAGATTACTCGCTCGAATTTGATGAACCGAGCTCCCTTGCCTTCCTTGGATGTTTGTTTTCGGGAATTACTATGGGAAGAACAGCGAATCCTTACACAAAGTACTCTAAAGCAAGACAACCCAGCTGCAGTTGCCTTTGCTGCCCAAGGAAGAGGTAGAGGCCGGAATATGGGCAATGTTCAGTGTTATAGCTGCAAGGAGTATGGCCACATTGCTAATAATTGTAGAAAGAAGTTACGTAATTATTGCAAACAGCAAGGGCATATTATCAAAGAGTGTCCCACTCGTCCTCAAAACCGGAAAATACAGGTCTTTCCAGCTGTGGTATCTGAAAGCTCATCTGTGACAGTCGCTACCAGTCCTCTTACTCCAGAAATGGTGCAGCAAATGATCATTACAGCCCTCTCGGCCCTAGGGCTACAAGGTAATACTTCCAATTCACAACTTTGGCTTGCTGATTCCATTTGCTTCAAATCATATGACCAACTCATCTAGTATGCTTAAGAATGTGCGAGAGTATCATGGTTCATCACAGATTCAGGTTGCTAATGGTGTTCATATACCCATCACTAAAATTGGAGATATTGATCCCACCTTCACGAATATTTTTGTATCACCGGAACTGTCTACTAGCCTTATTTCAGTTGGTCAACTGGTGGATGATAACTGTGATGTGCATTTTTCTCGTAATGGTTGTCTTATGCAGGATCAGGTGTTGGGGAAAGTAATCGCGAAAGGGCCTAAAGTTGGACGCTTATTTCCGCTGCATGTTTCCATTCCTAGTTGTCTTTCTTTTGCATGCTCGAATGTTCTAAATAAAAGTGAAGTCTGGCATAAACATTTAGGCCATCCAAATTCTGTCGTTTTATCGCGATTGTTGAATTCTGGTTTGTTGGGAAATAAAGATAAATTTTCTTCTTTCGATGCTTTGATTGATTGTTCAACATGTAAGTTAGGTAAGAGTAAAACTCTTCCTTTTCCTTCTCATGGTAGTCGTGCCACAAAATGTTTTGATATTATTCATAATGATGTTTGGGGACCTTCACCGATACTTTCTCATGCTCATTCCAAGTACATTGTAACTTTTATTGATGATTATAGTAGGTTTACTTGGGTATACTTCCTACGTTCCAAATCTGAGGTTCTTTTCGTCTTTAAGACATTTCTTGCCTATGTTGAAACCCAATTTTCTACTGGTATTAAGGTATTAACATCTGATTCGGGTAGGGAATATATGTCACGTGACTTTTATGATTTGTTACTACAAAAGGGCATTATTTCACATCGTTCTTGTCCATATACACCTCAACAAAATGGGGTTGATGAGCGTAAGAATCAACATTTATTGGATGTCACTAGAACCTTATTGCTTGACTCGTCTATTCCCTCTAAATTCTGGGTTGAAGCATTGTCTACTGCTGTTTATTTAATCAACCGTTTGCCCTCCCAGATGTTAAATTTCGACTCCCCTTATTATCGTCTATATCATGAGGCTCCTAGCTACTCTGATTTGCATACTTTTGGTTGTGTCTGTTTTGTTCATTTGCCTTCTAATGAACGCCATAAACTTTCTGCTCAGTCTGTTAAATGTGCTTTTCTAGGTTATAGTATTTCTCACAAAGGTTTTGTTTGTTATGATCTAAGTTGTAGCAAATTTCGTGTCTCTCGAAATGTGGTCTTCTTTGAAAATCAATATTTTTCCCTACTGCTACTCCTGCTGCATCTTCATTGCAAGCTCCTATTCTTCCTCATTTTGAGGACGTGTCGTCATTTGAGCGGTTTAAACCTGGCATTATGTATGAAAGACGGCGCCCAATTTTGGCTCTTCCGGAGACTAACCCACCATCTAATACTGCTACTGAGACTGCTTCGGTACCTTCCCCTCTGCAGCCTGCTCTTCGTCGTTCTACGAGGGTTTCTTATCCTCCTGATAGGTTTGGTTTCTCTGCTACTCTATCCAATATTATTGTTCCATCATGTTACTCACTGGCTGTCCAGCATGAGTGTTGGCAAACCGTCATGCAGGAAGAACTTTGTGCGCTTCAGGATAATCATACATGGGATCTTGTTTCATGTCCTCTATCGGTTAAACCTATTGGGTGTAAATGGGTATATTCCATAAAGCTTCGCTCTGATGGCACTCTAGACCGCTATAAAGCTCGGTTGGTTGCTCTGGGGAATCGACAAGAATATGGGGTGAATTATGAAGAGACTTTTGCCCCCGTAGCCAAAATGACTACTGTGCACACTATTATTGCCATTCTTTGCTTCACGGGGTTGGCCACTTCATCAAATGGACGTCAAAAATGCGTTTCTTCATGGTGATCTCAAAGAGGATATTTATATGGCACCTCTACCGGGTTTGGTTTCCTCTTCTAAATCGGTTGTTTTTAAATTGAAGCGGTCCTTGTATGGTTTGAAACAAGCTCCCCGAGCATGGTTTGACAAGTTTCGCACTACCTTGCTTCGCTTCTCTTTTGTGCAAAGCAAATATGATTCTTCATTATTTCTTTGCACAACATCTACTGGGTATGTTTTCCTACTTGTTTATGTCGATGACATTGTCATTACGAGCAACGATTCGACATTGATTAGCGGACTTGACAACATCTTCGGGATTCCTTTCATATGAAGGACCTTGGTTCTCTCACTTACTTCTTGGGTTTGGAGGTTCATTCTTCCCCTTCTGGTATTTATGTGCACCAACAGAAATACACTCATGATTTGATTGCTTTGGCCGGTCTTCAAGCTTCTTCTCTAGTGGATACTCCTTTGGAGGTGAATGTTAAGTTTCAAAGTGATGATGGGGATCTTCTTCCTATTATTGTCTTTGTATCGACAACTTGTTGGCGGCTTGAATTATCTTACTATTACTCAACTCGATATCTCCTTTACGGTTCGGCAAGTCGGTCAATTTATGCAATCTCCTCGTCATCTACACTTAGCGGCGATCCGTCGCATCATTCGATATCTACTTGGTTCTTCTAACCGTGGTCTATTCTACCCATTTGGATCTCCTATTAGTCTTGTTGCATACGGTGATGCCGATTGGGCTGGTTGTCCCTGATATCGGACGCTCATTACAGGTTGGTGTATGTTTCTTGGTGATTCCTTGATTTCTTGGAAAAGTAAGAAACAAGATCGAGTCTCCAAATCCTCGGCGAATCTGAATATCGCGCCATGTCGTTGCACTGCTCGAAATTGTTTGGCTTCGTGGCTGCTTGCCAAGATGGGATTTCACCAGACTACTCCTACTCTCCTCCATGCAGACAACACGAGTGCTATTCAGATTGCTACGAATCCCGTCTTCCATGAGCGCACCAAACATATTGAAGTGGATTGTCACTCTATCCGCGAAGCTGTCGATGCTCATGTTATTTCTCTTCCACATATCTCCACCGATCTCTATATTGCTGACGTGTTCACCAAATCCATGACTCGACAACGACATCAGTTTTTGGTTGGCAAATTGATGCTTATTAATCATCCAAGCATCAATTTGAGGGGGGATGTTAGCATAGGCGAGTAGTTGTTATTGATAGAAATACATTTGAAATAGGAGTGTAATTATAGGATAAGTATCTTCCTATAATTTAGGCCTAAATTATAGGAATGTGATGTAAATTAGGATTGATGTAAATCAGGATTCCTTCCTATTTAAGGAACGGGACTCTCATGTAAAGGGATTTTATTCAGCCAATTTGACAGTAATAACTCGGGCTTTGCGACTTAGCTCATCAGACTCGTAACCCTAATCATGGACTCTCTTTGGATTTAAAAAAATTATTCTTTAATTTTTTTATTTAATGATATGATAATAGTAATAAATGCTTGCAAAAATGAGCACTAACCAAATATCAAGATATTTGTTTGAGATTGTGATAAGCTCATAAAAAATAAACCAAAACAAATTATGATGACCAATTCAAAATCAATAAAATATTGAAGGATAAAATTAAAATAAATAAGGTAAAAATCATTTAGTAGAAAGAAAATATGTATGAAAAACAATGCAAAATAGAATTAAGAATTAAAAAACAAAGAAGATTAAAAAAAAAAAGGTAATGATCATCGTTTATATGAAGCAGTATAAAAATTTAAAAACAAATCACCTCTATAATTGTTTATATAAATGGTGAAGGAGGTGAGGGAACCCTAGTTTATTTAGTATAATATTTAATGTCCTTGCATTCAGGAAGTTGTGTTCAGAGTGTTGCAAGTATAAAAATATCATTATATCTCTTTTAAAGACTATAATTTTTTGGGTTTTCACTGTTAATTCATTGTTGTATATTTTGGGTTTCTAAATTACATAATTGAGACATTAATTCATATGTTAATGGAAAACACGAAATAAAATAGTAGTGGAAACATTCTGTTGACATGGTTGATTATTATGTAATTTATATCACTTTCATTAGCATATGCACGGCTTACAATGACAAAGGAGTTGTTTTCTTTTTTCTTTTTTTACACTAATAAAAAATTTTGGTTCACAAGAGATATTCTTTAATCACTAAATTTGAGAAATTTTAGCAACCAATTAGAAATTGAGTGAAAAGTAGTGAAATTGGTTTGGTTTTTATATATATCAATTGAAGTATTTTAAAATAAACTGAAGTATTTTTCTTAGCAAGATGTAAAAAATAAAAATAAAATCCTTTCTTTTTCTTTAACATAATTGATATAAAAATGATATATATTATATCTATGGAAAATGAAAAACACTAAAACCAAAACTTTTATTGTCCACTAATTATTATTATTTTTATGTATGTAAATTCACTAAATTCGAGGAATATCCACTTACTTACAAATAAAAAAAGGAAGTAGATTCATAGATTTGAAGCTTTATATTTTAGTTATAATATTAAAATAGAACTTATGTTTAATAAAAATATTAAATCATATAAATTCAATGAATGAAATGAATTCATTAAGAATTCACATGCATTCACACACACACGTGCACGTGCACGCGCGCGCGCATAAGTGTGTGTAGCAGATATAAGTCAACATTTTTTCAACCACCCTCCTCAAATCATGGTTAGTTATACTCTTCAATTTGTGGTTTGATTTACTCCTAGATGTCAAGAATGAAAATGGAGAAGTTTGTCCCTTTATTTTCAACTATAAAAGGGCACTAAGAAAATTGTTATGGAGTAAGAAGATAAAAGCATAAGAGAGAATGAAGGAAACTTGCAAAGATTAAAACAAAGAGAAAAAAAAAACATATTTGAGAGAAACTTTGTGTAAGAGTGAAACATTGGGTTTCCAGGATTATATTGGAATTGAGTTGAATGTTTATATCATTCCTACAAAAATATACAATCTGCTATCTCCATGGACGTATCCAATTTGGGAAACCACATGAATTTTCTTGTTTGTATGTTTTTTATGTTTTCTTTTGGTCCATTATGAACAACAAATCAGTATTAAAGCATTAGGAAAGCTAGAACACTGGAAAAACACATTTTTTAGCTCTCAATTTGAAGTTGCAAAATCTTCAAAATCCTTCAATTTGGATTTTGAGCACACTAGAAAATTCCTCTTATCAATATAATGCTGACAATATGAAAATCATCAAAATCAGATTTAAAATGAGCCCTGTAGAGCTTGCCAAAGTTTGGCCGAAAACTAGCCGGAAAACCAGTTAGTGTCGGAATTCTAGCTTAATAAGATGTTGTCATGTAAACAAACACGTTGGCTTTAAGTTATCACCCACAAAATCAACAAAGAGATCCCACAAGGCCACATTAGTAGCCACACCATTTGAAAGTGTGGAATATTCTTCTAGAAGTTAACAGAATATTCCATTGGTTTTGACATAATATTCCATGGCAGAGACATAATATTTCTTTCTTGAGTCAACTCGATCAGATTGGTTTTTTGGACAATTCAGTGTTTTTATGGCCTATTTTTGGTCGAGTCAAGCTTGTTCCTAGCATTATCAACCATTCTAGACGCAACTATGGGGTCTGTTTTGTGAAACAATGCACCAAAATTATTATTTTAACTCTTGTCATCACCCAATTTTGGATGATTCCCCAAAATTCACTTTTTTCAAAATCAAAATCAAAAAAATAAAATAAAGGCTGGCAATGCGGAGAAAGCTGACCAAGAAAGGCTGCAAAAATAGGCAAAAATCAAGTTGCAATTTTCGGAGGCCTAATTGTACCCTATTATGCCCAAAGATAGAAAAATGCAAATTCAAAGGTCAAATTAAATGAGTATTGGACGAATTTGCATAAAAAATTAAGTCCAATGACATAATTAAATTTTTAATGGGCCAATTTGATTTAATCATGGGCCAAATTGAATTTTAATTATGTTTAAGAATTAATTTGGGTCCAATTGAAGGATTTAATTAAGTGCAATGACTTAATTATACTTTAAGCGGGTCAAATTAATTTTAGGGCTTAATTGGTGAAAAATTAAGTTTGGGAGCTTAATTTGGACTTAATGGAAAAATCAGAATTTTAAGAGACCCAATTTAATTTTTACCAAGTGAATCAATTGAAATTAGGGGCCAAACACAAAACTTCAGGGACCAACTTTGAGACCCGAAAAATAATCTGCCTATAAATAGCAGCCTTTAACTCAAAAGCTGGGGGGGCATTTTTGACAACAAAAAAAAAGAACAAAAAAACCTAAACCTAACCCTAAAACATTTAATCTTCTTCTTCTTCAACAGAGCCGCCGCCCCCCCCGACCTGTTGAATTTTTCGGCCAGAACCAAGGCTGCACACGGCCCCGTGGTTTCCATTTGCCTTCCACCTCTCGCCTCTCTTCCCCACAGAGCCAAACACTCCCACAAGTTTGCTCTCCTTCTCCAAGCCATGACCTATTCTCCATATTCCCCCCATTTTCTTCTCCTTGTCCAGCAGCTGCTCCCACTCCATTTTTCCAGCCAGCTCTCCATTTCTCCTCCACCGGCTCCAGCTCCTCCCTCTACACCAGCCAAACCAAGGAGGACACAACCGCCAGCTCCTGCCCCAAAGAAGCAGAACCGGCCACTCCCCCTTGCCTTCGGTTTCTTCTTCTTCCAGCAGCGACGACGCTTCCCCGTGCAGCAGCGCCGTCTCCCTCCAACAGACCCGGTTGCTCCACCAACCCGTGCAGCAGCGCCGTCTCCAACTCCTTTCTCCAGCGGAAGCACCATCGCTGCGGCCGATTCTCCCCTCTCGGCCACCGTTCTTCCCCTTCTCGGCCGCCGGCCTCCGGCGCTCCTCCTTGACGCCGCCAGTACATGGAACAAGAATAGGGGAGAAGAAGGCGAGCAAAGGAAACAGATCTGCAGCGAAGCAGATTTTACAAAACGAAACAAAGGAAACAAAAAACTAAAATCAATTGGTTCTTGTGGATTTTGTTGTTTTTGCGGAGTCACCGCCGGTGCAGGGAGGCAGAGGAGAGGAAGAGAGTCCCGATCTGGTAGCTCCTGCCGTCTTCATGGGTGGTGGCGCGTGGACCCACGCGCCACCAGTGGCGGTGGCGCGTTGGAACACGCGCCGCCAGCTGTTCCTGCCTCCGATTCCTGTGTAGAAGGGTTCCTTTGCAATTCTGGAGTTTTGAGGACCATTTTGTGAATTTGAAATTATTTTATGTAATTTTGTTTAATTTTGAATATTCTGTAATTTGTATTATGGAATGTAAAAAAGAAAGAAAAAAGAAAAGTAAAAAAAAAGAGAGAAAGAAAAAGAAAAAAGAAAACAAAAGAAGATAAAATATAATAAAAAATGTGTGTTTGTGCTTGTTTTTTTTATTATGTTATAAAAAATAAAAAACAAAAACGAAAAAACAAATAAAAAATGCATGTTTGTATTTATTTCAGGAATCCTTTCAGGATGAGACGACAAAAGAATAAAGAAGGATTTGATATTTTGATTGGATCATGGTGTAGAAGTACAAACTTGTACGGAAGTTGTATTTCTAAATTCCGATGAAAAAATAAAATTTTTAAAACTTCTTTAACACATCAAAGCCACGAAGCAGCTTACCTCAGGTAGGGTGCGTTAGGGGTGCTAATACCTTCCCTAACCACAATCAGTCCCTTACCCGCGAATCTCTGACAAGACCAGTCAACTTGGGTTTCCTAGTAACCCTCAATTAAATACTAGGTGGCGACTCCAAAATCAATTCCAATAACAGAGAGAGAAAAACCGCCATCGCCAGGACGGGGACGCCGCTCGCGGGTGTTTTCCGACGTGCGACAACTCTTTTGAGCATAAAAATGTGTGTTTTAACAATTTCAGAAAACCATTTATAATCTAAAACCATCATAACAACTGTTGTTCCAAAAGAAAAAACAATGGGAAGTGCTAGTATCCCTCCACAATATATCTCGGTATCGAATACCAAATATAAGGTGGAGAAGTTTGATGGAAAAGGTAATTTTGGCACGTGGAAATGTAAAGTTATAGATATGCTTGTCCAGATAAATTCGGATTTCACTCTGTAAGATAAACCAGAGGATCTGGATGAGAAAAGTTGGGAAAGGATAAATTGGTTGGCTTGCAGTTCCATCTGACTTTGTCTTGTAAATGATTAGAAATATGCCTTTTCAGAACAAAACTCTGTAAAGAAAATATGGCAAGCAATGAAAGACAAGTTTATGAAAAAGATTATAGAGAATCATCTCAACTTGAAGAAAAGGATCTTCTATTTCCATCACAAGAAATGTACATTTATAAATGAGCATCTGAATGATTTTAATAAAATGATAGTTGATTTGAAAAATCTGGATGTGGAAATCGATGATTCAGATAAAACCTTGTTGTTATTAAACTCCTTGTCTAGCACATATGAACATCTCATCACCACTTTACTATATGGTAAAAAAAGATTAAATTTATTGATGTGTCTAATGCTTTGGTGAACAATTAGTATCGGAAAATGGACCAAATTGCTCACAAGGATTCAACATCAATAACATTGATAGTTAGAGGCAGAATAAATACTAAGAGATTTAGAAAGCGAGAGAGATCTCGCTTAAAATCAAGGGGAGATTCATCAAACAAACAATATCTTATATAAGATGTGTGCCTTTTGTCACAAAAATAGACACTAGAAGAAAAATTGTCCACAATAAGGACATCAATGAACCAACTATGAACATGCACGAGATAAAGATGAACAAGACTCTGGATTTTCGGTCTCCTTACTAGAAAACCACTCTAATGAATGGGTTCTTGATTTTGAATGTTCCTATCATATGTGCCCTAACAAGCACTTATTTTCGAGACTCGAGGAGTTTGATGGAGGGGTTGTGTTGATGGGCAATGATGATATTTGTGAGATCAAAGGGATTGAGACTATCCATATGAAGATGCATAATAAGGTTGTCAAGACACTCATAGAGGTACGGTATGTACATGATTTAAAGAAAAATCTCTTCTCACTTGGAGTTCTAGAATTCAATGCAAGATTATTATACATTGTGAAATCCTAAGAGCAATTTATAGTGTATTAGTTTCTTTAAAAGGCATAATGAAAGGAAAATTATATTTCCTAGACGAGTCTATAGATACTGGTAGAGTAGTCGTCTCCAAGAGCTTAGAAGATGATGAAACAAATAATTTCAAACTTTGCCATATGTGTTTAGGGCATGCTGGTGAAAAGGCTTTGCAAAGATTGGTCAAGCAAGGTCTATTAAAAGGTGCTAACACTGGGAAACATGGGTTCTATGAGCATTGTGATCTTGAAAAACAAACAATGGTCAAGTTTGGCACCGCAATACATAACACAAAAGAGGTTCTAGATTACATTTAAAAAAACATATGGGGACCTTCAAAGAATGAATCTATTGGAGGTAATTGTTGGTTTGTTACTTTTATTAATGATTTCTCAAAAAAAGCATGAGCATACATGATGAAACACAAGGATGAGGTTTTTGATGTTTTTTTTAATGAAAGAATATAGTGGAGACTTAAACTAGAAAGAGGATTAAGACTCTTCAATTAGATAATGATGGAAAGTACACTTTAGATCTTTTCTTTAAAGTTTGCCAAAATGAAGGGATCAAATGACATTTTACTGTTCGCAACACACCACAACAGAATGGAGTAGAAGAATGCATGAATCACATATTGGTAGAGAAATTTTGATTTATGCTATCACATTCGAGACTAAGCAAAACATTTTAGGGTCAGGCATTAAGTTATGCTCGTCATATTGTTAATCAGTTACCTTCAATAGCTTCCGTGTAGGGTTTTTCTATTTAAGATTTGACTCAACTCTTCCCCCTAACCCTAGGGGAATTGAAGAGCATTAAATGGAAGAACCCTTTTAAAGGTATGATTAGGATCTCCTGTAAATGATTATGACCAAGGTTGTTAAAATCACGATTTTGACACGGCACACAAACTACAATACAAACTCGGATCGTAAAAACAGATTGTAAAATCGTAAAATCATAAGGAATTTTAAAATACATTAACAAAAAATTCATGCTTCAAATAAAAATTCATACATAGTTCAAGCACCTTAAAAATTCATACATAGTTCAACAATTTTCAGTCCAATTTTCACCCCATTAATTCAATCCAAGTAATTCAGTCCTATAATACTGAAATGGCATTAAATTCAGTCCAATTCAACACTTTTCAGTCCAATTTTCACCCCATTAATTTAATTCAATTCAATCCAATTAATTCAGTCTTATAATACTGAAATGGCATTCAATTTAGTCCAATTCAACGGTGTTCAGTCCAATTTTCACCTCGATTTATACTATTAATTCGAGTCAAGATATATACGGTGGCGAGTGTGGCATTCAATTTAATAATTTTCTCACCCAATCTATTCATTCCATCCCATTTTCTATTCAGTCCATCCATTCCATTCAATTCAATTCAACAATTTTACATATACAATTTACAGGACCGGGCAAAATAAAAATCTATTACATGGGCAAATTCAACTACTGTAGTGATGATGATGAAGGTAAAATGAACTTACGGTGAAGAGACATTGATGATGATGACTGAACGGCTGCTGTTGTTGAAGATGGGAAAGAGAAGGCTTGAAGACTGGATCGGCTGCAGGAGATCATTGCCGGCGTGCCGCTGTTAATGAAGATTGAAGAGGAAGCCCGAAGCCGTGAGCTGTTAAGGAGATCATCGTTCTTTGTTAAAATCATCGCCGTGAAGACTGGATCGTGAGCACTAAGGAAAGAGAAGGCGTGAAGACTGGATCGTGACCGCTTTTTTGGAGAATGGAGATCGTCGCCGCCGCTTTTTTGGTTGCCGACTTGCCGATGCCCAGTTGGTTAATTAGATAAGGGGATTAGGGATTTGTTCGGTTGGAAAATAGAAATAGTATTTTGTGAATTGTGAAGACTGAACTGAAGAGAAGACAGTCCCGTGACTGTGCATTTCCACAGCCAATAGGCGCCTGACAATTGGACCGGGGGGAATTTTGTTTCGGCGCATCATTTTGGCACAATCGCAAAATCAGTCCTGAAATCGCGATTTTGCGCGATTTCATCCGATTTTTGCGATTTCACCCCGATTCAACCCGATTTCACCCATATTCTATTTTTTCAAGCAATTCAACACGTGAAGCATGTTTTGACTCATAAAATCGTACGATTTTACGAGTTAAAACGCGATTTTAACAACCTTGATTATGACTATATGTCTATTTGGATGCTCGGTATATTATCATGGTACTAAGTCCAAGCTAGATCCTAGAGCCAAGAAAGCTGTATTTTTAGGCTTTAGTGGAGGAGTAAAGGGCTACAGACTCTAATGTTTCAAATTAAAGAAAGTGATTTTGAGTAGAGATGTCACTTTTGATAAGTCTGGTATACTACAACAAGAGAAATCACAAGAAAAGAAGAAACAACTGAGTGATGCACAACAAATAGAGTTTGAAACTTCAGTCATTCTTGTAAAGACTTTTAAGATAGTCCCTACAAAAGAAGATTCAAATAAAAGTATAGATGAAACAGTTGTTGTAACCCCAGCAACCACACAACAACAAGAATCCATTGTAACAAGTAAACTGAAAAGGGTTATCAAAAACTTGCTCAGTATCGTAACATGGTGGCTTATTCACTTTCGATGATTGATGATGGAATCCCCTGCACCTACAAAAAAGCATGTATATGCATGATCCGAGAAAGGGTCACTAACATGCAATTAAATGGATTCTATGATATATTTATGGCACAACAGATATTGGTTTGAAGTTTAAAAGAGATAATAGATTCGGACAATAGTTGGTTATGTGGACTTGGACTATGTTGTGACTTAGATAAGCGTCGTTCCATAACAGGCTATGTGCTTACACTTTTTAAAGGGACTGTAAGTTAGAGGTCAACATTACAATCAATGGTAGCTTTGTCAACATCTGTGGTAGAGTACATGGCAGTAACAGAAGCCTTCAATGAAGGTGTTTTGTTATATAGGTTAATTGAAAACTTGGTAATTTTTCAAGATCACGTGGATATCCATTGTGATAGTCAAAGTGCTATTTGTCTTAGAAAGAACTAAGTTCATCATTCCCATACCAAACACATTGACATCTTATTTCATTTTGTTTGAGAAAGTATGGATGAAGGGGATATTCTACTATAGAAGATTGGCAATGGAGATAATATTGCTGACATGCTCACAAAATATGTCTCAAGGATCAAGTTCCAACATTATTTGGAGTTGGTCAACATCTCTTGGTGTTGAGCACCTTCGAGGTGCAGCACTATATGGCGCATCAGAGGCAGCATTGATTAATCACTAAGACTGGATGGAAAAATCTCGCTAAGGTGGAGATTTGTAGAAGATATATGTCAATATTTTTCCAACCACCCTCCTCAAATTGTGGCAGTCTTTACTCCTCAATTTGTGGCTTGATTTACTCCTAGATATCAAAGCTAAAATTGGAAAAGTTTGTCCCTGTATTTTCACCTATAAAGGGGGACTAAGGAGAGTGTTATAGAGTGAGTAGGTAAGAGTAGAAAAGAGAGTGGAGGAAATGTGAAGAGTGCAACTAAGAGAAAACATATTTAAGAGAAACACCGAGTGTAAGAGTGAAACACTAGGTTTTTGGGATTGTATTGGAGTTAAGTTGAGTATTTGTATTATTCCTCCAATAATATATAATTTTCTGTCTCCGTGTATATACTTGATTTGGAGAACTACGTAAATCTACTTGTTTATGTATTTGTTATGTTTGCTTTCCGTTTAGTATGCACAACAATATACACACATGCTTGTGTTTCATTATGAAAATTCACAATGAAAAGATTTTGTTTTGTTAATTCTACATCGGAGGTATGCTTAAAGTTCATGATGATAAATACATGATATGTGAAGGTGTTCATATGGATGGATTTTCCATTGATGAACACACCACGTTTGATCAATTAGGGGTGATCATTTTCGGTTCAGTTCGGTTTTTATCAAAAAAAAAGTAACCAAACTGAATTTAAAAAAAAAAACCAAAACCAAACCGAAACCGACCGGCTTCGGTTCGGTTTTTTAGGACAAAAACAGTTCAAACCGGTTTGGCTCGGTTTTTTTGGTTTAGGTTCGGTTCTAGCTCGGTTTTTCTGGTTTGGCTCGGTTTTTTCAGTTTTTTGCTTATAAAACCGAACTGAACCAAACCGACCGATTTTTTTAAAATTTTAATCGGTTTTTCTTATGGTTTGGTTTTTTTCGTTATTTTTTTTCTGATTTTCTCGGTTTAATCAGTTTTTTGATTTTTTTCTCACTCCTATGATCAATTTGTTGAAAAAGTATGTGCATTAACAATGAATAGTGTGAAAATTTCGATATTTGCATAATTAAGTTTTTTTTTCCACGTGTTCAATGGAAAGCTTGATGGTAACCAACCTAAACAGTACCTTGGTTGGCTCAAGCAATTCTACTCCTTCCATGCCACTTGTCTCTACTTTATGGAAATCGATCGATGATTGAATCCGAATGACAAATTTTGGTAGTGTTGGAGAGTCACGAGTTGCATTGCCCAAGTTTGCCTTAGCTCATCGTTTTTAATATTTAAGTTCGTCAAAAAAGGATGCTAATTATACAAGGGCGCAGTGCACGGCAAAAGAATGTCCCTGGAAATTGACTGCTATGGATACAAGTTACAAACAAGCTTGGCATTGCAAAGAGAAGGCAAAAGAATCAAGTGGTGGGAACTTTTAGAGAATTCAAATCCAGGCACTATTCCTCTATTGTGTTGAAGTTGTTCTATACTGATTTTCCTTACCAACAAAACATTGATCTCATATGTATATATAAAGCATTGTTACAATTCGTTGATAGGATTGTAAGAATAAGTAGCTAAAAAATATGTAAAATTTACTCAAGCTCATGAAGGAATCGGCAAAAATAATAATTAAAAAATTAAGATAAAAAAAAAACCATATCAAAGTAGATAACTTAGGGTTAAACTCATATGTCATTCATGAAAGGGAATTTTAGGGAGTACAAGAAGAATTGAACTCTTTTAGAAAAAGAAGAAAAAAAAAACTTACTAGGAAAAAAATATGTGCTTGAATAACTAATTAGTCCTTTTCATATTGACAATGAACTTGCGGGTAATTCTGTCTTTAACTAGAATAAAAAGAATATGTAAAAAATAACCTAAAAACATCTCTAACCTGAGTATCATTTTGTGGGTGAATTTTTTTTTTATTTTTTTTTCTAAGTTGATATTGGTCAGTGAAAAGGGTTTTTTTGCCCCTTCCATCAAAAATATCCACAACCAACTTTAAGGTAAGAAGTCTTAATTTGATGCATGTGAATTGGTGATGTTTTTTAGTGTTGGAGTTTTTGA
Source organism: Populus x sibirica (assembly GCA_019202695.1). Lineage (NCBI taxonomy): Eukaryota > Viridiplantae > Streptophyta > Magnoliopsida > Malpighiales > Salicaceae > Populus > Populus x sibirica. The sequence continues at coordinate 910,716 of JAGMVL010000129.1, forward strand.
GATTATTATCAGCAACGAATTTACGAAGGATAACGCTTGAACTTGACATCTCTTCCCTTTTTACTTTGAAAGGAGCAAACACCAAACTATAATGAGTGATATCAATGATGAATTTACACACCAAACAATTCCATTTCCATTTCCATTGATCAATATATGAATCTAATCCCAATTCCAAGCCTCCCTTCAGATTTATGCAACAAATGCACGTGGTACAGTATTGTGTAGAGACAAAATAAATGGGCCACCAGCAGTTTTCATGGATTGTTAACCCTACCTAACATTAATGCTAATTTGTGATATTTTTTAGATTTTATTTGATTTTGTGTTTTACAAGTTTTTTTAAAAAAATTAATTTTTTTATTGTTTTACTTTAAATTAATTTTTGTTTGATGATTTCATATTATTCTAATGTGCTAATGTCTAAAATAATTATTTTTTTAAATAAAAAATATTATTTTAATATATTTATGAAAAAAATACTTTAAAAAACAATCGATACAGTACTTCTAAACACCCTTGAAAAGATTAATACAACCACTATCTAATTTATTCCATCCTTTTGTACATGTGAACTGTGTGTTTGTTTGTTTTTGTGTTTTAAAAATATTTTTTAAAAAAATTAATATTTTAATTTTTTTATATTTTGAGATTATTTTAATATTAAAAATAATTTTTAAAAAATAAAAAATATTTTTAAATATAATTATTATTATTCTCTTAAACTTCTAAAAAAAAACTGACTGCATCATTTTGATGAAGTGAAATTTTCAAAAATTAGACTCGATCATGCAAACGGCTATGGTATGTTTTCACTGTGTAGTTGTGGTTATTTTTTAAATAATTTTTTGTGTTGAAATACATGTTAAAATTATTTTTTTATTTTTAAAAAATTATTTTTAATATCAACACATCAAAACGATACGAAACATATTTAATTTTAGTAAAAAATTAAATTTTAAATTTTTTTAAAATACAATTTGTATCGAATTTCTAAATGATGCGTACATCCTCCCCTTCCCCCGTTAACAGAGGGCAACAAATATATGTCATCGCATGTCAACTCATGACCGACCACATCATGCACAATTTCTCGACAAAACAAACTGTCCTGTCTTGTCCATGATACGCAATCCAATTAAGGTTGTGCAATTCTAAATATACATTTGAGGCTACTTTATGGGTCTAATTGCCCTTCTCCAGAGGAGAGTTGGACAGTCACAGTTTACGTTTTGCATACGTCCGACAAGGAAAAAGGAACAGACACCTTGAAAGATTCAAGGGACTCTTGGGAGATGGTGCAAAAAGGAGAATCAAGTAATCGAGGCAGCGTTTGGGAACGCGGCTGCGGCTGTGGCTGCGTTCCCAAAAAAGTTGAATTTTTTTTTTTGTTAAAATTGAGTATGTTTTATATTTTTTGAATCATTTTGATGTGTTGATGTCAAAAATGATTTTTAAAAAATAAAAAAACATCATTTACATGCATTTTGGCACGAAAAGCTATTTAAAAAGCACCCGCAACCACACTGCCAAACACACTTGAAGAAGCTGACAAAAAGCTAGTTTATCCAAGGCATCCAAAGCTTTAAGCAAAGTTACATTACTCAACTCACAATATCTTCTTCTTTTTTTTATTTCTTTCTCACAACTTTTTTCCAATTTCATAATCAATTTGTCAAAAATAAATTTTAAAAATAATATTTAGTAATAAAAGACAATCATGTAAAATAAAAAATATCCCATGACCAATCTTAATTTCGATAGAAAGAATTTTCTTTAGTCCATCTATTTCCTGTTTTCTTGCTCCACAATCCTTTTTTTTTTTTTTTTTGCAATTCTTATTTTAATCTAAAAAATCATTTTTTTAACATTTTAATTCTTGGATTTGACAAAAAAAAATCACCTCAAAATAATAAAAGAGAAGAAAAGTTGATGAATGGTCACTTTTCATCGATGAAATTCATTGTTCTTTGTGTTACAGGTTCTATTCGATTAAAAAAGTTTGATGATAGTAATTTTTTCTTTAAACGTGCTTGAAAAAGTAGATTAGGTACAATTTAGATTTTCTTTTTATTTGATTGATTTTTGTTTTTTCTTTTTTTGTGATTTCGGAATGTTTTAGGGTTGGTTAGTGATTTATGAAGGTTTTCATGATAATTTTGAAGTGTTTTTAAATGAAAATAGATTAAAAATTAATTTCTAAACAAACAAAACCTCTTCTCTGATTTTTCAACCAACAAAGTGATGAGCAGATTCTAGCTATACACTTAATAGGTGAAAGGCCACTTATTACTACAGGCGACCTATCATTACAAGTGATCTATCACCTACTTAAACAAAAAATGAGCATATAGGCCCTTTTATTAAAGCCATGGGTGTAGGCCTAGTCTTTTTTTTTTTTTTTTTTTATTTCATCTATCAATAATTGTTTAATTTTAATTTGGGTTTTATAATTTATTTCATTTTTTTAATATATATTTATCATATTCTCAAATAAATATCTCGGTTTTTAATTTTGTAAACATATATTTTTGTTGCCATATAATTAAGTAAAAATAGTTTTTTTTAAAAAAAAAATATGAAACCTAATAAAATTCATGATCATGAATTTTACAAGTTAAATAAAAAAATTAAAATCAATCTAATATATCATCATCTTAATATTAAAAAAAATCTATCATCTTAGATTGTTTTTTTTAAAAAAAAAAGTTAAACAACCTTTTTACTATTAATTCGAGTTTGTTTTTACTAGTAGTTAATGCCAAGATAAATCCTAAATAATTTCATTTAAAATTTAGATAGAAAAGTTTCAAGATTAAATTCTTGGAATGAACGTTATAAAAGAATTTCCTCCGACATTTAATATTTTTTGTTTTTCATGATAAAAAAGGCTTCAGCCCAACCCACAATGTAAGACGCCAGTTTTCTAGTTAAGAACCGGAGAATGACTTGGACGCAATAACTGCGAATAGAAAATCCACATTTATATTATACTTTGAATATTACCATGTACATTGCGAGCATCCAGAACACAGGGAAAGGGTGCAACACAGCTAAACAAGCCTTCTGTCAATGGCCTAATATTAACAAAATTGTTTCGTGGATTGAAATAAAAGATCCGAAGGTTCTTTCCTAACTACGGTCCACGCGCTTTCTACATTCAAAATGGCCATGAGAAAGACAGAGACAAGCTGCCCCAAGTCACTGTTCGGCAACACATTCCAAGACCCCACAACAAACACTAAGCAAGTAGGAAAAGCCATTTTTATCATCAGATTTTTACTCAAAAGAATCATGATAGTGGCCTGCACCAGTTCATTCTTCGATGTTGTAGGTCCATGCTTAAGTTTTTATCAACGGTTTACCTTGGTATGGAGCTGAGAGAGATAGACCTGACACTGTATAACAGTTTTACCAATCCTAAACCCAGGAACTACGGTGAATGCCACTGGTGGATCAGCTTCCGGTGCATTTTCTGAAAGAAGTGCATCTTCGGCAACACATTCCATGTAAACTTCAGAGAAACGACACCCTCTACGGACTTGAAAGATTGAGGCTTCTGGGTCGAAAGAAAAGGCCAGGCAATGTAGAAGCCAGACCCGCCTAGCCATTTCAACAAATGTGGCAAAAAAACTATTGTCAGGAAATTCACCTGAATTCACGAGGCTTCTTTGGCTCAGATTGCCTAAAAAGGACGTTTCCATCTGGGGGTGAATAAGTTGCAAATACTTGGCACGACAAAATTTTGCAAATGTTGATTTGGGCTTGTGGGCAATGTATTCAGTTGCTTTCGCGGATTTCAGTTCAGTGAATCTCCTGAAAAACAACTGTTGCTGATTCTTTTTCTCTGGTAGAGATTCTTCCTGGAGAGAGAAATTAGGCAAATGGAAACCATCGAACATCTCTCTGCTAACAAAGCTTTCAAATGCAAAACATTTGTCATCTGCTCTCCAGTAGGCCACATCGGATACAATAGATTTGGCGGCAGCATCTAGATCCCAACCAGCAGATTTCATCTCATCAATCATCAACTTGACAAAGCTTCGAATGGACTTGTCTGTATGTCGTAGAACTGTAATGAAATGGCTGGGACTTAAGCCTGATTGCCGTAGATTGCCAGGCATAGATAAATGTCCACTTTGATTTAACCTCTTCTCAAGTAATCGGTTTTGTCTATTAGATTCTTCCATTTTTTCTCTCAGATACATGATCTCGGACTCCTTGAGCCTCAACTGAGACTCCAATTTCTTCCCCATTATCTCATAGATCTTTGAAAGACTCTTCTGTTCCTGGATGTCAGCCAAAACCAGAGAGGTATCAGGAGAAGGATCAAACTGTTTTTTTATGTAGCACTGCTTCAAATCAGACAGATTCTTCAACTCAGAGACTACCAAATGGTCAGCTCCTTGAATCCCATCAGCATCATAAGGAGACTGGGCATACTGTAACTGAGCATATGCAGCTTTTACAGATGATAAGCTAGCAAACAGTTTGGCAACGAGTACTTCCAAGGCCAAGCTTTTTTCATGTTCATCGTCATCATTAATGTCAAATGATTGCGGCCGGCTAGCTGCGCTTTTATGGCGATGCTTGTCATCCTTGACCTTTTCTTGGGCCACAACTTTCTGAACCCCGTCAACAGGAGCAATCCCACTTGCTGCTCGAAGATGAAGAACTTTGGCTACAGTGCGTGCAAATTTACTCTTCCTAGGAGTCACGGCGGATGGTTTTACTGAATCCATCTGCAGAAATTATTGAAAATAGTGACAATTGCAATGATGGTAAGAAGATCAAATAACGGAAATTATGCGATTGCAAATCAAAAGGGCGAAAGGTGAGTACAAAAAAAAGATTGAGGATGGTGATGGTGAAGATAATGGTGTTGAAGCAAAGAGAAAAGCAAATACTTCAGCACCTATATCAAGGCCATTAATGGAGGATAGAGTTTCATTTTGTTTCTTCTTTTACCTTTAAGAGTTTCCAAATTTGCTTTCCTATTGAAAGAATAAAGGAGTCGGACTTTAAACGCGGGAAAAAAAGAAACTGGTGGAGAGAAGAACAGAAGCAGCAGCCAATTCAAGGACACGCACAAAAAGACAAGTTGAAAGCTTTATATGCTTGTCTCTATTAGTAAACTAGGCATCTCGGTAGGAATGGATAATTTATGAATCTAGCTGAGAGAAAACATTTGGGGAATTAACAAATTGATAGCACTTTCCGTGGTTCTTCATAATTTTGTGGTTATTCCATTTCTTTTTTTATTCAGGCCAAGTGACACCTACTATTCAATTCAACATGGGTAGGACAACCACTTTCTTAAACTAATATAATACAATTAATCCTTTCAAAATATCTTGGAATCCTATCCTCCAGTAGGAACTAGAGCTTTTGGATCGTATCACACAGCATTGTTTAGGCTACACTTGGAAAAAATCATGCCTTCATACTAAACAAAAAGATATCAGACCGCGATATCCAATCCACTGAAATAACAGCAAACGAAAATCCACTGATGTAAAAGCAAATGAGATGTCTAAGAAGAATGTAGCAGAGCTTTGAAACTCGCAGTCACAAAAATGCTAGCAAGTGGTAAATTTACGAACTTTGGGAGTTATTTCATGCGCACACCCCAAAATACTTTCAAATTTTCATCCATTGAACTCCATGTTCATGAAAACACCACAAAACAATTTACTCTCCATGGATAATGACTCTGTACAAGTTCATTTATCCAGTAAAGGTCCATCAGTCTTTTTTCAGCATGCAAGTGCAGATGCACAAGCAAAATTCCCTAAAAAAAATGAAATTAAGAGCCACAGCGTGAGATACTTTTGGCTTAACAAGAAAGGCCTTGATAATATAAACAGAAGAACAGGCGATATAATGTTTTGTAAGAATTGAAAAAAAATGCATGAATTTCCTTCTCAGAGGTAAGACAAGCTAGTTTTGTCAATAAATGGATCAATTAACAACTCATTGACAACCATAATACACCAGAAATATTTACCTATCAATAAAGCTAATTTGTAAATGATATGAGCCTTAATTTTGCCAATGAAGCACACCTTCACATCACATAGAACCATTGCATCAATGGATTTAATCCAACAAATTTTTATGATTGAAAAACATGTCAAATCAGCAAAATTGAACTACTTTAATATTACCATCGATTGACTCCATAACAGTGAAGTTAGAGTCGCATCCATGCAAATGATTAAGTTGATGGCAAATTGGGTGTGCAAAATAATCATAGCCCTTAAGATCTTACAAGAAATACACATCCATCTTGTTGGGCTTATGTTATATGAGGATCATTATTGTATGACAGTACAAGGTATTTTGGGACATTTTATTTCTCAAAATCCAGAATTTTGGGACATTTATTTTTCCAATTTCATGAAACAAATAGCTATGATAAGGTAAGACAGGCAAGTATTGTTCAAATGAGGGCACCTCAAGTATTATCTATGCTAAGGGTTTCTCAAGTCCTAACACTTGCATCCCAGGCCCCAAATGTCTCGACTAATTTCAGGTTCTGGGAGCCCCCCTAAACCTGTGGAACCAAATCTTATATCCACAAAAAAGATGATAAATAGTGGATAAACAATGGATCATTGTTCATCTAAGAAAAGTTGAAGTGGATCTTGGAGCTCCTTTTTTCATAGAAAAAACATGCTATTTAGCATAGTAACTCATTCAGAATGTCTGAGTTGTACTCCTCCCTCTGACATGAAATGAGACACATGAATTATTTCTGGTGTAGGATTTTTATGTTATTGTAAGAGAGACAAACAAACTCCTGTTGTATCTAATAATTTATCCCTTCACACAAGAGGGCATAATAATAAACACACAGATATGTGAGGCACGTGCATGATCACAGATGCTATCAACGTGCCAAGCATGTGTACACCAGCACCATAAATCACAAAGCAGGTGCACATGCATCAGCTAAACACGGTAAACAATCATCATATCATAACTCATGAAGTTCAAGCCTGTTTGTGTCAATGAAAACGGAATAAATACTATACAACTACTGAAAGTATCACGAGAAATTGTCATACCTTAAGAACCGTGCGAGACTTTGTCAAATTCTCTTCATAGGGACGTACGCCTCAAGAAAACACAAAGGACACCCCCTACTGCCGACCCCTTCAAAGTCTAAAGAGACTAAACCCTGCAATTAAACCCCAGATATATATAAAATATAAAGACACGTTATTAGGAGGAGAGGAGCGAAAAAAAAGCCTCAAAATTAACAATAAAGAAATATATACGGAGTCCCTCTATTTGAAGTTATCAGAGAAAACAAACAAACAAAAAAAGGATGGGGATCAAAAATTAGAGTTTAGATAATAGCAATACTTTTGAGCTCAAAAGAATGATAAACAGAGCTCAAAGAAAGAAAAAACAGAGAGGGAGAGATGCATCAAAGGCCAAAACCAATGATTTTAAACAAGAAAGAAGAAAAGCAAGGAAATCAACAAAAATAAATTGAAGGACGAAAGAGAGACAAGCTTGAAACAAACACAAAACAAGTTCAAAGACAACCGGTGATCCCACGATAAAACTAATGGAAACTATCAAAAGCACCAGCCTTTGCTTTCCAAGACAACAGCAACTAGCACCCTTTAAGCCCTTTAAACCATAAAGACATCTAAATACACATATGGTATCTTATAACTGACTGTTAACCTACCATATGAAATATGCGGAAGCAGGGAACAAAACCCAAAAATGGAAACTTGATCAAAAACCAATTTCAACCTTCAAGAACTTACCTTACAAAGAGGAAGAAACTCTTCAACGCCTTGAAAATATAACAATTACAATATTTTAGCTAACAATCATTCAAGAAGCTGAGACTTTGTTAAATCTCTATTTCCATTTTAAAGACAGAAAGGATTGAATAATAAAAAACAAGAGCAGGAAAAGAGACAAACAAAAAAGAAGAAACTCTGGGGGAGAGAAATCTGAGCTTGAAACTGAGAGGGGCTAATGTGAAAAGACAAGGGAGGACACAGACTGGAAAATGTCCGACAGCGAAAGGCGTTGGGAATAAAAAGAGAGGTTGGGTTGGGTCGCTTTCCATGGTTTATCTAGTTCAACATTTTGCCCTTTTTGTTGTGAGATATTACATAGCCGTTGTAGCAGGAAAGTTGTGGAGATTTGGGAGGAATATGGGGATAGTATGGGTATTTCGAGGAGATAAGTCTGAGGAACATGGATCTTACGCAAGGGCACTACAAATAGACATGGAAGTAACGAAAGGTCGGCACGAGGCTTTGGCGATTTTCTTATGTGTGATTATCTGGACTGTATACAGATGTGCAAGTGATTTCCATGTTGAACAAGTGGCAGAGAATTAAACTTTTGGTGGCCCATAATTGACTGATTTTTAAAGAATTGATGGGTCTTGTCGGCTTTTGATTTTCACATGGGTGTTAAAAAAAAAGGGGATAATTTGTAATATTTGTATCATATCACTGGAATCAACTCTTTAAAATCTGATAATATAAATATTATAAAAAATAATAAATTTAAAAACTAAAATATAAATATTACAACGGATTCAGATTTTTAAATCCTGTAAACCTTACTCAATACTTATTTTATCTTTATATTTAATAATTTATGAATTAAATATTTATTTTTATATTATTTAAAAATATTTTTTATTAATTTTTTTTTAATGAAACAAACAAAAGCTAGTCTCTTTGTTAAAAGAAAGGGAATAACTAGAATTTAGTAATAGTGTAATATATGAAAATTAGATATAATATTAGAAATGTCATGTTATCTACTGTCCATGTTGTATGTCTATATTTAAATGTAGATCAATAAAAATTAGTAATATAAATTCAATTCGTGAATATTTATAATATTCATAAAAAATTTAGTTTAATCTAATATATCTAACTTGTTCAAATAAATAAAAATAAATATATAGAGTTTATAATTTATAAAATATCAAAAATTAAATCGAATATATTGATGAGTCCAAACTCAACCTCACTATATACTTGAATACTTCTAATTTTTACTGTAACAAATGACTAGTTGGTTATTATAAAATTAAAGATAACAAAATATTAAGTGTCTAGAATTTTTTTTATTTTTACATTTGGGTCTTTCAACTTTAATTTAATGCTTATGTTGCTTGTTTTAAAACTCAAATTTGTAACAAAATTACATTGTTTTATGATTTTAACATTTTATGTTATGGGTTGATAACACATCATGACCACGAGAGATAATTGAGAATCATTTAATATATAGATGGGGACCTAATTGAAAATATATTTTATTTGAGAAGTCCATCAAGAATTGGATGACAGTTGATGGACAAATATACCATTTTCGTTTTATTTGAAGAAAAAAAATACCCTTTCCCTTTTCCAGTTATCTTAACATCGCTAGCAAAATCCTTAAAAGAGATAATAAACAAAAAGAAAAATCTTATATGAATCTCTATAATAATTAAGTGATGGATTCATGATTCATTCATGGTGTTTGGTATAAGATTAATATTTAGAGAAAAGAATGCTAAGAATGTAAGATTTAATGATGAAATGTTAATAGTATAAAATATATTCTTAGAAGGTAAAGTGTTAAGGGTGTTATATATATATATATATATATATATATAAGGATCACGGGTGGGTCTCATAATAAATCAAATCAATTTTAATGTATATGATTATAAAATATTAAATAATTTATATTTGTGGGTTCAAAAGTAAGAGTTGGAATAAAAAAAAAAGATAAATGAAAGTTAATTTTTTTGAAAAAACAGGAAAATGCACAAAATCCAACATTTTTCCTCTTTAAAAACCTTTACTCCTCATTTCTCATGCTAACATTGCTTTAGTTTTTGCGGTTGTAATTTAAAAAAATTATAAATTATAGTTTTTTCTTTATAAGATTTTAAAAAAGAGTTTTCAATGGAATCCATGTAAAACTATGATGTATATTAATTAACTAAAAACTTTCAAATATATAATTAGAACAAAACACAAAATGCATTATATAAACAAACAATACCTCAGTCTATTAAACCATATTTGAAATAGGCTAATGATTTGGTTATAACAAAATTCATTCAATCTTCATCCTGTATTTAAACTATGGTATATATATTAACTAAAAACTTTCAAATATATAATTAAAAAAAACACAGAATACACTATAGAAACAAACAAAACCTCAATCTATTAACCATATTTGAAATAAGCTAACAATTTGGTTAGAAACAATTCATTAAACCCAAATCCCGTATTCAAATTATTTTGATGATTTTAAAAAAAATTAAATACATACATCCAATCATTCATGTCCGTGGATATATCTTAAACGTCATAAAGATCATGGGAGTCTTTGTAGATGTTTATTGATGTAAAAGAAAAAAGACTAAAAAATAAATAAATAAACAATGTCTAAACTGAAAAAATTGTGGGAAATAATTGATATATTAAAAGAAAGAATCTTACTATGATGATGTAGGTCTCTAAACTGCTTCATTTGATTGGCCAAAAGAAAATAAAAAACAACACAACATTAGAGTGCAATTGAGAAATATTATGTTTTACTCACTATAAATTTAAGATGTATTCCATTTAGATTTTTAGTTTATTGTTTTTCAATAACATTCTTAAGATTTTCAAATAATCAAACAATATTTGATATTGAGATTTAAGTTGATTACTATTTTTGTTAAAAACAAAAAATTATGCCAACTATTATAAAATTTTATATTCGTTGTCGTAACAATATAATAAACTTTGATTCTAATATAGGTAGTGATTTATCTAAGAGTACATAAGTACCCAACAAAGAGACCTTAATTGAAAGATCAACCACCTTATTGAGGATTTATATTGCCACTGGTAACACTGTTTGTGGAGATACTAAGCTAAAAGATAATATTTTATCCATGTATTTTTCTCCAAAGCTTTTAGATACTTCACTAGCTCTTTTATGGCTAATAACCAAGACACACCAATTTTAAAATATGCTAAAGATATCTTAACCACTGATGTTCGACCACTCCCTAATCTCTAATAACTTACACAACAAGTGTAATTGTTTACAAAGGCCTTTTTGGCCACCCAAGTACAACTTAGAGCTCTGTTAACACCATAATAAACTCCTTTAGTATCTTATCTACCCATTCCTCTCCTTAATGCACAATGATAATTATCATTTGAGAGGAAAATGGGTTTGCAAGATATAGTTAAGAGTTGAATGAAACACTACCTCTTGTCTATCTATCTATCATAAAAGTCACTTCCACCATAATGATACATACCCTAAGAAGAACCTCTATAAGAGAGGTATAAGAGACTTCTATTCACAACCACACCAAGAGGAGTCACCATAAAAATTATAAAATGAACCATCCTTAGTTTGATAACTTGTTGGTAAACCGCAACCTCAAATGACCTCGAGTTGGGGTGAAGTTCATGATTAGAAAGACAATTAAGTTAAATTATCATGATCTCTACCAAGTTAAAGTTTTTTCTAAGCCCATCATGTTTGGGCATCAAGCTCTCGAAGGAGTTAATCATGCACAATGATGAATCTAAACACTAACAATAATCTTACTAACTCTTATAGGCATGTTTATAAAGTGAAGAATTGCTTGGAACTGATCCTCTAAGACATGGATACCATGTGTAAGATACTCCCTAGTACAATCAAGGGGTCGACCAAGTCTTGGTACTACAACCTTGATCCTAACTATAAACCCCGACCAAAAATAATAATAATTTTGTATATGAAAAGTATTTTTGGTTGAAAACTCAATAAAACTAGACATGTATGGTAGAGAATAAAAGGGCAAATTCATAATTTGGAAAACATAAGCTTGTAATAGATGAAACAAAAAAGATGTGTAAACCCCAAGTTAAATAATTTGATTATCAACCGAAAATAATAACAAATTAAAGAAAGTTTTTTTTATTATGGAAGGTAGAAAATCCTAGGAAAAATTAGCTAGAAACCTAGACGAAACAATATAAATCTGTATGCGAGAAATACCAACGATTGAAGATTTGATAGAAGCAACATATAGGACATTAAATGAGTGATACTTTTGCAAATAAAGGAAAATTCCCCCACCTCTTCCTTTAAATCCAATGATATCAAGAGTGGGAGGAAGATAGAGTTTTTGTTATAATGAATATAAAATATGTATAAATATGCATGTTTATTACCTTTGATTACGATAACATGAAGTGAGGACCAAAATATAACATTTTCTATATAGATAACTTAGTGATCTCAAGTTTAAGGATCACTTACACAACTATCACGTGCGACTTTCCATAGACACATATGATCTTTCCATATAAAATCCTCATATGGGTCAGTTTAGTGTACATGTCATATGGCAAACACCTACATATTAGTTCCAAGTACCCCTCATATCTCAATTTATGAAAACAACTAATTTCTTTCATATAGAAAAGAATATAATATGTACTAGAAATATTTAGAGAATGTTATCACAACTTTGATGCAATTAGAATCTTATAATTATAACAACTTTATAATTTTTTTTACAAAATATTTTTATCCAAAGGACTTTATCTTTACTCTGAATTCATTAATCAAATATTAGATTCAATAATCAAACACAAAATAATATTAAAAATAAATAAAGCCTTTATTTATAATAAATATGTTTTTATATGAATAAAGTCAATATCATGTGAAATCAACCAATTAGCTACATGATATTCACTTACACTTTTAACTTGGACAAGAAATGAATAAAACCAAAACATCCTTTGTCTGCCCCTATATAGCCAATCATCCTATAACATGCCTTGAGTAATGCCAAGATAGGAACATCCATATACATCTTATAAAGGTTATTAAATGCTACCGCTATAACCTAGTCATTAAAGTACAACTTGTTGTTGCATAACTATAAGGGTTTAGTGACCTTTTCTATGAATTTGACTAAAGGAAAATTATACCCATATGCAAACATAAACACGAGGAAGTTATTTACACTTCTTTTTTATAGGCACCATCAAGCTAGCAACTAATCATTTCCCCCTCAAATGGTACTTTAATTGAGTAGCTTAAGCCGAAAACTCTACTAAGGAAATCAATCTTACTAAGAGAAACAATGACTTATAAAGGTTGTTCAGTTAGATTCTTTCCCTTCTAATAACCTCTCGAGATACTCGAGCACTATCTTAGGGTTCCCTGGACCAATATAGGGGATTATGCCTCTCTTAACCTCGGTATTCCCCAATCCATAATCTACTTAATAATTTATAATACGTATAAAATTAGAGAAAGTAAAATTATACACATATACGAACATAAATACGAGGAAGTTGTTTGCATTTTCTTGTTTCATCTATGACATGGCATCATTTATGACTGATTTCTAAATTTTTTTTAAGTTTAGAGTTGTTGATATCCTCACATGCGCTCACATACTAACCCCTGGTCTCCCAATCACTTTCCCCTTATGTAGGCTTGTTTCCCAAGAAACTTCATCATAATCACACCTTTAAAAAATTGCAATTAATAAGATGACTCTCACTCAGATAAGATGGGATACATGCCATTCAGGTAGAGTTGCAAGCCTTTTCAACACACTTTACCACCTTGAATGACACTTGAACATGCAACATCAATGTCATGGAGGTTGGGCAAGGACTTCATGTTCATGCCACAATGCCATCGAGACTCAGAGAGATAACTAATATACTTAAGGATACACATACACCTAACAAAGAAACCTACTCAACTCTATATTAGCACCACAAACGATAAGAGGCTCGTGAAACTAGGACAACCCATCCAGCCTAACTGGATAGCATAAACCCATACACATGACATCTAATTGAGTTAGTGGGGCTCGAAGAAATATCCCTTAGGCAACATCAAAGAAACCCCACCTATCTCATGTATAATTTTACTAAGCATTAAGATATGCCTATACCAAGTGGTTGACACAGATGACATCATATTTTTTTTTTCTGAATAGTTAACCATTAATCATTACATGCTATTATTCCAAATATGGCCTTTATGATTAATACCATAATGTTTTCCCTTCTATACCATCGTTTTTATACAAGTTGGCATGACTCATGACTATATAACGCTTATGAGCCATCAGGTGAAAGGGTTTTAATCTCTCGATTCATATTCTCTTCTTCTTCAACCTCTAACCATCTATTTTCTTATATATTCTTTGCAAACACATGCACATAAATCTTTTCTTGATTTCAAAAACCTTGTTCCTGTACTGACTTGATTATTGAAGGGTTTTTATAATCCACATAAGATACTTGTTTTGCAAGTTTACAACCTCATCTCCATCATCTTTCTAATAAATGACTAGTTACTTATCTCTAACATGAAAGCTTGTTTGTTTTTGAGAATTTATACCCTCGTCACTTTATGTACTATAAAGGTATAGAAAAACTTCTAATATTGATATTATGGAGGATCTCTTTAGATATGTACTATATATGTATAAAAAAACTCCATGTTATATATTTTCATATACAATGTTTGAAATAAAATTATGAATAGCGATTAATATATGAAAAGTTCTATATAAGTTTATAACCTTAGCAATAGTCAAGCAAGTCTCCTTATGACTTCATTTGATTGAGCGAAATACAACACAACACAACATTTTCATCCAAATAAATTGCGTCTTAATCACCACAAATTTAAGATGTATTTTAGTTTCAATTTCTCAAAAATAATTCTAAAATCTTCAAACAATTTCAAAATCACCTGACAATAACAATTCCTTTTTAAATTCAAAAACAAAACTTGTATCAGAAATTGTAAATTTTTTATCCGGTGCCGTAACATGACATAACATCTCTGCCAATTGGATCCCAAAACTTGTTTCTTATGATAAAAATGAAAAATATCAGTTTTTTTTATGGGGCAGAATAAAATTAGAAGAAACATGTTACTCAGGGCCGGTAGCAAGTCTACACATATATGTTGCCACGTAGCATGGTCGGTCTAAGACTTAAGAACTTTGAAAGTATATATTAAACATTGATAACGAAACAAGACCCCGCAAGATACCCACCATGATTCAGCAATGACCAGGAATCACGCGTGGAATGTGGCTGTGGTCGCCTGAGAAAAAAAAAATTAGCTAGAGCTTTCATATTGACCAGGGCCCAAGAATTTAATTCTAACAACTACATTATACATCCAAAGGACAAATCAATCCCTCTAGACTATTGCTGGGATCATGATGTATATATAGGTCAAGATCTAAGAAAGCAACATAAATTTAATGATGTGAAAACGACTCCCATGCCAATTAAGAATGAAGAATGAAGAAGAAATCTCTCTATGTCGTTCTTCTTGTTTTTTTTTTTTATTATTTTTTTTTTTAATATTCATAACTTGTCATTCCTAAAAAGGGTGTCTCATGGGAGTTTCTTTATGAATATAGAAGGTACACAAGTAAAAAATGTACTGCCATGATTCATGAGAAATGCATATGCTCTGAGGTGGGATCCTATTGTTTACTACCCCTTGATTTTGTTTGGGAATTTATTATTAGAATAGGAATAGCTATGGACGTGTGCTATGTCGTAGGGTTGGATTTTATTTTTTTTTATGTATAAAATGATGTTCATGTTCGTGAATGTATTTTAAAACAAGATAAAAAATTTTATGATTCGGGTCATAAATTAGCTGTATTAAATAAGTTAATTTTATTTTAACTAGATTATAAAAAAAAAAGATAATGACAACAAATGAACAAATTAAAAAAATTGTGATTACAACAACTTGGAAAAAAATACTTTTTTTCCTAAAAGAAACAAAAATATAGCTTAATTCCTAACCAATTAAATATGGAAGGAAAAATTAGGTGCAAAAAGACAAAAACAATAACCTAATTTAATCCAAATTAGCATGAAAATCCTATAACTCGAGTGATAAGGGCCAAGTCAACTAGGGTTAACCTTGCAAACTTATAACTCAAGTCATGAGATCAAGATAATTCAATAAAAAAAAAATCTTAAGACCTTTTAAAAAAAAATCAATGTCGAGTTATGAAAGATGAAGATAATATGCATAAAAAACATAAAAAGTTGATATTAACCTGCGTTAATTTTTCAAATTAGCGATTCAAATCATTAGATCAGAAATATCCTATCTTGAAAAACTAGAAAGCCCAATTTCTAATCAATAAATTGGTAAAGACTAAAATTAAAAAAAAAAAACCATCATTATATTTTTCTAGAGAACAATAACCCTGAATTCGTATGAGCTGTGTTTTTTCAAGGGGTTTTAGTTTGTTGTAGCATAAAAACTCTCTTCTTACATATGCAAGGAATTTTAACAGATGGATTAAAACTATTTCCAAACCTAAAGGTAAGAAACCTTATTAACAAAACAACCGGATGATATGAGATCAGTTTAACTGTTCATATGAAAACTAAACCAGATTAATATTTGCTTTTAATTATTTTCTAATATTTTATTTTATCTTTTATTTTTTTATTTTTATTCTTTATGGTGGGGTTTTTTTTTAATTTTAACTTTCAGTATTGAGTTGATAGTAAATTATTTTTTGTATTTTTTTATCATATAATAAAATAAAATAAAATTAATTTGATTTAGTGAAGTTTATAACCCGAATAACGAGTTTGACTTGTTGACTAGGGTTAACCAATATGTTTCTTTTTTTCTTCCTTTGATTTTTCTTTCTTTGAACATGTCAAACTAACAATGTCATGTCGGAGCAATTTTTACACTATTTAATTTAAAATATGGACTAAATAAATAGTTGGTTTAAGAGTTTTCAAGTTTGAACCAATATATTAAGTTTAATAATAATATTAAAAAAAAATTACATAATCTAAATATTATATTTTTACAATTCAAAATAATTTTGGTTCAAGCCACAACAAAGAGAACCGAGAAATAACCTAGGTTCCATCTAAGCTAAGCTACCACAGAACATTTAAGCTTTTTTCCTGATAAAAAAACCCTTACTATATCTATATTACAGATAGTATGGTAAATTATAATAAATAGCTTTCGTGTTTAATGAGCTAAATTTAATTAATGACCATG
The DNA here is from genome assembly GCA_019202695.1 of Populus x sibirica. Classification (NCBI taxonomy): domain Eukaryota; kingdom Viridiplantae; phylum Streptophyta; class Magnoliopsida; order Malpighiales; family Salicaceae; genus Populus; species Populus x sibirica. The sequence goes on from JAGMVL010000129.1 coordinate 927,816, forward strand.
TCTACTATTTAATTGGAGAGCGAGTCTACAACGTAAATTGCAAGGGAGTCGTGTAATTCTTTTCGCTTCGGGCGATGCTACTATAGACAAGCTATTCATTTTCCTCTCAAGACAAGTTCTTTTTCTGTCGTCATTCTCACGGGATGATACAACTTAGCAGGGACTTTTCTTAATATTGATAGCCTCCCTTAATTATTTTCGTATTTTCCCTTTTTTTTTAATTTTCGTTTTAGTAGCTCGTAGTATGATTATATAAGGTATTTTCTGGCTAAATTTGTGTTCCAAGCTTGTAACATGGTCTATCCAGATTGATGGTTTGATTTGTGAGCTTCACGAGCATAGTTGAGTATGCATAGTTGTATAGTTTGATTAACAGAGTGCTTAAGTTTTTTATATATATATATTTAATTTGCTGCTAATCGTAAGTTGGCCTAAGCTACCCACAATGTGGTGTTAAAAGACTGTATATTTTTATTAAAATTATATATATATATAGACACACACACACGTATAGTTTTGTAAGTTTAAGTTGCGTACTAAAAAAAAACAGAAGTTCACACAAAATTAAGCATAAAGCTTCAGCACCATGGCTGGTTTGGGATATCTCTCATGTTCATCAAAAGGTTATACAGAAGTACAAATTGACTTGATACTCATGCGTATCCTCAATCTATTGATATTTTGAGGCACCTTTTGAAGTTTTGGTAGGTGATATTTGTGGAGTTGTTACTTTATGATTTTGTAAGCTTTAATTTCTAGAGCATATCTCTCCTTTTATATATTAAAAAAAAACACATTGAAATTAAGTTTCTCATAAAACCAACAAATTCTGTTAATTGATGTTGAGTTCTTGAATATTATACATCTAGCAGAAACAATAAAAAAAATTATTCGAGAGTTTATAGGATCCCGTTAAATAGATCTAAAGTTATTTAAATATTTATTATTTGAAGATCTAATCTTCTTTAGCTTTGAATAATTCTTTAAAGGCTAGGTTGTTGTAAAATATAAGACGTCTAATTGTCTAACCTCCAACGATAATCCACACGAACCACCAGTGAGAAATCTCCTAAATCCCTATTTAGAAGAAATGGATTAGTATGCCTAGAGTGCTAACTCTCTATTATGTGACTTACATAGTTTTTTCATCTAATAGACAACAACTCAAAAATAAAAAGCATAGCTTACTATTTATAAGAAAATATGAAAAAAAAACCTTATAAATTGAAAAAATATCAATTTGTCCCTTAAATAATATCCATATAGTAATTCAGGATAATTTTAGAAATTAACTCAACCAAGTCCTTACTTGATTTTTTTAGATCTAGAAATATAATCCATGTATTAAATATATTCTAGTCTTTAATTTTTAAAATATATTTTAATCAGTCATACTTAATTAAATCATCCCAAATTAATTTCTGACTAATGGTTTTTAATTCGTGACTCATTAAGTTCCTAATATGTTGTCTCAAATATAAATTATAATTATAATTATAATTAAATAGAATTAAATAAATTGAACAATTTGATTTATTATCAATTAAACAATTGATTAGTTTATATTTGAAGATCAAGCGCATAGTCTAGCAATGTGTCATGATCCCTCAAATATTAGATAAGTCATTGATGGTTTGACTTAACCTTTCAGTGACCAGTTTCTTAGTGTAATTAATATCATTTCATCAATAATGTTACGATTTAACATTAAATCATGAAATATGTCTGCCATGTTAAATCATGTTTATTCTCTACATAATAGTCATTAATCATTTGAATAAGATTTGAAACTCTTTTCAAATCTCATTACACCTTGGTTAAGGATTTCTCAGTCAATACTATTTGAGAATAGATGATACATTTTTCCTAATTCATCTAAGGTGATGAATCCTCTCTTGATCACTCAAGTACCTTCATATAGTTTATTTTATATCCAATGTCTACCTCTTCATTACCTCGATTAAGATAATATATAACATAATCAAAGTATAACATTCTTTATATAATATAACTTAGTGATCTCAAATTTAAGGATTATTTACACAACCATCACGTTAGCCTTTTCATAGATATAGATTATCTCTCCATATAAAATTTTCATGCGGGTCAGTTTATTATACATATCTTATGACAAGCACCTACATATTAGTTCTAGGTATCATTTATACCTTAGCTTATGAGAATAGTTGCTTCCTTTTATAAAAAAAAAATATATATAATATGTATAAGTCTCTACAGCTCTAATAAATATCCAGTATTTAAGAGAGCATCGACCATGAACATTTTAGGAATAATACTTTGATATAATAGGAATCTCATAATTATAACAACTTTATAATTTCCTTTGCAAAATATTTTTTTCCCATGAACTTTATCTTTACTCTAAATTCATAAATCAAATATTAGATTCATTAATATAATATAATATAAATATTAAGATAAATTAAGCCTTTATTAATAACAAATATATATTTACATGAATATAATAATATCACGTGTAATTAACCGATTGACTATAAGGCATATTAAACTAACAATTGACACAGTGAATCAATAGGATGTTATATACTTAACTATAGTTTTATATCATTTTTGTTTTCTACTTTTATTCTTAAACATTTTAAAACAAAAAAAAAACTTGTTTTTATTTTAAGAAAAATAAAAAAACAACAAATTGTCAATTTTTTTTTAAAATCAAATAAAATGGCTTTCCAAAATGAATAAATTGCAATAATTCCTTGAGATATTATAAAATTAAGAGAACCATAAAAAATTGTAAAGGTTTGACCAGAATGTACATGAATAATATTAGTTTTATTATTTAATTTCAAGCAATTTTGCTTTGAGTTTCTATTTTTAATATTCTTTTCAATTTTAAAATTTTTTTAATTTAATTATTTTCTTTCATAAGGACATTTTCTTTCATAATTTTTCTACCACGAGGCATTATAAATTTTGAAACTCTACTATAGTAGTGTTTCTATTTCTTGACTTGCACTTCATTACAAAACAAGCTATTTATTCTTCTATAAATACTCAATAATATATTAGTTTTAATTGTGTAAATCCATTTTCAATTGTGTAAATCCATTATGCTAACTTTTAAGTGTTTCACTCCTTGTAATCCTATTATCTTGTTACGTTGCATCTATTTATTATAATAATTTCAATAGAACTAGTTATGTTGGCAAAACCTTTTTCTTCTTTTACTATGAGAGCCTCTCAAAGCTAACACTATAAATTTTTTTTAGACATACTTCAACATCATGTCATCTTCGTATTCATTTAATGATGTTGTCAGCCCTTTCCACTCAATCTTTTGTATAACTCTATGAATCATTCCTTTATATTGACATCTTTTAAATTTAATGGCCCAAATTACCTAGGATGGCAATCACTTTTTTTTTTGTCATTCCTTAATAGCAATGATCTCTTAAGATTCATGGAAGGATTTGAACCAATTCCAAAGAGATTTAACCCTGATAATTTTCCCAATCCTTCTTATACAAACTAGTATAAGAAATATCAAGCTTTGTTGGGAATTATCTTATAATCTATCAGTCCAAATCTTGTGGCTTCTATGTATGGTTTAAACACTTCTAAACAAATATAGATTACTCTTAAAACATGGTTTCCAACTAGTCTTGTTCTCACATTGCTCACATGAAGCATCAATTGCAAACCATTACTCAAATGTATCATACTTCTACTTATTTAGAAAGTGCAAAAGCCATTGTTGATCAACTAGCTGCTGCAGGGAAACTTTTTGATGATCAAGATTTAATATCTTGTTTTCATGGTGGTTTGATCAAGAGTTTTATCCTTTTATTAAATTTTATGATTTTGCTTCTAAGGATAAAGACTTTACTATTGAATATTTTAATGTTAAGTTTTTAAGTCATGAATCTTTCCTTGATAGTTAGCATAGTACAATAGTCTCTAATACCACTTTTGCATTTTCTGCTTATGAAAAGTCTTTCTTTAGACACAAGAAAATAAATCTAGTTCATACTATTGCTCAACCATCTACTCATTCTCCAAAATATGTGCCTATTCATAGTTTTTCTACTAATTTTACATCTATGCAACCAACTTCATTTCAACACTCCATTGACACTCGACCTGTCTATAAAATTTCTAATAGAGTAGGTTATACTACCATAGACTGCTATCATAAATTTGACTTTTCTTATCAGGGTTATCATTTACCAATAATTTTTGCAGCAATAGTGGTTGAATCTAATACATAGTTTGAACATCATATGTGGTATGTGGATAGTGGTGACAATGCCCACATTACATCATATGTTTAAAATCTCACTCATTCATTGTATTTTAACATAGGAGAAACTATCACTGTGGGGAATGACATAAGTTTGCCTATTAAAAGTACTAGATCTACATCTTTATAAATCGACCAATCTAACTTTTACCTATCCAATATTCTCTATTATCCTCATGCTTCTACAAACTTAATCTCTATCAATAAATTTTATTTAGATAACAGTTGGTACTTTATATTAACTGATTTTGATTTTTACTATGAAGTAGAATCAGATAAGTTGAATACTACTTTAAAGGCATATCAAATACTGCTTCAGCACGTACCTAGTCTTTCTCATAAATTGAATGGTCTTGCAGCAACTATTGGTGGAAAAACATCTAATGCGCAGTGGCATAGTCAGTTTGGGCACCCTTTCTAAGTTGTTTTCTAGTGTCTTCCATGTTCACATTCCACTTCTCTATTATCAGATGAAAATAAACCCTTTTTTTAATTCCTATTATCCTCTTGGCAAAAGTAAAAACTTGCCTTTTAGTCACTCAACTAAATGGTCTACAAATCCTTTGATTTTAACATACTCTGATCTATGGATTTCACCTTTCGTTTATGTTAGTGGTTGTCGATATTATGTTCTATTTGTTGATGATTTCTCATGATTTTCGAAGTTGTATCCATTACATAATAAATCAAATGTCTTTCCTACATTTCTAAAGTTTAAATCTCATGTTGGAAATATGTTTTCATGATCTATTAAACAATTTCAGACCGATAATAGAGGGGAAATTTTTTATCAAAAAAACTTAATGAATATCTTTCAAAATCTTGGATATATTATTTTTTAACTTGTCCCCACACTTCACAATAAAAAATATTTTTGAACGTAAACATCATCATATTTGATTAGTACTTAAAAGTGTATTTTTATCAAAGTTTTATATCATCATTTTGCACTTGAAGTATCAATAACTCCTTAACTAAAGCATGTTTTATAATAACATATCTAATAATATAAGATACCTTTAATTTATGGTAAATGTTCATCTTAAATGCAGGCCTATCACATAAATGAAAGAATTGATTGATGAGTTGAAGTACGAAATTGAAAGGACAAAGAGATGGCCAAACTTAGAAAAGAGATCTTTGGTGCAGTCCAAACTGGAACACTGTTTGGTAATCGGGTCATATCTGGAGCTGTAGATCTCGGATTTAGGTCTACCTTATATGGATGGAAAGCTAAGACATAGGCCTACAACTTTCATGGGGAGTCCAAGATTTAAGAAGGCCGTTTTCAAGTCCAAATTGTAGCAACAACAAAGAAGTCCGAATCTGTCCTGCAGCCCGGACACTGTTCAGTGTTCAGCCCATATCTCGAGTTCTAGAAGTCCAAATGATCTCAAATATTTACCCTGGAAAGATGAGACAATTGCCTAGAACTTTCATGATTGAAGTTTGTTCAAATTATGACGTCATCAATGACGTTTTTAGCAGACAAGAAGATAAGAATTGTCGTCAAGTCAAGATGTGGCCACCCATTCATCAATTAGTCAACAAATCAATAGTTCCGAATTTTGGCCTATAAAAGGAGGCATTTTCCATGTATTTAGGTATCTTGGTGTTCAGATCAAGATCATGCTCTTGCTTTCTCTCTTTGTATTGCTTATGCTTTGCTTTCATTAATATCAAGTTTATGCCTTTCACTTCCTTTCCTTTACTTAGTTAACTTTTATCTTACTTATGTTCTTATCTTGTTTATTTATGTTTCTTTCTTTCATTATGTCTAGCTAAGTTAATTATGTCAAGGTGAAAAGGTTACACTAATGGTGTAAGGATAAGTATAATATAAACTCAACATGGACTTTAATGTTGGATATTAACATGCTTTATATTTGTTATCTTATTCTCTTTTAATACTTTGCTTGTTAAATGGTTAATCTAGATTTATGTTGTATAACACTTGGTACAACAAATACTTGGCACTTTCATAGCCCATACTGTATGGTATAACCGACACCCGAGCTATGAAAGGAACTTGATTTGTTGTTAACATAAGTTGTAATCATGAATGCCCGACAACATTTACAAGTATTAGCATTATTCGAATAAGATAACTAATGTAATCATGTTAACAATTTATAATCTAATTGGAACCTCCTTTGTGTGTGGTTTCCAATTGAATAAAAAGAGTTTATACTATACTTGTTTGAAATACCATTAGTGGATCCTCTAACCTTGACATTTGTTGTTATCATTGTTTAATCCTTACGTTAATCTTCCATCTCAAAGTTCTCATCAACTTCTTCCTCTTCTTCTTCACTATTATTATTATTGTTGTTGTTGTATTATTGTTATCTATAATTTATACAATTAACCTCCCCGTGGTTCGACCCCAGTCTTGTCGGGTTATTTATTACTTCGACACTCCCGCACTTGGGAGAAGACATCAATCTTTTGGTCGTGTCAAGTTTTTGGCGCCGTTGCGGGGAGGTAAATTCTTGTACAAATTATAGTATTTATTTTATTTTCTCTTTTTACTTTTATTGTATTTAACTTTGTTTCTTTTGTGTTGTTTCTTTTTCTTTTGTTTTCTTCTTCTTTTTATTCTCTTTTTACACGTGCATGAGAGTGTGGTCACGTACATTAAGTGGTAGACTTTGTAGGGTATCCTCATCATTTTCAGAAAATATGGTGAAGAAGATAACCAATCGCTTCATAATGAGAATAATGAGAATATTCGGGTTAGAACTCTTAGAGACCACATGAATCCCACAAGAACAAGTGCACCCTCATGCATAGTTTTTCCACCGGATGCATCTCATTTTAATTTTAAGACAGGCATTATTCAACTTTTACCATCTTTTCATGGCTTAGATTTAGAAAATCCATACTTGCATTTAAGGGAATTTGAGGAGGTTTGCAACACGTATAATGACTCAAATTGTAGCATGAACACCATTAGATTGAAGCTTTTTCCTTTTTCATTAAAAGATAAAGCTAAAACATGGCTATAAAATTTGAGACCTGGATCCATTCGTACTTGGGATGATATGCAACAACAATTTTTAAAGAAGTTTTTTCCATCCCACGGAACGAACTCTTTCAAAAGACAAATCATTACTTTCTCTCAAAAACCAGGAGAAACATTTTATCAATGTTGGGATAGGTATCGAGAATTGCTTAATACTTGCCCCCATCATGGTTTTGAAACATGGAGATTGGTGTCACATTTTTATGAAGGGTTAACTCCTAGAGATAGGCAAATGATTGAATTGATGTGCAATGGAACTTTTGAGGATAAAGACCCTAATGAAGCTATGGAATACCTAGACTTGCTAGCTGAAAATGCACAAAATTGGGACACCACAGTACTTATGAGGCACCAAGTAAAACCCAACCTCATACATCTAGTGGAGGTATGTACAACCTTAGGGAAGATCATGACCTCCAAGCCAAGTTTGCATCTTTAGCTAGAAAAGTTGAGGCACTAGAATTGAAAAAGAGTGGTCAATTAAAATCTGTTCAAGACATTGCGTGTCAAATCTGTGAAACCAACGAACATTCAACCAATGACTGTCCAACCTTGCCTTCTTTTAAAGAATGTCTCCATGAACAAGCCCATGCATTAAACAGTTTTCAAAGGCCCAACCATAACCCATATTCACAAACATATAACCCTGGTTGGAGAAATCATCCAAATTTCAGTTGGAAGAGTGAGAACAATAATGCTCAAACTTCACAGCCACCGTTTCAAGCACACCATAATTTCCAAATTCTCATGGATATGCACCTCCTTATGCTCCACCTCCTAGAAGAAATCTTGAGGAAACATTGCATGCATTTATAGAAAAGCAAGAGGCAATTAACACTCAACTTGCTCAAAGCATGACAAGATTTTAAAGATACTCTTGCAAAATTGACATCTGCTCTCGTTTCCAAGAGAAAGGTAAATTTCCATCTCAACCACAACAAAATCCCAAGGGGCAATACAATGCGAATGCAAGTAGTTCGGGAAGCCAACACATGGATCAAGTGAAATCAGTCATCACTCTTCGCAGTGGTAAGGTTATTGAAAAACCCATTCTTGAACCTTGTGAGAATGATGATGAGTCAATCTCTGAGGGTAAGGAAGGGGTTGAATCTGATCATTACAAAGAAAAGACTGATTCCCCGCCAGCACTTCCATTTCCTCATGCCATGGCTAAACAAAGGAAAGTTAATCACAACTCTGAAATCTTTGAAACTTTCAAACAGGTAAGGATCAATATACCTTTGCTGGATGCTATCAAACAGGTTCCTTCTTATGCTAAATTTTTGAAAGATCGTGCATTGTGAAGAGAAAACTGAATGTGAAAAAGAAAGCCTTTTTAGCCGAACAAGTAAGTGTTATTCTTCAAAACAATAATGCTTTGAAATATAAAGACCCTGGTTGTCCTACAATTTCTTGCTTTATTGGAGAGCATAAAATTGAAAAAGCCTTACTTGATCTTGGAGCTAGTGTGAATTTACTTCCATATTCAGTTTTTCAAAGTCTCAATCTAGGTGAGTTAAAACCAACTTCTGTAACTCTTTTACTTGCCGATAGATCTGTAAAAGTGCCTAGAGGAATAGTTGAAGATGTGTTAGTACAAGTTGATAAATTCATTTATCCCGTGGATTTTATTGTCTTGGACACACAACCTGTTGAAGCATGTAATTCATTTCCGTTATTTTAGGGCGTCCATTTCTTGCAACTTCTAATGCATTGATTAATTGTAGGAATGGATTGATGAAGCTATCTTTTGGAAACATGACATTGGAGATGAATATTTTCAACATTTGCAAGCAACCTGGAGATGATAATGATTTACAGGAAGTGGACTTTACTGAAAAATTAGTTCATGATCAATTTCAAACCACTTCCAGTAAAATTGAGATTGATGAATCTGACGATTTGCAAATGGTCTATTCTCAGGAAAAATCGAAGGCAAGTAATTGGAGACCACAAATTGAGGAATTGCCACCACGATCAATTAAGTCCATACCTTCAAGTGTTCAACCACCAAAACCTGATTTGAAGCCATTACCATTCCATCTCAAATACTCATTTTTGGGAGAAAATGAAACTTTTCCGGTAATAATCTCTTCCACACTTAACGCACATCAAGAAGGTAAGTTATTGCAAACTCGAAAATGCACAAAAATGCCTTGGGATGGACTATAGCTGACATAAAAGGAATTAGTCCTTTGATTTGCACACACAGGATTTATTTGGAGGAAAATGCTAAACCCTCTAGAGAAATGCAACGAAGGCTTAATCCTAATATGAAAGAAGTAGTGAAAAATGAAGTCATTAAGCTTCTAGATAATGGAATCATTTATCCTATTTCTGACAAGCAAATGGGTAAGTCCTACCCAAGTGGTACCCAAGAAGTCTGGAGTCACCGTGATACCAAATGAGAAAAATGAGTTAATTCTAACAAGGACTATTACTGGTTGGCGTATGTGCATTGATTATAGGAAACTTAATTCAATGACTAGAAAAGATCATTTTCCCTTACCTTTCATGGATCAAATCCTAGAAAGAGTTGTAGGTCATGAATTTTATTGTTTCCTAGATGGCTATTCGAGTTATAACCAAATTGAAATTGCATTGGAAGATCAAGAGAAAACTACTTTCACATGTCCATTTGGCACTTTTGCATATCGAAGGATGCCTTTTGGATTATGTAATGCACCAGCCACGTTTCAAAGATGCATGCTTAGTATATTTAGTGATATGGTTGAACGTTTTCTTGAGATTTTTATGGATGATTTTTCTGTTTTTGGTGATTCATTTGATGATTGTTTGACTAACTTAGAAAAGGTTTTGAGCAGGTGTGAAGAGAAGAATCTTGTACTGAATTGGGAAAAATGTCACTTTATGGTAACAAACGGCATTATACTTGGTCACATTGTTTCATCAAAAGGAATTGAGGTTGACAAATCTAAAATCGAGTTAATTGCTAACTTGCCAACACCAAAATCCATTAAAGATGTTAGATCATTCTTAGGACATGCTGGTTTTTATAGAAGGTTCATCAAAGATTTTAGTGTAATATCTAAGCCCTTGAGCAACCTTCTAACAAAGGATAATATTTTTGAATGGACTGAACATTGTGAAGAAGCCTTTGTTCAACTTAAAAACTTGCTTACTTCGCTCCTATCATTCAACCTCCCGATTGGTCTTTACCTTTTGAAATAATGTGTGATGCTAGTGATTATGCCGTGGGTGCTGTCTTGGGACAAAGAAAAGATAAGAAACCTTATGTGATTTACTATGCAAGTAAAACTTTAAATAGTGCTCAAATGAATTACACCACTACCGAAAAAGAATTACTTGCAGTAGTATTTGCATGTGAAAAATTCAGGTCTTATCTTGTTGGCTCACCGTTGTTGTTTACAGTGATCATGCAAAGCATTGAAATATCTTCTTTCTAAGAAAGATTCTAAGGCTAGATTGGTTCGGTGGATTTTGTTACTTCAAGAATTTGATATCACAATCAAAGACAAGAAAGGCACCGAAAATGTTGTCGCAGATCACTTGTCAAGATTGACAATGAGAATCGAGATCCGACATCACACCAATCGATGACTACTTTCCCCGACGAATCTTTATTTTTCGTCTCTACAATGCCTTGGTATGCTAATATTGTTAATTTTCTTGTTTCGGGACAATTGCCACTCATTGGAGTACCCAAGACAAAAGAAAGTTCTTGAACGAAGTAAAGAACTTTTATTGGGATGACCCTTATTTATTCAAATATTGTCCTGGTCAAATATTTCGAAGATGCATTCCCGACAATGAGGTAAGTAATGTCATTAAATTTTGTCATTCGAGGCATGTGGGGGCCATTTCTCATCAAGAAAGACAACCGCAAAAATCTTACAATGCGGATTTTACTGGCCCACCATGTTTAAGGACTCACATGTGTTCTGCAAGACTTGTGAAAATTGTCAAAAGTTGGGATCTATTTCAAAACTATGATGCCTTTAAATCCTATTCTTGTCATTGAGATCTTTGACTGCTGGGGTATAGATTTCATGGGTCCATTTCCTCCATCATTTGGTTTTGTGTACATATTAGTCGCAGTAGATTATGTTTCAAAATGGATAGAGGCAATTCCAAGTCGAAACAATGATCACAAAACAATGATAAAATTCTTGAAAGAAAATATTTTGAGTCGATTTGGAATCCCTCGAGCCATGATAAGTGATGGTGGAACACATTTCTGCAACAAGTCATTTGAGACTTTAATGAAGAAATATGGAATCACACACAAAGTTGCCACCCCTTATCACCCCCAGACTAATGGACAAGTAGAGCTCGCTAATAGGGAGATCAAACAAATCTTGGAGAAAACAGTGAACCCTAATAGGAAAGACTGGTCTTTAAGACTTAATGATGCACTTTGGGCTTATCGAACCGCTTATAAAACATCATTAGGTATGTCACCTTATAGACTAGTCTATGGAAAACCTTGTCACTTGCCTCGTGGAACTTGAACATAAAGCTTATTGGGCTATTAAAGCTTTCAATTCAAACCTTGATGATGCTAGTCACCTGCGTAAGTTACAAATAAATGAGCTTGAGGAAATAAGAAATGATGCATATGAAAATTCAAGAATTCATAAAGCAAGAATCAAAGAGTTTCATGACAAGAAAATATTGAGAAAAACATTCAATGTTGGTCAAAAAGTCTTGCTTTATAATTCTCGACTCCATTTATTTCCTGGAAAACTAAGATCAAGATGGAGTGGTCCTTTCATTGTGAAACATGTGTATCCATATGGGGCCTGTGATATCGAGAATCCAAAGAATGGCAATGTTTTTAAGGTAAATGGGCATCGTTTGAAAGTCTACTTTGACAATTTTTCAGTTGAAAATGACTCTATTGAATTGAGTGATCCTGTATATAAAGATTGATTCGTTTTCTCACATTGTTTTATGTTTTGTTTTGCTAGTTTCTCTCACCCCGGTCAAAAGGCGGATAACGGTACTCCGTGACTTAAGTCGGTTCTTTCAGTTTCCCATAATAACTGATATTTGTATATATTTGTGCAATACTTTGCTTTTTCTCCTTTTTTTTACTCTCTTCTCCAATTCTCATTTGAAAATGGACACCACTCTTGAAAAATTGAAAAAGTACTTTCCCGCTCTCCGCTCGAATGCGATTACAAAAATTTACCGTGCTAGGTGTGCAAGATTGAAGTTGTTAATGAATCATGGAATTCCTGAAGATATTCGTTGGCTGATTGAAGCAAAGGTCCGATTATCAGGTGAGTCCTCCAATTCTTTCATTTCACACATGCCTGGAACAGGTAAAAGCACTTTTGCAAAGAAACGTCGTGCAAAACGACCGAAAGTCTGTCACGAGATGTGCCGATGGACTTGTAATGCAATATGTCGTTCTTTAGGACTGGTATCTATAAACCGTGAAGATAAAATACAATTCATTAAGGATGGCCTGAGTAAGGGGTCTTTAGATAATCTTTTGTTGACCCTTGAGACGCATCCTAGTGGAGATGTGCATCGTGCAATTCATGATTTATGGCCCTATTTCCATAAAGAACATGATCGACTTAGTCTTGGGAATCTGACTAAAAAAGACCCTGTTTGCCGCTTTTTAAGAAAACTGGATGGGAAGCCTATCCCCGACCCATAGAGGGCGTTTAAGCCGTTCTTGGACGTAAAACCAAGGGAAGATGTGAGCCACAATCACAACTACCCGTACATACACATGCTTTTTCAAAATAAATAATTAAATAAAGAGAGAGAGAGAGAGAAAGATTGTGTGAGACTCCAGCTGGTATACATATAGGGGTATGATTGCATCTTCAATTTCTCATCTATAAAATCTTCTCTTCCTTCCCCTCATTTCTACTCAACCCTTACATTAGACAGATATAGAAGTGTGTAGAAATGGCGGGTCCCTCAAGTTATCACATCAAAAATATTTGTGTTTTCGGTGGATCCAGTCCTGGGAAGGAAATAGCATTTTTAGAAGCAGCAAATCATCTGAGAGAAAGATTCATTTAGTGTATGGGGGAGGTAGCCTTGGGTTAATGGGGGGTGTGTCAATAGCTGCATTTTTAGGAGGAAGTCAAGTTTTGGGGGTCGTCCCCGAAGCTTTAGCAAAAGGGGATTTCATTGGGAAAACAATTGGAGAGGAACTACAGGTCTCCACAATGTTTGATCGAATGAATACAATGTTTAACCATGCCGATGCCTTCATTGCCTTACCGGGTGGTCTCGGGCACATTGGAAGAGATCTTTCATATTTCCTCTTGGGCCCAACTGCACATTCACCATAAACCTATAGGTTTGCTCAATGTTAATGGTTTTTATGATAATTTGTTGTCTTTCCTTGATCAAGGCAGTGGAACAGGAATTTCTAACATCTTCGGCACGACAAATCATAATCTCTGCTTTATCGCTGAACAATTGATCGACAAACTACAATCTTTCATCCCTGTAATTGATCCCTCCATGAGTCGCATAAATTGGTCAACTACGTAAAGCCGTAAAAGCTTAGATTGGATTTGAGCCTTCGTTTGTGAATCCTTGTGTCTTTTGGTTTTATTTCTAGCATAGTATTTTGTTCTATTATTTCTTATATTTGTTTAAGTGTGTTTCGGGTTTGTCGGTGTTCGTTGTTTCAGGTGATGTCTTCTATACTCTATCTTTCTACCTTAGGACATTGAGGACAATGTCTCGTTTTGGTTGGGGGGAGAGGGTAGTAGTATTAATAAATAAAAAAAAAAAAAAACTAACCAACTAATCTGTTTTTGTTTTAAAAACCATTTGGCAAAACCGTTATCACTAGGATGGCAGAGTAAGGGGGAGTGACTCTTGAGACGCATCTTAGTAAACATTTTCCAATGGTTATTTGCAATATTCATAACAAGGCCTATTAGAATACTTCTTGAAATATTCAGGTTTACAAACTCTCGCATTGTTATCACTTGATTCTCGCTCATATACTTATTTAACAAGTATTCTTAAACCTTCATTTTCACACACACACTTTAACATATGATTGTGGGTTGCACATTGGATTATTACATTATTTGTGTTCTTTTGTTAAAGGTAACAACTAAGGGATATGGATAGTCTATAATTTGCAAAAAAAAAAAAAAAAAAAATAAATAAAAAAATAATGATAATAAAAACGTAGATAAGTTTGATTTCGTAGCCTCCCTAACCTAAGCAATTAAGCCCGAAGGGGTGTTTTAACACCTAATACCCTAAAGTCAACCGACTTGGGAGCTATTGGCCCAAAGCTTGTTACATGGGTTAAGGAGAAAAGCTTAAGGGAATCAAACATTGCACTATCTACGTATCGCATATCGCAACCCGAGTTACTAAGCTCGTAGGGGTGTCTCAACACCTAATGCCCTAAGATCAACTGGTGCGGGAGTCATTAGCCGAAAGCTCGTTACATGGGTTAAAGATGCATTGTGTTTTAAGTTATATGTATATATATTAAAAAAAAAAAAGAGAAAAAAAAAAAAAAAAAAAAGAGATAATAATCCCAACCCAAGGAAGTTAACCTTAAACATTAGAACCAAATATTGTTTTCTTCCAATAAAAGCCCCATCATCTATGTTTTTGTACATTGAGCACATAACAAGGAAGGTTTATTAATATCTTGTTTAAAAGGTATTGAGCAGATATATAAATTTAATGAGAGTTTGTTTATCGGATAGATTAATGGAAGTTGAATGATGAATGCCTTGCTTTGTGAAAGTTGCAAATTGTTTTTCTATTTTAACGCTTTGATTACTAGGGACTAGTAATAAGCTGGTTGGGGGGTGTGATTAGTACTTAAAAGTGTATTTTTATCAAAGTTTTATATCATCATTTTGCACTTGAAGTATCAATAACTCCTTAACTAAAGCATGTTTTATAATAACATATCTAATAATATAAGATACCTTTAATTTATGGTAAATGTTCATCTTAAATGCAGGCCTATCACATAAATGAAAGAATTGATTGATGAGTTGAAGTACTGAAATTGAAAGGACAAAGAGATGGCCAAACTTAGAAAAGAGATCTTTGGTGCAGTCCAAACTGGAACACTGTTTGGTAATCGGGTCATATCTGGAGCTGTAAATCTCGGATTTAGGTCTACCTTATATGGATGGAAAGCTAAGACATAGGCCTACAACTTTCATGAGGAGTCCAAGATTTAAGAAGGCCGTTTTCAAGTCCAAATTGTAGCAACAACAAAGAAGTCCGAATCTGTCCTGCAGCCCAGACACTGTTCAGTGTTCAGCCCATATCTCGAGTTCTAGAAGTCCAAATGATCTCAAATATTTACCCTGGAAAGATGAGACAATTGCCTAGAACTTTCATGATTGAAGTTTGTTCAAATTATGACGTCATCAATGACGTTTTTAGCAGACAAGAAGATAAGAATTGTCGTCAAGTCAAGATGTGGCCACCCATTCATCAATTAGTCAACAAATCAATAGTTCCGAATTTTGGCCTATAAAAGGAGGCATTTTCCATGTATTTAGGCATCTTGGTGTTCAGATCAAGATCATGCTCTTGCTTTCTCTCTTTGTATTGCTTATGCTTTGCTTTCATTAATATCAAGTTTATGCCTTTCACTTCCTTTCCTTTACTTAGTTAACTTTTATCTTACTTATGTTCTTATCTTGTTTATTTATGTTTCTTTCTTTCATTATGTCTAGCTAAGTTAATTATGTCAAGGTGAAAAGGTTACACTAATGGTGTAAGGATAAGTATAATATAAACTCAACATGGACTTTAATGTTGGATATTAACATGCTTTATATTTGTTATCTTATTCTCTTTTAATACTTTGCTTGTTAAATGGTTAATCTAGATTTATGTTGTATAACACTTGGTACAACAAATACTTGGCACTTTCATAGCCCATACTGTATGGTATAACCGACACCCGAGCTATGAAAGGAACTTGATTTGTTGTTAACATAAGTTGTAATCATGAATGCCCGACAACATTTACAAGTATTAGCATTATTCGAATAAGATAACTAATGTAATCATGTTAACAATTTATAATCTAATTGGAACCTCCTTTGTGTGTGGTTTCCAATTGAATAAAAAGAGTTTATACTATACTTGTTTGAAATACCATTAGTGGATCCTCTAACCTTGATATTTGTTGTTATCATTGTTTAATCCTTACGTTAATCTTCCATCTCAAAGTTCTCATCAACTTCTTCCTCTTCTTCTTCACTATTATTATTATTGTTGTTGTTGTATTATTGTTATCTATAATTTATACAATTAACCTCCCCGTGGTTCGACCCGGTCTTGCCGAGTTATTTATTACTTCGACACTCCCTGCACTTGGGAGAAGACATCAATCTTTTGGTCGTGTCAATATTCAAGAACTAGATTAACTTTAGACCATCTTAAACAATGATATTGGGTAGATGCCTTTCTTACGACAATATACCTCATTAATAGAAACCAAAGTTCTTCAAAATTATTGTACTTTTAAAATACTACATGTTAAACCTCCAGATTATTCTGCATTATAAAATTTTGGTTGCTTTTGCTATCCTTTTTATACCATATTAGCCATATAAAAGCAAACAATATATTTTTCTTGGTTATTCCAATAACCAAAAGAGTTATTGTTGCCTAGACTTGTAAAACCAAAAGTGTTATTCTCATTCAAAGGCAATTCATCAACATCATTATTTTTTTGAAAGAGTTTGATTCTTGTTCTCAAGTGACACTCAAAATATTATGAGGTAAATATTTAAATCTCTTCAATAATATAAGCCTCACATATCAAAGTTTTAGCATGCATTTTGTTTTTAATATTTTTCTTAAGGTTAAATAAGTGTCTGTAAGTAATTGGAAATGAATAACTAAATGTTAAGAAAAACCAAAGGATAATTACTAAGGATGCATGTAATATATAACCTCTCGAATTGATATATTTATCTATAATATACAAGACCTCTAACTTGTACCTCATACATTAAATGAATAGGTAGATGCTTAATTGAATCGAAGAAAGAGGGAGGAAAGATCATTTCAAATTTGCAAATTATATCAATAATATTTTTTCAAGTTGCTTCATGTGTTGAATATGCAACTTCATCAAATAAATATCTCTAAAAAAGTTACTAATCTCCATGAGTGCATCCTATATCTTTTTTTTTTGCAATAAATTCCTATAAGCAATTGGAATGAGTGTTTGTATAGACACATGACAATCATGACTCTTCATTCCATACAATTTGCATTTCCTTACATTCACCAACCTAGCTATGTTTGAATATATATATATATATTCAAGAAATCACACACACAGACATATATATATATATATATTCAAGAAATCACAAACTTTTAAGCCATTCATAGAATAAAAAGATATGCATCATTGTCTAATGCAAATGTGGCTTTGGGTTTTGCAACACGAATCTCATCACTAACCAACTTCATATTCTCACAGTCATGATACAAAAATAGATCCATATTGGCTTTCATATTGTTCTTTATTTTTCCTTTAACATCCATGATCGTGTTACAAATGTTATCAAACACATTCTTCTTGATATGCAGGACAACCAAACTATGAAGGATGACATTAGTTTTTCCAATAAAAAAGCTCCTAAAAAATACTCTACTTTACCCAGTTGTGGGTCACCAAAACCAAATCATTTTTGCTTACCAAAATAAAAACTAAATGCAATGCCCTTGTATTGAAAGAATTCATCGTACTCCTTTTCACCCGACAATGCAACATCTCTTCTAGTTTTACCTTTCAAAAAGTCTTTTTTATTGTTTCTGAATCAATGAAGACTTGGCAAAAACCTCCAATGAAAAAAAAATGAAGAAGTTTATCACCATTTATTAAGGTAAATGCTTTATCATTATTATCCATGCAATATGGACAAGTTAATTCAAAACCCATCTCATACACAAGAAAGTCATTTATAACCCATATTAAAGTTGTCTTTATTTAAAGATTCTATTTTCTTAAGACATCATAAGTCAAAGCCCCGACTGACCATAACTGATTCAACTCATCAACAACGATTGAAGACAAACTTCTATATTGCTAAATGGATTGTAAGGACCAGGTATGATCATAGATAATAACATGAATTCTGACTTCAACACATCCCTGAGGGCTAGTTATAAGCTATTAGAATGACTGACCAATAAGAATATAGTGCAACAAAGAATATAAATGAATTAAATTTATTTGTACACAAGGCAAGATATATATTTCGTGGTTCCATTAAAAATTAAGGATGTTCCCTATTAAACTACTTTAAAGCTTCACCATTAGAATGATGAACTATGACTCCATCTACCTCATCATGTGAATGATGTCATTACATATGTTTAACAGTCTTTGGAGACATAAATAATCTTTATAGCCTAGGAATGATTGAGAAGTATCTTAATTTCTTATATGTTAATGTCCTTCTTCTATAACTAATTGGTTTATACTAAGGATGCTGATAGGTTTTGCACTCGATGAAATTTGCAAATCATCATTGTATAACATGCAAAAGTTTGGACACATATTGATTTTCTAGTATTTTAAGCCAAAAGATTTCATCATGGATTTTGTAACATAAAAGTTATTTTTTAGTTATTCCCTTTAAGTAACATGTTTTTCACCCATTCCAGGATTTTATTGTAATTTGCCTCATTTAAACCATAATCTAACTTGATAGTAAAAATTTATGCAATGACCGACAATTTATAGTGAGTTGTATATTTATTCCATAATGGTTCATGAAAATCTTTCTAAAGCTCAAAAAACCTAGTTGCATCTATATTCGATTCTTCATCTAAATGGATGTTACGTGAACTTTCACCTGAATAATCTTAATTCATTCTCATTGTATCCATAACCATACTCCTTTAAGGATGACTATTATCATCCGCAAACTCTTCTATATTGCTAGAACTAGAAGTTGAGCCAACTATCATTTCTAACATGGTTTTATAAGGAACATAAGGTTTTTTTGTGAGCACACAAACTTAAGTATTTCTTGACAAATCTTTTTTTAAGTAGATGCACTGTCACAACATCTTTATGGTGGAACTTTTTATTCTTATACTTCGCACATGGACATCTAATTTCACCTCCACTAATATTCTTTGGATTAGAAAGTACAAATTTATAAAAACCTCAACCTCTTTACAATAAACTTCCATATACAACTCGAAAGAATTTCGAGACATCTAAGAATGATAATTCATTACTTATAAAACCTATATATAATATTGATGAAGATATTTTTTTAATAATGTAACTATCAATTCAAATTTAATTTAAAAAAAAAAGGAATTCACAATTCAATAACAAATTAATATTTTTACACAAATTCAATTTTGCGTCAAATGTGAACTAAACAATAAAATTAACAACAAATAATCAGCAACCAACTAATTATCCATCGTTTATTCAATTCAAACTTGTTCAACCTAAATTAATTTCATAAAAATATCAATTTCTCTAGATTTCCACAAATTTTCCACTTAACAATAAAATTAACAAAATATAATTCGTACTCATAAAATAACCTATTATTTTTTCAATTATAACATACCTAAATTATAAAATCAAACTCAATCTCATAAAATGACAATGAAATCAATTTCCTCCAAATCCTAAAAAGACCCTAACATACAAATCACACATTTATACAACAAAATTCTCTATGAAAAAAGTCGTAAAACACTTAAATATACAACAACCAAACTACAAATAGTACAAAATAATTCAATAAAATATCATAAAATATAAATGGGTTACAAAAAAAATAGATAGATTTGCTTACTTAGTGTAGCAAAACCTTACAAGAAATTGAACCAAGATATGGTTGCTAATACTATTGATAAATTTGTTAGCGGTTTGGGGTGGTTAGATTTGTGAGGATGGTAGCTGGATTTGTGAGGAAATGGGGGATGGGGCTACTATTTTTTTAGGCAGGTAGAAGTAGAAGAAAATGACGATGGAGCAGAGCTATCGAGTTTTATTTTATTTTATTTTTCTTATGGAATGTTTGTCGCATTTCTTTTGGAAAACACTAACGTGCAATATTTTTGATAGAATTGCCAATGAAATTTTTATTATTTTCTTCTTTTATCTATTATGTTGGAAATTACCAACGACAACAATTATGTGGTACTTTCCATTAGAAATTATCAACCGAATTTTTTTATCGTTATTTATGTCAGAAAGTACCAACAAAATATTTTTCTTTGGTATTTTCGTTGCTATTTATCAATTTTTTAGTAGTGAAAATCAAAATAAACTCAAATTAAAAAAAAAAATTGAGCTCAAATCTACCCTCTCGGGTGATGGTAAGACCAATAAATACCTCATTGGAACTTCTCTCATCAAATGGAATCCATTGATACTAAAATCAACTTTTTTCATGGTTAAAATCGACGTCAACCAATATTTTCTCTCTATACCATTAGATTTAGCGATGTTCTCTCTTTTCTCTTAAACTAGGAAGTACAAAATGAAGTTTTTGACTAAAATAATTTAAAAAAAAAAACAAAAGGGACTGAAAGTTGATCATTTGGAATGTATAAGGACCAAGCTTTATTTTTGCACCAATTTTGAAACAACCATCTATTTTCCTCTCTTTTTTCACTTTAGTCCTCTATCTTTTAATCTTGCTCTTTGTTAACAATTTAGAAATAATTGGCCATCAATTTGGCCATGAAATGATTCACTAAAATGAAAAAAGTTTAGATATCAAAAAAAAAAAATTCACTACTCCAATCCATATTGAAATGTGAAAGGGAGCATAGTGATTGAAATTACAGTATTTTCCCTATACGACTTAAATTCTTTTAATAGGTGCTTTTATTTAAGTAATTTAGTTGTATAAAAAAAAGAAATTAAATTTGGTCCAAGTGGTGATAATTTAAAGCCATGGAAAGAAAACCTAAACATTCTTGTTTACAACAAATGGTTTTCAAAAGTAAAATACATGGCAAGGATAACACTCATCTTACCTCCAAATTACAACGTGTTAAATTTCACAATAAAGAAGCAAAGCATGTATCAGATCAGAAACTAAACGAGAGAAATTTTTTTTTTTTTTTTTTTGAGAGGTGAAAAGGTTAGAGGATGGATCATTTGCTCTCGTTTATGCTCCAACTGCTATGATGAAGTAATAGCAAAGCCGACGAGTAAAACTGAAAATGAGAAGTGAAACCGTTGACGCTAATTATAACTGTCGTTGTTGTGACTCGGAGGATTTACGAGACACGAAAGGCATTTCCGGACTTACAATATAACTTGCTTGTTAAGATTAGTCATAGCAAAGACTTGTGTGTGTGTAAGATTAAGACGCCTCAACTATCTATAATTTATTTATGTGAAGAACTAAGCCGCCCTCCCTCCCTTGTTTTACTTTTATTTATGAAATGGTCATCTATAACTTGCATCTATTACCAAAATATTCTACTTCAAAAGTCACAAAAGCTCAAAAAATCAAAAAAAATGTCGCGGCTGTTGGTCGATAAGAAGGTTGCTTGGGAAGTGTGGCCTTAGCCCGAAATTCATTTCATTCAACCTCTCATTAATATATATATATATATATATATATATATATATATATATATATATATATATATAGGCATGCATGCTAGGTTAGATCATATAAGATGACTTTAAGGAACTTGCAACTTCAGTTTTTTGTTATACAAAAATTAAGATTCTGCTTGTTTTCATTTTTTGTTTTTGTTTTTTTATTTTTAGAAACTAAAAACTGTTTTATGTTTAATATTTATTGTTTATAAAAACTATTTATCTAACAAAAGAATACGAAGTAAAAATTATTATACAACCTTAATTTTAGAAATATAAAAATATATTATTAATTAAAAAACTTAAAAAGAAATAATATTGAGTGATTAATCATAAATACTAAATGGTGAGGTCTTAGCTACAATAGGCATGAAAGTGAAGGTGATAATGTTAGAAATATGTTTTAAGATTATGGTTGATTGGAACATTTGATATCAAATTTAAAGTGGGGTTTTAGAGTTAAAAAATTATTCTCCAACAAAAGTTCTTTAACATGAAACATAAATGTCATCACTTGTTTTTTACCTCCATTTTCGAATGTATTTAAAAAAAATAAAAATAAATTCCAAAACATGTATTTTCGATGCAATTTGGTCAATTTATGCCCATTTCATAATTGTAACCACTTTACTTGTCATATTCATGTTAACAAAAATTAAAATAAATAAAAAATAAAAGAAATGATTGTTATCTTTCCTATTAGAAATTTCTTACAACAAACATATATATACTAGCTTAGGCTAGCACTTAGTATGTAGGTATAATAGGTACCTTTATCATTAAAAAAAAAAAACGAAGTAGCCACTTGAAGTAAAATGTATAAAGGATTGTTATCTTTCCTATTAGAAAATCAAACTAGGGTTTTCTAATTACCATATAATTAGATAGCAATTCTTTTTTTATATATATAACCTTTTTACATATAGTTTTTCAAGATGTCCATCACAATAATTAACATGATTTAAACAAATTATGAATAAATAAAAAAATTAATCTTAAAAAATTCTTAATTGATATATTTTTTTAAAATCCAAAACTTTTTATTTCACGTTAAGAAAAATTAAAAAAAAAATTATAGTTTATTTTACATGAACTTACGCTTGTTAGCAGGTTTAGATATGCTTTGGGCATGGAATCAGCTAACACAGCTACTTCATACACATTTATAAGACGAAAATAGTTTGTTTCCAGGGTAAGACGAAAATAGTTTCATACACATTTATAAGACGAAAATAGGTTTATTTTACATGAACTTACGCTACGTTAACATTTTCACATTTTTTTAAAAACCATCATTTTACCTATATAGTTCTAGCAAAAAAAAAACATAGTTAAAAAACAAAGCTCTTATATTTTGGATAAGAAAAAACAGCTGGATCAGATCAGTCATAACAACAAACATCTTTGTTGAGTTTTTTATAATTCCAATATGTACTCAAGAGTCTCGTCAAAAATCAAACCACTTTGTAAAGCTTTTGTTCTGCAACAAATCAATTATGCTAGTATTGGTTACCAAGAACACCAAAACAAAGAACTAAAATTGATACCATCATGGAAAAAAAGTGTATCATGTAAGAAATAAATTGAAATTGATATCCTTAAGGATAACACACAAAGATGTTTATGTTCATAAATATTCAAAATGCAATGGAGCACAAAGAACAAAGAAAATAAAAAGAGATAATTAACAAAAAAAAAACTAAGAGGTGGTAGCTATTTCACCATAGTGATGTTTACTATGCTCCTTTCATATTTAATTGTAGATTGGAGTAGTGAAATTTGTTTTTTCATTTTGATTACTAATTTTTTTTTTCTATTTGATTTCATCCTTCAATTGTGACATTGGTGGTCAAATGTTTTAAATTTTTATGGAATGATGAGATTTAAATAAAAGGGACTAAAGTGAAAAAAGTGAAGAAAATATATGGCTTTTTAAAAACTAGTGTGAAAAGTTGATTTGAGTCCTTATATTTTTTAACAAAAACATTTTCACTCCTTTTAATTTTTGAAATTTAAATTTTTGTTGAAAGCTTTATTTTTCTTATTTTTTTAGTCCCTAAGCTTGAGAGAAGAGAGAGCGTGTTGCAGGATTCCGATCAAGGAGAAAGAAAATGTTGGTTGACATTGATTCTGACTACAAAAATAATCGATTTTGATGTCAACATGTTTTTTCAATTACAGGAGTTCAAATGATCTGTCATTTGACCTTTATCTTGATTGAGATGGTAGATTTGGGTTCAATTGGATTCAGGTTATTCTTTGTTTGTAAACTGATTTGTTGTTAATTTGAGCTCATATATGGGTTTATATAGGTTTCTTGGATTTTTGTTATGTGTTTTTGGGTAAACAAATTGATTCAAATAGGTTTTTTTGGGCAAGAATGTCGTTGGTTCAAGTTTTTGGCTGCATGAGGTGGCTAACGATTGAATCAGAGACAATGTGTCGTATGCTAGTACAAATGACATGTCACCTAATAGTTTAAACGAAAGAAAAGTTGGATGGGTGGACGACCCATCCAAGCAAAAAAATAAAAAAAAACAGGCAGACACGTGTCGACTTAGCCATGCAAACATTCCTTTTTTATAACTTAATTTAAATAAAATCAAAAAACAATTTAAGATAAAATACACGAAAAAAATTATATTTTATATATTATGCTGAGAATTGTTTTTCTCTTTAACTTAAAAACAAGCTTCTTCTTTTTTCAGTTTGCTTTTCATGTAGTTATGTTAATCTCATGACTTGTGTTGTAGGTTCGATGAGTTGACTTGGTTTTTTCTCTTTTTAAAAATATTGGTTTCATTTTTCAATTGCATCCTTCGAGATTAAGAACTAGCCTTATTATTATTATTATTATTATTATTTCTATTGAGTAATCTCATTCTCATAATTTGGGTCGTTGATTTGATATGTTTACCTAGATTTACTCGATTCGTTTTTTTAGATTATTTTTTTTACTTTTTTCTTTTCAACATTTGGTTGATTGGAATTGAACTTTCTAATTTTTTTTACTTTTCTTTCTATAAATTTATCATAATCTAATGACTCGAGTCATGGATTTTTAGGTTAACCAGAGTTAGCACAAGTTGATCTAATATATCATTGTCTCAATATATATATAAACACACAATATCTCAATATTTTAAAAATATGTTGTCCGATATATATTAGATTTTGAGTTCATGATTGATTTTTTTATATATAAAAAAACATGTTAGCAATATTTTTATATTCTTTATGATTAAAAGAAATGATTTAACAAATGTTGAATTGCGGGCAAAGGAACTTGTCACACCTAAATGGTAGATAGCAAAATCAGAACTAACATATTAAATCAAAAGGAGACAATGAAGACAAAAAAATTTGAGATCAAATCAACGCTGGAAAACTCGAAGGAAAACAAACCTGAAGAACATAAGCTTAAATCGATACTGTAACATTTGCAAGGACCGTGTACGTATACGAAAACTATTCTAGGTCATTTCACAATGTTTGTTTCAAAACATTTTACACAACTTCTTTCATCTCATACCAAACTAGTTTTTGCAACATGTTGTTCAAACCTAAAGATTCCAACACATTAATTTACATAGAGTAAACAACACAACACAAAGCATAACAAAAAATTCTAGAAACAGATGAACTCAATCAATTAGGAAACTTTCATAGTAAAGGAAAGACAACATCTAGCTATTTAATAGTATAAAGGCAATTACCTCTGTCTCGGATGATGCTGACATTCCTTTTCTTTTTGTTCTTGGGGGCTCTCCACCATCCCTTCATGGCGAAGCATGTTTCTAATCTTTAACTCTTTTTTATCATATGTTGATCGGGTCATCAACATAGGCCTAACATGGTTGCAAAGGTGTCGAAACCAACAAAAAAAAATATTTCTTACTATTGTAGAAAAAATAGCAAAGGAAAACTTATTCTGAAAGTCCATACTATATAAAAAAAAACATGTGAAGTACACAACAAATCGACATTAATTAGAGAGCTAATCTGCAGCTAATGAAAAAAGACCAATCATAGGTATATAAATAAAAAAATATATTGAAAAGAAAGGAATGAAAAATGAAAGGCACATAACTAAATGTTAGTAAATCTTAAACAACAATTGCAATAACACACAAAAGATTAATGCAAATCAACTACAATAACAACAAAAATGTTCAACATAAATAGACAATGGACATAAACGCTAAGCAACCATATAAAGAATGAAATAACAAAGTTGTAATCATCACCACGAAACGAGAAGGGGACCTATTTGCATGAAAAGGATATTGCCACAACATTTAACATTGCCAGAAAGAACCAAATACAATAGAAATCAAGCCCAGGACACGTGAAAAAGCTATATGAATAATGGTGCAGTAGAAGTTAAAGACAACAACAAATAAAGAAAAGATACAAGAATTTTAATGAGTTAAATGGACTGCAAATGTGAACTCTAACTTCATAGATTTTATTTTCCTTCGAATAAATAATTCATTTTCCCTCGAATAAATGATTATTTAGGAGGTTTATAAAGTTTTAAATAGACCAGAAACCTTACCTCAACTAGAAAACAAAATAAATATCTGAAATTACAAGGAAAAGAAGCGTGAAATCCAAAAATAACAATAAAAACTGCCAAAACTGCCAAAACCAGAGGCTTAGGGCAAGATTTTTGAAATCTAAAGATATGATAGTCGAAGTAGTGATTCTATATAACTCTATGAAGAATAGCCTCCAGAAACTCTTGTAATAATTTAAGTGTGATCTAACATTCAAATAAAAAGTTATGGTCCTTTTGAACCATTATTCTAATATGGCGTAACCAGATCTCCTTTTGAACCTAAACATGTTTCACTGGTCTATAAATATATCTGTTAAGCCATCCATGTAATTTGCCTAGGGCAGATCCTCAACTAGTTGTGGCAAATCTACACTTGACTACTCAAAATCATTCGTTATTGAAAGCCCAACTATATCAAATAACTAACCGTAAATACATCCTAAACATCCAAAAACTAAAAATATGAAAAAAAAAAAAAAAAAACATAGTTCAATGTCTATCAAGGTATATGATAACTATTATAACAAAAGGCGGAATCTAAAATGAGTTAACCCCTACCCCTAACACCATCATTCATCACAATATACCTTCACAAATTCTCCCCCTATACCACAAACTCGAAAGCAACCACACCAAGGGAAAAAAACCAAAATAAGACCAATTAATAGACCTTATAAAATTAAATAGAAAACACAAAAATATACATCAACATAAAAATACAAAATCTCACAGGAAAAAGGTAAATTGTAAATAAAAAATCAGGCAACCAAAGTAATTGTTATTATTGTTTGATAAAGTGTATTGTTATGTATAAATCTAAAGTTTTTAGTGTCATGTTACTATACTAAAGTAATATACTTAGTAGAAGCATGTATGAATTGGATATTGCAATTTTTCATAAAGGATGAATAAATATTTTGGGATTTATTAATATATTTTATTTTTATTAAATTACTAAAGAAAAATCATGATACGGTTCACATGATTATTAAGATATATCAACTTAAAGCTTTTAGTTGATAATTAAGCACGTTATGATGAAGTTATGATGTTAATTAACTTAGGAGTAACTATAACATCTTAAGTTATTTTGATTATTGTATTAAGGTTTATTAAATTAATATGTTCATAAGGTACATAGCTTAATTGCAATTATTTTATAAAAGTAATGACTTGGCCCTATAAGAAAATTGTTATTTTTATGATTTAATTGGAATAAGATAATAAATAGACATTAAAGATGGATTTTATTCTAGGCCCTCATGTGTGAATAAATTTTATTATTGGTATTTTTATCTATTAGTCTTGTTATTAAATAATTAGTAAGTTTTATGCATGATGCAACCTCTACCCATAAGAATGTTAGAATTTACTACTAACTTGGTAGTAGTTAATTTAGATAAAGTATATTCTCCATAGCAGTAAAGTGTTTTCTTGGTTATTGCAACTTTTTCTACTATTTTTATTGATACATCTAGTATTCATATATTATGTGGTGATAATTTTACTGATTGGAAGGAAAGTATCCATTTTGCATTGGGTTGTGTGAATTTGGATTTGGTCTTATATGTGGATGAACCACCTATCCCTACGGAATCAAGCAATGCTTAGTAAAAGACTGATTATAAGTAGTGGGAGCGATCTAATTGCTTAAATTTAATGCTCATAAAGTCTCGCATAAAGCAATAGTATAGGGGTTTTATCCTTTAATGCTCTAAGGCAAGAGATTTCATGAAGGCTATAAAGGAATAATTTGTTCATTTTGATAAGGCATTGTTCAACACCTTAATGAAAAGGCTTTTAGTTATGTCATTTGACTATTTTAAGGGTGTGCGTGAGCACATTATAGAAATGAGAGACATTGTTGCTTAATTGAAGTCTTTAAAGGTTGATATTTCTGAGTAATTCCTGGCTCATTTTATTTTGAACTCTCTCCCTACAAAATATGGTCTATCTAAGATTCCTTATAGCACATATAAGGGAAAGTAGTCAATTAATGAATTATTGACCATGTATATTCAAGAAAAAGAGAGATTGAAACTTAAAAAACCTGAAAGTGCTCATTTGGTTTCTCAAGCTAATGGAAATTTCAAGAAAAGTAAAATAGCCCTTAAAGTGAAGAAACATAGAAATATGTCAATAAAGCAACATGGCAACAATAACAAATGTTTCTTCTACAAGAAATGGGGACATGTTAAGAAAGATTGCTCTAAGTATAAAAAATAGCTTATAAAAAAAAAAGTAAAGTCGTCTCTTTAGTATGTCATGAATCTTTTTTCATTAAGGCTCCTAGTAATAAATGGTGGATTTATTCTAGTTTTACAATCCGTATTGTTAATGTCATACATGGCTTTCTAATTCTAAGAAAACCAAAAAGAAATGAAAGAGGCATTTATTCAAGAAACTGAATGCGCTCTAAAATTGAAGTTGTGGGGACTTTTAGATTAGTTTTAAAATCTGGACTTATTTTAGATTTGAAAAATGTCTTTTATGTTTTGTTATTTTCTAGAATATTGATTTCAGTTTTTAGACTCTGTAATGTTGGTCATGGATTTTTATTTGATGGAAACATTTTAGTATTTTAAAAAATATAGTTTATATTGGTGGTGAAATATTAATTGATGGTTTGTATAGAATTGATCTAAACCTTATTTTTGTAGTTCAACTATTTATCAATGCATGTTGATTCTAGTTTTAAAAGGAGTATAATTGATGAGAATTCTTCTATATTATGGCATAGGAGATTAAGTCACCATTGAAAGAATTAAAAGATTAGTGAATGATGGAGTTTTAAACACTCTTGATTTTACTAATTTTGGTACTTGTGTAGATTGCATAAAGAGTAAGTAAACTAATAAGACCACTAAAGGTGCCACGAGAGACTTAAAAGTTTTAGAAATCATACATATTGATATTTATGGGCCATTTAACACATCATACTTGAATGGCCAGAGATATTTTATCTCATTCATTGATTACCATTTTAGATTTATATATCTTTATCTCTTATTTGAAAAGACTGAAGCACTTAATTTTTTTACTACCTATAAAGTTGAGGTAGCGAAATAAAAGGAAAAAACCATAAAGATTGTAATGTCAAATAAAGGTGGTGAGTATTAAGGTAGGTACACAGAAACATTATAAATGTCAAGTCTATTTGTAAAGTTCCTTAAAGAAAACGGTGTTATTGCACAATCTACAATGTCTGGCACACCATAACAAAATGTTGTAGCTAAAAGAAGGAACCGTACACTTATAAACATAGTAAGGAGCATAATTAGTAATTTTGATATACCATTATCGTTATGGAGTGAAACACTAAAAACAACTATGTATATTTTAAATAGGGTTCCATTCAAAGTTGTGTCTAAGACACCATTTGAATTATGAAATGGATGGAAGCCCAATTTAAATCATACATATGTACGCGGTTGTCTTATTAAGGTAAGGATTTATAATCCTCAACTAAAGAAATTAGATCCAAGAACAACCAGTGGTTATTTTATTGGTTATGTAGTAAACTCTAAAGGATATAGGTTTTATTATCCTTCTCATACTACAAGAATAGTAGAGGCAAGAAATCCTAAATTTCTTGAGGATCTCAATTTCAATGGGAGTGATTTTCCTCAAATGATAGAATTTTAGGATAGGTTTTAACTAAGTTGCATGAAAATAAAAGATAATTGGTTATTGTTCAAGAAAATCATTTAGATAATTTTGAATAATAACCAATTCAAAGGCAACCAGTTCAAGAGCAACTAGTTCTTGACGAAGTAAACCCATATGAGGAGATTGAATTAAAAAGAACTTCAAGAACAAAGAGACCAATAATTTCTAATGATTATATTGTATACCTTCAAGAGTCTAACTTTGATGTTGGACCTAAAGATGACCCAAATTCATTTTCACAAGCCATGAATTGAGAAAACTCTACTACATGGATAATTTCATGAAGGAAAAAATAGAGTCTATGTCTAAAAATCAAGTTTGGTACCTCATCGAATTACCAAAATGATCTAAATTTGTTGGTTGTAAAAAGGTTTATAAAACCAAAAGAGATGCTTTTGGTAATATCAAACGATATGAAGCTAAACTTATAACTAAGGGTTATACTCAAAAGAAAGGCATAGACTACCATCAAATCTTATCTCCAATTTCTAAGAACTTATTTAGAATAACAATGATATTAATAGTTTATTTTAATTTAGAGCTACATTAGATGGATGTAAAAACAATATTTCAAAATGAAAATTTGGATGATGAGGTATATATGAATCATCCTGAAGGTTTTTGTGATGACATAAATAGTCACTTATTTTGTAAGCTAAAGAAATCTATATATGGATTAAAACAAGCCTCCTAAAAGTGGTATATTAAATTTTATAATATTATAGTATCATTTGATTTTATTGATAACATTGTTGATCAATGTATATACCTTAAGGTTAGTAGGAGCAAATATATCTTTCTTGTCCTATATGTAGAAGGTACTCTGCTCACAAGTAATGACTTGGGTTTGCTATATGAAACAAATAAATTTCTTTCTCAAAACTTTGATATGAAGGATTTGAGTGAAACCTTATATGTCATTGGCATAAAGATTCACAGAAACAAATCTTAAGGAACATTAGAACTGTCTCAAAAAGCCTATATTAAAAAGGTTTTAGAAAGATTCAGGATGTCAAATTGTGCACCTTCAATAACACCCATTATCAAATGGGGTAGATTCAATTAAAATCAATGCCCATAAAATACATTGGAAAAAAAAAGGCAAATAAGTAACATTTCATATGCATCTATAGCTGGTAGTTTGATGATGCATAAGTATGTTCACGACCTGACTTGGCATTTACAATAGGAATGTTGGGAAGGTTCTAAAGTAATCCAAGAATAGACCATTGGAAAGTTGTTAAGAAAGTCATTAAATACCTACAAAGAACTAAGGATTAGAAGTTGACTTTCAGACATACTGATCACCTTGAAGATATTGGTTATTCAGACTTGGATTTTGCTGGTTGTATAGACATAGAAAAGTTTAATTTAGGATACATTTTTCTTCTTACTAAAAGAGTTGTATCTTGAAGAAGTACTAAGCAAACTATTGTTGTTTTATCTACCATGGAAGAAAAATTCATTTCATGCTATAAAGCAACGACACATGTGATCTGATTAAGAAATTTTGTTTTTGGTCTTAAAGTTATCAATTCCATATCAAGACCAATAACGATATATTGTGATAATTCAACTGTAGTTTTATTCTCTAAGAATAATAAGAGTGAAAGTCAAAACAAGCATATCGACATAAAATATCTCATTGTGAGAGAGAAAGTAAAGAAACATAAAGTGCTCATTGAGCATATTAGCACTAGGCTAATGATTGTGGATCCCATGACTAAAGTATTTTTAGTAAAATAATATAGAGATCATGTGCATTAGATAGGTCTAGCTAACTCAATTGAAGTTTGACTTTGTTTTATTTTTTTAGTTGATTGTCTAGACCTTTTTATGCTATTTTTAGAGACTAAAATGATGTTTTGTGCACATAAAGTATTGTTTTCTATATCTATAGGGATATATAAAGTTAGACGACCCAAATGAATTATTGAAAGTTTATTTATAAAGTTTATTTGCTCATTAAGTATTTTTTTTTTTTTAGGATGCAATATATTGTAATACGTGAAAGGAACTACTTGATTATACAGTGTGACTGTTATGATTCATATGTTGTATTCTTGATTTAAATGTGAGTGTTTTCACTTACTAGATATTCTGAACTCTATAAAAATATTGTTACTTTTCAGGTGGTGTAATATGGGCCAAGTAGGAGAATATTAGAAAAATATCAAGCCTATTGAACTTTAGTAGTGGGCCAAACATATCCATAATGAATGAGAGTGTAAAAATTAGGTTATATATAAAAGGGTTGATAGTCTAGCTAAAAAGATATTAATTAAAAATCCTATGTTTTTAATCTATACAAAGTAACCCTAAAGTTTAAGTTACCTAGCAATGCTTTGATTTTTTTTATTTTTTATTTTTTATTTTGATAAATATCAGTTATGAATAGCAGTTTTGTAATAATTTCGATGAAGAACAGTACCTTAATAATGCCTCTTTGAGATATTTTTGAAACATCATGCACAACGAAAGCTTCATCATGGTGTAAAGACTAAGTGTTGGGCAATAGGTAGCCAGCAATAATGGTGTTACAACACAAATCATCTTTACATATTAAAAATCTCACTAAAATTTTTATTTTTATTTTGAGATTTTTTTTATTTTCAGAATTAACCTATCAATTTTATTTATCGTTACGAATCAATCAACAAATTAAGTTAGAAATAACATAGTTTAATTATGTTGCATTTCAAAAACACAATATTTATTAAATATTATTATTTCAAAGCAAAACATATAGCTTAACACACTTATAACTAATAATATTTAATAAATATTATAGTTTTAAAACACCAGATAACATTGTCAAAATGTATTATTTCCCTGAAATATTTTGCTTACATGTTAATTCCCTAACTGTTTTTAATTTATGTGCTAATTATCAAATTTGTGCCTTCTTTTCGGGGCATCATGGCCGTGTTCAGTCACCGCATGCGCATAAAAAGAGTTTGATTTGATAAGACAAACTTTAGCTGAAGATACAGTGAATGAATTGCCAGCTTATGATTGCAGCTCTGGACGCACGAATGTCCCATCAAAAGCATGGAATCCTATGGATTTAGGAAATTTGTTAGTACTGGGATACTAACGATGCGTGCCTAAGATTCAATAATTGGACCAAATAGACAACTGTAAATGGCGTGTGGTCTACTTGAAATGTTCTTAGATTCATATATCTGCAGCTAACTTTATCGCAGCAGTAGTATTTGCCTGCTTCATTACCCTCGAAGTCATTTGGGCAAAAAAAAAAACATCCACCAGAGTTTAACTGGATGTTTATAGTTCATATACCTCCGGTGATATGCCCGCCCTGCTTAGGATGCCGGTGCTCTTTTCGGGCCTTCGGCTTTTAAATGACACTGAAGAAAAGCCCAGTTAGGTTATAAGAAGACGAGCAGACTGCAGACCCTATAGTCAAAAGGTTTCTGATTTAATCCACCCCTCTTTATCCTTATTTTTTTAAAATGTTTTTTATTCAAAAATAAATCTAAATAATATTTTTATTATTTTTTTTAATAATTATTTTTAAAATAATAAATCAAAAAAATATAAAAATATAAAAAAATTAATTTAAAATAAAAAAATTCAAGTGTTTTAAAAAAATATAGTTTCATTCTCAAACAAGTGCAAAAGCTTTAACTAAGGATACCATGGAGCCTAGAAGCCAACACCTTTTACCAGATATCAGTACCCAGCGTCTCCAGAGCATTGCTAAAAGAAATGCCAAGCATTAAACCGATGGCTAAATTGCAGGCACAACATTAATGGAGATGTCTAACAGGTCATATACGTGGTAGTTATAAAAAAAAATATCCACATGTAACAATGAACCACAACTAGAGTTTTACTATGCCATTTGTTTATAAAAAAAAATTACAATTTTTAGCTTTTTTTAATTTTAAATTAAATTTTGTACACATACATGTATTGATATCAAATTAAATTTTAAAAAATTAAATATATTATTTTAATATATTTCCAAATTAAAAAAAAATTGAAAAACAATATCAACAAAAAAAATACAAAAAGTCAAGCATAAAGTAACGTTGATGAAGCTTTCATCAAGTCCAGAAATCCCAGATCATTACTTTGAATGGTCATTGGCAAGTTTTAACTAGTAAAAAAAATCCCAAGATTCACAGGACCAGGAGGTATCCACGGTTACATGAGAGACTCAGTAAAGGGGGAGGGGGAGTGGGATAAAAGAACAAAAATTCAGTTTCAAGGTGATGCATGTCAGTACTCTTTAACTTTGAACCAACTACCCTGATATCTTCTAACTTAAACTTTTGGTGTCAAATGGACCTTATATACATTCTCCGCGCGCACCAAAATTGCAGGGGAGCTCGTTGCTTCCGCCATCCAACACTTAATTTAGAAGCCAAAGAAGCCAAGTTCGCTGGCCTTTTCCTTCTCAAAGGTCTCAAAGTACTGATAAATTATTGTAACTGCGAGTAGTATTCCTGTTCCTGAGCCGATAGCTCCCATGAAATCTGCCAACACTGTCAGTGCACCAATGCAAATGCCTCCAAAAGCTGCGGCAGTGGGTATGTAACGGTTCAACTCTTTCTGTAAGTTGGACTCACGATGCCCAGGCATAACCATTTGTTGTTCCTGCATAACCAAGCTATGTTAATGAACATGTGGATCTGATAAAACCAGCAGATTATCTAGATCAACTGAATACTCGTGACTCCCTGTAAATTGAACTTTCTTAATTTACGAGAAAACAAAAACATGATGAGATTCAGGTAGTGCTTGAGGGCAGGAGCTAATGGGCTACTAGAGAAAAAACAAAACGTTAATCCTGTCAATATATTTGAAAGATGCAATATCACTAATCACAGCTAGCAATAAAAGACATCGTCCAAACAAACAAGGAATGCACAGCAATCATCCTAAGTTCAATTTTCAAGCAAGCTGGCTACACCCTACAGTGGTTGATACTGGAAAGAATTTGTTTTATTTGAAAATACCTGCAGATAGCCATCACTATTACTAGCTCGTTTCAGATAAAGAAAAATGCAGAGAAACAGGCAAAAACTTTTATCCAGAGTACCATGTTAAAGTAGACAAATCAAGCCAGGAAAAGCATATACTGCTCTCAATTTCACAAGATCCACTCCCTTGACTACCCAAGGAGGACAGCCAAATTCACAAAGACTTCAAGAGACATGACCAAACAATGGACTAAAAACCTAACGATAAGAATGCAGCCTGAATAAAGGGTAAAACTGAAAGATTGTGCACCACAAAAGCCAAAAATATGTGCTGTGCTAGAAGCATAGTAAAAGTCATGTTCACCATAGAACATGTGAAATAAAAATGTCCACATACCTTGAGCTGCTTGGCTACATCTCTAGCAGATGATCCAGATACTTCAATCCAAGTTTTTGAGAAGAGAGCACATGCTGACAACATAAACACAAAATAGAAAAGTGCATGGAAAGGATTTGCCGCCATATCAGCTAAGCTGCAAAAGATTAGTAAGGACAAGTTAGCTAGTGATAGCATTGCCAACAGCAAAGGGTTGGGAAGCAATTACAGGGCAGAAAAATTATTCATGGACCAATATAAGTGCAGATATAAAAAATAATAAGACAAACAAATATGGAATAAAAAAAACAATCTTAATCACCTTGAGGGTGCAGTGATATAATATGCAAGGCCACCGACAGGGACAAACTGACCACCTGAATATTCAGATTCCTTCCATTTGCCCAAAAGATTCACAAGGAAGTTTCCACTGTACCTCCTGTACAACAACTGTAAACAAGCAAGTTAACAGAAGAACTGGAAAACCAAATTTCAAGCAGAACATAAAACCATATAACCCTCAGTACCTGGGAGATGAAGTACAGGTTCGATACAAGAGCAGACTGCAAAATAATGGGCATGTTAGAGGTGTAGAACAGCTTGATTGGATATGAACCCTGCTGCCCACGAGCATTCTTTGACCTCACAGGTAAAACCACACGGAACCCTTGGAAGTAGATGACAATGAGAAAGATCAAGACTGTAGCGAGAAGATTTGTCACATTTGGAAGATTCTGCCTGTAAAATGCCTCTCGGAGAGCACGAACTTTGTCTGTTCGGGTTATCAGCAGATGGAATAAAGCAATGACAGCTCCTTCAAATTCAGCACCACGCCCACTATTGATGGTGGTTGGACTAAATGCTTTCCAGATAATGTTTTCACTGAAAATGAATGACTCTTTAAGTATCCACATTTTGGTAGAGATGTTAAAGATAAACTCCCCAAAGCACTCCAATCTCACAATAATCAACATAGAGAAGGAAATTTCAAAAGTGGATCCATAAACTAGAGAATGGAACTCACCAGATATTGGTTGCTATGAAAAGGGAAATTCCAGAGCCTAAACCGTATCCCTTCTGAAGAAGCTCGTCCAAACATATCACAATGATCCCAGCAAAACAAAGCTGAATGATGATAAGAATGGCATTTCCTACCCCAAGTTGGCCAACACTGCCATACATCCCTGAGAGCACATATGCCACCGCTTCACCAACAGCTATCAGGATACCTAGCAACTTCTGTGCACCGTTTCTGAGAGAAGAAAGCATTCATCATGACAATGTAAAGAGCACAAGCAAGTTGCACTTGCCACATAACATAAAAGATAACACCCCTTAGTGTGTTGACATGGGAGAGCCCCAAGTAGCACAAGTATTCATATGAATTGAACATAATCATCTTAGAAATTGAGTGAAAATGCAGTTCGATTAACTGCAAAACATCAGCCAACAAAAATTAATAAACTACCATAATTTATAAATTTTAAAATATAATATCAAGTAGCTGATATCTCTAAGTGAATTTTAGACATCTTGTAGTTTTTTCCTAGTTCATTGTTCACAGAAAAACCATTACCATAATCTGGGATGGGGAACCCACTGGTAATAAGCAACGAAACACCAGCAATGCCACGAGGGTGGAGATATGCATTTTAAGATAACACATAGAAGAAGACACTCTACAAGGCCCCTATCACAGAATGTATATGGAATGCAGAGCAACTTCTACTGTAATAGCAATCCACATGAATTTAGCCACACAAAGATACTTACAATAGTGCACGATCTTCACGGACATTGTTGTCCACTTCAATGATCTTTGAGCCAGCAAGCAGTTGCATTACTAGCCCAGATGTCACAATTGGAGTGATACCAAGCTCCATGACAGTACCACGGTTGGATGCAAGAATAACACGCATCCAGTAGAAAGGATCCGCACCGGTTGTCGAATGAATGCCATACAATGGGAGTTGACTGCATACCAAGAAAATAAAAAGAGCAATCACGGTGTATATGACCTTCTCACGAAACGGAATTTTTCTGTCAGCACTCTGAACTTCAGGAAGAAATGACAGAAATGGTCTGACAAGATGAAGCACCCTAAATCCACCTCCCATCTTTCTTTCTTTTTTCCCCCTAGCTATTCAGCTTATAACCACATAACAGCAACAGATAGATTTAATTAGCCAATTAATTAATTAAATCACGATGATAAATATCACATAATCAACATTAAAAATAAAAACAATATTTACTAAAAGGAATAAAGATTTCAAAAATCAAGCTTAATATGAAGATCCAATTCAATCTCAAACAGCCCAAACCAACAGATCTGTATATGCATGCATCCATCAAATAATTTGGTAGCTCACTGTTTGGATGCCGGGAAAGCAAGATAAAATTTCATGTTCAGATCTCTTAAGAAATGAAAACAACAAACGTGTTTCAGATCAAATTATATCACACGGACTCAATAAGATCGGATCGAAAAAAAAAATTATAAGAGTAGATCATGAGATCGGAGAGAATAACCGTACCGTAGAGAAACGGAAACTATGCGTGTAGAGAGAAGAAGGCGAGTTGCGAAATGTGAAAGGTGGTTTTTTTGGCTTTAACGTTAGGGTTTTGATAGAGAGTGATCACGTGGCGTAGAGGCCACGAGGCCACACGAATAAATGAATGACACGTGTTAAGTTACGTGGATATAACTTATGGGGAGACGGCGTGTTTGACCTGGTTTATCTGGTAAAAATATAGCATATGTGCTCATAAATTTTATTTGTTTAATTAGCGTGCTCAATTGTTTTAGAAATGCAGGAAAAAACATTGAGGTGAAGTTTTTTTCTTAAAAAAAATTGAAAACCAAATAAAAATAGAGAAATATTTTATTAAATAATATCTTAAAAATATTTTTAGTTAATTTCAATTAAAATTGAAGACTGAGCATCCAAAACATATTTTTAATTAATCTATTTCAATTAATTTAAATTTAAATTGAAGAAAAAAAGATAATAAAAAAAAGTCAATACACATGCTTGACTTTTCAGAAAAAACATTTCCTAGTCCAAAAAGGTGGATGATTATTTTGAAAAAAAATGAGACATCACATATAATTTGACTTTTTTTATTTATTTAATTTTTAAATTTTGAAATAATGATATTTAACCGAACATTACATCAGTCTAGGTTTATGTAGTGTTTTTTTAAAACATTGTAAATTGTAATAATTTTTTTTTTTTGCCTTAATTTTTTCTACTCGGGCTATTTAACTTTTTCTTTTAATTTAACTTTTATATATTGTTTTAATTAGAGATTATGCTTGCTAATTTGTGTTGATATACTTTCTATAAAGCTATTAAGGTGTAAAAAAACATTTTGATATTGAGTTAATGCTAAATTTTGTAAAAAAATCAGTTTTATTGTTTATAAAAATTTAAAATTAAAAGGATCAAAATTAAAAATAAGGGGGAAATGAAGCTTTTTTCACCCAACACAGTCCATTCAATGTCTTTTTATCTCCAGCATAATCTTTTGTTTGCATCCTTGACGTTTATATATATGTATTAGCCATCTAATCACATGCACTTTTATGAACAATCTTCCTTTCGACATGCTGACTGTTAATCTCTCTCTAGTCTCTATGTATTTTTAATGATAACTCAATCAACATAACTATCTTTTTTTTTGTAATGTTTTTTTTATTCGTTTTCATTGTATTATAGGTTATTTTTCAAATTATATATTATTATTTTTTATTTTTATTTTGTAGATATTGTCATTCAAATTGAAAAAAATATTATCACATCAGAAAGTTAAACCTCGCATGGTTTACTATAAAAGAATTTGAAAAAAAAATGAATTAATCATGTGATTAAAATTGAATTAGTTTCATATTTAAATATTATCACATCACAAAGATAAACCTCGCATGGTTTACTATAAAAGAATTTTAAAAAAAATTGAATTAATACCTGCGATATCGTGTAGGCACCAACTCTAAATATTAGGAGTGATCATTTTCGGTTTGGTTCAGTTTTTATAAAAAAATATAACCAAACCAGAATTAAAAAAAAAACAAAACAAAACCGGTTCAAACCAACCGGTTTCGGTTCGGTTTGGTTTTTTTAGGACAAAAACCAGTTCAAACCTATTTGGCTTGGTTTTTTGCCGGTTTGGCTCAGTCTTTTTTCGGTTTAGGTTCGGTTCGGTTCGGTTTTTTCGGTTTTAAGCTTATAAAATCGAAACCGAACCGAACCGGCCGGTTTTTTCAAAATTTTAATCGGTTTTTTTTCACGGTTCGGTTTTTTTGGTTATTTTTTTTCGGTTTTCTCGGTTTTTCAGTTTTTTTGCTCACCCCTACTAAATATATAACAAGAGTTGTTTGTAGATGATTTAAAAGTAAACTATAGAATGTGTAGTTCAACTGGTCAGGCCATAGGTTTGTTCCCTAAAGGTCACCAGTTCGAGTCTCACAAACTTCAAGGTCACTGGAAGCTTACATGATCGTTAACTTCAGGGCCCGTCGGATTAATCGAGATACGCGCAAGCTGACCCGGATACCCATATTAATATATATAAAAAAGTAATTTATCATTGTATTATAGGTTATTTTTTAAATTATATTTTTTTTGTGTGTGGATATTGTCATTCAAATTGAAGAAAATATTATCACATCAGAAAGTTAAACCTCGCATGGCTTACTATAAAAGAATTTGAAAAAAATGAATTAATCATGTGGATATTTATTAATTTTTTTTAAATAAATAAATAGGGTGGGATTTGAGTTCATTATACATAAGGAT
The DNA here is from genome assembly GCA_019202695.1 of Populus x sibirica. NCBI lineage: Eukaryota > Viridiplantae > Streptophyta > Magnoliopsida > Malpighiales > Salicaceae > Populus > Populus x sibirica. The sequence goes on from JAGMVL010000129.1 coordinate 968,058, forward strand.
ATTTTCTTTATTTCTGATAGGTAACAAAAGGATAGATGAAGATTGATTTTATATTTATGGATAAATTATTATACTTGTAAGAACATAATAGAGGTTTGGCAAAAATATAAAAACAAGTTCAATTGATTTTATTATTATTATTATTATTATTATTATTATTATTATTATTATTATCCATTCATTCATTTTTTTCAAAATAAGTTCCTATTCTTTTAAAAAAAAATTATTAACGTGAGTGTCTGGGTCAGTTTGCACGCACCTCAACTAATCCTACGGGCCCTGAAGTTAACGACTATGTAAGCCTCCAGTGGCCATTATATTAACAACCACAAGATTTGAACCTGAGATTATAGGGGAGCAAACCTTTGATCCCAAAGTCTTATCATTAGACCACCTACTTCATGGTTCTATTCTTTTAATTTTGGCATTATAGGTTGCTTTTAGCATTATAGATCATGTGGTATAATAGTCCGTTACATTTATATATTTATTTGTGTAATTTTCAAAATTTTAATGTAGCAAGGATTACGAAAAAAAAATCTATATAATAAATCATTAAATGATTACTAATTATGTTAAGGATCTAATTGTAAAAACAAATCATTATAAAGACTAAATTGCAATTTTTATAAACTTACAATGGCAAAATTTCAAGTAAGGATCAATTTGGTTAATAACAATAAAATATAGAGACTAAAATAAATCTCTTGAAAACTACAAGGACTAAGATGAGACTTTATACTATATTTATACGATGAATCATCTTATTATATTATATTAATTGTTTTTATTACATTAATGGCATATTTTCTCGGAGAAGATGAACCAAAAAAAAAAAAAAACACAAAGGTAAATAGGATAACCAATGAAGAGTATCTATGGCAACCATCTACAATCAGACTACATTAATGGTGGAGCCCAACGTAGAACATCTCAACCATCTCTTTACTTTGCCCTCCTCCTCCTTTCACTTTCTATTTATCTTTTTATGGCCTCTAAAAGAAAATAAAAAAAAAACAGAGCACATGCGAAGAGAAATAGCAGAAAAAAGAAAAGAAAAGAAAAGCAAGTAAAGGTCCTTTACTCCTCACTGCTCGGTGAGCTAGCTAAGTAACAGCTACAACGCAGAGTGTTGCCAAAAACAGTGTCAGTTCCGTTTTTCTTGATAATCTAACCAGTAAACTTTAGTACCAGTGAGAGTACTTCTAACAGCAGTACTAACCTCTCTCTCTCTCTCTCTCTCTCTCTCTCTCTCTCTCTTTCTATATGAGTGTATCTTGAGGTGGCTTTGTTTGGAGAGAGAGAACTATGAGAAGATCCCATTCCTACTATACTTTAGTTCTAGCAGTTCTTTCTTTAGTTTGTACATTTCAGTTCCAAGCTCATGCTGCTCCTCCAGGTTTTTTTTTTATCTTGTTCTTTTGGCTACTTTTGATCTGTTTTATTTAATGGGGTTTGCTTATTTTCTTTGATTCTTCACTCATTTGGTGGTTTTTAAATTTATTTCCGGTATTTGGGTGCTTAGCGCCGTTGGTTAAGCACTTGTCTTCTCTTCTCAAATGGACCACCACCGTGGCATCCTTGAAAACACCCCAATCAGGTTCACTTGAATTACTTGTTTTTCTTTTTTGTGTTTTTGTTATTTCATGATCAAGCTTTATGATAATATTGCGGCTTGTTGTTTTGCTACAGATGAGAATGTTCTTCAATTTGAGGATGGATACTTAGTTGAGACTGTTGTAAAAGGAAATGCAATGGGAGTGGTTCCTTACAAAATCCGCTTATCTGAAGATGGTGAACTATATGCTGTCGATGAAGTTAATAGCAACGTTGTTAAGATCACTCCACCTTTGTCCCAATGTATGTATGTTTGATGCGTTCCTTTCTTTTGTTTTAGTTTATTGATTTTAAGCTGTGTTTGAATGCTGTGAAAATCTGTCAAGACAACCAACATATTGCTGAAGTTATGGTTCTTTATAGTTTAATATTCCGGGGCCAGAAAATAGCAGATAATTCATTCAATTAAGCATAATTCTACTTTGCTGCAAACAGACATAGAACTAGATGTATCAATGGGCCTGCTATTGTTGGCTTTCTCAAAAAGTAAAATGAGATTAAAGAATTCTTATTTGTGCATTTGCTCCTTTAAGAGCAACTTAGTTCACGTTCTAACTCTGCGAGATCAATATGATACCCGCTTTCCACTGAGTGAGAAAACAGGAATTCTATATGCAATAAATAAATGAAGACTTGGATTTGAGCTATAGAGTTCGATGGATTTACCTGTTTTGATTTCTAATTTTACTTCTTATTTTTGCAGATAGTAGAGCAAGATTGGTGGCCGGCTCATTTCAGGGTTATACAGGACATATTGACGGAAAACCAAACGAAGCTCATTTTAATCATCCCAGAGGTCTAACCATGGATGATAAAGGAAACATATACGTTGCTGATACTTTGAATCATGCCATCAGAAAGATTGGAGATGCAGGTATCAAGAGTTTGCACTAGATGCGAAGTTGTAAATATTAGTGTTCTTCCTTTTTTTGGTGCATGTAAAAATGATGCAATTCAACTACATATATGTTGTGTTTGGCATTGCCTGTGTGAACAAATTTTGAGAAGTAGCTTCTCCCAAACCATAGTTTTGGATGTCTTTGGTTTTCCTACCGATCATACTGCATTTATAAGTTATAACCGAACATTTTTGGGTTTCTATCTGTTCCCTGCTTACCTTTATTGGTCACAGCTAAGAGTTCTTTACTTTAAGTCATGGTTTTGGGTTGAAAAGGCCTTTATGGTAGCTCAACTTAATGCCATAATTACTCATAAGGGGTATACTTCCATACAGATTTGCAGACATGTGATCAGTTTTGACAATCTGTGACTGGTTATGTTCGTATAGCTGAGTGCACTAAAATTTAAAAAATCTTGATTGTCAAAATTTGAATATTTGAGTGTATATGGTGGAATAAAGATATCAACTTTTGAAATTATTTGCAGGTGTCACAACCGTTGCTGGGGGCAAATCAAACGTTGCAGGTTTTAGAGATGGACCTAGCGAAGATGCCAAGTTCTCAAATGATTTTGATGTGGTGTATGTTCACTCTACCTGTTCCTTGTTAGTTGTTGATAGAGGAAATGCTGCGCTTCGACAAATCTCTCTCAACCAAGAGGATTGTGATTATCAGTCCAGTTCATTTACCATGACAGGTTTGATTCCATATCATTTGTTACTACCTTTTCTTTTTTAAAGATGGAGCAGTGATCAAGTCATGTTTTTGGTTTATAGTATTAGCTTGCTTGAACTTTATCTGGAACAGTCCATTTGAATCAAGCCTGGAACCATTAATAGAACACAATTTAAGTTTTGAATTTCAACTTTACAAGACTAGTCTCTGCTTTCAATATGGTAGTTGATTGCAAGGTAGGTGTATAGTTTATTGTAGTGAAGTGTTATACACATCCAACCAATAGAGTGCACAAGGGGGACAGCAATAGAAAACAATAGACTAGCTAACAAAACAAGGTGTTGGAATGTTTTCTTTGATTGTCTATGCCATTGCTGCACTCTGAATTTTTCTTTGCATGATAGAATCTTTAGCTTTATTGTCAAGATATGCTCAATTTTCACATAATTTGCAACTCCCTAGTGCAACACCACCCGGAAACAGGAAGCTAGTAAATGATAATGAGCTATGGAACCAAAATACCTACTCTGGTGTAGGATTTGGTTGCTTCATGCTGTTTAACCTTTTCAGTTGTACAGTCAAAGATCCCATTGTCATTAACTCCTGTAGAAAGATTGTGCAATGCATGGTTATTTTTCAATTAATGTCACTTGGTCTTTTTTGGATACAAGTTATCTCCCAGGCATGTGCTAATGATCCTAGAAATGTGAAGAATGATTTGGTTCAGAAACCAAGAAAACGATTGCATTTTGGTTTCAACGTTAAATTTCCAAGTCTCATGCTCATTGCCCAAGGCCCCAAGCATCTCTCCCTCTCCCAGCCCAACTTATTTTTAATTTTTTACCGCAGGCATTTTGTTTTGTTGTAATATGACTTTGTGAGATAAATGGAATTAAATACCATTTTACATCACTTGGATTTTGAATCCATTTGGGACTATCCCTTACTGACTGATACTTAATGAATCTTTTGGAAGATGTGCTTATGGTCGTTGGTGCTGTCCTGATTGGATATGCTACGTGCATGCTTCAGCTGGGGTTTGGGTCTTCTTCCTCCTCAAGAATGGTACCCGTCTTACTTTTGTTGGATTTCTCATGATTTCTCTGATTTCCTCGAAATGGTTAAACTGGAAAATTTAAATGTGTACTTATTTCATCCTCACGTGTTTTCAGTTGCTTCATAGTGTTCTTCCTCTTCAATTCTTCTTGTCCTGTTAGCTAAATCAAATGTTATAATGCAGCAACAATCTTCAGAGAGTGAATATAAAGAGAAATCAAGTAAGGAGAAACCCATTCCTATCGTGGACAACATGAAAGAGGAGCCCAAGTGGCCATCTTTTGGACAGCTTTTCATTGATTTGTCTAAGCTTGCTCTTGAAGCATTGGTTGGTATACTCCTCTCTTTTGTTCCTTCTTGGTACAGACCAGGTGGAGCAAGAAAAGGCCTCACCCCATTGAAAGATTCTCTAATTATGCCTGACGATGAAGTTGAGCCTCCATCAGTTCACAGGCAGAGTACTCCTGCTCCTGTATCTGAAAATCGCCAGGTCCATACTCCAACTACAAGTGATAAGTTCTCGGAAATGAAGCCACCGAAGATCAAGTCTGCTAGTTTTAAGGATCCTTCTCCGTTGAGCAAGCACCGGTCTTCAAAACAGCAAGAATACGCAGAATTCTATGGATCAGGCGAGGTTCCTTCTCATGGCAGGTCAAAGAGCCACAAAGAAAAATCAAGACATCGCCAACGAGATAAGAGTGGAGAGGTAGTTTTTGGAGCTGTGGGGGCTGAGCCAAAACCTGCTGAGATGAATCCTGTGGATTACAGTAGTCCAAAATTCAACCATTACAATAACAGAAGCAAGTATGGATCTGACAGTCTCTACCGATTTTGATAGCCTAGTGCTCTCAGTAGCCAACCCTTATACTCCCTGCCTCAGCGCTGCTTGTTTTTTCGCTCCAACATTTTTGTACCCTTGTGCCTGTCATTGAGCTAAAAATCTAATTCAAATGAAAACTTGTAAGCAAGTATTTTTACGTTAGACATGCATAAAATAGCTCAGGATATTTCTCAAACTGGCTGCTGCAACATAATCGATCTGCTGCTGATAGGGAGCATTCGATAGTGGAGCTGCTGGTAGTCCAGAAGGGAAGTGATCATGCATTCCTCCTTCTGGAAGCATATATCTGATAGGAAAGAAACCGTGCAAGGGTTGAGCATCTTTAGAGTCCATAACTATAGTTGGATTGCATAACTTCTGCTTGGAATCCACCCTTTTGTTATTTGTGTTTTCATTAACTGAAAGACAGATTAAAAATACCTGAACTAGAAAAAATAAAAAGAATATTGTTTTTTTTGCTCGCATATGCATGCAATTAAAGTTGGTTTGTTATTGTGGTGGTTATTGTTTTTCATTTAAAAATATAATAAAATGATGTTTTTTAATTTTTTTTAAATTTATTTTTGATCTGAAAATACAAAAAATAATTTAAAGTAAAAAAAACTAAAAAAATATTTTTTTAAAAAAATACCTTTAAAATATAAAAACAAGTATGTTTTTAAAACTTAATTATTTTGTGTTTTAAAAGTGTTTTAAAAAAAATTAATTTTTTTTATCTTTTACTTTATTTTAAATTATTTTTTAATATTTTTAAATTATTTTGATATACTAATATTAAAAATAAATTTTAAAAGATAATAATAAAATATTATTTCAATGTATTTTTTTAAAATAAATATTTTAAGAAACAAATAATTTCAATAAAAATACTTTATAAAGTATAAAAGATGAACTAATCTTGCTGAACTGACAGTGGAATCATTATATAATAGCAAATATTGGGATTGATGTTTGGACGGTTACATAAACAACAAGATCGAAAGAGCTGGTGCTGATGTGAATCGAACCTTTGTCCCTCCAGAGAGATTTCAGTGGGATGCATGTGATGAAGGCCAGGCAAGAACTGTTTTTGCAGGGTTGGTCGTCTCTAGCTAGACGCGGCACAGTGGGCAGATACTTTTCACGTGTACCTTGATAGATGACTGTGATGCGCTGATAGGTTTTCGCGTTGAAAAGACACGGCAAGTCAAACTCTTCCAAGGTGAACTACCCACCATCATTTTTTATTTTAATGATTTTATTTCTTCTTTTTTGCAACAGTAAGAAATATTCTTTATTAACTTATACTAAATTAAAATTAATTAAAGGGTGTAGTGATTTGTTTTTATTTTAATTTGATCTTTTATTGATGCTTTTTCTATTGGATTAGGCTTAGTGATTTTTTGTTAATATTAAGGATTGATTTACTTGGTCAAAGTAAATTTTTTTTTATTTTTTTTACTTTTTTCTTTTAATTTAATCTTTCATATTGTTTTTATTTAGGGTTTGACATAGTAGTTTGTTTTAATTACCTTGATACAAGGATTTTACAACATTGAAAGAAATTTTTAGTGCTCGATTTTGCAAAATAAAATAAAATTTTGTAAATTTAAAATAATTAAGTGTTGAGAAATCAAAATCGAAACTAAAACAAACACAAGGATTGGGTAAACAAGTAACACAAATAATTAGGCACACCTACATGTGGGAAGTTTCAACTGTCTTTGGATGGCGCGTGAAGCGTCATATGGTGGCCAAACACTGCTTTTCATGGTGGCGTTGGAAATGTCTTGACATAATCTTCCTGATAGCATGGCGGTGGAACAATTGGGTTCTAGTGAATTTTTTTACTTCTCCTTCCACTTCTCTCTTTTCTCTTCGAGTTTTGTGCTAGCCTGTCAAAACTTAAAGGTGTCTTAATATTTGTTTATTTTTTTATCAAATTTGATCCTCATTATTATTATTATTATTATATTGATCTTTTTTCAATTTCTTTTATTGTCATTTGATTTCATTTAATTTTTATGACAAATTTGATTCTCATTCTTTTGATTGCTATTTGTTTTTTTTTTTTTATCATTTTCTTAATTAATTTTGTTTTTAACTTCATTCCTCAACATTTGATTTAATTTATTTTTATTTCAAATTTGATCCTTATTTTTATATTTTTTTTTGTTTTTGAATCATTTTTTGATTGTTTTTTTTTCTTAATTTCATCTCTTAAGATTTGATGAATTGAGAATTTTGCTTCATGATTTTTTAGAATTTTCCATCTACGGGGTTAGTCCCGAGCTCATAACTAGGGTCACAAGTTTGAAAATTATCTCGGGTTGATTTTGGTTAATTTTTTAGGTCCTTTTTAATTATTATTTTTTAAATTTTATCCTTCAATATTTAACTAGTTGAGAATTCAATTAGTCTTTGTGTTTTATTTTTTCACTTTCCTTTCTATAAGGTAATTTTGATCATATATCTCAAGTCACGAGTTTAATGGGTTAACCCGGATTGACTCGAGTCTTTTTTATTGCTTATTTTTAAATGATTTTTTTTTGTTTCGCCTTTTAATATTGAGTTGTTTGATAATTAAACTTCATAGAATTATTCAATTTTCTTTAGATGAAGGTTACCAGGGCATCATGATTAGGTCACGAATTTGGTCAAGCCGAGTTTTTTTTTTCCTTTAATTTTCTTCAATATTTAATTTGCTAGAAATTGAGTTTCGAGTCTTTCTTTATTTTACTTTTTATAGAATTATCACGTTCTCATTTAATTTTTGTTTCATTGTCAAATAAGATCATGGAGACCTTTAAAGAGTATTTGAAGGATATCTTTTTATGGTATTGGTAAACATTTAATTTATGAGTTGATCATTGTTGTTAGTTTATTTATTATTGTTACATTTTTTTATTTGTATTATTAAATTAATTAACCGAGCTTATTAAATTCTGTCAAGCCAATAACTCGAGTTTTTTTTTTTTTTTTTTAGGAATGCTTAGCTGACTCAAGTTTCAGTTTTTTTTTTTTTTTTTGCCTTTTCAACTTAAAAACAAAACAAAGTGAATAAAAATCCCGGGGAAAATAATGCTAATGCTAATTTCACCAACTAATGTATCTCATAAATTTATTATGTGCAGGGTATCGCTGTGTTTTAGAGAGCCTAATTCTAATACAAAATGTTCTTGAGGTTTAGCAGGTTTTTAATCATGGGCAAATGACAAAACTGAGCTGTGCTCCAAAAAGCACAGTCGCACAATCACAGAGAAAAGAAATCCTAAAGCATGAAATACATGATCTGATATAAGAAAATTCAGTCTCCAAATCCTTGTTAATATTAATGTATTACTGGATTCAGAGACCTGAGCAGCAGATTATTTAACTAGCTTTCACGATTTTAATATTTAAGATCTTGTAACATTGCAATATTAGTCTCTTTATCCAACTGCTCTTTGGAAAACAAAGAAGAAGATTTTGAAAAACTGGGAGTAATTGTTTTTTTGCTAGAAAAGGCAGATAATTTAGTGAAATGTTGGTTAGATGCAACTTTTTGCCCAGAAATGCTCTATACAAACATTTGAATTGCAATTTGGTAGTCAGTTTTAAGATTAAAAAGAAAAAATAGTAAAAAGTAGAAATCATGCCGGGAATATCATGAGAGAACGATTTGCACTCCCCGTGCATGCATTCTTTCATTTTCCAATTGATGAAGTTCATCAATGAGAGTAAAATAATGATTACACAAGTTACGATAACTCCCTTTTTGAAGTTGCAGCATCCAATAAAGATGTAGGTTATGGCTAAAGGGATTAGCTAGCAAACAGTATAAGGTGTGCAGCTGCGACATGAAGGATTGGCTAGGTCCTTAATTTCCTCCCTCGACCTTCTTCATTGGGGTTTCCAAGATGGTCTATCCGTGAAGTTGTCTCTCTTCAGCCTTTTACTTTCTTGGTCAGGTCATTGTGGTCTGCTTAGTGAATCTTTTTTATATTGGGGGTAATGGTTGTATTTTTAGAAATTTATTAAAATATTTTTTTTTATTTTGTTAAATTTATTTTCGATATTAGTATATTAAAACAATCTAAAAATATAAAAAATATAATTTAAAGAAAAAGAAACATATATATATATATATATATATTTGCAAAAGCTCTTTTCAATCATAAAAACCTACTTTGTGTTTGTAAATGTGGTAGAAGTTGGGGTTGAGGTTAGGTACAACTAACTAACTATGTACAAATCTCTAGGGGTGAGCATTTCCGGTTCGATCCGATTTTCACCCAAAAAACTAACCAAAACCGAACCAAAACCGGTTCAAACTGACCAGTTTCGGTTCGGTTCGGTTAATTGAAAGGAAAACCCGGAAAAAACCGATTTCATCTTGGCCAAGCATATCGAAAGGTGTTTTCTGAAATTGAAAATCAAGAAGCCAGAAAGAACAAGAGTCAAACGAAAATTTGAAAAAAATAATTCTCACAACATCCATAACAGTAATCGCAATATGAGCATACTATGACAAATCAACAACCTTGTAAATAAATATAGAAAATGAATACATAATTGATCTACAGAAATCAGAAAAAAAAGTAAACAGGGACAAAAATTAAGAGATAAAGATTGAAGAGAGGAGGGCTCCAGAGCTCCTGTTTGGTTGTTAATCCATGAGCTTAGTCGACTATGCTTAAAGAAAAGGACAAAAAGATTGAGAGATGATAGATAATGATGGTTTGTTCACCAGATCTACTTTGGGGGAGGAGGGGGGTTATGCTTAAAACCTTAACGAAAGGTTGAGAGAGATGAGAGATGAAGATGTTGAGGGGGAGCCGTGAGAAAGGTTGAGAGATGAGAGATGAAGATGGGGTTTGTGAGAAAGGTTGAGAGATGAAGATGGGGGGTGTGAGAACGGTTGAGAGATGAGAGATGAAGATGGGAGGGGGGTTGTGCTTGAGAGATGAAGATTGAGAAACATGGGCGAGAAAGGTTGAGAGTGAAGTTGGGGGTGAGGGCTGTGTTGAGAGATGAAGATTGTGAAATATGGGTGGCGGCTAGGGTTTAGAAAGGAGATGGGGAAAGCTGAAAAGTAGGTATTTATAGTACTATTGATTTTTTTATTTGAACTGGTTTTGTTCGGTTCGGTTTATTCGGTTTATTCAGTTTCAGCCTTTTAAAACCAAAACTAAACCGAACCGGCTTGTTTTTTAATTTTTCTAATTGTTTTAATCAGTTTTTTTTACGATTCGGTTTTTTCGGTTATTTTTTTTTCCGGTTTTCTCGGTTTAATCGGTTTTTCAGTTTTTTTGCTCACCCCTACAAACCTCATCCACAAAAACTAGTTTTTCATATTTTTTTTTGCTTCATGAACAAACCTTAATTTTTACCACATTTCCAAGCATACTATGTCTAAATATGTTTTAGATTTTATTGCGCTCGTAGCCATTTATATTATCTACTCTACCTATTTAAAAAAAATCAATAAAAATATTTAATTATTTATAAATTTATTATTATTTTTTATTTAATAATTAAAGAGCACTTACAATATTAATATCACAACTTTACCATCAAATTAATATTATAATTTTACTAATTCTGTTTAAAAAAAAAACCAAAACTGTATTTCATCAAATACAAACTTTGTATGCAATCACACATAATTCTCCTCGAGATTCGAAAAGTGAATCTAAGAAAATTCAAGAAACAAGCAAAAGAGTTTGACAATTCAGATAATTGCATCAAAGGGGACAAATAGTTTAGATAAGGAATTCAACCAAGTGATTCCATGGAACCTACTTCATATAGAGATATTCTACCTCTTTACCAAGTTCATAACTTTTCTTTACAAGTCAACTTATGCCGTGTAGAAAAAATAAGAAGAAAATAAAAGCTTGCCAAAAAGTAAATTCTCTCAGAGTATCAAATACCAGATCATAGGGCTATCACACTAAATTTGCAACTTGTGGAACTCTCTCCCTCAATCACATGCAATAATTTGTGGCTAAAAAATATTTACAACTACCACTTCAATTTATGGGCACTTCAATGCAATCATGATAGTAGTAGACTACTCATCGACATTTCCAGCTTCAATGCTAAAAACAAATTGGCATTGCAATACAAGGCTAAGGTTTTCTGTCCGTTTGGCATTACGGTTGCAACACTGGCAAGAAGCAAACACTGAATTAAAGTGTTTGTTAATATAAACCATATTTTTTTTACATAGGCCCCACTCAAAAACTGAGGTCGAATCTTATTTTATGAGAAGTAATTTTTATCTGCTTCTCCTTCTCTTATGCGTGGATAGTGAACTCTTCATTGTTCACTAACAATAAAGAGTGACTCTACTATTCACTTGAACAGTGGAGAATGTCCCTACTGTTCTGGCCAGACTGGGTCCGGTCCAAAGTTAAAAATACATTGAATCGGATCTGACCCAGTAAAATAAAAAAAAATTATTTTTTAATTTTAATTGTGTTTTATTAAAAAAAAAACTAGTGTTCCACATTATTCAATTACACTACATAAATTAGAAAAGGATCGTCTGATGATGTAACATTTGTAGAATTTGATCACAATCCCAATTTTATTCCTGATGATATTTTACTTGATGTTGTTGCGCGCTTACAAAACCAATGAAATTATAGTCCTTGTCGGATGTATTTCATACGTGATGGAATTGTAGATATTTAATGGAAAAATAAAAAAATATTTTTATATTAAGTATTATTCATTTCATGATGTAATAGCAGTAGTTAAATTTACAATATTTAAATTAAAAACCATCAATATTAATATATTTTTTAAAAAAATTATTTTCTAACCTCAATTTGAAAAGTATTCTTAACCAAACACATTAAAATATTTTTTGTTCAACCTCAATTCCAACCACAGTTTTAACCAAACATATATAAATATCAAACTAACCTCAACCAAAAGTATTTTTTTATAAAACAACTTTTTTCAAACCACAACAACTACCACAATACCAAACACACTAGTATGATATGCATTAACTATCTCAAAATACAAATTAATTGTTTTTTTTTAAGGATAGTTATTTGTTGTCGAGTTTATTTTTTTTCATACAAGTTTAAATCCTTCTTCATTTGGATAAAAATACATCCTATGTATCTATTGGTATATTCATGAAAAGTTCATTTTTTAGTATTTCATAGGATTCAAAAAATTAATAATATCATGGAGAATATAATTTCTAATAATCTCTCTTATGATTCAAACCATTTATTAGTCAAATTAATCTTTAAGAGCAATTAACTATTTCAAAGTATTAAGAAAATGAACAAGTATATAACAAAATAATAAGTATATAGTCTTATACGGTTTGATCGGATGATCAATAGAGTATATATTTTTTTATTGGACATTAAAGTTGAGCCAATGAAACTAAATATTAGGAAATACAATTCATCCTAAATCTATGTTTAAGATAGGTAAGCTGCCTTAAGTATCTTTAAATAGATGACAAATAAACTTAATATTAGTGTGTGACTTTGAAGTAATTTTTTTCTAAATAATAATCAAGCCTAATTTTGTTTGTATGAAAAAAATGATGCTTTTAACTTATCAATTATTATGTTACAGACAGGGTGATATAATAGTGGCATGAATAAGAAAAAATAAAGAAAAGTAACCAAAGAAGAATAATGGCGAGAAAAGTTGTTAATAGAAGTTAGTTAGCATATATTACCGTTAATAGAAGTTAATTGAACAATTGGAAGGATCATTTAGTTAGTTGGAATGATTGTATAAATTAAAGCATATGATGTAAATGGAAATCTAGTCTTATGAAATATCTTTTCTATAATTTTTATAGAGTTCTTTCTCTTCTCATTTCTTCTAACTCCTAGTCTCCTATTCTTACTACGCCAACTCTTTGTTAAGAATAAGTTCTTAAAAAATTAGTATCAGAGACTTGAATCCAACATAGTTATAGAAGGAAAAATCACCTAAATATAATGAAAAACAATAAAGTTAGAGTTTTGAAAGAGTATAGTGGCCAATTGGATGAAAGAATACAAGCTCTTCGTCAAGAATTGCAAGATTTCATAGTTGACAACAAGAGGTTATGACAAGAAGCTAAGAGGATGAAATGAATCAAGCCAACACTAGAGAAATGATTCGCCTAAAATAGAATCATGTTCAAGATGAAACTATGGGTATTAATAAAGGCCATAAGGGTGTATACAAATTGGCTTAATCAAAAGTAGAGTTATCTACATTTTATGGAGATAATCCACGGGGATGGATTAAGAAATGTCGAAAGTTTTTCAAGTTGTATTTCACTCCAGTTCATCAATGGGTGGAAATAGCTTCACTTTACTTAAAGGATAAGACATAAGTGAGGTTTGAAGGATTCTAAATAGGAGATCATGACCATACTAATTGGAAGATATTTGTTTAATCTATTTGTATAAGATTTAGCAATAGAAAGGATGTGGTGAAGGAGTTTAACAAGTTGGTGCATGATAAAGGGGTATAAAAGCATGTTAAAAGGTTTGAGGAGCTCAAGTCTTTAATACGCACATTGAACCCTTCACTGCCAAAATCATACTACATCTCCAACTTTATCAGTGGCTTCAAAGATGACATTAAATCAACATCGAAGATATTAAAGCTTACATCACTGATACAAGCATTTGATCAAGTAATGTGACATAAAAAAATCTACCTAAACTATGACAAGAAGGAACATAATGATACTTAGAATATCTCATTCTTTCAATAATGAGAGACCATTAAGTAAACTTTCTTTCAACATTCTTTACAATGTAAGAATTGATATGACAATAGAAGGTAAATGAAAGCTTGCCACTGTATATGAACAAAAAGAAAGTTAAGTCTGTGTTACAAATGTAGGGAGAAATTTGTTCAAAGTCACCAATGTAACAAGAAGAACTTGAATATAATGAATGGTGCAAATGAAGAAGGCGATGAGTTTTTAGAAGTAAAAGAAGGAAATGATAATGAAATTATAGCTAATGAACATTAAGAAGATGAGTATGATTTATCTCTAAATACATTTGTTGATAGTTGTGCTCATAATATAATGAGAATTTAAAAAAATTATCAAAATAAAAACCTTATAATTCTTTTTGACAATAATAGTACCCACAACTTTATAGATAAATATGTGGGTAATGAGATTATAAATACCATTGAGAAAACTATTGTGTTGGTAGTAACTATAACCAATGAAAGCGTAATGAGGTGTAGTGTATTTTGTCCAAGATTTTAATGGTTGATGCAAGAGCATGAATTTCAAGTAGATTTGAGAGTCTTAAAGTTAAGGATGTGTGACATGATGATTGAGCTTAAAAGAATCATTGAAGAGGCTAGCTTGTAGTTAATCATAGTATCCAAAGTTTAGAAAAGTTTGAAGAAGGCGATATATGATTTTATAGCATAATTTTTCTCAATTGAAACTAAAATGGAATCTAGGTAGAAAGAAGTGAATCCTGTAATTAAGGCTTTGCTGACAGAATTTGAATCAATATTTGAAGAACTAAATTTTAGTTACCTCAAATAAAGATCATAAAATTCTTTTGATTTCAAGTGCCAAGCCAGTGAATATAAGGCTTTATAGAAGTTCTTTTATATATAAGGAGGAAATTAAAAGATTAGTGAAGAAGATTCTTCTTAATGGGATAATCTAACCCAGTAGTTGCCCGTTTTATTCTCTAGTATTGTTAGTTAATAAGAATTACAACAACTTGAGGTTTTGTATAGACTATATACAAATGAATAAGTTGAATATAAGAATAAGTTTTTAATTCCATTGATAAATGACTTGATAGATAAGCTGCATGGATCATGGTATTTATTGAAATTAGACTCGAGATCAAGTTATCATTAAGTAAGGATGTATACTATTGACATTAAAAAGATTGTCTTCAGAACACATCATGGGTATTATGAGTTCAAAGTGATGTCATTTGAACTAATAAATGCACAAACAACATTTCAAGCATTAATTAACAATATGTTAGAGCCTTTTCTGAGAAAATTTATATTGGTTTTTTTTAATGATATTCTAATATACAACCCTACATCTGAATTGCATGTTAGTCACCTCAAGATAGTACTGGAATTATTAAAGGATCACCACTTCTTTGCCAGATAATCTAAATGTATATTCTATGAATTACAAGTGGAATATTTATGGCATATTCTACTAGTTAAAGATGAAGCAATGAGAAATTGGCCTATTCCCAAAACAATCAAAGAGCTTAGGGGATTTCTGGGGTTGGCAAGCTATCATAAGAACTTCATAAGAGGATTTGGAATTATATATAGGCCATTGACTGAATTGCTAAAAAAAAAAACAATTTCAGTTGGAATAAGAATTCATAAATGGATTTTGAAAGATTGTGTGATACACTAGCATTGGCATTGCTTGATTTTAAAAGGAATTTTACACTAGAAACTGATGTGTGGTCTATAAGAATAGAAGCAATATTTAGTCAGGAAAGGAAACCATTGGCTATCTTTAGTAAAATTTTATGTTCTAGGCATTTGAGACTATTTATATATAAGAAGGAATATATTGTAATTTTAATGGTAGTGGACAAGTGCAGATATCATATGGAGTATGATCAATTTGTTATAAAAATTGATCATGAGAGTTTGAAATACTTGCTAGATCAGAAAAACTCATTATTCCATGTAGGGGAAAGGTTTGACAAAACCATTGGGGATGAGGTATCAAGTTCTTTATTGAAAGAGAAAAGAAGAATACGGTTGTTGATGCTTTGTCAAGGAGGATGGTGATCGATAAAGGATTGAGAATTGCAGATGAAGAAGTTATAGAAGGCTAGGGTAATTGTAATGCTATTTTAATACTGGTATCAACATGATATAAGAAGATCATAGATTCCTACAAATATAATTCTCAACTATACGAGATCATTACTATGAAATTAATTGGTGCTTACAAATGATTTGAGTATATTTTATAAACAGAATTCTCAAGTATAAATGAAGAATTGTGATTAGAAAATAAGGTGACTTGAGGGAAAAAGTAGTTAAAACAGCTCATGATTCTCCTTAGAGGTCTTAGGTTTGCTCCTTAGATGTCACCAGTTCGAATACCACAAACCTCAGGGCCATTAGAGGCTTATCTGGTCATTAACTTCAGGGTCTCAGGAGATTTGTCGAGATACGTATAAGCTGACCCGGATATCCACAGTTATAAAAAAAAAAAGAAGATTGGATGAATCAATTCCTGAAAATATACTTAAGGTGTATGTCTATGAATATCCTACATAATTGTCCTGATGGTTGGCTTTTGCATATTGATGTTATAATTCCAGTTACCATTATAGTATAAAAACGATTCCTTTATTATGCATGTCTATCCACCTCTAACAATTGAAATAACATTGCTAGATACTTTTACTATGGCTGAAATTGGGAAATATTATAGAAAAAAGAAGAGATTTGAAGAAATAATTGGATTTGGTAAGAAATATAATAAAGAAAGTGGCTGATAAATGGAGAGTATAAAGAGAATTTGTGGTGGGAGATTAGGCGTTCTTAAAGCAGTAGTCTTATAGACAAAAAAATAAAAATAAAATTATGGCTCCAAGAAGGAATATGAAGCTGGAACTACGTTGTTGTGATTCCTATAAAATCATTCAAAAGATTGTAACAATAGCATATAAACTGTTACTGCCAGCTCTTTCTCTTCTTTTTTTTCTTTTTTTTTTAATTTTTTTTTACAGAGTTCCTTCTTTTTTATTTTTTCTAACTCTCAATCTCCTTTTCTCACTTCAGCGACTCCTTGTTAAGAATAAGTTCTTAACATATTATACCTGGACGAATTGAAACACAATAAATTAATGTAAAGATAACTCGATTAGATGTTAGGAGACAATCAGTGGAATTGACATCTTTTTGTTTTTTACCATATAGTCTGTAAGATATAAGGACAGGTTGACATTAAAGTGTGGCTTCGACACCGCACATATATTAGAATATTATGGTTTAGAGTGTTGTCCGAGATAGGACATGGAGGACTGACTCTACCATAGGAATTGTGCAATTTGCAATTTTCAACAAATAATAAAAAGCTGATTTATCTGTGATTTTTTTTTCTATCACAACATCAATCTATCGTGATGAAATATAAAATTGGAGAGGATAAATAATGGAGGGCAAACCATCTTCCCACACGTGTAATTGATTGGCTAGAAGAACAAATCATTAAAAAAAAAAACATAAAATTGAAGAGAGTTGATGTAACTACTTTTTTTTTTTTTAGATTGATGCAGGTGTTTAAGCTAGCATGCACCTCGACTAATTTTACGGACCCTAAAGTTAACGATCGTGTAAACCTCCAGTGGCTCCGAGAAGGCTCGAACTCGTGATCATTAAAGAACAAACTTAAAATCTGATTAATTGAGTTATCCATCAGGGTTACGTATTTATTTTTTTAATAAAACAATGAGTTGTTTATTTTTATTATTTCTTAATACTACCAGAGAGGAGTTTATATTACTTTCAATGTAAGAAGTCGTTTGGTATTATAGTAATAATTATTTTTTAAAATATTTTTTTATTTAAAAATAAATTTAAATAATATTTTTTATTTTTTTAAAATTTATTTTTAACATTAGCACATTAAAATAACGTAAAAACATAAAAAATAATTTGAAGTAAATTTGTTTTTAAACGCTTTTAAAATAAAAAAACAAACTGATTTTAAATATAATGGATTATTTTATAAGATTGTTTTTAAAACAATAGAAATAAACATAAAAATAATGATATTATTCTTATTAAAAAATAATAAGAATATCTTTGTCTATTTTTAGAAATAATTCTTTAGTTCTTTCCTTCTTCTTTTTTTTCCTATTCTTATTTAAAAAGTGCACAGAAACCCACCCAGTAATGAATCACAAAATTACGAAAAGCCCCCTCCGACCTCACCAGCTTCTCGCTCTTGCTTCTCCATTAAAATTATCTTATAATCAAGCAATGATCATCATCATCATGAATAATTAATTATTTACCATCATCAATGTCATCTTACGACTCTCACTGGAAACTAAAATACCAAACCCCCTCCCCCTCTAAATAAATAAATATAAACATAAACCACTCTTTTTCTCTCTGTAGGAACCAGCAGAGACCAAAGGGAACTTCGTTTTGACTTGCGTTTCAATGAAGCTTCTCTAAGAGCTCTCTCTCTCTCTCTCTTTCTTTTGAGGTGATTGTTTAGTGTTTACAGCAAATTCAGAATGGGATGTGCTGGATCCTCACAAGCTAAATCAGACGGTAACCTCTTTCTCTCTCTAATGATCTTTCTTCCTTTTCTATTTGTTTGTTTGGTTGCCGAGAAACCTTAAGAAAATAATTGTAATTACCCAATGTCTGTTTTGGATTTTTTTTATATTATTGTTGTTGTTGTTGCCGTGAAAAAAGAAAAGAAAAGGGCAGAATCTAATCGTAACTGATTTTGGACGTTATGTTTTGCAAATAATAAGATTGTTAGCTTTCTGTTTTCTGTATTGTTATTACAATGCATGCCGTGATTTCTCAATCTGTTGAAAATCTTTATGATAGTGTGAATTTTTTTTTTTTTTTTTTTGTGAGTGATTAAATGATAGATTTCTCAATATTAGGATTTAAATTAGGTTAAAATGGTTCTGTATTGGATATCGGTAAGCACATAAAAAGAGAATTATTCAATTTCCTGATAAATCTATTAACCGTAAAACAGAATAAAAAGCTGAAGATTTCATTCATTTCGAAACATATTCAAGAACTACTACATGTTTGACTGAATGCTGTGGTTTCATTCTTTTTCTTTGTATAGATTTGTGATTGATAAAATCAAATGAATAGAAGAAATGAGTGTCATTTGTTATCGGTTTGAGAGCTTGGTGCAATTTCAAAGGGCTGTAGATGAGTGGTTGGGTATTTTTTAAGTCTGTTATCATCGAGAGATTTGAGTCTAATCATTGTTTTAAGCGGCATTTTAACTGGCTTCAAATTACAGTTATAGGTGTGTGTTTCTTTTCCGCGCGGGGATTTAGATTTAAGATGATGGTATTACTATATAGACGTAGTAGTTGTATATCTACAGAAAGTGATCGCTGATTCAATTCCAGCTTAGCTTCCATTTATGCTAGCAAGGAACAACTTAATTACCATTTTTGGTTAAAAACGTGCTTGTTTTTTTAGATCTAATTAAGAATGTTTGGTAAGTATGTTCTGTTGGCACATTTCATTGCTGGAATAGTGAAATCTTCAATTACCGACGGACTTCTGTAAATTTCTGCATCAGTTTCAAACTTCCTTTGGTTACCATATTTATGTAACCCATATGTAAAAGCATCTTCTATGCTGGCTTTTAAAGTTTGTAATCCATAAAGCCTTTGCACTTGACATCTCTTCACATGTGCACATGTCTGTGAGACAGAGATCTAATGTGTCCATGCATTTGGTTGTGCCTGTGTGCTCTTCAGTTTGCTTATATTTTCTATTTTTTATTTTGTTGTTTCTGGACTATTCTCTTCTCTATGTGCGTGTGCGAGTGTGTTTTTTTTTTTTTGGAGGGGGCGAGGGTGTCTAGAAAACTCAGTTACTGAGGCTAGATGTAAAATAAGGAGAGGAGCAGTGAATTTTATTTCTAGTGCATTTCCTTGCTGTTTCCTTTGTTACATTGCCGCTTCATGTAAAATAATAAAACTGGAGCACTCAAATTTAACCTGCAGTTCTAAGGAAAGCCCCCTTTCTTTTCTTTACACACACGCACACTTCGTGTTATGTCTTATGCATAAAGTCATAACATGCCCTTTTCTGTTACTTCCTTGATTCCATTACTAAGGGTTCAATATTAGGCAACAGTTGCTGGTGAAGGAGAATGGCGATCATTCTTTATATAATTATGCTGATTAATAGAGACTAATGTTATACTTGTGATTATGACAGGGAACGTGAAGAAAATCAGGAAGCCAAAACCTTGGAAGCATCCTCAGCCTATTACAAAGTCTCAGCTTATGCAGATGCGTGATGAATTTTGGGATACTGCACCTCACTATGGTGGAAGGAAAGGTAGGGTTTCCTTGGAATGTTATATCACCTATAGCCCTTCACTAGAAATTTTCATAAACATAAACCTTTGGATACTACACCTCTCTTGGGTTGAGTAATAATTACTTTATGAATGAGAAGAAATTAATAAATGATCTTTTGTTGAATATGGAAATCTCTGTTATATATATATATATATAAAATCCCGGAGTGACATTGAAATACAGAATAACAGTAAGTAAGAATTCTCAAGAGCAATTACATGGAGAGTTGCAGGTCCAAAATATTGGAAACCTTAGAGTGACATTGAAATACAGAATAACAAGTAAGAATTCTCGAGAGCAATTATGTGGAGAGGTGCAGGTCCAAAATATTGGAAACCTTATAGAGGGGGGGAATGCGAAGAACCTGAGAAATTGCCACCATATTACATTGATAGGACTGTGATTCATATGTGTTCATGCATAACTGTCACTGAAAGCTTAGGGATGAACATAAAGAAAACAATCGCAAACTTTCTGAATTGCTGTGCTATGAAAAATATTCAAACTGAAGAGGGGTCTGATTTGGATGCCCCCCATCAGTTGTTACCTACAAATTGTCTGTCATGATTCTAATCAGTGTGCGTAATTCAAGCACATAATTATAATAAAACATTACTCTGCTGAGATGAACTTTTATGTTTTGACCTGTAATGAGAAAGGGTGTCATTATGCTGAAGCATCCATGAAGATTTTCAAAAGACTATTCCTGGCTGTTCATTTAAAGATTTAGAATTAGCTGCCTCCTTTTTGTGGATATACAAGGAATTGTGGGAAATTTTAGAATGTATAAATGCTCAGACTGGAGATGCGCCTTGTGATTTTAAGGTTCCACTCTCCTTGATGACAGTTTGGCCATTGGCATTGCTGGAGATGTGCATTGTAAATTAGGTTTCCACTCTCTTTAATGATAGTTTTCCATTGCAATTGTGAGAGATCTATTTCTACTCGTAATATTTTTACTTTAACCTGAGAATCTTACTGTTGTTTGCAAGGCCTACCACATATGCTTCTATTATTCAGTCTATATTTAGGGCACCTTCAATTGCCAAAGACAAAAGGAGTAGAAATTATCTGGCAATGGCAAAAAAAGGAAGCAAGGAATAGAATCGTTTTGGAATCATGAATATGACATATAGTGCTAGTGAAGAATATGATATACAATTACTAGGATTTTTATTTAGTGCCAGCCTGCCCCATTTCTGCTATTGTAGATCTTATATTGTCGTCATAGGTGCTTCAAGAATGTCCTGAGGATCAAGTAAAAGCTGTAACTGGACCTGAATATCTGCATAGGTTACCCCATATATATCACTGCAGGCAACAATGACAGGAACTACTGCCGACTTGTGTCTCTATATCATACACAAGTCATACCAATACTGTACATGTGACAATAGCAAACACATGTCAACCTAGCCTGTTACATTCCAAGGCTTCATCATAGCATCATTAACTACCCAACTGAATCAGCATTTTTACCATTTCAGTGGTTAGTAAATTTTTTTTTTCCTGTTCTAAAAAGATAGGGATGTGCAGGAGAGGTTATCACATATGAAGTTTAATTTATCACTTCAGTGGTTAGTAGATGTGTTTTTCTTTTTTTGTAGCTGATAAAAGATGGGACAGAGAGGAGAAATTATCGCATCTGAAGATCAAATATTCATAATGCTGTCTCGCCATCTGTCTAGTCTTGCTAGAAGTTCTTATGTGTAAAGGTGAAAAGGTTTTGGATCTTCTAGGACAAAAATATAATATCCGATTGCCTTACATT
Organism: Populus x sibirica; assembly: GCA_019202695.1. Classification (NCBI taxonomy): domain Eukaryota; kingdom Viridiplantae; phylum Streptophyta; class Magnoliopsida; order Malpighiales; family Salicaceae; genus Populus; species Populus x sibirica. Next base: position 989,988 of record JAGMVL010000129.1, read on the forward strand.
TATAAAAAGAAGTCTAAAATATGCTTTCAAGTAATTTATTACATCTAATTCTGTGATATTTATTCCAATTTTTTGGATGCCAGAGATTTGGGATGCACTTCGAGCTGCTGCCGATGCTGAACTATCCCTTGCGCAAGCAATTGTGGACAGTGCTGGTGTTATCGTTCAAAATGCTGATTTGACAATATGCTATGATGAAAGAGGTATTTGATCCTTCAGTTACTTATTGCATAAACTTTTGTGCTCAACATCAAATCTCTAAGAAAGCAGTGATTTTTCTGTTTGCAAAACCAGGATGTACAGATTCGTTACATTTCTGCAATAGTTTTGTAATAGTTCTGGCACCTTTTGCTAAGAGTATGCTAAAGGTTTCATATGCCGATAGAGTTTATTATGTGCTGGTTTTTCTATGTATGTGATAGATATTTGATATATATCTTATTTTCATGTTGTCTTCAAAATGTTCCCACAGGTGCAAAATATGAACTACCCAAGTACGTTTTGAGTGAGCCAACAAATTTGATCAGAGAAACTTAAAAACAGAGAACAGAGATCAATTAGCACCGTGTGCACAGGATTGAATGTAAATCATGTATATTATCTCATATAATGCTTTCCAAAAAGTTGGGTCATTTTATTGCATTTACATTTTCAATTGGACTTTCCTGCTCTGCTGTAGTCCTGGTTTACTTACAACAGCATAACAATTGTTTGAATTCAGTGAAAAGATGTGTTTTTTTTTCTTTCAAATAACCTTCATAGCCAGAGATTGGTTGCTTGCTAGTGGGCGGTGTTGTCGGGTGTTCAACCACATTATTGAGTTGAGATTTGTTCTTTGATCAGTCCTCTCAGACATGGGGATTTGAAGAGTTTTCATAGGTTTCTGGATTTTATTGGTTTACAAACTACAAAACTTTGTAACCTTGTAAAGGTTTGCACTTTGTACAAGAAAAAAAATCTAAATTATAAAGCAGCCATGGAGAAATTGCAATGATAAAGGTTGCTCTGTAACCAAAATCATAGTTTTTAAATTCGGTCCGGTCTAAGGTCCGGGTTTCAGATTTTGACCGGGTCACCGGGTCAATTTCTATTTTAAAAAAAAGTTCAAAACGGCGTTGTTTTAATAAAAAAAAAAAAACAAAAGTTAACGGGTTGCAACCGGGTTTTGCCGGATCACAACTTTTTTTATTTTTTTTATTAACCCGGTCCGGTTTCAGCCCTGGATCAGTTAGGTTCCGGGTTGACCTGTTGGGCCGGATCGGGTTTTAAAACTATGACCAGAATAGGTAGCTCGGGCTTGTGGAAAGGATGCACAGAAAACAAGTCTTGTGAAGCACGTTAGAAAGGAGGATGGTAGAGACTGAATGAAGGAATTGGTTTACCGCATTTTAGGAGTAAAGCATTATTGGATTTTCATGGAGTAAAAGCTAATAAAAGACTTGATATTTCTTTTTTCCCCACAAAATAGATCGTTGGTGTAATTTTGGCAAATTGCTAAGGGAAGCTTCAGGTTTGGAAAATCTTTTTGTGAAAGTCAAGACTAGAATCCATCACTGTCGAGATGGAGTCTCTTAGTCACAGGTGCCCGGAAATTATGAGACAAGATTAATAGCGCAGTGACTCGACACAAGCTAAAGGTTCATCACCAAGTAAGTAATGACAAGTGACCACAAGAATCTACTAGGCAAAGCAAACACCAAGTACATGCGAGTGATCATCCTATGACGAAAGAGAGGAGTCACCTTTCGTTAAAAGATGAGAGGCTCAGATGAGAGCTTAAGTACAGATCTCCCTGGAGCCCATGACACGGATGGAGATGAGTGGATCTATATGACAGGTGTTTAGCCAATGGTTGAATATCGGCTAGGAAGAGTACGAAGACAAGTGTGGTTTATGATAAAAGTGAAGGATGACTAAAGGAAAAGCAAGATGTGATTCCTAAGATAGAATAGAGGGCAAACACAACTTCCGAGTGGATAGAATATTGAAAAAGTGGCGGGATCTAGAAGCACTGTGATACTCAAATGACCATCGTACTTGAAATAAGTCCTGGTGAAAGATATATGTGTTTGGAACGCGGTTTGTCCCTTAAATTTTTAAAAAAATTTATTTAAAATAAAAAGAATTTATAAATTTAGATACGCGGATATGAAAAATAATTTTTTTAAAATTAAAATTATTTTAACATATTTCTAAATAAAAAACACTTATCGTTACCATGAATCCTAAACATACTTATAATGATCTTTCCAAACCAAGCATAGCTGCAAAGCTCGGTGGGGGAATGGAGTTTTGTCGGAAAATTATGAACACTCTATCTAGTAATGGAAAGGTTTGATAAGTAATTGTAAACTTGACCAAGAAATTCTTTGAAAATGGCAAGCACATCGAGTTGGATATGACTTGACGTGCATTCAAAATAAGAGATATTAGCAAACAAAACACTATTCTTTGTGTGAAAAGTTGGACCTCTAGTTGATGGTAACAGTCGCTACTTGGTTTTCTATGATGGATGCAAATATCTTCATCATGAGCTATATTTTAAGATACAGGTTTTAGCCCTGTTTAAATATTTTTTTTAAATTAAAAATTTTTGTAACCCACTTTAAAGTGTATTTTTTAAAAATATATTAAAATAATTTTTTTTATTTTTTAAAAATTATTTTCAGCATCATTATATCAAAACAATCTAAAAACAAAAAAAAAATTAATTTTTAATTTAATTTTTAATTTTTTTTAAAAAAATACAGTTACAATCAAGTTCTTAAACACTATCTTTTATATACAGACAGTATTATTTTAGTCAAAAGTTGTAAAAAGTGTAGTCTCGTCAAAATTAGGTTTTCTTCTAACAAAGGAAAAGTGCCGCCACTTTTGGCACCAAAAACAGAAGCGATAGAGTTTCTGTTAAAAAAAAAAGTCGAACTACGATGGCCCCGCCGCCCGCCGCCCGCCGCCCGCCGCCTCATTCAGGAAATAGCAACATGAGCCGGAGTCAGTCACCTAATAGTGCAAATCGCTACCTTGAATTAACTAATAGAGGACCAAACTCAACTCAAAGAGATCGTGCCACACCTGCAAGATTCAAGGTCATGCTTCAACACGAGGTCCCTCCTTACATATAGTTCAATGCATTGATGGCCAAAAGCTCATTTGTTGTCGATGCTCCCAAGACTTCATCACGGCGGCTCCTTGACAATGGTGCTTCTCACCATGTTATCCCCCATCTGAGCAACCTCTCGTTGCATATACCATATACTGAATCTGATGATATTATCATCGGAGATGGCTCCCTCACTCACACTATTCAACCTCTCTCAAAACTACCTTTATATTTGAAAATGTTTTCTGTGTCCCTAGCATCTAAAAGAATGATTTCAATTTCTCAATCTTATACCTCCAATAATTTTTCAGTATAATTCTTACCGTCTACTTTTCTTGTTAAAAAATTTCTGACGAGGACAACACTCTTTAGTACCAAACAATGCAATTCACAGTAAAAACACTCACAATCTACAATAATTTACTCTACCAGTTAATTTCATTCATAAATGAAACATGTTGCCACTTTCATTTTCATCAAAGATCATGTCCAATGTGGTGCCGCTCATGTGTCTTTCAAAGATTAACCTTATAGTGCTCTTACTAAGCCTCTTCCTCAGGCTCAGGCTCAGGCTCGTGTCCTATAATTTTAAGATCAAGATTTGACCTGTCTCTCAAGCTCCATATTAAAAGGACATAATAGAGGTAATTATCCTTGTATGTTCGTTGTTATTGTTCAAATTCCAGCTAATCTTTCGTTCAAGTATTTGATGAGTGCTCTGCCTACATATACCACATGAATACAAACAAGGCGTGCAATCCTCACCATTTTCCTAATTGTAAAATAAACAATTATTATTTAATTATATCTGATATTAAATACGCTGGTTACAAACAGCATTGGAAAAACATGGTAAGAGTTTTAATAATTGATTTTACATTCCGCATTACCTGTTAAGATTTTATTTTTATTTTTTCCTTTTAGTACATGCCTTGTCTAATAATAATTTCATGCTCTACCGTACATTCCATAAATCTTCAATATTAACAAATGGCAATTTACAGTGCAGTCCAATCTTCAGCCTAGACAATGATGCAATTTAAGCGTTCAGACTTAAAGAGTTGAGTCCTAAATATTTATAACTTCACATGTCCATGACAATCACCATGCACAGCGCACCTCGTATACTTCGGTGTCTTTTGCTCTGCGAAGATGTAAACCTCATCATATCCCTTCCTATAGAAGAATAAAAGATGAGACGCAGATCAGTAAATGCAAGTGCCAAACTTGGTAGCAATCTAATCTCAAGAGTCAATTCACTCACCCAGCTTTCCCACAATATGTGGGACTGTAATTGTAGATTAAATTGTCGAGTACCTTACGAGCACGTGGCCTGTTCAAGGACTTTCTAGCTTCACTGCAGCACAAAATAAATTACTGGAATCAGTTTCTTTTTTATCTAATCACTCCTGTAAACAACAAAGTACCATAAATAGATGAAAAGAAAGGTCATGAAGCATGCAATTGGACTCTAATTTCCTGAGGTTTATGGACTTCTGACAGAGTTCTCACAAAATACTACAGAAACAATCATGCAGCCATCGTAAACTTGTTGTAACATGCATGTGAATGACATTGCTCTTTTTAAATTATGCAACCTCAATTCAGAATGCAAACACTCGAATTGCCTTCTCAGCACATCTCAAAAAAGTTTACAGCATGAGCTAACAACTTTTCAGCACAACAAAATCCTCACCTAACAAAGAAGTTTGCAATGTGTTGGGTAACTTGAATGGCATCCTCTGAGTGTGGAATCATTGATAAACCCCATTCAAAAGCATTTTTCTGGAAACAGTCACATTTCAGTCATTAGTGATCCCATCACTATAAGCAATTATAAAATTGCAATAACAGTAGGCAGATCGGGGCAGAATGAAAAATTGACAATTGCACCATACCATGAGGGACCATTTGTTCAAAGCATTTAGAAGTTAAAGTTGACCTATAAAAATACCATCATGTCATTCTATCCCCCACCCCTCCTGGTATGCATCATCTTAGAGCTAATAAAAAACTGCCATCTTTCAACTTCATAAAAGAGCTCAGACCTTAACTCTAGCTCAATTTGATTAAACTGAATGCATGGATGACTGATCTGTGTAAAAGTACTAGACCATTCATAAAAATTTAGAAAGAAAAAAGAGAAGGAAAAAGAACCAAACTCAACTTAAACACATATACACAAAACTTGCTTACATGACACCATTGCTGTAAGAAAATAGTTTTGCATGTATTTTACATATAGATGTGGAGGAATGGAATACCGAGAGTGAAAATTGACTTAGAATTTCTCCTGCAACTACAAAACACATACAGCTGCCTCCCTTTATTCCAAAACAACCTTTTTTAAGGGTATATGACTCATCATCCTTCCCAAATTTCCAGAGTATCTGACTCCATATTTCATACAAGTACGTATTTGACCAACCAAAACATGCATCTGCAAACAAATCACAATAGCTCTAATGCAAAGCACATATAGCAATACCTCAGGATGCCATTGGAAGGCAGTCACAGGATAGCCGCAAGCTTGTACAGTGGAGACATAGACCTAAAATAGATGTAGGGAAGAGAATTAGAGCTCTTCCAGCATATAGAAAACTACATTGCAAAATTAATGCATCCATTACCTGGTTATCTTCATCTGTACTAGTAGTCAAGATCTCAAAGAAACTAGATAGATGTTCATTCTCCTGAAACCGTTGTGGTGAGATGCCATACTGTTGCAATGGAAAATCAGATAAGTTAAATAAAACAACATGACACAGCCTTCTGGCTAAAGATTGGGATTCTAATTTCAGAATAACAGTGGAATTTTAAAGATCAAAGACAGCATTAACACAACAATCATGGTTCAATAGCAAGTAGAAAAACTTGGAATTGAGGGAAGCAAACAAGCATGGATCATCTCCCTAATCTAGTCGAAATTCTGGAAATGCCAAATATAAATATTTCCCAAGAAAGGAAACACAAACAAAAAACTCTAGATCCCATATGTGCTCCCAACTATAGCATCTTTCTGTCTTCAACTTGAGTGATACTCATCAGCCAATGTATTTTAGTTAACTTTTGAGGGACTATTTTTCAGTATAAGAGTATAAAAATATGCTTGGGTTATGAGGAAATCTAATTTACTTTCTCCTTGATTTGAATTAAATGCATATCCAGACATTCCTAGATCTCCAATCAAGAGGAAATGAGAAGGTAATGCTGGTTTATAAGACAGAACACTGCACCAAAATAAAATTATATAAAAAAAAATTCACATGCGCCTTTTTGAAGTTTAAAATGCCTTTTAGTAGAGAATCCTAAACAAAGAGAGAAACAAGTAAAGGGTATCATGTGTCACTATATTTTACCATGCAACCGAATTCCAAAGGTACTACTAGTTTTTTGAACTCACACGATGGTTTTGCATGACTAGGCAATCTGTACTCAATCTTTTAAGCAAATCTGGAGGAAATCTGCAAAGAAATGTCGATGTTAACAACCATGCTTGGTACAGTTAAAAGTATCATTTTGCTGCTGTTGAAACACAACAGAACTTTTATAAGGAAAACAAAATTCACAATAAATGTCAAAGAAGTTAGGAGAAACTGTATCAATGACATGATAACCATATCAAAGCCAGGGAAACTTCTCCATGCTAGTAATTAAGTCGGACTAAAATCACATGTAAGCATTTGGCATGTTGAACATGACATTGAGATAACAGCATACTACAAATTAAGAAGTACAACAAATATTGATGACCAAGGTGCTATTAATTGGGTTTTATGATTGTTTACTTGCATATAAGAGAGTTAGAATAACTAAAAAATTGACAAAAAATCAACTCTCTCTTTTTAGATCATCTAAGAACTTAAAGTTTTCTTGATTTAGCAAAGTAAGTGACTATTGGTTTCAAGACAGATTCAGGTACGCTGGTCATTGTGACAAATCCCTGCTTTGCAGGATCAGCACTAATTCATTGCTATTTACACTGTTTAATACATTAGGATCCTTTTCTGGCTCTATAAAGAAACTAAGAACCTCGCTAAAAAAATGAAGTGTATTGTGTTTGATAAATACAAAGATTTGAGAATGCTTATACTACCTGGTAGAAGAGGAATGCTTGAGCTTTTACCAAAGCTAACAAGATGGGACAAAATTACAGTGCATATACCTCCGAAATACAGTTCCTTTGATATTTATGTTATTCATAAATTGAAGAGTAGAAGCCTGATCTGCCGCATTAAATGTTTCCAGAATTTGATTGTCCTATTATCAAGAAAAAACAGTCATGCTCATAATTGAAAACAAAGGGAGTTCAAAAATTGCTTTTCTCAGGCATTTCTCAAGTGAAAGTATCTTAGAGTTGTAAGAATTTCCACTAAAAGTGTATTAATATTTGAAATAACTACTTGGACATTTTGACATTGATGGATGATCAAGCAAACAAAACAGAATATGCCGCATGAAGTCAATTATAGTTGCGATGATGTTAACACTGCTGATATTTTTCTGTAAAATTAGACGTCAGGGGCCCAAAAGAGTTTCTAGCAAACACTTCACAACTGCACTGTAAGGCTGTGTTAAGTTAATTATGCATCTCACAGGGAGCAGAATCATTAGGAATAAAGTTTGAGACAAGAGTAGCTTGGTGACACGGAACAAAGACCGATTGATTTAAAAGGGGTAAAAGACTCGGAAAATAGAAAAGGGATAGAAAACCTAGAATCACCAAGCTAATTTCCTAGATATCAACAAAAGCTTCCTTGAATACACTGCAAAACACTGGAGGAAATCCACCTATGTAAATTGAAACTGAAATTCTCAATTTAATATCATAATGGCTAAAAACAATACACAATGTGTGCTTACATAGGCACACCAAAAGTCCTCAAGAGTCCTAATCACTATCGGCTATATATGATAAAACAAAAACACCCTACTGATACTAATAGTGATAAAATCCTAATTAATACCAAATATCCTAATAAGGTAATAAATTGTCAATTCTTCTTCTTGCACTAAATCAGTCGGACATGATGGAAAATATGGGAATGATTGGAATGGAAATGTTAGATCATTACGGTCTATATATCCATACATTTTAGGTATTACGGGCTACACATTACCTCACTAATGATCATTGTCAGGATTTCAAAGCCTAAGCAGATGGCATACACTGGGAAATGGAAGCCTGCATCATTCTTTGCTAAAATTTCCTGCAAGTTAAATACGATTGAATTGATAGCAGCTAGGAGGGTAAACCAACAGTACAATTTCCTATGTTATCTTTTATTTATTTATTTGTGGTAAACTCCCAACACATTTCAAACGTGGAGATTCAAAACAAATTTTTATTATTTTACAAAATTACCAACCTTGAAAATTGCCTTCACAGTGTCAAAGTATAAACCAGTTTTAGCCCAACCTCCTGTAAAGAGCACTCCATTTACCAGATTGAGCTTCTGCAATGCAACAACATAGAGCAAGCTTGACCATCATTTATCACCTAATGGATATAACAAGAAAGCAATGCTATCCCTTTTAATGATCATGCACAAAACTTTATATAATTCAGAATTTTGTATTTGATTTTTTAATTTTTTTTCATCAACAAAGTTTTTAACTCCAAATCATTAACTCAACTAAGCATACTTAATTTCTGAATTATTAAAAAAAAAACTATTTCATTTCTCTCAATTGCAATCAAATAAAAAAGCTCAAGAATTTCTCATTCCATTTTCCTATTTCATCTTATCTGACGATCCATCTCCCTCTACTCGCTATAAAATCAATATCTGCACTTCTCCTTTAAAAATCTCGATACCTCAAAAAGAATCTCTCGTGGCTCGTTATAAATCAAGGGAATAACCCTGGCACCAGCCGATTCAACAAACTTAACGTACGACGCCGCAATATACGAAGCGTTCGTCGCGTTGTTCAGCCTTCCGGAGGCACCGTCGCCTGGATGACTTAAAATTCCAATCACCGGCCGATAATTCAAGTTGATGTCCGGGGCCGAACACCTAGGCACGGAAGGCGAGTCATCATCGGCGAGTTGACTCGGGGGGAGAATCGAAGGAGAAGAAGTTGTAGCTGTTGCTGCTCGAGCTAGGGTTAGCTCTTTAGAGAGTGACATTAAGAAAGGGATCCAAAGGTAAGTCCACATGTCTGGAGCAGTAGAGGAGGAGGAGGAGGAGGAGGAGGAGGTTGAGGTGAGGGAAACGGCGGTGTCGTTTCGGAGGTCAGAGGTTTTTGTGGTAGGGGTAGAAGGGGAATTAGAGAGGAAGTGTGAAGGCATTTTGGGAAATTAGGAAGTAAAATAAGTCAGGGTTTGTGAGAGGAGGCGGAGCAGAAGGCATGTGAGAGAGGGCATTTGACATTGAAGAGAAAGAGAGAGAGCCGGCTGGTTGTTTGCCGTACTGTTGGGAATGCGAGGAGGCTGTGAGAGCGGCGAGCTGAGCACGACAAATTGGACAAGAGAGAAGGATCTAGCAGTGGCTACGTGAGGATGACATGTGCGATGGGACAATTGGAACCAGTTATCTTCTTCCACGTGTATGTGTACGAAAACTGTCTTTAACCAATTTCAAATTTTAATTAAAAAGTATTTTCTTCTTGAATTCGTTTTGAAACATCTTTGAATTTTGAAAAAATTACCCTCACATTACTAAAAGTCATATTATAAAAGAAAGAAAAAGAATAGCCCAAGAAACTGGATGCAAGAATAATTGCTTCTCTCTCTTAGTCTTGTCACCAACCTGTTTGTTAGTTGAGAAAGGTGGAGAAAACAAGAAAAAAAATTTAGGATTTTAATTTGAGATTTAATTGATTTTATTTTAGTTTTTATCTTTAATTGTATATACAATTGTTTTTCAAAATTTTAATTTAATGTAATTTAACTCTTAAATTCAATTATTAGCTCTAAAATTTAGTGTTATTTTCATTTTAATTTTTAATTTATGATTTGTTGAACTTTGAATTGATCATCAAACTTTTAATTCTTTTTAATTTGGCTCCTGATTTTATCAATTTCAACCCTTACAATTATGCATTTTTTTTAGTTTGATCCTTGATTTTAGATTTCATCAATTAAGTCCCTAATTTTCCATCAAACTTCAATATTTTATGCAATTAATCTCCTGATTTGATCAAAGTAACTCTTTAAAATTACAAGTCGACCCCCAAACTTTAATTTCTTTCATTTGATGCCTAAATTGACTTCAAAAATCATTTTTTCTTGCAATTAACTCCTTTCAAAATTCTCATTAAGTCCTTACCTATTCAAATTTATATTTATTTATCCCGAATAAAAACACTTTTACCAATAAGGTCTTTTGTCAATCAGAATTGGGTTGTTAATTTTATATGTTTTGGTCCTCCAACTTTTTCATTTGTCACTTTGGTCCTTCACCACCAACTTGGGCAATATTCTAGGATTTCTTCATGTATATCCTCTTGTTTTTTGGATTTCTTTTTCTACTTTTTTCTCTTTTCTTTTCTTGATTTTTTTTGTAGGGTCAAAAGTGAGTAACAACAAAAACTCTCATCTTAAAAAGTTAAGTTTGTAAAGGATAATGATACAGATCACATTGTCACTAAACCATCTTTAGCATAATAAGTAGCTGGTAAATGTTGAGACACAATATTGTTAGGAAATCTAATTTAAGAATGAATGTTGACAGAGTGTTGCATTGTCAATCTTTTTGTTATGTGACTTTTCTATTTTGTTTCTAAGGATGTTTATTAGGATCACTTCATATTTTTTTAATGAAACATGCCTATTTTTTTTCTCTTTGTTATTTTAAAATCAAGAGATGTTTTTGTGAAAACAATATTTGGTATTTTATTGTTGTCCATAATTAGATAAATATAATGGCAAAAAATGGTTGAACCCTTAAGTCATGTCACGTAAATGCTATTGAATAGCCTTGCTTTAAAAAAAATCTTTAAATATTAACCCTTATAACTCTGTATGATCTCATTACTCTGTTCAAAATATTATTACCAGATCGGTTTTGTGAAAACTTTTTTCCAATAAAATCTTAAAAAGTTAAACTTGCTTATTTATTTCAAAAATAACTAATGTTGGCTTAAAATAACATTTTGGCATCCTATTCATAGGATGAAAAATGAATTAATCAAGCAATTCTCACTCTAAGATAACCAAACAATTGAGCCAAAAATACATAAATTGAAAAACATTTATTTACCATTACAGAATGTATCTTGAACCATTTTTAGCTATATGCATAATAGAATGTAATGGATTTGGTAATTATAGACTCATGAAATGCAGCTCTTTGCAAATCTAAACCATTACACTAGACAAGGTCCAACTTTATCAGTTTTAACTACTAGCACTGGAAATGAGGAAATATCATCTTTGTTATCTCTTTCGCATTAAAAAACAAATATATCCATTGTGGTTCCTATTTGAGCTTGTTAAGGTTTTTTTCTTATATAAAAATTCTTATTAGGATCACACCCTAAACTAGGAGTAAATACAAATTTTAAAGATCAAAAGTTGATGAAAAGTTGTGAGAAACCTAAAAGCCAAAAGAGCCCGAAAAACTCAAACATTGGGGGGCATGCCCAAATTAAAACAAAATGAGATGCCCCACCAGAGCAATAAAAAAGGGCAAAGTAAATAAATACAATAAAAAAAAAAAGAATACTGAAAGACGTAATGAGTCAAATAAATGACAATGATCCTAAGTCTTTAAAAACTTGAGATACTTTTAAGCGTATGAATCTCATTTTTTCATAGCCAAAAGTCATAGGCTATATTACATGCCTTTAAAAATATTTTCTAAGCAAGCAGCTTAAACTAATAAATGGCGCTCTCAAAATGAAAATAATTGTTTCATAAGAGTTGTGAAATTGTAAACAAGCCACTCATTCTTATTCATGTTGATAAAATGAGTGTTTAAAAAGATATTTTTTTTCTCAACAAAACCTCATGCTTTCACTTGAGCTTTTTGTTCTGAAACTAATAAAAGATAGAAGGTAACCTCATCATGTACCTTCACTAGTTACAAATCTCGCTGGCATAAGATAACAAATCACCATTTTTTAAAATAAATAATTATTACCCAAGAAATTGTGAGAAATTTAAAACAAAATTGTTTTAAACTTATATCGAGTAAATTCTTGTTTTTAAAATACAATACATACCAAATTTTGAAAATTTTATTTGAGCGATAGATAATTAATTTTAAGCTAACATTTCTTTCTCGACCTATTTTTTGTCAATCATCAATAAAATACCTGCAAAACTACATTTTAGTATTAAAAGACATGTCTTTAGGTCTCGACCAAAGAAATACTTTTAAAATTTATATCTTAATAATTTCATTTCAATCGTGACATACACAAAGACAAAATTCCTAAAATTTATGAAGTGATCTCAAAATATGAAAAATGATTTATTAAAAAAAATTGCTAACTGATTTAGCAAACTTGTTGATAAAAGATTATACACACCTTTTAATGATCTTTAGAAGGACAAGCATATTTAGGTCAATTGAGGAAAATTAAGCTTAAAAAAGCTCATTGTGTTGACAACAGTCAAGTGATGATTATAAGCATTGAATGGTAGGAAAATCCCTAATAAGGATATTGTTGTATGATATGCATAACTAACGTTGTATGATCAGAAGTCTTGAATGATGGTCTTGTTTGAAATAGTCCATGAAAATAGATGATTTGATAAACTTCTTCTAAAGTTGAGCACTATGACTCAATCAAGAAAAAGATTATGAATAAGCAATGACGTAACGATACCACTCTTAGGATGCATGATTGGATAGGGGTATAAAGGTATAGATATGATTTTAAGAGGGTAGTTGATCCATTTTAAATGATCAACAAAACAAAAACTTCCTACTGAGAATAAAGGGGTAATTGTCACTATAAAATCTCAATATATGTACTTACACCCAAGCAGGAGATTCAAATATGGAGAATTTAAGTTAGCCACTAAATCAAGTGACCAAAAAAGGTTAGGACAGAAAATAACAAGCCTTATCATCATTGAAGAGAATGAGGGACTATATTTCAAACTAGATAATGATGCATATATGTCATCTGACCTCCAAACATTGCACAATATTTTTGCAAAAATTATATATGAAAAATCCTCAATAGGGTCTAATAAGGCTCCAATGAATCCAAGTTAACATAAATTATCCTTAAGCCATGATACCAAGAAAATTTTAAACCTTGTAATCAATTAAAAAAATATCATTGTCATTAGGAAATATTAGTTTCAAACCTTGCAATCATGAAAAAGGAATTCAACCTTGTTATAAGGAAATGTTAGTTTTAACCCTACAATCAGTAATTTAACCTGCTCATCAAGAAGCTGACCATGTCATCGGGAAATATTGGTTTCAACATCACAATAAAGAAGAAGAGGCTAATCATGTCATTAGAAAGTTTCATGTTCAACCTTGCAGAAATTTCAGACTCAACCATGCAATTAGAACATCTTCATGTCATGAAGAGGCTAACCATGTCATTAAATCCCATGGTCGGATAAGTCATTTCTAAACATGAGATAGGTTACCTTTATAAACGACCAGATTTCCAAAATATTTTTTAAATGGACATGTTGTTTGGAACAATTAGACCATTCTTGAAAAAGCTATAAATTTTTATGATGGCTAGGTTGCTAGGAATAATTAGACCATTCTAGAAAAATCTTTAATTTTTTTTTATGGGTAAGTTGTTTGGAACAATTAGATCATTCTTGAAAAATCTTTAAATTTTTCTGATGGGCATGTCACCTGGAACAATTAGACTATTTTCAAGAAATCTTTGAATATTTTTTACGAGCAAGTCGGGTAGAGCTATTAGATCATTTTAAAAAAAATCTTTGAATATTTTTTACAAGTGAGTTGCATTGAACAATTAGACCATTTTGAAAGGTTGTTTGTAACAATTAGATCATTCTCGAAAAATCTTTAATTTTTTCTGATGGACAGGTTACTTGGAACAATTAGACAATTCTCTAGAAATCTTTGAATATTTTTTACGGGCAAGTTGCATGGAACCATTAGACCATTTTGAAAAGTTGTTTGGAACAATTAGATCATTCTCGAAAAAAATTTAATTTTTTTCTGATGGGCAGGTCACTTGGAACAATTAGACCATTCTCAAGAAATCTTTGAATATTTTTGAAGCGTAAGTTACATGGAACAATAAGACCATTTAGAGAAAAAAAAAATAGATTTTTTATAAACGGACTAGTTGCCTTGAACAATTAGACCATTTTGAACATTTTCCAAATTTTTCACAAACTGGCTTGTTGTCTAAAATAATTAGACCATTTGAAAAAATTTTAAATTTTTCACAAATGAGTCGATCACCAAAACAATTTGATCATTTTTTAACTTTCCACATCCGGGTTAGTCACCTAAACAATTTGACCATTTTAAAATTTCTCGTGATAAGTTTAGTCACCTAAATGACTCGATTTATTTCAAAACATCATTCTTTTTTAAATCTTACTACATAAATTTTTTTACAAGATTTTATATCATAAGCATCGTAAAAAGAATAACAATTATGGTAACCAAATTTCTTACCCCAATTTTTTTATATATTTTAAAAAGCATAATTTTATATCATTTAACGATGTTGGATATTCCCGTTTAACTGAAGCCAACACATCCCTCTATGTATCTTTTCTTAGTCAATTTTGTTATTTTCCTTTTTATTTTGGATTTTTAGCACAATTTCAGATTTTATTCTAATTTGTTTTTACCTTATAAAGTTCAATTTCAAACCAATTTAATAAGTTATAAACTTTTTAAAGAAACATACCCGATTAGAGAAGAAAATTCAGTAATAAAGTGCAAAATTCAACCAATCATGTCTTTTTTATGTGATTGTTGTTTTCTTGTGTTGTTTTTATTTGTGTCAAAATATAACTCAAAATGTCTTTATAATATAACAAAACCTAAACTCTAGAGTAGAAGGAAGACAAAGAAAAAATCAAAGGTTAAACAATTTGGAAAACTAAGGTGAAAAGGAGTCTAAAAATTTGTGTTAAACATCTTCTTGAGTCTCATTTTTATAGTGGATTTTGAAATCAAAACTAATATAAAATTAATTTTGATAATTATAAGAATTAATTTTTTGATTTATCATCTTTAATTATTTAATTATCTGTCATAAAACAAAATTAACCTGATAATTTTTTAATTTAAAATATGATTTAAAAAAAATATTCAGACTCTATATTTATGGGCTATATAAATAAATAATAATAATGAATTGATAAAAAAAAAAAGCAGAATTTTTAACTTTCAACTTCTTCCTATAGTATAAAACTTAAAAAATAATAATTTAACCTTAAAAATTCTATCTTTAATGTGATATTAAATATATTTGGATACTCCCGATTAACTGAAGCCAACACATCCCTCTATGTATCTTGCAATCGAGACACGAGATCGATCTCTCTCATAAACATAAGGGAGAGTGAATACCTTCATGATTACTCAAAGACGAAATGGTGTGGATCATGTGGTAATTTGGAATATTTTGACATGCTTCAGCTTACTATAAAACTATTTTTTTAATTAATTATATATATATATTCAAGAGAAAGTAGATCTTCTATATCTGATCAGTGTCATTAATCAACTATTATAAGTCTATAAACAAGCTTATAAGCTCCGGATCACTGTGCAGCCTGCAACTTGAATATATGCAGAAGGATAAGTTGTTTGGTGGTAGAAACACAGAATTATTCCTGCGTTCTTTCATCAAAATACTTTCCTATATATTATTGCACGTTGAAAGTTAATGTTCATCGATCACCATGTTTTTAATATCCAAAGGGCCCTTCTCTTTTTGACTTTGAATGGAATTTGCAGCACAAATTGGAGTTTTTGTTCTTTCCTTCATAATTTTTCATGTAATTAACTCCCAGTCGTTTGATCAGGGCTCAGGAACGGATCTGCAGCCCCAATAAAGCAGAAAAAACGCAGTTCATCAAGGTGGATCGACATGCATGGGCATCCATCAAACATCTGCCGAAAGCGATGAGGATGCTCGTACATGGCCGTCTACAAGAGAAGAAAGTGAAAGATCGAAAGAAATAAAGGTAATTCCACTAGCAATATGTAAAGAGTGAAGTTTGGCAATCATGCTAGCTGTAACATGCCCACGAGAGTACATGTTCCCATTTGCATTATTATAGTACATTACTGAACGCCACTAAATGTGGGGAATAAAAATAAAATAAACTTAAGAAAAATATCCAGGTCGATAGAATTATTTTTTTTACATAGTAATTTCTTGTAGATTATTTAGACAATGATTCAGTAAGTTTGGACTCTGCCTATGGAATGAATTTTAGGTATTGTTTCCTAAAACACTATGAAATATATTGTGATACAAGAAAAAAAAAACTTTATAAAATTATTACTAACCAAATAATATATATATATATATATATATATATATATATAAAAGAAATACATATATAATAGTTATCAAAAGCATTTATGTCATTGTTAGTAAAAGTGAGATATTAAATAAAAAAAAATGATATCTCAAATTGATATTAAATAAAGTTATTGAGATATTAACTTTATGAATAATGCAATGTTAGAAGACATTTGAGATTTCCCAAAAGTTGAGATTTCTTCGCTTACTAGACAAGAGATTTACCAAAAATCCTCAAATTCAATTAAACGCTAATCAAATGCGGGGGTATTTTTTTTTTTTGACTTCTCAAGAACCCTAGATTAAGTTTATCGAAGCAAATTATCAAGGCTAATTGTGAATCAAATCAATTTAAAAGGATAAAAGTAAAGAAGGAAAAAAATGATAAAAAAAAAATTAAAAAAAAAGAAAGATAACACCATGTGAGTTTATAGTGCCATTAGGTGAGGGTGTACAGCAGAAGAAACAAGTTCTTACCAAGCTCTTTGTTGGGGTTTTTTATTTTATTTTATTTTATTCAATGGTTAATGTTAATTATAGAATCTAGAAGTCCAAATGCAATGCCCTTGGAAACATTCATGCCACTATAGTTTAAATGTATATCTTTTGACAGTCATAGCTTGTTCTGCAATCCTCCTACATATATACCATGGTCTCGATTCTCGAATATCTCATTTGACATATATGTTACATTAAATTATTTCGAAGAATAACACATACTTTCCGGATTAAACATATATAAATGGTTTTGGAAAGGAAAAGAAATTGTCGGGGAAAAAGGAGCATTTGTTTTTGCAAAATTCCAAAGGCATTTAGCAGCGTAAAGTAAATTGGACAACTGTTGAAGCCATTGATTCCTACTTGGAATTGTGCTATCTTTTATGTGTTTATAATTCCTACTTGCATTTGTGCTATCTTTATTTTTTATGTGTTTTTAAAAATATATTTATTTTTAAAAAAAATATAAAATTGATGGTTTTTTAGTTTTTTTTATGTATTTTTAAATAAAAAATACTTTTTAAAAACACTTTACACTACATTACTAATTTTTTTGTGTTTTTGAAAGTGTTTTTAAAAAGTTTTTTATTTGTTTTAAATTAATATTTTTTGGTGTTTTTAAATTATATTGATGTGCTGATATCAAAAATAATTTTTAAAAAATAAAAAATATTATTTTAAAAAAACACCAACGAGAATCCCACTCTAAAACACTATTAAAAAAGCAAAACTCACCCACCATCCGTTATATATATGATCATGCCTCGCCTCAACTCTCATGCCAAGGTAGTAAATAGAGTTAGAGTTCTAGAGCATTTCACACAGAAGGAATTTCTCCGTTATGGCCTGCATGCCTCTGGTGAGTGGCTTTATGCCAAAGTCGACCTTGGTCCTCCGCATGGCTAGTGCCAGGCTTTGCCTACAGCGGAAAACTCTGATCATGGTGGTCAATCTTCCCATGTATGTTGTGGCTTTTCTTGTCATTAATCTGGTTCATCAACTCCTGAATTTCGTTCCAGTCCAGTCAAATAAGTGGTGAACATGCATGTGCCTTTTTTTCTTCTTTATTTCCTTCCGTCTTGTGTTTTCTTCTCCTGAATCACTTCGTCTTCTTCTTCTTCTTCTTCTTCTTCTCTATATTTTTTGACGAGAACATTATCCATTTCTTAATCACTCCAGCTGATATAAAAATCATAAATTAATTCATGTGTTAGCATACCAAAAACATGGTTTCTAGGATTCTAGAGGAAGTCTTGAAAGAGTTTAACTGGTAACTTCGATAGCGAATTTACTAACAACCAACTTCTTTTTTTTATTATTATTATTATCTTTAGTGATAATCACTTGATTTAGATATGAAATTAATCTCACTAATTACGTCCATATTATAATCCTTTTCTCCTTGTGCATGATCAAAAGAGCTAGACGTGGAGCTGAGGTCAGTCACGGGGGCGGTGGCAAAATCAATCAAACACGCAAATCCATGGATGCTGTTCGTATGGCAGAGGAGAAGCTCTCTCTTGGCGGCTTCAACAGTGTAAAAGAAAACAAGAAACAAAGCAAGGAAAAAGTAGACGATGGCATCACAGTAAACACCGAAACCAGTGGTTGATGGTTGCAATCAGCAGCAGTAAACACCGAAACCAGCCAGTGTGTTTCTGTTCTGGGTGCTCTGAACTGCCTTCCAAGAAGCAAAATAAGCTAGCCTGGTAGAGCGAGGACCTTATAATTAGTAGTACTGTACACGCAGTGTTTGTTTATGTTGGTCTGAGAATGACAAGATACGTATGTGGTTTTCTTATTATTATAATTAATATGAATATCCTAGCCAGATTTTATACACCTCCATTAATTCATATATGAATTTGGATAACAAAAGTTATGGCTATACCGTACGTAGTACTTAGGCTTTGACTCCAGTGGTACGTAGTTCTCGTATGTAGTGAGAGAAAAAATAATAATATATCTTTCTGATAAAGATAGTGTTTGAAAACGTGATTGTAATTATATTTTTTAAAAATTTAAAATATAGTTTTATTAAAAATTAAATTTTTTTATATTTTTCGATTGTTTAAATATGTTAATTATAGCACATCAAATTTTGAAAATTAATAAGGTATTTAATTGATTATGATAGTGTTTGAAAATACGGTTGAAGTTATATTTATCAAAAATTTCATAATTATTTTTTGCTTAAAATTAATTTTTTATATTTTCATATCGTTTTTATGTGCTAATATTAAAATTAATTTTTTTAAAAATAAAAAATATACATTATTTTAATATATTTATAAACAAAAATATATTTTATACCACAATCATACCACACTCTCAATACATGAAAAGGCTCTTCAGATACGAATTATTTACTTCAGCCGGCAAAATTCAAGTAATTTGAGTAATAAAAATCTGCTTTATACAAGACGGGAACAAAAATTAATAAGCACAAAACGTTGCTGAAATTCTTTGCTCCAGGAACATCCATGGAAGTTTGAGTATTGTCGATGCTTGTATGATAAATTTATACAAGGAACTAGCAAAATATCTGCTTTTATAAATAAAAAAAAATTAATCAATTGTAATTGAAGTTCAAATGAAGCAAAATCAAATATAATAAATTTTGCTTATATAAAGAAAAGGTAAGTAAAATACATGGACTCCGTTTTCTTTAAATAAATTAATAAAAATTGTTCTAGCCAAGTCAACACTCCTTTTCTTTCACTTTGTTGCTACCCAATTTTTGACCCATCTTTTGATAATTTTTTAGAAAAAAACCAAAAATAGCAAAAAAACAATGAAAACCCAAAAAATGCATTTTTTGATATATTTGCATCGTTTTTAGCATTTTCAACGTCATCTCAAAAGAATTTAAATTTTCAAAGGTATTTGAAACGCGTTCAACTTTTAACGCGTAAATTTTATGATCATTGATTTTTCTTGTTGAGTTGACGTTGATATTGCTCGTTTTCAAAAATACAAAAAAAATAAGAAAAATCAAAATTTACAAAAAAAAAAAGAGGAAAAGAGAAGAAAAGGAAAGGTTGAGGGACTAGTTTGAAAACCTAGTAAAACTTTTCCTATAAATACCATGCTATACTGATTTTGTAAGAGGGAGGCAATTTTGCAATTAAAGAAGGCAAAAAAAAAAAAAAAAAACCCTAAGGGGCTGAACATTTTTTCATCTCCTGCACTCGAGGCAGCCGCCCCCCTCCCCTGAATTTTTTTCTCTTCTCCCGCAACTGCACAGCCGACCCCAACTCCCCACTGTGATCTCCCTCCCTGATCTCACCACACCTAAGGCGCCAAAGCAAAGGAGAAGGAAGCCTCATTCTCTTCTTTTTTTTTTCTTGAGCGCCCGCCGCACCCTGAGCTTGGACCCGTTGGTTTCTTCTCCTTCACCCATCTCCACCGGCCGCCGCCACGGACCCGGCCACGACCTCACCGCCTGAAGACAACCCCTCGGCCATCACCCTCTATTTGCCAAAGATCAAACCAAACAGCCCCCCCCCTTGGTTTTGATTTTTCTCTCCAGCCGGCCACATTTCCACAGCCCCTGTTTCCTCTCATCGTCAACCTTCCACCCGACAACCCACACAGCCCTCATTTCCAGCTTCTTCTCCCAAACAGAGCAGCCTCCTCAGCATTTCATTCTCCCCCGGCCGCTGCTCCCTTTCCCTTCATCTAACCCGAGCGAGACCCGGCTCCTCCATCTTCTTCCCCAAGCAACAACGCCCGCTCGAGCCCCGACGGCCCCTCTCTCCAAGCCACGCTAGCCGTCTTCAATCAGCCCTTGATTCCCCGTCGCCCTCGCACACCGCAGATCGCCCTCCACGCGGCTGCCCCCACACGACGACAGATCCGGCGCCATTTCCAACCGAATCGACGATCGGCCAACACTCTTTCTTCCTCCAGCTCGTCGGCCACTTAAAGCGCAAGAGAAGACGACAAAACCCGAGAAAAAAGCCGATCTGCAGATCTAAAGGAGAAGAGAGGCAAATCCGAAAACCGTGAAAGAAGATTAAAGCGGTTGCTTGTTGCGTTTTGTTTTTGCGAGTCCTAATCCTCACCACCGGCGAGAAGGTGAAGACGGGAGCAAGCGTGGCCGATCCTCGCTTATTCGGTTTGCTCGCGGCGGCGCGTGAACCCACGCGCCGCAAGTGACGATGGTGCATGGGAAGACGCGCCGCCATTGTTCATAGACACGAGAAGATGCCCGGAATTCCCGTGCATCGTTCCGAAGCCTTAGGATGTTTTTTAGGGTTTATTTTTGTAATTTTCAAATTGATTAATGTAATATTTGTTTAGTTTGAATTTTTATTTGTATGTTGTGAATTTGGATGTAACAAAAGAAAAGAAAAGAAAAGAAAAGAAAGAGAATAATAATAGAAAAAGAGATGTGTGTGGGTTTGTGTATTTTTTTTATGTATGTTATTGAATAAAAAAAAATGAATTTAATATTTTAATTTATATGCACAAATATCTAAAGGACAGATAAAATCATGTTGTATTTTCCATAAATGTAGAACATGTATCTACATATATTTTGGGAACTAATAACTGATTTATCAAAGCCTTAGAATTGGGCTAAAATTTTATTTTTAAAACACATCAAGTACACGAAGCAGCTTACCTCAGGTAGGGTGTGTTAGGGGTGCTAATACCTTCCCTAACCACAACCGGTCCCTTACCCGCGAATCTCTGACAAGACCAGTACATCAGGTTTCCTAGTAGCCCTCAATAAATTACTAGGTGGCGACTCCAACGATGTAATCAAAGCAAAAACGATAAGACGAAAAAAATCGCCAGCCGATGCCGCGCGGATTTAATGACGTGCGACACACTTCTTCCTTTTAATACTTTGTTGATTATTTTTAACATCATTTTTTTAATAAAAATTAGGGGCGAATCATCTACAAAGAACTTTTTGCCTTTAGATTAAATATTTATTTAAAATTATGCTACTCTCATTTGAAAATTATATGAATATATTGTATATTTTTTTACTTTCCAAGCTGAATTTCATCATTGTTGCTGATTGGACAGAAAAAAAAATAGATAAAAAAAAGACAAGAGAGAAAAATAAAGGAAAAACATAAAAAAAATTCAAGAAAAAAAAAAAAAAAAGTGAGAGTATAATCTTGTAAACTTACAAAGTCCAACTTATAAAACACTAATCTAAAGAAGAATCAAGTAAAGGAATGAGGAATTGAGAGAGGGAAAGAATTTAATTATTTTGTTTTCCAGTTGATATGAGATTGTTATTTTATACCGGTTGAGGGGTTGTTACAATATCGATTTAGATTCGATTATAGATGAATTATATTCCACAAAACATCGAAGGATGTAACTTCAATAGTGAGTTTATTTTTACTTTCACTTTAATTTTATGTACTTTCAAATTTATTTTTTAATATTTTAGATAGTGTATTTAAATTAAAACTTTACTGTTAATTTAAAAAATTCATGTATATGAGTTAATAATTGATTTTAAAAAAATCTATATATTTATTTAATCGTTTAGGACAGGAAAGATTATATATATATATATATATATATATATATATATATATATAATGATTTTAGATTATAATGATGTTAAAAATCTAATTAAACAATGAAAGCTATTAAATGTCATGTATTTGCTATTAAATATTTTTAACATCATTATAATCTAAAATCATAAAAAAAAAAATTAAAATAAAAAAATTCAAAACTTTTAAAAAGTAGTTTTTTAAGTGTTAAAAAACAAACATCCTTATACTACTTCTAATATCTTATAATAATAGAAAAAAAAAAGAAGATGAAATTTTCATTTATCATCTTTAATTATCTATCATAAAACAAAATTAACTTGATAGTTTTTTACTTTAAAATACGAATTTTTTTTTTTAAAATTCAGACTCTATATTCATGAACTAGATAAATAAAAAGAATAATGAATTTATATAAAAATAATTTTTTATGAGTTAAAAAAATATTTTATAGTAAATTCAAACTCAAGCCTAAGTCCAAGACCTGAAACGTATGACTTGAGCCCATGTCGAGCCGAGTGCATGGCTTATACTCAAAGCTTACTTCTTTTAGAGCATTTCCCTTCTAAAATCATTAGTGTCCAATGAATCTATTTTTAACTTTCAACTTCTCACTATACAAAATATAAGAAAAATCCAGCATTTTTTCATTATCTCATGACTTGTTTTAATTATTTTAATGTTCATGTTAAAATAATTTTTAAGAAATAATTTAACCCTAAAAATTCTATTTTTAATCTAATATTAAATATATCCAACGATGTTGGATATTCCCGTTTAACTGAAGCCAACACATCCCTCTATGTATCTTTTCTTAGTCAATTTTGTTATTTTCTTTTTTATTTTGGATTTTTAGCACAATTTCAGATTTTATGTTGTTTTTTCTATTTAACTTATGATTCTAATTTTTTTTTACCTTATAAAGGTAAATTTCAAACTTATTTAAAAAGCTATAAACCTTTTAAAGAAACATACCAGATTAGAGAAGAAAATTCAGTAATAAAGTGCAAAATTCAACCAATCATGTCTTCTTTATGTGATTGTTGTATTCTTGTGTTGTTTTTTTTTATGTCAAAATATAACTCAAAATGTTTCTATAATATAACAAAACCTAAGCTCTAGAATAGAAAGAAAAATAAAATCAAAGCTTAAACTAAAGGAAGGCAATTTGGAAAACTAAGGTGAAGAAGAGCCTAAAAATTTGTGTTAAACATTTTCTTGAGCCTCATTTTTATTTTGAGTTTTGGAATCAAAACTAATATAGAATTAATTTTGATAATTACAAGAATTAATTTTTTTCCTTTTATCATCTTTAATTATCTGTCATAAAACAAAATTAACCTGACAGTTTTTTACTTTAAAATATAATTTTTTCTAAAAAAATATATATTCATACTCTATATTCATGGGCTATGAAAAAAATGAATTGATAAAAAAAAAAAACAGAATTTTTAACTTTCAACTTCTCACCATACAAAATATAAGAAAATCCAGCGTTTTTTCATTATCTCATGACTTGTTTTAATTATTTTAATGTTTCATGTTAAAATAATTTTTAAGAAATAATTTAACCCTAAAAATTATATCTTTAATTTGATATTAAATATATCCATTAACGATATTGGATACTCCCGTTTAACTGAAACCAGCACATCCCTCTATGTATCTTGCAATCGAGACAATCTATATCTCTCATAAAAATAAGGGAGAGTGAATACCTTCATGATTACTCAAAGATGAAGGGTGTGCTTGGCAGTGTAGTTGCGGTTGCTTTTCAAATAACGTTTTGTGTCGAAATGCATGCT
This sequence comes from Populus x sibirica, assembly GCA_019202695.1. Taxonomy (NCBI): domain Eukaryota; kingdom Viridiplantae; phylum Streptophyta; class Magnoliopsida; order Malpighiales; family Salicaceae; genus Populus; species Populus x sibirica. Next base: position 1,014,377 of record JAGMVL010000129.1, read on the forward strand.
AATGATATTTTTTTATTTTTTAAAAATTATTTTTGACATCAATACATCAAAATGATCTAAAACATACAAACTATATTAAATTTTAGCAAAAAAAAAATTGAATTTTTTGAGAACACGGTTTACACCGCGTTCCCAAACGGTGTCGAAGTGGTGTGGATCATGTGGTAATTTGGAATATTTTGACATGCTTCAGCTTACTATAAAACTATTTTTTTAATTAATTTCATATATATATCTTCAAGAGAAAGTAGATCTTCTGATATCTGATCAGTGTCATTAATCAACTATTAATTATAAGTTTATAAACAAGCTTATAAGCTCCGGATCACCGAGTAGCATGCAACTTGAATATATGCAGAAGGATAAGTTGTTTGGTGGCAGAAAAACAGAATTATTCTTGCGTTCTGTCATCAAAATACTTTCCTATATATTATTGCACGTTGAAAGTTAATGTTCATCGATCACCATGTTTTTAATATCCAAAGGGCCGTTCTCTTTTTCACTTTGAATGGAATTAATTTGCAGCACAAACTGGAGTTTTTGTTCTTTCCTTCATAATTTTCTATGTAATTCCCAGTCGTCTGATCAGGGCTCAGGAATGGATCTGCAGCGCAGTTGATCAAGGCGAATCAACATGCATGGGAATCCATCAAACATCTGCCCAAAGCGATGAGGATGCTCGTACATGACCGTCTACAAGAGAAGAAAGTGGAAGATCGAAAGAAATCAAGGTAATTCCACTAGCAATATGTAAAGAGTAAAGTTTGGCAATCATGCTAGCTGTAACATGCCCACGAGAGTACATGTTCCCATTTGCATTATTATAGTACATTACTGAATGCCACTAAATGTGGGGAATAAAAATAAATAAACTTAAGAAAAATATCCAGGTATGATAGAATATTTTTTTTTTACATAGTTATTAAACTTAAAAATGCATGTTTTGGTTTTTTTATTGATTTTTTTATTAATATATCTCTTATTTTTTAAAGAAATAATAATACTATGTCAAAACTAATGAGTAAGCGATTATAGTAAAAAAAAAAAGTGAAGTGAAATAAAAAGATAACAAATTAAAAAAATCTAATAATATATTTATTATATTTTGACTCGTCTTTGAAAATTCATGATTTTATCCTTAAAAATTAGAGTATTCAATTTTACAGGCAGTTCCTACCCATGTTTAAAACTAATATGCTAGAATGGACTAAACAATAAATTGAACTTTATGATACAAGAAAAAAAAATTTATAAAATCATTATACCAAATAATATGAGTATCTACTAAGAAATATATAATGCACATGTTGCATTAAAGTTATCAAACCATCTCAACCCAATAGTTAAAACTGGTAGGCGAGATCTCAGGATATAATTTATATTATTCTCTAACACATCTCTTCAAGTTAAAGTTTTTTTGGGCTTGAAACTTGCACAGATCCGCATTACCTTGTGCTTGATTTTTATCAAATAAATGGCCCTTCAAGTGAAAGCCTTTTTAGGTTTGAAACTTGTACATACTCATATTACCTTGTGCTTGATTTTTATCAGATAAATAGGGATGGTTAGATTTGAACTCGTAACCACTTGGTTATCAAAACTCTGATACCATGTCAAAAAACCATCTCAACCCAATAGCTTAAATTGTTAGACAAGATCTCAGGATATAATTTATATTATTCTCTAACATAACGGAAAATCGTATATAATAGTTCTCAAAAGCATTTATGTCATTGTTAGTAAAAGTGAGATATTAAATATATAAAAAATTGATATCTCAAATTCCTCTATGAGATTTTGATGGAATATTTACATTTTTAACTTTATGAATAATGCAATGTTAGAAGACATTTGAGATTTCCCAGAAGTTGAGATTTCTTCGCTTACTAGACAAAAGATTTACCAAAAATCCTCAAATTCAATTTCAATCCCTTTATTTTCAATTTCTTAAAATAAAAATAAAATCGAGCAATGTTTTGCACAATTAAACGGTAATCAAATGTGGGGGTATTTTTTGACTTCTCAAGAACCCTATATTAAGTTTATCGAAGCAAACTGTCAAGGCTAATTATGAATCAAATCAATTTAAAAGGATAAGAGGGAAAAAATGACTATAATAAAAAAAAATAAAGAAAGAAAAAGAAGAAGACAACACTATGCGAGTTTACCAAGCTCTTTGTTGGGGTTTTTATTTTATTTTATTCAATGGTTAATGTTAATTATAGAATCTCGAAGTCCAAAATGCAATGTCCTTGGAAACATTCATGCCGCTATAGTTTAAATATATATCTTTTGACATTCATAGCTTGTTTTGCAATCCTATACCATGGTCTAGAATAATATCTCATTTGACATATATGTTACATTAAATTATTTCGAAGAATAACACATACTTTCCGGATAAAACATAAATGGTTTTGGAAAGGAAAGGAAAAGAAATTGTCTGGGAAAAAGGAGCATTTGTTTTTGCAAAATTCCAAAGGCATAATTTAGCAGCGTAAAGTAAATTGGACAACTGTTGAAGCCAATGATTCCTACTTGGAATTGTGCTATCTTTTCTTTTTATGTGTTTATAATTCCTACTTGCTATCTTTATTTTTTATGTGTTTTATCTTGAAAATAATATAAAATGAATGTTTTTTTTATTTTTTTATGTATTTTTAAATAAAAAACATTTTTTAAAAATGTTTTACGCTACCGTACTAATTTTTTTGTGTTTTTGAAAAAATTTATAAATTTTTTATTTGTTTTAAATTAATATTTTTTTGTATTTTCAAATCATTTTATTAATATATTTATAAGTAAAAAAATACTTTAAAAAACAATCATAATCACATTCTCGGGCACCATCAACAAGCAAAACTCATCCACCATCCTTTATATAAATCATGCCTCGCCTCAACTCTCATGCTAAGGTGATAAATAGAGTTAGAGTTCTAGAGCATTTCTCACAGAAAAAATTTCTCCGTTATGGCCTGCATGCCTCTGGTGAGTGGCTTTATGCCAAAGTCGACCTTGGTCCTCCGCATGGCTAGTACCAGGCTTCGCCTCCAGCGGAAAACTTTGATCACGTTGGTCAATCTTCCCATGTATGTTGTGGCTTTTCTTGTCATTAATCTGGTTCATCAACTCCTGAATTTCGTTCCAGTCCAGTCAATTAAGTGGTGAACATGCATATGGCTTTTTTTCTTCTTTATTTCCTTCCGTCTTGTGTTTTCTTCTCCTGAATCACTTCTTCTTCTTCTTCTTCTTCTCTTTATTTTTTGACGAGAACATTATCGATTTCTTAATCACTCCAGCTGATATAAAAATCATAAATTAATTTATGTGTTAGCATACCAAAAACATGGTTTCTATGATTCTAGAGGAAGTCTTGAAAGAGTTAGTTAACTGGTAACTTTGATAGCGAATTTACTAACAACCAAGTTCTTTCTTTTAATTATTATCTTTAGTGATAATCACTTGATTTAGATATGAAATTAATCTCACTAATTACGTCCATATTATAATCCTTTTCTCCTTGTGCATGATCAAAAGAGCTAGACGTGGAGCTGAGGTCAGTCACGGGGGCGGTGGCAAAATCAATCAAACACGCAAATCCATGGATGCTGTTCGTATGGCAGAGGAGAAGCTCTCTCTTGGCGGCTTCAACAGTGTGAAAGAAAACAAGAAACAAAGCAAGGAAAAAGTAGACGATGGCATCACAGTAAACACCGAAACCAGTGGTTGATGGTTGCAATCAGCAGCAGTAAACACCGAAACCAGCCAGTGTGTTTCTGTTCTGGGTGCTCTGAACTGCCTTCCAAGAAGCAAAATAAGCTAGCCTCGTAGTGTGAGGATCTTAGAAATAGTAGTACTGTACACGCAGTGTTTGTTTATGTTGGTCTGAGAATGACAAGATACGTATGTGGGTTTGGATAGCAAAAGTTATGGCTATGCCGTATGTACGTAGTGCCTAGGCTTTGACGTAAGTGGTACGTAGTTCTCATATGTAGTGAGAGGAAAAATAATAATGCATCTAACTGATGTTCTCTCAATACATGAAAAGGCTCCTCAGATACGAATTTTTTACTTTAGCCGGCAAAATTCAAGTAATTTAAGTGATAAAAATCTGCTTTATACAAGACGGGAACAAAAATTAATAAGCACAAAACGTTGCTGAAATTCTTTGCTCCAGGAACATCCATGGAAGTTTGAGTATTGTCGGCGCTTGTATGATAAATTTATACAAGGAACTAGCAAAAGATCTGCGCGTTGCTGTGAGGCCGATATATATATATATATATATATATATTAATTAATTTTTTAATCAATTGTAATTGAAGTTCAAATGAAGCAAAATCAAATATGATAAATTTTGCTTATATAAAGAAAAGGTTAGTAAAATACATGGACTCCGTTTTCTTTAAATAAATAAAAAATATAATTGTTTCAGTCCATACATGCCTAGTCAACACTCCTTTTCTCTTACTTCTTCCTTCTAATACTTTGTTGATTATTTTTAACATCATTTTTTTTTCTAAAAATTAATGGCGAATTATCTACAAAGGACTTTTTTCCTTTAGATTAAATATTTATTTAAAATTATGCTACTCTCATTTGGAAATTATATGAATATCTCGTATAACTTTTTATTTTCTAAGCTAAATTTCACTATTTTTTTTTCTCCATAACACATTAAAAATATCTCAAGAAACTCATATGAAACCTTGAGATACATTCTAAGTACCTAAAAACAAAAAAGAATTCAGAAAACTCAAATATATTTTGATTATCAATCTATTTTTTCCAACCATTTCACATTTAGAAATCATTATAAATCCGACAAGATAAACCAAGAACACCATGGTTAACGTTGGACTTGTTGCCACTTTCTCCCTCCTTTCTCTTCATTCTTCCCTTCTTTTCTTAAAAGTTAGGGAATGAACTAAGATTTAAATGAATTGAGAATCGAAAAAAAGAAGAAAGAACTAGAGATAATGCAAGAATCATCAAAAGTTATTGAGAATCGAAAAAAAAAAAGGAACTAGGGATAATGCAAGAATCATCAAAAGTTATCTCCTAAACGCCTTAAAAAGCTCCCCAACTACAAAAAATTCCACCATGAAAATAGTAAATGAATTGTGGAAATGGCTCTTAATGCTTAATCGAGAGTGGGTACACAGGGTTTTATTTACTTTGTGTATTAAGCAACGTAGTGAGGCTGGAATGAGAATTATTCACTTTTTTAAAGGAGACTCAAGCCTTCTGCATTTACAAATTATAATAATCTAATTATAACTGCTTAAAATAAATAAAATAACTTTGTCCACACATAACAATCTAGGTGTTGACATTAATTAAAATAATTAAAAACTAAACCTCCACACTTTAGTAGATATAACAATTTAATGAATTAATAGTTTTTTTTTATATATATATATATATATCTTATAACCACTTATATTTATTTTGGATGGCGCTATTCCCACTCCGATTTTTATTATAGAGAATAAAATAACCTTATTTCATTTGTTTCTTCTATTTTATTAAAATCTTAAAAGCAACAAATTTTAAAATATACATTCTTTATTAATAAAAGAATATACTAGAAAAAAAAAGCGTCAATGCTTATGACTTTATTTTCTAAAAATACAAGTCACATAATTTTTTTATTACAATCTTAATATTGGATTAGTAGATATTACAATTTTTATAAATAAACTACTCAAAATTAATCAAAATGAGAAGAATGCTTTTTCCCCCCAAGTGTGTGTTAACACTAAAAATAAATATTCACTTGTCTACTTCACTACCAAACAAGGAAAGGAATGTTAAAATAGATCATGCATGGTAAAATCGATCTTGTTCAAAAAAAAAGTCCAAATTAACTAGGGAAGAATGTTAAAATAGATCATGCATGGTAAAATTGATCTTGTTCAAAAAAAAGTCCAAATTAACTAGGGAAGATAGGAAAGCTATGAGAGTTAGAAGACATGATCGATGAATAAAAAAAAATCAACCATAAAGATAAAAATTCACGTTATTAACTAGATGACTAGGTCCTACCTTGAATAAGCGTATGAAGCATATTACACTAATAGAAATTACAAGTTAGTTAGGAATTATATGATTGTCAAGATGGAGATTAGTTAGGAATTATATGATTGTCAAGATGGAGATTAGTTAGGAATTATATGATTGTCAAGATGGAGATATGCATATAAGGATATGAATTGTTTTGGGATTCATGTTGTAAGCTTCTGATATGCTATGAGTAGTTTATGTAGAGATAGGAATTGTAGTTATAATAAAATTTCATCTCTATAAAAATATAAGAAAAACCATCCAACTACAAGAAATGATAGCCAACCCTATTTGCATATTTCTTTGTGAAATTTGCCTTCTTTTTGCAATTTATTTTTTCTTTCTTTTATTTACAATTTATCTTTATTTAATTGATTTCTTGTGCTTTTCTAGTTTTGTTTAGTTGCATATTGTTTCTTTTGAATTTGTTATAATCAAGTAGGGTTTCCTACATTATATTTGATTTGCAAGGTTGCTATTTGCCTCTACTTAGGAGTTAATTCTTAATTGTAGTTTATTCTTGTTGAAAGAAAAAAAATAGCATAATTGTTTTAGAAAATTATATAACTGATAAATAGATTGACATGCATGCTTGATGATACTTTCTTATATTAACAAATCACATCACTGAATGCTAATAGATTGGCATGACCTATTTGTTAATGAAGTAACATATTCTTCATTATAGCATTAAAATAAATATGGTAAAAACATTGTCATGATTGATAAACAATCAATATAAGTAACTAACAAAGACTAATTACATGACCATGAAGAATCTAATAACTAATCACCAACTCAAAGGACAATTAAGTAGCCTTAATTAGACGTATCATATGATGGTTCTTTATTGTCTAACTCCTTTGAGAAATAAAGAATTGCATATATATCAATTCATAATAAGAACACAATATTTTTACTAGTTTATACTCCTAAATAGCCCATACATTTACTACCATTCCCACATCATTGTCTTCACCAACTATTAGAAGACACAATGATATTCCTATACCATCAACACAACCTTATACAAACCCTTTTTCAAATGATAGATAGCATAGTTAGATGATTATTACCACATGGTTAAACTTTAGATAGCCACCAATGATTCCGCTTGAATAATTATTTTTTAACTAACAAATGAGCCCATCTAATGCTAATTTAATAGTCATTCAACAAGAGATGAAAAACACATCAAACATGACTTGCTATAATGATATTATGGTAGTCAATAAAACCATGCAAGTCATGGTTGACCAGCTCAATCAGATTTAGAATGAGTTGAGACATAATTGATTTTCCACGTAAACACCTAAAGGGCAAGTACTAAGGTGTCTTCTAATAGAAAACACTTTAATAAGAATGTATAGAAGTTTCCAACCACATCTGGGTACTATATATACGTACAACAAACACAACCACAACCCTAGTAGTATTTGAATATAATTAAAAATGTGGTGCCACCTAATCCATAGGTGTATAAACAATATTAGACCTATTATATAGCCCAATATCCTTATTCCTAGACAACCCAACTTGTTCTTAGGTAATATAATGCCCCACAGACTACCTTCCAGCAAGGAAATATCAATAATCTTATTCCTCAAGAACATGTTATTGACCATTAACTAAGAAAAAAAATAGATAGGATTGAATTACTCCAACACTTATAAGAGATGAGATGAGATGAGATTAGATATTAAACATATATATGGCTTGCATATCATTGTCCATAGGATTGGTTAAGAATTAAGCTTTGTAGTTTTTTTTAATTTGCTTTCTATGATGATATCTTAATCACATGACGTAGATCATGGGTTTGGCAGGTTAACTCAAGTTGTTTTTAGTCTTTTTTTTAAAAATTGAGTTTTTTTCACTTTTATCCTTTGATCTTAGGTTGGTTAGGAATTGAGTTTCATATTGTTCTTAGTTTATTTTATAAGGGGTTATCTCATTCTTATGACCTGAGTTGCAAGTTTAGTAGAACGGAATGGAATTAACAACCTTGACTTAAACATATATTATGTAAAGAACAATATATATGTAGATGAGAAAATCACATTATCTCCTCACTATTGTAATTTTTATAAATAAATAAACAAATAAATCCTAAGATGATAGACTGATTTAGCAAATGCAAGGTTACATCCCACACCACGTTGTAGGTTGGATAAGAAAAATTTTAAACGTAAAACAAATATTAAAGTTACAAGAAATTCTTTGACATTATTATTAAACCTGCTTAAAAGGGTTAGACTTGAGACCTTTTAACCTAACTCTTTATCTAGTTTGGGTTTCAAATTAAATTGTGTGAAAGTTGTCCTGGCATGACCCAATCGACTTGATAGGTCCAAAGGTACCTCAAATGACTGCTAAAAACATGATTTAACTTTGAAGAAAAAAAATCTAGGATGGTATATTTTCTAAAAATAATATTAAGATGGAAACATATTGGATTGACTCGGGTTTCATGTCTTAATCAGCCAAACCCGCAACTCGGGTCATGGTCTTCACTAGGTTTAATTTATTTATAAAAATATACTTTTTACTCAATTATGTAATAAAAAATAGACATTTGCAAAATTGAGCATCAACCCAATATTAGAATATTTATTTGAAACCGTTATAACCCTAGAGAAAGCAAACTAAAATAAATTATAAAGACCAATTTAAAATCAACCCAATGTTAAACGATGAATTAAAAAAAAACCAATAAAAAATTCAATAATAATCCAATGTTGAAGGATGAACTTGGAAGAAAAAAAATCAAATAATAAAAAAAAGATCACGCACGCAGACTTGGGGTAGGCCCACCGAGCCTTGGAAATATATTGTTTTTTTTTCTTTTCTTTCTTAAGAGGTGAACGACATGTTATTCATTGCTTAAAAAAAAATACAACAAGCAAGGCATCCAACAACCACTATAGTGGTTAGAAAATCATAGGGTGGAGGGTATTTTGCCAGAAAAATCATTTTTCAACCCATTTTCACTCAAAACCACCTAATAACACCTTTAAAACCCAAAAAAATAAAATACTTTAACGGCCTAAAAAACAACAGAAAGACATTGCAAAAATACAAATTCAAATTGAGAAAAAAATCACTCCCTCAATGTCGATCTATTTTTTCATACAAGATCAAGGCTGAAAACCACCATCAAACTCTTCTTGTTGGATGGAACACGTTGGCACCAAGAATGGTGAGTTACATTCTTGAAAAGTAAAGGAAGCGATGACTCTCTCTCTCTTTGTTGTTTTCAAGTGAATTTGTTTCTCCTCTCTTAAACTTATCGACTTCAATGTAAAGAAAAATAAAATTTTGAACCAAAATCAAAATTACAAAAACTATAACTAGAGGAAGAAAACGGAAAGTATATAAGGGGAAAAAAGAACTATTCCCTTGAATTTTAGATTATTCATAAGGTTTCTCCTTGTTTTATAGTTTGGTCTCTTTTTTTTTTTAATTTCATCGCTACATAACAAAATTTAAAAAATTGATCATGAAATTAGGCATTGAATACTAAAATTAAAAAAAAAAGTTTGACAATGAAAATAAAAAAATAAAACTATTGTTGAATGCTATAGTGATTTCCCTAGGCATTTTAGTTTCTGTCACAAAGTTACTTTTCATATTGTGGTGCGAGTCGAACCAAAATTCTTTTGAATGTAAAAAAAGAGTGTCTGAGCCATAGAAAACTTTTTGGTATTGTTATTAAACCCAATCTAGTAAGTCAAACTTGAAAATCCTAACCCGACACCTCGCCTAGCCCTATTTTCAAATTAAATCGTATAGGAGTTGCCCTAACACGACTCGACTGACTTGACAAATCCAAATGACAAAAAAAAAAGACCAGATGCATGAATCCAAATGCAACTTGAACTACTGGTAAAAAGGTAGTTTGAATTTAAATAAAAATAAATGATATCTTTTTTAAAAAAATATTAAGACGATGACGTATTGGATTAACCCAGATCAACAGAGGTTAACTCGTCAAACCTGTGATTTGGGTTATTAACTCCATTAGGTTTAATAATTTTTTTATTTTATTATATGATTAAAAAACTAAGGATCAATTCAAAATCAATCAAATATTAAAGGATAAAATTAAAAAAAAATAAAAAATTAATGTTGAATAATGAAATAAAAAAAATAATCCAAGTACACGAGTCTAAGTGGCCTAGCTCACCTAAGCTTTAAAAAAAACCTAGGCTCATGGGCCTAGGACAATCTCACTTGCTTGGGTCTTTTTTTTTCTTTTTAAAGAGATAAACTTATTTTTTTCTTGTTGTTTTCAAGCGACTTCCGCTCATCTTTCTTAAACTTAAGAATTGAAATGTAAAGAAAATGAATTTTTGGATTGAAATAACAAAAACTATAGGGATTGTCATGGAAGAAAAAGAAAATTCAAAGAGCGAAAAAAAGAAAGATGTCGTACGTGATGACATGCCTAGTTTCCACGTGATGTTAGAATTAGAAAATAAGTAGATAAAAACTTTTTAAAATAGTTTTTATTATTTATGGGATGATAGTTATATTAGATTCAAGCTTTTTAGATATGATAAATATGTTAGATTTGATAAATAACAAATAAATAAGATAATTGTGTACTTTAATTGTTAGAAGAGATAAAAGAAAGAAAAAAACAAACAATTGATTATCGGCGGTTATCCAATTATTATTTGTCTATATGCGCTATACCAAGCAGAAAAGGGTATGATTGCGTACCTAATAAGACGACGAATGACCAGATTTGACTACTGACAAGTGTCACACGGACCTCCTTAATGACATGGGCATTACCAATTTGTTAGGGAAAAAAAGAGTAAAAAAAACATCTTACAAAAAGATGAGAAATTAAAAATAAAATTACTATTATAATTTATAATAAAAAAAATAATCTATAGTGATTTTTCATACTATTTAACTTTTATTATAATAATAAAACGGGAATTTTTTTTTAAAAGTTATCTTGGGTATGAAATCGACAGAGCACAAGAAAAAGCATAAACACAGCGTAAAGGGAAAAAGTTTCAGTCAAAGATGCATGATCACTCCATACAAACTACGTTAATGTATATATTCAATCCATTTGATAAAGCCGTCCCAAAATAGCTTCATGAAAGATTAAAGCGCCTTAATTTCAACTATCAAATAGGTAACTCATTGATAAGATTTTAAGATCAAAAGGTTTACATTCCTTTCATTTCAAATTTGAACCCTATAGTTGCTAATATAATAGTCACTGATGGTTTACATGATTATTAATTTTAATATCCGTGAAATTAATTAAGGTGCATATAAGTAGATCCGGACACCTACATTAATAATAATAATGAAAAAAACACCTTAATTTCGGTCACAATCATGCATTTAAGTATATTATAGGACAAATCCCATTAACTAGATTCGGTCGGGTGGCCTGTTTGCACTGTTAAATATTCTCCATGAAATTTTATTTTATTTTCATGTACCAATTTTTTTATTTAAAAAAAAAACTATCACAACCCTAAAAATAGCACAAGTTGTCGCTTTATTCTTTCATTAAAAAAATAAATAAGTGGGTTGAACCTGTTTACCACTTTGTTTTTTTGGTTCTTATGCCCTTTCCTGAAGAAAGAATTTGACTCTTCGTTCTGCCTTTCTTGACGAGTTACCTTCTATTTTTGGGAAAAACAACTATACTAGTCCAGGTAAGAGGTGGAGGTGGGACTGCTTAACAGGTTTTTTTTTTTTTTTTTGATTATTTTTTAAAATAATTTTTACTTAGAAATATATTAAAATAATATTTTTTTTATTTTTTAAAAATTATTTTTAACATCAGCACATTAAAATGATTTAAAAACACTAAAAAATATTAATTTAAGACAAAAAAAATAAAAAAATATTAAATTTTTTCTAAAACACTTTTAAAACACAAAAACAAACAGGAGATTTTAGAAAATTCTCGAATATTTTTATTAACCTTAAAAATATAATCGTTTTGAATTTTTTTTTTATCAAGATGAATCTTCTTATTAAAGTATTTTTGTTTATCTTAGTTAGCACAATGTTTTTAATTGGAATAATTGTTTTAGTTAAAAAATATTTTAAGATTGTTAAAGCAAATTAAACAAAAAATATCAAAATTGTATATTTATATTTTATGTGTGATATAGAGCTAAAAAATTATAAATATAATAAAATCATATTCAAAACCTACTTAAAAATCTTAAGAATAAAACAACATACTTTCATGAACAAATTATTATTCATATGATTATTTTAATAATTTAAAAAATATATAATAACATTTAAAAAACACATCTTCATGTAATCTTCAAGAGGATGAGAGTGAAATTTCAAAGATTGCCTTCAGACAAAGATATTCCGTGTCTTGTCTTGAAAACCCTGTGAGCAGCCTGCAGACACTGTTAGGGCAAGTGGAAGAAGCTCTTGCTGTGTCTAGCATGCTGTTGATCTTCATTTCTGGAATTCCATGGTTCTTCTTCACCTGATGGTGTAGCATTGACTGTTAGAACTATAATTAATTTTAAATTTACAAAATAGATTTAAACTTCATGAAGAATATATTATATATATGATTTGTGAGGAAAAGTTGTGACTATTTAAAACAAAATTCATGCAATCTGATAGAGCTGTTGATTTATTTTCTGTCATATTTTACTATCACCCAAGTCTTTGGAGTTATGCTGTACCGCAAAAAAAATTTCTAATCGTCTCAGATCGATGAAGACCAAGAAGGGTTTCAATGGCGTGTGAGAGCAGTTATTTTCTAAAGTTTTTTTATTTGAAAATAATATTAAATATATTAAAATAATATTTTTTATTTTTTAAAAATTATTTTTGATATCAGTGTATTAAAATAATCTAAAAATATATATAAAAAAAAGCTTTTCAAATTGAGGTTATAAAATAACTAAAAAAACATATATTAATATTAATGGTTTTTAATTGAAATATTATAGATTTAACTGCTATTACATCATGAAATAAACAATACTTTAGATAAAGTATTTTTTATTGTTCCATTAAACTATCTGCAATTCCATCACGCACGAAATTCATCCGACAAGGACTACAGTTTTCATGGCTTTCTAAGTGTGCAACAACATCAGGTAAAATATCATCAGGAACAAAATTGAGATTGCGATCAAATTTACGTAAACGCTACGTCATCATGCGATCTCCTTCTAATGTAATTATATAGTGTCATTGAGTAATGTTAAACACTAGGTTTTTTTTAATAAAACACAATATTTGAGAAATTTTGTTGGATTTTTTTATTTTATTGGGTCGGACCCTGCCCAATACATTTAGGATTGGGCCGGACCAGGTCCGCCTATGAACAATAGAGACACTCTCCACTGTTCACTTTGCAAAACAATGGAGATCGTCTCCATGCAGCAGCAGAAGAAGAAGAAGAAGAAGAAGAAGAAGAAGGGGAAGAGCAGGCTACCCTGCGCGGCGATTCTGGAAAATTTACTAAAGCAAAATGATGATGACCAGCTAGTACTAAAATATGCACTGTCGGTGAAGGGGAGAGGAGAACACGCCCCGAAAAGCAAATCCAAATTGTTTTTCAAGAAACTGGGTTCTAGCCTCAATTTGAGGTGGAACTAATAACAATAAAAATATGATTAATATCTAACCAAATATTTATAAATGATGTTTTATTGTAAACACAGCCGCAACCACAGCACCACACAAACTAAAATTGAAATGCAGGGAGTGCCTTTAATTGGTGGCTTGTGGATTTGATGATCTGAGTCTGTTGGTTTGCAGCTCTATGATTCCGAATCTATAAGAAGAAACTATGTATTATGCTATTGGTCTTGCACAAAGCTACAAACATTATATCTCTATTTTTTTTTTCATTTGGTCAAAATAAATAATAGTGTTTTCCTATGTTTTATTTCATTAATTTAGTTCAAAGAAAATTAATTAATATTATATTTAGAGTTTGGTATTGCAGTAGCAGTTATTTTTAAAAGTACTTTTTACTTGAAAATATATTAAAATAATATTTTTTTTATTTTATAAAATTTATTTTTAAAACTAACACATCAAAATAATCTGAAAATATAAAAAAATATAATTTGAAGTAAAAAAATAAAAAAAATTAATTTTTTTTCAAAAATAATTTTAAAATATAAAAATAAATAAGTTTTAGTTAGAACACAATAGGTAAAAAAACATTGTCTTTTCCTTTCCCCATGTTGCTGCGCTGCTGAGTGGTGGAAAATTATAAAACTTGTGAATGGTCATAATCAGTGCCGGTCCGAGAAGGACTCATTAAACAGTCTTAACACTTGCTTGGACTAGTATAATTATTTTCCCAAAATAGAGGTTACCTCGTTAAAAAAAAAAAAAAAAAAAGGCAGAACGAAGAATCGACGTTTTACTTTAGAAAAGAGCAGGCAAAACAAAACAAAAAAAAGTGTCTTACGTGTTAAAAATTAGTGATGCCGTTTATGAGCTCGTTTAGAACCGGTGTTTTAAAAAAATATATTTTTTTAATATATTTTGAATTGTTTTAATGTGCTGATCTTAAAAATAATTTTTTTAAAATTAAAAAATATTATTTTGATGCATTTTAGTATAAAAAATACTTTGAAAAGCAACCGCAACCACACTTCCAAACATACTTATATAGAACGTGTTTGGCGAGTGTGGTTGCGGGTGCTTTTCAAATAACTTTTCGTGCCAAAATACATACCAATGATATTTTTTTCATTATTAAAAAATTATTTTTGACATCAGCATATCAAAATGATCCAAAACGTACAAACCATATTAAATTTTAGTAAAAAGAAAAATTTAAATTTTTTGGGAACGCAGCCGCGTTCCCAAACGTAGCCATAATAAGACGGCGACAACAATAATAATAAATTAAAATTTAAGGAATTTTGAAATTACCCTTAAATTGTAGGGAAAAAATTCTGAATATTATGCCAATAATATACAAAACAATTTGAATAATAATCTAAATTGATCTGGCTAATTAAAATAAACAATAAATAAAAAGTATAACCTAATTAGAAAACAAATATGAAAATATCAAAGAAAAATCTAAAACAACAGCTTTCAAACTTAGTTTGGGCATGATTTCTACGTTGACTAGCACTAACGAGTTGATCTCATAGGGAATTGAGTTTATGAAACGTACTGGTTAAATTTCAATTTGTTCTAGTAATTTCATAAAAAAAAAATTATATCTATTTTTATTAAAAAGTTTGCTTGACTCGTTTCAATTTTTTTTTAAACGCATACTCATCAATCTGATCTATAAATGTATATATTAGACATTACATGTTATACAGAGTAAGGTGATGTTAACTAGAATTGATATACTTTTTTTTTTTTTTTTTGTTAAATATCATTTAGTAAAAATTAGGGACAAGACAATGATTCTTTATTATTATTATTATTATTATTATTATTAATATAGGTGTTTGAGTTAGCTTGCACGCATCTCGACTAATTTTACAAGTTCTAAAATTAATAATTATATAAGTTTCTAATAATTTTGAGATTTAATAATTTTTAAAAATTAAATTTAAAATCTAAATAATTAAACTACATTATCCATGTTTATTTATTCTTGCGGTCGACCACAAACAAGCTGTCTGAGGACCAATAGGATGCTTGGTAACGAACTGGCATATTTGGGGGAAGACTCGCAGATGCAAGACATGCACGCGCGCATATAGAGAGATGAGAAAGCTGTTAGGCAAGTAAAAATGTAAAATGGCCGGCAAGGAGAAGATTAATCCAACCTGACTGTTGCTGAGGATACCTTGGTGCGACAAGCAAGTAAAAAGAGGTGCCAAAATAAAGTTTAGATTTTCATTTTTAAAATAGCAGTAACTGGAGAGATCAAGAGAGATAAAGAATGAGTTTAGAATTAAAAAAAATCTAAATTAAAATCTAAAGATTTAAAAACTGAAAATAAAATTCAAAGATTTGAAAAGATAAGACTTTAAAATTTTTGTTTTTAAAAATATGATTAAAAAAAGAGTTAAAATCAGGTTATTGTTATAAAGTCATACATTGTATGTGGATGTCTAGATACCTTTCTATTTTTTTTTTTATTATTATGTTCATTTATCATCATCAAGTTCATTTGAATCTCTCCAAGTTCATTTGAATCTACATCTTCTTATGACCTTTGAGTTTACAAGTATTTATGTATATGTACATATAAATAGGAGTATTATTGAGAGAATGAGATATATAGATATAACTACAAATTCATATTAAATAAAAGTTCTCTCTTTCATATTGATATCTTTCTTCTAGTTCTTTACAAAATTACTACATAAAGTCTAAGAAAAATAAATTTTTCAATGTCTTCGTACCATAAGTATTGTGAAGAGGTGGTTGTCATAACTAATTTTTAAACCTCGAATTTTCAATGTTTTTTTTAATATAAAAGTTTTTTAAAAAACATCGTATGTAATTTAGTCAATTTACGTTTATTTCATGATTTTAAGCACTATTGTTTCATTTAGTATAAGTTTTTATAGTAAGAAAAAATAGAAGAAGAAAACAAAATCAAGGTGTGAAATGATGAAAAAGAAAAAAAGGGAGATCAAAATGATGGATGATCAAATATTATGAAAGAAGATCATATAAATGAGAAAAAAAAATAAGAGAATCAAGCAAAATTGGAAAAATTGTATACAAATACTAGTTCAAGAAGAAAATAATGTATAGAAAAAATATTTTTTTAATTTAGGTTTTTTCTTTTTTGATAAGAACTCGGACAATATAAGTAGAAAAGATTAAACGGATATTCCCAATAGACTAAAAGACACAAAAAATATCCATACAAACAAAGACATAGAAAAAGGAGAATAACACTTTCTCTTAATCAGAAAAAACTAGTCCTAACAAAAAAAAAATCACAATAGCTAGTGTCTTTTTTTCACTCCCTAGTTGCTCCCCCATTAGTTCCCAATTCTCTCCTCTTTCTTTTAGTCACATAACCTCCTTTTATAGCAAAAGTTCTTGGAAATTAAAGTCTTTGTTTGAAGTATACTAATTATTACATGGTAAACAACTTTCTTGAGTAAAATATGGTTAGAAGTAGAGGTGTTCACGGTCCGGTTCGGTCCGGTTTTAACCCAAAAATACAACCAAACCAGAAAATAACATTCTTTATTAATACAACCCGGACCGAACCGAGAACCGGTTCAAACCGAACCGGTTTTGTTCGGTTCGGGTAGGTTTTTTAGCAAAAAAAACCAGAAAAACCGGACTGTTCTATGGTAACAGTGATAACCATTGTTCACTCGCTTTCCCTTCCCCTTTCAGATGATGTTAAAAAATATTAATAATCAAACTACACAATTTTGACACAATAAAATAACTCCTAGAAGCCCTCCTTGCCTCTGGGCTTACGATCTGCAGGGAGAGCTTGGATAACAATTGAAGCAAAATCTTGCTTTTGGATAGCCTCTGGGCTTACGATCCGCTTTTGGGGGGAAGGGGAAGGGGAAGGGGAAGAAGGTGAGGCGGGCGAGAAGGGGAAAGGGGGAAAGGGAAGGTGGGAAGGGTGAAGGGGAAGGTGGGAAGGGGGAAGGGGGAAGGGGGGGGGGGTGGGGCGGCTGAGAATGGGGAAGGGGGAAAGGGGAAGGGGAAGGGGGGTGGCGGCTGGAAAGGAGTAAATTGATTTAGGGTTAGGGATGGATGTTTTTATACCTTTTTTAAAACCGGTCCGGTTTGGTCGGTTCAATCGGTTTAAAGTTGTTTTAAAGCTGGAGGCCGAACCGGACCGGGTGGTTTTTTTTATTTTTTAATCGGTTTATTCGGTTTTTTTTATCGGTTCGGTTTTTTCGGTTAATTTTTTCTCGGTTTTTTCGGTTTAATCGGTTGGTCAGTTTTTTTTAACACCCCTAGTTAGAAGTATGTTACGTCATTCATCTTTACCAATATCATTATGGATGTATACATTATAAACTTTCATATATTTATTAAATAAGGTTACTAGTAAGACAATTCTAAAAATACTTTATGAATTGTGAAGTGAAGGGAAACCTAGTTTAAGGCACCTACATGTTTAGGGTTGCTCGATATAATTATGAATTTACAATCCACTTGAAAAAAAAAAGATTCAAAAATAACTAGTGGTTTCTTCATTAACTATTTAGAAAAATTTTAAGGGTATAAATTTTATTATTGTAGCCATAACACAAGAATTATTGAAACTGAAAATGTTAGGTTTATTGAAAATAATAAAGTTAGCCACAGTGAAAAAACATGCAATATGGAAATTCAAGAAGTTAAGGTACAAGTTTTATTACCCTTTACATCTTTTAAACTAATTTCTCCTCTAATTGTTGAATAGTTTAACAATTACTAAGAACAATAATTGAAAGATTACACATCCTATAATGAAGATATTATTAATAAACCTATAATAAATGAACCTCAAGAATTAATGATGATTAGGTTTCATTTTTACATGCCATTAATAGTGATAATTCTAACAAATCGGTAAATGTAATGAAAGATGAATTAAAATCTATGTAACAAAATAAATTTTGAGATCTTGTTGAAATACCTGAAGGTTGCAAAAAAGTCATATGTAAACAAGACTTTAGAATTAAACGAGACTCAAATGGCAACATTGACCTATACAAGTCTAAGCTTTTTACCTATTATTTTACTTAAAAAGATGACATTGACTATAAAAAGGCTTTTTTACTGGTTTATTAAAAAAAAAAACTCACTTAAGATTATTGTGGTTTTGGTAGCTTATTATGACTTAGAGTTATATCATATGGATGTTAAAAAATTGTTGTTATAAATGGTAGTTTGAAAAGAAGTCTATATGGATTTTTAGTTGAAGGAAAGAAGCACATGGTGTGTAAGCTTAAAAAATCAATATACAAACTTAAATAAGCTTCTAGATAATGGTATTTTAAATTTATTGATACTATTATTTTCTTTGGATTTTTAAAAAAGTGTTGACCTTGCAACTAATGTTTTTGGTTTATTAAAAGAGACCAAGAAATTACTCTATTACAACTTTGAGATGAAAGACACAATAAAGACAACTTGTATGATTGTGGTAGAAATATTCTAATGAAAGCATATTTTTTTAATTGCAAGAACTCTTTTCTATGAAAAAACCTATTATGATATTAAAAGCAAGTTTTAAAAAATATTAAAATAATGTTTCAATATTTTGTATGTGATTGAAGGTAAAAAATAATTTATAAATATTATAAAATCATGTCAAAAATATATTTAGAAAATTTTAAAACTATTTTTTCAGGGAATATTCATGAGCTATTTTTCTTTTCCATATCAGCTACATAATAATTAGAAACAAATTTTTAATATTCATATAAAAATATATAATATTATTTAAGAACCATGAAAAATTAAATAATAATTGAAATATCATGCCAAGTCTTTTTTATAGTGTATTTTAAAAAATATTAAAATGATAAAAAATAAAATAGAAGGTGGATAGGGCTAGGCACATAAAAAAATATAAACAAGGCATGACACGCTCACAACCCTACGCTCATAGACTTTTTTAAGGGGTTGACAACCTATTGTTTGCCTTTTCATTTTTGCATGATGCATCATTTGCAAGCTTAATTTTTTATCATTAAAAAGATGGTCAGAAAATCTACCTGGGTTTTGTTTTTACCCAAAATATGATTTACAATCTATTTTCACCTAAAAATAACTAATAAATACCTTTATAATCTCAATAAATTAATTTCTCAACTTAAAATACCCTTATCATTTTAAAACTCTTGATCAAATTATCTTAGCAAAAGAAATTGAATGAAAAAGTAAAATTAGATAGAATGACACTACTGAAACATTTAAGTCACCAATGGAGGCGTGGAAGTCTTTGTTGAAGTATGAGTATTTTAATTCACTTACCATAATTTCTTTTTTATGTAATTGTTAATTATAATTGTTTTAATGCGTTTAATTTTTTAGTTGCAAGGCTCATCTGAAATTGAGGTTTATTCGAGAAAAAAATTTTCATCATTAAAATATTCTCAAAAAGACATATAAGAAAGATATAGCAATATTTTAGCTCAAGAAAGAATACTAGAGAGAAGGTTCAAAAATGAGAAAGAGACCGTTTAGTAGTGCGTTCGGAAAGTACTTCTAAAAAAATTTAAAATTTATTTCTTGCTTTAAATTAATATGTTTTTGATGTTTTTAAATCATTTTGATATGCTGATTTCAAAAATAATTTTTTAAAAATAAAAAAACATTATTAACATACTTTTCTGAGTGAAAAACACTTTGAAAAGCAACAATAACCATATTCTTAAACACGCTCTGAATAGATGCAAGCAAATAATAAGATTAATTTAGAGAACTTCCATCTTTCTTTCTTTCTTTTTTTTATTATTGTGAAAGGGTTACATCAAAGCTAAGAACCCAAGATCCATCATCTTCTACTCCATTTGTGTCAATAACATCCTTCTTAAAATAACAAGCATCAATTACAAATGATTATCCTTGAGATTTAAGTGAAATGACTAGTGCAATGAAAGAAATTGCATAAGCCATTCTAAACACAAACAATTATGTTTGGAAGGAGGCAAAAATATTTGTAGCAATAAGGGCGCAGTTGTCATGGTTCCAAAGACTCCTGAGTACACTTTCAACATCCATTTTGATCACTCCTCTGAGTTCGCTCCGGGAGAGAAGCGTAGCTCTCTTCTCTCCCCGTTCTCAGTAAGAGTGTCAGATTATTCATTAGAAGATGAGAATGATGATGGGAATGTACAGGTTGACGATGAAGCTGAAGAATTCATCAGAAGATGAGAATGATGATGTGAAGCTGGAGAATTCATCAGCAGATGAGAATGATGATGGGAATGTACAGGTTGACGATGAAGCTGAAGAATTCATCAGAAGGTTTTATGAGCAGCTAAGGGTACAAAGTCGCATGCAATTGCTCCAGCTAATCTGCTGGAAGTGGTTTATTGTCTTATAGGTTATCCTAATTGTATAAGAATTTTTTTGCATGTCCATATGAGCTTCACATCAAATGGTTGACCAGAGAGATGAGTTGGTGATATGTTATTGGCTCGATTAAAGTTATGCATGAAAAGTTTGGTTGTTGATTAATTAAAACTATCAAAACTATTATAAATTAAGAGGTGATATTTATGTGATTATTAAAAATTAGGTTTGAAGTTGAAATTTCTTGTTGCATGGTAAGAATTAAGGACGACAAGAGTGTTTTGATACTTGATTTGCCAATTTTATGATCTCATGAGACATTTTTCAAATGCTGCAGTTGGAAATTTGAATTCATCGGAATCTTTTCCATCAATATGATTGGTGGCCAGCTTGATTTTTATTTTCTTTTCACTACTAAAAAATTATCAAATAAAAATAAAAATACTGACAGGAAAAAATACATTGATAAATCACGATAAAATTTACCGATGAAATATTTTCTTTTTATGTTCATCGGTATATACAGAAGAAAGTTTTTCATTAGTATATATCGAGAGAATTACAGTGAGAAATAAAAAAATAAAAAGAAAAGAAGAAAAAATAACGTGTCATTGTTATAGACGATATTATCGACAAAATAAACTTGTCGCTAATATTCTTTAGTAAATTCAAAGGTAATATTTAAGTTATAACTTGGCGATTGACATCCCTTCTTTCCATCCCCTATTTTTCTTCTTCTTCTTCTTCTTCTTCTTCTTCTTCTATTTTTCTCTGTAAAAAACAGCAACCCTTTTATTTTATCACAAATCAAATTCTCGTCATTACAAATCTGGCGATCCCAACACTCAGTCTATTAGCATCCCTGTTCTAATTTAATTTCTTTTGAAGATTTCCAACATCAAATAATCAAAACTATCTATTTCTTATTTTAACCCATATTTTAAATGTTATTTTTCTTGGCATTTTGGTGTAGTATATGTAGTTTGTATGTGTGTCTACTTATTCTATAGCTTTTTTCCATAGAGATTTATTATATGAATGCATGATTTGTACATGTTAGAGTTTGTTTGAGATTTTGAAAAATTATATTTGTTTGTAATTTGATGAAATTGATTTCAATTTGTGATATAGGTGTTTTTTAAATAAATAAATAATGACTTATTTAATGAGTATGTTTCATATTTTATCAATTTTATTGTTAAGTTGAAAATTTTAGTAAAGTGAAGGAATTTGAATTTTTGTAGAAAATTGATAATGATTAAGGATACTATTATAACAAATTGAATAAGTTTAAATTAAATCAATGATAACTAATTTATTTAGTTCACATAATTAATTAATACATGTTCTCATCAATATTTTATATAAGTTTGATATAAGTAATGGATGATTGTTCCTGAATGTATTGAATTTCACCCGAAGGGTTACGCTAGATGGATTATTGTAATGAGATTGAGGGTTTTATTAATTACTCATTATCTAATCCAAAAAATATTAGTGGAGACAATGTTAGATGCACAATTGCACATGTAATAGGTGTAAAAATAAAAATTTTATCGATCCAAATATTATACAATGCATCTTCTACAAAAAGGATTCATGGAGAAATACTTGTGTTGGTTTGCTTATGAAGAACCATATGTTCTTTACAAGACCATGCTAGAGAGGATCACTGAGTCAACTTCTAGTTTTAGCAACGTGCATGAAGTTGTAGATGATAATAATAATTCTTATAAAAATAGATGTAACATGAATGAATCAAGATTATGTAAATGAATATTTAATTATAGACGAAAAATCAAATATAGACACAATTAATATTTTTCAAACCACAATTAACTTTGCTTGATAACAACAAGAATGTTGCATACACACACACACATCTGATTGCAATTATAGTTTGATAATTTGAGCATGTATTTGCTTCCCAAAACTAATGGTAGCTATGAGCACAAGCATTTAGAACTGCCGCATAAGTGAAGCTGTAATGTATTTTATTGGTATTTATAATATGTAAAAATGTTTTTTCTTTAATGAAGAGAAAAATAGCCAAGGCAGGTAATTTCTATAAATATTTCAAACAATAAAATTGAATTAAATTAATAAATATTTCAAATAATAAAATTGAATTAAATTTGTGATTTAATGGTTTATTTCAAACATAATAATTTCACAAATTAGCAATTGAATTGAAATTTATTTAATTAAATTCAAGTTATCTTATTTGGTAACCAAATAAAACATGGAGCTAGAAAGACCTTAGTTTTAAGAGTATTTGAAAGTGTAGTAATAATATTTTTTTTAATTTTTTTATTTAAAAATATATTAAAATAATATTTTTTATTTTTTTAAATATTTTTTGATATTAATATATGAAAACAATTTAAAAATATAAAAAAATTATTTTTAAATTTTTTAAAAACACAGTTTTTCCAAACAAAAGATACGGGCCAAACCCAGTTAGGTCTCCTCTCTCAGGCCCACCGGTGCAGGCGCAGTGTTTGCTAGGCGCTATTTTACTTTTCGATTAAAAAAAAAACAGCACAAAGAGTACCGAGTACTCTTCGAATTTCGAATATTTAAGAAATTAGGAGGGAGGGTGAGTGCGCAGAGAAACCTAAAACAAACCCCCCGAGTGATCTCCCTGTTTTCTCTTTTCTTTCCCAAACATCAACAAAGAAAGAAAGAAATGGAGTTGGACCCTGATGACATCTTTAAAGACGACGAAGACGATCCCGATAGCGAATTCTATCAGGTCAGGTCCTTACTTCTTGTCACTTTTACTTATTTATTTTTCCCAAAAAATGAAACACTAATTTTGCTAAACTACATTCTGCAGCAAAGAGAATCGTCGAAAGAATTCGTGGTCTACCTTGTCGATGCTTCCCCCAAAATGTTTTCATCTACTTGCCCTTCTGTCAGTATCTTCTCTCTCTCTCTCTCTCTCTCTCTCTCCTGTTTCTTTTGTATCAGAGTGTCTTTGTTTTTGCCTCAAAAAAGTGTTTTTAATTTTTTTTTATTTTTTTAAAATTATTTTTTAATGATTTTGTATCGTTTATATGTTAATGTCAAAAATAATTTTTTTTTTAAATATTATTTTGATGGATTTCCAAACGATTTTAAAAAGCAACCGAAGCCACAATTCTAAACACTAGCATGTAGCATTGCATAATAGCAGATTTCGTTAATTTCTTTTCCATTTACTTCATCCAAATGATTTATTTTTAATTAATAATAGACTTTGCATAAGAAATGCTGCTGTTTTGTGGCTGTGAACATGTTTTTTTTTTTTTCTCTCTTGATTTTGGTGGTATTGGCAGGAGGACGGAAAGGAAGAAACTCATTTCCACATAGCTATCAGTTGTATCGCGCAGTCATTGAAGACCCAAATAATTAATAGATCGTATGATGAAGTTGCAATCTGCTTCTTTAACACTGTAAGTCTTTTTATTTGTTTTTGGCTTTTATAGCCAACACAAAAAAGGGTGTAAGTAGATGAAAGAAACAATACATTTTGCAATTCCATAGTTGTAGTTTATCCTTTTCTTGGGGTTAGTTTGGTATTTATGGTGGCATGTGATTTGACAAAGTTACTTGGTTGTATACTTGTCTTCTTTTAGGATCACATGCTAGCTATGATGGAAGTTGTTAGCATATTTAGTTCACCATTATTTGATAATCATTGCAGAGGGAAAAGAAGAATTTGCAGGATCTAAATGGTGCTTTTGTATTCAATGTTGCGGAGAGAGAGTATCTAGACAGGCCAACTGCAAGACTTATCAAAGATTTTGATTGCATAGAGGGTAAGTCTCGACAGCATATTCTACGTGCTTTGGTACAGATTTATTGATTTCTGGTCTAAACTCTTTATGTTTTCTCCTCACTCATTGTTATAGCAGACTGGGTCCTTTAGTTTTTTTTTTTTTTTACATTGAAATAAAGTTACTCAACTTTATCTAACCTTACATTGTTTTTGGACCGCTGTTGTTTTAAACATAAAAAAATGTTAATATTTTGCGTAGTTAAATTTTTATGTGCTGAAATTGTATCACATCGATTGTGTTCAATGCACCAGTCTTTTGTCATAATCATTGCTAGCATAGTGTCTGTCTTTCAGAGCAAGACTTTGTCGAATCTGCATTTTGATGTCTAAAGGTGTGGAATTCCAACAACCTCTAACTAATTCCTAGTTTACTTTCCAATGTTAATTGTCAGATGGCATGGTACCAATGATTATTGAATCTAATAATATTTCTTTTCCTCTTGGAAGAATGTGTGGCAACTATCGCTGTCAAATCTAAATGACGCAGTAGCCAGTAGTCATGCTTTGTATTTCATCTCTCTTTTATTTTATCTGGTATCTTGTTTTTCCTTACATGGTCTTTGAATCTTCCGGTTTCAAAAGTTGTGAGAGCTCAGTTCTCTAATTCTTAATAGCTTGTTGAAGCTGATGGTTGAGTTTGAATGGTCATAATTATCCCTGACTTATCATCTCCATAGATGTTTTAACTTTTGAAAAAAATAATTTTGAGGATCTTTGTATGCAAATATGGAAATAATGAGAGCAGTTTCTTACTTCATATCAAATGACTTTTCATCTAATTTGTTTGCAGAATCATTCACGAAAGACATTGGCAGTCAGTATGGTATTGTGTCTGGGTCTCGGGAGAATTCCCTTTACAATGCTCTCTGGATAGCGCAAGCATTGTTGCGTAAAGGGTAATACACATTTTTCTTTGTCTTTGATGTTATAGCTTTGATTGTCTTCTAAGCTGAAGTGATATTTTCATCTTCTTTTTTAAGATCTTCCATGCATAGTTTCCTAATGTAAGGATGAAACCATCTCAGATCTGCGAAAACAGCTGATAAACGGATTCTTTTATTTACAAACGAAGATGATCCTTTTGGGAGCATCAAGGGTGTAGCCAAAGCAGATATGACCAGGACAACATTGCAGCGAGCTAAAGTATAGATTTCCATTGACATAACTAGCACATCTTCAAAATTCAACCCTTTGTGAGAATGCCATTTTTCACTTCAAATTTCGTTGTTAAAGAATGCCGTTGCTACCTTTCAGGATGCACAAGATCTTGGCATCTCAATTGAACTTCTCCCCTTGAGTCAACCTGATGAGGAGTTCAATGTTTCACTTTTCTATTCTGTATGTCCTTGCCTACATCAGTTGATTTTTCATTGTTCCATATCTACTCCAGTTGATTTCTTTATTAACTTCTCCGGGTGGTAAGTTGATTTACATTTGATAGAGAATTCACTATATTTCAGGATTTGATTGGGTTGGAGGGTGATGAACTTGCTCAGTTTATGCCTTCAGCAGGACAAAAGTATGCATTTTCTTTTTTGTGGTACTCTTGCAAGGATTATTTCATTTTTCTGTCTGACATTGCATAAGTGCAATTGTGAAATTGGGCTTCTGGGGACTTACCATATTTTAAAGCTATGGGAAATGCTAATGCTCCAGAGGCAATAAAAACTATCACAAGTAGTGGCTATACTGTTATAAGGGCTCCATATGATAGTGCAAGTTTTTCTGGAATAGGAAAAACACTCTCTCACACACACAAAAATGTTAATGAGCACCAAACAGTTATGCTCCTATGCTTATAGCTGTGCGCGCGCACACACATATTAAATGTATGTATGCATGTGTGTATGCTAGTGTGTGTGCTGTTCTAAACTGATGGCCATACAAATATTTTATGGTTAGGAGTTACCTACCTAGCTGCATGTAAATGAGCTCTCTCTCTCTCTCTCTCTTTTTGTGTTGGAGACACCTGTACATCTTGTGATTAAGAGTTGCTAGTTATGTTATCTTCCACATATTGACATGGTTATTCTCTATATGTGGGGGCCTGCTTTGCTCACAGTAAACCCAAAAACAAACATCTATACAGGAGTCTCTCATGGGAACCCTCAAAACAGAGCTTTTTGTTGAGATGATAATTCTCATTGGCGCGTATAGCCTGCTAGAATACACTCATCAATCCACAGTGATGTTTGAATATCTATATTTGTGTGCATTTCATGTGTATTTGCGCACTATTCATTTCATAAAATCCTCTCACATTGTGTTCTAATCTCAGATTGCAAGATATGAAAGATCAGCTTAGAAAACGAATGTTTACAAAGCGAATAGTAAGAAGAATCACAATGTCAATTGCAAATGGATTGTCAATTGAGCTGAATACATATGCTTTGATTCGTCCAACTTTGCCAGGTACAATTACTCCGAACTTCTATGCTGCATTATGTTATAGAGGCTTCTGCATAATATCTTTGTCATCACATAAGGCAGTTTATGAAATTTTTTTTGTGCTTTTGTTTCCTAGGGGCAATTACGTGGCTTGATTCTGTCACCAATCGTCCTTTGAAGGTAATAACAGATTGTCATGTTTCATTTTGTTTATTGGTTTAATGCTTACATTTATTTACATTGCACATATTTTGTGCAATGTAAGTGAATTATGCCTATTTGAGATCATTAGTCATGATCATTTTGTGCTGCACTTTCCAGCATCTGGATTGTTTCTTATGGCATGATGCATTTCATGTAGTACTCTTTTTCCCTCATTGTGGTTCTAGCTTGTGGGATTTCATGAACTTTCTCCACAGTTTGGCACTGAAGGAGGTTAAGGAGATAATGCATTAGCTTTCTCTTGAGGTTTTATGTTCTGTTCAATGATATTCTAAAACAGAATATGGTGCTATATACTTGAACTTACCGGTATTTTACTTATTGCTCCCTAATCCACACCATAAAATTTCTTAAAAAGGAATTAGTTTCAAGTTAATTAGATACAAACTGGGGAGTTTCTTTACTTGCTCTAATCATATGTAATTGACTTTTAATTTATTCCCATCATTTCCTTTTTGTTTTAGATTTTGGATTCACCTTGTGAGTATTAGATATTAATCAGGTCATGTATTTTGACATTGTGCAGACCGAGAGATCTTTTATCTGTGCCGATACTGGTGCATTGATGCAAGAACCTGCAAAACGATATCAGCCTTACAAAAAGTAAGCATGTTTCACTTCTGTCGATTATGTTATTTGTAATGCTTTTTTTATTTTTCTTTCTTAGTTGATTCAAGAACCGGCTGCATCTTTTTTTTTTGCTTTCCCCTTTTCATTTTCTTTTAAATTCTTCTTAGGAGTATATGATGTAAATAAATTTCCCGTTAAGATCATTTAATATTGTAACTTAAAAGTTGTCATACCCTTACATTTTTCACACCGTCCTTTTTGGCATGCTGATTTTGGTATATGCCAAAACTTTAATATTTTTTTTTTGTTATTTGATAAATTATGGCGGCTGTCTACTTGCATTTGTTGCCTAATTAATCAATTTATGGTTCAGTGACAATATCATGTTGTCTGTCGAGGAGCTGTCTGAGATCAAAAGAGTTTCAACGGGACATCTTCATCTTCTTGGATTCAAGCCCTTAAGTTGCTTGAAAGATTATCATAACTTGAGGCCTTCAACATTTATTTTTCCTAGTGACAAGGTTCCTTAATTCTTTTCCTTGAACAGTATTTGGGTATTTTCCTAAAGTTCATGATGCCTGTTCTGCTTTGGTTTGTAGATCACAACTTTTTTTTGATGACTTAGCATGCTTCTTCAAGCCTATAAATGGCCATGTAATGCCACAGCTAAATAATTTATACCCCTAGATTGGGTTACAACTCTCTATATCTCCCTTTAGGAATTGCAGTTAGTGGATAGAAATGGATTCCCTAGGTTGGTATTGCAATGTTATAGGATTCTATATAGAAGATGGCACATTCATGGAAATAAATTTTTTTAAGAATGCATTAGGTAATCATCGAATGCATTAGGAGTTTTTTTAGTTTCACATTATCTCATACAGAGAGTACATTTGGGCAATTTGGCAATATCTTGGTTTCATGGGTGTGCAGTGAATGATATTTTGATCCACTTCACCTACAAAATTGCATCTAAAGGACATAATATGATTCGTTCTGTTGATTGTTTCTGCATTAGGATATATAAATCTAGGTAAGGGGATTAAACTTGATAGCTTGAATTTACTCATCTCCACAGTTTGTCTTTGAGAATGTCATTTCTATGATGAACATGAAGAATAATTTTAAGAATCATGTCAGAATGCTCTTCAAAATCTTAATTGTATGCACGTGTTTGTGGGTAGCTATGCTTCAATATATTGGTGAATGTTATTTTATGTTATTATTATTTGGTCCTTTGAAGGTCAGGGAGCTTTGATGGTTCTCTTATGAGTCTGTCTGGATTTGCCCGTGCCTTGCTTACAACATAAAAGCATGTTAATTGAAAGTCTGGTAGTGAAATGGTAGAATATCTATTTAATTTTGAACTTCAATGAGAAGTAAAATTAATACTTTCAAGCCACTCAATTGTTCCCTTTTCACTCTCCATTAAAGCTCGATACTTCTCTCTTGTGGCTATGATGGATGTTATAACTAGTAGTAGTTATCTTATTAAACAAAAAATATATGCACTTCAGATATTTGGTGATTGTAAGATTATATTTCCAGATTTTTTCTGAGTTTCTTTGTTTCAACAGTCCCATCTTGCTTTACATATATCCTAAAATCATCTCTTCCCTGGTATGTAATAGCGCTTTTTTCTTTTCTGGTTATTGGTTGCAGGAAGTAATTGGTAGCACTTGCATTTTCATTGCCCTGCTTAGATCCATGGTAAACCTTAAACGGTGAGCAGTGTTTATTTTGCGAACTATAGTATTATTCCTTGAACTTGAACCCAAATATTTATAAGATATAATCTAATAATATCTCTCATTTGTATTGCTATGTTATTTTATTTAGTAATGAGATAAGTTTCTACTCATGATAGACGCTGTCTGTATTTATTTAGATTTATTATTTATACTTTCCTTCTCCTTATTGTAGTATCTACAAATAGCATTTTACCCTTGTACCTGGGCAATTTTTGTTTAAGCCTGGGATTGTAGAAATTCATATTTATTATCCATATCCGTAATCATAATATAGGGACCGTTCTATGATGCAATGGGCAAACTCTTGGTTTTGTAACCATGCCTTTGTGTCTAGACTTGAAACTTTAGTGCATCCACCTTGTATAATGATTTCAAAGGGCACAACCATCTCCAAATTCTTCTTCCAGGACCCAAATTCTGTTGGAGCATAACTAGGTGATGGCTTTAATTTTTGTGGTGCTACTATCCTACACTTTATGTGGCTAGGAGCATCAAGATTCCTAACTTTAGCAGCTCCACTTTCTTTTTGGTTATGGAAAAGCAGGAATATAAATTATGGAACCCAAGAGAAGTGTTGTTCGTCAATTGCAAAAGTTGATTATTTTTTATCCTATCTCTTGAATTAGTCATGCTTTTTATTTATTTGCATTTATTTATTCTTAATTCTTTTTTCTTTCTTCATTCATTGAAAATTTTGCAGTTTTGCAGTTGCATTTTATGGAAGCTCATCTCGTCCTCAATTGGTTGCCCTTGTTGCACAAGTAAAATACTGCATTTTTAAAGTACCATTGGATTGTTGCATGCATGAATTTATAATTGGTGAACAAGTCTGATTTTGGCATCAATATGCCATCTTCATCCTTATATTATTTTGTCATTATTACTCTTTTTTTTGTCCATCTTTTGAGTTTCTACCCTATTCCATTAAATAAGTGGAATAAAATTCTAACTTGATTGTCCCACTCTGTGGTCTATTCAACTAAGGCATTTGAATAACCTCATGCTGTCATTGTGTGCAACTGTGTCATTTGCTGCTTTTGTAATTGAATAGTATGCCCTGTGCTTTTGTTTTTCTTTCCAATATTTTTAGATCTCTCTTCCCGGATTTGAATCTATCTTTTTGAATTGAATACCATGCCTTGTGCTTTTGTTGAGTAATGAAAGAAAGTAATTTCTGGTGCTTAATCCATCCAGTTGAACTAGATTTCTAAGTTCCTTAAACAATGTGATTTATGTGATACAAATTGTTATCTTGAACTAATTATGCAGTGAACATAATTGCTGTTGTTTTTATGTCTAATTTCAAAATTACTGTGTCATTAATGTTGCTTATTGATATCTTTGAAAAACAGGATGAGATTATTAGTGCTGGTGGTCAGGTTGAGCCACCTGGAATGCACATGATATATCTTCCCTATTCTGATGATGTCAGGCATGTTGAAGAGGCAAGTACAATTTTAAGTTGATTCAAAATGGATTATATAGTAATCTTAGCAACAAGGGTATGGTTGACTTGCTGCAGATTCATTCAGACACAAATGCTGGGGCACCTCGAGCTACTGATGAACAAATTAAAAAGGCTGCTGCTTTAATAAAACGCATTGACTTGAAAGATTTTTCTGTATTCCAATTTGCTAACCCTGGTAAGCTGGCTTTGATTATTCAGACTTTGTACCTTGAAGAGTGCTTATAAACGCTAAGGATATATTTGGTGTGGGTGTGAAGGGTGAAAAGTTACCCTTTGTAACTTTTCACCCATTTTACTTATGTTTGGTACAAATTAGGGGAAAAAGGAAATTTTCATGGAGGTTTAATTTAACCCCAAAATAGGTTTAAATGTTAACCTTGTGGGGATGAAATACATGGTTGGCCCTTCTCTTTTGGATTTTTGGTCATATTTTTCCCATTGTTCCAGTTTGGTCATTGTTGCCCTTGCACTTACAATTCTTGCATGTTTGCCCTTCTGGTTTTGGTTTTTGGTCATGTTTGTCCCCCGTGGTTTTGGTTTAATTTTCTATATGTGAACAAGATTTACTAGTACAAAACCACCAATGATCAAACCAAAACCATAAGGGAAAATATGACCAAAAATCCAAACCATGTATTTCATCCTCTTGTGGGGGAGAAGTGAAAAATTTTTTAGGGGGGTGGATTTTGGGTCTCGAGTCCTTCCCTCCCCTTTTGTAGATTTTAACACTAATCTATTCTTTCTTCTCCTTTTATTTCCGTTTTGGAGTGCAACTATATGTTATTTATTTTTTTGCTATTATATTTAATTTAAAATCTGATCTCTTTTTTTGGGACCCACTACTTTTCATTATTTCCAACTCCTACCAAACATTCTTAATACATCATCTCTTAAACCTTTCTTCACCCTTAACACTTCACCCTTAAATTTAAGATGTTATCTCCTTAACATTTCTTCAGATTTTTCATTCCATACCAGAAGCAATCTTAAGATGATTGGGAAAAATTTTGAAAACCTCTTCACATGGCTGTTGTCTAAACTTTTATATTATTTTATAGTCTAACTAGTGGTTTCGGCATGTGCACCCTCATGTGTGTTATTCAAGTTAAAAAATTATTTTATTATTGAAATTAACACATTTAAATTTAACTTATTGAACTAGCTTCTGTGATTCGTATAAAAGTTATTATATGATGTTGATATAGATTTCCTTAAAAGTTTAATGGAAATTTTTATATGAATTCATGGACAGTGCGAATTGATGGCTATTATTGAGGAAAAAAGTGATTTTAATTTGGATTCTTACTATGAATTGGAAATTGATGGCAATGAAAAAAGATGATTGGTTTTAACCTTTACTCGTACTGGGAGTAAAAGTTGGATTTCTGCTAGGATTAGAATTAGTACTCCTTAATTTATTAAGCATGTAATAGTCAATAAAGTTTTTGAAAGGTTCAGAAGCGCGCATACACCCATGGATTCTGGATTTGAACTAGGAAGAACTTTTATGCTCTCTTATATTTTGTCAAATCTACTCTGCAAATGATGAAATATAGTGCATGTTATTTTAGGTGTAGTAAAATTTTCTTACTGGTCAATCTGTATCTCAATTCCAATTTTTTAATATATAGCATGCATTTATGAAGTGTGGTCTCTGCCTAAGCAACGCCTTGATTGAAGTTAGTGCTTTTATAATGAGAGATCCTGAATTATAGTGCAAGAAAATAAAAAGAATATCAATGTTTGGGTTGATTGAACATATAAAGTTATAAAATCTCAATTCACGTGGATCACAATTTTCATGCATCATGGATATAGCACATTCCATAATATTAGTTTGCTGTAATATATGTTATAATTGGAGGACATTGATTTATGTGAACTATGAGGAAATCATATAATTTTTCTTTTTCTTTAAATCTTAGCTGGATTCTCCTCATCATCAATTTCCAATACATTTTCTTACAGGTTTGCAGAGACACTATGCAGTTCTGCAGGCCCTAGCTCTGGATGAAGATGACATGCCAGAAATCAATGATGAAACACTTCCTGATGAAGAAGGCATGGCCAGGTAAGATCAACTCGTAGCTTCCTATCCTTTGCTGCATCCACCATTCTTTCATTCCCTGCCCTTCATGTGGATCTTCACAATCATTTTTGTTAACCTGACAAATGTTCACATTTACGATACCACAGACCAGGAGTTGTTAAAGCAGTTGAAGAGTTCAAGCTTTCTGTCTATGGAGAAAATTATGATGAGGAAAGTGACATGGGCAGTGGAAAAGCAAGTGACGCCTCCAAAAACGGAAAACAGCTGCCGAAAATGCAGCTAAGGAGTCTGCAAACTACAACTGGCCTGATCTTGCTGACAACGGACAGGTGTGCTTTCTTGTGTTTCAAACACGATGGTGTTTGTCTTAATCAAGTGCACAATGTTGGCTTAACCAACAATATAGACAATTGGTTTGAGTAAGCAAAGCCCTCTCTTAAACATTTCTCTAGATCAATAAAAAACTGCAGGCTTTGTTTGTTCAATGAACAGCAATACCTACAGAAAAAGTTTTCCTAGAAAAAATCACAATCAAATCAAAGGAATCGCTGTTTTATGTATGGGGGGCTACAAAGTTATTTTATTGATCCAAATAAGTTAATGATTTTTTCCCCTCTGGGATCGCACCATCCAAACAAGCTAAGCATAATAAATAATTTAGGAAGATGAAAAGGGAACAGAAGAACTGATTCCTTTTAAGCTTTTTTAAAGTCATTATCAAAAAACAAGTGATTTAGAAAAGTATAGGAAGCTATGTCGTTTCTATTTGAATGTTAACTAGAGATGCTTGGCGATTATAGCATATTCATTCGAAGTTGCGCAGATATGTCAATAACACCTTGAGCTAAATAAAATTGGTTGATGGGAATTATTTGCTTATAGTTTATTGAAATTATTTATAATATCTTACTGTAACAAATGAATAAGGAAATCGAATATAGGTTACTAAACTAAAGGATAACAATCCCTCTTTTCATGGATCTGTTTCGCAGTTGAAGGACTTGACAGTAACAGAGCTGAAGTATTACTTGACAGCGCACAATCTTCCTGTTACAGGGAAGAAGGAAGTTTTGATCAGCAGGATATTAACTCACTTGGGAAAGTGAGAAAAGTGAGGCTAATCCAGTAGCAGCTCTTTTTCCAGCATCCAGTTGTGGTTTTGCAATGATGGTGATACATCACACGGTACACACCAGTTACATCTTTTAGAGGCTAACTTACCTGCTCTTTGGGAAATTGAAGCGCGAGGCTGGCAGCCTTTTGCGTCATTACAATACAGGCCAGCTGAGCTTTTGCATTTCCTGTTGTACAGGAGTTGTATTGTAATGATGAGTATCAGTGCCTAAAAATGCCTTGTTTTGAAAAAGACATTTTCCATGCCATGCTCTGGACTTATTATCGGCCATAATAAATCTGAAAAAACAAAACCCTGCCCCCTGGACCTCCAATTTCTCCTATTCAAATTCCACGTTTATGAGGTCTGTTTTTTATTTTAATATGTTTTTAAATAAAAAATAATATATTCTCTGTCCCTCTTTAAAAGTCAAGTCGGACATTCTCTGACACATCGTTGAAAGTCAAGTTCTGCCTAATTTGAGGGATAAGAAACTAAAGTGGAGTCAACGCTTTGAGCGGTCAACGCCTCACGAGTATGTAAATATTTTTGTAATCATAATAATTTATTATGCCAATGTTGTCCTCGTTTTGAACGGATCAATGGAATAACAATATTAGCGTTATATTATACAAAGACTGTAACAGTGTTTTCAGTGGCTGATAGCCTGATACAGGGGGTGGGCCCGCCACCGTAAGGAAATGTTTTTTTTCAGCCCTTCCTTAATAATATTTATAATCTTAATAGTAAAACAACTGAAATTGTAGTTATTTTAAAATAATTCTTCTAATTTGACTTTTTTTTAATTTTATTTTTCAGCTCCGTACCTAGAGTTTCACAGCACTGTAGATGATGATTTTGTAATTTTTTTTTCAATATTTGTCATTCGGTCTACTTTTCAAACTATTCACTTTAGATCCCTCATTTTTTTTATAAACTCAACTTTGATTCAAATCTTTATTTTTCTTACGTTTAAGTCTTTGATTTGAGATAGAAGAGAGAAAGTGGTTGAATTCTAGTTGTAGAGAGAGAAAGTCTCGATTAACATTAATTTTTCCTATAAAAAATATCAATTTTTATGTCATTGAGTTCCATTCAATGAAGGGAGTTTAGCTTGTGTATGTTTTCCCTGTAAACTGAACTCAAGATTTTTTTTTTTTGGGTTGATTTTGTTTTTCTAATGGATTTTTTTGGTTGTTTAAGGCCATATACGAGTTTATTGACGTGTTTAGGATGTTTTATAAGTGTTTTTAAGCTAAAAATATGTTAAAAATATTTTCTAGATTAATAAACCATTAATATTTTTACCAATTATCATTATGACTATAATCTAGGAAAAAGCAAGCAAAATGTTGCTTACTTCTATTTTTTTCAAAACATTTTACGGTAAACAACACATCATCAGAACTATTAACAAAAAAGGCTCTTGTAGCAGGTTTGACCTTGTAGGTCCATGTGAGTGCCCTTCTCAAAATGGGCAAGGTGTTCGGACCTAGGTCACCAGGCCCAATAACGTCTGACCTCTTTTTTTAACATTTTTGTTTTTTTATTTATACATTTTTTAATATTTATTTTTTTTTAATATTTTTTATTTATATTTAAATTAATACCCTTCTCTCTAATTTTTTAGATTGTTTATTTAACTTTTTTTTTAAATAGTGATAGTTTTTTTTAATTATTTTGTATGTATTTAATATTTTGAATAGATTATCTTGATTCATGTATAATTCTTTTTATCTAAATAAGATTTTATTTTTAAAAATAAAAATTATTGTTAAGGGTTGGAGGGTCAACTCTAGTTGACCTATTTTTTTTTTTAAAAAAAAATCAAAGCAACCTTGTTCTGACCAAAATAATTAAGTCAATGAATTTTTTACTTGTGTTTTATCTTAAGTTGACTGGGTCAAATTTAATCAACCCTTCTTCTATTTCTTTTTAAACTCGAATTGGTCCAAGCATCAGTGAAAAATAATAATATTGAATTATTTTAAATGAAAAGATTGGAGGCTTTATTTTTTATTTTCCCAAAAATTTTGTTTTTGTTTTAAGTAGTCTGTTGACGAAGTTCGGACTCTTCAATGAAGGATGAATTTTCCAAGATTCTTAACGAGTGCTAGCTCTTTGGACACCCTATTAATATAGCAAAACCCTTTTCTTTTCATGCATTTACCACACGGGATATATTCAAGGAAAATTGACTCTTTCATTAATTCTCACTTTCCAAGACTTCTAAACTTAATATTTTCACTCATATATATATATATATATATGTTTTAGAAAACCCAATTATCAGCTTATTTAGAGCAACCTGATAGAGATAATTTCAATATATTTCAGCGATTCTACTTCTCTCAGGTTATGTCATTAATAACAAAAAATAGCTCTCCCTTCTTAATTTTTGGAGATTGTTATGCTCTAAAATCCCAAGAACAACTGGAGATTTTTTTTTTTGTAGATAATTATAGTTTGTTTTAAAAAAAAACCAGGACGTATATTTCTTCAATATATTGTAGATTCAATTATTAAATTATTGATTTTAAAACTATTTTAATCCAATAATTTAAGTTGTTAAATGAGGTTTAAAATAAAATTAAAATAAATTTTAGTCATGATTAGTACTAGTAATATTTGTATTATAATATTATTTTAATTCAATAATTTAAAGTATTAGGAAAAATTCTAAAATATTTATATAATTTTCTAACACTCCACCATCTATAATTAAAAAAACAAGAAGGAAAAATCTATGCAGGTTCAAAAGACAATCAAAACTAAAGTTAAGGGCACATATTTATTTGTTTTCTCCTTGAATAAATCAGCTACGTGGACTCTATTGACTACCAAGGAAATGAAGGCGAAGACCAAATAATAGAGGTTGTTAGAGTACTAATCTACGCAGGTTTGTTTAAAAATCAATAATTAACGTAACCCTCTGCAACTTGGTACAATACAATAACGACGTAAACATGCACGTGTTGAAAATTCAACTTCGTGGGAAGATTCAAATATGAGGTAAGTACTGAGTTGTCTTTGTTTTTTTCCGTTTGGATTTCATTGACCATTCAGACTGGCCAGCATCTGGTGAATTAGTTACTGCATATAAATCTTGCATCAGAGCTCAGTTGGAGCACAAAAGGAGCCACTGAATCCAGACTTCCCTGGAGAAAATCAGCAGGAAACTCTTCACTTAACCTTGATCATGGCTCTAGTGCTGGGTTCTGGTTTCATGCGGAAGACCACGCAGCTCTTTCCCTACTTCAATTACTACTATCTGAAGGCGGCTGTGCCCATGTAAGGAGTGTCTATGAGCATTTGTTATGAGCATTTTGATCCGAAACTTAGTCTTTGACACACCGTTGCATCTTTCAGTTATAATGACTGCTTTTCACTTGCTGCTTAGTTTTTCACTGTGGTCAACTATATATATATGGCTAACATTCCTTTCGTGTTCTTTTGGAGCACAAGACAAGCAGCAGAAAACGTGAGGCAAATCAGCGAAGGAAGTGGACCAAAGATCAATGGCTTCCACGGGCTTGCCAAGAGGACGGAGGTTGCTGTCGGAGAGAAAGCCACTGCTCCAGCTGGCTTCAATGCTGCTGAAGAAATTAAGGACAGTAAAGAGGATGATACTTCAGCTCCAGAGACTCAGGCCAAAAATATTACTACTCAACATGAATTCCATACTGTTTAAATATTATGTAATTATTTCCATGTCGCATCGCATGGCAAAAGGAAAGAAAAACTCTTATAAACCTCATCTTGTGACCAAAAATAAAAAAATAAAAAATCTCTGGAACAATTCACAAGCTGTATCCAAGCAGAGAGATTTACTGAGAACAGTCTAATATTTCCCATGAATTTGACCTCTAGTTATATCCTCCATGTAAATACTATCTACATCTTAGTTCCTGAATGCATTGCAACTAAATATAAGTTTTAGTTGAATGATGGACCTTATACTGCAATGAATTTTAATATAGCATTGCTTAACTGCATTAATACATTCAGACTTGTCTTTGAATTTTTTTTTCCAACCTCCAATTCATCAACTGATAAGCCCGAATACATGCTAATATTAACCTAGTCATTGCATGTATATTGATCATCCCCACTCACAACCTTAAATTCAAGAATAGAAGGTGTCATGTATTGATTTATAGGCTCAACTAATTCAACATCCTCATATTTCATAAATTCCTCATCTCATCTTTCTCCTTAACCTCAACTTTATCAATCTAATGGTCATCTTCATTATTGCTCGCATCATAAGCACCTGCAACCAATAACTCAATATTAATTAGAGGATAACATTATTGAAACTCATTAATTGAAGTACCAAGTACCTAAAATGCTCTCCCAGACATTGTCTTATTGTCAATAATCATTTTATAATCCCAAATGATAATCGTTCTCGAATTTGGGTATTTGATGGCTAATAGCATTCTACGTAGGTTTTGAAATGACTTTTCATATGTACCAAACAACCGCTTCAATATTTTCTACTTAGTCATCCACGCCTTCCAATAAATGATGCCATGCTCATAATCCCTCTCTACATACCTTGAATCGTTGAAACACTCGTACTTATATCCTTTTTCATAATTATTGACATCACTTCAACAATGAGATCTGAGTCAATCTGACGATGGAGCTACTTAACAAGAGGGTTCCGACATGTGTGTATCCCTTTTAATTTTGAAATTCCCATGTAAATACCATCTACATCTTAGTTCATGAATGCATTGCAACTAAACATAAGTTTTAGTTGAATGATGGGTCTTATACTGCAATGAATTTTGATATAGCATCGCTTAACTGCATTAATACATTTAGACTTATCTTTGAATTTTTTTCCAACCTCCAATTCATCAACAGATAAGCCTGAATGCATGTTAATATTAGCCTAGTCATTTCATCTATATCAATCATCCCCACTCACAACTTTAAATTCAAGAGTAGGAGGTGTCATGTATTGATTTATAGGCTCACCTAACTCAACATCCTCATCTTTCGTATCTTCCTCATCTTTCTCCTTAACCTCAACTCTATCAATGTGATGGTCATCTTCGTTATTACTTAGTTTAGATTCTCCATAACAATATGGAGTAGATATCATACTCAACTAACACTACAAGATTTAATAGTTTTACCAACGGAATTTTTTCATCGGCGTAAGACACATATTCTGTCGGTAATTAATTTATCAACAAAATCACCGACAGAAATTCTCCATCGGTGAATTTTTTATCAGTAATTTTTTGTCCGTTGATAATAAAAAAATATTATTACCCACGGAACAGATGCGTAAAAAAAATTACCTGCTTCATTTCGTCGGTATATCCCTCGAAAAATACTATCGGTAATTATTTAAATTTTTTTAAAAAATCCATTTTAAAAAATTATAAAATAATTAAATTAACATAAATGAACACTCTATAATATATACTCAAAATGCTTGGAAAAAAAGAATAAGAAAATCAACTCAAACAAATTTGCAACAAATAAATAAAACAAAAAAATAAATTCAACTAAAAAAATTCATATGAAAAAAATTGAAGTTACAATTGCTAAAAATTCAAAAATCCTATAAATAAATCAACTAAAAATTGATCTCATATGAAAAAAAAATCACAACAACATTTATACAATTATTAAGAACAAAAACAATTAAAAACAAAAAACAAATATAGTGAAAAAAATCATGAAAAAAAGAAGAAAAAAGAAAAATCTTACCTTAATATAGTTGTAAGTGAAGCTAAGGAGATAAAAGTTTTTTTGTAAAGCATATTAATTAAAAAAAAACTAAAAGGATAAAAGAATAAAGAAGAAGAAGACATACCTGAGCATGGAGGAGAAGAGAAGGAGATGAGGATAGAAGAGAAGAGAAAGAAATATATATTGATGTTTTTTACATATAGTGAAAAAAAAGAAGAAGAAGAAGAAGAAGAAGAAATGAGTCTGTCTCTTGTGAAATAAGAGGATTCAGGCTTTTTATTGAGGCGCGTTAGCGACGGAATTACCGACGGAGAATTAAATATAAATATTTTTTAATTATCCCATCGGTAATTCCGTCTGTAATATTTAATTTAAATTTTCAATTTCATAAAAAGTTTTCAGAAACCGCCAACAATCACCGATAATTTTTCACTCCATCGGTGATTCCATCGGTAATATTTAAATGAAAAATTTTAATTAATTGAATTTTTTCAGAAAACCGTCAAATAACACCGACGACTTTTCAAGCCGTCGGTGATTTTGTCCGTAAAAAACAACAATTAATAGTGCAATTGAAAAGTGAATAGTTCTGGAGCTCTCTGGAAAATACCGACGGATTTACCGATGGAATAATTCCGTTGGTAAAAATGACACGACATCATTTTTTTTGCTTTGTTTTAATTTTTTCCCACTGTAATTCCCTCGGTATATACCGAGGGAATATTTTCATCGGTAAAATCCCTTGAAAATTTACCGACGAAAATATTTCCTCGGTGTTTCCATTTGTATTTATCGATTTTCTGGTAGTGTAAAGTTTCATATTAATAATTTCATGTACCAATATTTGTCTTCTTGCATTACCACCTAATCTAGATGGACCACTTTGCTTGTGATGTCTATGTGGTTCTCAAAGAGTTGTTTAGCATCCGAGCCAACTCAATACTAAAAGAGTTTCTCCCTTTAGGTTTACTATTCAAGTCGAGTTCTAACATATTAATCTCATTAATCCACCGAACCCAAAGTTATAAAATCTCAATTCAATCTCAATTCACGTGGATCACAGTTTTCGTGCATCATGGATATAGTGAAAGAATTAAATTACAACTGAAATTGCTTGAGTAAAACAATGTTTTCTCAGCCATATATATATACACGTAAAGTCCGTTACAATGGAAACTCTTTATAAGAGTTGTAGTTACAAAAGGATTCATTTGCGAGAGATAAGAACAATGCGAGACAGAACGAACGGAGAACTGGAAACAATGAAACACCGTGTGACAAATATCGGTGTTTATCCACAATCTTAGTATTGTGAACGTTATCCTTATCATTCCCCGTAAACTGGGCGGGGATATCTCGTCCGGAAAGTTTATCCGGAGGTAACAGAACCGATCAGCCGTGTGTCCCTTGGTAAAAATATCGCGAGGTTGTAGAGAGGTGGGAACGTGTTGAAGTAGTATATCTTTGTTGGCCACCTTTTCTCGACAAAGTGGTAATCCACTTCAATGTGTTTTGATCGGGCATGGAAAATAGGATTGGAGGCAAGAGCTAAGGCACTTAAATTGTCACACCATACGACTGGAGCGAAGCAAGAGAAACCCGCAACTCATGCAACAACAT
Organism: Populus x sibirica; assembly: GCA_019202695.1. NCBI lineage: Eukaryota > Viridiplantae > Streptophyta > Magnoliopsida > Malpighiales > Salicaceae > Populus > Populus x sibirica. The sequence goes on from JAGMVL010000129.1 coordinate 1,056,116, forward strand.
TCTCGGCCAATACACCTTAGCTGTCACTAGAGCCAAACACCGTATTCGGCTTCGATCTTGGATTTTGACACTACGAGGTTGTTTCTTAGCGAGACCAAGATATGAGATTGGACCCAACAAAAACACCATAGCCACAGGTGGAGCGTACGTCGTCGGGATCACCGGCCCAATCGAGTCACAATAGGCATTGATTGCAAAGGAACCCGGTCTATAGAAGAGACCATAATCAAGTGTGTGTTTTAAGTATCGTAGCACACGTTTGGCTGCTGTCCAGTGAGCAGAAGTAGGCGCTTGCATGTGTTGACAGAGTTGATTTACTGAATATGCAATGTCAGGGCGTGTGAGAGTTACATACTGTAAAGCCCCCACTGTTTGCCTATATTCAGATGGGTCTGGAATACTTTCTCCATCAAACTTGGATAGCTTAGACCCGGAGACACAAGGTGCACGGTATGGGCGGATACCAGTGAGTTGCACACGGTCCAGAAGATCAATGACATACCTGGTTTGTCGAAGATGTAACCACGATGAATTGCGTATGGCCTCAATTCCCAGAAAATATGTCAACTGGCCAAGATCTTTCATAGCAAACTCAAGTTGTAATTGAGATATAAGAGTGGTAATAAAATCCTGATCATTTGAGGTAACCAGAATGTCATCCACGTAAACTAAGAAGAATGCATGGACATTGCCACGATGACAGACAAATAGTGAGGGATCAACTTGTGAACTTTGAAAATCAAGAGCCAAAAGAGCAGTGGACAGTCGATTAAACCATGCACGAGGAGCTTGTTTCAACCCGTAAAGAGATTTTTGAAGCTTACAAACGAATTCGGGGTGTGCAGGATCAACAAATCCTTTGGGTTGTGTCATATAAACTTCCTCTTCTAACACACCATGAAGGAAGGCGTTAGAGACATCAAGTTGACGAATATCCCAGTTGAAAGACACAGCGATGGTAAGAACCATTCGGATAGTAGAAGGCTTGATGACTGGGCTAAATGTGTCAAGAAAATCAACCCCACTTTTCTGTAGATATCCCACAGCCGACTAATCGGCCTTGTGACGTTCAACACCGCCGTCAGTCGCCGTTTGAGTTTAAAAACCCATTTACATGGAACCAAATTCTTACCGGGGGACGAGAACATAGTGACCATGTGTCATTCGTAACAAGGACTGAAATTCATTGTCCATTGCCGCACGCCACTCGGGTATGGATGCTTGCTTGAGTGTAGGAACCGGGCTCAACACAAACCAAACCCGCATGCAAAGCTTGAAGGGGGTGACGAGTGGAATATAAATGAAAATCAGGGAACCTACGAGGCTTATGATGACCAGTCTGTGATCTAGTGATTATTTTTGTGGAAGGTTCATGAGTAGACAGGGCACCATTTTGGAGGTTAAGGATGGCATTGTGGTGGTGGTCAGAAGAAGGACTAAGAGCTGGTGCACTAGGTATGGGAACGGATTCAGAAGATTCGGGTTGGCCAGAATGGAGAGATGGGAGAGAGGAGTGGAGATGGTATTCATTTGAATTAACAGTTGGAGCAAGTATGAATATCATGTAAGGTAAGGTCGCAAGAGCCTGGGTAGGTGAGGAAGTTGCTTTGGGGGAGGAGAAAAATCGAGAGGATGAGGAGAAAATATGTGAAGGAGGAGTGAAGAAGGACACGGAGACTTACCGAGGAGGAGACGCGGTTAGCGGGACTGTGATAATGGAGTGTGCAGGAAATTGCTCTTCGTCAAAAATCACATTTCGAGAGATATAGACACGTCTGGACGAAGGATCTAAACACCGAAATCCTTTGTGATTGGAGCTATAACCAATGAAAATACAAGGCATGCTACGATATGATAATTTATCATTTGTGTAAGGACGAAGACATGGAAAACATTGACATCCAAATGCTCGAAAATATGTGAAGTCCGGAGGAAGATGAAAAAGACGTTCATATGGTGAAACATAATCAAGAATTTTAGTGGGTAGTCGATTAATGATAAAGATAGCGGTGAGAAAAGCATCAACCCAAAATTTCTTAGATAAGCCTGATTGAGCTAGAAGAGTAAGTCCCATATCCATAACATGACGATGTTTCCTCTCAGCGAGGCCATTTTGTTGAGAAGTGTGAGGACATGATAGTCGATGAAAAATTCCATTATCCCTTAAAAACTGTTTAAAAATGGTGGAACAGTATTCACCACCATTATCACTTTGAAATTGTCGAATTGTGAATTGAAATTGTTTTTCTACTAAAAGTTTGAATTTAACAAATGTAGAATAAACATCAGACTTATTTGAAATAGGAAACATCCAACAAAAACGAGAAAAATCATCAATAAAAATAACATAATATCGACAACCACTCAAGGAAGATGTGGAAGTGGACCAGACATCAGAGTGAATTATTTCTAGAGGAGCAGTGGATTCTCTTGATGAATCAGAAAAGGGAAATTGTTTAGACTTGCCTAGTTGGCAAGGTGCACAAATTGATGTTTTATTGATGGAATCACTAACTGGAAGAGAAAATTTAGAAATAACACGTCGAAGAATTTCTGGGGAAGGATGGCCCAGGCGACAGTGCCAGATGGAAGTAGGAGCCTTGACGCCAACAGTCATTGTGAGAGCATGATATGGTGAAGCGGATAGTTGACGAAGGTTGATTGGATACAATCCATTATCACTTGGTCCCGTCGGGAGCGTGTTCCCGTCGGGATATCCTTAACAGAAAAATCGAACCAAGTGAGTTCAAAAAGAACATTATTATCCCGACAGAATTTATTGATAGAAAGGAGATGAGCGATGCTTGAGGACAATAAGCAACATTATTTAAGGCAAGAGTAGTAGAAGAGAGGGTTTTAATAGAAGCATTGCCAGTATGAGAAATGTGCAAACCTGTACCGTTACCTACGCCCACGGAAGCATCACCTTCATAAGGGTGAGAAGTTGCAAGATTAGCAATATCTGAGGTAACATGAATATTAGCACCACTGTCCGCATACCATTGATGTTAATTTAAATAAGTTGTATTGGCTTCTGCAACCATGGCAGCTAAGTCAGTGGGAGGATGACGTCCTTGAAAAGAGTAATTCATGCGGTTAAAGCAATCCAAGGCCTGATGTCCCTCTCGTTTGCAGATTTGGCATGGAGATCGGGAACGAGAGTCAGAAGGAGCTGATGAAGAAGGGCGTGGGAGGTGAGGTAGGGGCCGAAACTGAGAGGAAGCACTACCCGATCCTTTAGATGCCCCCGAGAAGCGAGATTTATTACCGTTGTGACGAGAACCTATTTTGTGTGCGGGTTTATGTGAGTAAAGAGCATAGGAACCTGCCTCATGGTGAAGAGACTGACTATGAAATTGTTGCATAAGGTCATGGTTCAGTAGTTACGCATGAAAATCTGAAAATGACATGGATTTCTCTTTGGAGAGGAGCATATACGTTGTGACAAATGAATGAAATGAAGAGTTGAGACCATTGAGAACATATAATATTAGATCAGAATCATCAATAGGTTTGCCAACGGCAGTGAGTTCATCTGCAAGAGTTTTGATTTCATCCAGAAATTTCTGACAAGACAAGGAGCCTTGTTGCAAAGATTGCAACTTTCGCTTGATAAGAGAAATTCGAGAAGTTGATGGTGCAGCAAAACGTGCACCAAGGGCTTGCCAAGCAAGACGAGAAGTTTCAAGGCCATAAATGGTGGAAACCACCGAAGGAGATAATGAGGAGATAATCCATCCAAGTATTGTTTGGTCCTTATTTGCCAAGCCATATAAGCAGAATTAGTAATACCTTGGACTTTATGTTCTTCGCTGGAAAATTGAGGAGGACAAAGATCGAACCATCAACAATTCCCATAAGTCCATAACTCCGAAACAGGAGGAAGCAATTGAGCACTCCGAGACAAGGAAATTAGTTCCATCGAGTTTGATGGAAATAACTTGAGCTGGAAGATGAAATGCAGCGGAAGGAGAAAAATCTGAAGCAGTAGCCATAGGATCGTTGGAAGCGTTAGCTATGAGACGCTCTGATACCATGAAAGAATTAAATTACAACTGAAATTGCTTGAGTAAAACAATGTTTTCTCAGCCATATATATATACACGTAAAGTCTGTTACAATGGAAACTCTTTATAAGAGTTGTAGTTACAAAAGGATTCATTTGCAGAGATAAGAACAATGCAGAGACAGGAACGAACAGAGAACTGGAAACAATGAAACACTGTGTGACAAATATCAGTGTTTATCCACAATCTTAGTATTGTGAACGTTATCCTTATCATATAGCACATTCCATAATAGTAGTTTGCTGTAATATATGCAATTATTGGAGGACATTGATTTATGTGAACTATGAGGAAATCATATAATTTTTCTTTTTCTTTAAATCTTAGCTGGATTCTCCTTATCATCAATTTCCAATACATTAATTTTCTTACAGGTTGGCAGAGACACCATGCAGTTCTGCAGGCCCTAGCTCTGGATGAAGATGACATGCCAGAAATCAATGATGAAACACTTCCTGATGAAGAAGGCATGACCAGGTAAGATCAACTCGCAGCTTCCTATCCTCTGCTGCACCCACCATTCTTTCATTCCCTGCCCTTCATGTGGATCTTCACAACCATTTTTGTTGACCTGACAAAAGTTCACATTTATGATACCACAGACCAGGAGTTGTTAAAGCAGTAGAAGAGTTCAAGCTTTCTGTCTATGGAGAAAATTATGATGAGGAAAGTGACACGGGCAATGGAAAAGCAAGCGACGCCTCCAAAAAACAGAAAACAGCTGCCGAAAATGCAGCTAAGGAGTCTGCAAACTACAACTGGCCTGATCTTGCTGACAACGGACAGGTGTGCTTTCTTGTGTTTCAAACACGATGGTGTTTACCTTAATCAAGTGCACAAAGTTTGCTTAACCAACAATATAGACAATTGGTTTGAGTAAGCAAAGCCCTCTCTTAAACATTTCTCTAGATCAATAAAAAACTGCAGGCTTTGTTTGTTCAATGAACAGCAATACCTACAGAAAAAGTTTTCCTAGAAAAAATCACAATCAAATCAAAGGAATCGCTGTTTTATGTATGGGGGGATACAAAGTTATTTTATTGATCCAAACAAGTTAATGATTTTTTTCCCTCTGGGATCGCACCATCCAAACAAGCTAAGCATAATAAATCATTTAGGAAGATGAAAAGGGAACAGAAGAACTGATTCCTTTTAAGCCTTTTTAAAGTCATTATCAAAAAACAAGTGATTTAGAAAAATATCGGAAGCTATGTCGTTTCTATTTGAATGTTAACTAAGAGATGCTTGGAGATTATAGCATATTCATTCGAAGTTGCACAGATATGTCAATAACACCTTGAGCTAAATAAAATTGGTTGGTGGGAATTATTTGCTTATAGTTTGTTGAAATTATTTATAATATCTTACTGTAACAAATGAATAAGGAAATCGAATATAGGTTACTAAATTAAAGGATAACAATCCCTCTTTTCATGGATCTGTTTCGCAGTTGAAGGACTTGACAGTAACAGAGCTGAAGTATTACTTGACAGCGCACAATCTTCCTGTTACAGGGAAGAAGGAAGTTTTAATCAGCAGGATATTAACTCACTTGGGAAAGTGAGAAAAGTGAGGCTAATCCAGCAGCAGCTCTTTTTCCAGCATCCAGTTCTGGTTTTGCAATGATGGTGATACATCACACGGTACACCAGTTACATCCTTTAGAGGCTAACTTATCTGCTCTTTGGGAAATTGAAACGCGAGCATGGCAGCCTTTTGCGTCATTACAATACAGGCCAGCTGAGCTTTTGCATTTCCTGTTGTATAGGAACAGATGTCATCACGACTAAACTGGGAAACAGGAGTTGTATTGTAATGATGAGTATCAGTGCCTAAAAATGCCTTGTTTGACAAGGGCAGGAGGGATTTGCAGCATTATCATTCAAGGAGTTTTGCAAAAGACATTTTCCATGACATGCTCTTGACTTTTTATCTTTTTTTTTTTATTTATTTATATAAAAAATGAGATTCCACTGTAAATGGGTTTCTAGTCTGTCTATTGATACTGGAAAACCAAGAGGGGCGGGGGCTTAAATTCAAGTTCCACGTTTATCAGTCCATAATCAATCTTAAAAAACAAAACCCTGCCCCCCTGGACCTCCAATTTCTCCTATTCAAGTTACACGTTTGTCAGGTCTTTTTTTTTATTTTAATATATTTTTAAATAAAAAATAATATATTCTCTGTCCCTCTTTAAAAGTCAAGTCCGACATTCTCTGACACCTCTTTGAAAGTCAAGTTCTGCCTAATTTGAGTGGAAAAAAACCAAAGTAGAGGACGCGTGTCGAGTGGTCAACGGCTCGCGAGTATGTAAATATTTTTGTAATCATAATAATTTATTATGCCAATGATGTCCTCGTTTTGAATGGATTAATGGAATAACAATATTAGCATTATATTAAACAAAGACTGTCACAGTGTTTCACTGCCTAATTTTGTAATTGTTTTTCAATATTTGTCCTTCAGTCTGCTTTTCAAACTGTACACTTTAGATCCTTCATTTTTTTTTAATAAACTTAATTTTAATTCAAATCTTTATTTTCCTTACATTTTAATCTTTGATTTGAGAAAAAAAATGATTGGATTTTAGTAAAAGAGAAAAAAAGTTTCGGCTAACACTAATTTTTTCAACAAAAAATATTAATTTTGGTGTCAATGAATTGCATTAATGAATAGAGTTTAGTCTTATGTATTTTTTTGTCTATAAACTTGTTTGAAATGTTAAATCTAAGCTTAATAATTTTTTTTTGGATTGATTTTGTTTTCTTGGTGGATTTGTTTTGGTTGTTTGAGGTTATATACGAGTTTATCAATGTGTTTAGGATATTTTATAGGTGTTTTTGAGTAAAAAATAGATTGAAAATGAGTTTCTAGATCAAAAAATCATCAACTTTTTTTTTTCAGCCACCACTAAAACTATAATCTGGGAAAAAGCAAGCAAAACATTGCTTGCTTTTAATTTTTTTCAAAATATTTTAGAGTAGACAACATGTCGTTCGAACCATTAACAAAAATAGGCTCTCGTGTGCGGGTCTGACCTTGTAGGCCCATGCGAGTGCCCTTTTAAAAATAGGCAAGGCGTTCGGACTTGGCTTACCAGGTCCAATAGCGTTTGACCTCTTTTTTTTTACATTTTTGTTTATATATTTTTTAATATTTATTTTTTGAAATTTTTTTTTTATATTTAAATTAATACCCATTCTCTATAATTTTTTAGATGGTTTATTTAACTTTTTTTTTAAATAGTGATTGTTTTTTTTAATTATTTTGTATGTATTTAATATTTTGCATAGATTATTATAATTCATGTACAATTCTTTTTATATTTTATATAAATAGGATTTAATTTTAAAAATAAAAATTATTTATTATTAGTTTTAAAAAGGTGACCTTTGAGATAAAAAAAACAAATATGTTCATTAAAGGAAAAAGTTGCATCCACTTTATGTTTTCTAAATAAGTTTTTTTTATTTATATTTAAATTAATACTCATTCTCTCTAATTTCTTACCTTGTTTATTTATCCTTTTTTCAATAACAAGTTTTTTTAAAATTATTTTATATGTATTTAATGCTTTGAAGAGATTATTCTAATTCATCCATAATTGTTTTTTTTATGTTTTATACAAATATTTTTTAAAAACATTATTTATTCTTTGTAAGAAGAAATTGATCTTTGAGATAAAAAAAAAAATATATGTCCATTGAAGGGAAAAGTTGCATACACAATATTTTTAGAAATAATGTAGAATAATGAGTGTCCTTTTATGTCGTACATTAATCATCTTTTCTGCTTGAAAGAGTCTTAAATGTTGAAGTTTCTTTTCTTGTTTAGCCAAAAATGTGCTCTAAAAAATAGAAAAGAAAGTGGTTGAAATATATCTTTTAAATAGTCATAATCTCTCTTTTCAATAAGGAAAAGAACAACAAAAGAATCTCTTTCTTACATACATTCCATAATAAATATAGAAACCTTGCAAACTATAAATATTAGTTGTTATCATAAATGTCTCATTGTTTGACATGAAATACTTGTAGAATAGGTAAAACAATATCTACCACACATAAGAAATCCTTGTATTGATTGAAATCCACAATACATAAGAAAACAGTGTTTCTCTAATTTTCACGCAGTCCTGGCGGATTTCAGTCTTGATTTCAAACATGTCATTTTCTCTTGTCTAGATGTATTAGCAAGCCTACCATATATTGATGGAAAGATACGAATGTCTATTTTACAACCTATTTGGGATCTTAGAATAGTTTTTTTTTTATGTAGATATAGATATAGTCTAAAAGGTAGACGAAAATCCATATAAACATATTTAACAAGATTCGTCCAGTAAATTCAATCCTTTAAAATAATCACTTATCAAATTCTGATTGATCCAAAATTATAACTCAATGTAGAACAACATGTTTAGATATGCATGTAAGAAAGTCATCTTGACCAAACATTCGAGTTAAAAATTATGCTCAATAGCATAAGACCGAACAATAAAAAATTATACGCCAAAATCCAAATTATGTTTATGAGTGTCAACTCGGGTCAAGATAAAGATATAAATGGTTACTTGAGACAAGACTTAGGTTATGGGTAGGGAGATTCAACTCTAATTGACTCAATTTTTTTATAAAAAAATCAAAACAACCTTGTTTTGATCATATATACGTATTTGAGTACTTTTTTTAGGTTTCAATTTAAAAAACAATACATGTTATAATCTATACTTTAAACATTAGTTAAGACATGCATATTATTTTCATTATAATATGTTATTTCTATCTTGTTAAATGTCCACCAAACATAAAACTAGATAAATTATTTAGTCCAATCCAATATACACCATACATAAATAGAAAAGTTATTTATTCAATCTAGTATAATACTATCAATATTATACGGCATACCGAAAGCTGATCATGGCTCTACTACAGGGTTCTGGTTTCTTGCGGAAGAACATGCAACTTTTTGCTCACTTCAATTACTACCATCAGAAGGCTGTGACCTGCATGTTCGTTGATCTTGCTATTATTAATTTCTGTAGTATAGAGAATAATGACTTTTGTCAAAAAGAATGTTTTTGGCTTTGAGTACTGAGTCTCATAGAGCATTGTTATGAACATTTGATCTTAAATTTAGTCTTTGATGCGCGTTGCAACTTTCTTTCAACGATAATGGTTGCTTTTCACTTGCAATTTTTTTTTTTTAATGAAAAGATTGGAGGCTTTATTTTTTATTTTCCCGAACATTTTTGTTTTGTTTTAAGTAGTCCGTTGACGAAGTTCGGACTCTTCACTTGAGGATGAATTTTCCAAGATTCTTAACGAGTGAGTGCTAGCTCTTTGGACACCCTTTTCTTTTCATGCATTTACCACACCGGATATATTCAAGGAAAATTGACTCTTTCATTAATTCTCACTTTCCAAAACTTCTAAACTTAATATTTTCACTCATATATATATATATATATATATATATATATATATATATATTTTAGAAAACCCAATTATCAGCTTATTTAGAGCAACCTGATAGAGGCAATTTCGATATATTTCAGCGATTCTACTTCTTTTAGGTTACGCCATTAACAGAAAGTAGCTCTCTCTTCTTAATCTTTGGAGATTGTTATGCTCTCAAATCCCAAGACCAAACTGGAGATTTTTGTAGATAATAGTTCTTAAAGAAAAAACCAGGAAGTATATTTCTTGAATATATTGTACATTCAATTATTAGATAATTGATCCACAATAAGGACGTTTCATGACAATTTCCTCCTCAAAATGACTGGGAGGTTAGATTAATTGATAAGTAGGGTAAGCCACTTGTGAGAACTTGACCGAGTCAAAATTATTTACACATTGTCAAATTTTGTAAGTGTAAGTAAACACACCCTAAATTAAAGTTTTCAATAGTTGACGGCAAACTTGATGTAATTAGTCAAGTTCTTAAGATAAAATGGAGTTAATGGTCCACCTCAACTAATTAAAATAAATACTAGTATAATATTTGTGTTAAAAAATCATTTTAATGTAGTAATTTAAACTGTTAGATGAAATTTAAAAATATAATTAAAATAAATTATAATCATCCTTAATAATACTTATGTCAAAAATTATTTTAACCCTGTAGTTCACTTCATGATATAATTTTCTAACACTTCATCGTTAGAAAAAAAAAAAAAGAGGAAATGAAGGCGTGGACTCTATTGACTACTAAGGAAATGAAGGCGAAGACCAAATAATATATAGAGGTTGTTAGAGTACTAATCGACGCCTGTTGGTTTAAAAATCAGTAACTAACGTAACATGCATTTGTTGAAAATTAAACTTCGTGGGAAGGTTCAAATATGAGGTAAGTGAGTTGTCTTTATTTTTTTCCTTTTGGATTTCACTGACCATTCAGACTGGCCAGCATCTGGTGAAGTTACTGCACATAAGTCTTGCACCAGAGCTCAGTTGGAGCACAAAAAGGAGCCACTGAATCCAGAGTTCCCTGGAGAAAATCAGCAGGAAACTCTTCACTTAACCTTGATCATGGCTCTAGTGCTGGGTTCTGGTTTCACGCGGAAGACCATGCAGCTCTTTCCCTACTTCAATTACTACTATCAGAAGGCGGCTGTGCCCATGTAAGGAGTGTCTATGAGCATTTGTTATGAGCATTTTGATCCGAAACGTACTTAGTCTTTGACACACCGTTGCATCTTTTAGTTATAATGACTGCTTTTCACTTGCAGCTTAGTTTTTTACTGTGGTCAACTATATATATATGGCTAACAATCCTTTCGTGTTCTTTTGGAGCACAAGACAAGCAGCAGAAAACGGGAGGCAAATCAGCGAAGGAAGTGGACCAAAAATCCATGGCTCCCACGGGCATGCCAAGAGGACGGAGGTTGCTGTCGGAGAGGAAGCCACTGCTCCAGTTGGCTTCAATGCTGCTGAAGAAAATTAAGGACAGTAAAAAGGATGAGACTTCAGCTCCAGAGACTCAGGCCACTGGCAATCACTCTAGGAAGGTTAATATTATGGAGTCAATTGTTACTTTTCACTAGATATTATTTCCCACTAAATCATATCATAATTAAAATAAGAAGACGATGTTCATTGATGAGATCACTGTTATTAAATATCACTTTCGTTCATCATTTCTTCTTCTTTATTTTATTTTCCTTTTCCTCTCTTCTCTCGCCTCCAACCATCATAGCCTTTCTGTCTTCGTTCCTCTTATTGGAATCTAGTCACGTTGGCCTTTTACATGCCATGCTTGAAGCCAGCAAACCTTCATGGCATGATGTTTAGCGAGGTTAAAAGCTACGATTCTTTAGCTCTAACGTTACATATTTAAATTATAGAGAAATTTAGAAAAAAAAAACTCCCTATTATTTAATAATAATCTTAATAAAATATAAACTAGATATGGATATTTGTACTAATTTTAGACCTAGTATCCTTTATACAATTTTTTTTTTATTAAAACTTATTTAACTAATAAAATCTATCTAGTCTTATAATTTTTAAATAAAAAAATACAAATTAAATTAAATTTTTATTTTTTATAGAAAAAAAATACAAATACAATATGCGAAAGTTAAATGATTGTGACCTCTTAGCTAAAAACAAATATTAAACCTACTCTTGACGGGCTAATGAGTACGTGTATGGCTAAAAGCCGACACTTTAGAGTAAACAGGTCCAAATATCAACCAGCGGGTCAGAGCATCACGACATGACCAATCCAAAATAATGGTAGGTAAATTACGATGTTGTTATTTAAAATTCAAATTCTTAGTATTGATATTAAATGAAATTATATATTTTTTAATTGAAGTTCAAAATTTAAATATTCATTTTATATTATCAAAATAATTCAAAAAACAAAAAAAACCCATCATTATATATATAAAAAAAAACTAATGTAAGATAACTCTCTTTTACATTAAATGATAATTTGCCATTTTGGGTTGTATAATATCTAGGTGATCTAAAATCTTCAATTAATTGAGAGTGGACATAAATAAATCCAAACCTTTCAAAAATCTTGAATTTTTAGAAACTTTCATTAATCATAACTCTTAAGAATAATATATCAAATTGAATAGCTAACAATATATTGTAATAAGAATGCATAAATTTTAGATGAAAAATCTCACTAGAAGCCCGATTCTGACACCTTAAAGTTGCCAATAGATCATTTGTTTTCTTTCAAAATCTTAATTTTGCTACAACTTCCATGATATATATCACAAATCATGCAAGCCTACTTCGAAGGAGGAGACCTCACGGGTGACGAATGGGTTAGCTGTCAAAACTCTTTGTTCATGGCAAAGTAGTTTTAGAATGAGTTATCGAATCGTGAGAAGAGAATTAACGAAAAAGAAAATGTTTAAAAGTGTAGTAATGACTTTTTTCAAAGTGTTATTTTACTCGAAAATGTATTAAAATAATATATATTTTTTATTTTTTAAAAAAATCATGTTAAAATCAACACATCTAAATAATTTAAAAACATAAAAAAAAATTTTTAATAAAAAAATTATAATTTTTTAATAAATGTAATTTTAACCGTGTTAATAGAAGAACTAAAAAAAAAAACTATTGTCTCCGTAACAGGACAAGAACGCAATAAAACCAAAAGTAGCAAATAGAGGGCAAGGAGGAAATGAGTGCTCCTTTCGCTGGGTGAAAGGAATATAAAATTAATGAGAAACTAGAACCGTCTAATGAGAAGGGGAATAATAATAATAATAATAAGAATAATCTTATTAGTATTATTATTAATTAAATTATTTTTCTCAAAATAGGGGTAGTTGTCACTAGTCACTACTAGTACGAGGAATTAGTATAATTCTCTTTGCTAGCTCTCCTTAGTCTCTACTTTTATTTTATTTTATTACGGGGAATTAGTTGCGTTGCCATTGCTACTTCTTTGCCCAGTAGCGTGCTGACAGTTATCTAGAAAAAGCATTTTTAAAAATTCAGACAAGATTTGGTACGAACAGTAACATGCAATTTTTTTTTTTTTTTAAATACATGAGAGAAAAAAACGCATTTTTTCTGGAAATAACTGGTTTTCAAGTAAAATTAATTCATAATTAACATTAATATAAATTAAAGCATGCAATTAACCATCTTAGTTATTTAATAATAACTCTGTTATTTGAAAAACATAAATCCAACAAAAACAATAATTTTATATTTTTCTTAGGATTGATAAATATGAGGATTACAGCTATAATTAAACCAGAATTTTTGGGGATTTGAGCATAGGTAAAAAAATATTTAGAGATCTAACACATTTAATCGAGTCACAAATACAAGCTACGACATGCGAGCTGCATATAACATATGTGACATACGAGTCACACATAATATCTACGACTTAATGATGAGACACAACTAGAGACAATTTCTTCATGCATTAACTCTCTGCCTACAAAAACCATAATTTGCAAAATTCAAATAACTAGTTTTCCAGCCTTAAAACACAATTCACATAACATCTTCAAACCTAATTAACAAAATTATATAGACGATTAACATAATATAACATTTTATTACAATTAACCTAAGTATACATCTATTCATGATTCTCATAACATATAATGTAACTATATCTAATAATTACCGCATTTCATGGATGGATATGAAGTACCACCCCAACTTTTCCAAGTCGAGGATGAGTTTATAGCATCAATGTAGGGGTAAAGAGGACCAATATCACCACAACTTATGGACAAAACCGGGATGCTCGTGGATGGACCTGCACCACCACCCCAATTAGTCCAACTCGAGGACATGTCTATGTACGTGTCACCATCAATATCATCCCAGCTCGTAGACGGGCCTAGGATGTTCATGGATAAACCACCATCCCCAACACTACCATAATAAACAATCTCATAATCCATTGATGTCGCTTCAAGATGCTCAGCCTCCCCAACCTTTAAAGTTCACCACGACACAAATTGAGTGTAGTGTTAGCCACAGTATATCCAATCTCATTGGCGCCTTGACAGATAGTTCTTATTGCTTTCTAAGTCTCTCGTACTAAGTAATGAATCTACATGCATATATTAAAAAGTCATTAGTACTCATCATCTATAATAACATTAAAAATATTTACTAAATGTTGAATGTAAAGTAATATTGCATACCAATCAATTATGTCTTGGATATTATGATGCATAATGCATCGGATTACAGAGGCGCCATGAAAAACAGGACCATGTAGGTGTAATAAAATAACGTATAATGGTCAGATACCATCTCATATAGCTATCTGCATCAATAATTAGATATCGCTCTTAAAAAACATGATCCCTTCCACCATATTAAAAATTTAGATAAGAGCATGAATCACCAATTAGTCTTTATCGCTCTTATTCTGATGACTCATATCATGTAGCTCATCACCGATATCAATATAATTTGATATGTGCTGATATAGATAAAATTATGGCGTTACCCGATTTGGCCAATGCATCTTAACAATATTGAAGTAGTGCAACGAGACTTGTGCCAACCGAAGTTTAGATCCTTTTGAAGTTACTCACAAAGTATGGTGAATAAAATTAATGATATCTAGTAGGCTTGGAAAAAATCTGTTTCATAAAATTCTTAATAGTCACATATCTATCTGATATAATACATAACCTGGTGTGATCACCAATTAAATATCGACAAAGCAAATCTAAAAACCAATTTTAATTATTGTTTGTCTCTTATTCGATAATAGCAAAACACAACAAAGAAACTCTATTATTCGCATCATAAGCAACTAGAACCAACAACTCAATATTAATTAGAGGATAACATTATTGAAACTCATCAATGAAGTACCAAATGCCTAAAATGCTCTCCCAAACATTTTCTTATTGTTAATAATCATTTTATAATCCCAAATGATAATCGTTCTTGGATTTGGGCATTTGATGGCTAGTAGCATTCTACGCATGTTTTGAAATGACTTTTCATATGTACGAAACAACCGCTTCAATATTTTCTACTTAGTCATCCACGCCTTCTAATATATGATGTCGTGCTCATAATCCCTCTCTGCATACCTTGAATCGTTGCAACACTCGTATATATATCCTTTTTCATAATTATCGACATCACTTCAACAATGAGATCTGAGTCAATCTGACGATGGAGCTACAGAATAAGAGGGTTCTGACATGTGTGTATCCCTTTTAATTTTGAAATTTCCCATGAATGAGACCTCTAGTTATATCCTCCATGTAAATACCATCTACATTTTAGTTCTTGAACGCATTACAACTAAACATAAGTTTTAGTTGAATGATGGGTCTTATACTGCAATGAATTTTGATATAGCATCGCTTAACTGCATTAATACATTCAAACTTGTCCTTGATTTTTTTTCCAACCTCCAATTCATCAACAGATAAGCCCGAATGCATGCTAATATTAGCCTAGTCATTGCATCTATATTAGTCATCCCCACTTACAACCTTAAATTCAAGAGTAGGAGGTGTCATGTATTGATTTATAGGCTCAACTAACTCAACATCCTTATTTTTCATATCTTTTTCATCTTTCTCCTTAACCTCAACTCTATCAATGTGAAGGTCATTTTCGTTATTACTTAGTTTAGATTCTCCATAATTAACAATATGGAGTAGATATCATACTCAACTAACACTACAAGATTTAACAGTTTTACCAATGAAATTTTTTCGTCGGCATAAGACACATATTCCATCGGTAATTAATTTACCAACAAAATCATCGACGGAAATTCTCCGTCTGTGAATTTTTCATCGGTAATTTTTTATCCATCGGTAAATCTGTTGGTAATAAAAAAATATTATTACCTGCTTCATTCTGTCGGTATATCCCTCAAAAAATACCATCAGTAATTCCGCCGGTAATTATTTAATAACATTTTAAAAAAAATCTATTTTATAAAATTATGAAATAATTAAATTAACATAAATCAACACTCTATAATATATACTCAAAATGCTTGGAAAAAAGAATAAGAAAATCAACTCAAACAAATTTGCAACAAATAAATAAAACGAAAAAATAAATTCAACTAAAAAAATTCATAGGAAAAAAATGAAGTTACAATTGCTAAAAATTCAAAAATCCTATAAATAAATCAACTAAAAATTGATCTCATATGAAGAAAAAAATGTCACAACAACATTTATACAATTATTAAGAATAAAAATAATTAAAAATAAAATAAAAAACAAATATAGTGAAAAAAATCATGAAAAAAGAAGGAAAAAAAATCTTACCTTAATGTAGTTGTAAGTGAATCTAAGGAGATAAATTTTTTTTTCATAAAACATATTAATTAAAGAAAAAACTAAGAGGATAAAAGAAGAAAGAAGAAGAAGACATACCTGAGCATGGAGGAGGAGAGAAGGAGATGAGGATAGAAGAGAAGAGAAAGAAATATATATTGATGTTTTTTTACATATAGTGAAGAAGAAGAAGAAGAAGAAGAAATGAGTCTGTCTCTTGTGGAATAAGGGGATTCAAGCTTTTTATTGGGGCGCGTTAGTGACGGAATTACCAATAGAGAATTAAATATTAATATTTTTTAATTATTCCGTCGGTAATTCCGTCTATAATATTTAATTTAAATTTTCAATTTCATAAAAGTTTAGAAACCGCCAACAATCATCGACGATTTTTCACTTAGTCGGTGATTCCATCAGTAATATTTAAATGAAAATTTTAGATTAATTGAATTTTTTCAGAAAACCGCAAAATAACACCGATGACTTTTCAATCCGTCGGTGATTTTGTCTTAAAGAACAACAATTAATAGTGTAATTGGAAAGTGAACAGTTCTGGAGCTCTCTTGAAAATACCGACGGGATAATTCCGTTGGTAAAAATGACACGTCATCATTATTTTTTGCTTTGTTTTAATTTTTTTTTCCACTGTAATTTTCTCGGTATATACCGAGGGAATATTTCCGTCGGTAAAATCCCTCGAAAATTTACCGACTGAAATATTTTCTCGGTATTTCCGTTTGTATTTATCAATTTTCTAGTAGTGTAAAGTTTTATATTAATAATTTCATGTACCAATATTTGTCTCCTTGTATTATCACCTAATCTAAATGGACCAGCTGCTTGCGATGTCTGTCTGTTTTTCTAAGAGTTATTTAGAACCCGAGTCAACTCAATACTAAATAGTTTTCTTCTCTAGGTTTACTATTCAAGTAGAGTTATAATATATTAATCAGGAAACCCAAAGTTATAAAATCTCAATTCACGTGGATCCTAGTTTTCGTGCATCATGGATATAGCACATTCCATAATAGTAGTTTGCTGTAATATATGCAATTATTGGAGGACATTGATTTATGTGAACTATGAGGAAATCATATAATTTTTCTTTTTCTTTAAATCTTAGCTGGATTCTCCTTATCATCAATTTCCAATACATTAATTTTCTTACAGGTTGGCAGAGACACCATGCAGTTCTGCAGGCCCTAGCTCTGGATGAAGATGACATGCCAGAAATCAATGATGAAACACTTCCTGATGAAGAAGGCATGACCAGGTAAGATCAACTCGCAGCTTCCTATCCTCTGCTGCACCCACCATTCTTTCATTCCCTGCCCTTCATGTGGATCTTCACAACCATTTTTGTTGACCTGACAAAAGTTCACATTTATGATACCACAGACCAGGAGTTGTTAAAGCAGTAGAAGAGTTCAAGCTTTCTGTCTATGGAGAAAATTATGATGAGGAAAGTGACACGGGCAATGGAAAAGCAAGCGACGCCTCCAAAAAACAGAAAACAGCTGCCGAAAATGCAGCTAAGGAGTCTGCAAACTACAACTGGCCTGATCTTGCTGACAACGGACAGGTGTGCTTTCTTGTGTTTCAAACACGATGGTGTTTACCTTAATCAAGTGCACAAAGTTTGCTTAACCAACAATATAGACAATTGGTTTGAGTAAGCAAAGCCCTCTCTTAAACATTTCTCTAGATCACTAAAAAACTGCAGGCTTTGTTTGTTCAATGAACAGCAATACTACAGAAAAAGTTTTCCCAGAAAAAATCGCAATCCAAATCAAAGTAATCAAAGTAATCTCTGTTTCTCTAGATTACTAAAAAACTGCAGGCTCTGTTTTATGAACAGCAATACTACTAAAAAATGGAGTAATTAGCAACGGACGATTCCGTTGCAAATAAAGCTAACATCCGTTGCTAAAACAATTTAGCAACGGAATCAGCAACGGCAAAAATCGGATGCAGATTTGTCGTTACTGATTTTTTTGCAACGGATTTGTCCGTTACTGATTTGGCAGCAACAGAAAATCCATTGCTGAAATTTAGCAACGGATAATCCGTTGCAAAACTAGCAACGGATTATCCGTTCTTTGCCAAATCAGCAACGGACAAATCCGTTGCTAATTTTGTGAATCAGCAACGGATTCTCCGTTGCTGATTCATGCATAAGTTGCAATCACCAACGGAGAATCCGTTGGTGATTGCATTTGTTTTTTTATTAAATTAATTTTTATTTATTTATTAAAATCACTTTTAATTTATTTATTTAATTATTTATGGATAATTTAAAAGTTGTAGAATATATATAACCAACATAAATTAATTAATATTAAAAATAATTATATCATTAATAAAAAACAAAATAAAAATAATATTCATATTATAAAAATTTAGTTAAACTTGCATTAATACAATTAAGTTCAAATACAATAAAAAAAACAACAAAAAATACAATCATGGTGCTGGTTGCGAAGACGAACTATGATATTGTGGATCAACAGAAGATTGAGCAGGATATAAAGGTCGAGGCGTAGGTCGAAAAATTGGTTGAAATGCAGGACCCATAGGTGTCATTATCTGAGGAGCCATAGGTGGCGGTATTGATGGAGTCAAAGGTGGTGGCATACCTTGATCAATATTTGATGTCCCATCATGGTATCCAAGATTGTTCACAAGATATTCTTTCATGGAATCCATCTGCCGTTTCATTTCAATAATAAAATCATCTTTTTTCTTTATCTCCTTTTCTTTATCCTTTATCTCCTTTTGCAATGCTCGATACGATGAACTGAGATATGATGACTCCACCGAGTAGGAATGTGATGAAGAGCTTGTACTAACTTTTGATTTTGGCATACGAGGTGCACCATATACCCTACCCTTTGTAACTCCTCCCGAAGCCACACACCAAGTTGCTCCATCAAATGAAGGATGATTTTCCCGATCAGTTCCATACTTTGAAATCATCTCCATTTTATAATTTTCCTACAAATAAAATACATGCAACAATAAATTAATTTGAATGTTGAATAATACTTAAGTTATATTAAGAAATAATCAAATAAAAATACATACAACCACTTTTTTAGACTTGTTGTCGACAAAGCTACCAGATTGCTTAGTACTTTGATGCAAAGCTGTAAAGACATCATCCCATGGAGGTTCTTTTCCACCAGCTTCCTCTTGCTTTCAAGATTAATAAATATTATAAAAGATAAATATACAAATTTTAATTTATTATCTTAAGCATTAAAAAAAAATCCTTACCATGTTAGCTCGATATGATGCAAATGACACTGTTCCTCCAGAATGAGTGCTTATTTTGCCATCTGTTTTGGTTAATTGATTCCTCCTAGCAGATTCAGATCTCCTTTGAAATTCAGGGGTGGACCAAACATCTTTGATCATTTGATTCCAGTCATCATTGTTTATCCAGGCAGGACCTTTATCAAGACAATCTATAATATTTGTAGTGTTTTCTTTTGACATGGCTTTCTTGCGAGCTCGGGTCAATTGTTGATTCAAAGCTATCCTAGCCTTATCTTCCCAAATATTACGAACAATCGACTCATCTTCCTCAGGAAAGGAATATTTTTTCTACCAAATAATATATATACCAAGTAAAAAGGGTGCACAAAATTTCAAATTATATAAATAATTAATCATATTGTGTTATCTTGTTCAGAATTTGCAAGATGATGTAATAACTAAAGAAATTAAATGATATTAAAGAGTAAACAAGAAATAAGAACAAATTATAACACAAATCAATCATAGCTATTCAGTTGATAATTTTCATAATTCTACATTAAAGTGATCAAAATTAAAAAGAATATTATGGCAATTAGTGTTGGTTTTTACCTTAAACTCTTTAAAGAGTTCATCCCTGCACATTGGATCTACTTTTTCCCAAGAGTGTCATGCTCCCTTAAAATTGGACCTCAAAATATCCCCGATTGCACGACCACACGATGCATTATTGAACCTGAAAATATATAATAACAAACTTATATTAAACAAATAATTACACAATAATAAGTAATTTTTTTCATACTTGAAAATATAACCTTAATAAGTTAGTTATTGAAAGTTTGAACTTACTCGTTGTTCCATACAAACAAAGCTCTTTTTTTCTTGTTATTGGATCTATTGACGTGTCAAAACCCTTCCTTTTAACACTTTGATCATAATTGTATGGAGAAGATGTTGAACCGTGATATGATGGAACACCATCTTGATCCTCATCACATACATCTCTCTCATCACATACACCTCTCTCATTACTACCGTCTCCCTCATCTTCATTTCTAATGTTCACATCATCATCATTACCTTCAACTCTCCTATAACTCCCATATAAATTATGTCCTCCATAAGCAAGTTGGTTATCTCGAGAGAAACCTCCTTGAGTTTGAAGCAAATCTTGAAAATGAAAGCCCTCACAATATTGATATGCATCAACCCTCCCATAATCATGTTGAGGAGGATGTGTACTCCCCAAAGTAGGTATATAATACTCATTTGCGTTCTGATACACAGGTTGATGAAATATGGATCCTTTGTTATTATGCCTTGATGTAGTTTGAAATGACTTGGATGAAGTGGACTTGTCACTCCTTGAAGTGGACCTGTCACTCCTAGAATCTAATATGGATCCTCGTCGAGGCATGCTAAAAACCGGAAAAAATAACTTACATTTAGAATATGGCAATATATACAACATAACAATAAATTAGCTCATAGTTAAACTATCAGGAACAAAAAATTCACAGATATTTTCCCAAGACTGCCATAACTAGAATGAAAACAAACTGTTAAATCTCATTGACAAAACTCAGCCATGAAGTTTAAATTGTCAAAAGCCAATTACCACAAACAGTAATAAAAATAATAATCTAAATAATTAATTAAGCAGAAATCAAAATTTATGAGTATGCTTACCTTGATGTTTGGTCCTATAAATCAAAACATTGAGTAGGAAGAACCCTTTCTTTCACGCTTCAGCATCTGTAAGCAAGAAAACGAATCACAAAATAAAATATAACATCAGAATCACAATTTAAAGATTGATACTTGAAAGGTTATAAATGGTTTCAAAGGTGAATGAAAATGATTTATGTAATGTGATGCATAACCCACACTTGAATAAAATAATAATAAAAAACATTGACAGCCTAAATATTGTCAAATAATATGAAATCATTCATACATATAATAAAGATAATTCATTACATATACTACAAAATATAATTAACTTGTGCTACTCATTGTTATCATCATTCCTAACCATCACCACCATAACAATCATCCTCATCATCATCATCTTCTTCTTCTTCTTCACCATCACCATCACCATCACCATCACCATCACCATCATCTTCTTCTTCATCATCTTCATCTTCATCTTCATCATCTTTGTTTCCCCAATTCATGTCAAGTTGAATCAATTCATGTTGCCCGATTTCTTCATAATAAGATGGTTCAACAAGTATATTTGGATCATCAAGTGTTTGAGTAGGAAGGACACGACATGATTGAGAAATCTCATATGATTGATCAACATCAAATGATCTCACATTGTTGGCATCTTCAATAAATTCACCCATGTCAACATTATAAAGACTTTTAACAGTTGTCTTAATAACCGTCCACCATTCAGATGATTTATTACCAGGTGGATATGTATAGTAGACTTGTTGACATTGTTGTGCTAACACAAAATCTTCATTTTCGTGTAGTCGAGATGTATGCTTGATTTCAACCAAACCATTCGAAGGATGCACTCTAATCCCTCGTTTTGTATCATACCAATTACATTTAAACATAAATAACTTGCACTTACTCCCCAAGTATTTTAGCCGAACAACTTCTTTAAGCATTCCATAATAATCACGTTCATTATCATCATAGCAACTTCCTTTCACACAAACTACACTATTCATTGTCTTTTTAAAACGACCATAACGTTGAATATGAAATTTAAAATCATTCACATAATAGCCATTATAACATTTCACTGAAGTTGAAAGGCCCATAGCAAGTCCAAAGAGCTGATTTTCAATTCCATTAGATTGGTATTCCACCTAGCATAATAGTTAACTCCATAAGAAATAATAATTCAAAAGAGATTAATAATATTTTTAAAGTAGCTAATTGACATAAAATATAAATTAATTTTACTAAAATACTTACATTATTTTTTAACCAATTTGGAAAGATCACTTCGCATAATTTTTCAATTTCACCATCACTCGCATGTGGTTGTTGTGACTTTAGCTCTTGTCGACATTGCCTAAAATTTTAAAATGTTAAAGTTAATAATAAATTATTATAAATTTAGTACAAATTAATATTTCATACTTACTCTAAATAAGGCTTCAGTTCTTGACAATTGAATATCACATAGTTATGCGTAATTTGCATTTCAGCATGTGACAACTGCCTTTTATAAAATCTTTTGGATAATTTTTTGCCTGGATAGGAAAAAATAGAGAGACATCCATCTACACTTCTAAGGCCACCATCATCATTCCGTAGAACTCGATTCCAAATTGTTTGCACGTCATCACCAAAATAATGAGATGCAAAATTGGTAATTTCATCAATCAAGTATGCTTCACATATGGAACCCTCAACTTTAGCTTTATTGGTCACTTTCTTCTTCAAATAAAACATATACCTATATCATTTCTGTCAATTAGTTTATTTTAAAAAAATAAAAAGTGAATAAAATTAACATAGTATGAAAACATACCGTTCAAATGGATACATCCATCGATATTGAACTGGTCCACCAACTTTTGCCTCATAAGGTAGATGTATCGTCAAGTGTTCCATGGAGTCAAAGAAGGATGGAGGAAAAATCCTTTCAAGTTTGCAAATTATTTCAATTATATTCATCTGCATTAACTCCATGTGCTGAGCATTTAAATTTGTTGAACAAATATCTCGGAAAAATACGGACAGTTCAGTTAATGCCTCCCACAGTGGCCTAGGTAAGTAAGGTCGAAAAACGGTTGGAAGAAGTCTTTTGAATGAAGACATGACAATCATGGCTCTTCATCCCCGAAACCTTACATTGTGCCTCTTTCACACATCGTGAAATGCTTGAAGCATAACCATCAGGAAATGATAATTCCTTCATCCATGACAAAACTTCTTGTTATTGTTTCTTGTGTAGACAATAAGTGCCTTTAGGTTTGTAAAGCCGACCACTCATATCTTGTAGCAAATGTAAATTTGGTTTCTGACAATACAATTAAATATCCAACCTAGCCTTTAAATTGTCCTTGCTTCTATTCGGACAATCCATTACTGTATAAAAAATATTGTCAAAGACATTTTTCTCAATATGCATGACATCAAGATTATGACGAATCAAATTTGTATGCCAATATGGAAGCTCCCAGAAAATGCTCTTCTTCACCCAATTGTGCTTAACACCAAAGCCAGGAATTTTATCATTAAATGATGAACCTCCATTATGTCCCTCAGTATACTTGGACACTTCATTTAACATTTCCAAACCAGATGGACGAGGTAAAGGAGGAAGCCTTTCAATTACTCCTTTCAAAAACTTATCATATTGAAATCTATATGGGTGGTCCATGGGTAGGAATCGTCGATGACAATCAAAAAATGTAGTTTTCCCCCCATTTTTTAATCTAAAAGCCTTGCTATGCTCCATACAATAAGGACAAGACAGATTTCCATGAGTACTCCACCCCGATAACATGCCATATCTTTGGAAAGTCACTAATGATCCACATCAAAGCTGCCCTTAATTGAAAATTTTCCTTTCGTATACATCATATGTTTCAACACCAAAAAACCACAAATTCTTTAACTCATCAATCAAAGGTCTTAGAAAAACATCAAGCTTTTTACCCGGATTCTTTGGCCCAGGAATCATCATTGTCAAAAACATGAATGGTCTAGTCATGCACTTCCACGGAGGCAAATTATAAACAGTCACAATTACTCGGCCAACAAGAGTATGTATTTGAAGACATGTCAAATGGACAAAACCCATTAGTGCACAACCCTAACCGAATATTTCTCGGATCTGATGCAAAGCTTAAGTGGACACAATTAAACTCCTTCCATGCCTCCCCATCAGATGGGTGCACCATAACCCCATTATCAGACTTATGAAAATGATGACATGTCATATCTTTGGCATGATATGGAGACATGAATAGTCTCTGAAGCCTTGGTGTTAGAGGAAAGTATCGGAGTTGCTTCTCCGCCTTATTGGAACCTTTACTAGTTGGATTTCTAGGTTTGTATTGTGAACTTCCACAAAAATCACAATTTATTTTCATTGCATCTACCCCATAGTACAGCATACAGTAATTAGGACACACATCATATTTCTCATAACCAAGTCCAAGTGGCCGCATAAATTTCTTGGCATCATAAAAATTTGAAACCAAATTTTCATCATTAGGCATGCAACTTTTTGTAAAGTCAATAAAATTGTTGAAGGCATTCCGAGTCAAATTTAAAGTTGACTTCATATTAAGCAATTGTACACAAGCAGATAATTTGGATTGCTTGGTACACCCATCCCACAACCCGGCTCCTCCGCGGCTTTCAAAAGCTTAAAAAATTTAATTGCCTCTGGATTTGGAATTTCCCTGCTACCATAGGACTAGACACATTATCATTATAGAATGCATCACCAACCCCCATTGCATCCATAACCAGATTCCTATATGGATTCTCTAGACAAACATCATTCACATCATGACTCATTATAATCGATGAAGGTCCAGCCAATATTGGTTCTGCGACATAAGGCTCCCCATGTACAGTCCAATTTTCATAACAAGGTAAAAAACCTTTTGTCAATAGATGTTTACAAACATCATCTTCCTTTAAAAACTTTTGATTTTTGCACCTCACACAAAGACATCTAATTTTTCCCCCGGATATATTTTTATCAATTGAAAATGCAAAATTGATAAATCTTCTAACACCGAGTAATGTATTCGGGATGAAGGCGACCATCCATAAGACGACGATACATCCACGATCGATCATCCATGTTAATCTAATTAACATGACAACACCAATAAGCATTTTTTGAAATAAGCACACTTATTTAACTACTAGTATTTAAACAATCCTTTAAAATAAAATATGTACCACATGAATAAACTTTAATTATTTGTCCAGCTCAAACATATATGAAGCTAAAAAATAGATAACTGTTTTTCTTCTACTTTTTCTTATTGAGTTTTTAATTATATAGGTTGTTTAGTGTGACAATATGAGTGTGTGAGGAATTTCCACACACTTATATTGTCATTTATATTTTCTAACTAGTGACAAAAATATACTTTTTAGATTATGTTCGGTTAGTATTTTATACAGAATGAATGGATAAAAAAATATTTAGTTGAACAAATATTAAATAAATTTATCTTTATAATAGTTTTGGAGTTCATTTTTTTTATTGGTCCTTCTACCTTTTGTTACCACCTGAAATAGTTTTTTTATTTTATTTGGATCCTTTTATTTTTATTGGATCCATCAAACTTTTTATTTTTATTCAGATATTTTTTTGCTCAACTAAATGGTAAATGAAATCAGAAACATGCGAGGTAATACAAGATTAAAGAATTTTTTTTATTTTTTTAAAAGATGAAAATGCTATATAAAAAAAAACATAATTTTTTTTGGGTTATAATAGTTACTCACATTTGTATCTTTGTCTCTTATCATATACATTATATCTATCTTTTATGTCGTAGTAAAATAATAATTAGATAATAATTATAATACGATGGATGAAAATATAAATACATTTGTTATATAAATTCTTTAAGCACAATCCAAATTAGTTAATTTCATGTACTAGTAGATTTGTTGCCTTCTTTCTTCTCTTAATACGTATGGAGCATAATATTATTGTTAAATAATTGACATGAGCAGACCGTAAGAGAAATGTTGTCTTCTCAATCTCAACGTCACAATATGTTTCAAGACTTGACAAATAGCACGACATTTAAATTTGCAATTAATTGATATATTATTCAGCCACCTCTAGGTTTCATTTTGGTCTCATAATTTCCATCCAAAATAAACTCAATATCAGATTTAATAAAAGAAAATCATTCAATTAGTTTTCTTATACAAACTATCAATATTGTCCCAATGAAAGACAAAGTTCCAACTACTTGACAAGATTACAATAGGCATGCCCAACAAAAAAATTATGCACGATATAATTAAGCAACCATGTAAAAATGAAGCAAAATAGACTTACCTAAGCCCCAAGAATCAATGGCACAAGGTGGAGGTTTTCTTATTACAACCCAATCAGATTTAGCCAACTTTATTGGATTATATTGTGATCCAATAAGCCATTTATATTGCTGGAAAAATAAAAAACATAAACAGTATGTTACACCCATCAAGTTATAACAATTGCTAGTCTTTAAAACAAATCCTTATATTATAGAATGTGACAGCAATGAAATTTTGGTTATATTGATGAATCCTCAAGTATTACAAGATTTAGTTAATAAATTAAAATATTATAGAATGTAATTGCAATATCATAAACAATGATAAGAAGGTGATACAAACTCAAAACTTTATGATAAGCAGTACTATTTTATCAAATATTCTATCCAAAACCACTCCTAAACAAACTTGGGCATTGAATGAAGATCCTATTACGGAATTACATAAAATCAAATGGATGGAATTTTTAAGAAATGATTTTATTTGTTTTTTGTAAGATAAACATTACTCATTTATAATTGATTTTTTTATAAAGAATTTGGAATAAACTAAGTATTTTCTTGTAATTTCTTAACAAGGAATAAAGGTTGATAGATTATTAATTTCCTATTTTAAAGCAACTTTGTATTTTTGTTCATTCTTGCATTGCATTTAATCATATGATAAAATATTATACCATTAAAGTTTGTTCTTTCTTTCGGGTTAAAACATATTCTTTCTAAATTATTAATTGTTTTGATTGACATATCCCTACATACTTTTTCTTTAAAATTTAATACATTAATTATGTGATGCTTTGATTGGGATCCTCTCTATCACAAACCACTAGCAGAATTCCACCATTTTGTCGACCAAAAAACCTTAGAAGACTACCAAAACAGTTTACTAACCTCATAGGTAACATTCTAATATCAAAACCTTTTTCAACACAAAATTTGTATTTTATTTTTTAAATATAAAATTCTCAAATCTTAAAACACTTAATTTCATGATGGTTGTGAAGATTGGTTTGAATGTTTATGTGTTAAAATAAATAATAAAAAAACAATTAATAACTCATAAGACTCAATACGTTTGGCTTTTTCACCGAATAATTAATTAGCTATTTTATTTTGTAAGAGGAGGGCTGAGTTTTATACAGATCCAATTGCAAAAACTCAATTTCACACCTTTCTATTGCAATGATGATGGTCCAACTCACTCTATTGTGACAAGAAAAGATTTTTCCTTATGGAACTTAATGCTTCTAAGCAAATCCAAGCTTCCGTTATGTTAGAGCTTATGTTTATATAGTTAGCCCACCATTGATGTACAATTCATTTGCTTAAACCTATATAGGCCTAACAATTTGGAAATCAAAATGACTGGTTTTAGGTTAGGTTTGGTTATTAAACCCAAAGGCCTAACAATGACAGGAAGTGTTAGTGATGAAAATAATACCGAAAAAAAGCAACCATAAAGAAAGGTAAAATTCTACCAAAAACAAAATCAAGATTCTATGAAAGAGAAACAGATCGTTTAGCACCTTGACAAATGCCACGCACATTCAAGAGCTTATTTCAGTAGCAGGTGACACAAAGCATCAGATGTGAGCACTAAAAAACAAAAACCCGACTTGGCTGCAACCGTGCATGAACACTATTCTACAATAGATCACCAGGTAAATAAGAAGATACTTTATGTTGAAATGTCCTCTTCTATCTAGAATGCTTTGAACAGGAGAAAGCAAAATTTGTATACTTCAAGTGCTCTTCAGAAGAAGAAAACACAAAACATATATGTATACATGTGTATATGTAAATACATATAGGTGCTTGTCTACATACATATGTTTGTTAGTCAATCAAAACCAAGCTTATGGATGCTCAAACTCCAGCTCTGTAATTTATAACGAGCATGCTAAACACAAAGATTTAATCATGGACTGCCTAACAGACAAACAATTTGATAAAGAAATCAACTTGAAGTTATTATTGAACATATCAGCTACTTATACCTACAAGAATGACCCCTTGACCAATTTATCCCGAGAAATATAAGTGACCACACATTGAGTAAATTATATGCATTGAACGTACCCTTCTCCCTCATTCTTTTCTCTCTGTCATATTCAAATTTATCTCGAATTTGGCCAACCTTTTCCCATGTATCACCTTGCCTGTTTCTCCCAAAATCCTGGTCCTGCATTCAAAACCCAGTCATATACATGTTATAACAACATATTTATTTACAGTAAAAAAGGAAGGCATATATGTGATGGGTCATCGCAATTTCATGTTTACTCCAAGAAAGGCTGGGTGTCTTTACGCGCCGATAAAGATGTGTTGATTATCACAGTTGGAGATCAAACACAGGTATTACAAAAATTGCTTAAAAAAAGCAGAATAATCACCCTAGGTTTTTGTTCAGTACTACATCAATTTGTTTATCCTAAAACGATTCATAGTATATGATATCAAAAGCATCTATGCCCTCTTTACAACTGTGATAGTAATGATAAGGTATGTGTGGAAATTAAACTCAACATCATGAACATAAACATAAACAACCTCTAATCAAAAATTAATTCATGTACCTTAACTTATCATTATGTTCCCTTTATATCCAGTGACAACTATTTTAGGTTATAGATCAAAAAATTTACGAACATCAAAAAATTTATGAACCGTAACCCTAAAAATTAAATTGGGGGTTTTGATAAATTTTCAATTACACATGCATAATTAGGTTATAGATCATGGTAAAAACATTTCATAAACCCCTATATTATCGAATTAATAGCCTAAAACAATTATTCAAAGTATTGAAAAAAAATTACCTGTGTTCTTGAGTTACGGTGTGACCGAGATTGTTCTACGGGACGAAAGAAACCTGGATTGGGAAAGTTAGGTGAAAAATTTTTAGTGCAAGTTAAATTGCAACAAACAAAAACAAAAACCCTTAATTACTTACCTGAACTATTGAAGAAAACCGTTAAACACCCAACCCGTTTACAAGGAGATACCTTAAATCAGCATGTTCGATGGTGATAATGATGGGTGTGGTTTGATTTTGTTCAGATGAAGAAGAAGAAGATGAAGAAAAGAAATTATGGGTGCTGAAGACGCGAAGAAGATGAAATGTTTGGGATAAAGGAAAATCACATTGATAAAGAGATGGTGATTTTTCTACAGCTATGGATCAAGGTTGTTAGGGACGAAGGAGACTGGAAGAGTGGAAGATCATTAATTTTGGTTTTGTTCATTTCATTATCTCTGTTTGGCTTTCGGTGTGGGGGGAGATCGAGCACTGGTGTATATTTACCAAAGCCAGCAAACACTCAACGGTTGAGATTTAATTCTTGTAAATGTAAACAACGGTGTTCGTAATTTTGGTTTTATATTAAAATTTAAATAATTTTTTTTAATTAGCAACGGAATTATACGTTGCTAAATTCAGATGCTAATAGCCTATTTTTTTAGTAGTGAAGGGGGCTAGAAAGTTATTTTATGGATCCAAACAAGTTAATGATTTTTTTCCCTCTGGGATCGCACCATCCAAACAAGCTAAGCATAATAAATCATTTAGGAAGATGAAAAGGGAACAGAAGAACTGATTCCTTTTAAGCTTTTTTAAAGTCATTATCAAAAAACAAGTGATTTAGAAAAATATCGGAAGCTATGTCGTTTCTATTTGAATGTTAACTAGAGATGCTTGGAGATTATAGCATATTCATTCGAAGTTGCGCAGAAATGTCAATAACACCTTGAGCTAAATAAAATTGGTTGGTGGAAATTATTTGATTATAGTTTGTTGAAATTATTTATAATATCTTACTGTAACAAATGAATAAGGAAATCTAATATAGGTTACTAAATTAAAGGATAACAATCCCTCTTTTCATGGATCTGTTTCGCAGTTGAAGGAGTTGACAGTAACAGAGCTGAAGTATTACTTGACAGCGCACAATCTTCCTGTTACAGGGAAGAAGGAAGTTTTGATAAGCAGGATATTAACTCAATTGGGAAAGTGAGAAAAGTGAGGCTAATCCAGCAGCAGCTCTTTTTCCAGCATCCAGTTCTGGTTTTGCAATGATGGTGATACATCACACGGTACACCAGTTGCATCTTTTAGAGGCTAACTTATCTGCTCTCTGGGAAATTGAAACGCGAGCATGGCAGCCTTTGGCGTTGTATTGTAATACAGGCCAGCTGAGCTTTTGCATTTCCTGTTGTACAGGAGTTGTATTGTAATGATGAGTATCAGTGCCTAAAAATGCCTTGTTTTGACAAGAGCAGGAGGGATTTGCAGCATTATCATTCAAGTAGTTTTGGAAAAGACTATTTCCATGCCATGCTCTGGACTTTTTATCTTTTATATATATATATATATATATATATATATATATATATATTCCCCTGTAAAGGGTTTCTGGTCTGTTGATTGATACTGGAAAACCTAGAGGGGCGGGGGCTTAAATTCAAGTTCCACGTTTATCAGCCATAATCAATCTGAAAAAACAAAACCCTGCCCCCCTGGACCTCCAATTTCTCCTATTCAAGTTCCACGTTTATCAGGTCTGTTTTTTATTTTAATATGTTTTTAAATAAAAAATAATATATTCTCTGTCCCTCTTTAAAAGTCAAGTCGGACATTCTCTGACACCTCTTTGAAAGTCAAGTTCTGCCTAATTTGAGGGATAAGAAACCAAAGTGGAGTCAACGCTTTGAGTGGTCAACGCCTCACGAGTATGTAAATATTTTTGTAATCATAATAATTTATTATGCCAATGTTGTCCTCGTTTTGAACGGATCAATGGAATAACAATATTAGCATTATATTATACAAAGACTGTAACAGTGTTTCCAGTGGCCGGGACAAGGGGGTGGCAGTGGCAGTGGCAGGGGCCCGGTTCCTTTCTTAACATTATTTATAATTTTAATACTAGAACAACTGATATTTTAGTGTTTTTAGAATAATTCTTCTAATTTGGCCCCTTTTAATTTTATTTTTCAGCTTGTACCTGAGTGTTTCACTGCACTGTAGATGATGATTTTGTAATTTTTTTTCAATATTTCTCATTCAGTCTACTCTTCAAATTATAGACTTTAGATCCCTCAATTTTTTATAAACTCAACTTTGATTCAAATATTTATTTTTCTTACGTGTTAGACTTTGATTATCTCCTTGAGATAGGGAAAAGAAAGTGGTTGGATTCTAGTGGTAGAGAAAGAGAGTCTCGATTAACATTAATTTTTCCCACAAAAAATATCAATTTTTGCGTCATTAAATTCCATTCAATGGAGGGAGTTTAGCTTGTGTATTTTTTCCCTGTAAACTTGGTTGAAATGGTAGATCTGAACTCAAGAATTTTTTTTAATTTTGGGATGATTTTGTTTTCTTAATGGATTTTTTGGTTGTTTAAGGCTATACACAATTTTATTCATGTGTTTAGGATGTTTTATAAGTGTTTTTGAGCTAAAAATATGTTAAAAATATTTTCTAGATCAAATTTTTTTTTCTATAATCTAGGAAAAAGCAAGCAAAACGTTGCTTACTTCTATTTTTTTCAAAACATTTTAGGGTAGACAATATATCGTCAGAACTATTATTTCTATTTATAATTCTTTTTATCTAAATAAGATTTATTTTTAAAAATAAAAATTATTATTAAGGGATGGAGGGCCAACTCTAATTGACCTATTTTTTTTAAAAAAAAAATCAAAGCAATCTTATTCTGACTAAAATAATTAAGTCAATGAATTTTTTACTCATGTTTTATCTCGGGTTGACTGGCTCAAGTCTAATCAACCCTTCTTCTATTTCTTTTTAAACTCGAATTGTCTGGCGGATCTCATGTTGACTTACTGAATTATTTTCCCAAACATTTAGTTTTTGTTTCAAGTAGTCCGTTGACGAAGTTCGGACTCTTCACTGAAGGATGAAATTTCCAAGATTCTTAACGAGTGAGTGCTAGCTCTTTGGACACCCTAATATAGCAAAACCCTTTACCACACGAGATATATACAAGGAAAATTGGCTCTTTCATTAATTCTCACTTCCAAAAATCCTAAACTTAATATTTTCACTTTATATATATATATATATATATATATATGTTTTAGAAAACCCAATTATCAGCTTATTTAGAGCAACTTGATAGAGACAATTTCAATATATTTAGAGATTGTTATGCTCTAAAATCCCAAGACCAATTAAACTGGAGATTTTTGTAGATATATAATAGTTCTTAAAAAAAAAACCAGGAAATATATTTCTACCTGAATAAATCAGGTACGTGGACTCTATTGACTACGAAGGAAATGAAGGCGAAGACCAAATAATAGAGGTTGTTAGAGTACTAATCTACGCAGGTTTGTTTAAAAATCAATAATTAACGTAACCCTCAGCAACTTGGTACAATACAATAACGACGTAAACATGCACGTGTTGAAAATTCAACCTCGTGGGAAGGTTCAAATATGAGGTAAGTCATGAGTTGTCTTTGTTATTTCCCGTTTGGATTTCATTGACCATTCAGACTGGCCAGCATCTGGTGAATTAGTTACTGCATATAAATCTTGCATCAGAGCTCAGCTGGAGCACAAAAAGGAGCCACTGAATCCAGAGTTCCCTGGAGAAAATCAGCAGGAAACTCTTCACCTAACCTTGATCATGGCTCTAGTTCTGGGTTCTGGTTTCTTGCGGAAGACCACGCAGCTCTTTCCCTACTTCAATTACTACTATCAGAAGGAGGCTGTGCCCATGTAAGGAGTGTCTATGAGCATTTTGATCCGAAACATACTTAGTCTTTGACACACCGTTGCATCTTTCAGTTATAATGACTGCTTTTCACTTGCAGCTTAGTTTTTTGCTTTGGTCAACCATATATATATGGCTAACATTCCTTTGGTGTTCTTTTGGAGCACAAGACAAGCAGCAGAAAACGTGAGGCAAATCAGCGAAGGAAGTGGACCAAAGATCAATGGCTTCCACGGGCTTGCCAAGAGGACGGAGGTTGCTGTCGGAGAGCAAGCCACAGCTCCAGTTGGCTTCAATGCTGCTGAAGAAAATTAAGGACAGTAAAGAGGATGATACTTCAGCTCCAGAGACTCAGGCCACTGGCAATTACTCTAGGAAGGTTAATGCTATGGCGTCAATTGTTACTTTTCACGTTAGATATTTCCCACTAAATCATATCATAATTAAAATTAGATGCCGATGTTCATTGATGAGATCACTGTTATTAAATATCACTTTTGTTTATCATTCTGTAAAACAAAATAAATAAAAAATCTCTCCATTTCTTCTTCTTTATTTTCTTTTCCTTTTCCTCTCTTCTCTCGCCACCAACCATCATCGCCTTCTGTCTTCGTTCCTCTAATTGGAATCTAGTCTCGTTGGCCTTTTACATGCAATGCTTGAAGCCAGCAAACCTTCATGACATGACGTTTAGCGAGGTTAAGAACTACGATTCTCAATCTCTAACGTTATATACTTAAAACTATAAAGAAATTTAGAAAACAGTTCCTTAATATTTTATTAAAGTTTGAATAATAATCTTAATAAAAAATAAACTGGATATGGATATTTGTACTAATTTTAGACCTAGTATCCTTTGTAGAAAATTTAAATTAAAACTTTATAGAAAAAATATACAAATACAATAGGTTAAAGTTAAATGATAGTGATTTTTTATCTAAAAAAACATAATATTAAACCCTCTATTGACGAGTTAACGGGTACGTATATTGCAAAAAGACGACAGTTTAAAGTAAACGAGTCCAAATATCAACCAATAGGTCAGAGCATCACGACATGACCAATTCAAAATAATGATAGATAAATTAGATATCGTTACTTAAAAGACGTCAAGTCCATCAACTTGTGAGAATATAATTTTTATAGACTTGCTAATGATCTAAGGATCATATTGATATAATTTTTACTTGCTATAAAAGTGACTAGAATTCGATATTAAAAATAATTATATATGGTCACTGGATTTTTATTAATCGCCTTAATATGCATGTAAGAACCAAGTTAAAAGATAAGCGCTATTGAAGACTCACTGTAGAATTCATTAAAGATTAATAATTTTGCTCTAACTCAATCCTGCTCTTACTCTTCTCTCTTTGGCTCAAAGTTATAGGTTTCTGGACATTATAAGAGAGTCCACAGTACAGTTGAAGGAGGAGAGCTCGAGGTAATCGTACGTGTTAGCTGTCAAAACTTTTTTTACTCGGAAATGTATTAAAATAATATATATTTTTATTTTTTAAAAATTATATTAAAATCATCACATCTAAATAATCTAAAAACATAAAAAATTTAAAAAAATATAAATTTTTAAGAAATGTAATTTTAACCGTGTTAACGGACGAACTCAAAAAAAACTATTGCCTCCGCAACAGGACAAGAACGCAATAAAACCAAAAGTAGCAAATAGAGGGCAAGGAGGAAATGAGTGCTCCTTTCACCGGGTGAAAGGAATGTGAAATTAGTGAGAAACTAGAACCGTCCAATGAGAAGGGGAATAATAATAATAATAATAATAATAATAATAATAATAATAATAATCATCTTATTAGTATTATTATTAATTAAATTATTTTTCTTAAAATAGGGGTAGTTGTCACTAGTCACTACTAGTACGAGGAATTAGTATAATTCTCTTTGCCAGTTCTTCTTAGTCTCTACATTTATTTTATTTTATTACGGGGAATTAGTTGCGTTGCCATTGCTGCTTCTTCGACTAGTAGCATGTTGCCCTAGTTATGTAGAGAAAGCATTTTTAAAAATCCAGACAAGATTTGGTATGAATAGTACCCAGAAAAAAAGCTTTTTTTTTAAATACATGAGAGAAAAAACATATTTTTCTGGAAATAACAGGTTTCAAGTAAAATTAATTCATAATTAACATTAATAAAAATTAAAGCATGCAATTAACCATTTTAGTTATTTAATAATAACTCTGTTATTATTTTTTATTTCTTGAAAAACATAAATCCAACAAAAACAATAATTTTATATTTTTCTTAGGATTGATAGATATGACGATTATAGCTATAATTAAACCAGAATTTTTGGGGATTTTAGCATAGGTCAAAAAATATTTAGAGATCTAACACATTTAATCGAGTCACAAATACCAACTGCGACACGCGAGCCACATATAACATATGTGACATACGAGTCACACATAACATCTACAACTTAATGATGAGACACAACTAGAGACGATTTCTTCATGCATTAACTCTCTTCCTATAAAAACCATAATTTGCAAAATTCAAATAACTAGTTTTCCAGCCTTAAAACACAATTCACATAACATCTTCAATCCTAATTAACAAAATTATACGTACGATTAACATAATATAACATTTTATTACAATTAACCTAAGTATATATCTATTCATGATTCTCATAACATATAATGTAACTATATCTAATAATTACCGCATTTCATGGGTGGGTATGGAGTACCACCCCAACTTTTCCAAGTCAATGATGAGTTTATAGCATCAATGTAGGGGTAAAGAGGACCAATATCACCACAACTTATGGACAGAACTGGGATGCTCGTGGATGGACCTGCACCACCACCCCAATTAGTCCAACTCGAGTACATGTCTATGTACGTGTCACCATCAATATCACCCCAGCTCGTAGACGGGCCTAGGATGTTCGTGGACAGACCACCATCACCAACACTCCCACAAAGTGAACAATCTCATACTCCGTTGATGTCGCTTCAAGATGCTCAGCCTCCCCAACCTTTAAAGTCCACCGCGACACAAATTAAGTGTAGTGTTAGCCACAATATATCCAATCTCATTAACGCCTTGACAGATAGTTCTTGTTGCTTTTTAAGTCTCTCGTACTAAGTAATGAATCTACATGCATATATTAAAAAGTCAATAGTACTCATCATTTATAATGTAATATCCCACATCGAAAGCGAGCGTCCAGAGCTAGGGTCTTATTAGTAGTGCTGGTTGCTAACATGTTGTACGCATTTTAGGTATTCAGGCTCAGAAGTTGACTCGGGTCACCAAGAACAAAACCGTGAAAGTGGTAAGGTCCATAACGGACAATATACAGCATGTTGGGCGGGTCGTTACATTTGGTATCAGAGCCGAGGACGACTCGTCTTAAGGTGGGGGGATTGTGATTTCCCACATCAGAAGCGAACGTCTAGAGCCAGGGCCTTATTTGTAGTGCAGGTTGCTAACATGTTTTACGTGTTTTTTGGCTACAGGCTTAAAAGTGGGCTCGTGTCACCAAAAACAAAACTGTGAGGGCGATAAGGCCCAAAATTGACAACATACAGCATGTTGGGCCAACCTCACTGGTTGTCCGGTTGTACCGACGGGGTCGTCGGGCCCCTTAACGGGGGTGGATTGTAATATCCCACATCGGCGGGTGAGTGAGTGGTAGCTGGCCTTATTAAGAGTGTTGGTTACAACTTGTCATGCATGTTTTGGGGCGTCAGGCTCAGAAGTGAGCTCGCGCCACCAGGAATAAAATCGTGAGGGCGGTAAGGCCCAAAGCGGAAAATATATGGCGAGTTGGGCCAGGCTGTTACATTTGGTATCGAGTCAAGGACGTTTTAAGGTGGAAGGATTGTGATATCCCACATCGGAAGCGAGCGTCCAGAGCCAGGGCCTTATTAGTAGTGCTAGTTGCTAACATGTTGTACGCATTTTTGGATGT
The DNA here is from genome assembly GCA_019202695.1 of Populus x sibirica. Classification (NCBI taxonomy): domain Eukaryota; kingdom Viridiplantae; phylum Streptophyta; class Magnoliopsida; order Malpighiales; family Salicaceae; genus Populus; species Populus x sibirica. Next base: position 1,093,421 of record JAGMVL010000129.1, read on the forward strand.
CAAGCTCAGAAGTGGGCTCGCGTCACCAAGAACAAAACCGTGAGAGCAAGTAAGGCCCAAAGCAGACAATATACAGCATGTTGAGCCGGGCTGTTACATATAATAACATTAAAAATATTTACTAAATGTTGTATGTAAAGTAGTATTGCATACCAATTAATTATGTCTCGGATATTAGGACGCATAATGCATCGCATTACATGGGCACCTCGGGAAACAGGACCAGGTAGGTGTAATAAAATAATGTATAATGATCAGATACCATCTCATGTAGGTATCTACATCAATAATTAGACATCGCTCCTAAAAAACATGATCCTTTCTACCATATTAAAAATTTAGATAAGAGCATGAATCACCAACTAGTCTTCATCGCACTTATTCTAATGACTCATATCATGCAGCTCATCACCGATATCAATATAATTTGATATGTGCTGAGATAGATAAAATTATTGCATTACCCGATTTGGACAATGCATCTCAACGATATTGAAGTAGTGCAACGAGACTTGTGCTAACCAAAGTTTAGATCCCTTTGAAGTTACTCACAAAGTATTGTGAATAAAATTAATGATATCTAATAGGCTTGGAAAAAATTTGTTTCATAAAATTCTTAATAGTCGCATGTCTATCGATATAATACATAACCTGGTGTGATCACCAATTAAATATCGACAAAGCAAATATAAAAACCAATTTTAATTATTGTTTGTCTCTTATTCGATAATAGCAAAACACAACAAAAAAACTCTATTATTCGCATCATAAGCAACTGGAACTAACAACTCAATATTAATTAGAGGATAACATTATTGAAACTCATCAATTGAAGTACCAAATGCCTAAAATGCTCTCCCAGACATTGTCTTATTATCAATAATCATTTTATAATCCCAAATGATAATCGTTCTCGGATTTGGGTATTTGATGGCTAGTACGCAGATTTTGAAATGACTTTTCGTATGTACCAAACAACCGCTTCAATATTTTCTACTTAGTCATCCACGCCTTCCAATATGTGATGCCATGCTCATAATCCCTCTCTACATACCTTGAATCATTACAACACTCGTACTTATATCTTTTTTCATAATTATCGACATCACTTCAACAATGAGATCTGAGTCAATCTGATGATGGAGCTACAAAACAAGAGAGTTCTGACATGTGTGTATCCCTTTTAATTTTGAAATTTCACATGAATTAGACCTCTAGTGATATCCTCCATTTAAATACCATCTACATCTTAGTTCATGAACGCATTGCAACTAAACATAAGTTTTAGTTGAATGATGGGTCTTATACTGCAATGAATTTTGATATAGCATCGCTTAACTGCATTAATACATTTAGACTTGTCTTTGAATTTTTTTCCAACCTCCAATTCATCAACAGATAAGCCTGAATGCATGTTAATATTAGCCTAGTCATTGCATCTATATTAGTCATCCCCACTCACAACTTTAAATTCAAGAGTGGGAGGTGTCATGTATTGATTTATAGGCTCACCTAACTCAACATCTTCATCTTTCATATCTTCCTCATCTTTCTCCTTAACCTCAACTCTATCAATGTGATGGTCATCTTCGTTATTACTTAGTTTAGATTCTCCATAACAATATGGAGTAGATATCATACTCAACTAACACTACAAGATTTAACAGTTTTACCAACGGAATTTTTTCGCTCGGCGTAAGACACATATTCCATCGGTAATTAATTTATCAACAAAATCACCGATGAAAATTCTCCATCGGTGAATCTTCCATCGGTAATTTTTTATCCGTTGGTAATAAAAAAAATATTATTACCGACGGAACAGATGCGTAAAAAAAATTACCTGCTTCATTTTGTCGGTATATCCCTCGAAAAATACTATCGGTAATTATTTAAAAAATGTTAAAAAAATCCATTTTATAAAATTATAAAATAATTAAATTAACATAAATCAACACTCTATAATATATACTCAAAATGCTTGGAAAAAAAGAATAAGAAAATCAACTCAAACAAATTTGCAACAAATAAATAAAACGAAAAAATAAATTCAACTAAAAAAATTCATATGAAAAAAATGAAGTTACAATTGCTAAAAATTCAAAAATCCTATAAATAAATCAACTAAAAATTGATCTCATATGAAAAAAAAATCACAACAACATTTATACAATTATTAAGAACAAAAACAATTAAAAATAAAAAACAAATATAGTGAAATAAATCATGAAAAAAAGAAGAAAAAAGAAAAATCTTACCTTAATGTAGTTGCAAGTGAAGCTAAGAAGATAATTTTTTTTTCGAAAGCATATTAATTAAAAAAAAAACTAAAAGGATAAAAGAAGAAAGAAGAAGAAGACATACATGAGCATGGAGGAGAAAAGAAGGAGTTGAGGATAGAAGAGAAGAGAAAGAAATATATATTGATGTTTTTTACATATAGTGAAAAAGAAGAAGAAGAAATGAGTCTGTCTCTTGTGAAATAAGAGGATTCAGGCTTTTTATTGAGGCGCGTTAGCGACGGAATTACTGACGGGAAATTAAATATTAATATTTTTTAATTATTCCGTCGGTAATTTCATCTGTAATATTTAATTTAAATTTTCAATTTTATAAAAAAATTTCAGAAACCGCCAACAATCACCGATAATTTTTCACTCCGTCGGTGATTCCATCGGTAATATTTAAATGAAAAATTTTAATTAATTGAATTTTTTCAGAAAACCACCAAATAACACCGACGCTTTTCAAGCCGTCGGTGATTTTGTCCTAAAGAATAACAATTAACAGTGCAATTAGAAAGTGAATAGTTCTGCAGCTCTCTGGAAAATACCGACGGATTTACCGATGGAATAATTCCGTTGGTAAAAATAACACGACATCATTTTTTTTGCTTTGCTTTAATTTTTTCCCACTGTAATTCCCTCGGTATATACCGAGGGAATATTTTCATCAGTAAAATCCCTTGGAAATTTACCGACGGAAATATTTCCTCGGTATTTTCATTTGTATTTATCGATTTTCCGGTGGTGTAAAGTTTCATATTAATAATTTCATGTACCACTATTTGTCTTCTTACATTACCACCTAATCTAGATGGACCAGCTGCTTTTGTTGTCTGTGTAGTTCTCAAAGAGTTATTTAGCATCCGAGTCAACTCAATACTAGAAGAGTTTCCCCCTTTATGTTTACTATTCAAGTGGAGTTCTAGCATATTAATCTCATTAATCCACCAAACCCAAAGTTATAAAATCTCATTTCAATCTCAATTCACGTGGATCACAATTTTCGTGCATCGTGGATATAGCACATTCCATAATATTAGTTTGCTGTAATATATGCAATTATTGGAGGACATTGATTTATGTGAACTATGAGGAAATCATATAATTTTTCGTTTTCTTTAAATCTTAGCTGGATTCTCCTTATCATCAATTTCCAATACATTAATTTTCTTACAGGTTTGCAGAGACACCATGCAGTTCTGCAGGCCCTAGCTCTGGATGAAGATGACATGCCAGAAATCAATGATGAAACACTTCCTGATGAAGAAGGCATGGCCAGGTAAGATCAACTCGTAGCTTCCTATCCTTTACTGCACCCACCATTCTTTCATTCCCTGCCCTTCATGTGGATCTTCACAATCATTTTTGTTAACCTGACAAATGTTCACATTTATGATACCACAGACCAGGAGTTGTTAAAGCAGTTGAAGAGTTCAAGCTTTCTGTCTATGGAGAAAATTATGATGAGGAAAGTGACACGGGCAATGGAAAAGCAAGCGACGCCTCCAAAAAACGGAAAACAGCTGCCGAAAATGCAGCTAAGGAGTCTGCAAACTACAACTGGCCTGATCTTGCTGACAACGGACAGGTGTGCTTTCTTGTGTTTCAAACACGATGGTGTTTGTCTTAATCAAGTGCACAATGTTGGCTTAACCAACAATATAGACAATTGGTTTGAGTAAACAAAGCCCTCTCTTAAACATTTCTCTAGATCAATAAAAAACTGCAGGCTTTGTTTGTTCAATGAACAGCAATACCTACAGAAAAAGTTTTCCTAGAAAAAATCACAATCAAATCAAAGTAATAGCTGTTTTATGTATGGGGGGCTACAAAGTTATTTTATTGATCCAAAGAAGTTAATGATTTTTCCCCCTCTGGGATCGCACCATCCAAACAAGCTAAGCATAATAAATCATTTAGGAAGATGAAAAGGGAACAGAAGAACAGATTCCTTTTAAGCCTTTTTAAAGTCATTACCAAAAAACAAGTGATTTAGAAAAATATCGGAAGCTATGTCATTTCTATTTGAATGTTAACTAAGAGATACTTGGAGATTATGGCATATTCATTCGAAGTTGCGCAGATATGTCGATAACAGCTTGAGCTAAATAAAATTGGTTGGTGGAAATTATTTGCTTATAGTTTGTTGAAATTATTTATAATATCTTACTGTAACAAATGAATAAGGAAATCGAATATAGGTTACGAAATTAAAGGATAACAATCCCCCTTTTCATGGATCTGTTTTGCAGTTGAAGGAGTTGACAGTAACAGAGCTGAAGTATTACTTGACAGCGCACAATCTTCCTGTTACAGGGAAGAAGGAAGTTTTGATAAGCAGGATATTAACTCACTTGGGAAAGTGAGAAAAGTGAGGCTAATCCAGCAGCAGCTCTTTTTCCAGCATCCAGTTGTGGTTTTGCAATGATGGTGATACATCACACGGTACACCAGTTACATCCTTTAGAGGCTAACTTATCTGCTCTTTGGGAAATTGAAACGCGAGCATGGCAGCCTTTTTCGTCATTACAATACAGGCCAGCTGAGCTTTTGCATTTCCTGTTGTATAGGAACAGATGTCATCACGACTAAACTGGGAAACAGGAGTTGTATTGTAATGATGAGTATCAGTGCCTAAAAATGCCTTGTTTTGACAAGGGCAGGAGGGATTTGCAGCATTATCATTCAAGGAGTTTTGGAAAAGGCATTTTCCATGACATGCTCTTGACTTTTTATCTTTTATATATATATATATATATATATATAAAGAGATTCCCCTGTAAATGGGTTTCTAGTTCCACGTTTATCAGCCCATAATCAATCTGAAAAAACAAAACCCTGCCCCCTGGACCTCCAATTTCTCCTATTCAAATTCCACGTTTATGAGGTCTGTTTTTTATTTTAATATGTTTTTAAATAAAAAATAATATATTCTCTGTCCCTCTTTAAAAGTCAAGTCGGACATTCTCTGACACCTCTTTGAAAGTCAAGTTCTGCCTAATTTGAGGGATAAGAAACCAAAGTGGAGTCAACGCTTTGAGCGGTCAACGCCTCACGAGTATGTAAATATTTTTGTAATCATAATAATTTATTATGCCAATGTTGTCCTCGTTTTGAACGGATCAATGGAATAACAATATTAGCATTATATTATACAAAGACTGTAACAGTGTTTTCAGTGGCTGATAGCCTGATACAGGGGGTGGCAGGGCAGGGGCCCGGTTCCTTTCTTAACATTATTTATAATTTTAATACTAGAACAACTGATATTTTAGTTTTTTTAGAATAATTCTTCTAATTTGACTTTTTTTAATTTTATTTTTCAGCTCCGTACCTGAGAGTTTCACAGCACTGTAGATGATGATTTTGTAATTTCTTTTTCAATATTTATCATTCGGTCTACTTTTCAAACTATACTCTTTAGATCCCTCATTTTCTTTATAAACTCAACTTTGATTCAAATTTTTATTTTTCTTATGTTTAAGTCTTTGATTTGAGATAGGAGAGAGAAAGTGGTTGAATTCTAGTTGTAGAGAAAGAAAGTCTTGATTAATATTAAAAAATATTAATTTTTGCGTCATTGAGTTCCATTTAATGAAAGGAGTTTAGCTTGTGTATTTTTTCCCGTAAACTTGGTTGAAATGGTAGATCTGAACTCAAGAATTTTTTTTTATTTTGGGTTGATTTTGTTTTCTTAATGGATGTTTTGGTTATTTAAGGCCATATACGAGTTTATTGATGTGTTTAAGATGTTTTATAAGTGTTTTTGAGCTAAAAATATGTTAAAAATATTTTCTAGATCAAAAAACCATTAATTTTTTTTCCAGCCACCACTATGACTATAATCTAGGAAAAAGCAAGCAAAACGTTGCTTACTTCTATTTTTTTCAAAACATTTTAGGGTAGACAACATATCATCGTAACTATTATTTCTATGTATAATTCTTTTTATCTAAATAAGATTTATTTTTAAAAATAAAAATTATTGTTAAGGGATGGAGGGCCAACTCTAGTTGACCTATTTTTTTTTAAAAAAATCAAAGCAACCTTGTTCGACTAAAATAATTAAGTCAATGAATTTTTTACTCGTATTTTATCTCGGGTTGACCGAGTCAAGTCTAATCAACCCTTATTCTATTTCTTTTTAAATTCAAATTGGTCCAAGCACTATGTCTGCCCAGATCTCATGTCAACTTACTACGTTATTTCAAGTTTTATAATTAAAATTATTATAATATTATTAATTTCAATACTCTTGTTGAATTATTTTCCCAAACATTTAGTTTTTGTTTCAAGTAGTCCGTTGACGAAGTTCGGACTCTTCACTGAAGGATGAAATTTCCAAGATTCTTAACGAGTGAGTGCTAGCTCTTTGGACACCCTAATATAGCAAAACCCTTTACCACACGAGATATATACAAGGAAAATTGGCTCTTTCATTAATTCTCACTTCCAAAAATCCTAAACTTAATATTTTCACTTTATATATATATATATATATATATATATATATATATATATATATATGTTTTAGAAAACCCAATTATCAGCTTATTTAGAGCAACTTGATAGAGACAATTTCAATATATTTAGAGATTGTTATGCTCTAAAATCTCAAGACCAATTAAACGGGAGATTTTTGTAGATATATAATAGTTCTTAAAGAAAAAACCAGGAAATATATTTCTTGAATATATTGTACATTTAATTATTAGATTATTAATTTTTAAAATCATCTTAACCTAATAATTTAAATTATTAAATAAGATTCAAAATAAAATTAAAATAAATCTTAGTGATCAGTACTGATAATATTTGTGTCAAAATACTATTTTAATTCAATAATTTAAATTGTTAAACAAACTTTAAAATATAATTTATATAATTTTCTAACACTCCACTCCATTATAATTAAAAACAAAAAGGAAAAATCTATAAATCTATGGAGGTTCAAAAGACAATCAAAACTAAAGTTAAGGGCAAATATTTATTTGTTTTCTCCCTGAATAAATCAGCTACGTGGACTCTATTGACTACCAAGGAAATGAAGGCGAAGACCAAATAATAGAGGTTGTTAGAGTACTAATCTACGCAGGTTTGTTTAAAAATCAATAATTAACGTAACCCTCAGCAACTTGGTACAATACAATAACGACGTAAACATGCACGTGTTGAAAATTCAACCTCGTGGGAAGGTTCAAATATGAGGTAAGTCATGAGTTGTCTTTGTTATTTCCCGTTTGGATTTCATTGACCATTCAGACTGGCCAGCATCTGGTGAATTAGTTACTGCATATAAATCTTGCATCAGAGCTCAGCTGGAGCACAAAAAGGAGCCACTGAATCCAGAGTTCCCTGGAGAAAATCAGCAGGAAACTCTTCACCTAACCTTGATCATGGCTCTAGTTCTGGGTTCTGGTTTCTTGCGGAAGACCACGCAGCTCTTTCCCTACTTCAATTACTACTATCAGAAGGAGGCTGTGCCCATGTAAGGAGTGTCTATGAGCATTTTGATCCGAAACATACTTAGTCTTTGACACACCGTTGCATCTTTCAGTTATAATGACTGCTTTTCACTTGCAGCTTAGTTTTTTGCTTTGGTCAACCATATATATATGGCTAACATTCCTTTGGTGTTCTTTTGGAGCACAAGACAAGCAGCAGAAAACGTGAGGCAAATCAGCGAAGGAAGTGGACCAAAGATCAATGGCTTCCACGGGCTTGCCAAGAGGACGGAGGTTGCTGTCGGAGAGCAAGCCACAGCTCCAGTTGGCTTCAATGCTGCTGAAGAAAATTAAGGACAGTAAAGAGGATGATACTTCAGCTCCAGAGACTCAGGCCACTGGCAATTACTCTAGGAAGGTTAATGCTATGGCGTCAATTGTTACTTTTCACGTTAGATATTTCCCACTAAATCATATCATAATTAAAATTAGATGCCGATGTTCATTGATGAGATCACTGTTATTAAATATCACTTTTGTTTATCATTCTGTAAAACAAAATAAAAAAAAATCTCTCCATTTCTTCTTCTTTATTTTCTTTTCCTTTTCCTCTCTTCTCTCGCCACCAACCATCATCGCCTTCTGTCTTCGTTCCTCTAATTGGAATCTAGTCTCGTTGGCCTTTTACATGCAATGCTTGAAGCCAGCAAACCTTCATGACATGACGTTTAGCGAGGTTAAGAACTACGATTCTCAATCTCTAACGTTATATACTTAAAACTATAAAGAAATTTAGAAAAACAGTTCCTTAATATTTTATTAAAGTTTGAATAATAATCTTAATAAAAAATAAACTAGATATGGATATTTGTACTAATTTTAGACCTAGTATCCTTTGTAGAAAATTTAAATTAAAACTTTATAGAAAAAATATACAAATATAATATGTTAAAGTTAAATGATAGTGATCTTTTATCTAAAAAACATAATATTAAACCCTCTATTGACGAGTTAACGGGTACATATATTGCAAAAAGACGACGTTTAAAGTAAACGAGTCCAAATATCAACCAATTGGTCGAAGCATTACGACATGACCAATCCAAAATAATGATAGATAAATTAGATATCGTTACTTAAAAGACGCCAAGTCCATCAACTTGTGAGAATATAATTTTTATAGACTTGCTAATGATCTAAGGATCATATTGATATAATTTTTACTTGCTATAAAAGTGACTAGAATTCGATATTAAAAATAATTATATATGGTCACTGGATTTTTATTAATCGCCTTAATATGCATGTAAGAACCAAGTTAAAAGATAAGCGCTATTGAAGAGTCACTGTAGAATTCATTAAAGATTAATAATTTTGCTCTAACTCAATCCTGCTCTTACTCTTCTCTCTTTGGCTCAAAGTTATAGGTTTCTCGCGGTAATCGTACGTGTTAGCTGTCAAAACTCTTTGTTCGTGACAAAGTGGTTTTAGAGTGAGTTATCGAACCATGAGACGAGAATTGATGAAATAGAGGGATTTTAAAAGTGCGTAACAATCACTTTTTAAAGTGTTTTTTTTACTTGAAAATGCATTAAATAAATTCGTGACAAAATGGTTTTAGAGTAAATTATTGAACCATGAGATGGAAATTGATGAAGAAAAGGGTGTTTAAGAGTATGGTAATAGCTGTTTTTCAAAGTGTTCTTTTTACTCGGAAATGTATTAAAATAATATATATTTTTATTTTTTTAAAATCATGTTGAAATCATCACATCTAAATAATCTAAAAACATAAAAAAATTTAAAAAAATATAAATTTTTAAGAAATGTAATTTTAACCGTGTTAACGGACGAACTCAAAAAAAACTATTGCCTCCGCAACAGGACAAGAACGCAATAAAACCAAAAGTAGCAAATAGAAGGCAAGGAGGAAATGAGTGCTCCTTTCACCGGGTGAAAGGAATGTGAAATTAGTGAGAAACTAGAACCGTCCAATGAGAAGGGGAATAATAATAATAATAATAATAATAATAATAATAATAATAATAATAATCATCTTATTAGTATTATTATTAATTAAATTATTTTTCTTAAAATAGGGGTAGTTGTCACTAGTCACTACTAGTACGAGGAATTAGTATAATTCTCTTTGCCAGTTCTTCTTAGTCTCTACTTTTATTTTATTTTATTATGGGGAATTAGTTGCGTTGCCATTGCTGCTTCTTCGACTAGTAGCATGTTGCCCTAGTTATGTAGAGAAAGCATTTTTAAAAATCCAGACAAGATTTGGTATGAATAGTACCCAGAAAAAAAAGCTTTTTTTTTTAAATACATGAGAGAAAAAACATATTTTTCTGGAAATAACAGGTTTCAAGTAAAATTAATTCATAATTAACATTAATAAAAATTAAAGCATGCAATTAACCATTTTAGTTATTTAATAATAACTCTGTTATTATTTTTTATTTCTTGAAAAACATAAATCCAACAAAAACAATAATTTTATATTTTTCTGAGGATTGATAGATATGAGGATTATAGCTATAATTAAACCAGAATTTTTGGGGATTTTAGCATAGGTCAAAAAATATTTAGAGATCTAACACATTTAATCGAGTCACAAATACCAGTGCGACACGCGAGCCACATATAACATATGTGACATACGAGTCACACATAACATCTACAACTTAATGATGAGACACAACTAGAGACGATTTCTTCATGCATTAACTCTCTTCCTATAAAAACCATAATTTGCAAAATTCAAATAACTAGTTTTCCAACCTTAAAACACAATTCACATAACATCTTCAATCCTAATTAACAAAATTATACCGTACGATTAACATAATATAACATTTTATTACAATTAACCTAAGTATATATCTATTCATGATTCTCATAACATATAATGTAACTATATCTAATAATTACCGCATTTCATGGGTGGGTATGGAGTACCACCCCAACTTTTCCAAGTCAATGATGAGTTTATAGCATTAATGTAGGGGTAAAGAGGACCAATATCACCACAACTTATGGACAGTAACGGGATGCTCGTGGATGGACCCGCACCACCACCCCAATTAGTCCAACTCGAGGACATGTCTATGTACGTGTCACCATCAATATCACCCCAGCTCGTAGACGGGCCTAGGATGTTCGTGGACAGACCACCATCACCAACACTCCCACAGTGAACAATCTCATACTCCGTTGATGTCGCTTCAAGATGCTCAGCCTCCCCAACCTTTAAAGTCCACCGCGACACAAATTAAGTGTAGTGTTAGCCGTAATATATCCAATCTCATTGACGCCTTGACAGATAGTTCTTGTTGCTTTCTAAGTCTCTCGTACTAAGTAATGAATCTACATGCATATATTAAAAAGTCAATAGTACTCATCATTTATAATGTAATATCCCACTTCGAAAGCGAGCGTCGAGCTAGGGTCTTATTAGTAGTGCCTGGTTGCTAACATGTTGTACGCATTTTAGGTCGTTAGGCTCGAAGTTGACTCGCGTCACCAAGAACAAAACCGTGAAAGTGGTAAGGTCCATAGCGAGACAATATACAGACATGTTGGGCGGGGCTGTTACATTTGGTATCAGAGCCGAGGACGACTCGTCTTAAGGTGGGGGGATTGTGATTTCCCACATCAGAAGCGAACGTCTAGAGCCAGGGCCTTATTTGTAGTGCATGTTGCTAACATGTTTTACGTGTTTTTTGGCTACGAGCTTAAAAGTGGGCTCGTGTCACCAAAAACAAAACTGTGAGGGCGATAAGGCCTAAAATTGACAACATACAGCATGTTGGGCCAACCTCACTGGTTGTCCAGTTGTGCCGACGGGGTCGTCGGGCTCCTTAACGGGGGTGGATTGTAATATCCCACATCGGCGGGTGAGTGAGTGGTAGCTGGCCTTATTAAGAGTGTTGGTTACAACTTGTCATACATGTTTTGGGGCGTCAGGCTCAGAAGTGAGCTCACGCCACCAGGAATAAAATCGTGAGGGCGGTAAGGCCCAAAGCGGAAAATATATGGCAGGTTGGGCCAGGCTGTTACATTTGGTATCAGAGTCAAGGACGTTTTAAGGTGGAAGGATTGTGATATCCCACATCGGAAGCGAGCGTCCAGAGCCAAGGCCTTATTAGTAGTGCTAGTTGTTAACATGTTGTACGCATTTTTGGACGTCAAGCTCAGAAGTGGGCTCGCGTCACCAAGAACAAAACCGTGAGAGCAGTAAGGGCCCAAAGCAGACAATATACAACATGTTGAACCTGGCCGTTACATATAATAACATTAAAAATATTTACTAAATGTTGTATGTAAAGTAGTATTGCATACCAATTAATTATGTCTCGGATATTAGGATGCATAATGCATCGCATTACATGGGTACCTCGGGGAAACAGGACCAGGTAGGTGTAATAAAATAATGTATAATGGTCGGATACCATCTCATGTAGGTATCTACATCAATAATTAGACATCGCTCCTAAAAAACATGATCCTTTCTACCATATTAAAAATTTAGATAAGAGCATGAATCACCAACTAGTCTTCATCGCACTTATTCTAATGACTCATATCATGCGGCTCATCACCGATATCAATATAATTTGATATGTCTTGAGATAGATAAAATTATCGCATTACCCGATTTGGACAATGCATCTCAACGATATTGAAGTAGTGCAACGAGACTTGTGCTAACCAAAGTTTAGATCCCTTTGAAGTTACTCACAAAGTATTGTGAATAAAATTAATGATATCTAATAGGCTTGGAAAAAATTTGTTTCATAAAATTCTTAATAGTCGCATGTCTATCGATATAATACATAACCTGGTGTGATCACCAATTAAATATCGACAAAGCAAATATAAAAACCAATTTTAATTATTGTTTGTCTCTTATTCGATAATAGCAAAACACAACAAAAAAACTCTATTATTCGCATCATAAGCAATTTGGAACCAACAACGCAATATTAATTAGAGGATAACATTATTGAAACTCATCAATTGAAGTACCAAATGCCTAAAATGCTCTCCCGGACATTGTCTTATTATCAATAATCATTTTATAATCCCAAATGATAATCGTTCTCGGATTTGGGTATTTGATGGCTAGTACGCGAGATTTTGAAATGACTTTTCGTATGTACCAAACAACCGCTTCAATATTTTCTACTTAGTCATCCACGCCTTCCAATATGTGATGCCATGCTCATAATCCCTCTCTACATACCTTGAATCATTACAACACTCGTACTTATATCGTTTTTCATAATTATCGACATCACTTCAACAATGAGATCTTAGTCAATCTGATGATGGAGCTACAAAACAAGAGGGTTCTGACATGTGTGTATCCCTTTTAATTTTGAAATTTCACATGAATTAGACCTCTAGTGATATCCTCCATTTAAATACCATCTACATCTTAGTTCATGAACGCATTGCAACTAAACATAAGTTTTAGTTGAATGATGGGTCTTATATCGCAATGAATTTTGATATAGCATCGCTTAACCGCATTAATACATTTAGACTTGTCTTTGAATTTTTTTTCCAACCTCCAATTCATCAAATGAGATAAGCCCGAATGCATGTTAATATTAGCCTAGTCATTGCATCTATATTAGTCATCCTCACTCACAACTTTAAATTCAAGAGTGGGAGGTGTCATGTATTGATTTATAGGCTTACCTAACTCAACATCTTCATCTTTCATATCTTCCTCATCTTTCTCCTTAACCTCAACTCTATCAATGTGATGGTCATCTTCGTTATTACTTAGTTTAGATTCTCCATAACAATATGGAGTAGATATCATACTCAACTAACACTACAAGATTTAACAGTTTTACCAACGGAATTTTTCCGTCGGCGTAAGACACATATTCCATCGGTAATTAATTTATCAACAAAATCACCGATGAAAATTCTCCATCGGTGAATCTTCCATCGGTAATTTTTTATTCGTTGGTAATAAAAAAATATTATTACCGACGGAAGCAGATGCGTAAAAAAAATTACCTGCTTCATTTTGTCGGTATATCCCTCGAAAAATACTATCGGTAATTATTTAAAATTTTTTTAAAAAATCCATTTTATAAAATTATAAAATAATTAAATTAACATAAATCAACACTCTATAAAATATACTCAAAATGCTTGGAAAAAAAGAATAAGAAAATCAACTCAAACAAATTTGCAACAAATAAATAAAACGAAAAAATAAATTCAACTAAAAAAATTCATATGAAAAAAATGAAGTTACAATTGCTAAAAATTCAAAAATCCTATAAATAAATCAACTAAAAATTGATCTCATATGAAAAAAAAATCACAACAACATTTATACAATTATTAAGAACAAAAACAATTAAAAATAAAAAACAAATATAGTGAAATAAATCATGAAAAAAGAAGAAAAAGAAAAATCTTACCTTAATGTAGTTGCAAGTGAAGCTAAGAAGATAAATTTTTTTTCGTAAAGCATATTAATTAAAAAAAAAACTAAAAGGATAAAAGAAGAAAGAAGAAGAAGACATACATGAGCATGGAGGAGAAAAGAAGGAGTTGAGGATAGAAGAGAAGAGAAAGAAATATATATTGATGTTTTTTACATATAGTGAAAAAGAAGAAGAAGAAATGAGTCTGTCTCTTGTGAAATAAGAGGATTCGGGCTTTTTATTGAGTCGCGTTAACGGAATTACTGACGGGAAATTAAATATTAATATTTTTTAATTATTCCGTCGGTAATTCCGTCTGTAATATTTAATTTAAATTTTCAATTTTATAAAAAGTTTTCAGAAACCGCCAACAATCATCGATAATTTTTCACTCCGTCGGTGATTCCATCGGTAATATTTAAATGAAAAATTTTAATTAATTGAATTTTTTCAGAAAACCACCAAATAACACCGACGCTTTTCAAGCCATCGGTGATTTTGTCCTAAAGAATAACAATTAACAGTGCAATTAGAAAGTGAATAGTTCTGGAGCTCTCTGGAAAATACCGACGGATTTACCGATGGAATAATTCCGTTGGTAAAAATAACACGACATCATTTTTTTTTCTTTGCTTTAATTTTTTCCCACTGTAATTCCCTCGGTATATACCGAGGGAATATTTTCATCATAAAATCCCTTGGAAATTTACCGACGGAAATATTTCCTCGGTATTTTCATTTGTATTTATCGATTTTCCGGTGGTGTAAAGTTTCATATTAATAATTTCATGTACCAATATTTGTCTTCTTACATTACCACCTAATCTAGATGGACCAGCTGCTTTTGTTGTCTGTGTAGTTCTCAAAGAGTTATTTAGCATCCGAGTCAACTCAATACTAGAAGAGTTTCCCCCTTTATGTTTACTATTCAAGTGGAGTTCTAGCATATTAATCTCATTAATCCACCAAACCCAAAGTTATAAAATCTCATTTCAATCTCAATTCACGTGGATCACAATTTTCGTGCATCGTGGATATAGCACATTCCATAATATTAGTTTGCTGTAATATATGCAATTATTGGAGGACATTGATTTATGTGAACTATGAGGAAATCATATAATTTTTCTTTTTCTTTAAATCTTAGCTGGATTCTCCTTATCATCAATTTCCAATACATTAATTTTCTTACAGGTTTGCAGAGACACCATGCAGTTCTGCAGGCCCTAGCTCTGGATGAAGATGACATGCCAGAAATCAATGATGAAACACTTCCTGATGAAGAAGGCATGGCCAGGTAAGATCAACTCGTAGCTTCCTATCCTTTACTGCACCCACCATTCTTTCATTCCCTGCCCTTCATGTGGATCTTCACAATCATTTTTGTTAACCTGACAAATGTTCACATTTATGATACCACAGACCAGGAGTTGTTAAAGCAGTTGAAGAGTTCAAGCTTTCTGTCTATGGAGAAAATTATGATGAGGAAAGTGACACGGGCAATGGAAAAGCAAGCGACGCCTCCAAAAAACGGAAAACAGCTGCCGAAAATGCAGCTAAGGAGTCTGCAAACTACAACTGGCCTGATCTTGCTGACAACGGACAGGTGTGCTTTCTTGTGTTTCAAACACGATGGTGTTTGTCTTAATCAAGTGCACAATGTTGGCTTAACCAACAATATAGACAATTGGTTTGAGTAAACAAAGCCCTCTCTTAAACATTTCTCTAGATCAATAAAAAACTGCAGGCTTTGTTTGTTCAATGAACAGCAATACCTACAGAAAAAGTTTTCCTAGAAAAAATCACAATCAAATCAAAGTAATAGCTGTTTTATGTATGGGGGGCTACAAAGTTATTTTATTGATCCAAAGAAGTTAATGATTTTTCCCCCTCTGGGATCGCACCATCCAAACAAGCTAAGCATAATAAATCATTTAGGAAGATGAAAAGGGAACAGAAGAACAGATTCCTTTTAAGCCTTTTTAAAGTCATTATCAAAAAACAAGTGATTTAGAAAAATATCGGAAGCTATGTCATTTCTATTTGAATGTTAACTAAGAGATACTTGGAGATTATGGCATATTCATTCGAAGTTGCGCAGATATGTCGATAACAGCTTGAGCTAAATAAAATTGGTTGGTGGAAATTATTTGCTTATAGTTTGTTGAAATTATTTATAATATCTTACTGTAACAAATGAATAAGGAAATCGAATATAGGTTACGAAATTAAAGGATAACAATCCCCCTTTTCATGGATCTGTTTTGCAGTTGAAGGAGTTGACAGTAACAGAGCTGAAGTATTACTTGACAGCGCACAATCTTCCTGTTACAGGGAAGAAGGAAGTTTTGATAAGCAGGATATTAACTCACTTGGGAAAGTGAGAAAAGTGAGGCTAATCCAGCAGCAGCTCTTTTTCCAGCATCCAGTTGTGGTTTTGCAATGATGGTGATACATCACACGGTACACCAGTTACATCCTTTAGAGGCTAACTTATCTGCTCTTTGGGAAATTGAAACGCGAGCATGGCAGCCTTTTTCGTCATTACAATACAGGCCAGCTGAGCTTTTGCATTTCCTGTTGTATAGGAACAGATGTCATCACGACTAAACTGGGAAACAGGAGTTGTATTGTAATGATGAGTATCAGTGCCTAAAAATGCCTTGTTTTGACAAGGGCAGGAGGGATTTGCAGCATTATCATTCAAGGAGTTTTGGAAAAGGCATTTTCCATGACATGCTCTTGACTTTTTATCTTTTATATATATATATATATAAAGAGATTCCCCTGTAAATGGGTTTCTAGTTCCACGTTTATCAGCCCATAATCAATCTGAAAAAACAAAACCCTGCCCCCTGGACCTCCAATTTCTCCTATTCAAATTCCACGTTTATGAGGTCTGTTTTTTATTTTAATATGTTTTTAAATAAAAAATAATATATTCTCTGTCCCTCTTTAAAAGTCAAGTCGGACATTCTCTGACACCTCTTTGAAAGTCAAGTTCTGCCTAATTTGAGGGATAAGAAACCAAAGTGGAGTCAACGCTTTGAGCGGTCAACGCCTCACGAGTATGTAAATATTTTTGTAATCATAATAATTTATTATGCCAATGTTGTCCTCGTTTTGAACGGATCAATGGAATAACAATATTAGCATTATATTATACAAAGACTGTAACAGTGTTTTCAGTGGCTGATAGCCTGATACAGGGGGTGGCAGGGCAGGGGCCCGGTTCCTTTCTTAACATTATTTATAATTTTAATACTAGAACAACTGATATTTTAGTTTTTTTAGAATAATTCTTCTAATTTGACTTTTTTTAATTTTATTTTTCAGCTCCGTACCTGAGAGTTTCACAGCACTGTAGATGATGATTTTGTAATTTCTTTTTCAATATTTATCATTCGGTCTACTTTTCAAACTATACTCTTTAGATCCCTCATTTTCTTTATAAACTCAACTTTGATTCAAATTTTTATTTTTCTTATGTTTAAGTCTTTGATTTGAGATAGGAGAGAGAAAGTGGTTGAATTCTAGTTGTAGAGAAAGAAAGTCTTGATTAATATTAAAAAATATTAATTTTTGCGTCATTGAGTTCCATTTAATGAAAGGAGTTTAGCTTGTGTATTTTTTTCCCCGTAAACTTGGTTGAAATGGTAGATCCGAACTCAAGAATTTTTTTTTATTTTGGGTTGATTTTGTTTTCTTAATGGATGTTTTGGTTATTTAAGGCCATATACGAGTTTATTGATGTGTTTAAGATGTTTTATAAGTGTTTTTGAGCTAAAAATATGTTAAAAATATTTTCTAGATCAAAAAACCATTAATTTTTTTTCCAGCCACCACTATGACTATAATCTAGGAAAAAGCAAGCAAAACGTTGCTTACTTCTATTTTTTTCAAAACATTTTAGGGTAGACAACATATCATCAGAACTATTATTTCTATGTATAATTCTTTTTATCTAAATAAGATTTATTTTTAAAAATAAAAATTATTGTTAAGGGATGGAGGGCCAACTCTAGTTGACCTATTTTTTTAAAAAAAAATCAAAGCAACCTTGTTCGACTAAAATAATTAAGTCAATGAATTTTTTACTCGTATTTTATCTCGGGTTGACCGAGTCAAGTCTAATCAACCCTTATTCTATTTCTTTTTAAATTCAAATTGGTCCAAGCACTATGTCTGCCCAGATCTCATGTCAACTTACTACGTTATTTCAAGTTTTATAATTAAAATTATTATAATATTATTAATTTCAATACTCTTGTTGAATTATTTTCCCAAACATTTAGTTTTTGTTTCAAGTAGTCCGTTGACGAAGTTCGGACTCTTCACTGAAGGATGAAATTTCCAAGATTCTTAACGAGTGAGTGCTAGCTCTTTGGACACCCTAATATAGCAAAACCCTTTACCACACGAGATATATACAAGGAAAATTGGCTCTTTCATTAATTCTCACTTCCAAAAATCCTAAACTTAATATTTTCACTTTATATATATATATATATATATATATATATATATATATATATGTTTTAGAAAACCCAATTATCAGCTTATTTAGAGCAACTTGATAGAGACAATTTCAATATATTTAGAGATTGTTATGCTCTAAAATCTCAAGACCAATTAAACGGGAGATTTTTGTAGATATATAATAGTTCTTAAAGAAAAAACCAGGAAATATATTTCTTGAATATATTGTACATTTAATTATTAGATTATTAATTTTTAAAATCATCTTAACCTAATAATTTAAATTATTAAATGAGATTCAAAATAAAATTAAAATAAATCTTAGTGATCAGTACTGATAATATTTGTGTCAAAATACTATTTTAATTCAATAATTTAAATTGTTAAACAAACTTTAAAATATAATTTATATAATTTTCTAACACTCCACTCCATTATAATTAAAAACAAAAAGGAAAAATCTATAAATCTATGGAGGTTCAAAAGACAATCAAAACTAAAGTTAAGGGCAAATATTTATTTGTTTTCTCCCTGAATAAATCAGCTACGTGGACTCTATTGACTACCAAGGAAATGAAGGCGAAGACCAAATAATAGAGGTTGTTAGAGTACTAATCTACGCAGGTTTGTTTAAAAATCAATAATTAACGTAACCCTCAGCAACTTGGTACAATACAATAACGACGTAAACATGCACGTGTTGAAAATTCAACCTCGTGGGAAGGTTCAAATATGAGGTAAGTCATGAGTTGTCTTTGTTATTTCCCGTTTGGATTTCATTGACCATTCAGACTGGCCAGCATCTGGTGAATTAGTTACTGCATATAAATCTTGCATCAGAGCTCAGCTGGAGCACAAAAAGGAGCCACTGAATCCAGAGTTCCCTGGAGAAAATCAGCAGGAAACTCTTCACCTAACCTTGATCATGGCTCTAGTTCTGGGTTCTGGTTTCTTGCGGAAGACCACGCAGCTCTTTCCCTACTTCAATTACTACTATCAGAAGGAGGCTGTGCCCATGTAAGGAGTGTCTATGAGCATTTTGATCCGAAACATACTTAGTCTTTGACACACCGTTGCATCTTTCAGTTATAATGACTGCTTTTCACTTGCAGCTTAGTTTTTTGCTTTGGTCAACCATATATATATGGCTAACATTCCTTTGGTGTTCTTTTGGAGCACAAGACAAGCAGCAGAAAACGTGAGGCAAATCAGCGAAGGAAGTGGACCAAAGATCAATGGCTTCCACGGGCTTGCCAAGAGGACGGAGGTTGCTGTCGGAGAGCAAGCCACAGCTCCAGTTGGCTTCAATGCTGCTGAAGAAAATTAAGGACAGTAAAGAGGATGATACTTCAGCTCCAGAGACTCAGGCCACTGGCAATTACTCTAGGAAGGTTAATGCTATGGCGTCAATTGTTACTTTTCACGTTAGATATTTCCCACTAAATCATATCATAATTAAAATTAGATGCCGATGTTCATTGATGAGATCACTGTTATTAAATATCACTTTTGTTTATCATTCTGTAAAACAAAATAAATAAAAAATCTCTCCATTTCTTCTTCTTTATTTTCTTTTCCTTTTCCTCTCTTCTCTCGCCACCAACCATCATCGCCTTCTGTCTTCGTTCCTCTAATTGGAATCTAGTCTCGTTGGCCTTTTACATGCAATGCTTGAAGCCAGCAAACCTTCATGACATGACGTTTAGCGAGGTTAAGAACTACGATTCTCAATCTCTAACGTTATATACTTAAAACTATAAAGAAATTTAGAAAACAGTTCCTTAATATTTTATTAAAGTTTGAATAATAATCTTAATAAAAAATAAACTAGATATGGATATTTGTACTAATTTTAGACCTAGTATCCTTTGTAGAAAATTTAAATTAAAACTTTATAGAAAAAATATACAAATATAATATGTTAAAGTTAAATGATAGTGATCTTTTATCTAAAAAACATAATATTAAACCCTCTATTGACGAGTTAACGGGTACATATATTGCAAAAAGACGACAGTTTAAAGTAAACGAGTCCAAATATCAACCAATTGGTCAGAGCATTACGACATGACCAATCCAAAATAATAATAGATAAATTAGATATCGTTACTTAAAAGACGTCAAGTCCATCAACTTGTGAGAATATAATTTTTATAGACTTGCTAATGATCTAAGGATCATATTGATATAATTTTTACTTGCTATAAAAGTGACTAGAATTCGATATTAAAAATAATTATATATGGTCACTGGATTTTTATTAATCGCCTTAATATGCATGTAAGAACCAAGTTAAAAGATAAGCGCTATTGAAGAGTCACTGTAGAATTCATTAAAGATTAATAATTTTGCTCTAACTCAATCCTGCTCTTACTCTTCTCTCTTTGGCTCAAAGTTATAGGTTTCTCGCGGTAATCGTACGTGTTAGCTGTCAAAACTCTTTGTTCGTGACAAAGTGGTTTTAGAGTGAGTTATCGAACCATGAGACGAGAATTGATGAAATAGAGGGATTTTAAAAGTGCGTAACAATCACTTTTTAAAGTGTTTTTTTTACTTGAAAATGCATTAAATAAATTCGTGACAAAATGGTTTTAGAGTAAATTATTGAACCATGAGATGGAAATTGATGAAGAAAAGGGTGTTTAAGAATATGGTAATAGCTGCTTTTTCAAAGTGTTCTTTTTACTCGGAAATGTATTAAAATAATATATATTTTTATTTTTTTAAAATCATGTTGAAATCATCACATCTAAATAATCTAAAAACATAAAAAAATTTAAAAAAATATAAATTTTTAAGAAATGTAATTTTAACCGTGTTAACGGACGAACTCAAAAAAAACTATTGCCTCCGCAACAGGACAAGAACGCAATAAAACCAAAAGTAGCAAATAGAAGGCAAGGAGGAAATGAGTGCTCCTTTCACCGGGTGAAAGGAATGTGAAATTAGTGAGAAACTAGAACCGTCCAATGAGAAGGGGAATAATAATAATAATAATAATAATAATAATAATAATAATAATAATAATCATCTTATTAGTATTATTATTAATTAAATTATTTTTCTTAAAATAGGGGTAGTTGTCACTAGTCACTACTAGTACGAGGAATTAGTATAATTCTCTTTGCCAGTTCTTCTTAGTCTCTACTTTTATTTTATTTTATTATGGGGAATTAGTTGCGTTGCCATTGCTGCTTCTTCGACTAGTAGCATGTTGCCCTAGTTATGTAGAGAAAGCATTTTTAAAAATCCAGACAAGATTTGGTATGAATAGTACCCAGAAAAAAAAAGCTTTTTTTTTTTAAATACATGAGAGAAAAAACATATTTTTCTGGAAATAACAGGTTTCAAGTAAAATTAATTCATAATTAACATTAATAAAAATTAAAGCATGCAATTAACCATTTTAGTTATTTAATAATAACTCTGTTATTATTTTTTATTTCTTGAAAAACATAAATCCAACAAAAACAATAATTTTATATTTTTCTGAGGATTGATAGATATGAGGATTATAGCTATAATTAAACCAGAATTTTTGGGGATTTTAGCATAGGTCAAAAAATATTTAGAGATCTAACACATTTAATCGAGTCACAAATACCAATTGCGACACGCGAGCCACATATAACATATGTGACATACGAGTCACACATAACATCTACAACTTAATGATGAGACACAACTAGAGACGATTTCTTCATGCATTAACTCTCTTCCTATAAAAACCATAATTTGCAAAATTCAAATAACTAGTTTTCCAGCCTTAAAACACAATTCACATAACATCTTCAATCCTAATTAACAAAATTATACAGACGATTAACATAATATAACATTTTATTACAATTAACCTAAGTATATATCTATTCATGATTCTCATAACATATAATGTAACTATATCTAATAATTACCGCATTTCATGGGTGGGTATGGAGTACCACCCCAACTTTTCCAAGTCAATGATGAGTTTATAGCATTAATGTAGGGGTAAAGAGGACCAATATCACCACAACTTATGGACGTAACCGGGATGCTCGTGGATGGACCCTGCACCACCACCCCAATTAGTCCAACTCGAGGACATGTCTATGTACGTGTCACCATCAATATCACCCCGGCTCGTAGACGGGCCTAGGATGTTCGTGGACGGACCACCATCACCAACACTCCCACAAGTGAACAATCTCATACTCCGTTGATGTCGCTTCAAGATGCTCGCCCTCCCCAACCTTTAAAGTCCACCGCGACACAAATTAAGTGTAGTGTTAGCCGTAATATATCCAATCTCATTGACGCCTTGACGAGATAGTTCTTGTTGCTTTCTAAGTCTCTCGTACTAAGTAATGAATCTACATGCATATATTAAAAAGTCAATAGTACTCATCATTTATAATGTAATATCCCACTTCGAAAGCGAGCGTCCGAGCTAGGGTCTTATTAGTAGTCTTGGTTGCTAACATGTTGTACGCATTTTAGGTCGTTAGGCTCGGAAGTTGACTCGCGTCACCAAGAACAAAACCGTGAAAGTGGTAAGGTCCATAACGGACAATATACAGACATGTTGGGCGGGGCCGTTACATTTGGTATCGGAGCCGAGGACGACTCGTCTTAAGGTGGGGGGATTGTGATTTCCCACATCGAAGCGAACGTCTAGAGCCGGGGCCTTATTTGTAGTGCATGTTGCTAACATGTTTTACGTGTTTTTTGGCTACGAGGCTTAAAAGTGGGCTCGTGTCACCAAAAACAAAGCTGTGAGGGCGATAAGGCCTAAAATTGACAACATACAGCATGTTGGGCCAACCTCACTGGTTGTCCGGTTGTGCCGACGGGGTCGTCGGGCTCCTTAACGGGGGTGGATTGTAATATCCCACATCGGCGGGTGAGTGAGTGGTAGCTGGCCTTATTAAGAGTGTTGGTTACAACTTGTCATACATGTTTTGGGGCGTCAGGCTCAGAAGTGAGCTCACGCCACCGGGAATAAAATCGTGAGGGCGGTAAGGCCCAAAGCGGAAAATATATGGCGGGTTGGGCCGGTGTTACATTTGGTATCGAGTCAAGGACGTTTTAAGGTGGAAGGATTGTGATATCCCACATCGGAAGCGGCGTCGAGCCAAGGCCTTATTAGTAGTGCTAGTTGTTAACATGTTGTACGCATTTTTGGACGTCAAGCTCGGAAGTGGGCTCGCGTCACCAAGAACAAAACCGTGAGAGCAAGTAAGGCCCAAAGCAGACAATATACAACATGTTGAACCTTTCGTTACATATAATAACATTAAAAATATTTACTAAATGTTGTATGTAAAGTAGTATTGCATACCAATTAATTATGTCTCGGATATTAGGATGCATAATGCATCGCATTACATGGGTACCTCGGGAAACAGGACCAGGTAGGTGTAATAAAATAATGTATAATGGTCAGATACCATCTCATGTAGGTATCTACATCAATAATTAGACATCGCTCCTAAAAAACATGATCCTTTCTACCATATTAAAAATTTAGATAAGAGCATGAATCACCAACTAGTCTTCATCGCACTTATTCTAATGACTCATATCATGCGGCTCATCACCGATATCAATATAATTTGATATGTGCTTGAGATAGATAAAATTATCGCATTACCCGATTTGGACAATGCATCTCAACGATATTGAAGTAGTGCAACGAGACTTGTGCTAACCAAAGTTTAGATCCCTTTGAAGTTACTCACAAAGTATTGTGAATAAAATTAATGATATCTAATAGGCTTGGAAAAAATTTGTTTCATAAAATTCTTAATAGTCGCATGTCTATCTGATATAATACATAACCTGGTGTGATCACCAATTAAATATCGACAAAGCAAATATAAAAACCAATTTTAATTATTGTTTGTCTCTTATTCGATAATAGCAAAACACAACAAAAAAACTCTATTATTCGCATCATAAGCAACTTGGAACCAACAACGCAATATTAATTAGAGGATAACATTATTGAAACTCATCAATTGAAGTACCAAATGCCTAAAATGCTCTCCCAGACATTGTCTTATTATCAATAATCATTTTATAATCCCAAATGATAATCGTTCTCGGATTTGGGTATTTGATGGCTAGTACGCAGATTTTGAAATGACTTTTCGTATGTACCAAACAACCGCTTCAATATTTTCTACTTAGTCATCCACGCCTTCCAATATGTGATGCCATGCTCATAATCCCTCTCTACATACCTTGAATCATTACAACACTCGTACTTATATCGTTTTTCATAATTATCGACATCACTTCAACAATGAGATCTTAGTCAATCTGATGATGGAGCTACAAAACAAGAGGGTTCTGACATGTGTGTATCCCTTTTAATTTTGAAATTTCACATGAATTAGACCTCTAGTGATATCCTCCATTTAAATACCATCTACATCTTAGTTCATGAACGCATTGCAACTAAACATAAGTTTTAGTTGAATGATGGGTCTTATACTGCAATGAATTTTGATATAGCATCGCTTAACTGCATTAATACATTTAGACTTGTCTTTGAATTTTTTTTCCAACCTCCAATTCATCAACAGATAAGCCTGAATGCATGTTAATATTAGCCTAGTCATTGCATCTATATTAGTCATCCTCACTCACAACTTTAAATTCAAGAGTGGGAGGTGTCATGTATTGATTTATAGGCTTACCTAACTCAACATCTTCATCTTTCATATCTTCCTCATCTTTCTCCTTAACCTCAACTCTATCAATGTGATGGTCATCTTCGTTATTACTTAGTTTAGATTCTCCATAACAATATGGAGTAGATATCATACTCAACTAACACTACAAGATTTAACAGTTTTACCAACGGAATTTTTCCGTCGGCGTAAGACACATATTCCATCGGTAATTAATTTATCAACAAAATCACCGATGAAAATTCTCCATCGGTGAATCTTCCATCGGTAATTTTTTATCCGTTGGTAATAAAAAAAATATTATTACCGACGGAACGGATGCGTAAAAAAAATTACCCGCTTCATTTTGTCGGTATATCCCTCGAAAAATACTATCGGTAATTATTTAAAATTTTTTTAAAAAATCCATTTTATAAAATTATAAAATAATTAAATTAACATAAATCAACACTCTATAAAATATACTCAAAATGCTTGGAAAAAAAGAATAAGAAAATCAACTCAAACAAATTTGCAACAAATAAATAAAACGAAAAAATAAATTCAACTAAAAAAATTCATATGAAAAAAATGAAGTTACAATTGCTAAAAATTCAAAAATCCTATAAATAAATCAACTAAAAATTGATCTCATATGAAAAAAAAATCACAACAACATTTATACAATTATTAAGAACAAAAACAATTAAAAATAAAAAACAAATATAGTGAAATAAATCATGAAAAAAGAAGAAAAAAGAAAAATCTTACCTTAATGTAGTTGCAAGTGAAGCTAAGAAGATAAATTTTTTTTCGTAAAGCATATTAATTAAAAAAAAAACTAAAAGGATAAAAGAAGAAAGAAGAAGAAGACATACATGAGCATGGAGGAGAAAAGAAGGAGTTGAGGATAGAAGAGAAGAGAAAGAAATATATATTGATGTTTTTTACATATAGTGAAAAAGAAGAAGAAGAAATGAGTCTGTCTCTTGTGAAATAAGAGGATTCAGGCTTTTTATTGAGTCGCGTTAGCGACGGAATTACTGACGGGAAATTAAATATTAATATTTTTTAATTATTCCGTCGGTAATTCCGTCTGTAATATTTAATTTAAATTTTCAATTTTATAAAAAGTTTTCAGAAACCGTCAACAATCATCGATAATTTTTCACTCCGTCGGTGATTCCATCGGTAATATTTAAATGAAAAATTTTAATTAATTGAATTTTTTCAGAAAACCACCAAATAACACCGACGCTTTTCAAGCCATCGGTGATTTTGTCCTAAAGAATAACAATTAACAAAGTGCAATTAGAAAGTGAATAGTTCGGAGCTCTCCCGGAAAATACCGACGGATTTACCGATGGAATAATTCCGTTGGTAAAAATAACACGACATCATTTTTTTTTCTTTGCTTTAATTTTTTCCCACCGTAATTCCCTCGGTATATACCGAGGGAATATTTTCATCAGTAAAATCCCTTGGAAATTTACCGACGGAAATATTTCCTCGGTATTTTCATTTGTATTTATCGATTTTCCGGTGGTGTAAAGTTTCATATTAATAATTTCATGTACCAATATTTGTCTTCTTACATTACCACCTAATCTAGATGGACCAGCTGCTTTTGTTGTCTGTGTAGTTCTCAAAGAGTTATTTAGCATCCGAGTCAACTCAATACTAGAAGAGTTTCCCCCTTTATGTTTACTATTCAAGTGGAGTTCTAGCATATTAATCTCATTAATCCACCAAACCCAAAGTTATAAAATCTCATTTCAATCTCAATTCACGTGGATCACAATTTTCGTGCATCGTGGATATAGCACATTCCATAATATTAGTTTGCTGTAATATATGCAATTATTGGAGGACATTGATTTATGTGAACTATGAGGAAATCATATAATTTTTCTTTTTCTTTAAATCTTAGCTGGATTCTCCTTATCATCAATTTCCAATACATTAATTTTCTTACAGGTTTGCAGAGACACCATGCAGTTCTGCAGGCCCTAGCTCTGGATGAAGATGACATGCCAGAAATCAATGATGAAACACTTCCTGATGAAGAAGGCATGGCCAGGTAAGATCAACTCGTAGCTTCCTATCCTTTACTGCACCCACCATTCTTTCATTCCCTGCCCTTCATGTGGATCTTCACAATCATTTTTGTTAACCTGACAAATGTTCACATTTATGATACCACAGACCAGGAGTTGTTAAAGCAGTTGAAGAGTTCAAGCTTTCTGTCTATGGAGAAAATTATGATGAGGAAAGTGACACGGGCAATGGAAAAGCAAGCGACGCCTCCAAAAAACGGAAAACAGCTGCCGAAAATGCAGCTAAGGAGTCTGCAAACTACAACTGGCCTGATCTTGCTGACAACGGACAGGTGTGCTTTCTTGTGTTTCAAACACGATGGTGTTTGTCTTAATCAAGTGCACAATGTTGGCTTAACCAACAATATAGACAATTGGTTTGAGTAAACAAAGCCCTCTCTTAAACATTTCTCTAGATCAATAAAAAACTGCAGGCTTTGTTTGTTCAATGAACAGCAATACCTACAGAAAAAGTTTTCCTAGAAAAAATCACAATCAAATCAAAGTAATAGCTGTTTTATGTATGGGGGGCTACAAAGTTATTTTATTGATCCAAAGAAGTTAATGATTTTTCCCCCTCTGGGATCGCACCATCCAAACAAGCTAAGCATAATAAATCATTTAGGAAGATGAAAAGGGAACAGAAGAACAGATTCCTTTTAAGCCTTTTTAAAGTCATTATCAAAAAACAAGTGATTTAGAAAAATATCGGAAGCTATGTCATTTCTATTTGAATGTTAACTAAGAGATACTTGGAGATTATGGCATATTCATTCGAAGTTGCGCAGATATGTCGATAACAGCTTGAGCTAAATAAAATTGGTTGGTGGAAATTATTTGCTTATAGTTTGTTGAAATTATTTATAATATCTTACTGTAACAAATGAATAAGGAAATCGAATATAGGTTACGAAATTAAAGGATAACAATCCCCCTTTTCATGGATCTGTTTTGCAGTTGAAGGAGTTGACAGTAACAGAGCTGAAGTATTACTTGACAGCGCACAATCTTCCTGTTACAGGGAAGAAGGAAGTTTTGATAAGCAGGATATTAACTCACTTGGGAAAGTGAGAAAAGTGAGGCTAATCCAGCAGCAGCTCTTTTTCCAGCATCCAGTTGTGGTTTTGCAATGATGGTGATACATCACACGGTACACCAGTTACATCCTTTAGAGGCTAACTTATCTGCTCTTTGGGAAATTGAAACGCGAGCATGGCAGCCTTTTTCGTCATTACAATACAGGCCAGCTGAGCTTTTGCATTTCCTGTTGTATAGGAACAGATGTCATCACGACTAAACTGGGAAACAGGAGTTGTATTGTAATGATGAGTATCAGTGCCTAAAAATGCCTTGTTTTGACAAGGGCAGGAGGGATTTGCAGCATTATCATTCAAGGAGTTTTGGAAAAGGCATTTTCCATGACATGCTCTTGACTTTTTATCTTTTATATATATATATATATATATATATATAAAGAGATTCCCCCTGTAAATGGGTTTCTAGTTCCACGTTTATCAGCCCATAATCAATCTGAAAAAACAAAACCCTGCCCCCTGGACCTCCAATTTCTCCTATTCAAATTCCACGTTTATGAGGTCTGTTTTTTATTTTAATATGTTTTTAAATAAAAAATAATATATTCTCTGTCCCTCTTTAAAAGTCAAGTCGGACATTCTCTGACACCTCTTTGAAAGTCAAGTTCTGCCTAATTTGAGGGATAAGAAACCAAAGTGGAGTCAACGCTTTGAGCGGTCAACGCCTCACGAGTATGTAAATATTTTTGTAATCATAATAATTTATTATGCCAATGTTGTCCTCGTTTTGAACGGATCAATGGAATAACAATATTAGCATTATATTATACAAAGACTGTAACAGTGTTTTCAGTGGCTGATAGCCTGATACAGGGGGTGGCAGGGCAGGGGCCCGGTTCCTTTCTTAACATTATTTATAATTTTAATACTAGAACAACTGATAATTTAGTTTTTTTAGAATAATTCTTCTAATTTGACTTTTTTTAATTTTATTTTTCAGCTCCGTACCTGAGAGTTTCACAGCACTGTAGATGATGATTTTGTAATTTCTTTTTCAATATTTATCATTCGGTCTACTTTTCAAACTATACTCTTTAGATCCCTCATTTTCTTTATAAACTCAACTTTGATTCAAATTTTTATTTTTCTTATGTTTAAGTCTTTGATTTGAGATAGGAGAGAGAAAGTGGTTGAATTCTAGTTGTAGAGAAAGAAAGTCTTGATTAATATTAAAAAATATTAATTTTTGCGTCATTGAGTTCCATTTAATGAAAGGAGTTTAGCTTGTGTATTTTTTCCCGTAAACTTGGTTGAAATGGTAGATCCGAACTCAAGAATTTTTTTTTATTTTGGGTTGATTTTGTTTTCTTAATGGATGTTTTGGTTATTTAAGGCCATATACGAGTTTATTGATGTGTTTAAGATGTTTTATAAGTGTTTTTGAGCTAAAAATATGTTAAAAATATTTTCTAGATCAAAAAACCATTAATTTTTTTTCCAGCCACCACTATGACTATAATCTAGGAAAAAGCAAGCAAAACGTTGCTTACTTCTATTTTTTTCAAAACATTTTAGGGTAGACAACATATCATCAGAACTATTATTTCTATGTATAATTCTTTTTATCTAAATAAGATTTATTTTTAAAAATAAAAATTATTGTTAAGGGATGGAGGGCCAACTCTAGTTGACCTATTTTTTTAAAAAAAAAATCAAAGCAACCTTGTTCTGACTAAAATAATTAAGTCAATGAATTTTTTACTCGTATTTTATCTCGGGTTGACCGAGTCAAGTCTAATCAACCCTTATTCTATTTCTTTTTAAATTCAAATTGGTCCAAGCACTATGTCTGCCCAGATCTCATGTCAACTTACTACGTTATTTCAAGTTTTATAATTAAAATTATTATAATATTATTAATTTCAATACTCTTGTTGAATTATTTTCCCAAACATTTAGTTTTTGTTTCAAGTAGTCCGTTGACGAAGTTCGGACTCTTCACTGAAGGATGAAATTTCCAAGATTCTTAACGAGTGAGTGCTAGCTCTTTGGACACCCTAATATAGCAAAACCCTTTACCACACGAGATATATACAAGGAAAATTGGCTCTTTCATTAATTCTCACTTCCAAAAATCCTAAACTTAATATTTTCACTTTATATATATATATATATATATATATATATATATATATATATATATGTTTTAGAAAACCCAATTATCAGCTTATTTAGAGCAACTTGATAGAGACAATTTCAATATATTTAGAGATTGTTATGCTCTAAAATCTCAAGACCAATTAAACGGGAGATTTTTGTAGATATATAATAGTTCTTAAAGAAAAAACCAGGAAATATATTTCTTGAATATATTGTACATTTAATTATTAGATTATTAATTTTTAAAATCATCTTAACCTAATAATTTAAATTATTAAATGAGATTCAAAATAAAATTAAAATAAATCTTAGTGATCAGTACTGATAATATTTGTGTCAAAATACTATTTTAATTCAATAATTTAAATTGTTAAACAAACTTTAAAATATAATTTATATAATTTTCTAACACTCCACTCCATTATAATTAAAAACAAAAAGGAAAAATCTATAAATCTATGGAGGTTCAAAAGACAATCAAAACTAAAGTTAAGGGCAAATATTTATTTGTTTTCTCCCTGAATAAATCAGCTACGTGGACTCTATTGACTACCAAGGAAATGAAGGCGAAGACCAAATAATAGAGGTTGTTAGAGTACTAATCTACGCAGGTTTGTTTAAAAATCAATAATTAACGTAACCCTCAGCAACTTGGTACAATACAATAACGACGTAAACATGCACGTGTTGAAAATTCAACCTCGTGGGAAGGTTCAAATATGAGGTAAGTCATGAGTTGTCTTTGTTATTTCCCGTTTGGATTTCATTGACCATTCAGACTGGCCAGCATCTGGTGAATTAGTTACTGCATATAAATCTTGCATCAGAGCTCAGCTGGAGCACAAAAAGGAGCCACTGAATCCAGAGTTCCCTGGAGAAAATCAGCAGGAAACTCTTCACCTAACCTTGATCATGGCTCTAGTTCTGGGTTCTGGTTTCTTGCGGAAGACCACGCAGCTCTTTCCCTACTTCAATTACTACTATCAGAAGGAGGCTGTGCCCATGTAAGGAGTGTCTATGAGCATTTTGATCCGAAACATACTTAGTCTTTGACACACCGTTGCATCTTTCAGTTATAATGACTGCTTTTCACTTGCAGCTTAGTTTTTTGCTTTGGTCAACCATATATATATGGCTAACATTCCTTTGGTGTTCTTTTGGAGCACAAGACAAGCAGCAGAAAACGTGAGGCAAATCAGCGAAGGAAGTGGACCAAAGATCAATGGCTTCCACGGGCTTGCCAAGAGGACGGAGGTTGCTGTCGGAGAGCAAGCCACAGCTCCAGTTGGCTTCAATGCTGCTGAAGAAAATTAAGGACAGTAAAGAGGATGATACTTCAGCTCCAGAGACTCAGGCCACTGGCAATTACTCTAGGAAGGTTAATGCTATGGCGTCAATTGTTACTTTTCACGTTAGATATTTCCCACTAAATCATATCATAATTAAAATTAGATGCCGATGTTCATTGATGAGATCACTGTTATTAAATATCACTTTTGTTTATCATTCTGTAAAACAAAATAAAAAAAAAAATCTCTCCATTTCTTCTTCTTTATTTTCTTTTCCTTTTCCTCTCTTCTCTCGCCACCAACCATCATCGCCTTCTGTCTTCGTTCCTCTAATTGGAATCTAGTCTCGTTGGCCTTTTACATGCAATGCTTGAAGCCAGCAAACCTTCATGACATGACGTTTAGCGAGGTTAAGAACTACGATTCTCAATCTCTAACGTTATATACTTAAAACTATAAAGAAATTTAGAAAACAGTTCCTTAATATTTTATTAAAGTTTGAATAATAATCTTAATAAAAAATAAACTAGATATGGATATTTGTACTAATTTTAGACCTAGTATCCTTTGTAGAAAATTTAAATTAAAACTTTATAGAAAAAATATACAAATATAATATGTTAAAGTTAAATGATAGTGATCTTTTATCTAAAAAAACATAATATTAAACCCTCTATTGACGAGTTAACGGGTACATATATTGCAAAAAGACGACAGTTTAAAGTAAACGAGTCCAAATATCAACCAATTGGTCAGAGCATTACGACATGACCAATCCAAAATAATGATAGATAAATTAGATATCGTTACTTAAAAGACGTCAAGTCCATCAACTTGTGAGAATATAATTTTTATAGACTTGCTAATGATCTAAGGATCATATTGATATAATTTTTACTTGCTATAAAAGTGACTAGAATTCGATATTAAAAATAATTATATATGGTCACTGGATTTTTATTAATCGCCTTAATATGCATGTAAGAACCAAGTTAAAAGATAAGCGCTATTGAAGAGTCACTGTAGAATTCATTAAAGATTAATAATTTTGCTCTAACTCAATCCTGCTCTTACTCTTCTCTCTTTGGCTCAAAGTTATAGGTTTCTCGCGGTAATCGTACGTGTTAGCTGTCAAAACTCTTTGTTCGTGACAAAGTGGTTTTAGAGTGAGTTATCGAACCATGAGACGAGAATTGATGAAATAGAGGGATTTTAAAAGTGCGTAACAATCACTTTTTAAAGTGTTTTTTTTACTTGAAAATGCATTAAATAAATTCGTGACAAAATGGTTTTAGAGTAAATTATTGAACCATGAGATGGAAATTGATGAAGAAAAGGGTGTTTAAGAGTATGGTAATAAGTTGTTTTTCAAAGTGTTCTTTTTACTCGGAAATGTATTAAAATAATATATATTTTTATTTTTTTAAAATCATGTTGAAATCATCACATCTAAATAATCTAAAAACATAAAAAAATTTAAAAAAATATAAATTTTTAAGAAATGTAATTTTAACCGTGTTAACGGACGAACTCAAAAAAAACTATTGCCTCCGCAACAGGACAAGAACGCAATAAAACCAAAAGTAGCAAATAGAAGGCAAGGAGGAAATGAGTGCTCCTTTCACCGGGTGAAAGGAATGTGAAATTAGTGAGAAACTAGAACCGTCCAATGAGAAGGGGAATAATAATAATAATAATAATAATAATAATAATAATAATAATAATAATAATCATCTTATTAGTATTATTATTAATTAAATTATTTTTCTTAAAATAGGGGTAGTTGTCACTAGTCACTACTAGTACGAGGAATTAGTATAATTCTCTTTGCCAGTTCTTCTTAGTCTCTACTTTTATTTTATTTTATTATGGGGAATTAGTTGCGTTGCCATTGCTGCTTCTTCGACTAGTAGCATGTTGCCCTAGTTATGTAGAGAAAGCATTTTTAAAAATCCAGACAAGATTTGGTATGAATAGTACCCAGAAAAAAAAAGCTTTTTTTTTTTAAATACATGAGAGAAAAAACATATTTTTCTGGAAATAACAGGTTTCAAGTAAAATTAATTCATAATTAACATTAATAAAAATTAAAGCATGCAATTAACCATTTTAGTTATTTAATAATAACTCTGTTATTATTTTTTATTTCTTGAAAAACATAAATCCAACAAAAACAATAATTTTATATTTTTCTGAGGATTGATAGATATGAGGATTATAGCTATAATTAAACCAGAATTTTTGGGGATTTTAGCATAGGT
The DNA here is from genome assembly GCA_019202695.1 of Populus x sibirica. NCBI lineage: Eukaryota > Viridiplantae > Streptophyta > Magnoliopsida > Malpighiales > Salicaceae > Populus > Populus x sibirica. The sequence continues at coordinate 1,127,586 of JAGMVL010000129.1, forward strand.
CAAAAAATATTTAGAGATCTAACACATTTAATCGAGTCACAAATACCAGCTGCGACACGCGAGCCACATATAACATATGTGACATACGAGTCACACATAACATCTACAACTTAATGATGAGACACAACTAGAGACGATTTCTTCATGCATTAACTCTCTTCCTATAAAAACCATAATTTGCAAAATTCAAATAACTAGTTTTCCAGCCTTAAAACACAATTCACATAACATCTTCAATCCTAATTAACAAAATTATACAGACGATTAACATAATATAACATTTTATTACAATTAACCTAAGTATATATCTATTCATGATTCTCATAACATATAATGTAACTATATCTAATAATTACCGCATTTCATGGGTGGGTATGGAGTACCACCCCAACTTTTCCAAGTCAATGATGAGTTTATAGCATTAATGTAGGGGTAAAGAGGACCAATATCACCACAACTTATGGACAGAACTGGGATGCTCGTGGATGGACCTGCACCACCACCCCAATTAGTCCAACTCGAGGACATGTCTATGTACGTGTCACCATCAATATCACCCCAGCTCGTAGACGGGCCTAGGATGTTCGTGGACAGACCACCATCACCAACACTCCCACAGTGAACAATCTCATACTCCGTTGATGTCGCTTCAAGATGCTCGGCCTCCCCAACCTTTAAAGTCCACCGCGACACAAATTAAGTGTAGTGTTAGCCGTAATATATCCAATCTCATTGACGCCTTGATGAGATAGTTCTTGTTGCTTTCTAAGTCTCTCGTACTAAGTAATGAATCTACATGCATATATTAAAAAGTCAATAGTACTCATCATTTATAATGTAATATCCCACTTCGAAAGCGAGCGTCCAGAGCTAGGGTCTTATTAGTAGTGCTGGTTGCTAACATGTTGTACGCATTTTAGGTCGTTAGGCTCAGAAGTTGACTCGCGTCACCAAGAACAAAACCGTGAAAGTGGTAAGGTCCATAGCAGACAATATACAGCATGTTGGGCGGGGCTGTTACATTTGGTATCAGAGCCGAGGACGACTCGTCTTAAGGTGGGGGGATTGTGATTTCCCACATCAGAAGCGAACGTCTAGAGCCAGGGCCTTATTTGTAGTGCATGTTGCTAACATGTTTTACGTGTTTTTTGGCTACAGGCTTAAAAGTGGGCTCGTGTCACCAAAAACAAAACTGTGAGGGCGATAAGGCCTAAAATTGACAACATACAGCATGTTGGGCCAACCTCACTGGTTGTCCAGTTGTGCCGACGGGGTCGTCGGGCTCCTTAACGGGGGTGGATTGTAATATCCCACATCGGCGGGTGAGTGAGTGGTAGCGGCCTTATTAAGAGTGTTGGTTACAACTTGTCATACATGTTTTGGGGGCGTCGGGCTCGGAAGTGAGCTCACGCCACCAGGAATAAAATCGTGAGGGCGGTAAGGCCCAAAGCGGAAAATATATGGCGAGGTTGGGCCAGTCACATTTGGTATCGAGTCAAGGACGTTTTAAGGTGGAAGGATTGTGATATCCCACATCGGAAGCGAGCGTCCAGAGCCAAGGCCTTATTAGTAGTGCTAGTTGTTAACATGTTGTACGCATTTTTGGACGTCAAGCTCAGAAGTGGGCTCGCGTCACCAAGAACAAAACCGTGAGAGCAGTAAGGCCCAAAGCAGACAATATACAACATGTTGAACCGGGCTGTTACATATAATAACATTAAAAATATTTACTAAATGTTGTATGTAAAGTAGTATTGCATACCAATTAATTATGTCTCGGATATTAGGATGCATAATGCATCGCATTACATGGGTACCTCGGGAAACAGGACCGGGTAGGTGTAATAAAATAATGTATAATGGTCGGATACCATCTCATGTAGGTATCTACATCAATAATTAGACATCGCTCCTAAAAAACATGATCCTTTCTACCATATTAAAAATTTAGATAAGAGCATGAATCACCAACTAGTCTTCATCGCACTTATTCTAATGACTCATATCATGCAGCTCATCACCGATATCAATATAATTTGATATGTCTTGAGATAGATAAAATTATCGCATTACCCGATTTGGACAATGCATCTCAACGATATTGAAGTAGTGCAACGAGACTTGTGCTAACCAAAGTTTAGATCCCTTTGAAGTTACTCACAAAGTATTGTGAATAAAATTAATGATATCTAATAGGCTTGGAAAAAATTTGTTTCATAAAATTCTTAATAGTCGCATGTCTATCTCGATATAATACATAACCTGGTGTGATCACCAATTAAATATCGACAAAGCAAATATAAAAACCAATTTTAATTATTGTTTGTCTCTTATTCGATAATAGCAAAACACAACAAAAAAACTCTATTATTCGCATCATAAGCAACTGGAACCAACAACGCAATATTAATTAGAGGATAACATTATTGAAACTCATCAATTGAAGTACCAAATGCCTAAAATGCTCTCCCAGACATTGTCTTATTATCAATAATCATTTTATAATCCCAAATGATAATCGTTCTCGGATTTGGGTATTTGATGGCTAGTACGCAGATTTTGAAATGACTTTTCGTATGTACCAAACAACCGCTTCAATATTTTCTACTTAGTCATCCACGCCTTCCAATATGTGATGCCATGCTCATAATCCCTCTCTACATACCTTGAATCATTACAACACTCGTACTTATATCGTTTTTCATAATTATCGACATCACTTCAACAATGAGATCTTAGTCAATCGATGATGGAGCTACAAAACAAGAGGGTTCGACATGTGTGTATCCCTTTTAATTTTGAAATTTCACATGAATTAGACCTCTAGTGATATCCTCCATTTAAATACCATCTACATCTTAGTTCATGAACGCATTGCAACTAAACATAAGTTTTAGTTGAATGATGGGTCTTATACTGCAATGAATTTTGATATAGCATCGCTTAACTGCATTAATACATTTAGACTTGTCTTTGAATTTTTTTTCCAACCTCCAATTCATCAACAGATAAGCCTGAATGCATGTTAATATTAGCCTAGTCATTGCATCTATATTAGTCATCCTCACTCACAACTTTAAATTCAAGAGTGGGAGGTGTCATGTATTGATTTATAGGCTTACCTAACTCAACATCTTCATCTTTCATATCTTCCTCATCTTTCTCCTTAACCTCAACTCTATCAATGTGATGGTCATCTTCGTTATTACTTAGTTTAGATTCTCCATAACAATATGGAGTAGATATCATACTCAACTAACACTACAAGATTTAACAGTTTTACCAACGGAATTTTTCCGTCGGCGTAAGACACATATTCCATCGGTAATTAATTTATCAACAAAATCACCGATGAAAATTCTCCATCGGTGAATCTTCCATCGGTAATTTTTTATCCGTTGGTAATAAAAAAAATATTATTACCGACGGAACAGATGCGTAAAAAAAATTACCTGCTTCATTTTGTCGGTATATCCCTCGAAAAATACTATCGGTAATTATTTAAAATTTTTTTAAAAAATCCATTTTATAAAATTATAAAATAATTAAATTAACATAAATCAACACTCTATAAAATATACTCAAAATGCTTGGAAAAAAAGAATAAGAAAATCAACTCAAACAAATTTGCAACAAATAAATAAAACGAAAAAATAAATTCAACTAAAAAAATTCATATGAAAAAAATGAAGTTACAATTGCTAAAAATTCAAAAATCCTATAAATAAATCAACTAAAAATTGATCTCATATGAAAAAAAAAATCACAACAACATTTATACAATTATTAAGAACAAAAACAATTAAAAATAAAAAACAAATATAGTGAAATAAATCATGAAAAAAGAAGAAAAAAGAAAAATCTTACCTTAATGTAGTTGCAAGTGAAGCTAAGAAGATAAATTTTTTTTCGTAAAGCATATTAATTAAAAAAAAAACTAAAAGGATAAAAGAAGAAAGAAGAAGAAGACATACATGAGCATGGAGGAGAAAAGAAGGAGTTGAGGATAGAAGAGAAGAGAAAGAAATATATATTGATGTTTTTTACATATAGTGAAAAAGAAGAAGAAGAAATGAGTCTGTCTCTTGTGAAATAAGAGGATTCGGGCTTTTTATTGAGTCGCGTTAGCGACGGAATTACCGACGGGAAATTAAATATTAATATTTTTTAATTATTCCGTCGGTAATTCCGTCTGTAATATTTAATTTAAATTTTCAATTTTATAAAAAGTTTTCGAAACCGCCAACAATCATCGATAATTTTTCACTCCGTCGGTGATTCCATCGGTAATATTTAAATGAAAAATTTTAATTAATTGAATTTTTTTCAGAAAACCACCAAATAACACCGACGCTTTTCAAGCCATCGGTGATTTTGTCCTAAAGAATAACAATTAACAGTGCAATTAGAAAGTGAATAGTTCTGGAGCTCTCTGGAAAATACCGACGGATTTACCGATGGAATAATTCCGTTGGTAAAAATAACACGACATCATTTTTTTTTCTTTGCTTTAATTTTTTCCCACTGTAATTCCCTCGGTATATACCGAGGGAATATTTTCATCAGTAAAATCCCTTGGAAATTTACCGACGGAAATATTTCCTCGGTATTTTCATTTGTATTTATCGATTTTCTGGTGGTGTAAAGTTTCATATTAATAATTTCATGTACCAATATTTGTCTTCTTACATTACCACCTAATCTAGATGGACCAGCTGCTTTTGTTGTCTGTGTAGTTCTCAAAGAGTTATTTAGCATCCGAGTCAACTCAATACTAGAAGAGTTTCCCCCTTTATGTTTACTATTCAAGTGGAGTTCTAGCATATTAATCTCATTAATCCACCAAACCCAAAGTTATAAAATCTCATTTCAATCTCAATTCACGTGGATCACAATTTTCGTGCATCGTGGATATAGCACATTCCATAATATTAGTTTGCTGTAATATATGCAATTATTGGAGGACATTGATTTATGTGAACTATGAGGAAATCATATAATTTTTCTTTTTCTTTAAATCTTAGCTGGATTCTCCTTATCATCAATTTCCAATACATTAATTTTCTTACAGGTTTGCAGAGACACCATGCAGTTCTGCAGGCCCTAGCTCTGGATGAAGATGACATGCCAGAAATCAATGATGAAACACTTCCTGATGAAGAAGGCATGGCCAGGTAAGATCAACTCGTAGCTTCCTATCCTTTACTGCACCCACCATTCTTTCATTCCCTGCCCTTCATGTGGATCTTCACAATCATTTTTGTTAACCTGACAAATGTTCACATTTATGATACCACAGACCAGGAGTTGTTAAAGCAGTTGAAGAGTTCAAGCTTTCTGTCTATGGAGAAAATTATGATGAGGAAAGTGACACGGGCAATGGAAAAGCAAGCGACGCCTCCAAAAAACGGAAAACAGCTGCCGAAAATGCAGCTAAGGAGTCTGCAAACTACAACTGGCCTGATCTTGCTGACAACGGACAGGTGTGCTTTCTTGTGTTTCAAACACGATGGTGTTTGTCTTAATCAAGTGCACAATGTTGGCTTAACCAACAATATAGACAATTGGTTTGAGTAAACAAAGCCCTCTCTTAAACATTTCTCTAGATCAATAAAAAACTGCAGGCTTTGTTTGTTCAATGAACAGCAATACCTACAGAAAAAGTTTTCCTAGAAAAAATCACAATCAAATCAAAGTAATAGCTGTTTTATGTATGGGGGGCTACAAAGTTATTTTATTGATCCAAAGAAGTTAATGATTTTTCCCCCTCTGGGATCGCACCATCCAAACAAGCTAAGCATAATAAATCATTTAGGAAGATGAAAAGGGAACAGAAGAACAGATTCCTTTTAAGCCTTTTTAAAGTCATTATCAAAAAACAAGTGATTTAGAAAAATATCGGAAGCTATGTCATTTCTATTTGAATGTTAACTAAGAGATACTTGGAGATTATGGCATATTCATTCGAAGTTGCGCAGATATGTCGATAACAGCTTGAGCTAAATAAAATTGGTTGGTGGAAATTATTTGCTTATAGTTTGTTGAAATTATTTATAATATCTTACTGTAACAAATGAATAAGGAAATCGAATATAGGTTACGAAATTAAAGGATAACAATCCCCCTTTTCATGGATCTGTTTTGCAGTTGAAGGAGTTGACAGTAACAGAGCTGAAGTATTACTTGACAGCGCACAATCTTCCTGTTACAGGGAAGAAGGAAGTTTTGATAAGCAGGATATTAACTCACTTGGGAAAGTGAGAAAAGTGAGGCTAATCCAGCAGCAGCTCTTTTTCCAGCATCCAGTTGTGGTTTTGCAATGATGGTGATACATCACACGGTACACCAGTTACATCCTTTAGAGGCTAACTTATCTGCTCTTTGGGAAATTGAAACGCGAGCATGGCAGCCTTTTTCGTCATTACAATACAGGCCAGCTGAGCTTTTGCATTTCCTGTTGTATAGGAACAGATGTCATCACGACTAAACTGGGAAACAGGAGTTGTATTGTAATGATGAGTATCAGTGCCTAAAAATGCCTTGTTTTGACAAGGGCAGGAGGGATTTGCAGCATTATCATTCAAGGAGTTTTGGAAAAGGCATTTTCCATGACATGCTCTTGACTTTTTATCTTTTATATATATATATATATATATATATATAAAGAGATTCCCCTGTAAATGGGTTTCTAGTTCCACGTTTATCAGCCCATAATCAATCTGAAAAAACAAAACCCTGCCCCCTGGACCTCCAATTTCTCCTATTCAAATTCCACGTTTATGAGGTCTGTTTTTTATTTTAATATGTTTTTAAATAAAAAATAATATATTCTCTGTCCCTCTTTAAAAGTCAAGTCGGACATTCTCTGACACCTCTTTGAAAGTCAAGTTCTGCCTAATTTGAGGGATAAGAAACCAAAGTGGAGTCAACGCTTTGAGCGGTCAACGCCTCACGAGTATGTAAATATTTTTGTAATCATAATAATTTATTATGCCAATGTTGTCCTCGTTTTGAACGGATCAATGGAATAACAATATTAGCATTATATTATACAAAGACTGTAACAGTGTTTTCAGTGGCTGATAGCCTGATACAGGGGGTGGCAGGGCAGGGGCCCGGTTCCTTTCTTAACATTATTTATAATTTTAATACTAGAACAACTGATATTTTAGTTTTTTTAGAATAATTCTTCTAATTTGACTTTTTTTAATTTTATTTTTCAGCTCCGTACCTGAGAGTTTCACAGCACTGTAGATGATGATTTTGTAATTTCTTTTTCAATATTTATCATTCGGTCTACTTTTCAAACTATACTCTTTAGATCCCTCATTTTCTTTATAAACTCAACTTTGATTCAAATTTTTATTTTTCTTATGTTTAAGTCTTTGATTTGAGATAGGAGAGAGAAAGTGGTTGAATTCTAGTTGTAGAGAAAGAAAGTCTTGATTAATATTAAAAAATATTAATTTTTGCGTCATTGAGTTCCATTTAATGAAAGGAGTTTAGCTTGTGTATTTTTTCCCTGTAAACTTGGTTGAAATGGTAGATCTGAACTCAAGAATTTTTTTTTATTTTGGGTTGATTTTGTTTTCTTAATGGATGTTTTGGTTATTTAAGGCCATATACGAGTTTATTGATGTGTTTAAGATGTTTTATAAGTGTTTTTGAGCTAAAAATATGTTAAAAATATTTTCTAGATCAAAAAACCATTAATTTTTTTTCCAGCCACCACTATGACTATAATCTAGGAAAAAGCAAGCAAAACGTTGCTTACTTCTATTTTTTTCAAAACATTTTAGGGTAGACAACATATCATCGAACTATTATTTCTATGTATAATTCTTTTTATCTAAATAAGATTTATTTTTAAAAATAAAAATTATTGTTAAGGGATGGAGGGCCAACTCTAGTTGACCTATTTTTTTTAAAAAAAAATCAAAGCAACCTTGTTCTGACTAAAATAATTAAGTCAATGAATTTTTTACTCGTATTTTATCTCGGGTTGACCGAGTCAAGTCTAATCAACCCTTATTCTATTTCTTTTTAAATTCAAATTGGTCCAAGCACTATGTCTGCCCAGATCTCATGTCAACTTACTACGTTATTTCAAGTTTTATAATTAAAATTATTATAATATTATTAATTTCAATACTCTTGTTGAATTATTTTCCCAAACATTTAGTTTTTGTTTCAAGTAGTCCGTTGACGAAGTTCGGACTCTTCACTGAAGGATGAAATTTCCAAGATTCTTAACGAGTGAGTGCTAGCTCTTTGGACACCCTAATATAGCAAAACCCTTTACCACACGAGATATATACAAGGAAAATTGGCTCTTTCATTAATTCTCACTTCCAAAAATCCTAAACTTAATATTTTCACTTTATATATATATATATATATATATATATATATATATATATATATATATATATGTTTTAGAAAACCCAATTATCAGCTTATTTAGAGCAACTTGATAGAGACAATTTCAATATATTTAGAGATTGTTATGCTCTAAAATCTCAAGACCAATTAAACGGGAGATTTTTGTAGATATATAATAGTTCTTAAAGAAAAAACCAGGAAATATATTTCTTGAATATATTGTACATTTAATTATTAGATTATTAATTTTTAAAATCATCTTAACCTAATAATTTAAGTTATTAAATGAGATTCAAAATAAAATTAAAATAAATCTTAGTCATCAGTACTGATAATATTTGTGTCAAAATACTATTTTAATTCAATAATTTAAATTGTTAAACGAACTTTAAAATATAATTTATATAATTTTCTAACACTCCACTCCATTATAATTAAAAACAAAAAGGAAAAATCTATAAATCTATGGAGGTTCAAAAGACAATCAAAACTAAAGTTAAGGGCAAATATTTATTTGTTTTCTCCTGAATAAATCAGCTACGTGGACTCTATTGACTACCAAGGAAATGAAGGCGAAGACCAAATAATAGAGGTTGTTAGAGTACTAATCTACGCAGGTTTGTTTAAAAATCAATAATTAACGTAACCCTCTGCAACTTGGTACAATACAATAACGACGTAAACATGCACGTGTTGAAAATTCAACTTCGTGGGAAGATTCAAATATGAGGTAAGTACTGAGTTGTCTTTGTTTTTTTCCGTTTGGATTTCATTGACCATTCAGACTGGCCAGCATCTGGTGAATTAGTTACTGCATATAAATCTTGCATCAGAGCTCAGTTGGAGCACAAAAGGAGCCACTGAATCCAGACTTCCCTGGAGAAAATCAGCAGGAAACTCTTCACTTAACCTTGATCATGGCTCTAGTGCTGGGTTCTGGTTTCATGCGGAAGACCACGCAGCTCTTTCCCTACTTCAATTACTACTATCTGAAGGCGGCTGTGCCCATGTAAGGAGTGTCTATGAGCATTTGTTATGAGCATTTTGATCCGAAACTTAGTCTTTGACACACCGTTGCATCTTTCAGTTATAATGACTGCTTTTCACTTGCTGCTTAGTTTTTCACTGTGGTCAACTATATATATATGGCTAACATTCCTTTCGTGTTCTTTTGGAGCACAAGACAAGCAGCAGAAAACGTGAGGCAAATCAGCGAAGGAAGTGGACCAAAGATCAATGGCTTCCACGGGCTTGCCAAGAGGACGGAGGTTGCTGTCGGAGAGCAAGCCACAGCTCCAGCTGGCTTCAATGCTGCTGAAGAAAATTAAGGACAGTAAAGAGGATGATACTTCAGCTCCAGAGACTCAGGCCACTGGCAATTACTCTAGGAAGGTTAATGCTATGGCGTCAATTGTTACTTTTCACGTTAGATATTTCCCACTAAATCATATCATAATTAAAATTAGATGCCGATGTTCATTGATGAGATCACTGTTATTAAATATCACTTTTGTTTATCATTCTGTAAAACAAAATAAATAAAAAATCTCTCCATTTCTTCTTCTTTATTTTCTTTTCCTTTTCCTCTCTTCTCTCGCCACCAACCATCATCGCCTTCTGTCTTCGTTCCTCTAATTGGAATCTAGTCTCGTTGGCCTTTTACATGCAATGCTTGAAGCCAGCAAACCTTCATGACATGACGTTTAGCGAGGTTAAGAACTACGATTCTCAATCTCTAACGTTATATACTTAAAACTATAAAGAAATTTAGAAAACAGTTCCTTAATATTTTATTAAAGTTTGAATAATAATCTTAATAAAACATAAACTAGATATGGATATTTATACTAATTTTAGACCTAGTATCCTTTGTAGAAAATTTAAATTAAAACTTTATAGAAAAAATATACAAATACAATATGTTAAAGTTAAATGATAGTGATCTCTTATCTAAAAAAACATAATATTAAACCCGCCATTGACGAGCTAACGGGTACATGTATTGCTAAAAAACGACAATTTAAAGTAAATGGGTTCAAATATCAACCAACGGGTCAGAACTTCATGACATGACCAATCCAAAATAGTAATAGATAAATTAGATGTCATTACTTAAAAGACCTCAAGTCCATTAACTTGTGAATATATATATATATATAATAAAACAATTGGAACAACAAAAAAAAATCATAAATTTTTTACAAAATATTTCATTACAAATACTAAGAAGTTATTTTAGAAATAATTTTTTGATGGAATTTCTAACAAAAAAAATTGTACAAAAACGTTTCTCGTTAAAAAAAATTTATTGGTAAATATCGACTGAATCTTTTTTATTTTCTTGAAAAACAATTATATTTTTTCAAAACTTTTTATTAGTTATTACTTTGATAATTAAAATAAAAAAGCATAATAATAAAATCTGAACTAAATAAGTTTATAAAAAAATAAAAATGAAAATTCAAATTCTTAGTATTAATATTAAATGAAATTATATTTTTTTTAATTTAAGTTCAAAATTTAAATATTCATTTTATATTATCAAAACAATTCAAAAAACTAAACAAACCCGTCATTATATATATATATATATATATAAAAAAAAAAACTAATGTAAGATAACTCTCTTTTATATTAAATGATAATTTGCAATTTTGGGTTGTATAATATCTAGCGGGATCTAAAATCTTCAATTAATTGAGAGTGAATTTAAATAATTTCAAACCCTTCAAAAATCTAGAATTTTTAGAATGAATATGATTAACTAATCTACGTACTTTCATTAATTATAACTCTTAATCTGTCACTCTGACTTGGGAAAATAATATATCAAATTAAATGAATAGCTAACAATATATTAATTATAATAAGAATGCATAAATTTTAGATGAAAAATCTCACTACCGATTCTGACACATTCAATTAGTTGCCAATAGATTTTTTTCTTTTCAAAATCTTAATTTTGCTATAATTTCCATGATATATCACAAATCATGGAAACCTACTTTCATAGACTTGCTAATGAGCTAAGGATCTATTGATATAATTTTTACTTGCTATAACAGTTGAAGGAGGAGAGCTCGCGATAATCGTACGGGTTAGCTGTCAAAACTCTTTGTTCGTGACAAAGTAGTTTTAGAGTAAGTTATCGAACCACGAGACGAGAATTGATAAAATAGAGGTTTTTAAAAGTGTAATAACAGTTGTTTTTTAAAGTATTTTTTTACTTGAAAATACATTAAAATAAATTTATGACAAAGAGGTTTTAGAATAAATTATTGAACCGTGAGATGGGAATTAATAAAGAAGGGGGTGTTTAAGAGTATAGTAACAGCTGTTTTTCAAAGTGTTATTTTTACTCGGAAATATATTGAAATAATATATGTTTTTTATTTTTTAAAACTCATGTTGAAATCAGCACATCTAAATAATTTAAAAATAAAAAAATTATAAATTTAAAAAAACACAATTTCAACTCATTCAAAAACAAACTACAAAAAAACTATTGCCTCCACAACCAGACAAGAACGCAATAAAACCAAAAGTAGCAAATTGAGGGTAAGGAGGAAATGAGTGCTCCTTTCACGAAGTGAAAGGAATATGAAATTAGTGAGAAACTAGAACCGTCAAATGAGAAGGGGAATAATAATAGTAATAATAATAATAATAATAATAAATTATTAGTATTATCATTAATTAAGTTTTTTTCTTAAAATAAGAGTAGTTGTCACTAGTCACTACTAGTACGAGGAATTAGTATAATTCTCTTTGCCAGCTCTCCTTAGTCTCTATTTTTATTTTATTTTATTACGGGGAATTAGTTGTGCTGCCATTGCTACTTCATTGACCAGTAGCGTGCTGCCCTAGTTATGTAGAGAAAGCATTTTTAAAAATTCTGACAAGATCTGGTACGAACAATAACCAGAAAAAAAAAAAGCTTTTTTAAAAATACATTAGAGAAAAAAAAACATTTTGCTGGAAACTATTGGTTTTCAAGTAAAATTAATTCATAATTAATATTAATAAAAATTAAAGCATGCAACTAACAATCTTAATTATTTAATAATAACTGTTATTATCTTTTATTTCTTGAAAAACATAAATCCAACAAAAACAATAATTTTATATATTTTTTAGGATTGATAAAATATGAGGAGTACAACTATAAACAGAATTTTTTGAGATTTTAACATAGATCAAAAGATATTTAAGGATCTAGCACACTTAATCAAGTTATAAATACAAGCTACGACACGCGAGCTGCATATAACATATATGACATATGAGTCACACATAATATCTACGACTTAATGAAAAGACATAACTAGAGACAATTTCTTCATCCATTAACTCTCTGACCAAAAAAACCATAATTTATAAAATTCAAATAATTAGTTTTCCAGCCTTAAAACACAATTCACATAGCATCTTCAATCCTAATTAACAAAATTATACGGGCGATTACCATAACATAACATTTTATTACAATTAACCTAAGTGTGTATCTATTCATGATTCTCATAACATATAATATAACTATATCTAATAATTGTCTCATCTTGTGGATGAGTATGGAGTATCAACCCAACTTTTCCAACTCGAGGATGACTTTATACTTTATAGCATCTATGTAGGGGTAAAGAGGACCAATATCACCACAGTTTGTGGATAAAACTGGGATGCTTATGGACGGACCTACCCTACTACCCTAATTAGTCCAACTCAAGGATATGTCTATGTAGATGTCAACATTAATATCACCCCAGCTCGAAGACGGGCTTAAGATGTTCATGGACAGACCACCATCCCCAACACTCCCGCAATAAACAATCTCATATTCCGTTGATGTCGCTTCAAGATACTCAGACTCCCCAACCTTTGAAGTCCACCACGACACAAATTGAATGTAGTGTTAGCCACAATACGTCCAATCTCAGTAACGTCTTGACAAATAGTTCTTGTTGCTTTCTATGTCTCTTGTACTAAGTAATAAATCTACATACATATATTAAAAAGTCATTAGTACTCATCATTTATAATAACATTAAAATATTTACTAAATGTTGTATGTAAAGTAGTATTACATACCAATCGATTATGTCTCGGATATTAGGGCGCATAATGCATCGAATTACATAGGCGCCTCGGGAAACGGGACTAGGTAGGTGTAATAAAATGTCGTATAATGGTCAGATACCATCTTATGTAGGTATCTATATCAATAATTGGATGTCGCTCCTTAAAAACATGATCCCTTCTAGCATCTTAAAATTTTAAATAAGAGCATGAATCACCAACCAGTCTTCCTCGTGCTTACCGTGATGATTAATATCATACAGCTCATCATCGATATTAATATAATTTGATATGTGCTGAGATAGATAAAATTATTGCATTACCCGATCTGGGCAATGCATCTCAACAATATTGAAGTAGTGCAACGAGACCTATGCTAACCAAAGTTTAGATCCCTTGAAGTTACTCACAAAGTGTCGTGAATAAAATTAATGATATCTAATAGGCTTGGAAAAAATTTATTCCATGGAATTCTGAATCATCGCATGTCTACCTGATATAATACACAACCTGTTGCGATCACTAATTAAATATCGACAAAGCAAATCTAAAAACCAATTTTAATTATTATTTGTTTTTTCTTCGACAATAGCAAAACACAACAAATAAACTTTATTATTTGCATCATAAGCAATTGCAACCAACAACTTTGCCTTGTATTTACCATAAAGGTGAGTGTAGTCAATATTAATTAGAGGATAAATCAATTGAAGTACTAAATGTCTAAAATGCTCTCCCAAACATTGCTTTATTGTCATTAACCATTTTATAATCCCAAATAATAATCATTCTCGGATTTGAGTATTTGATGGCTTGTAGCATTCTAAGCAGGTTTTGAAATGACTTTTCATGTGTACCAAATAATCGCTTTAATATTTTCCACTTACCCATCCACGCCTTCCAATATGAGATGTCAGGCTCATAATCCCTCTCCACATACCTTGAATCGTTACAATACTCATACTTATATCTTTTTTTCATAATTGTTGACATTACTTCAACAATGAGATCTGAGTCAATCTAACGATAGAGCTGCCAAATAAGGAGGTTTTGATATGTGTGTAGCCCTTTTAATTTTGAAATTTCCCATGAATTAGATCTCTAGTGATATGCCCCACGTAAATACGATCTACATCTTAGTTCCTAAACACATTGCAACTAAGCATAAGTTTTAGTTGAACAATGGACTTTGTACTGCAATGGACTTTTAATATACCATCGCTTAACTGCATTAATATATTTAAACTTGTCTTTGAATTTTTTCCAAGCTCCAATTCATCAATTAATAAGCCCGAATACATGTTACTATTAGCCTATTCATTGCATCCGTATTAGTCATCCCCACTCACAACCTCAAATTCAAAAGTAAGAGGTGTCATGTATTGATTTATAGGCTCAACTAACTCAGCATCGTCATCTTCCATATATTCCACATCTTTCTCCTTAACCTTAACTCTATCAATGTGGTGGTCATCTTTATTATTATTTAGTTTAGATTCTCCATAACAATATGGAGTAGATGTCATACCCAACTGAGGTTTCATATTAATAATTTCATGTACCAATATTTGTCTCCTTGCATTACCACCTAACCTAGACGGACTAGCTGCTTGTGATATATGTGTGGTTCTCTAAGAGTTATTTAGAACCCGAGTCAACTCAATACTAGAAGAGTTTTCTCGTTTAGGTTTACTATTCAAGTAGAGTTCTAGCATATTAATCTCATTAATCGTAATAAACCCAAATATCAAACTCACACTTCCGTCATTGCAGATTGGTACATCGACATAACGATCTTAACTGATCCCATTTCACAACATCCTCCAAGTAATTTTGAGTTTTATTTCAAGCATATTCCAACCAAGTCGATCACTTAACATTCTAGATAACTCGTTAGAAGACATATTTGATGCAATAATTAGGAACTCATGGCTTTCTCCATTATAAATGATACCATTCTCGATAGTGATAATGGTACCACTATGAAAGCATAATATTCCTAAATTACTAGACATTTTGTCAAACAACACAACAAAACACAAGTCTAATTTATTAATATCATGAGGTTAGTCAAAGTGTATAATTATCAATAAAACCATAACGATAACATAATCGGTGAAAACCTAAATTCATCAAATAATTGGTGAACATCTAAATTGATTGAATTTTGTTATCATAAAAAAATTATCAACTCAATTAATGTATTTCATAGTTAATTATCTTATTTTATACTTAATTCGGTATAATCCCTAATTTAACCTAAATAAACACTAACTCTAACCTTAATTCACAATCAACAATAACTCAAAATCATTTATTATTTTACAAAATAACATAATTATCAACTCAAATTATATCTAATTAGCCTAATTACAAAAAAGCTCTAAATCTTTCAAAAAATCTTTAATTCTAAACCCTAACTTTTTTAAATCAAATTGACACACATTAACATAAATTACATCAAATTAATAAAGAAAAAGTGTTGAATACACCTCTAAGTGTAGAATATGGATCAGTGGTGATGGTTTTGGCTGAAAATAGCTTGACCTGAGGTGGAAAGAGAAAGGGTGGCGATCTCATGTTAGAGAAAAGGTAATCTTATTGTGTTTTTGAAGTGTTTCACGGTAAGGAAAGAAAAAAACAATGAGGTCACTAGTAGCGAGAGGGGGTGGGGGGATGTAAAAACATGCTTCACCATGTTTTCTTTGGGAAAAAAAAAATCAATGTGGAAATACAAAAAGAGAGAAAAACTCATAGAAACCATATAGGTATTTAATTGTGGGCATGTTGGCCGATGGAATTTTCTTGTTACGGTCCCAAAACAAAACTAATTAAAGATTTTTGAAGCAGTAATGATTGCTGAAGCAATGATTACCCATCATCCATTAGTACTATTACCATGGTTAAATTCTTGTGCTGTCGATGTAGAGCTCAGCTCAACAGACTCGTGATTTGCGAGTTATTTTTTCACTCTTCTTTTTATGCGCGTTGTTCTACAATCTGTTAACAGAAGGGCCCCACTTTGATCACGCCAAAACCCATATGGTCACGTGAAAAGAGAGGTCCGCGTCCGCATCATCTTCTGCTGCAGGCGCATGCACACCAAGATTAACATCTCATGAGGCATAAGGGTCTCGGCCTTGACACGCGCGCCGAATACTGACACGAGCGAAAGCGGTTTTGCCTCTCATTGGATGGTTTTTGGACAGAGACAGTTACACAACAATAACAAATCAACTACCACGTGGCACAGAGAATCAATTGTTGTCATGCTAAAAAACAATAAATTTAATATCAATATCTAATTAATATATATTTATTATATCATTAACATTACTGGTTAAAATCATGCTAAAAAATAATTTTAATTCTCAGATAAATGGTTTAACAATTTACCATTAAATTAACAATTTTTATTTGTTAATTTAAGAGTGTATAATTTAAGTATTTTAATCTAATAATTATATTTTTTTTTGTGATAGGTTTTAGAAACTTTAAATCAGATCCACGTAAGCAGCATTGAGCTGTAGGCTTAGTTAATTAATTTTAAAATAAAAAATTATTAATTGTTTTTTATTTATTTAGATTTGTAGTTATTTAGTTTTTTCCTCTATAATGATTTGTGTTCTTATTTATGGGATTATTTTGTTTCGTCAAATTTATTTATTTTTAAAATTTTTAATATTAATTTGTAACCAAGGATGAGGGTTTTTTTCTCTCATCTAAACCTAACAAGAAAATAAAATCTGAATTATGAGGTGATACTTATTTTTTATGATCATAAATTTACCAAGCCTCTTAATTAAGCAAGATTACACTAAATTATGTATCAATTGTTTATTTTTTTTTTAAGATCCTTAAATAATAAATACCTAATTAATTAATATATGATTGTATTATCAAATTAATGTTAATGATTTAAATCATGCTTGAAGACAATTGAAAATCTTGAATGGCTAATTTAACAATTTAGCATTAACTAAAACCTTTTAATTTAAGATGATGTAAATAATCAAGCCTATTGTTTTTATTTTTCCTCATTAATAAAATCAAATATATCTTTGGAAAATAAAAAATAAAAAATTAGATTCCTCAAAAGTTTTTAGCAGTGTACCAAATGTATTATTCTTCATCTTATATAATACAATTTATATATATATATATATATATATATATATATATATATATATATAGCGGTTTCAACTCTAGTTATAAAATTTAATGGTAATCTAAGATTCGACTGATTCAGAATTTAAACTGGTTTAAATTATAAAAAAATTAAAAATAATAATTAATTTAATTTAACACGATTAAGAACTTGAATTAATTTACAACGTAAATCCGATAAAAAAAAAAACCCATGAAATACATGGATACATAGTGGTACTTATACTTTATCTCTTATTCGTGCATAAATCATGAGTGGCGAGACATGGGAGACTTGTCCATTTATTTATAATCATACTTATTTATTTATTTATTTATTATTCCATCAACTGTGAGTGTCAAATTCGTAAATTAATAATAAAATAAAAAAAGGCAATGAGCACCCTCCAACATACTTAGGTGACCGTTCTCCCTTGCGATTTTCTCAGGTTTTACTTCTTCCCGGGTTCAACCAAACCAAAAAAGACCACCTCCAGTTTCAGTGCTCGTCTCCACCTTCAACCTCTGTACAGATCTGATCTGACCGATTTCAACTCCAATTGCTCCCATTTAAACCCAAGTTTCTGTATTTTTCGATCCCAAACAACTGTAGCTTTCGCTGATTTCTGAAAGCTACTGATCCAGTCACTTTTGTGGTTATCATCATCCATCGCACTTTCTTTTTATGAAAAATTAGACTTCTACCAGAAAACTTTCAGCTTTACTATTTCTTGTCTAGTTATCCAAGAAACAACCATTGATCACTTCCTACTGATGCAGCCACTTTGTTAGAGACCAGAGGTATGACTTCAGGTACGAGACTACCAACATGGAAAGAAAGAGAGAACAACAAGAGAAGAGAAAGGAGAAGAAGAGCCATTGCAGCAAAGATCTTTTCTGGGCTACGAATGTATGGCAACTTCAAGCTTCCAAAGCACTGCGACAATAATGAAGTCCTTAAAGCCCTCTGCAATGAGGCTGGTTGGGCCGTCGAGCCCGATGGCACCACTTACCGCAAGGTACTTTACTCACACACTCACCGTCTGTATTTTATTTCTGCTTGACTTTAGTTTTACGCTTTAGGAAGCAAAACTAGAAAAAATCCGCAGTTTTGGTGTTCAAGTTTCGTTATCAATTTGCTTATTCCCTGGACATTAATTTTGGGTTACTTCTAGTTTTGATTAGTTTTGTCTGTTTAGTGGCATTAGCTAGGTGCATCTCTTGTGTATATTTCGTAGCATTCATGACTCCTCTGTATATGGCGATAAGCATTAGAAATGACAGAAATTTGTGAAACCAGTTCCTGCAATTCATGATCCTTGCTGAATTCTGCCTAAAGCTAGCTTTGTGAGGCTGATTATGGTGCATGTTAGCAGAATTATACTATTGCATGCTAACATGTTTGATTTCCATAGCGGTAGTAGTGGCGTTGCTGAGGTATTTTTCTTCTTTCTAAAGCTCGCGTGATCAGTGGGGTTGGATTCGTTTGCTGATTTTTTTTTCTCTTTGGTCTTTCTGGGGTTTATCTCTCCGGCTCACGTTAGATCGTCAGCCCCGTGCTTTATTGGCTGTTTTTTTTTTTCTTTTGTGTGTGAGGTGTCACCGGCGTACGTTAGATCTGGTCAGCGCTGTTTAAGCGATCTTGTTTCCTTTTTCAGTTTTGGTTTAGTGATGTCAGTTTTTCTTTCTCGTGAACCACAAGATTCTCTCTTGTCTTTCTTTTGCTAACAACTTTGGACTCACTTTGGTCTGTTAGAGAGAACATGAAGCAGCAGCAGAGAGGTCCTAAAAAGACCAAATTGACCTCGAAAACAACACGATATTGACTGTAGCATGTGGATGGTGGTAAAAGGTTAATAGTAATGTTGGACTCTCTTTCATGGATTTGGTTGAGTTGCTTTTAGCTCATTGGCAGCAGAAATACAGACCCTTTTTTCAGTTCTGTTCAATCTCCCATTAGGGAGGGAGGTGTATTTGCTTTGGTTGTGTTCGTGATTGTGCTGCTGCTTCTTTTGTGGAGCTGCACTGGAGTTCAATTATTGTTCATAGAGTCAAAAATAACTTGAACTAAGTTTAGTAAATGATTTCTATCGGGCTTGGAGATTGTTAAAATACTTGTCTTATTTGGTATATGAGTTGTTTAAAGTCACCAATGACCAATCCACTGATGGAGATCACAAGTTGATGGTTCTGTTGGTGGTTGAAATACTTTCAAGTGTTTTAGAACACAATGAACTACACTCCATATGCAAAAGCTTGAGAAGTATGAGAATAAGGCTAGTTCTGAGCTAAGAATCTTATGCATCCAGATGTTGGATGTTTGAAGTTCAGGGAAAAGAGATTGAATATGAGTAAATGATCAAGTGGATTGAGCTACCAAGGATAGCTCAAGACTGCAAAATCATCTCCCTGTTTAAGATATACTTTAGAGGAATGAAGCACTGGGAAGGATGCTGTAGTTGATTGTAGAGGAAGTTTATGGTGATTGTTGAGAGTAATGTTTGTATCCTGGGAAGAAATGACCGGTGGGGACATAACAGTGAGTTGCACGTTCCACAGAAATATATCGAGTTTTATGGACAAAGGATCATCATTTGGAACACTAGATCAACCATGTCTTCCCATTATTATATATTTTAGGAAGTTAATAATTTTCTTGGATGTTTTTCAAAAATGGGGATATTTTACCTTCCTCCCCCTTTAGGTTTTAGTTATTTATTTCCATGTGAACTTGCTGGGTCATTTCTCTAAAGCCTGCTGCAGCCACAATTTGCTTCCAATCCCAGACCATGTTTTTCAGCTGCTTGGTCTTTTTATGCCTTCTTAAGTTATGGGCATGTTTCTATCCTGATACTGTTATGCTAAATGGCATCAGAAACTTCATCGTCCCTGTTACTGTGGTTGAAAACTGAATGCTCTGCTTGTAAGGCTGGAAAGTATGATTTTCCATCAAAATAATGTTCTCATTTTTGTTGTTGCTTGGCATAACTTAGCCATAGCGTTAGGAGTGCCGCTTCATCAAGTGATCTGTGATGAGGTTTTTATTACAAAATAATTCTTTATCCTCATAATTCTCTGTAGGGATGCAAACCTGCGGAGCACATGGACATTATTGGTGGTTCTGCTACAGCAAGCCCATGCTCCTCATACCTCCCTAGCCCCTGTGCTTCCTATAACCCAAGTCCTGGATCCTCTTCCTTTCCCAGTCCAGTTTCATCCTCCTATGCTGCTAATGCCAATGTGGATGACAATTCCCTCCTCCCGTGGCTCAAAAACCTCTCATCGGCTTCCTCTTCTAAGCTTCCCCATCTATACATCCATGGTGGCTCCATAAGTGCTCCTGTTACTCCTCCCTTGAGCTCTCCAACTGCTAGAACCCCCCGAATAAAAACTGGCTGGGAAGAGCCACCAATCCACCCAGGCTGGTGTGGGCAGCACTACTTGCCATCTTCAACTCCACCAAGCCCTGGCCGTCAAATTGTTCCTGATCCAGGATGGTTTGCTGGGATTCGATTGCCACAAGGTGGTCCAACTTCTCCCACATTCAGCCTGGTTGCCTCCAACCCGTTTGGCTTCAAGGAAGAGGCTTTAGCTGGTGGTGGGTCCCGCATGTGGACTCCTGGTCAAAGTGGTACGTGTTCACCTGCCATTGCAGCTGGCTCTGACCATACAGCTGATATTCCCATGGCTGAGGTGATCTCGGACGAGTTTGCATTCCGATGCAATGCAACTGGGCTAGTGAAGCCATGGGAAGGGGAGAGGATCCATGAAGAGTGTGGATCAGATGATCTAGAGCTTACACTTGGGAACTCAAGAACCAGGTGAGCTGGGATGATATTTGATCAAATAGATTTAACTCTACTGTCATTTTACTGGACCCATGTTGGGATTCAGATCATCAATGGCAGAAATGAAAACATCCAAGTGATCTCCTTACATGAACTTTCATTTCATGGTTGTACTCCTGAAAATAGAGTTATAGATGGGATCTTGGTGAGTATTAGCACATGCTCCCTTCTTATTTATTTTCTTTTCCCTGTTTCCCGTGTACTTATTTCTAGACAACATGTAGGCAGGTAGACAGGGCTTCAAGGTGAGAATTGGTTTCAGAACCCTTTCACTTGGTTAGTTCCATTGAAGAACTCCTACTACGGGTTGCCAGCCTTCAGTTTCTGGTTTGCCATTGAAAAGTAACGCTCAAGTGAGTGGAATTGTAATTCAAGGGCCAAACCTTTTGTGCATTCTTGGCATTAATATGTATTGTTCATATTATCATTTGCATTCCTTTTTAGCTCTTTCTTGTTTTATTACCTTTTATGCTCTTTCTAAAAGAAAAAATAGAGAGAGATGGTAAACTCAAGCCTTTTAGTGCAAGCAGATGGAAGGCATATCATAGAGGGGCCACTTTATAGGAGATTATGATTGTCGTGGACCAGATCACTACCACCTTATCACCTGAATTGAAGAAATTAGAATGGAATATATCATATATCTTTTGGCCGAAACCTCGAGTGACCTGATCGTTCAGGGGCCCATCTGAGATCTGACCAGGAGTTTTATTTGATAAAGACCGTGCAGCATGCCTCCATTGTGAGCTAGGCCCCTTCGATTAACCATTTCTCTATGTTTGTTTTCAATCAAGTCTTTTTTTCATAAACCTGGTCCATTCTTTGCCAGCCAGGGTACATTCCTTGTCGCGTTTGTTGTTTGACTTGGGAATTTACAAAAGTTTTGATGTCCTCCACCTAAGCATGTTCGTGGTGGAAAATGCTTCTCGGCTTTTGTATTTGTAGGGGGAGAGGGAGGGAGAGAGAGAGACTCTTACATACAATCGTTAATGCTGTGTTCATCAGCAATGAATTATAGGGCAGGAATTGTAATAGCAATATAAATTATAGCAGCACAATGTATGTGTGCCAAGATTTTGTGAACTGTACAATCACTCACAAACCATTGCTTCATGGGAAACAACGAATAAGCGTGGAAACTTCAAATTATTCAGGCCACCTCCCAAGCACTAAATTTATATACTTTTTCAGACACTAAATTTATTTGATCTCCTCTCAAGCTTACCAAAAAGATTCGAGAGAGCATGGTAAAGCATGGAAGCAGCAGGAGGCCCGGGCAGTGACCCCAGAAGAATATCTGATGCATTCATGGATGCACCATAAAATCTTGCATTTTCCTGTGTTCGAGTTGCAAGTATACTTCCTTCAAGTGAACATCCAACAAACGCACCTGCATTGTTGATTAGAGTCGAATTAGAACATTAAAATTGATTTCCTTCTCAAGAAAGGAAAAAGAATAACAATTAAGGGTTAAGCAGATTCTACCACATTAGATAATTAAAATAAATCGAACAGTTAAAATCAGTATGGTTTGTCATTTAAAAAATCAAAAACTATATGGTGGCATTAAACATGAAAATCAAGACAAGCAGAACAAACAAAAGATAAGCGTTTATGGGATGGGAAGAACATGTGTTGGAGTTCTAGTCTTGCTTAAGGAGTAAATTAAAAAATATATATCCATCTGACATGGACCACAAATTCTTGACATGTTTAAGGAAACGTAAAGAAAGCTAGTATATCATTCATACTGGATTGAGTGTGTGTTTGATAAAGTGGGTTGGAAGTGATTTTCATCTGAAAAAGCACCAAATTGATGCTTTTTCAGATTATTGTTTTCAGATTTTTGACATCTTTCAAAACCATCGGAAAAACATCCCAAAAAGCAACAATTTGGTGCCTTTTCAACCCCAACACACTTCAAAAATCACTTGAACCACAGTACCAAACCATCTCAAACAATGCAACAGCAATTTCAGTATCATACTTGAAACAATCAAGAGGGTATGTATGCACGGCCATGAAAGAAGTCATATTTTTCAGTCAAGTCAGCAGCTATAATATGAAAGTAGAAACATTGTTGATATAATAGTAGTATGAGGTTTATCCAAAAAAATAAAATAAAAATAGCCAAACCACCATCACCGTGAAATAAGTCATATTACCTTTACTGCAGCTATAAGTGTAACAGGTAGCCAAACCACCATCACCACCCCTTAAATCAGCTTCAGCAGCCCGTCCAACAATGCCAACAGCTGCACTCAAACCAGCTCCAACTGAGAAGTGCAGATTTCCACTGAATGTTTTAACAGCACCCAAAGTTCTCAGCACAATTATGAAATCAGTAAATTCCCCTCCAACCTGTTAAAAATTGCAAAAGAAAACAAAAGGTGATCTTGTGATGTGTGCCATTTAATCTGCAAAAGGATTCACATGAACTCTCAATAATCAATTATAAAAATGGAGCAAGGCAATGGTCTGGTTGACTGTATCCCAAAAAAACAAAACACAAAAAAAAGGAGACGAAGAAGACAAACTTGAGAGACTGGATCAGCCAATGCTTCGAAAACAAAGTTCTATATTATAAGGAATTTCTACCATACTAGTTGGGGTTTGTTGCATAAATCCTTTTTCTCCATTTTGTTTTTTGGACCAAAATTTATGTGGAAGTTCTATGGTAAAAACCATTCTAACTAATTCAACTCATACCACCTTCTATTTGCCTCATTTAATTTATTTGATATAATTACTACTCTGCAATGGCACATTCATAGCCTCACATAGAACATGGCCACCTTTAACAATAATTCATTAACTTGTCCTCAATGGATGCTCCATTTCCTTGACATTAACATGGCCAAGCCATATAATTTTACCCTCATTACAAATGCACTCATTCTTTATCCAATCTTTTTTTTTTCTGCTGACATTCGCATCATCACAATCTCATCTCAGCTATTTCCCACTTTATGGACAAGGTACTTCTTTGGCACTTAAAACTATTAATCATAGAATATAGCTACAGTTTTTTTTATCTGGTTGAAGGAAGGATGTTTACAAAATGCAAAGAAGTGATGGACAAGATATTCGCCTTGTTTGGGTGGGCAGACATATACTCAGCGGGAAATAAGGATGCATCCCTTTCTTCTAGGCTCACAATTCCAATTGTAAGGGAAAGGAAACAATTTCTTCTATTTCACCTTTCATTCATTGGTTTGATCTGCTCTCTATCTATATAAAATAACATGTAACTGTCAGCTAGCTTATGTCACATGTGGTCATCAATTCAAGAAATTGAAGCCTGAGGAATAAGAATGGAACAGTTCCAATGTCCATTGCTGCTGCTTCAATGGCTACATGCTCCAAAGTGCAATCAATCTCAAAATCCCTTGATTTAAGGCAAAGCAGTCCAGCAACATTGAATCTAAAATGCAGACACAACTCAGACTCATAATTCATAAAATAAGAGTCGAATTATCGCTGGATTTTAGATGCAATCAATCCCCAAACCCCTCAATCTGAAGCAAAGCAGTTGAGCAAAAATTGCATCTAAAAGTCAGCAACAGTTCAGACTCAGATTTCATAAATATACCTGTATCCTGTAATGTTGACAGGGATGCCAAAGGTCCAAAATGAAGTCTATGATGACATACATTCAACTACGAAATCTGTAATTTTCTTGAACAAAAACTAAATCAATGAATCCAATTTTCATTATTGTTCTGAGATTAGCTTAACTATGGATCATGTTTTAGGTGCTTATGGAACTCTGAGGGAGAAATACAATTTTCATGCAATATTCAAGGAGATAGACAGTTATAGATGTAACAGATAATTGCTATCTTTACCTGAGCTCCCCAGCCCATGCCAAAGGAAGAAATGGCTGATGGTGGAGACCAGGATCCATCCTCCCTCCGAGAAACAACTAGTCCCGTCCCAATGTTGTAGGTCACCATTACACCAACCTTTGCAATTGTAAGGATTGCAAGGCCTTTTGCTTGTTTCAAAATAGAATCCGGTATGGACTTCTCAGGCAGTAGAGAACCAACCTGAGCAATGTGAAAACTGAAGGTATAAAACTAATCATCAACATGAGTTATCACATTAATGCCACACTCTCATTAATTAATGATACTACAAAAACAACTTTATGACAGGAAAGGCTCAACAGGGAAGCCATCATCATTGAACTCAGTAAAAGTTTCAATAGGCCAAAATTTAATCATAACAATCAGTATAATTAAAGCACCTCTATACATTACATAAAAGGAATAAGATTTCTTTGCACACTACTCCAACAAGAGGTTCGCATTTGACGAAGCTTTAAGTGCTTTTTTTTCTAGACTCTTATTTCTATTTATTTATTCACCTTTTAAGCTCTCAACAATGATGCGATGACTCAAACAGCATCATGAATCATTTAAACTGAATTCAGATGATAGCTAAAGATGTCACTGTTACCTTAGCATAACCCTGAATGGTGTTCGTGGCCTTGTAAATCTCATACTCCATGGACTGGCCCCATGGGAAATTGAGCCATGATCTCAAAGTACTGAGGTCAGTTAGATCTTGTGTTGGCAACTGAGCAGCGCGACTTTCATGGTCCTTCAAGTATGATTGCACTGACTCAAGCCGCACACAGCACACATCACAAACACGTTGCGGGTTTCTGGTGCAGAATTTTTTGGGCAACAAGCTTCTCCCCTTTGAGCATTCATTACAAAATATTCCACCACAAAAACGGCAGTGATGCCTGGAGCACATGATAGGATGGAATCTTACATTACACAACATGCAAGCAGAAGCAGAACTATCAGCCAACCACTTTGGAGGCTTGGCTTCAAGAATCTCCCAGCTGTTGCCAAAATTAGCCTCTGTAAGAGTTTGGGCCATCTCACTCCAAGCTTGCTCAAGAAGATGATCTGATATCCAGGAAATTCCACATCTGTGGACATCTCCAGAAGCAATGGCACTCACTTTTCCTCGAGCTGCTACCAACATCTCAGCAACCACATCCCACATGGTCAGCTCCTTATTTTTCTCAAGGAGCTGATTCCAATCTAGATCTTCATCAGGGAAGCATCCCCCATTAAGAGGGAGACCTCTACTCCATTCTTGATGTTCACTTTCTGACATTGGTGGAACAGAGACAGGTATCCAAACTCCAGTTTCTTCAGAGTGTGGTGTATCATAAAAAAAAACTTTACCCTGCTTTGAATGGCAGGTCTTTGAAACATTTTCCACACCATTGTTAGCCGTGTCAGGTTGAGACGCTTCACTCTCACATTTTCTGAGCAGTGTCCTATCTTCTTGTGCAACAGTATTTTTTGGTATTATATTGCTTTTACATCTATGGTCCTCCATCTCTTCAGAAATCTACAGACAGAACAAAGACCTCATACTAATTTTTTAATCATCTAGGTACACAAGAAATGAGAAGCAAGGGAAAACAATAAAAGAAAAAAAGTTTTCACATTGTTTTATTTTGCACAAATCAACACTTATTATCAAAGGGTAAACAATTGCACAAAGTCAAATACAGTATACTAGAAACACATCTCACCTGATAATGAAAAACCATCTAGAAAATGATATTTTATAATATAAGGTAAAGACCATTCGTAACCATTGATTTATCTAGCTCAAACTAACACATTACTAATGTAATCCAGATTAATGCACCCTAAAGGAATACTGGTAAACACTTCCTTCATAACCATACAAAGTATATTTTAAGCACATTATTTCCGTGCCAACACCAACAAGAAAATGATTTGAACAAAAAAAGTTAAATAAAAATCTGTCATCCTTAAAAGACCATGAGTAGAAATGTCTGAAGGACACGAATTAAACCCTTATAAAAAAAATGAAAAACAAGAACAAAAACAAATTCCAGTTTAATGAATCACACTCTTCAAAATCTGTTTTGCTTCATCCTGCATATCACATAGCCCTTGAACCAATTGAAGCATCGAATTGCATGTAGAAACAGCAAAAAGGGATGGCTTCATCATCAAAACAAATCATCTTAGCATTCTAACACAGTTTCTTAAAGCATTAGAACCTCCCTAAGAAGGCCAAAGCGCACCCTTTCTTCTATTTGTTTTTCTAAAACAAAAATACATATCCAGTTAATAGTGACGCAGAAAACTTCTCTATCTTCCCTGATTAACATTTACCAGATACAATTAGAACAATCCCTTTTGATTTAAAATGTTTTACCATCAATCACATCTTAGTTACCTTGATTAGATTGGTTTGCATCACTCCAAAAGCACAGCTCATCTGGCAGTTAATCCATTCAAACTATAGAAAGCATATTCACTAACAGTGACGGTAAAGCTTAATCCTTTGCTTAATATACTAAAATTCAATTAACAAAATTCAGTGAATTTTCAGATTTGACAACCAAACATGGATGACCCCCAGTACAATATTTAACATACAGAATCTAGTATTCTATACAAAAGTCTCAAAACTTTCTTGTGGTTTCTTAGCAAACAAACAGAGAAGAATTAAAACAAGTGACAGAGCGAGTTAGACTTACCAAGTGAGAGAGAGATTGAGGCTGGTAATCATCTAATTGGATTTTAGGGTATTGTATATGTCCCTCCATCTTTTTTATGTAAAATACCTTAATAAAAGATCAGAAGCTCCTTCTTTAGATGATAAAGTTTCACAGAGAATAAAGTCACAGAACCGAACCAAACCGTTTTGAGCCCTTCCGAGTTAGGCCCGGTTTGTTCTTTCAACTCCTCCCGGTACGAGAGCCAGTAACCCGATCAACCTCTCAACAAACACCCATTACCCAATCAGAGAAGAATGATTATTATTAAGATTTGTTGCTTTCTAAGTTTTTTCAATTGGTCCACGAGGCGTGATTATAAAATTTGCTTGAGCATTAAACGCCTAGTAGTCTTTCGTCTCGCTATCTTCCCTTGTAATATTTATGAAATAACCTTAGTTAAGTTATAAATATCTATTAATCATGTTCTCTAATTTATCGACACGTGTACCATCATCTTCCCCTTCTTTTTTTTTAAATCTAGCTCAACCTCTAAACTATATTATTTTCATGAAGTGTCTTACTTACATCAAGAATTATGTATCTCATTATTGACATTCTCCTGTTAATAATTATAGAATATTTGAGAAAAATATCTCTATCATTCTCTAGAAAACATATCAAACAATAGTTAAACATAAAACCCCCCTAAAAGAATTTGTATAAGCTTTAAAATTCAATATATATTTAATCTCATCTTCATCCATGATTTATCTCTTTCCTTTTCATAAGAATTTATCTCTGAATAGATCGCTCAAGGCTACACTCATGTCCATATTGAAGCTATACATCTTTCTTTAACCTTTCATGGTAGAAAAAGACTCATAGCAGTCACTCAGTTTGCAGCACTTGACTCTTGCTTTATCAAATATTACCAAGCTTATCTAGCTACTCTTCAAATAACATTAAATGTAGGAATGTGTTTTTAACACTTTTTTTAAATTACTACATCTAGCACAAATTTAGATCACTGGTGCCCACATGATAACCAACACTTAGTTAGACACTCTTCTTGCTTAATTTTCTTCTTAGGGTCCAAGATCATGCTCTTATCTTATTGACTCTTTTTCCAATAAAAGACTACTTTTTGCTAAATGTTGAAGCAGGACAAACTCTAACATATACTTTAGTCCCTCAATGACTTACTAGAGATGAGCTTGTTCAACTTCTACTAAACTCTTGGGTTATAATTATGAAGAGTTTCATAACACTGTTTAACACATGCAAACTTCTAACTTAGTGTTTATGTCATCCAAATTTCTTTCTCAAAAGATTTAAAGGCTTCAAAATAAAAAAATATCTATTGATAAATATATGATTATTAAATAAGCTTCTCACCTTTTTTTTTATTTCTATTCGACATTTTATATCTGATGGTCATCTTGTTTATGAAGCATAACTAGATGATGGACATATAAATTGTTTTGATCCATTTGGTTGCTCTTGTTCTTCCTGCCTTTTAAGCCATTTTTCAAATAACCTAGATTTTAGCTCTCGTAGCCAAAGGAAAAAAATCCACTTCCTAATAATATCTTAAACAAATATATAAAAAGTGATGCAAATCTCATGTTCACTTCAACTAACAATCAAGATTGAGACTTGATCCCGGAAAGCCGAAAGGAATTTGATTGGAGTGTGACACAATAAAAACTTATCCCAATGCATCAACACTATTGAAATAAAGTCGAATAACATCACGAAGTCATTTAATCTTTGATAAGTCAGATTCAGTTCGTTCAAGAACCAAAGAATGCAAGAATCTCTCTCACATGTTAAACTGAAAAGTTTGGAAGTGTTATTCATCAAAGGTTGTCAAAACTTAAACTTACAAGAGTTTAAGGTTCTGTTGAAGTTTGAAATGTTTGAATCTGGTGGAACCTGTTATTTCAAGTATTGTCATATAGTAAGACTAGGGTTTGGATAAATCTCTTGGTTTGAAATACCA
The DNA here is from genome assembly GCA_019202695.1 of Populus x sibirica. NCBI lineage: Eukaryota > Viridiplantae > Streptophyta > Magnoliopsida > Malpighiales > Salicaceae > Populus > Populus x sibirica. The sequence goes on from JAGMVL010000129.1 coordinate 1,157,548, forward strand.
ATTTGGAGGGAAGACTTTTGTAGCGGCAATGAAAGGGTCAGAATGGAAAAATTCATTTTCAATAATTAAAATATTTTGAAATTTTGGTTTTTCAATGCAATCAGATTTTTCTTTTGAAAACTTTTAAGATAGTTCAAATGGGGAATTTAGATTAAAAGAAAGTAGGGGTATTTGTGAAGAAGAACTTGCTTCTATTTTGGAAATTAGTTTGAGGGATTTACCTGCCTAAGAAGAATTTTCTTTCTTAGAGGACTTCTGACTAATAGTTTGTAAGGCCATAAACAATTCTGATGAATTGGATAGGAATTCTACCCAATTTTGTACCTGTAAATAGCGATCTACTTTCTCATCTTCAATTACTGCTTCATACCAGGATTTAATTTGTTTTACAGAAGAAATGGTTGAGGCAAAAAGTTTTGTAAGGTTTTGTGATTTTAGAGATTCAGACTTTGTTTGTGTGGCTTTGCCTTTGTATTTGGATTTGGATTTGGGAGGCATCAAGACTTGTTTTGGAGGAATTCTCTATTTAGAAAATCATGAATGAAATTTATATCTCCTTTTATATATTCTATATATAAAAAAATATCTAATATAGCTTGCCATCAGGTAAAAATCTGTTTTAAAGCAATATTTTAAATATCTTTCTGTAAAACATCTTTAATAAATTTGCAATCAATACGTAAAAGGAATTTATGATTTAATAAATCACTTTGAAATTTTGTAATGCATAATACAATATAAAGAACTTTTTTTATATAGTAGAATAATTCTTTTAACAATCATTTTAATGTGCAGATGTAAATTGAAGAATTTGTTCTTTGTTATTTTGCACTTGTTTAAGAATACCCTCATATCCCAACTCAAAAGCATTTGTCTTAACTATTTTAGGAGCTAAGGGATTGGCAATATGTAAGCAAGAAATGTTTTGGACTTGTTTTTTTTTTAATTTGTCAAACAATCCTAGTATGTTTATCAAACCATGTAACATAGTTCTTTCTCAACCTATTATGTAAGGGTTTTACTATTCTACTCACATTGGGATAAAAATCTAGAACATAATTTAGACTTTTTATAAACCTTTATATCTAGGTTTTATCTAGAATCTGTCAAGAAATTTATTAGCAAATGTAAGGGGTCTCTCAATAGGTGTAATGGTTCATTGGGAGATATAATGACGAAGAAAATGAATATGAGTTTGGAAAAGAGAAATCTTTATTTTTGGAATAACTAAACCATTTTTCTTTGCAACATAAAAGAATATTTAAAATGTTTAAAATGTTGTTATATTGAATATAACAAGATAAGAACATCATCAATGTATATTATGCATAATTTTGAATATGCATTGAAAATATCATTCATGATTCTTTGAAATTTAGAATGAGCATTTTTTTTTATCTAAATGGAATGACATTCCACTCTTATTGATCAAATGGAACTGTAAATGCAATTTTGTAACGATCTTTTGGATGAATTTGAATTTGCCAAAATCCTGACTTTATATGAAACTTTGAAAATATGAATGCAGAATGTAATTTTTGTAACAAATTGTTTTTGTTTGTAATTAGATATCTAATCCATTTCAAAGCTTTGTTCAAATGTTTATAATTTATGACAAGCCTTGGTGTGCCTCGTTCAATCTCGGAATTTTTGTTAACATAAAAGACAGCGCATGACTAAGGTGAGCTAGACTTTTTATAAGACCTTTAGACTCTAAATCTTTGATTTCGAGTTAACAATATTATTCTAATTCAGCATTGATTTGAATAAGTCTTGCTTTTATAGAAATGTATTTCTCATTAAAATTATCATCATAAGGAAGATCAACAATATGTTTTCTCTTCCAAAAGGCATTTGGTGACGGCGGAGGCTCAAGTCGTGCCTCCTGATGAGGGGTGTTGTGTGTTGGGAAGATTTTTTTGGATTTAATCATAAAATTATGATTAAGGTTCAGGAGTCGCCACCTAGTATTATGGTCACTAGGAACCTATGGTCTGCGAGAGTCTGAGTAAGGGGACTGGTTGTGCAAGGGGAAGACGCATCACCCCTAGTGCACCCTACCTAAGGTAAGCTGCATTGTTGTTTGATTGTTTTTTTTTCTGAGTTAGGTTTCTATTCGTTGGTCTTTTCTAAGGCTCAAGGCATATCTCTCTTCAGGAGAAAGTCTCTATCTTATTGGGTTAAATCCTAACCGTTCTAAAGTCTGAATTTTAGCATCGCATTTATTTACACCTTGTATTTTTAATACCTGAGGGTGTACTTTATCATGTAATTTTACACCACACAAATATTAAAGTCTACATCTGGATCCTAAAAAAAAAATAAGAAAAAGATTTTTGACATGTTGGCCAAATCCTAATGGATAATCATAAACTGGTTACGATATCCATTTTTGGATTTTTTTAAACATGAAAAAGATGCAATTTTTGTTTTTTTATGAAAAATATGCTTGGAAAAATTTTAGGATTTGGCCGTATGCAACAAAATATTTTTTTCTTCTTGAAAATGTTTTGATTTTTTTTTTGAAATTTTTCAGAGAAAAACCGGGTATTTTAATATCGGATTTGTATTTTATAGTGTAAATATACAATCCGATATTATGCAAAATTGGTAGAAAAATATTTGAGAAAATCACAATTTTTTTTAAGGATTTTTGAATTTTTTTCGTTTTTTTTTATGAAATATATAATATAATATATATTAATTAAATATTATGAAAATATGTGGGCTGGGTCGGCCCAGATAAATGGGCCAAGCTCAGCCTAAGGAAAAGGTTGGGCTAACATCGGCCCAAAATGATTGGGTCGATCTCGGCCCAGAATATTTTTTCTTCTCTTCTTGGGTAGGGTCGGGCCAGACCAACCAATTGGGCTGAGCCATAACTGGCCCGGCCTAAATGCCATGCTTAATTATTTGCAGAAACATGAACAGTTACTGTTCACGTTCTGCATGCAACCGAACGGTTGCAGAAGCTGCAGATGGGCGGAGGAGAAGGCTACCGGGGTCTGTGGTCACAGCCGTGATCAGAAGGTTGAGCTGATGGTCCGGGCGGCTTCGTTGCGAGGAATGGTGGAAGAGTTGGCGGTTGGTGGTAGAGGAAGCAAAAGAAGAAGAAGAAAACGGGAGGGGCTGCAGAGAGGAGAGAGAAAGGTTCACGGTGGCTCTCAGTGGTTGGTTGGTGGCTTCCTGTGGTGGAGCTGATGGTGGGAAGACCAGTGATGGTGGTGGTGGTGGCCAAAGGCCACGGTGGAGAGAGAAAGAAAGAAGAAATGTGCAGAAACCGGAAGAAAAACTGGTTTTTTGGCTGATTTTGGACCCGATTTTCTCCTCCCTCAGGCCATCAACAGAGACTCTATTTATGGGCAGTGGAAGAGGGTAATCTCGTCTACACCAAGGTAAAATTTCAGCCCTTGATTTGGTTGGAAAGGATCCCAACCGTTGGTTCAAAGTAGCCTTCCTGAGTTGTCAAATCTACAGGAAAAGGTTGCCTGAGTTGACCTCCTCACGCCGTCACCGGTGTTGTCGTGCTATCATTCATCCTGCAACGTTCACATGGTGTTGTAGAGGAACTGCAGGGGATCCGTTTCATGCAAGTTTTGTTCGATTTGATGGAGAAATCAAGCAATAAATGCACCTGCAAAGTAGGCTCCCACGCTGTTTCTTTCGGGTAAAACGGGGAAGACAGTGAATAGTGACCAGACGACGCGCCATCTAGTCTTTTTTTTTAATGTAAAACAGCACCGTTTTGGATTGAATTAGGGATTTAACTGATTTTTAATTTAGTCCTCTAGCTTTCAATATCTTTCAATTGAGCCCCTAATTGTCCCTAAACTTTTGATTTAATGCAATTAAGTCCCCGATGAACTTCAATTGGAACCCTGAAGTTACGCGCCTTTTACAATATGTTCCTTGGTCTCGGATTTTGTCAATTTAACCCCTAATTGACCATCAAACTTTCAATTTCTTCAATTTCACCCCCGATTTTTGTCAATTGAATCCCTATAGTTTGCCGCCTGTTGCAGAATGGTCCTTGGCCTCGGATTTCTTCAATTTAGCCCCTAATTGACCCCAAAACTTCAATTTTCTTACAATTTAGCCCCTAATTTCAATCAATTAACTTGGTAAAAATTAAATTTGGTCTCTTAGGCTTCCAAACTTATTTTTTCACCAATTAAGCCTCAAATAAAATTAATTTGACCCATTTAAAGTATAATTAAGTCCTTGCACTTAATTAAATCCTTCAATTGGACCCAAATTAACTTCTTAAACATAATTAAAATTCAATTTGGCCCATGATTAAATCAAATTGGCCTATTAAAAATTTAATTATGTCATTGGACTTAATTTTTATACAAATTCATCCAATAATCATTTAATTTGGCCTTGAATTTGTATTTTTTTCTCCATTCTTGGGCATAATGGGGTATAATTAGGCCTTGAGTTTCCTTCAAAAATTGCAGCTTGATTTCCCGACCTGCTTTCTCCACGTTGCCAACCTTTATTTTATTTTTTTATTTTTATTTTGAATAAAGAAATTGATTTTTAGGGAATAACCCAGAATTGGGTTATGATAATAACAAATATCGTTCTCTATCTTGCTTTGAAATTTTGAAATTCTTTTTTGTAAAATAAAATTTTGTAACTGCTGCTTATTTTTTTATAAAAAGATATATTGTCTAAGATGTATAAGATGAGCTTGCTTTCCTCGAATCAATGTATTAATATTATGAGTATGAATAGAACATGCCTTGATCAGATTTAAATTCCTAGTTTTTTGTTTTTCTAAGAAAACGAAAAACAAGTTTCAAATCATTGATTTTTGAAATAATACTTTCATCATTAAATTTGTAAGGAGTAATCATGTCAATAAAATGAGTGCCAAGAATAATAGTATGATTAATATCATTTGTAACAACAAAGAAATCTTTAAAATAAAACTCATTATTAAAAACTGATGCTTAAGTTTTGTATTTAATGACTAATTTAATATAATTTGCCGCATAAAGTTTTTTAGAAGTGCTTTGTAAAATTTATTTTGAAACTATTTATTTTTTAATATAATACAAATATACACCTGTATCAAACAAGACAATAATATCTATTTTAAAATCATTTGAAAAGATTAATGTAATTTTTATGATATACTTTTTTTAAGTAATTTGAGTTAAAACATGCCGAAAATCTTTAGAGACATGCTCAATATTTGAAAATACATTATTCTCTAGGGTTTGATCTTTTAATTCTGGTTCAGAATTAGACTGGTTCTCTAACTTTGTAAGAAGGTGTTGAAAAATAGCAAAGTCTTTTTGTTGGGCTTGTTTGAAGTTTTGTAGTTTAGTCTTAAAGGTTTTGATTTTAGATTGTAGTTCTAGGATAGTAGCAAAATGTTTAGATTTCTTCTTTCTGTTGAGAATTTTGGTAAAGTCATAAGTATTTGTATTGGTTGATGGCAATAGTGATTGTCTTTGAATAGGGTGTGGTGTCTTTGGTTTATCAAAGGAACTCATAAGTTAGTCTAGATAAGTTGTTTTTGTAATTAAGGATCATTAAGTCTTTTAATAGCTTCAAGAATAAATTCTCAATCTTGGATTAAGATATTTATTTGTTTTGAAGTGGTATGGTTTGATGTATCTAAGCCAGAACTGGATGTTGCTAACTTATAAATTTGGAAATGTTCTTTATAAATATCTTATGGGTTGGATTCAATCTCAAATGCTTCAATCAAGAGGTTTTAGATATGGTAAATTACTTCTTCTTCTTCTTCTTCTTCTTCTAATTGGAGTTCATGTAGCTTTGTATTGATTCGACAAAATCTAGAGGTATGACTTTTCTAACACATTTGTAATAAGTAATGTTTTTTAGGTCAAATTTGGGCTTGGATTTTGATTTTAACTTAAAAGGTTTTATGGGCTTTGTAAGGTCTTTTTGTAGTAAGGCTTAGTTTTAGTATAGAAATGTTTTCTGTATTTATGAGCTTATTTTTTGTGAGTTGGTTTATTAGGCTTTGAGGTGGTGGGTTTGGAGCATGAACTACTACAGGTTGGCTTTGGTATGGATAGGTCAAAATGTTGATAAAAACTACCTAATTCTTATCTAGTTCTTCTCATCTCCCACTTAATGTGTTTTTAAAATTGAAGGTTTTGACAAATCTTAAGACCTTTTTTTTTAGGTAAAACTGACAAGCGCACCATATGTTAATTAGTCACAAATGATTATTTTGGAGATAAAAAAATCTCTTTGATCTTGTTCCTAACTCTCTCTCCTAGAAGGGTTGGTAGACCAGCAAGGAATTTATCTTTTTAGAAAGGTTGGTTTAAATCTTCTCAAGGCATGACATAGGGAAGAAAAATGGTTTTATACCATTGGAAGTCATTGAGTTTTTTTACATCTAAGGTTGGAAAGAAGTTCAACATTTTTGTTTTTAAGATGGGAATGATCTTTTACAAAATATTGAGAAATGATTAAAATAAAGGTTGAGACTGCATCTTGGATGATGTTTCTATCAGAGTCAAGGATAAGTATTTGGTTTTTAGTCATTTGGATGGAGTTAAGGATTTCAAGGTGTAAGGTTTCAATGAGATGATAATCCCATCATCGTTTTAACTGGCTAGAAAAATCAGTTATAAGGAATTCAATTATAGCTTTGTTTGGGGTTTCAGTTTGGGTTTTGTAGGCATTGACATCGATGGTCATTTGTTGCAAGGTGTTTAGGATATTGTATTCAGACATTCCATCTATTTTCCATTCATAGAGGGAAGATGCATTAAATCTATATTGGTCTATAATGGTTGGTTCATTATGAATGGCTATATGAGGGGCAATGGTTGTTTTAGGAGTAGGATTTCTCCAGGCAAGTTTATTGATTTTAGAAGTTTATTCTTGAAAGGTTTATTCATTAGAGGTCCTGGGTTTGGTAATTTTGAATAGTGTTTATATGGCTTGTAGAGATTTGGGAATTGTTATTGACTTGTGAGGTGTCGGGAGCAATCAAGATTCATCTGAGATTCTAGAACTGATTGAATGTCTATGAAAGGACAATCTAACTTTACCATCACTATGTTGGGTTATTTGTTTGAGTTGAATATTTGGTTGTGGTGGTTGTAAAGGTTCAGGTTGGGTGACACCTTTAAGGATTCAGTCCTCTGGTAGGGTAACATATTTCCATTAGATGGATTTGGGTACAACTATATTTGATTTAAAAAGATCTGTTTGGAAAAGTAAGGTTTCACCTTTCTGATATTAGAATTTATGTTTATTGACAAAAGCAGAAAATATGGCTTTACAATGGATTTTAAAGATTAAGGCTACAAGAATGGATCCTTCAAGCATGTAATTATAGGTTTTTATTTGTAAGATTATACTTTGTAGGATGTTTTTGTCTTTGAGAGAAATGGTTAGGTTTGGATAACAATCAAAAGAAATAAGACCACTACATAAACCGGACTCAATGAAACTAAATATTGGATCCTGGAAATTTTGGAATCTAGCATCTCTAAGTACAGCTAAGATGGAAGTATTTAGATCTTCTTTGGTAAAAGATTTGATTCCTACTTGTATAAGGCCAATATAAATCTATTTATAGTTTTTGTCTTTGTGTTTTTGTAGGGATTTTTTGGAACGGAGCTGGATAATTTCAAAAGGCTTTGTAAGCTGAATATCCATTTCTTTAGTTTTTATTGTAAAGTTGGTTTTTAAAAGATTGAAAGAAGAAGTTTGTAAATTTGGTTCTTTTGAGCTTTTAGAATTTTTCAATCATCTATATTTTTTGTAAAATCTTCAATTGTAATCTCTTCACTATTTATAATTCTTTTGTTTTCAGAAGAATCAAAAGTAGAAGTTGAAATAGAAGTTGTTTTATAAAAAAAATAGAATCCATATTTTAAAAGGATAATTTAGAAAACAAGCTGCAAGTTATACGAATTTACTACCCTATCATCACTCTTAAACGGGACTTACATCATTTAGTAGTATTCACCTATAATTCTAAGGTTCTCTCTTCTCATTAGGTTTTTGAGATTTTGTATGAACAATACTACCCAGATTCTAATAGGCTTTGATACCAAATACGCAGTGTTGTTACACCTGAGATTGATCTTAAGATCTGGTCATACGTTTCCAACTGATATACTTGATTTTAAAACATAATATAAAACATATAAATTACATAGTACATTTATAATGTTGGATATAAGAGAATAGTAATATGTTCACTTTTAGCCTAACCCACCCCCCTTTTTTTCCATCACCAATATCCAATTTTATGATTCTTAATTATCCATTCACCGAGGTACTAATCTTCGTTATCCGAGAGATTAGTCTCTCCAATTGCCCATTAATTATGCAATCAATCACATTTATCAAGGAAGTAAATTACCTTAATCTCCCACTAACCAGAGCGTGAATCTCATTAACTAGCGAGTTAGTTTTTCAAATTTTCCATTAATCAAGACACTAATCTCATTAATCAGGGAGTTAGTTTCTTGAATTGCTCATTAAATAGGGCACTAATCTCATTAACTAAGGGGTTCGTTTCTCAAATTGTCCATTAAATAAGGCATTATTCTCTTTAACCAGAGAGTTAGTTTCTCAAATTTCTTTCTCTTTCCATTTACAACTCTAGACAAAGATTTAATAAAAATAATAAAATCATTATTAGAAACTAGCTAATTACCTATAAGATGTCGAACACCTACTTGATGTATGTGCGTGTGAGTTGGTCCCCTGCTGCTGATTGGGTTCCATGGCCTCATTTATATCAATAAAACCAACACATCATTGGGTATTCATCCATCATATCACTCAATTTTATTTTTCATATAAATCTTGAATGCTCATTTAATTTGTATCAAGTATTCCCATTCTAGATGATGTATATTTCCTTTTTTTATTCATTTTCATTTTTTTAATCGGTACAACTTTATATAACTTCCTCATTATTTGACCCAACCAAATTGACTCTTCCTTTTCTTTTCATGAAGTTAACCGATTTCCTTTCCCGTAACCAATATAATTTTTTCCTTTCGTGTCTTAATGACTAATCTATTTTTTTTTGAATTTTTTGAATTTGTCCTCTCTTTTCCTATCCATCAATATTCACCTAATAAAAAATCTCCAACAATCTTAATTAATTGCATTAAGATTTCCAATCACCCAAATTTTCTCCCTAGCCGAAACTAATCTAATAAAAGGGGCATTTATTCTTTCAATTTTTTTTTGCATTAAATTGTTACCCAATCTTAATTCATGCTAATAATCATTAACCAATCTCAATAACATTAACCCATTACATAATCAATACAATTTCATCCTCACAAAAACATGACATTCACAATTCATTAACAAAAACTTAAATTCAATGCAATTAATCTATTTAAAGATATTTCTTATCTTAAATGGATGATTTTCCAAGTGTTGAAAGCTTAGGAAATCAAGCCCCCTTCAATTCCCCCCCTTCTTTTTCAAAACCCTAACCCTTAATTTACTCACCAAAAGTTCACCCAAAACCTTTAATCTCCCTTTTTAATTCCTTTTTAAAGCTTTAAACATCCTCATCTCTCTTTTTTTGGTTGAATTTTGCAAGAATTTAGAAGAAAAAACCACAATTTCTCCCCTCTTTCTTATGTAAACCATTGGTTGGGTGGAGAAGAAATTGATATTTATACCCTAATTTTCCATTAATTACACATTGCCCCCATTTGTATTTAATTATCTTTTATTCCACCTTAGTTCCCTCTAATAACTTTATGGTTTGTAACTTTTTTTTATCCAATTTTGCCCCTTCATTCATTTAATTTTATTTCATCTAACTTGATCCAATTTATTTCTTGGACTAAAAATAAATTTCTTTTTGGGAAAAAATTTAACAATAAAAGTCGATGCATAATTTTGTAAAAAACAAAAAGGCATAAATACCATTGGCCAATTGTTCAAATTTTTTTAGTGTGTGGGTAAATAAGTATTTGTACTGTTTAAAAAAAATAAAAAGATGAAAATAACCCCTAACAAATCTTTATTGACTAATTGACGTTTGAAAAGGATGAAACCACCCTCAAAACTAAGGCAAACGAGATTTTCTTCAAAGGATGATAGCGTAATTTTACTATCACAATGAATAGTCTTTTTGTGTCTGTGTGCTAAGTAAAATCTATAGTATTTTGGCAATGCATTTTATATGTTCTGTTAATTGTAAGTAGTTTATTAGCCCACGCTACGCCTGAGTTGGAGTAATATTTATTTCAAAAGTAAAAAAAAAGTCAAGGTATTGCTAACGTGTCTAAAAAAAAATAGATTTTAACCATAAATTTAAAATCAACTCTATATTGAATGATATTTTATCTAATATTTAGATGGAAACATATTAGATCTATCTATATCAATCTAGGTTGACTTGCAAAACTTACGGAGATCATCTTAAAAAAAAACTAGAAAGATAAATCTCAACCTAACTCAATGTTGAAGGATGAAATTGGTAAAAAACAAAAATCAATTAAAAAAACATGTGAACTTGAGTCAACCAATTTATCTTGCGATGCAAGTTATGCACGCCATCAGATTCAATAATTTTTTTATCCCATAAATTATTTTTCACTTAATAGATTTATATATTAATAAAGCGTATGAGAATTGTTTTGTATAAAATATTTTTTAAAAAAGAAAAAAACATGACAGTTGTGTGTGACTAAGATAACAAAAGTAGATTATTGATAACAAATAGTCAAATTGTGTTTTTTTGGTTTTAAGTTAAATAAATAAATAAAATACATCATTGATAACAAATGGTGAATTTTTTTTTAAAAAAAGTCTAAGGTACAAAAAAGGTATTAAAAAAAGAAAAAAAATTAATAGACCGGATGTTGTGGCGTAACTTGTCAAACTTACTATCCGAGTCATAGACTCTACCGGGTTCGATATTTCTTTCATAAATCTATAATTAACCTAAATATACTAAAAAAATAAAAAGGTTTAAAAACAGCCCAACAATGCAAACCCATGGGCTAACGCTCTCGGCCTGTGAAAAGAAGAGCCTAGGCGCGTGGGCCTTTAAACCCAAACTTGCATGCTTATGCCTGTAATTTTTTTTTCTCATTTAAAGGGGTAGATAACTTATCATCCGCCTCTATTTTTTGAAAATAAATAAACAAACAACATGCTGCCTGTTGTGTAGATGACGTGTTGTTTGCCAGCTCAGATTTCAGACATCACTATGGTGGCCAAAAAATTGGACCTATTGGTTTTTTTTTTTTTTTATGAAAAACATCTTTTTTCAACCTATTTTAACCCCAAAACACCATACAAAATACTCTTAAAACATCAACATACCAATATATCAACCTAATAAACAAAAAAAATGATCCAAATCACAAAATCAACCTGAATAAAAAATTTTGTTCTCAATTTAGATGTGGTTTTTTAAGCTATATTGAGGTTGAAAACAATAACTTTAAGTTTTTTTCATTGAATGGATCCTATTGACACTAATTTCAATTATTTTAGTGGTTGAAATAGGTGTTAATGAAAACTTTTTCTCTATACATCGAATTCTAGAGAGTGTCTCTTTTTTATCAAAATTAAATTTCTTGCAACTAGAAGGACTTACCACTTATTAACAAAAAGAAAATAGAGACAAGATTAAATGTTTAGATGAAATTTAAAGTTGCCATCTATTTTTTTTATATTTTTACTTTAATCCTCTATATTTTAATTTCACTATCTCTTAATGAGATTGACTCACTTAATTGTAATAAAAATAAATCAGAAATCAATTGAAAATTTAGAAAAAAAATTAACTATAAAAAGTGCAACTTCAATAGTAAATCACTACATATCTTAATTTTGTTTTTAATTTAATATTTAATTTAAATTAAAAAATGCTACGGGGTATTTAAGATAATAATAATGATTTATTTTTAAAATATTTTTTTATTAAAAAATATATCAAAATAAAAAAATATTTTTAATACTAATACAATAAAATAATTAAAAAAAAATAAATCTCAAAATTTTTGATGTACCAGATAAACACTAAATATATTTTCCCCGGTGAAAAACCCCTTCCTATCATTTCCTTGCTAAAACTTCCGTCTTCCGTCTTCAGTCCTCTCTCTCTTTTTATGTTTAAAAAACACACAAAATCCCCAATTGTCTCTTTCAAATCCCTAACTTCACACTTTGATTCCTTCTGGTTGAGCAAAGCAAACCTTAAAAATCAAACCCCAAAATTCATTTCTTTTAAAGCTCAAAAAACGAAATCTTGATCTCAAAGCTATGTTTTTTAAGTGTAAATCCAAGCTTCAAATTTTGCAGCTTTTGAATTACTAGCTTTGGACTTTTTTTTCCCTCAGCTTCGGCTTCAAAGTCAGTCTTTTTCCTTATTTTTTCTTCTTAAATTGTCTTTTTGATATCGTTGAAGCTGAAAATGTCTTCCCCCTTTTCGGAATAAAAATCTTTCAATATCGAAGCTGTTTTTAGTTTATTAATATTTCATGTGAACATTTCTGCAACTACAACTGTCACCTAACACATAAAAATTCAACCTTTTTTCTGTCAATAAATCTCCAAAACCTTCAAATTTGTGTTTTTAGTAAATTTGTCGAATACCCATTTGTGAAAATCGCATGAATACTTGAGTTTCGAAACCAAATGTCAGTAGAAAGATCATTTGAAGCATGGGAAGAGGTCCAAAGGCATGGCCAGGACCTAGCAGACCGGCTAGCTCAAGGGTTTTCAGGCCTTATACAGTCACATATGACATACCCACCTACGTTTTCTTGGCCGAACTCTCCAAAATCGAAGCCTTTTGATCTGGAGTTTCCGGGACATGGTTTTAGTAAAAATGATTTTGGGGTTTTAACTGATAATTCAGGGATAGATGGGGTTTCGGCTATTTTGGATATTGGAAATAGGATTGGACAAGCTGGGGCTGATTTTGGTGCGGCTTTGAATGGATTGGTGCATCAGTTTTTTAGGAGATTACCAGTGCCGTTTAAGCAGGAGGAGAGCGTGGGGGCTGGGTTGAGGATGGATGGTAAGAGGAGTGAGATGGGGCTATGTTTGGAGGGAGAGTTGGGTTTGGTTAGAGAGAGGTTGAGGGATTTTGGGTTTGTGGAGGATAATAGTGGCGGTGGCAGCCGTGGAGTGGATGAGTTGTTGGAAGAGGAAATTGGTGGGTTTAATTTGAAGGGTGTGGGATTTCTTGGCAAACCACAGGTAATGATTTTTATATGCTATTGTGTTCTAAGAATTTAGTTGTGTATGTTTTGTTAGCGTAGAAGTGCTCATTTCATACAATAATGCAATTTGTGTATAGTTTCTAATGCTATTGAAGGAATAGACCACCTAACAGATTTTTAGCCTAAATTGTCTATTGAACTGTTTGTATGGAAGTGATTTTATCTTTTGGAACTCGACTAGGAATAAGTCTTCGTTCTTATTTATGGAGGAGATGTTTTGGTTGATTTTCAACTTTTTGTAGCCTTGATAGAAAATTCACAGATATAGGACGTTATCCAGTCTAGATAGTAGTGGCTATCTGGAAACGACGATGCGTTTGAAGCAACAGGACTTTCTGTTTGAGAAAGCGTGTGTTGTTTTAGAAGTCTTAGCTGATGCAAAGTACAATGTCCAGTCTAGTTAGTAGTGGAGCATTTGAAGCAATGTGCCATTTTGTTTGGCAAGGGCTGTGTCTAAAAGAAAGAGGATTAGATGACACCTTCCTTCTCTCTTCTTCAGCAAGAGTGCTTTGTTTTAGAAGTAATTTGACGCAGCTGGTAGTGAAGGATAACGGAGTTTGTTATAAGTCGAAATCCTCAAAGACTAAGAACAACTATGGAGAGACCCCCGAAATATTCAATTTTTATTTATCCATGTTGCACTTGCTAAAAGGCTATTACAACCTTTTATATAGCAAAAAAAACTAGAAAACTCTAATAATACTGAATAGAAAAAATAAAATAGGAAAACTATTCTCTTCAAATAGAAAAAAAAACTAGAAAAACATAATAATGCGAAATAGTAAAATAAAAAAAACATAAAATTAAGTTAGGAAAATATTTATTTTATTAGTCTCCTCAAGGTTGGAAGGAACTTGCCCTCAAGTTTAGACCTTAGTTAGAAAATGTCTTCCACCACAAACATTCTTTTGTGTGGGCCACCCCATCATGGATCCCCAACATCTTTGTGTTGGCCTTCCCATCATGGGTTCCTAATATAACATCTTTGATGAGCTGCCCCATTGTGAGTCTTACCATTAAGATTTTCAATAACAACAACTGAAACAACACACTACTTCTTGGACTTTTTCTTTCTTTCTTTCTTTCTTTCTTTCTTTCTTAAGGGAACCTCCTCATTCCCTCCTAAATAAGCACATCATGTTCTGTGACCTATTCTAGCCATTGTTATTCAACAACATACAAAAACTAACCACTAAAAATTTATGAGCTCTGATACATGTTTTCTATGACCTCCATCCAAAACCACTACGAATTATTGGGTTCTGATATAAACTGATAGTTAGGTTTGTTACAAGTCAAAACCCTCAATGTCTAAGAATACCATAACTATGGAGAGACACCCAAAATATTCAATTTGTATTCATCCATGTCTCACTTGCCAAAGGCTATTATAAGCCCTTTATATAGACAACAAAATTTAGAAAATCCTAATAATACCGAATAAGAAAAATAAAGTAGAAAAACTATTCTCTTCAAATTGAGAAAAAAACTAGAAAAACATAATAATACAAATTAAGAAAATAAAAATAGGAAAACATAAAATTAACTTGGGAAAATATCTATTTTCCCAAAAAATAAAAATAAAATCCTGCATCACAATTTCCTTATCCTGATATTTGTGTTTTCTTTTAGTTTTGTTTTTACTTCCTTGCTAGCTTTGTCTTACAAATGCTGGTTTGCTTTCATTTTAGGGACCTTCAATTTGTTGTGATCTCATTAATGATCTACTTTTGTTTTGTGCTGTATACTTAAGTTAATGTCTTGAGTGACTTGAAAAGTTTAGAGTGGAATATAATATCCTTGTGGTTTTCATTGGTTCTTCATAATAGTTGTCCTTAGATAATGTGGTTGATCATATATAGAATTACCGTTTGGACATGGTTCTATAGCAAGGTCACAATCACATTTATTTGATGGGATCTAGGCAAATTGTAGGCAATTGAAGGAGAGGTTCACAATGTGTCAAAAACAGAATTTTCCTTGGTATTGAAATTTTGCGTGGCTTGAACAACATCAAGAAACCCTTGGAGAGGAAATTAAGTCTCACTATTTTAATTTTTTTTTAATGCTATTGTGAACATAATTCAAGGATTTCAGTATGAATTTAATTGTAATCCGTTTGTGCATTCTTTTTATGGTTCATTTCCACTGGATGCAGGGGACCATAAACATTACCTCAACTTATGACAGCAGAACTCACAACATTGAGGGTTCTTTGGTTGCAAGGGGAGATTTATGGAGAGTAGAGGCATCACATGGAAGTTCCACATCAAGAAATGATAATTCATCCATGTTCCTTGTCCAGCTTGGACCTCTGTTGATTGTGCGTGATTCAACCTTTCTTCTGCCTGTGCATCTTTCAAAGCAACACTTGCTTTGGTATGGGTATGATAGGAAGGTATGCCCAATTTTCTGTTTATTTAATTGAAGTGTGAAAATAGACGTCATAGAAGTGTTACAATATTCTCCCTAGCTTTTGGATATTCTTTGGTAAACCTCATCTATACAGCAAGCTTATGTGCTCTTAACCTTTAGATTTCACCTGAAGCTTGACAAGAAATGGGCATGGGCTGTAGACAAGTGAACTTATGTATTCACTAAATGTTTCTTGCTTGCTCAATCCCAGCTGTTATACTGATTTCCAGCTATTCCTATTAATTGCGTTTTGTTCCCTATGTAATTTTGTTAGCTTTATGGTAACCTTTTTTCTATATTTGTTTTTTGTCACATTGGTTGATTTTTGGTGCATATGCTGATATCCCATCTTCGTAGTCTTTATCTTCTAGCTTCCATATCCTAAGATCTTCTGTTCTTGATCATGGTTTCCTGCCTTTATTTGACATGTCATTTTTTTTTTGTTATTTTGATACAGAACATTTCATTGAGAATCGGTTTTCCCTTGTACTATATTAGATTTTGCATTTGGATCTCTCTTTATAATTGCTTTATTAATCTGTTCTTCTAATGCACTATTTTTCTTGTATCTTTGTCAGACTGGAATGCATTCACTGTGTCCAGCTGTGTGGTCAAAGCATAGAAGGTGGTTGTTGATGTCAATGCTCTGTCTCAATCCTTTAGCTTGTGTAAGTTGTAGCTCCTTCTAAGCTATGAAAGGCATCAGAATCAGTCTATGTTTCATATTTGTATCTAGAGGCTTAAGTGCGGGCAGCCAAAAGCAATAGGCTGTATTCTACATATTGTGGATTCAATGAAGAAGGGGAAACAGTAAGCATGATGCTTCGGCTTTGAGGCATCTGGCAACTTTTGTGGGATAGGATAGTGTTCCTAGCCTCTTAATATTACAAGGCTTTAAGGAATTTTAGAAGTTATTTGCTGGTATTCAACAGAATTATAAATTATCTTGTTTTTGTATCTTTCTATTGAATGTCTCTTCTACAAATTCTTCCCATTCTAACAAAGTTTCTTCTTTCATCTTTCCCAAAAAGAACATTTTTATCAGTGGACAAAGTTTCATAGTTGGAAAAATTTGTAGCTTTTTCATTGTCTTGAGATTCAACTAGCATCATGCCATTTCCCCTTCTTCATATGAAGTAAAAATTCCTTTGGAAGGGGAGGTGGAGCAAAGCAGGGGTGTGAATGGAACTTAACTCTATTTAACTAGGCTGAATCCCAAATTCAGATTCTAGTTTTTGGTGGGGGGCAGGATAGCTTGTGGAAATTATTTTCAAAAGGGAAAACTAAGAATATCAGAGCAGCCTTGCAATCCTTCCTCCTCTTGTCCTCAAGCAGAAACCTTTCCCAAAAGTGTTATTCATGGCTTTGCTGCCTGGTGATCCAGTTGAGTACAGAAGCAATAACCTCTGTAATGAAAGCATGAAGATGCAGTCAATATGTCTTTTTGTTGCATTAAATCTTTAAAATTTGTGGAGCTGATATCTCATTGACCTTTCTTCTTGTCTTCCTTCTCCTTGTCTCTTTCATCATGCAGTCTTTTGTAGATTTACAGTTTCCAAATGGGCAATTGACCTATGTATCTGGTGAAGGACTGTCTACCAGTGCTATCGTACCTCTTTGCGGAGGTCTTCTCCAAGCTCAGGGGCAATATCCTGGGGAAATGAGATTCAGCTTCTCTCATAAGGTCAGGTTTTGAACTTGTCAGCGAGTACTTGATGATTTCAGGGTATACCAATGGATTTGTCTGCATTAATTTTGGTGGGGACTAAAGCCTATTGTTTTGAATAATTTATCAGAATAAGTGGGGAACACGCATCACACCGATGGTACAATGGCCTGACAAATCGTTTACATTGGGTTTTGCACATTCTTTAGCATGGCAGAGATCTGGTCTTATGGTGAGGCCAACTGTTCAGTTCAGGTAACTTTTAATGTTCATATTTGTATAATAAAATTATGATCACTCTTTGTTTTGCCATACATGTGAAGATACAAGCAGAGTAGCTGCCTTATTATTGACTCTGGCCTTTTAATTTTGAAGTGCTTCAGTAACTGTGAAAACAAACATGGTTTCTGAGGCCGATCCTGCTATTTATATTGTTAGCTTTTGCATTGCAGGTTATCCTGCAGTTCCTTTCGTAGCTTGGTATGGTTTATATGTAATTCTGGACCAATCTACAGAAACCAGTGAACTCAATGAACTAACCATAAATAAGGAAAAAAAAGGAGAAATACAAGAATAGGAAAACAGAAATAATAAAACCCTGAATGACCTGCATTGGTGACTTGCTGAAGCAACAGTGTTGAACCTAAAAAAAAGGTGTCCTCTGTGTTTATGACTGCCAGTTTGAGCCCTCATTATGCCTGAAGATCTGAATGATAGCATATCTGGTGCATTTGGTAATTTTGATGCTATGTTACATTTAAACTGCACACCAGTTTTCCCTCATAACTAATAGATAATTTCATCGAGAGAGAACTGAACACTGTTGTCATCCAAAAATAGTAAACTGAAGCCAGAAAGAAGTAGAAAACGTTTCTTCAGAGCTAATCCCAGTTGCTTGTTCTATAACATTCATTTAACATGCTGCGTTAGACTCTGACAGTGCAACTATTATTTTTCTGCTTCTTATAAAGTGGCATCAGAAGAATTTGGTCAACAGGAAAAAAGTTACACATTTCGTGTGTACTTGGTTAAACAATCACAAACCAGGGCCAGTCTGCATTTCTTGATGGTGCCAAACAAAGGTTGGACCTGGTGTTTTTTTTTTTATGATCAATCTTTTTTGTTTTAATCAGCATTTCTCCACCGTAAACAATTAAGCGTCCATGAGAAGACATGATTGTTTTATTGGGTCCTGACCACTTGGTTTAGTTAACTTGTTGATATTCCCTAGACCTGATGGTACCCTGATATCAATTATCTCATGCTCACAAATGGTTTGACTTTTGGAAAAAGCATGAATACTGGTAAAACAAAGTAGATCTTGTTGAGGGCAAAATACACTTGCCAGTTATCATTCAAATACATGGTCCTATGTTTGCAGAACCTGTTTTCCCTTCCTTCACTTTTGTACTTTCACTTCACACTTGTTTTGTATCTTTAAGTCGAGCAAATTTATTCACCTTCTATGGTACTGTAAGTAAATATAATTACCTTTTTCTTCTCTTAATGATATCTTGTCAGTTTGTGCCCCACTTTTGGTGGAAGCAATCCTGGTTTGCATGCAGAACTGATTCACTCAGTGAATGACCATCTGAATCTGATATGCGGCTGTGCTGCAACGACGCACCCTTCTGCATTTGCATCACTATCGGTAAGCTGTGATGTTCCATTATCTGCTGTTGATCCATATCTTTTTATCTGGATTATACATCTCTGCTTGGTAGAATCTTTGGTTTCTTGGTCCATCCTTTTCTTTTTTAGTTGACAGAATGGGACCCAGGTACATGGGAAGTTTGCACCTAGCTGTTCATGAAAATCAAATAAATGGTAGGATAACGAATCCCAAAATATAGATAACAATGGAAAGTACTGGGAATTATCTTCATTGAGACTGAAAGAATCTAAGGAAACGCTGGTTAATCTCATGCACCCTTCATGCCATTGGAAATATGTTGTTCCCTTCCAACCCGATAATCCACATTAAAATGAAGGGGTACAGTTTGCTAGTCCAACTGTTATCAAAGAGTTGACAGGTTAGAATGTTAGAATTCCCTGTAAGAGCAATGAACTGAAAGACAAACCATCAATTCACCATCCTGTTTGCTGGTTGTATCTGGAACACCTGATTGTGAAAATATTAATCTTCCCATATTTGGCAGTCCTTTGTCATAATCCTCTGGAGTGAACTCGTGCACAAAAAAAAAAAAAAAAAAAAACGAAGAAGCTATTTTCAATTGGTTACTTGTGTGCAAAAATGCAAAACCATTTTCATCAGAAACAAATCACCTCCTTTTCTTTGAATGCTTTTTCATAAGTACCTTCAGTTTTTCCCAAACCTAAATTATCATCCTCTTATTTTCCTGTTTATTTGGAAAGTACAGAATCTTCTACATTTATCTACTATTCAATCTCCTTTGCAATCCAGAACACCCCAAGCTTTCTCTGATTTCAAATAGCAATATTTGAGTATTATACTCTGGATCTAATTGCCCCAAATCTTTTGGTTGCCAATTTGCATCTGAGAAACTACTCTGGAACATAATAGAAAGAGATCACAAATGTCCACCAACAGAATTCGAGAAAAGAAAAATAGACAGTGGATGCCTTAATGAGGAGGAGATCTTGTTCTGATTTTTGTCCTATCATCATCTTTCACCATGTTTCGCTGTGGAGCTACGCTGTGTTGTTAGATGCATGCATTTGCTGGACAAAATAGTTGTAAACACGCTCTGTTTTTGGATTGCATGTCTCATTATCATTCACATCTATGCCATTTGCGCCTCATTCTGGGATTCTATTAATTGCCTACAGTCTTGCTATGCATGGCTTTGGCCTCTTGCATGGTGGAATCAACGATGATCTTGAAGTTTTGCTCTTTTTTTTTGTTTTTTTTTCATTACATCATCATAATCATTAATGGAGTTCTATTAGATGCTACCTTCCCTCAGATGCTTCTTGGTCCTTAAAATGAATTTCTTTTTGCCTGTAAAGAAAGTTCAGGTTGATATTTGCAGTTTTTCCCTGAAGCTATTAAACACTTCTTACCTTTGGAAGGCAATCAATCTGAAGTCATCTCCTAAGTGAGACTTTCAGGTTGACATGTAATATTTTGAAAAAATTGGGCACAGGTTGACACGAGAGTGAAAGTTCAGGAAATATCTATGAAATCCCACAAGTCAAACTCTAATTTGATATCATCAGGAGGCCATTAATATCGGGAATCTTCTCCTACCTCTTAAAATGTCTTGTATACAGACTACTTTATGAAAGCAACAATTGAATATGAAAATATGAATTTCTTTCGTGACAACAATAAAACTTTTTTAATAGATGCTGAGTGCATAGATATAACTGGTGTCTCATCAGCACTTATTAGTTGCGCTACATCTAGATGGAAGGGCTAAATTCTAGTGAGTACGTTCTAACAACTGATGTGCTGCAACTAATATGGTTGTGGAACCAGACAAACAATGAACTTGTACTTCAATTTTCAATTAAACGGTTTGTTTTTTTGTTTCTAATATCATTTTGTCATGGTAATGTTTAATGGATCGTTGATCCTGACATATAGACAATGATGATTGCAGGTAAATATGGTACTGCGGGTGTTATTTATTCATCATTGCCTAACATCCCTTTCTTTTTTGTTTCCTATTGCAGATTGGCAGGTCTAAGTGGAATGGTAATGTGGGGAGCTCAGGACTGGTTGTGAGACTCGATACTCCTCTCTCTAATGTTGGCCAACCTTCCTTTTCTGTTCAGATAAATAGTGGTGTTGAGTTTTGATTGATCCCCCCCGCATATCATGTTAGTTGAATTGTAAATAGCCACCATGCTTTTAACCATATGATACCTACCCCACTTGTGTATACCTGACTGTTTTTGCATCAACCATAGTTTTCCCTTCTTCCCTCTCATGCTGGCATGTAGTTTTGTTTTCTGAAATAGAAAGGAGGGTGACATTATATAGATTTTGATTCGAATTTGCTATAAATTTTGACCTTTTCAGATCAAGATAATGTTCAAGTTCCTTCAAACTAGTTAAAAATTATCAAGATAATGATAATGTTTTCCTTTTGGATTTTCGATTTCATTTAATTATGCGTCCTTTGAAAAGTATTTACGTGGATTACAATAATACAATCTATCATGTGATGGTCAGAAATTTGTGCTGTCAAGGTGGACTGGCCATAACTTGTTTATATGAGTGGCCATGATTTGGCGCTAAGAGGATTTGTTATCGGATGATGATAAGCCAGAGAAAAAAGAAAAAGAAAAAGAAAAAGAAAGAAACGACCAGAAGAAGTATTTACGTGGTGAAGAACGGTTTGTCTACGAGCCACACCCCAAATTATGTAAATATAATTTTAGATTTTGATGTTAAATTTGTAATATCTTTATTGTTATAACCTATTTTTAGGCTATTCCTCTAAAATTTATTCTTTTTTCTTATAAAATAAAAAATAAAAAATAATAAAAAATAATAGTAAGAAGACTAATATTTTGACAAAAACAGGTTAGGAAGGATTTCAATATAGAGGATGTTTAAGCTGCGATTTTGAATAAATTGGAAGCCTAATTGTATTATTGTATCTAAAATTTTATTGACAATGCAGATTTAAAGTCAAATTAAATAATTATTAAACAAATTTGTGTAAAAATTAAATCCAAAGATATAATTAGATTTTTAATAGGCTAATTTGATTTAATCATTGACCAAATTAAAAGCTTAAGAATTAATTTGGATCAAATTAAAAGATTTAACTAAATGTAAGGACTTAATTATACTTTAAATAAGTCAAATTAATTTTATTAGAGATTTAATCGATGAACAATTAAGTTCGAAAGCCTAATTTGGGCTTAATTGAGAGAATTAAAATTTTAAAGGATCAAACTTAATTTTTACAAAGTCAATTGATTTAAATCAATGGTGAAATTGCAAGAAAATTGAAAGTTTAGGATTAATTAGGAGTTAAATTAAAGAAATTCACAGCTAGGGATCTTTTTAAAAGACACCGAACTCTCGAGAATTTAATTGGCTGAAATCAGGAGTGAAATTGAAAATAATTGAAAGTTTAATGTTCAATTAGGGGTTAAATTGAAGAAATTCAGCCAATGATATTTTTAAAAGAGGCACCGAATTTTGAAGATTTAATTGGCTTAAATTAGGAGTGAAATTAAAGAGAATTAAGAGTTTAATGGTCAATTAGAGGTTAAATTGAAGAAATTCACAACCAAGAACTTTTAAAAAAGAGGCACTGAACTCTGGAGATTTAATTGGCTGAAATCGGGAGTGAAATTGAAGAGAATTGAAAGTTTAATGCTCAATTAGAGGCTAAATTGAAGAAACCCAAAAACAAGGACTAAAATGAAAAATGCACTGAAATTCGGGGTTGATATT
Organism: Populus x sibirica; assembly: GCA_019202695.1. Classification (NCBI taxonomy): domain Eukaryota; kingdom Viridiplantae; phylum Streptophyta; class Magnoliopsida; order Malpighiales; family Salicaceae; genus Populus; species Populus x sibirica. The sequence goes on from JAGMVL010000129.1 coordinate 1,180,259, forward strand.
GAAGTTTGGCAGAGGTAAAATTGCATAAAATTAAAAGTTCCAAGTCAATTAGGGACGCAATTTGTGAGGTTTATAAATAAATGAGTAGGAAAAGGCAACAAAGCTCTTGGAGGCTTAGAAGTGGATATAAATAAATGAGGGACATTGTAGTAATTGAACAATGAGTTAATAAATATAAATAGGAAGAGAAAAAAAGAAGAAGAGAGAGTTGTGTTCTTAGAGAGAAAATCGTGAGAGGGAAAGAAGAAGAAGAGAAAAGAGAAAAAGATAAGGAAGGAGAAGGGAGTTAAAGGAAATAAGTTTAAAAGGTAAGATTTAAGTTTTAAAATGTATAAATGTGTGTTCTTTGAGCTTTAAATTTCTGTTTAAATGAATGTTAGGGTTTTGAAGATTGTATTTTGGGTGGGTTGATGAATTAATTTGAATGTTATGGGTTGATTGTTGTGGATAATGAATTAATTAGTTGATTTTGAGAGATTGTAGGTAAAGATGATGATTTTGAGTTATGATTTTGTTTGAATGGTGAATTTGTGTTAGAAATCATGAGATAACAGTAGGTAATCTGTGGAAATTCTGGGTTTGAGATTGAAGATGACGAAATTTCAGTTTGGTCCCTCAATTTATGAAAATTACGGTTTAGTCCCCAAACTTTGAAAAAATACAGATTGGTCCCTAGAGCATATTCCGAGATTCTGGACAGAATAAAAGATGTATTATGGGCAGAATTCCAGTATAGTTATGAATTTTTAACACTTTCAATTTGGTCCTCCCGTTTGACAAAAATTACAATTTGACCCTAAAAATTTGGAAAATTCCAGAATGGTCCCTGGAGCATAATTAGAGATTTTGGACAGAAATGAGGACGAATTATGGACATAATTCCACTATAGTCATGAATTTATGATATTTTTAGTTTGGTCCTCCAATTTGACAAAGTTACAATTTGATCCTTAAAAATATGATAAATTCTAGATTGGTCCCTAGTTGTAATATTAGCTTTTGCAGATTGGTTTGATGAATGATTGAGGGTTATTTAGTGAATTATTATCAAGTCTTATTATTTATTTTATTATGGATTAGATTTCAGGAAAACAGTTTAATTTTGGGTTTTTGAAAAAAATAACTAGTTTAATTAAAAAAACATATAGGGTTATAGAATAGACCCTTAGTTAAATGTATTAAATAAGTTGTATGTACTTTCAAATCGTTTTTGAATATGTCTCCTTTGTATTTAGATAATCCTGATATTCTACTAGCGGGATATCAATAGGATTTCTTTCGGTATCTGCTTTCGAGTTCTGTTTGCTTTTGAGTCAGGTGAGTGAATAATTTTTCATATGCATGAGAAATATTATAAATAATTGAGTTGTTAATATGAATTGGATCATGCTTCTTGATAAATATTTTCTATCAATTTAGAAGTCAATTCAAAATATATATTGATTCATATCAAGAATTCAGATTCAACAATTGATTATGACCAATCTTGAACCAATTATCAAGCATGATCAAATTCATATTAACAAATCAAATATTTATACTATTTCTCATGCATATAGAAAATTATCCACTCACTTGACTTGAAAGCAAACAGAAATCAAAAGCAGACACCGAAGAAAATCCTACTAACATCCCGCCGGTAGATTATCAGGATTATCTAAATACAAAGGAGACATATTCAAGAATGACTCAAAAGAATATATAATCTATTTAATACACTTATCTAAGGGTGTATTCCATAACCCTATATATTTTTAGACTAAACTAGTTATTTTCCTAAAAACCCAAAATTAAACGGTTTTCCTGAAATCTAATCCATAATAAAACAAATAATAAAATTGGTAATAATTCACTAAATAACCCTCAATTATTCATCAAACCAATCTGCAAAAGCTAATATTACAGATAGGGACTAATCTGGAATTTATCATATTTTTAAGGGTCAAATTGTAACTTTTGTCAAATTGAAGAACCAAACTAAAAATATCATAAATCCATGACTATACTGAAATTCTGACCATAATTAATCCTCAATTCTGTCCAGAATATCTCATTATGCTCTAGGGACCATTCTGGAATTTTTTCAAATTTTTAGGGTCAATTTGTAATTTTTGTCAAATTGGAGGACCAAATTGAAAGTGTTAAAATTTCATAACTATACAGGAATTCTGCCCATAATTCATCTTTTATTCTATCCAGAATCTCGGAATATGCTCCAGGGACCAATCTGTAATTTTTCAAAGTTTGGGGACTAAACTGTAATTTTCACAAATTGAGGGACCAAACCGAAATTTTGTCATCTTCAACCTCAAACCCAGAATTTCAACAGAAAACCTACTGTTCTTTCCAGATTTCTAACCCAAAATTCACCATTTACACAAATCATAACTCAAAATCATCATCTTTACCTACAATCTTCCATAATCAACCAAATAATCAATTACCCACAACAATCAACCCCATAACATTCAAATTAATTCATCAATTAAACCCAAAACATAAATTTTCAAAACCCTAACATCCATCAAAACCGAAATTTAAAGTTCAAAAAACACATTTATACATTTATAAACCTAAATCTTACCTTTAAACTTATTTTCTTCAACTCCTTTCTATTTCTCTTCTAATTTCCCTCTTTTCTCTTCTTCTTCTTTCCTCTTTCTCTCCTGCCGGTTTGCTCTCTTAAAATTTCAGATCCCTCTTTCCTTTTTTTTCTCTTTTTACTTCCTATTTATATTTATCATCTCTTTATCAATTACTACTATACCCCTCCATTTAATAATACTTACTCTTTAAGCCACCAAGGGCTTTGTAGTCTTTTCCTATTCATTTACTTTCAAAACATTACAGAGAAATCTGAGGTCAAAGTTGAGAAAAAATTAGCTTCTCTCCCTAGCTTTATTCACTGGTGTTGCCTCTTTTCTTTGCGCCACCGTAACTACCAGTTTCTCTACCAGTTAGTGCTCACCACCACTACCGTGTACAGCCAACATATAACCCTTGCGCCAGATAATCTTCTTCCTTCAATAATCTACACCCATCCCTTTCTTTTTTACTCTAAATAAGGCATATATGACATGAATTGACTTACGTCTTGCTGCCTCTCATCTCTTTCAATTAAAAAAGAGATAGGCTGAACCTGTTTTGACACAACCTAAAAAAAAGAAGAGAAGGTTGTTGGACCGCCAGTCAGCCTATCCTCTTGCTGACTGTTTTTGTTTTGATGTTAAAATCTCTGCTGTTAATTTCAGATTAATATATCTAAAAAATTCAAGAATAATATTCGTTGCACTTGCTTGCTCATAATTTTCCAAAATCTAAAACCCATTATAGTTTCCAAGTTTAACTTCCACTATAGTTAAATCTTGCATTGCCACTACGTATACAGAAATTAGTTGTGATTGTCAATGAATCATGTCAGTTCTTCGGTCCAAGTTGTAACTACAGGGTACGCATTTAAACTACAGGGTGCGCATTTAAACTCCATTTGGAGAAGCATTGTATCCATGGACAAATTTTTGTTTTAGATCAATAAGAGGTAGCCTGATAATTAAGTTTTCTGAAAATGTGTATTTCTTGGAATCGCTACGATGGGAAAAAAGCTGCTGAAGCAGGTATGGTTCATGCAACTTATCCCATGAGACCACAGCTCCTATAAGAAGGGATGGAAAAAGGTTATTCATCCACTACATGTTGGCTTCCTGCCTTTCATTCGTATCTCCTCTTCTCTTTCCCTTTTCTTCTGCTGTCACTTTTAATATCCTCCTTTTAATTTTGTATGAAGCCATGGAATACAACAGTAGGAAGTGGAGAAGAGAGGTTAAGCATTTCCTTGTTCATTCTCGCAACTTCGATAAGAATCTAATGGTTTATTCTCTCTCTCTTTTTTTTCCCATTTATGCAGGGCATGTACAAGACAACAGTGAGAGATCTTGAAGACGGAGGAGTTGGATTTGTTAGGATGTGAAATGTTTATTCATTGCATGCTTGGACCGGAAATGGCTTCAACATTTTGAACAATGTGCTTCCCAACATTGAACAGCTTTTCGGACACAATATCTGAAATTTTAAAGAACATGCAAGGTATTTCTTTTGGTGAACAAGAGCATTCGTCTACTATTCTTGCGTTTGAACGTGACATTTGAAGCAGCGTATTTGGATTGACCAAAAAATTAGCATGATTTTTATATTGTTTGTAAGTCTTAAATTCTAGATGGCACTGATCAAAGGCAATCAGAAAAGACACAGCTGTTTTGCCAAATAAAATGTCTTTTACTCGCCCTTTGAGGAAAGCAAAAAAAAAAAGTCTTGACAGAGAATTTCTTATCAGATTGGTTAGATTAATCTTCAACTTCTGCACGGTTTGAAATGGGGAAAATGGTGGAATATGATTGCAATACTTATTCAGATCCTTTTGCGAGTTTTATTTATATTATTACATTGCCATGGTTATGCCATCGTTAAAGGTGATTCAGCAAAGATGCTAAATGCTGAGCCCAACCTGAACTTATTCCTTGCGTTTGTTACCATCCTCCTATTCAAAGTTGACAGACTTCATCTCAATTCTCAGTTGCTTTTGTACCAGGAAATGAAGTTTGACTGAGTCCCTTTTTAGTATACGGAATCCTAGGCCTTCCTCTTGGGATAATTATTGGTCTACAACAGACTAAAGCAAACATCAACTCTGTCAGAAACAGGATGAAACTAATCCATACAAAAATGGTTCTCTTCCATAGCCAGATAAGCCTTGTCAATTGAGGGAGCTCAGATTCCAGTGAGAGTGACGCTGCGTAAATTTCAGGGATGCCAGCACCGGCTTTGTATTCTGCTAGATGTTCTAACATCACCTTCAAGAAGGCAGTTGGCTCAAGTCCTTCTGTGAATTCGTCCCTTTTTATGTTCAGAATATGAGATTCTGATACAAAACCAGGAATGACAGGAGCACTCTTAATGATGGTTTCGACTACACGGATGGGTTGGCTTTTGTACCGCATTATGCATGGCTGACTTGAACTTGCAGTGACTTTACCCAATGCTGACAGGAACTCAACCCTCACCTGAAGGAATGCAGGAGAACAAAGTGTCATAAACTACTCCAATTGAGTTACTTCTCATGCAGGAGAAGCATGAGACATGCATGGCTTGACCAGAAGATTGCATAGCCAAACCTCATTGCTATATTTCCTATCGACTGCGGTGCTTTCGGACTGACATTTCTGGTAGAAATTCCCCATCATCTAAACAGCTTCTTCATGAAATACCCTCTAACATGTCTTATCGTTTGGAACGGAAACATCAAGAACATGAATGGAAAGAATGATAACCAAATTACAAACGTGAAAAAACTAACCAAAAGATTGAACTGAAAACCCATGAATTTCATCAATATTAATGCAAAGAAAGCAACAAAGTTGAAATGAAATCCAGTGTAGTTTCCTGAAGGAGAATTAACGACTTCAGACATATCAACATACTCTTTTTTCCTTTCATTACTACCGCTGAACCCATCTTTGCTTGGTTCTAGCACATCAGTGCCCATTTTAGCACTTTCCATTTCCTTCTCTTGCAAGGTACCACTATTTTTGCCTTTCTGTTCAAAAGCATATTCTCCATAAACCTGAGAGCCCTTAGAACTAGAGCCCCGATCCTTCCAGCTCTCACCTGAAAAACTCCGGCGAAGAACACACGGTGATGTGTGTTGCTCAATGTCACTGCCAAATGTGTTAGTAAAGTGGAGACAAGCAGCAATGTCCCACCTCCACTATGTGCTTAGTGGGAACAACTCATCTCCCACTTAGCACAAAGTAGAGGCATAAACGGTGGTATAAATCATGGCATGATTTATGCCCTTTACTCTTAGCTTAGTATATATATATATATGTACTCAGTGAAGAGCTGTGTTAGATAGAGAAAACATAGAGTTGCAGAGAGAACAGAGCAGAAGAATAGAGAGAGCTTGAGTGAGTAGAGTTGAGTTGAGAAGAGTTTTCTCCTCCTTGTTTGTATTGTTTCTTTGATTGATTAATATAAACCCGTAGCTCCGTGGAGTAGACAAGTTGCCGAACCATGTAAATTTTTGTGTGTTTCATTTCTGGAATAACCCAACAAAATGAACTTCTTTCCGAGAATTTTTTATCCATGAACACCTTGTCAGCTCCATTTATGACAAATTTCAGCAGGCAACATTTTAGTGCATCACAGAGACTCAGCGAATCCACATAGCTCTTGTAATCAAATCGAAGAAATTCATTCCTATCATGGATTAACTCATCATCATGATAATTTTCTTGGAGTTCTGATTCATTCATTGCAGCAATTGCCAAAGACACAAGTTGGGCAGAGACAACGTGGTACTCTGAAGAGTTAAATAACAGAAGAGGCTTTGTGGTGTAGTACGGGATTTTTAACTGCAGAACAGAATTTATAGGATGGCAAGATAACTGGAGCCGGTGTTGTTTTCTTGGGGTGCTAAAAGATTAGAGAATTTGGTTCTGTAAGTGCATTAATCATTGGGATTGTGGGGGCTCTGGACCTGGGGTTTGATTGGTTAATTTTCACACCAAATTTTATATATCAGGATAAGCTGCAGCGCGACTCAACATTGCTCCACAGCCTATACTTTAGGGGCATGAGTCCATAGAATAATATTCAATATGCTGTGATTATAGTTTGCTCGATTTTGGCACCAACATACACTTAGCAAATGTTATCCTTCACCAGAAAGATTTTTATGTGGAGTGCGTTTCAGTGATCAAACCCAATAGACCTCATGTTCAGCACTTATGAGGCTGCATAAAATTATAAAATATATATTATATCGATACATTTCTAAGTAAAAAGTACTAACAACAACGCGGAATACAAGCTCTCAAACGTGAATTTTTACAAAAGAACCAACCTATATCTTGATTTCTCAGCAATCCTATTACAAAATCAGAGGAATATTAGCCAAAAAGAGAAGGGACTATTTCATCAATTTCCCCTCATCTCATCCATACTTTGGGTAGAAATCTCCGAATCCATCCACGGTCCATCCATTGATATGCTTTTCTGTGCCTGACTGCTTTGAGAGGTATTTGAGACGTGTGGTTGGCTATCTTGTGAGAGAAGTTCAAAGGCTTTGAACCTTGCCTCCTCGTTCATGGTGCCACGCTTGACTATCGGAGCTTGGACTGGAATTTGACCTTCAATCATACTCACTGCGGAGGACATCAATGGTCTCAAACTGGGGGATGGGTTGGTGCACAGGAGAGCCAAGTTAAGCATCCTCATTGCTTCCTCTTCCGAGTAGTTTGAACCAAGGTTTGGATCCACTAGCTCAAGAAGGTTGCCTTGCTCTTGCAGGACATAGGCCTACAGTATGAAAGAAAGCAGTTAGCATTCACGCTTTGTAATCAAGAATAGTTTTCCTACAGCATTACATGGACCCAAGAGATAGTTAGAAGGGAACAGATACGGAAAGAAATGATTGAGGAAGGATTCCCAGTTTAAAACTTCCGGAAAGCTAAGCAATTTCCTGGGCAGGCATGTCCTTTTCTATGATTACATTAAAAATCATCTCTGCAATTTCAGACACAATACAATTTTCAACCTCAGTGAGTTATTTTGAGGGTAATATGCATACTTATTTCCTTTATAAACAACTTTGATATGATAGATCTTCACTGGAGACATCAATAAATGCAAACAAAATATAGATTTTCCATCAGTCGACAGTAACGCTTGTTGGAAGTCAACGTAAATGTAAGATGCGCAGACAACATTCTGAAAGGAAAAGATATATGTTACCCAATCAAGAAGATAAACAAACTCCTCCTTTGGCCTGTAATTTGTGTTGCTCTTCCCGCTGACAATTTCTAAGACAACAACTCCAAAGCTGTAAACATCTGCTTTATCTGTCAGGTAACCCCTCATTGCATATTCTGGAGCCATGTAGCCTCTGAAGAGAATTAGAGTGAACCAGAACAGTAAGTGTTTGCCATGAAGAGGCACAAATTTGCATGTACTGTTCAATGTTTAATCATATTATCATATACAAGGAAAATCATCGTTGATAATCATTGTATGCATTTGACAATATCTCCAATTAATATCCGTCTTGTTTTAAAGCATCATTACAAAAGAAGAAGTTGCTAGATTATCCTTTTACCACATCTCAAAGAAATTAAACTGAGAGAAAAAGGGAGAGAGAACTCACATTGTGCCAGCAATTCGCGTGCTAATATGAGTGTTTTCTTCTTCATCAAGCTTAGCTAAACCAAAGTCAGATATCTTGGCATTTAGATCCTTGTCAAGCAGGACATTAGTTGCCTTTATGTCTCTGTGTACGATTTTCAGCCTTGACTCTTCATGAAGATAAGCTAATCCCTTTGCAATACCCAACAATATCTTCTTTCTTGTCTGCCAGTCCATTTTAATCTGGTGTTCATCACGACCTAATAGAGAGGATACAGAGGGCGATTCAATCTCATTCTCATTCTATGGACTATATGAACTGATACATTAAGGAGTTGGTCAAGCAATTACCGAAAAGTGCCCGAGCAAGACTGTTGTTTTCCAAGTATTCATATACTACCAGCAACTGGTTTCCTTCAATACAGCAACCATACAGCTTCACGAGATGCGGATGTTGCAAGGCAGATATCATGCCTATCTCATTCACAAATTCACGATTTCCTTGTTTCGATTTGGATGATAACTGCTTAACAGCAATTACAGTGCCGTCGGACAAAACACCCTGAAATAAAACAGGCTGAAATTTCAGAATATTTTAAGAGATAGTACTTCCATTTTATCACAGACTTTTGCATGTATGGTGGAACACGTTGTCAGCACATAACCAAAGTAAATAATAAATTTAAATACCTTGTAAACTGGACCAAATCCCCCTTCACCTATCTTATTGGCAGGGTCAAAATTATTGGTAGCATTCTTAATTTGCCTTAAGCTGAAATAACCGGTTTGGAGATCTAGAGCACGAAGATCTGTGACAAGCAGAATCTCAAAATCAGCAAGACAAAGCTAGTGAAAAGTTCTACAGCATGCACACCATAAAACGAGATAAATACTTCTTGTGCGATTAATCTTACCTTTGTCTTCATGGTACTTCCCTCCCAAGTAACCTTTCCTCCAGAGAACAAGCAAAGCCAATGCAGCAAGAACACATGAAGCAGCTACAATGCCGATAATAGCTCCAACTGATAATCCGTCACCATTATCCACCTTAAAGTCTACAAGGAGAGAAATAAATTAAATGACGATGAGAGGATAAACTTAAAGGAAACGTCCATTGAGGGGCAACAAAGAATCCTTGATTTTGTCATGACTTACTTGGAGTCACAGTAATGGCGGATATGAGAGGTCCATAGACACCTCTGTCAGGAACGGCAGTAGTACCTTTTCCTGACCAGTATAAGTCTATCTCCAGTGTGCTACCATTAACAATTATACTATCAAATTCCTCTGCGATGCCAATGCCAACTCCTCCAGCTTTCTCCATAATATTGAAATCCTTCCTAACTACATCTCCCTGCAAGAAGAAGTTCTGAGTATAACTTTACAGGTTTTAAACAGCGTTGCCACACTTTTATATGGATGAAAAACTTGAAAAGGTCCAAAACACACGGGAGGCCTCATGAGGGTATTTAGAAACTACCATCGTTGATAAAAAGCAAAATCCTAAATGAATATGCTAATTTGGAAATCATTTTACTCACTTGAATTGATATATCGAATATGCGCCTCCCAAGGCTGCTAAATGTAGAGTCATTAGAATACATAATTTCAGCGAAGTGGAGCTTCACTTTGTAACTCCCCGCCCTCATACACAGGGCATAGTACTTGAGTGATTGAGGAGCAAGGCGGGCAGTTTGGTAAAACCCTTCACCGGTGACATTCAGACCAAAAGAATTTTCTGCTTTGTAACCAGCTCCATCATTGTTCATGTAAGTCCCGGTACTGCTATAACCCCATCTCTCTGATAAAGAAACAAATTCAGCTGCCCCCCCTGAAGTTGCGTCTTCTTCATATTCATTATCACCAACAGTCATACTGTTCCCTCCACAGTTTATGAACAAGGAATGGTCTGCAGAACAAAGGATCAATATCATAAGGCGCCTTCCGTAGGACAACAAGTATTCTGTATTTATGCAATTACTTTATCATCAAACATCAGTGTACAGTTTTTTAATACTTACGTTCTGGTTTTCTTGAACAAACAAGGTCCTTGTTCAAGCACCAAGAAATCCTGCACACAAGAATTAAAGTAGTCAGTCATTCAAATTTCCAGATTTTTCACAAAGCATCTTAGTGAATAAGGAACTTACGTGTTATTCCCAGTTGTTACATGACTAGAAACTAAGTTCCTGTTGAATTTTGAAATTAGAAGTTAGCAATCAAAAGAAGACAAATGAGGAGAAAACAAGTAAAGAGCAAACATAATGCCTACACTGATAGCTGTTGACAACTTGACTGAGTTGACCCAGTAAAATTGTTGTAAGATAAATCCCTGAAACAAATTTTCATGGCATAAGTAATGTAGTTGTTGATTGATAAGAATAAATATTGGTGTATTTATTGTCTGGAGAAACATAAAAAAAAAAATATTAATGTTAACTTCATGATATATAGACTCACAATTCGTTCTTGCTGTTCAATATCCAACCAGGCACTTCTCCAGTTAGCAAGTTGTTATTCAGAAACCTGCCCAAATTAAACAGGTAATGAACCAGCAAGCAGTCAATACGAGGTATATATTAAAAATTTAGATACCGTGCACTTCAGCATGATTATTCGATGCATTTATTGTCTTACATAAATCGTAGTTTTGCCAAGCTCTCTAATGAAACAGGAATTTGGCCTGTGAACTTGTTGAAGCTCAAATCTCTGCAATGGAATATATACAAATTAATGAAATCACATGAAAAAGATAAAATTAGCTCTGGGAAATAAAAACACAACGCAATCTAATTCGCAAAATATTGACCCGGTCCATTTTGTCAGACTGATAATATTCAAGTAACTATTACATCCTCTGCAGCATGGCTTCTCTGAACATGATTATATATCGAATAATGCAGACTATATTGCAGGTATAGTTCATTCTCACAGACCAGATACGGAGGATTTGTAGCCCTATATGAATCTCTCACACACATATGCAACTTGAATTGCTATATGCAGCGCGTGCCCATAGCTTCTCATATGATGCATACGCTTGAGTTGTAATAGCTGGCTCGGTGAGAATCTAAAATACGGGAAAATGAGATGCTAAATTACCCCAGTTTTGCCAGAGGAAAAGGCTGGAGGTTCATGGTTAGTTACTAAACAATTGGGGAAAAAATCCTTGTTCTACCAAGGAATGGACTTATTCCTCCAGCTTTCTCCCTCAACTTGTTTTTTCTTACTTTAAACGAAGCCAAATAGTAGAATAAAGTGATATCAATAACCTGCCACCTCTTGTTCTTTTGAATCAAAATAACATTATATGAAGCAAATAAAATTCATGAAATTAAGCATTGCCAAAAGGTAGCTGATTGAGAAACTAACAGAGTATCCAGCGATGCCATATCTCCAAAGTATTCTGGGATTGTACCATTCAATGAGCAACTTCTCAGAATCCTGAGAGAGAAAGATATTGTCAATTCCTAATTCGTTGCAGTCAGAGGAATGCAGAAACAATTAGAAAGGCTTAAACAATGTATTTGATCAGTATCATTCAACTCACAGTGTTGTCATGTTTTTCATATCTTGCAGATCAGGGAAAGTTGAACTTGATCCATTCAAATCGGATATTCTCCTGAAAAAACAAGACAACGGAAAAAAAAATCAGTTTTTTCATATATAGGCTAGCTTACCCAAAAGCAACAAGGCAAAACATTTAAGACTGAATGTGAAGCTGCAAGATAAGGAACTTCTGCTCACAATTCTTCTAATTTCTTTAAAAGTGAAATGGTAGAGGGAATAGGACCCTCCATGGATGTTCCTTGCAAATCCCTGCAAAAGAAATATACAATTGTCAGGAATGCAGAAGGTAAAGGAAAACGGAATCCCATTTAGCTTGTGCTGTAGGTCAACAGGAGTAGATAAATGGAACGAAGTAAATACTCACAATCTCTCAATGTTGGTCCAGTTCCCAATAAAGTTAGGTATCTTCCCTGACAGTTCACTTCCATCTATCCGACTGCAGCAGCGTATGATACAAATGAATACTTTAGCTCAAAAAAACTGATTAATATTAAAAGAAGATCGTGTCCCACTTCATCACTTACAAATCAGTTAAATTCTTTAAATTGCCAAACGTATCTGGTATCGTTCCTGTAAAATTATTCGCGGAAAGAAGACTGCAGAGGTAAAAACAACAGTAAGCTACAAATATCTCTCCAAGTGAGTATCGAATAGCGGCACCGCACATAAAAAGAGTGAAATCATGTAGTTGATACGCACACATTTACTAGACAATGGTTATGGTATAACTACAATATGTGGTAAAATGGCAAATGCTGCACAATAAAATAAAAATCAGATAAAAGATAAAGGCATGTATCTTACAGTCTCTTCAAGCTTCTCAAATTTCCGAGGTCTGGATGAAGAGACCCTCCTAGCAGATTATCTTCCAGGACCCTGCAAGATGCAATTCATGTTTTTTTGTAACTCAGGATTTCATTTACTTGACAAGTTGAGAGCTTTGTTTCGTGACTTACAGTGACTCCAGTGTTGCCATGCTGCCAAATTCCCGAGGAATCGAACCAGTGATACGGTTTGCCAGAAGAGACCTAAGGTGTAGAAAAAGGTTTTTATTCATGAATGGCCATCTTGCGATTGAAAACTCCCTCAGATATTCAAATGGACAAACAAACTTACAAAGTCTGAAGGTTGGGGAGCTCAGTAAGGCTTGCAGGGATCGATCCATTTATATAATTGCGAGTGAGATCACTGTACAATGAAAGACGATTCATCTCGTCGTTGTAAAATTCAAATTCTTATAGAGTAAGAAGAATGGTAGTCCTCTATAAACCACGTTGCTCCGGTAACAAAATTCTGCTAAAATGATTTCTAAAGCCAAAAAATCTACTAAGATGTGAGCAAGACAGTTGGTTTGAGAAAAGACGCACCAAAAATTTGGAAAGTATTTCACATGTAAACGTGTACCAAACTGAATAGGGATATGCTGTTGTTATTACAGTGTGGTCAATCTGGATATGCTCTTTAGCAACTAAATCACATGAAAAAACAAAAGAGAAAAGGGAGAAAAGGACAGGAGTTTATCAACTAAGATAGTGTAACCATGGAGAATTTGAAATTTAACCTTTGTATCCTGCACAGAACTTTAAACTTGCACATTGATAGCCCATTAATATGTCAAACATGACGGGAAAGAAAAAAGTTATTCGCTGGGATCATAAGTAAACCTATCAAATTCATCTATAAAGAACATGGTGTATCAAGAAATGCAAGAAAAGAAACCCAGATAGAAATCGTCTATGAACATGTCACTCACATTTCACGCAGATGAGTAAGATTCCGAAATTCCGACGGAAAAACTCCAGTCAGATTAAAACCCTTCATCTTGCTGCAAAAGAAAAAAAGAAAAAAAAAGAGTTGATTATAAAGAAAAGAAGAGGTAAAAGGTGATAACCCTTCATAGATACAGCACCACGACTCTGCAGCACTGACCATTCGCTGAGGTCTAACAATTAATACAATGTTCATACGAATTAATTTGGACCAGTACCAAATTCAAGATAAAAGTCCCCCATTAAGCTTTGCTTCAATTTTATTCTACCAATCAAAGCATTGGTTGAGACATGACCATCTCTATCCTTATTATATCCGAAGAAATTAAAAAGTGGGATACAAGGAAACAAGCACGTACAAGCTGATGACATGACAGACGGTGCTACTATTAAATGTACAGTCACATGTAACTTGGCTTTGAATTTTGTCACCGCCGACGATGGTCAGGTTCCACTGTGCGCTACCGCAAGAAGTCCGATCGATGGTCCAGTTGCTGTTTTGCAATTTGCTGGATATTGTTTTAAGGATTTGCACTGTTGCATCAGTTAGCATAAAATACATGTTAAACAACATCAGAAAATGCTTCTAATAATGTCAACATTTACCACTAAAACAAATTATAATTTCTCATGTTAATACATAACTTTTCTTTAGGTAGATAGTGATTGTTTTATGTTTGAAAATATATTATAATAATATTTTTATTTATTTTTAATATTAACATATTAAAATAAAAAAAAACACAAAAAAAATTATATTTTTAACAAAGACAGCCACATAACGTACCACCTTTACATTACTTGCGAACCCGTCTTTAAAATATATATTCACACGGACATGGTCAAATTAAACTCTCTGTTTCCTTTTATTTTATTAATTTTATTTTCTACGAAAATCGAAACTACAAACTCTGACGAATCCAACTTTGACCATGATATAAACGGTGGGCAAGATGGTCAAAGATTTGTTCTCTGATCCATTCACTCTAATGTCAAACTGTCGACACTGTTGATATTCCAAGACATAAATTAACAAATCACACACGTAATAATCTTCACATGTTGCAGTTTATATATGATGATTAGCGACTGCAACAAATAATAATCGATTTTCACCCAGTTTTTAGACATATTTTAGCAATCTATACTAGAAACCATTTTTTTTTTTCAAGTGCCACCAAGAGCTTTGCTCTGCAAATCTTTGCTCAAGTAAGAAGTAACGATACTTTGCAGATTTAGAAAGAACTCCACATGTGAGCATTACCTACTGCAGCCTAAAATAAATAATCAAGAAGGTAACAGACATGTCTGTGAGGAGGCAGGAACCTTCCAACATAAATTAAAGCCGTGTTGAAGAGATGCTAGAGCCTACTAGATAAGATGAACATGCATGACAAAAATGTCACATCGAACATAAAGCAAGAAAAGTCTCCTAAGAATTATAAAAAACTCAAATCCTGCAACAAAAGCTCCGAAACCCAAAACTTAAAATATATCCTCATCTGATTCTAACCACACAGAAGATTTATAATCAGAGATTGCTCAAAACATAGGGAAAAAAATAACTGCCCAGAAACGGAATCCCTTTCCTTTTTCTCTAGCTACTCGATTCATGAAATAAATTTCCCACGTTAATCTGAAAAAACTTATAATTTGAGACGAAGAGAGATAACGAAGGGTTTTCAAAGAAAAACGAAACATTATGAAATTCAAAACAGCAGTTTCCTCCCTACTTTTCAACGTAGAGCACGCACGTATCTCGACAAATTTGAAATAATAATAATATAAAAAGAAACACTTATCCACTACACGAAGAAAACCCAGAAAGCGCAAAAATCATTTATTTTGCCAAGTTTTGTGAATTGGTGACCAGACATTTAGTGAAGATTATGGAATTACGTGCAGTTAGTTACCTTCATCTTCTGGCAAGAGTGGAGTGACTTGAGCATGAGATCCAAATTTATCCACAGAAAAGCAATTCAATAACACCAGGCCGAGAACAAGAACGGAGACATTCTTTGACAGTGATTGAACAAACGCCATGTTTGAAGCATGCAGAACAGAGTCACCCTTTCTCTTTGTATGGTAGTTAATATCTAAAACAAAACTGATGGAAGTGATGATCAACGAACAGAAAAATGACAAACAGTTCAGTAACAACAGAAACAATGTCTGTGCTCTTTTTTTGGAGAGAAGAAAGAGGGTGGAGTTCGTGGAGAGAAAGATAAAGAAGGGTTTGGGAATTTAAAGATGACAAGTTCCTCGGTTTGATATACTTTGCTTTGGTTTCTTTTTGGAAAGTGTTGTCGCTTGCATGAGATGAGAAAGGGTCACCGTAGTCAAAAGTATGTTAGTTTAGAATATCCATTTCTCTTAAACAAGTAAAATAAAAAAAATATCTTCCAAACAAATAACGCAACAACTAGTCGTTTAAAAATTATATTTTAAATTCTGCTAGTTTAGAAGATATTTATATTTTTCATTGTACTAATTAATTTGAAAAAAAAAAAACGAAAACACTGCTAGTAAAGGTAAAACATGCCCAAGCCAACAGTGTCGTTTCGGATAGGGATGGATGTCGTGTGACAGGAGGGGAGTCTAGGGTGGCAACTGCGAAAAATCAAAGAAGAACCATAATAATAATAATAATAATAATAATTGAACAAAGAGAACATGCGTTTATTACCAATAAAAAAAGTTGCAAAAAGTGATAGAAATGAAAAAGGCAGGCATGATTTTGTGTTCTTTTGCTGTGTTTGTATTTTACCAGTTTTTGTGTTCAAATACGGTAAGATATTTGATAATAAATCAAATTACATTTTATATTCTAAAACCTACTAAAAAATTAAGTAATTTTTGTGGAGCAGTTTTTATATATTTTTTTAATTGAATTTTATAAAATTTTATTTGTTTTTATGTTTTAAAAGTACTTTTAAAAAAATTTAAATTTTTTTTATTTTTTTCTTTACTTTAAATTAATATATTTTTAGTATTTTCAGATCATAAATATTTTATATATATTTTTTATTACATATAAATTTTAACCATAATTTTTACCAAATACATATTTAAATTCAACTAACCATATCTCACCCTAATTTTTTACATTTATATTTTTAAATTATCACCATAAAAATTCCCTAAAAAACATATACACTCTTAGTCATCATCGCTGTGTCAGCCGCCGCCAACCAAGGATGATTTTTCCAGGCAGCGGAGGGTTGATTTTGGGGGCACACAGGGAGGGGACGCACACACGTCTGGGCTTATGGTGATGGATACATTGACATGTCTGCTGATACAAACTGGGGGTGCCCCACGAAACAACATTTGCTGCTTCTCCAAAGAAAGAAAAAAATAAGATTGAAGAAATTCAGTCAACCTTTACACGCCACCAGTTAGTTACATCCATAGTTTTTAGACTTCACTTGATCTGATGCCTGGATTTCAGATTTTAATCGGGTTATCAAATTAATTTTTTTAAAAAAAAATTAAAATAATATTATTTTAATAAAGAAAAATAAAAATTAACAGGTTGCAACTAAGTTTTTAACCGAATCTTACTGAGTTATCGGGTCATACCGAGTTTTTCCTTCCCCTGTTTTTTCTTCAACTCGGCCCGGTATCAGTCCTGAATCCCAGGTCGACCTGCCGGGCTGGGTTAAGTTTTAAAACTATAGTTAGATCTGATTAGTCTTACTATTTTTTAACAAATATAAAACCGAACCAACAGATAAATTTAGTTTTTTTTTTTTCATTCAATTCAGTTTTAATCTTTTTAAAAGAACTGTATAGTTCAGTTTTTTTTTCCAAACCTAAACCATTTGAAACAATGCTCGTCTCTCAAAGTCTGAGAAACACAAATATGTACTCATCAATTTCATTACACAATAATCAACAACATCCAAGAACAAAAATCAATAATAGATATGTTATTCTTGGTTAAGTTAGTCGCTAATTTAAATCAAGATTAACATATCTATTATTGGGCTGTTGGACAGTGATGGAACATGGAGTGACGGAGGTACTGTTGGGCAGTGATGATCGGGATTCTTTAGTGACGGAGGTACTGTTGGACAGTGATGGAAAATGGAGTGCACGTGTCGAATCTGTACTTGCAAAAAATCAGTAGAAATGATCGGGATTTTGGGCTGATTTCGTTGCCTTTACTTCTAGGTTGATTTGGGCTATGACCAGGGCTGGTTTGGGCTGTGATTGAAGTATATTTTGGGCTGTGATTTGGTAGTGGCAGAGGTCGATTTCGGGGATGAGATTGTGATGGTGTTTGGTGGCAGCTTGAGGTAGTGTAATCGACGGTGAAAAGGAAAAAAACCAGGGTTTGTTTGGAGGGTTGGTCGTCAGCGACTGTACCAGCGGAGAAGGTTGGTGGTGATCGGAGGTTATGGCAGCTAAGGTTTGTTTCAAGGAAGAAGTTTTTTCTTTTACTTAATTTTGGGTTCTCTGTTTCTCTTTGTCTCTCTGCGTCCTCCCTCAAAGCTTTTATTTACAATGTTGATAACCCTAAAAAATAAAATCTAATAATTAATTGGAAGATCTCTAAGGATTTTAGATATTTGATTTTTCCTTGTTTATTTGATCTCTTGTTATATTATTTCATTCTCTATTATCATGGTTCTCTCTTTTTTATTTACTCATCATTTCACTTCCATTTCTTTTTTTATTTTATAAAAACTCATCACACAATAATAAAATAAGCCAAAGTTTCAAAAATAATGAAATAATCATAAATTGATTAAATTGCATCAAAAAAAAAAATTCTTAGGATTTTTTGTGTTTTTAAATATATGTTGAAAAATAAGGCTAAATGGGTTATGACACTATTTTTTAAATAGAGAAAAGTAATGAACAATATGATTTTCTTATATACAAGCACTTTTTAGCAATGTAAAATATTAAAATTATTTTTTTATATTTTTATATTTAGCTAGTGTCATAAATTTATTTTTTATTATAAATATAATATATTTTTTGAATTGACAATATAATTTTTCAATTATAATTTTTAAGTTGAATGAAATTAAATTAATATTCTATAATTAGATTATCACATATAAAAAATATTAATATAACTATTATATACTATGGTTTTGATTTTTGATATATCACACAAACAGGTTTCCTCCCTCCTAAGCACTAAGAAGCCAAGTATTAATTAGAAGCAATCAACTGCAAATAATAAAGAGGAAAATTTCTGAAACAATTGAATTTTACTTCCTTACTAATGATATTCATGTTTTTGAGAACAAAGAAGCTTCCTAATACAACTATAAATTTGCGTATAATTCTAAGTTGCGTAATGTTTATATATTCTTTATATAAACAGGAAATGAAAAATGAGCATTCCTGATTTTTTTACCTAACAGATAACTACTCCTGATTAAGAAAGACCTCTATATTCTCTGCTTCTTCTTCTTTTCTTTTTTTATGAGATTTCTCCTGTGATGTCACAATGATTATTCTCTCATATTAAGATAATAAATAATATGGGTGGAAAAAACAAATAATTTTTTTTTATCAGTAAAACAATAGAATGGAAGTTGCCACCTAGTATTTTGATCATTAAAAACCCTAACTGGTTTTAGAATCTGGAAAATAAGACTGATTGTGTAAAGAAAATATATTGGCACTCTTAGAGAGTATTTTGCAGTGTGGTTGTGGTTGCTTTTCAAATAACTTTTCATGCCGAAATGCATGCCAATAATATATTTTTTATTTTTAAAAAATTATTTTTGACATCAGCACATCAAAACGATCTAAAACATACAAAACATATTAAATTTTAGCAAAAAAAAAAATTTAATTTTTTGAAACGGTTTCTTAATACGTCTTATCTAAGGTAAACTACATTGTTTATTTATATGATATAAACTAAGAAAAAGTTGTGTTTTCTAACTGTTGGTATGTGTAAGATTTAAGAAAAGTCTTCCTCAATAAAAAAGGTCATTATTTTATTAGGTTAAAAAACCTCACTATTTTAATGTTAACATAAAAAATAAAATAAAGAATATGTTTTATATATAAGTTAATAATCTCGCATGTTAAAAGAAACAAAATAAAAATTCTTGGTATTTTTGAAATGTTGGCTAAAATCCTTTGAAAATTTATAAACTTGTTGTAAAATCCATGCAATAATTTTTAAAAAACATGTTAAAGTATTTTAGATTCTTTTAAAATGCTTAAATAACTTTAGATTTTTAGTCATATGTAATAAAAAAAAGATTTTGTTTTTAATTTTTTAGGCTTTGCTTGGCAAACAGTTATTTTATTTTCTTTGTAATAAAACTACTAAAAATAAGTTTAAAGGGTGATTGTTAAACACAATCTTAAACCAAAAAACCATTTAACAAAAATTATGGCAAGCCAAACAAGATATTAAACCCTTTAACCCCCTTCTTTTTTTTAACCCGACCAGGTTAACCTGAGTTTGCAACGCGGTTTTTATGAAATAGTTTTTACATATTTTTTTAATTGAGTTTCATAAAACTCTATTTATTTTTGCATTTCAAAATCATTTTTGAAAAAATTTAAAATTTTTTAATTTTTTTTTATTTCAAATTGATATATTTTTGATATTTTCAGATCATAAATATTTTATATATATTTTTTACTACATATAAACTTCAACAATAATTTTTACTAAACACATATTTAAATTTAAATAATCATATCTAATCATATTTTTTAAATTTATTTTTTTAAATTATAATTATAAAAATTATCTCAAAAACAAATACTCGTATCATCATCATCGCTGTGTCAGCCGCCGCCAACCAAGGATGATTTTTCCAGGCAGCGGAGTGTTGATTTTGGGGGCACACAGGGAGGGGACGCACACACGTCTGTGCTTATGGTGATGGATACATTGACATGTCTGCTGATACAAACAGTGGGTGCCCCACGAAACAACATTTGCTGCTTCTCCAAGAAAAACAAAAAAAAGATTGAAGAAATTCAGACAACCTTTACACGCCTCCAGGTAGTTTACATCCATACCTTTTAGACTCGGTATCATTCAAGACCTGAATTTCAGATTTTAACTCGGTTATTACGTTAAAAAAAATTTTAAATAAAAATGATATCATTTTAATAATAAAAAAAAATCAACGGGTTACAACTGAGTTTTTAACCGGGTCTTACCAGATCAAACCAGGTTTTTTCTTCAACTCGACTTGGTTCCAAGGTCAACCGGGTCCCGGGCCGGGCCGTGTTTTTAAACTATAGTTACATCCAATTAGTCTTATTATTTTTTAACAAATATAAAACCGAACCGAATAGAGCAATTCAGTTTTTTTTTTTTCATTCAATTCGGTTTAAATCTTTTTTAAAAGAACTGTATAATTGAGGTTTTTTTTTCAAACCTAAACCGTTTGAAACAATGCTCATCTCTCAAAGTTTGAGAAACACAAATATGTAGAGGGCGTTTATTTACGCAGCCGAAGCTGCGTTTTAAACAAAATACAGCTCTTGCATGTTTGGTAACAAAAAAAAATGGGTTTTACTGTTTATGGTCCCACATTTTACTGCGTTTCAAACACAATTCTCACGAAGCATCTTTCTGTTGCTTTTCATTCAACAATAAACAATGGCCAACTGCATGCTGTTCATGCTAATTAATTAGCATAAACAGTGTATTCTTGTATTCTTGTAGCATACATTGTTCATGCTAATTAATTAGCATGAACAGTGTATTGCTACACTGTAGGCTAAAATCAGAGTGTAGCATTGCTACACTGTTAACCGAACAGTGTCCAATAAAATAAAAAATAAAAAATATTTTTTTTTAATTTTTTTTATTCAAAAAATTAATATTTAACATTATTTAATAACACTACATAAATTAAACAGAGATCGCTTGATGACATAGCATTTGCAAAATTTGATCGCAATCTCAATTTTGTTCTTGATTATATTTTACATGATATTATTGCGGGCTTAAGAAACCAAAAAAACTATAGTCCTTATCGGATATATTTCATACATGATGAAATTGTATATAGTTTAATGGAACAATAAAAAATACTTTATATAAATTTTTTTTTTATCCCACATTGAAAAAACATAACTTTTTTCTTGGAAATATAGAGTATATATACTAATGAGTTTCAAATCCTACATTGAAAAACACATTACTTTTTTCATGGAAACATAGAGTATATATATGAAAGGGCTTCAAATCCCACATTGAAAAAATAATATGTTATCCTTTTAAGTTGAAGTATTTAAACAAAAAAGTTTTTTATCCCACATTGAAAAAACATGATTTTTTTTCTTGGAAACATAGAGTATATATACTAATGAGTTTCAAATCCCACATTGAAAAAACATGGTTTTTTTCATGGGAACATAGAGTATATATATGAAAGGGCTTCAAATCCCACATTGAAAAGATATTATGTTATTTTTTAAGTTAAAGTATTTAAACCAAAAGGTTTTTTTATCCCACATTGAAAAAACATGATTTTTTTCTTTGGAACATAAAGTATATATACTAAAGGGTTTCAAATCCCACATTGAAAAGCCATGGTTTTTTTCATGGGAATATAGAGTATATATATGAAAGGGCTTCAAATCCCACATTGAAAAGATACTATGTTATTTTTTAAGTTGAAATATTTAAACCAAAAGGTTTTTTTATCCCACATTGAAAAAACATGGTTTTTTTCTTGGGAACATAGAGTATATATACTAATGGGTTTCAAATCCCACATTTGAAGAAAAAAAAACCGGGTCTCGTCCGAGTTCGCCCGGGTCGACCCGCCGAGTCGCCCAGGTTTGGCTGGGCTATTGCTACAGCCAGTCTTTTATTAAACCCGGACCGGTCTAGCCACCAGGTCGACCGGGTCCTGGGTCAACCCGCCGGGCCGGGCCGGGTTTATTAAATGGAATTTCCACGTCAAACAAAAATACAAATTCACTGGCGACTTCATGGGTTGCCATGCAACGATAGGGACCCACAACGATTCAAAAATATCCACAACAATCAATAATTTTACAAATCATTTGAGCCACAGGAAGAGAACAATAATATTACAAATTATCCAACAAATAAAGGAAAATAAATAATATTACAATTTATTCAAAAAATCAAGAAATTTATGTGTTCAGGTTCAAAAGCGACCTTGAAGCTGTCAACGTCGACCGAAGCCGCTAAAATCGAACCAAATAGAGGTGGCTTGTGCATGTGAGTAGTGACGGAGATACTGTTGGACAGTGATGGGACATGGAGTGCACGTGTCGAATGTTTAATGTTGATGTATTTCTTCTTCGTTTTTGGTGTAAAAATGCAATTTGACCAAATTAAATTCTAAAAATTATAATTTTATCCTTAAACTTTAATTTCTTTCAATTAAAATCTAAACTGACTTTAAAAATTAATTTTTCTTACAATTAAGCCCTCAATAAATTCAAATAAACCTTGTATTAAAACAAAAATCTAATTGGATCCTTAAACATTCAATTTTGAAATTTCCTTTTTAAATTGAATTTTCTTTACTAATAGGGCTTTTATCAGTCAAAAATACACCGTTAAATTTTTTAATCTCGTATATTTATCCTCCTCAATCATTTTTGACAATTTTCTAGGCATTGTAGTATACTCTTCTCACTGATATATATATTATTTTCTTCCAATATTTTTTGATTTATTTTTTATTTTTTGTTTATACTAGGCTCCAAAATGTGTAAAAACATTATGAAAATAGATCATTATTCCCATGAAATTATTAATTATTATACATATTGTATTACTAGTAACACAAATTGTTTGCTCTATATATATATATATATATATATATTAAGAGTTTTTGTAAAAATAGATCATTTCATTGTTATTTTATGGTTAAAACAATGGATTTGAATTAAATTATGTAAAATACAACTAAGGTTTGCACTAGTTAGTTAATCTTTTTTTTTTAACAATACTAATTAAACCTCAATTGATGTAGTTGGCCAAAAAATCCTTTTCTTTCTGATTTGGTTTTTGTTTTTAATTTTATACACTAGATTGTGCAGTAGTAATACCTTTACTTTTTTGTGTCTCGTGCACTGTTTTTGAGATGCAAAATATTTTCTTATAATAGTTAAAAAAAAATACAATAGAATATCGTTTAAATAAATAAGAGAGGTTAAAAAGATTTTTTTTTTAATGGGGTTATTCTCATTCATTATAAATTATATATTGATAGACTAATCTAATCCTTAATTTTAGTAAAATTATGGACTTATTTTTTTTTGACATAATCAAAATAAATGTTACTGGAATGTTGTTTTCTAATTATTAAAATTGTCTCTTATTGGTTTCTAAAACAAATTGAGAAACAAAATATAAAAATTTTAAATTAATTCAAATAAAAAAAATAAGAAGTTGATAAAAATTGAAGTTCTTAAAAAATTTAATTAATTTATTAAAATCTTGAAATATCTTGAAGAAAATAACTATAGGATGAACAAAAATTGTTTCAAGAAATTAAATTTGGTGATAGGTGATAATAATAAAAAGGTAAATTTAATTTGATTATACTAATTAAAAAAGTAAGTTTTTGTACCTTTTAGCTATATCTTCTAGTTATAAATATAAAACAATTATTTTATATCATTTGTGAAAAGTGTAGTTAGGGTATTTTTGGTCTATCATAATAATAAAATAAATCATGGAGTGGAAATCATAAATTGTGGAGTGAGAACAACATTATTTTTTTAGTTATTTAATTTTGAGAATAATTAAAAATGTGATGATTTGTAGTTACCTTACATTCCATTCTTTAACCTCCAAGAAGATTTTATTTTTAGTGTTTGTTTTTTGTGGCTACTATTGCTTTTATTTTAATCCACAAAATTCTAGTGTTTGGTCAATTTAAAATATACAATTTAAAATTATAAAACCCTCCAGAAAAAAAGTTGTTCAATTATAATTTATCATATAGCAGAATATTTTTGTTTTTTCAATAGAATTAACCACAGTTGTTCTCACTTGCCCCACCGATAATTTTTTGCCAAATATATTGGTTGCAACCATTGACTATTCTACTCTTATCCCAGGCACCCTCATCTGCTCTGGTAAAAAAGTAATTTAATTACTCAGGTTCGAGTCCTGTAATTGCTAATATTAATGGTCACTAGAAGCTTACCTGGTCGTTAACTTCAGGATTCATGAGAATTAGTTGAGGTACGGGTAAGTTGACCCGGACACCTCACGTGAATAAAAAAAAATTAATTACATGTGTTGTTTTTGGGTTT
This sequence comes from Populus x sibirica, assembly GCA_019202695.1. Lineage (NCBI taxonomy): Eukaryota > Viridiplantae > Streptophyta > Magnoliopsida > Malpighiales > Salicaceae > Populus > Populus x sibirica. Next base: position 1,205,029 of record JAGMVL010000129.1, read on the forward strand.
TTTTAATAAAAACATAAAATTTAACTATGATTTTAAACAAACACTTTAAATATGTTTTTAGGAATAACTTCAACAATATTTTTAATTAAATACATATTTCAATCTAAACAACAATAACAAAAATTGATTTTTCTAAATTGATTTTTTTAAAATCATAAACACAAAAACTACCTTGAAAACAAACAAACCATCCATTTATATAAAAAAGAAATATAGATTTTATTGGTAAAAAAAAAATCTAAGTTGTGGAAAGTGCGAAAGAAATAAAGCAAGTAAAAATAAAAGATGTTCACACGAGATATAAAAAGAAATTGAGTGATGATAAAAGCAAAATAAACAAATCCCTGCATTATGATTTTTCCATTTTCCACCCCAAACTCTTACATAATTATACAACCGTACTTCTCAAAGGTGACTGACACACACATTACCCACACATTTATGAATATATATAGGAAGGTAGTAAATGGAAATCAGAGAGAGAGAGACAGCGAGGTTTCATTTGGCCTCACTAATCTCCTCCTTTACAACCTCTCCTTTTGGTTTAGCCTCTCTCTCAAGATCTTCACTACCACTCTATCGGTGGGTTAATTTGGTACAGATTTAGAGATGAGCATCAGGTTTCTTTCTGGTTCCTCTCTGACTGCAGCTGTTCCTCTGCTACTTCTTGTTCTTGTTTATAAAGCGAATGCAAGTGGGTGTGATTTCTTCACTGGGACATGGGTTGTTGATGGATCTTACCCACCCTACAACGCCTCAGCTTGTCCCTTCATTGAAAGAGAGTTCAGTTGCCAGAAGAATGGCCGTCCTGATTCTTTATACACCAAGTACAGATGGAAGCCACTGTACTGTAATTTACAAAGGTATTGTTTCATTCCTCTCTCCCATCCTATGCATGACAGTTTTCTGAATTGCGTTGTATGACAACTGTGGGGATAATTAGCATAATTAACAGGGGCTCATGGCTCATGTTTAAGCATCATTATTCCATTGTCGAACGTTTTATAAAACAATAATTACAGACGTTAAAAGCGGCTCACTCTACAATCGTACCCATCAATAAACATGGTTTGGCAGCTGGCACGCCTGTGGAATCTTTTGAGTAATGTTGCTCTCGGCAGATCGTCAAAATAGTTTTTTTTTTTTCTTATATGATTTGAAGCTATCATGACTTCTGTCAAAACTCTCTCTCTCTCTGTTTTTTTTTTCTTTTTTTAATATCATCATATAGATTTCGTAGTTGATTGTATAGAGTGATGCACGCACTAGGATCCAAGACAGTTGCAGAACGCACTTTTTACCCACTAATTACCCTCTACCTTTAATTTTTTCTACTCATTCAATGCGAACCAAGACAGTTGATTCAGACATGTCTCCCTGGCACCTCCCTCTATGAACTGAGTTGTCACTTTCACACACAGGTGACACGACCCAATTATTTATTACTCTGGCGTTTTTCTTTTAAGAAAACGGGCCAAAGTACGTGGCCCAATGAGAACAAAGCTCCTCCCTTGCAATGATTTGCAAAAGAGTGGGAATGTTTAGCTGCTCAAGGAATCTGTCTGCCTGTGATTGGCCACACTGGGCGGGTGGTCTGCCTTCTTACGCTTTGTTTCATCGTGGGGTCGGGGGGGACAACAGATTCTCTGCTAGCATCGTGGGGATGAAAAACAGTACAAAAAATGATGTCAAGCTCACGGCAATCTTCGGTGGGAGGGGTATCTTCCGCACTCCTCTTCAGGGCTGCGCAGCCACCTACGCTGTTCAATGAAGTTGATATCTCCGTGACAGTTTTCGTTACTAATTACTTGAAACTTGCACGCCAAATTGGTTCTTTGACTTGTGTGGAGGAAACCTAATACGAGAATTAATGCTCAAATGCAATTATATATAATTTATTTTAAAAAAACAACATTATAGGTTTTTTTCATTGATGATACTGTTGAACCAGCTTATACACTAATTAATATTAATTTTTTTTTATATATATATATATATATATATATATATATATATATATATATATATATATATATATAAAGAGAGTTGATACTGGCTTTGTAGTGTGATGACAACACAAACAACAAATCTTTCCACCAACAAACACTTGACGGAATAAATGGAAATAACAACATAGGAATAATCCAAGATTAATCGAACTTGATGTTGTGTCTACTTTTGTAGGTTTAATGGAGTGGACTTCTTGGAAAGATTTAGGGGGAAGAGCATCATGTTCGTGGGTGATTCTCTAAGCCGAAATCAGTGGCAATCATTGACATGCATTCTCCACTCTTCAGTGCCCAAAGCCAAATACAATTTAACTAGACAGGGAGACGTCTCCATATTTGCATTTCCGGTATGCACCCATCAATCAGCAAGCTTTTTCTTCTTCTTTTTTTCTTTTATAAGATAAGATTGGTTTAGAATTAAGAAAAATAGGCATGGATCGATGCATCCAGTTCATGTCACGTGAAATCATAGTCTGACTTATGCTACAGACATTTAACATCTTTCAAATCCAGGCAGACAAGTTATGACATATGCTTTGTCTTCATCTGTCCAGCCATGTGGCCCTCTAGGTCACTTTTCTTTGTTAAGCGACTTCTGGAAAAGGGCCTGCTATGCCGTTGGGTTTCCTAGAAATTCCCATTGGCGAGGCTCCTTTTGCGATTCTACTGAGCTTTTTGCCTTTTTTTGTTCTTAATAGACGAGACGAATCGATTTGGTAGCATGATTTATCATAGGATCCATTGCTATATATCCACACAACATATGTATAAACATACCATGTTTTCCCGTCCCAGTTAATTTTGTTGAATTATTGGCAGTTCTCATGAACGCCTCAAGTAGCACTGCAAGTGGGATTAGTCAGAATCTGACCTGGATTTAACGAAACAGGACGAGTCCTGGCTTTACCGAATCGCTTGTTCCTGTGGTAGAGGGGAAAATCACTTGAGGTTTTTTAACATTTAAGATCTTGCAGGATTACGAAGTAAAAGTGATGCTTGATCGCAGTGTCTACTTGGTAGATGTTGCGCGTGAAAAAATTGGCAGGGTCTTGAAGCTTGATTCTATTGAAGGCAGCAAGCTATGGAACGGCATTGACATGCTTATCTTTAACACATGGCATTGGTGGAACCGCAGAGGACCCACGCAACCGTATTGTCCAAAACTAGCACTGCCATTTTCATTCAGAATGGCGGCAGAACTTTCTTCTTCTTTTTTTAAGAAAAAAAAAAACTTGAAGATGAGCAGAGTACTGTGATTTTGCAGATGGGATTACATTCAGGTAGGGAACGAGATTAAGAAGGACATGGATCGTATGCTTGCTTTTGAGACGGCACTGACTACATGGGCTAAATGGGTGGATTCAAACGTTGATCCTGCTAAAACCCTGGTTTTCTTCCAAGGAATCTCTCCTTCTCATTACAAGTACGCTCTTTAATTGTGATCACAACATTAATGAATGTGTACGTTCTACAATTAATTTAAATTCTATTAGGCTAAATCTAATCATAAGGATGAATACGATTAATATAATAAATTTCATTAATGAATATCTCGTAGAGAACAAAATTAATTAGTTTTGGTGATCCTGTCTTAGGCTAAATCTAATCATAAGAGTGAATAGCATCCTAAGAAAGTGTTTCTTCTTGTGTTTGTGGTTGAATACCCTTTTATTTTTAATTTTTTTTTCATAAAGAATCATTAAATTAGTTTCTTATATACTTTTTGATGATTTTGATTTATTAATATATATATATAAATATTTTTTTAAAACATATTTTAATATATTTTCAATAAAAAAATACTTTTAAAAAACATCTTGCATCTTCCTTTTATTATAACATCTAGATTAAGCTCCTAATCTTCTTCCCACACTCCAACAATATTGAATTTTAAGAAAAATTATTATATAAATTAAGGTCATCACATCATTAACATATATATATTAAAAGAATTTAACATTTCACTGTAACAATAATGATTAAAATGTCAAGGTCTTTTTTATTTTAGTCCTTAAAATTTATGTGGATTTTTTTATATTTCAAACTTGGTTTTTTTTATTATTTATTTTATCATCCAACATAAAGTTTACTAGATATTAAAGTTTATAATTTTTTTCAATTTACTTTCTATGAAGTTATCTTAATCACATAATCTTAGTCGCAAGTTTTATAAGTCAATCATATTGACCTGAGTTATTATTTAGTATGCTGATTTATGGATAACGCAATAGATATAATCTAGTGCAACCTGCAAGGAAATTGTTTTTCCAGCCCCTCCCTTAATAATCTATATAGTTTAGCTAAAATAATAATATAATTGAAATCTTGGCTCCCTTTAATTTAATTTTTTGGCTCTGCCTATGAGTCTAGCTAATGATTTTTCAAGTTTTGAAGGCAATTGTTTGTTAGCTAAGAATAAAATATCTTTCACCAACAATTTACTCATCCCATCAGGAATTTAACTCAAATCATAATGATACAAATCAAATTAACATAAATATATAATTTTTTATATAGTTATTTTACTGAAAAGTAATAAATAGGGTGTATATATATTATTATTATTATTTTATGTTGAATAATAGATAATATTAAGGTAATAAGAAATACTTGAACAAATTTCAAAAATTATTGTATAGATGTGAATATCTAAAATATTGTATTTGATAAGTAATGAATAGAGTATACCAATACCGAGTATTATTTGTACAAGATTCATCGTTTGTTCTTCTAGTTTATTTTTTAAACAAGTTTCGTGATTTTTGGGTGACATGGATGATCAGCAGCTCTATTGGGAGTTGTCATGGCCCTTGTCTTCAGATTGGTGTTTTTAAGTCTTGTAGATTTTGTCTTACCCTTTTTTTGGTGTGTTTTAATGGCGAGTTTCCCAAATTTTGCGACTATTAATAAATTCGGTTTATTAAAAAGAAAGAATTATATCAGTAGAATGTTTTCTCCCCTGCCTAAAATGCAACAATTCTGGGTTTTTTTTTTTGTTGGATAATTAAATTAATGTTTAATTGTTTTTAACAAATTAATGGTATTTTTTTCTTTTCGCTACCAGTGGGACCCTTTGGGATGAACCAAGCGCTAAGAGTTGTGCGGGGCAGAAGCAACCAGTCGCCGGCTCAACATATCCGGGAGGGTTGCCACCGCCTGTAGAGGTTCTGAAAGGTGTTTTAAGCAAGATTACGAAGCCTGTCACTCTGCTCGATGTAACACTCCTCTCTCTGCTACGAAAGGATGGACACCCTTCAATTTATGGTCTAGGTGGGTCGACCGGACTGGACTGCAGTCATTGGTGTCTTTCCGGTGTGCCTGATACTTGGAATGAAATCCTTTACAATCTAATTATACGTTGAAAATACATAAAAAATTATTTAGGATGAGGAAGTTGAACAATTTCTTACATGAATTATATGGGGCATTCATATTTTTCTGAGAAAGTATCAGACGCGTCGAGAACTCATACATTCTTGCATTCCTTTTAACCCTTTCACAATCTGTCCTTGAATTCAGCAACATTTGTGTTAGATGTTCTTAAGAATCAATTTTTAAATCCTTGAGTAGTTTTACTCCTTGGTGTAATAAGGATATTGCACAAGCGTACACGCCCTCTGTTGGGCAGAGCATTCGAAATATCGTGCATTCTTCTCTCTTTTTTTTGTCTGAAGATATTGGTTACGCGTTTCAGCAGGCCTAATGCATGAATGCACGCAATGTATTTGCCTCTCTTCCAGGGCACCGCTTGTTTATTCATTGCCCCAGGATTGCTAGCCATTTCCACAGGATTACTGTTCTGTTCTATTGTTTCACGGGAACATGCATGTCTAGCCGATCATTTTATTTTTTTATTATTATTAATATTGATGTCCAAACCAGCTTATACGTATCTCGACTAATTCTATTAGTCCTGAAGTTAACGACCATGTAAGTCTTTAATGACTATCATATTAGCAATCACGTAACTCCAACCTGAGATCATAAGGAAGCAAACTCCTTGATCCCAAGCTTTTACCATTAAACCACCTATTAAATGATTTATTATTATTATTATTATTATTATTATTTATTGTTGTTATTATATAAAAAAGACTTCAAACTTAAGATCTTTTAAAAGGAGGGATTTATAACATTTCAATATTATACCAATGATCATTAATTTCCAATTAAAAAAGATTTACAAATATTATAGCATTTCTGATTTTATTTAAATCTACTCATATCAACAGTTTACAATCATACAGTATTTTATAAACGAGTAAGGATATAAATTCATGGAAAATCTGCTGACAAAGCAAAAAATTTTTAAAAAATCCAATAGAATATTATTGCCTTTTTTTTTCAGAAAATATAAAAGCTCAATACTGGAAGTAAAACTAAAAACGAATTATATTTTTGGAAGAGAAATTTGAAAGTTAACTTCATGGTCTTCAAAAAAGCATAACATGAACACACTTTTTGGTTTTTCACATTGTAGAAATTACCTTACATTGATACAATGTTAGGGGTAAAATCAGAAGAAGAAGAAGAAGAAGAAGAACTAGAATTGTAAGGTCTAATTGACCCAATTTAAGGGTAAAATTAAACAGCACCCAAGAAATAGAATGTCTAATTGTCGACCGAATTTAAAACATAAATCGATGTATTATTTAATAATTGATACCAAAATAGAAATAACTGAGAGATTTTGTTAAGAAAAAGTAGTGCAAAATTAGAGCATTTCAAATCCAATTTGGTTCATTCATGTATGACAACCCATTAACGGGGGTTCTTTTTATGGATAAAAATCTCTAACCTATTAATGGAGATTTTCTCATATACATCTATTTCTCAGTTTTTTTAGTTTGACTTTTTTCTATTTATTTATATAAATAATTATAAATTTATTTAATTAGATAACAAGCTTTTTCAATTTATATTTAGATAGTCAAATAACTATATACTCTTCTATCTAGTGGCAGAGCCATGTAGATACAAAAAAAAGCAATTGCCCCCTTAATTTTTTTAAAATATATTTTTAATATTAGAATATTAATATAATAGGTTGATGAGAGTTTGATCCACGGAAAAGTGAAAAAAGTGGAAAGTTATTGTTGAATTATATTTTAATATAATATATATGTACAGCTTATTGACTCAAATTTTTTATGTACAGCTCATTCACTTAAATTTTGTTTTCTTTCACTAATTAACATAGAGCTTCTTTTCATTTTGATCCGTTATTAAATGCCTCTCTCACTCTCATGCAAATTTCTCTTTTTTTGCTTTATGAGGTAAATTTCATTCATTTTTTTTTAATTTATTTCATTATCTAATTTTAATTATATTCTTTTATAATTAGTCATCAAAAACATTAGAGTTTATGATAATTTAGAGGTTTTGATATGAATGTATTTAAAATAAATGTTTGAATTTACTAATTTAATCAATTAAATATTTCTTTTTTTTTATTATAAATGAACAAATTAATATTCATACAAAATTACTATTCATGGCATCTCATGTATTGACAGAATATATTATTGAAATTATTTAACCGAGATCTCTTAATTCACTATAATCATGGATTAATTATTAATTGAAGTCTTTTAATTTACAATGTACATATATTGATTGTCATTTTATATCACATATTTATTTGTAATTAATTGTTAATGAGATGCTTGAAGTTAGGAGAGGCACGGGTTTAAATTCTTTAAGCTATAATTTTTCTTTCTCGGTATTTTCTCTTATTTGAAACTAGAATATAGTATTAAAACTTGTTTCATATATTTGACTTGGTGAGTTCATACAACTTTCGTGTGTGTGTTTAGAAATAATTTAAATGTCTAGAAATTATTAAGTATAATTTAATCAACATACTTATTATATGCATATAGATATGAATTGAAATGAGTTTTGATGAATTGATGTGTATTTTGCTATGAATTTCATATGAAAGATTTAGAATTATTGTATAACTCAACTGACTATTGTTTAACAACGAATTATTGTATAGTTGTGTTAATTATTATGTAAACACTAATAATAATAATAAAAAAACCAGCAGGTTCATAAATAAAATTAACATATCACTAGACAAGTATTTCAAGTGTAAATACCTTAAGGATGAAAAGTCATTTAAAGTTTCAAGTTATGTAACTCAATCAACTTCGAAGAAAAGTTATATTAAAAAGTCATATAATATTTGTTATTAATTTGCCCCCTCATCTTAAAAATTCTGACTCCGCCATTGCTTCTATCTCTAATACAGCCACATTTGCAAAAATAAAAACATTTGTTGCGACATATGCAAACATTTAATATGGGTTTGTGTAAGCTTAGAACAGCTGCAGCATTTTTATGGGGTGATTGAAAACATAATAATAATAATTTTTTAAAATATATTTTATTTAGAAATATAGTAAAATAATATTTTTTTATTTTTACAAAATTGTTTTTGATATCAGTATATCAAAATAATCTAAAACCATAAAAAAATTAATTTAAAATAAAAAATAAACAAAATCTAAAATATTCTAACGATTCGTAACACCATATGAGGCAAACTGCAAAGAGCAGCTAATCTCACAGATATTATACCATTTCTTAGCTAGCACGTCAATGATGTTCTCCCCCATCATTCCCATTCCAGCAATGGCAGCAAGATTCAAGATTCTTTCCTTTGTAAGTCCCCTATCATTGAAGGAAGCTTTCCTTAAAAGGATGACAACACAGTTGTTGTGGAGAGAAATTATGAGAAATTAGACTTTACGTCACTAAAGAGTTCCTGATGCCCAATACACAGACTATAAAATTTTCAAAATAAAATAAAAGTTCTTTTTTATCAGAAAATAAAAGAGAAAAAACTGATGAGTCATGAACCCCAGCATCTGAGAAAATTTTTAATATGAGGAAAAAAAAGATCTTTTCATTTAATCTATATATTCCTAAAAGCTTATGATCATATGTAAAGGCTAGACCATTTCTTATAATTTCACAGCCCTTGCCCATTTGCCCCCAGGCAGTGTGAATCAATATGGAAAATGGGTTTCGCAGCTTTTGCTCCTTGTTAACTTTTGCTCTTGGCCTTCTCATAATTTCATGTCTTCGACAATCCAATGCCACGCTATTATATGATAACTTGGGCGGTTCAAAGTTAGGTGGTTGTGATTTTTTCCAGGGTAGCTGGGTTGAAGACGATGCTTATCCATTATATAATACATCCGCCTGCCCTTTCATTGAGAAAGAATTCGATTGCCAGGGAAATGGACGCCCAGACAAATTATATCTCCAGTACAGATGGAAGCCTGTTGCCTGTGAATTGCCAAGGTATTCGTCATCTCCTTGCTAGCTAGCTAGGTTTACATTCTTTAGAAATGGCTTTGACTTTGGATACTGGTTTGATTTGCGCATAGTTTCTTTGTATGATTAGTGCTGGGATGTGGATTTGAGGGAGATTAAATTCTGTACTGTATGTTTAATTACATGTTTTTATCTGAGTCTGGGACATGAGGAGTCTGTGAACTCAAGCTTTCTCGTGGTGCTGTTAGATTCAGTGGCGAGGATTTCTTGACAAGATTCAAGGGGAAGAAAATTTTGTTTGTAGGGGATTCCTTAAGCTTTAATCAATGGCAGTCACTCACATGCATGCTGCACGCTTCTGCGCCACGATCCAATTTCACCTTTAGCAGAAAGGGAGGCCTCTCTACATTTTCAGTAATGGTAAGCTTCTGATGCGCCGTAGCTATATCTTTCACATATCCATTGTTCTCAATGCCAGCAATAAAAAGTTCTTGTGACGCTTAATAAGAATTCATGAGAAATAATTCTTAATTTTAAATCATAACTCAAAAGTTATTCTCATAATTAATAAAAATAAGTTCAAAATCACTTTAGATTAAAAACACATTTAATAAGAAACAAATCAAGATAATTTTTTTAAAGGAAATAGTATATGTTTAAAAATTTTATCTCAATTTTCCAACAAATTTTTTATTTAAGTTAAGAAAATTCTGGCTAAAAATATTTGTAATTTTTTTTCTAAGTTAAAAATTGAAAAAAATAACTTAAATAAATTTACAAAGTGATGCCAAACATAATCTAAATTATAATTCCATATCTGAATGAGAGTTGTCATGTTTGATAAACAAAATAACTAAAAAAGTTATTTAAAATCTATAATTTTCAATTGCAGCCATTAAAGATATATTAAAAAATTTCATAAGTTTTACCTTTTTTCAGGATAAGAAATAAACCTATAATGAATGCAATTATTAAATAAGGAATATAATCATAAAGGATTGACTTGATAGTATAAATATTAGGGTCAGAATCAATGAGAATTTAATAAAAAAAATTCTAAATGAATTAATACACTTGTAAAATTAAATTGTTCAGGAATGAGATATAATTTTGATTGATTTTAAATTCTATAAGTAACCTTTTTACTGTAAAAAAAAAAAACAAATAAATACATAAGATATTCTAAACAATCGAAATTTATTATTAGAGAAAGCCAACTAAAGACAAATTATGTACATCACCCCCACGTTTGAACAGAAAATGTTAAAAAATCATATGAAATTAATTATATGCATATTTCAAGCTATCAGCATGCTTCATAGCCTCAACATGAAACTAACTTGATCCATAAATTATGCTCAGCAATGAAAAAATACCTTTTTAAAAAAAAAATATGATTTTTTATGCATAACTGTTAAATAAATTTTTCATTGCTGAGAAGGTATTACAACTAATGAGAAGTACAAAATAACTGCAAATTATGTTAAGCTTTTATGAAAAATAGCCAGTAACTTGTCTTCGGACACCATGAATTACAAGCTAATTAATTATTAATGGTAATTTGCAGGATGATGAGGTTTCTGTGAAGCTATCTCGCAATCCTTTTTTAGTTGATCTAGTCACAGAAAAGATAGGCAAGGTTCTGAAGCTGGATTCGATTGAAAATGGCAGAGACTGGAAAGGATACGACATGCTTATCTTCAACACCTGGCACTGGTGGACTCATAAAGGAAGTCAAAAGCCGTAGGTTTTTTTTATATATATAAATAAGTTCAATCAATATTTATAATTATTGCTGCTATATTTACGAGATCAAGCTTCTGGCTCGAGTTTCAGATGGGACTACATTCAAGAGGGAAAGACAATCCAAAAAGACATGGATCGTTTGGTTGCTTTTAGAAAGGGGCTCACTACATGGTCCAAGTGGGTTGACACTAACATTAATCCTAACGTTACCGAAGTGTTCTTTCAAGGCATCTCTCCAGTGCATTACAAGTAAGCAAGGCCTTCTCTTTCTTCCCACCACCACCACCAGCAGCTGCGGTGGAGGAAGACTCCGTATTGATTTTTTTTTTCTTTTGGATTAATGTATTCTTGTTTGTGTACTCAGTGGTGACGAATGGAACGAAACCAAGTCAAACTGCAATGGGCAAACCCAACCAATAAATGGTTCTTCATATCCTGGAGGCCCGCCACCAGCAGCAGCTGTGGTGAGGGACGTTTTAAGGAACATGAAGGTCTCCGTCACACTTCTTGATGTAACAGCACTATCACAACTAAGAAAAGACGGGCATCCATCCGTTTATGGAAGTGGTGGCAAAGAGGGAAATGATTGTAGTCATTGGTGTCTTGCTGGGGTTCCAGATACTTGGAATGAACTTTTGTATGCGACTCTTATCTCTTAAGGGAAGGCAATAAATTAGGGCTTCTATCAATAGTAAAAATAAGGACTAGCTCCATTGTTGTTGTGACTAGAAAACAATGGAATTAAGACAGTACTATAGAACAGGTCGATCTAGTAGTAACATTTTACTCTTGTCTCCAAATGAAATTGTGAAAGGAGACTTCGATAAATTGAGGAAGATTGAGTGAGCATTAACATGAATTGTGTTTTAGGGTTCTCTCTCTTTTTAAGACTTCCATATGAAAAATTTGAGCAAATATTTTTCTTTACAATAATAAAATAATTTTAAGTAAACAAAGACTTCAAAGAAATTGAATCACATCAACTCATAGTCAGCGTTCTCATCACAAATTAAGAGTCAGTGTTGAAAACTAGATGATTAATTAGAGCAAATATTTTTCTTTACATCACCCAAAAAATAATACGTCATTATCATTAATATTTTTCTTAGACAATGAGTCATACACTTTTATACGAAGAATAGATCCAAACAAAAGACATATATAAAAAAATAAAAATAAAAAGAGAGAAGAGAACTAACAAGAATACTCCAGACACTTAAATTCCCTTCCCTCAACGAAAAAAAACAAAAACCTAGATAAAAAAAAATATTTAAGGCAGCCGATAATTTTACTATACTAACACCCACTCAACTATCAAGACTTTTTCATTGTCAACCAAAAACATCATGCAATTCCATTTTCCTCCATCTTTTCTCATAACCATGATCTTCTCCTAACCCACTAAATGCAACAACCATTGATTTGCTTATAATAATTAAACCTATAACCCCAATCATCATCATTAATCGTCGTCGTCATCTTTCTTGGTTCGATCCACATCGATTTCTCTAGACAAACCAAAATATCACAGAGTTTGATCCTAACACACTAGCCATTCTAAAAGATTTGAACTAGTTAACCCAGACTCTATAATAGCCATGAAGACACAGAGCTCGATCTAAACATGCTTGAATATCACAACTGGCTTTTTTTTACTACTCTTAGCCATGAATATTGATGGATAGCCGAGGTGTTATAGATTTGATCATGTCATTGTTTGGCAACTCTAAAGGTATGAAGCTGATCTTTTATTTAAGGTGGGATAAAAATGGGTTTGAAACCAAGATTTCTAATCCATTTTATGTGTTAGATTTTTCTTGTATGTTTGTTGTGTGGTGTATTCACTATCTTTTATTTGAGAACTCAATCCAGGACTAAGCTACTTGTTACTGGCTCCAATCATTGGATGCTGACTATTGAATAATAAAATTAGGGGTACATATTTATATATTGTTATGGTATTTTTGTTTTTTATGGTGTATGTGTTGTCATACATATTAAGAGCTAAACGCAGGATTAGATGACCTATTCTTGGCTCTTATCTTTGAAAGTTGAAAATTAGATAGTTGAATTGATGACTACATATCAATGTCAAGTCCATGGTTGTCTTTGGTCAAAGTGAGAATTAGGCCATTTTAGGGTTCAAATCCAAAAGCACTCTTTAATTTAGTTTTTTTACATATATAAAAAAAAAACCTTAGGTCTAGGCCATCCACAAGCATAACAAATACATGTCATTAAAAAAAAACAAACAATGCAATTTACCTTAAGTAGGATGATTACCTAGAATTTTGAAAAACATGTTAGGGTTCTCAGTTATCATAAAACTATGTGGCGACTCCTGTTTTTAATTTTACCCTTAATTCACCTAGATATCCCCTACAACAGAATGACAAGTCTAGTGGGGATATATTTATTAAAGGTTATGCTTTATTTGTTTGTATGCAAAACGATGTGTTTTATTGTAATGTTTGTTTTGATTGTCTATTTTATATAATTTTTCTGGTTTAATATTAGGCCATGTTATTATTTTCGCATTTTACTTCATCCATTATGTTTATCATACATATGTGAATTGAATATGGAGTTATGTCCATGCACCCATTACACGTCATTTTTATTTGCATCATTTTACATTAGCAATGAGGAATTAGTGGTACCCTAATGGATTTCACCCTAGACTAGCACATGTGAAACCTTAGACTCTTGTTGAAAGTCTATTTGGTTGTGATTTACAGTCGATGTGGTATTGTTCTAGTATATACTCTTTGCATTTTATAGGCATTGGATTGACCTTTTAAGGTTTGTTTGGGCGATGAAGAACCCGTTTAAGACTATATGTTAGCGAACCTACCTGGATGTATAATATTTTAAGATATAGGTGACAAGATAATCAGAAATGTGAAGTATACCCTGAAACAATTTCAAAACAAGTCTGAGTCCTTACAACAAATAGACAGATAATGTTTGATTCATGGGTTTCATAATAAACTTGAGTTGAGATATTTGGGTTTTGTTAACGAGGTTAATGATCTTCAAAAGTATTGGAAAAATTGAATGTTCATGATAAACATGAATTTTAACAAAGACATGGCAATCTAGTGGAAGTGATGAAAATGCCATTGCAAAAACTATTCATCAAAGTTATGGAATGATTATGGGATCCATCATATAAATGTTTTACTTTTATAAATATCAACATAGAACCTATCATTGAAGAGTATCAGCAATTGTTAAGATGCTTTAAGATGTACACATAATATACTATCGTAGACAACACAATGAAGTTGTCCAGAGGATTTTAGAGACTTTTCATGTTAGCAAAAAGATAGGTCAATTGAAAGGAAAAAAAAACATTGGAGGATGGTAATGGAAAACATAAGAGGATTTGTTCCATAAAAAATTAAAAGAGCAAAATGATGGCACCAGCAGAATTTGAATGTTGGCATTAGGCATTTTTAGGTTAGTGTTGTTTCCTTCAGCATGAAGAATGATTAGCCTCAACTTGACCAAAGTATTTATTAAGGTAGAAAGAGACCATTAGTTGAAAGTAGGTAGAGGGGTTATACGGTGTTGTATGTATATGTATGGACAATTATTAATATGATCACTAGAGAATTAATATTCAGAACAACTTGTGACTACATCTAGAGGTGAGCAAAAAAACTGAAAAATCGATTAAACCAAGAAAATCGAAAAAACTGAACCAAGAAAAAAAACTGATTAAACCGATTAGAATTTTTTGAAAAACTTTCAATTCGGTTTAGTTTCAATTTTATACTGTTGAAACCGATAAACCCAAATTGAACTGAACCGGTTCTAATAAAAAATACTATAAATAGAAAAAAATCTTTGCCCGAGAATCGTGAGGCGAAGCCAAGAACCTAACCCTAACACCTGCGGCCACCCTCTCCTTAGACTCTCAAACATAAACATGAGACAACCAGAGACACGCCAACTCCAAGTATCAGCATCATCTACACATGATCACCCGCGGCCGCCCCCTCTTCATCTCCGGGAGCGAAAACCAACATACGAGGGTTTTGAATTCCAGAGTCTCAGTCGTAAGGGAACGAACTACATAGGCTTCTCCAGCTTTTGATCTTAAAAGGCGACCCAAGTGAGGGCTGTAGGAAGCCCGCCATGCAACCCATCTGCTTCTCTATGTGCTTCTTCATATTTTGCTCTAGTACCATCCCATCATTTTGTTTTTTCCTTCTTTGCATATAGACTTACTTTCTCGCTTTCTCTACTTCGCCCCTCTCCTGACAAGGTCAGTCTTCAAATAACCTATGTTCTATGCGAGTAATTGTCTCAGAATAGTATAATTATTTTCACTTTAGCTGTCCGAGAATAGAATAGGAAATGAGAGATTCCTTATCTGTATTTTGATCTTCAGTGTACTTGGAATTTGAAACCAAAATAAGAGTGTTGATAATGAAGGACGTGAGGTGCTCTGTAATTGCTTTTCTGTTTCTTCAAATTAGTCAGATCTTTAGTGTACTTTGAATGTGTATGTTCTGTGTATAAGTTATGTTGTTGTAGATGACAGATGGACAATCACTATATAGGTTTTCTTGGTTTTTTTACATTAAGAACCGAACCTGGTCAGTTTAACTCGGTTTTGGTTTTTTTTTTAAATCAGTTTGGTTGGTTTTTATAGGTAAAAACAGAACCGAACCAAAAATAATCACCCCTAATTACATCAAAAACCTCTACAAGAGTTTATAAAATATAATTGGCAAATGTATTCAATAACAAAGTTGATCGAACTATTTCATAAGAAATCATTTATTATGATTACTTGGAAAGTTGTTTGGTTGGGTTTAAAACCTTATCTTTCTTGTTGTGGACAACACCCATACGTTTTGTTGATTGGAGCAACTGGGTATTTAAGTTATGTATCATTCATGGTTGCACGATAATTAAGATACAAGTAATATGTGTTAAGAACTTCTAGGTTAAGTAAGTTTACATGGATTTTCAAGAATCATATTTGGCTATGTTGGAGGGCATTATAAAGAACTTGAAGGACTTAGAATAGTCAACCAAAAAGTGACATAAAGGAGCCCTATAATTACTGAATTATATATCAAGCGTGTTAGAATAAATTGGTCAATCATAAGCCACCATAAACCAGCAAGAACATGCCATCCACATTGGAGCTCATAAACCAAAATGAAAGCACCAAAATGCACGAGACTCTAACACCCATAAAAAAGTTGAAAATCAAGTGTTGAAGAAAATATAGTTAGAAGAAGGTGAAAGGGCTATCATGGAGAAAGTGAGGCTTAAAAACTAAAAGTTTAAGATAGACGAATAAGCAAAAAGGCAAGCTAAGAATTAGATTATACAAGAATTAGAGAAAGTGAAGAAAGATGTGGAGAGTTTAATTAGAAAACAAACATGAAATTATATAAAGTTCCAATGAAGAATTATAGGAGGCTTATCGACTTCCTATAAAAGATCAAAATCTCTTCATAACTTTATGATAATGTGCTAATGAAAAGGTATCCAAACTAAAAAGCGACGCTAAAAGAACCCAACACTAACACCAAAAACAATTAGATTTCTTAATGGATGTCAACAATACCCTTGGATGGGAAATTAAAGTAGAGCATTAAGTCAGGTTCATGGGTTTCTTTGTTGGGGTAAACTAGCAAATATGGCTTTCAAGAAAAAATTGGCTAACTAACCCAATGTATGAGGGGCCATGCCCAAACTTTATATGTTATCACATTTCTACGCTTTTCAGAATTGTGTTGGTGTAAAAAATCATTAGACCTTTAAGTAAATAAGAGCTTATATATGATAAAACTAAAAAAAAATAAAAGTTAGACTAATTCCAAAAGGTAAATAAATACACATGGACTCGTTTAATCTGTGTTAATGAGTTTGTTAATTTGAAAAAGTAAATTGAGCATTTCATTTCTTTTATTTTTTTCTTACTAGTTTTTTAAGAACATGTGAGCTTTCTTAACATGTCTACTCCATGTATCAGTTCCAAATTCTAGTTACACCATAAACAATAGAACTACTCTCAACATTTACAATGTTAGTATATATTTTAGTTTTTTCTTTCTTTTCTAGTGTATATCACTCTTCTTCAAGAGGAAAAGTTTGTTACCATCTTTATTTCTGTCCTTGTAGGAATATGGGCTCTTAGTTCTATGGTTGAAAAATGGGTTCCTTGTTGATGTGGTATATGAAAACATAGTTAGGGTTCTAAAGATGGATCCATTAGTACTAGTAACTAGTGGTTGGGAATGGACATGTTGATTTTCAACACCTATCATTGGTGGCTTCACAGTGGACGCTCACAAACATATGATGAACAACATTTCTATATGCAATGAATGAGTGGGCAATTAATTAGTAAATAAATTATAAAATGATTAGCTAATGAAGCAATGTTGTGTTATAGGTGGGACTGCTTTCAAGTGGGAGATAAGATAGTTGAAGACATGGATCGTTTGGAAGCCTTGAAAATTGCATTAACAACTTGGGCTACTTAGATTGACCATAATATTGATCCTTCAAAGACTAAAGTATTCTTCCAAAGAGTTGTTGTCATTCATTTCAAGTAATTTTCCTTTTACTTGAATTTGACAACAGAACTGATCATTTCTGCGAATAAATCATATTTGCTTATTAATCTTGGCCTTAATTTCATTTTTTATTTATTCCTAAGGAATGGAATGACCTGGATCTAAATACGAGGACATGCATAGGACAAACTAAACCAGTTGAAGGACCAAAATATCTAGGACCTGGTCGTCCTAGAGATGCTATTGTAAGAAGTATAACTGGTAAAATGGCAAGGCCTGCCTATTTGCTCGATGCTACATTACCAACTTAGTTGAGAAAAGATGGACACTTGGGTAGTTATGCTATAAAAAGCCTTGCGTTAAATGATTGTAGTCACTAGTGTCTTCCTGGTATTCCTAGCACTTGGAACCAGCTAATATACGCTACATTGCTATAGAATTAAGTAATTTTCAGTTTGATATTCGGCTTTAAGATTTTCTTCAGGAAATGCATGTTGAATCCCTGAATAAAAATTTTTACGTGAAAGCAATGTGACATGGGTGTAATGGATTCGGATTTTGATGTACATAACATATAATTCATGATCATGAGAGGGAAATATTAAATTTCATTTTATTATTGCATTAAAGCGGACAAGTTATTTATACAACAAATGTTGCAAGCCATTTGACATATGGATGCTTGAGATATTTACCAAAAATATTCAATCGCAAAAAACTAGAACAAACACATAACAATACATTAAACTATCAGTATACTTTTGCATTGTTTATTTAATTCTTGACAAAGCCGAGTTTCCAGATATTTTCTAACTATATCTTATTCCTAGTAAAAGGATATTGTTATAATTACTTGTCACAATAAAGTGATACTGTAAAGAAACTATCACATGATGGTATTAAGTAGACATCATAGGATGCCATATCACACGTTGTTAGCAAATGAATAAAAAATCTAGGTGTTGAAAATGATAATAACACTTGTAGAAAGAAAACATAGTGGCATATAAACCATATTTTTGCATGAAAAGGTTGTTGAGTATTAAACTTGTTATATTAATATCAACAAGAGTATTTGATATAAATTACTTAAAGTGGGATTAGAAACAGTGAAATTAAAAATACATTTAAATTAGTATTTAGTTTAGTACTTTAAGATTTGTAAGAGTTATTGCTAGAATGTTCTATTAAGCCTATAAATACTATGTATTTTGCATTGTTTAAGTAAACCATTAATAAATAAATAGTTCAAAGAGATTGTGGGAGTGTTCTACCCTTTTCTATGTACAGAACTCCAAAAAATTTGGTATTGGAGCAGGGATAAATAGCGGCTTCCAGCAATAACAACAAAAACAACTAGTTTCAATCTCAAATTCCCCAACTCACAAAACAAAAGGTGAGCCAAAATAAAATGATCACTTGAAAAGCCAAATCTTGAAAATAGATGTTTGGCTAGAGAAATGTGACAATGGTCATAAGATAAGAATGGATATTAATAGCTATGTTTAGACAAATATAATTGTTGAAAGAAAAAAAAATTGAAAAACTGACAATGAGATGTCATTGGCTAACAATGGTCATATGAGAGGAAGGATGAATATGAGTAGCTATGTTTAGACAAATATAATTATTGGAAAAATTAGATTGAAGATGGTCATAAAAGAAGAAGAATGGATATGAGTAGCTATGTTTAAACAAATATAATTGTTGGAAAAAAAAAACAAACTGAAGAGTTGACAATGAGATGTCATTAATTAATCATGATGAAAACAATGGCTAAAACAAAAATACAAGAAAGATCTTCTCAAGATAAAAATGAAAGATTCAAAAGAGTGATGACAATGTGACTCTTAAAAATAGAAGAAGATATTAAATTTTTAATAAATAAGAGATGAGAAAGGCGCATCATCCATGATAAAATAATCCTTCGATATATTTCCAAAACTCAAGGATTTTAAGATTTTCAAAATTAAAGGGTAACCTTAGCTATTTTTCATCTTCTTCTTAAAGAAAAGCTCTTGAAATTAATTTTGAAATCTATATTCAAAGTGTTCTTTTAGTTATTTTAAGAAAATATATGTAGAATATCAATAATATAGTTATCATCTATTAGAAGAATAAGACAATATGAAAGAGAATTGTCTTCAAGCATGCTTTCCTTGTTCCTTAATTCTTTCTAACAAAGGCCAATGCATTGATTAGTTTCCTTATATACTATTTCTATCACTGATTAGTTTCCTTATATACTATCTTCGTCTAGTTTTTAGATATTGTTCATCTACAACCATCCTCACAAACCATTAAGTTTCCTTGTTCCAAACATAGCATATCCCATTGTAAAACCACAAACAAGTCCGCATCAAACCTTATCCACACAACTTTCCACTCAAATCCCTCTGAAAACACCAAATTATTTTTTTAAAAAAAATATAATGATTATTGTTGTCGTTGTCTCTCATCACTATTTCACTTTTTTGTGCAATGACAATCCATATATTCTCAAGTTTCTTTCTAGTAATAAAAAAAAAAATCAACTTGTTTGGATAAGCTCAAATGGCTATAAATCCCAGCCAGGACCAAGCTTAAATGGCTAGATATCTCACTATCATTATACAAAACTCTTTCCTTCCTTTTTGTTCTCTCTATTTTTCTCCTTATCAATTCACTAACTTAAATATTGGATGATACTCTTATCACATCAGAGGTAACTCCATCTTGGGGACAAAATGCTAGTTCCCGGCTTAGACCACAACACATGTGAGCTATTATTGTCAAGAGTTTATGTTCTCTACGTTTGCCTGCAAATGCAACCTTGAGTTCTTTCCCATTCTCTCTTCGCTCAAAACCAGATATTTCTCTCCTCCCAGGGAGACATTATTACATGAATCCAGCTCACCATGCAGATCCCACAATCAATTTAAGACAGGTCTTGCATAATTTATGTGAGCATGCAATTAGGGAGAGCCGGGCTCACCACGTTCTAACCACACAAGCTCAATTTCTGCACAAGGCACACTAACGATAGCCATCGAATACCAGAGTTTGCCCCCTTACTCCACAGCTATAGTCGGAAGCGATCTACTCCTTTCATTAAAGAAAATAAAAAACCAGTGATACAAAATAAATTGTAGATCCAGCTAAAATACATCCGAAACAACAGAAACCTACAAAATATACTTCCTTGATTCCGCACTGAACCTTGGCAAAAGACAAGCAAGACCACCACCAATAACCTCTATTATCAAAGAGAAACATGAATGAAAAGCTTATCTTCATAAGAAGGCTATGCATAAAGCTAAAACTCGATCCCGCAACCATGGTAAACATTGGACAAAGATCGATCACTAGCCATATCTAAAGCCAGGGTTGTAAAGCAAATCTATCTCTCCATCTGTATTCTTTTGTCCCTTATCGGCAGCTCAATTGGCTTCTGAGCCTCATGCGGATGAGTTGGGCCTGTGTAAACCTTAAGGTGGTTGAACAATGCTCTGCCAAGCTGCAGGAAACAGACGTCAAAACCACATCATTGGGAAACAAGCAGATACCCAGTTATGTGGGCCGCATGAAGTGGAAGTACTTTAGATAGGAAATAAAATAGAAATGACAGAATAAAAATATCATCCAAAGACAGAAACCAAGTAGAAGCATCTATTTCACTAAAAAATCATGAAATTAATGCATAGCTTATCACAAGCACACCGACACAAGTAAATTTAATTATTTACAAGAAAAAATAGTTGTCAGATTTTTCAAATTTGATTTCTAATTGGACTGTGTAATAACCCTCTCATATTTTCCTCACTTAACTAATGCCAAATCAACTGTCCTGCAACCCATCAGGCCATGACCAACAAGGCTACTTGATGCCAGACCCCCTCATCCTACAAACTACTCGAACATAGAAAAGCTCTATTGTGACTAAGTACCTGTTTGTCTAAGCAGTTATCCGCAGTGCTTTTTCATTCCAACCTCCATTTCAACAGTGGATGACCGCATATACAAACAGAGCTTTAAGAATCATCCAATGGCCTTTAAACTTACTTAGGTCACAAACAATACAAACCCAAACAAACAAAAAAAGGCATATGTGAAAAGGCTTGTCAAGGGTGAGGTCAAAGACTCGGATATTTCAGGTATAACATGACCTGTCAATGAACTTGGGGAAAGCCAGATTGTTTAGTGAGTGTAGGAATTGATCCATCCAGACTTGTTCTATAGTAACATGCCAAATTTAACCTTGACTATACTTGATAGCTTGAGTGTAAATATTGGTATCATTCACCTAATTGAAGTAGAGCATATAATGGAAAAAAGATGGCTCTCATCACAACATTTTGTTTATGGACAAATACTGCAGTCAGATAGAGGGAGTGGCTGACTTAACCAACATCCTCACTCCAATTATTTTTTTAGGGAGGAAATGCGAAAGTTGCTTATTCTGGTTATCGAAACTCATATACTACAATGCTCCAGGGCCCACATGCCTGCAGCTCAAGATTCCTCAGTTCCTCAACCCATAATTTCATACTTCATAGATCTGATTGTTTTGTTTCCCTTCTAGGTCAACGATGAGCATACAGTAAGTACTCTTCAAATCTCACTAAGCCAACCTTCTTCCTTTTTCTATTCAGCTGCATACATTTTCTAAAAGCTCAATCTAAATCACTTATTCTTGACAATCCAAAATCATCAAGAGGACATTGCCAACTTATGTTCATCCTCTTTGGCTACTCAGTATCCTTTCAGCATTTTCACATTTTGGGGCCCTATCCCCACAGATCCTTTTGATTATGTGTGTGTGCACACACGCACAAATCAAATTATGCAGCCCATCAAAAGGGCAACGTTTCAGAGAATGCCAGCACTAGCTTCATGAGGACCCCCCCCTCCCCATCATCATGAGAATATCCTTAACAGCTCAAGCAGCAAAATCCCCTAGCAATGCTATCTTAGCAACCCAATTACATGCAAAACCATAAATGAATAGGTTATCAACAATAAATTGGGCTCTATCATTCCACCTTGTTCATGGACAGACCAATCGCTTAAAGTAAAAGCATTTTAAATAAACTGTTGCAAACCTATGTACAATAAAGATGCTTTTAGAGTGAGACCGAGAGCAAAAAAGACAATAAAACTGGAGTGAAGATCAAAGAACCCAAGAAGAAAAAATCAAACTGCAGAGCAAAACACCCACGGGAAAACCCAAAAAATATTTAATTAAGCAAAAAAAATAAGTTTAGAAAAATAATTCAGACTTCAAAGAAAAACTTTGTTCTAAAAATACAAGGGAAAACAGATAATCTAAAATACATAAACGTGTATATGTAAGCTTTATTTTATAAACAGTTACTCATTTGAGTCAGAACATGCTTGCTCACCCTTCCTTTAGGAAGCATGCCACGAACAGCATGTTCAATAATTCTTTCTGGAATCCTCTGTTGTAGCTGATCAAATGTCTCCACTGTCATACCGCCTGGTCTTCCTGAATGCCTCCTGTATAACTTTTGGGTCCTCTTCTTACCAGATACAGCAACTTTCTCAGCATTTACCTTATGAGATCAGAAAAGGCAAAGGCTTCCAGAACTTTAGCACAAGTTAATTCCAATTGGTACTATAAGAAAGCACTTTACAGTAATTGACATTCAATGAAGAAGCAGCCAAGTCCTCCTAATCCTTACACCAGAACCTCAACAAGCAGGTACAATCATATAGAAACAATCACATTACCAATACCAGTTATCCATTAAATCTGAGTGGAGTTTTGAGAAAATTATATGAAACAAGGGTAATATCAAGTGAATATCTAGATGACAATATTTTGAAAAAGGTATTTGGTACCTGAACTTAGGTAAGAACTTGTCTATGTTGAAAATAATGATGCATCTAGTCAAAATAGATGATTTAGAGATTTATGTTTGGAATACAAAACAGATATCAAATGGTGAAATCCTGCAATGAGCCATTACAAATTCTAATTCTTCATCATACTTTTCAAGTTCAAATCAACAAAAATATAGATGAACTATTGGCAACCAATTCCAATTTCAAATTTTCAAGAAATTTCCTCATGTCTGAAAGTACCTGATGAACTGAGACAAGCCTCTACATATAAAATGCTGGTAAGAAACATGGTTGTAAAACAACTAATAACTACTCTCTTCTTCATCCAAACCACATCAGTAACTCGTACTAAGCACATTAAGCAATTAATGATCTTATCAATAAAGATTTTAGATACATATGTTATGCTGCCATGATGATAAAATTAGTAAATAAACCACAATTTAACAAGATTTTTCTGAATGACAATCAACATTTAGCAACTGATGCAAAAATGCAATAGACAGAAAGCTATATGAGGTCTGAAACCATACCAGGAGCACTGAGGACACCTAGAAGAAACTAATCAAATGCAAAATAATGTAACAGAATAAGAAAACATATCGCTGAACAATCCAATTGAAAACAACAAAAACCACCAACTTCATACATTAAGCAGTCAAAATTCATTGCAAATGATTGAAAAAAAAAGGGCATTGGCAATGGGCACTTATTCAATCCACATACCACAATCACAAAAGCCCCCATGTCCACACTAGGAGTGTAAGTGGCCAAATTCTTTCCACGAATGTAAATGGCAATTGTAGATGCCAGTCTTCCAAGAATCTTGTCAGTTGCATCAACAATGTACCAAGTTTTCTCTGTGTTAATATGATCTGCAGCTTTAGGATACCATGTCGTATTCCAAATATCCTATTTGAAATAAAACCAAAACAAAATTATCATTGTAATCAAGCAAAAGCAAACATCAAGAACCACCATAAAAAATTTACAATGGACTCGGACCTTAGTAAAAATCTGGAAAAAAAAAAAACCAAATTAACAGTTTTTTTTTCTCGTTTAATAGACAAAAAAAAAAACACCCAGATAAACAAAAGAAACAAAATGTTCATACATCAAACAAAAGGCTGTTTGGAAGATTAAGATTTGACTAGAATTGATTTCAATTCTACAATTTTTGTCAAATCTCACGTTTGGAACCAACAATTCACTTCAGAATTGATTTCACAACTTAATAAATCTGAGATTTTCGTACACTTTGAAATCGCACCCCTTCAGGTGCGATTTACTGGGAATGGTAGAATAGAGCTGTTGTAATATTCCTATCTCTAAAAATACCCCCAGCAGCCATTAATTAGTGCATACTCTGGGATCTTCATCACAGGCTAAATACAACCATGGTTACCGATCAAACATAGTATAGGTGGCCAAACTACAAATTCCCATTAGTCCTTGCTACTAACAAATTCCCATCATGCATCAATCTCACAATTTATTTTCTGTTATTGCCTTTCAGAATTGAAGAGATCGAAAAAATTTTAAGGAAAAAAAAATACAG
Organism: Populus x sibirica; assembly: GCA_019202695.1. NCBI lineage: Eukaryota > Viridiplantae > Streptophyta > Magnoliopsida > Malpighiales > Salicaceae > Populus > Populus x sibirica. Next base: position 1,230,021 of record JAGMVL010000129.1, read on the forward strand.
GAGATATGACAGAGTGGATGGTAGAGCAGGTTAGAAGATAAAAAGAAGTTACAGTCATCTCAGATTCTTTAAATACCTGTCACAAAATTAGCCGCATAGAATGTTTGCAATAAATCATGATGGAATGTGTGTTGCCCAACTTGCATTAGATTTCATAAACATAACTTTGGGTTTATTCCGATTCAATTATAAATCAAAAGAACTCAACTTAATTAGTAGCAGTCGAACTTGAGAAAGAAAGAGAGGAAATTACAGGGCCATTAATTTCAGATTCTTCAAACAACCAGCGTTGGTCAAGAGGAACGCGAGTGACGAAGCTCTTGTCTTTCTTCTCGCACCGAACCTCGAAACCACGCCTGCTATTACTCAAAGAAAACCATGATTGTGAAAAAGAGAACCCAACAACAAAAGGGCTGGGACTAATACTAGTTCCATTCTTTGTTGAGTAAGAAGAAGAGGGTTTTGTTGAAGTAGTAAAAGAAGATGAGGCACAAAGCATTGCCATTCTCCTCTCCTCTCCTCTTTCACATGCACTTCACTCTCTTCTCTAACTCCTTACTGCCGTCCTCCTCCCTGCTCCTTTGTTACATCTAACTGATAAGATGGGGCTCTGTTTTGAGTAAATTATATATCAGTCCCTGTTATTTTAAACACTGAATCAAATAGTCTCTTTTTCCTAAAATAATTAATTAGTCTCAAGAATTTTAAATATATTTGTCTCTTGATTCTTTTCACCCATTTCATGTTCTTTTTTAATTTATTTTGTTCTTTTAAGAAATAAAAAATATTAGGTAATATGAGAATATTGATGAGAAAATAAGACTCTTTTTAGCAAACAAATATTAAATCAAGCATGATCAACACTAGTTTAGGGATTAATTAATTATTTTAAACCTAAAGAGGCCATTCAATTCATTTTAAAAACTTATAGGGACTAATTTAAAATTTACTCTTCTATTTTTTATTTCCAGTTGCATTTGCATGCACATATCAGATGGATTTTAGTCTCGAGACAGAGAAGTTACCCCATTTTATTTTTTGTCTTGGATTCCATGCATTGAGTAGCTAGTGATTTTGTATGCTAGGTGTAGCTATTTCAATTAGAGTTACCCTACTATACTACAAAATAAAAATAAAAATAAAAATAAAAAACTTGAAAAAGCTTTTTATTTTCAATTCAAACCCCCTCTTTCTTTATTTTTTTTTTATTCTTAAATTTTTTAATAATTATTCATGATTTAATTTCAAACCCGAGCTAGATAAAAAATCAAATTAAAAGGTTTTTTATATCAATTTTATTCTTTTATTTCTTAATTTTATCCTCAAAATATTTTTACTAGTAGGTCAAGTTATTTTTATATCAGTTTGGTCATGTTGGATCAACTCTTATGCATTTTAATTTTAAATTCAAGCTAAGAAAGAAAGTGGATTGGAAGGTTTCAAGATTGATCCGAGATCAGATTTACTAATAATATCAAATAATTCTCTATGATCTGAATATTTTTTGTTATATTTAAAAAAAATTAATTTGATTCATAACCATACCCCAAGCCTGTAAACTAGTTAGCTAATTTACTATGTAATGTTAAATATTAATTAGATTAGTGGTTTGCTTAAAGACCCAGCAGGATACATTAATCTCAATCAATATAAAAAAAAATGTTATGAATGATCTAGACTTCATGACAAAGAAGTGCATATAGAAAATTTTATGGTATTCAACAACTAAATATAAATAGTAATTCTTTAAACTCACTTTGAACAGAAATACATAAATAATGAAAGAGAAAACTAAACATGCACTCATCATATATAATAAATATATTTTTATAATTTTTTTCTCTCTCTCTTTTTTATCTTTTTTTATAATAAAAATGAGTAATTACTTTATAAACACCATAAATATTCTCTATGCATATAGTAACTTTCTTATTTAATAAGCATGACAATGAAAATGAATGTTTGGTCTAACAATATTCATCCTTGCACAATAAAGAAAAAAAATATTTGAAATCTTGTATTTAAATTTAAGTGTATATTGGACAATATAATAGTTTTTACACTTGAAATTTAAGAAAAAAATTATGTTGTCAGAAAATATTTTTAATTGTTATTAGTTGGTGTATAGTTAAAACTGTTATTTAAATTAATATTAAATGAAAAACAATTCAAAAGTGTTTGGTAAAACTATTATTAAAGATGTTGTTGATAATAAAAATGATTATAAAAATCATAGAGTAAGTTCATAACTTCAAATTATATTATAAAAAAACTTATTTAATTCATTCATTTTAATATTTTCAATTTAAGACAAATAAGGTCCATGAAGATTTTGTATGTAACAAACATGTTTACTTAATTTTAGTGATAAAAAGCTATTAAGAATGAATAACAAAATTAGGGATGAAGAACAAAAATTATTTTTTAAAATTAACCACAACCATAATATTTCTTATCCGAGTGATCCCTTACCACTCTAATTGACTGCCCATTATCCAGCAAACTCAACCTTTCAAGAAGCTTATGAACTTGTTTGTTTTTACGTTATAAAAGTATTTTTGAAAAAAAATTGATTTTTATTTTATTTTTTCTTTACTTTAAATTATTTGTTTTTAGTATTTTCAGATCATTTTGATGTGCTGATCTCAAAAATAATTTTTAAAAAATATAAAAAATATTATTTTAATACATTTCTAAGCAAAAAATACTTTGAAAAATAATTGCTACCACACTTCCAAACACCTTTTACATCCAACAACTGGAGTTATGAAATGTAAAAAGCTCTATGGCAACAAGGCATACTAAATTAAAGAGGCATTTATAGAGTGATCATAAAATACAAAAAGTCTAATATTAGTCCAAAAGAAATCAAAATCTAGGGCTTTGTAAAGAAACAAAGTTTCCATTAATTTGCAATTGGATGCTCTCTTCTTCTCCAATAGCATCGCCTCTTGTACCTTACCCCAAAACTTGTACTCTCGCTTTGGTAATCCTTTTCACCCACCACTCTGTTTGTTTCCCTCAAAATGCAAGAAAATCGAAAGTCAAAATCACCCCGATCTTAAAATTGATTTATTGTAGGTATATTTTTTTTATTTAGTTATTTTTTGAGGTTTTTCAGGTGGCTCGTGTTTCTGCTTTCTCTTTGGGTCTTCTCTACAAACTCAATAAAATCTCTCATATCGGTTTGCACCGTGTGTTTGAGAAAGACTGTTGATTTGTTGATGCAGGAGGGAAGATGAGGTTATTTTTATCAGGAGTGGGTTTTTTTAATGGTAATAAGAAGTAAACTTGGGTTTGTCAAATGAGAAGCAGATTCAAAACTACAAAGATGTTTGTTTAGGTGGTAAAAAATGTGGTGCGGTTTTGACCAATATAAATGAGTGTATGGTAATCATTAAAAAGCGGATTATGTTATGGGATCCATGTTAAAAATATGGTCTAACAACAGGTTAATCGAAGCATGCTTTTAAGATTATTGTGCAAAAAGGAATTGAAGCTTAAACACAGTTTAATTTTTTGTTGACCAAAATATCCCTTTCTCTTATCCTCTTTGCTATTATGAGAAACCAGTGAATGATTATTCTCATCATCCATATTTTTCAGCCTCTTCACCAACCGCTTCCTTTCTTGAACAACCTTTGTTCCGACACTGTTTTCTTTTTTTTTTTCTTTTTTGTAGCAAAAAATGATTGCAAAACCCATAAAACCAATACCATATTTGCACAGACCACTATCCACGACCAAGATCTACAAAAACCACCACCAGATTTGTTTTCCTTGAGTCCTGTAATTCTTTTTCATGTACATGTAAGTGTTTTCAGCAGAAAAATCTAGATAAATTTTGATTTTAATATTTCTTTAATTCCAACTTTGCATGTTCATAAAAATATCAAATCTAACTAGATCTTATTCATTGTTGAAACTGTATCCATATTTATTATTGCAGGAAGTGTTGATCTACTCTTGTCAATTCTGTTTAGCACTCGTAGTTCTAATCTTCTTCTTTCTTAGTTGTATTACTTATTAGGAGATTGATAACTTTGTTGATTTTGATTTCATAAAGTAAATGGACGAAGGTTTAAAGTGTAGTTTTGATTATTTTGAGTTCAAAAAAATATATGAATTGATGAAATGATGTAGAAAGTTGAGATTTTGTAAATGATATAGAAAGGAAATAAAAAAAACCCCAAATACAAAATTACTCACAAAAATTATTAATACGATTTATATGGTGCAAGAAACTAAAATCAAGTGTTGGATACTATAACATAGGAACCAGACTGATTACCTTAGACACCTTGATTAACCCATTTGTGGCTTTAAACAATCCAAAAATCGGTTAGATAAACCAAAATAAACCTGAATCCAAAACATTTCTCAAGACTAAATCTACCATATCATGCGATATTGATGGAAAATAACACCCTAATAGAACTATTCTTATCGAATGAAACCATTTGACACTAAAATCAACTATTTTAGGGGTTGAAATCGGTGTCAACTAAAACTTTTTCTCTCTATCATCGAAATACGACGACTATTTCTCAAATCATAGACTAAAAAATAATAAAAATAAAGTTTTATACAAAAATTGAATTTCAAAAAACCTAAGGGACTAAAAAGAAATCATTTTAAAAATTGAAAGACAAAAATGAACTTTTGGCGTCAATTTTGAACCCACCAACTATTTTTAATGCTTTTTTTCACCTTGGTCCTCCTTCTTTCAATTTTGCCATAGGTTAATAAATAGGAAGCATTTGCCTTTAAATTTTTCAATTTAAGGACTCAATCAAGGAAAAAAAACTTTAGGAATTAAAATGAAAAAAAAAATCACCAATCCAATCTATAATGATACATAAGAGAGTGCATAATACATGAATGCACAATAATTTTACCTAACCTCTTAGTTTCTTTATAATATATGTTAATGATGTTTACCACTTAATAATTTAAAAGTTAAAGAAAATATAACACTAGGACTATTTATTTATAAATCATCATGAAATATTTAAGGGAAGATTACATCCTGTAGTTTAATCGTGTGTGTGTTTCTAATGTAATGAAATTATAAAAACAATTTTGTATTTCATGTCTTTCTTTCATAAAATTTTTGAAAAATCAATATCTTTTCTCGGCATTATGGTTGCTATAAAAATCATTATAAAATATTTTTTATTTATAACAAAATCTGTTTCAAGAACATTCAACTTATTTTGGATGTTCTTAGTTACAGATGAGAACGTTGGAGAGGTAAAGGTTGGTCAAAGTTTGAATATAATAGTTTTGGTATGTTTGTGGTATAATTGCCATTTTGGAAACTAGTGCTAGGAATATCATATATTGATTTTCTAGAAGAGTTCGTGTGGTAAGGCATATTTATAACTGAAGGAATCTTAGAAATTCTTCCAAGATTTATTATATTTGATGTAGAAGATTCATCCGAGAACCAATAATTAGTTGATCGTCTATGAAAGGATAGTTAACTTTACCATAACTATATTGGATTTATGTGTTTGAGAATAGTCTTTTGGATTTATTTTTCTATTCTGGTCAATTATTCTCCTATGATATTGAGGTTGGTATTAGTAAATTTATTATACAGGATAATATGTCTGATGTTTGTGGTGATATCATCATTTGAATTTTTGTAAGGGGCAACATCTATAGTCTGATTGTTATGTGGGATTTCGAGGTTTCTTAAAGGTGGATGTTCAGACTGAATGGAAGTACCACTAGCAAGTTCTCAAACAGGTTAGAGGAGAAGGTTGGTTAGTGTTTAAATATAATAGTTTGAGTACCTTTATGGTATAATCAACATTTTAGAAACAAGTGCTAGGAATATCAGAGGTCGATTTCTTAAATGAGTTTGTATGGTAAGGCATATTTATAAATGAAGGAATCTAAAAATTCTTCCAAGATTTATTGTACTTGATGTAGAAGATTCATCTAAGAACCTAGAACTGGTTAATATTCTATGGAAGGATAGTTTAACTTTACCATCACTATACTGAGTTATGTGTTTAAGTTGGATCAATGTTGTCAAAAAAGCGAGTTGACTCTTAAAATCTTATGATTTTACGAGTCAACATGTATCTAACGTGTCAAATCAGATTAAAACTCGAAAACTAGTAAAATCGGTCACACTCGGTCAAACTCGGTAAAATAGGACCGATTTTACGAGTTTGAAAAACATATAAAATTATACATTCTGGTAAAATATACCTTAACATTTTCATTGTTTTAAATTTATATCTTGCGAAACTTGTGCAATTTGATAATCAAGGGCTTGATTTTGACTATAATTATTATAATTGTTTTAATGATACAAGTTATTTGTGGATTTCATTTTTGTAAAATTAAAATACCTATTCATTCTTCACAATTTCTTATATAAACTGTTAGCATATCAATTGAAATATTACTCTGTTTTAGCTGGAAAATATATAAAATAAAAGTCTTGACCCTTAGAGTAATTAATGTTAAATGGTCTATCAAAATTTGAAGGGACTCGTTTATTGTAAATAACGAAGTAAGTGGGTTGATTTGTCCAAGAAGTAAAGGAATCAATGTGAATAAAATAAAGGTGTTTGGACTTTTCTATTGTTTATTTTATTTTTATTTTAATTATGTTATATTGTTAATTACTACTTGATTGAAATTATTAATATATAATTAGTTAAAATATTTTACTTATGATTTTACGATTTGAGTTTATATTGTATATTCCATGCCGTGTCAAAAAAGTATTTTTGACAACCTTGAATTGGATATTTGGTTGTGGTAGTTGAATAAGCTTAGGTTGGGTGGCATATTCAAAGATCCATTCTTCTGGTAGGGTAACATCTTTTCATTCTATAGATTTAGGTACAACTGTGTTTTATCTGGAAAGGTTTGTTTGGAGAAATAAGGTTTCATCTTTTTGGAATTGGAATTTATGTTTACTTGAAAAGGTAGAAAACATAGTTTTGTAATAGATCTTAAAGATTAATGGTACAAGGATTGATCCTTCAAACATGTTGTAATTATCAGTTTTTATTTGTAAGATCATACTTTGTAGGATGTTTTTATCTTTAAGGGATATGGTAAGGTTTGGATGACAATCGAAAGATATAGGGCCACTATATAAACCGGATTTAATGGAACTGAGTAAAGAATTTTGGAAATTTTGGAATTTAACATCTTTTAGGACAACTAAAATAAATGTGTTTAGTACTTTTTTGGTAAGGGGTTTTATTCCTACCTGTACTAGTTCAATATGAATATATTTATAACTTCTATCTATGTGTTTTTATAAAGATTTTTAGGAAAGAAGTTGGGTTTTGTAAGTTGAGTATCATTTTCTTCAGTTTTTATTGTAAAATCAGTTTTGAAAAGATTGAAAGAAGAAGTTTGATAAATTTGGTTCTTTTGAACCTTTAGAATTTTTTAATTATCAATATTTTTTTTGTAAAATCTTCAATTGTAACGTCTTCACTATTTATAACCTTTTAACTTTCATTAGAATAAGAAGTAGAGGAAGCTAAAATAGAAGTTGTCTTACAAAAAACAGAATCCATGGTTTAAAAGATAACTTAGATAACAAAATATAGGTTATATAGATTTACTGCCCTATCATCACTCATAAATGGGACTTACACCAATCTATAGTATTTATTTATTCTTTTTAGGTTCTCTCTTCTAACCAAGTCTCTAAAATCTTGTGTAACAATACTATCCAAATCCCAATAGGATCTCATACCAATAGAAAATAAGAACATATACGTGACATTATTACACCTAAGAATGATCTAAAGATCTGGTCACATGTTTCCAGCCGATATACTTGATTTTAAAATAGAGCAAAACTACAAAATAAAAATAAAATAAATTTCTGATGTGAATGAAGAGGCAAGTCTAGGAATGACATGATCTTCTAACAAACACAAAGCATACTTAATTTTGCATAAATGTAAATACAAAATAAAAAGAATTTGATATATATATATATATATAAATGAGATTTAAATTAATCTTACTTAAATTTGTATAGATAACGAGTGTATGAGACTTTAGATGAACACTTTTTATTGGTTTTGCCCCTCAAGCTTGGGGAAAGCTTATTTATATAGAGGGGTTTGAGACTAGCTATAATATCCCACATCGGCGAGTGAGGGAGTGGTAGCTGGCCTTATTAAAAGTGTTGATTGCCAACTTGTCATACGTGTTTTGGGGCGTCAAGCTTAGAAGTGGGCTCGCGTCACCAGGAACAAAACCGTGAGGGCGGTAAGGCCTAAAACGGACAATATATGGCAAGGTTGGGTCGAGCTGTTACATTTGGTATCAGAGCCGACCTCACTGGCTGTCTGGTTGTGCCGACGGGGTCGTCGGGCTCCTTAAGGGGGGTGGATTGTAATATCCCACATCGGCGAGTGAGGGAGTGGTAGCTGGCCTTATTAAGAGTGTTGGTTACCAACTTCTCATACACGTTTTGGGGTGTCAGGCTCAAAAATGAGCTTGCATCATCGGGAACAAAATCGTGAGAGCGGTAAGGCCCAAACGGACAATATATAGCAAGGTTGGGTCAAGCTGTTACACTAGCTTTTTGATAATTTCATAAAGCAAATGATTTGCTTTTTAAGAAGTTAGAAAAGTCGTCTGCTTATTGTTTTTCATCCTTTACAAATGGGGGTCAACTTTTAAAAGTCACATGTTGTTGTTTGTCATCCTTTCCAAGTAGGGAGGGTTAGTATTTTGAAAAGTTAAATTGGAATTTGACTAGTTTAACCACTTATGTCGATAGGAGGAGTTGGGCTAGTAAGATTTAAGAATGGGCCAAAATATTTATGGGCCTAGAAAAATACTTCTTTTTTTCTTTTTACAATAAGTGCATATTATTTTTGTATAGGAGAAAAAATTCCATAACAATTATTTTCATTGTCATCAACTAGGCCAACAATGAAACCTGAAGATGAAGTCTTTGATGCTTTGTAACAGTTGTTTCATGATCTTAAAATACTTTTCTTCATATTTGATTGAGGCAAGAAGAGCAAAAGCATGAGATTTTCGGGCTATAAATTTGGATTGAGGAATTAGGTCTATAATTTGGGCTTTCTAGTGTTGTTAAAGTCATTTTATTACAACAACTTTTGAACTTTTGTTTTTTTGCTATAAAGGAGTCTCGCCATTTTATTTTATATCTTTTTATGAGGATGGGATATCCATATTGGTAATTATAGTCAAAATACCAAGAACAGACCCAAGAAACAAAGAATTTGGAATAGAACATGAGAATTGACAGAAATTTCTTCTCATTTTCTAAAAGTTTAAAATTCTGTTTGAAATAAATGTAGTTATTTCAACAAAAAAGATGGGGTTTTATTACTTTGTAAATACAATCAAAGTAATCCCACCATTGAAGGAACCGGTTTGGTAAATTTGAAGTCTTGATAAAATTATTGAAATAGAATAGCCAGGAATGGCTACCTTTACTATTTTGAAGGAAAAAGGCATCGAACCATGCTTGTTGATAATCCGAGTATGAATAAGAACAGGCAATGAAATCACTAAGTTTGACATCGTGGTTGATTGGAAATTAGATTGTTTGGAGAAGAGGTTGTTTTCAATCAGAAAAATGAAGAATATTTTGGATAATGCATGTGAAGTAGACATATTGGGAATAGTTTTGTTGTAGTTTGAAATGTTTGAATTTGGCAGATCCTATTATTTCAAGTATTATCATGTAATAATATTGGGATTTGGATAAGTCTCATGGTTTGAAATACCAATTTGGAGGGAAGATTTTTGTGGTTACAATAAAAGGATCGTGATGGAAAAATCCATTTTCGATGGTCAAAATATTTTGATAATTTAATTTTTCAATATAATCAGATCTTTCTTTTAAAACTTTTTGAGATAGATCGAATGTAAAATTTGAATTAAAATGAAGCAAGGATTTTTTAGAGGAAGATCCTGCTTTGGTTTTGGAAATTGGTTTGGAGTATTTATTTGTCTAGGAAGATTTCTCTTCTTTGGATTACTTCTTGTAAAAGCTTGTAAAGCTAGAAGTAATTCTGGTGAGTTGGATAGGGATTTTACCTAATTTTTTACTTGTAAAGAACGTTCTTCTTCTTCTTTGATAACCACTTCATACCATGATTTGATTGGTTTTGTAGAGGAAATTGCTTATGTAAGTAGTATTGTATGGTTTTGACATTTTGGAGACTCGGACTTTGTTTGTGGGTCTTTGCCTCCTTTGTTTCTAGATTTGGATTTGGGAGGCATCGGGACCTGTTTTGAAGGAATTCTCTAGTTAGGAAATTAGGAATAAAATTTGTATTCCTTTTAAATATTCTATACCAAAATAAAAAATACTTAATATAACTTTCCATTGAGTAAAAATCTGTTTTGAAGCAATATTTTGAACATATTTTTGTAAAACTTCTTTAGCAGATTTACAATTAATACATAAAAGGAATTTTTGATTTAGTAAATCGCTTTGAAATTTCATAATGCATAACACAATAAAAATATTTTCTTTTTTAATAGTAGAATAATTCTTTTAACAATTATTCTAATGTGTAGATGTAAATTGAAGAATTCGTTCTTTGTTTTCTTGAACCTATTTGAGGATATGGGTACCCTAACTCTAAGGCATTTGTCTCAACTATTTTGAGAGTTAAAGGATTGGAAATGTGTAGGCAAGGAATCTCTTCAACCTATTTTTACCTATTTTTTAATTTGTCGAATGATTCTAATATGTTCATCAGACCAATAAACACGGTTCTTTCTTAGTTTATCATATAAGAGTTTTGTTATTCTACTCATATTGGGATAGAAGTCTAGAGCGTAGTTAAGACTTCCTAAAACTTTTTGTAGCTGAGTTTTATCTAAGATTTTGTCAGGAAATTTACTAGCAAAAGTAAGGGATCTCTCTATAGGTGTAATAGTTTCTTGGGAGATATGATGACCAAGAAAACAAACACAAGTTTGAAAAAGAGAAATTTTTATTTTTAAAATAGCTAAATCATTTTTCTTTGCGATATAAAAATATGTTTGAAATGTTGTTCTATAAAATTTGAGAAGATAAGAATATCATCAAAGTATATAATGCAGAATTTTGAATATGCATTGAAAATATCATTCATGATTCTTTAAAATTCAGAAGAAGAATTTTTTTTTTAGTTTGATTGGCATAGCATTCCACTCGTACTGTCCAAATCTTAACTTTATATCAAACTTTGAAAATATAAATGCAGAATGCAATTTTTGTAATATTTTTTTTTATTTGGAATTGGATATCTAATCCATTTTAGAGCTTTACTAAGAGGTTTATAATTTATGAAAAGCCTTGGTGTATCTCTTTCAATTTCATAATTTTTGTTAACATAAAACGTTGCACGTGACTAAAATGATCTAGACTTTTGTATAAGGCTTTTAGACTTCAAGTCATTGATCTTAAGATGACAATGTTGTTCTAATATATCATTCATTTGAATAGGCCTTGTTTTAGTAGAAATTTGCTTTTCATTAAAACTATCATCATAAGAAAAATCAACAACATGTTGTTTTCTCTTCCAAAAGACATTTATTAAATCAGAACAAATTCTTTTTTCTATCTTGCCTTGAAATTCTAAAATTCTTTTTTTGTAAAATAGAATTTTTTAATTGCTACTCAATTTTTTTGTAAATAAATATCTTTTCTGAGATGCATAAGATGAGTTTGTTATCCTTAGATTAATGCATTGATGTCATAAATATGAATGGAACATACTTTAATTAAATTTAAATTTCTAGTCTTTGGCTTTTATAGGAAAGGAAAAACAAGTTTTCAACAATTGATTTTTGAAATAATATTTTCATGATTAATTTTGTAAGGAGTAATTATGTCAATAAAAGGAGTACCAAGAATAATAGTATGATTAATCTCATTAGTAACGACAAAGAAATTCTTGAGATAAAGCCTATTATTAAAAACTGATACTTGAGTTTTTTATGCAATAACTAATTTAGTATTATTTCTTTGTAGAAAGTTTTTCAGAAGTGTTTTGTAAAAATTATTTTGGAACGATTTCTTCTTTACTACAATTCAGATCTGCACCTATATCAAATAAGACAATAGTGTTTATTTTAAAATCATTTGAAAAAATTAATGTAATTTTTATTATATATTTTTGAAGTAATTTGGGTTAAAGCATGCAGAAAATCTTCAGGAACATGCTTGATAATGCATTATTTTTTTAGGGTCTAGTCTTTTGTTTCTGGTTTAGAATTAGATTAGTTTTCTAATTTTGAGAGGAGGTGCTGCAAAATAGCTGAGTCTTTTTGTTGGGTTTGTTTGAGGTTTTGTATTTCAGTTTTAAAGGTTTTGATTTCAAATTGTAAATGTGGGATAGTAATAACATGTTCGGATTTCTCCTTTTTATTGAGAATTTTGGTAAGGTTATGTACTTGTACTGGTTGATGGCAATTAAGTTGGTTTTTGGACAAGTTACGGTGTTTCTAAACCATTTAAAGAACTTAAGAGTTTGTCTAGGTAAATTTTTTATAGCTGAAGGTCATCAAGCTTTTTGATAGCTTGAATAAACTCTTGATCTTGGGTTAGGACATGTATTTATTTTGGAGTGGTGTAGTTTGATGTTTCTGAGTCAAAACTGGATGTTGCTAACTCATCTATTTGGAAAAGTTCTTCAAAAAGATCTAATAGATTGGATTCAGTATCAAATGTCTCAATCAAAAGGCTTTGGATATGATAAATGACTTCCTTTTTTAAATATAGTTCATATAATTTTGTATTGATCCAACAAAATCTAGAGGCATGACCTTTCTAACCACATTTGTAATAAGTAATGTTTTTGGATCAAATTTTGGTTTGGGTTTTGATTTTGATTGGAAAGGTTTTGTGGGTTTTTTAGTGGTCTTTTTGTAGTAAGGTTTGATTTTAGTATATAAATGTTTTTTATATTTGTGGGCTATTCTTTTGTGAGGTGGTTTATTTGGTTTTGAGGTAGTAGGTTTAGAGTATGAACCATTACAAGTTGGTTTTGGTTGAGACAAATCAAACTGCTGACAAAAGCTATATAGTTCTTGTTGAGCTCTTTTCATTTTCCACTTGAGGTGTTTTTGAAGTTTGAGGTCTTGACAAATCTTGAGACCTTTCTTTTGGGTAAAACTAACAAGCTCCCTATATATTAATTGGTTATAAGGGGTTGTTTTGGAGAAAAAAATATCTTTAATTTTGTTTTTGACTCTTTATCCTATAAGGGTTGACAATCCAACAATGAATTTTTCTTTTCAGAAAGATTGGTTTGAATCTTCTTAGAGCATGAAATGAGTGAGGACAGTGTTTGTGTACCATTGAAAGTCATTGAGTTTTTTTACATCAAAGGTTGGAAAAGAGTTCAATATATTTGTCTTTGAGATGAGAATGATCTCTTACAAAATATAGAGAAATGATTAAAATAAGGGTTGAGACTGCATCTTAGATGATGTTTCTATTAGAGTCAAAGATGATTATTTGGTTTTTAGTTATCTGGATGGAGTTAAAGATCTTAAGGTGCTGGGTTTCATTGAGATGGTAATCCCACCATCCTTTTAACTGGCTAGAAAATCTAGCTATAAGAAGCTCATCTATAGCTTTATTTGAAGTTCCAGTTTAGGTTTTTTAAGCATTGGTTGCCATGATTATTTGTTGTAAGATGATCATTTGTTGTAAGGTGTTTATGATATTATATTCAGACATTTCATCTTTGTTCCATTCATAGAGGGAATAAGCATTGAATTTGTGTTAGTTTATAATGATTGGTTCATTATGGGTGGTTATATAAGCAACAATGGTTGTTTTAAGACTAAGATTCCTCCAAATAAATTTATTGATTTTAAGAGTTTCTTTTTAAAATGCTTCATCATCATAGGTTTGGGTCTAATAATTCTGGATAGTGTTTATGTGACTTATAGAGGTGTGAGCCTGTGAGGATCGTTGTTGACTTATGGAGTGTCTGGAGCAATTAGGGTTAAGGTGATTTTTTTATGGCTTTGAAAAAGCCATATTTGTTATTTTGAAATTGGATTTACTTTGATTTTATGATTTGGTATACGAGTTTTTTATTTTATGGTCTATAAATTTTATAGTCTCAACATAAAAAGTAATAATTTTTTGAATTTGTTTTTCTAAAAATCTGATCACTAGTTATCAACGAGTATATATATATATATATATATATATATATATATATATATATATATATGATGCAAATTAGGTAGTTGATATATATTTTTTTAAAATACATAATATAAGATCATTCAAACAAATAATAAATATATAAGTCAACACTAGATACAAACAAGATATATAAATAAAAAATAGATATTACATGATTTATATAGACATATAACTGTATCGATCATTAATAATATAGCATTTATTATAAATCACTAATATATTCAATGAAGTTTTTTTTTAAAATTTGATGTATTTTTATTTTTAAATATGAATTAGAAAAATAACATTATCAATGGGTATTTTTATTTTTTTTAAATGCTTCTTCTCCGCCTGAGCTTTACTCAAAAGTCAAACAGAACATAAAAAACATAAAAATGGCACTTTCGACGCTCCTCTACATCAAACACCCATATCCCTTCCCTCCTCTCCACTTCTCCGAATCACAAATTCACCCCCAAAAACCATTAATTCTTACTTCCACCCCAACATTTCCAACACTCAAGTCCCACAAGAAAATGCTCCCTCACAGACCACATGCAGTCTCAATGCAAGGAGTTCTATCAGACGCTATGAACTTGATCCAATCAGCACATCCCACTTGGAAATCAGCCCTTTTCAGCAATCTGTTGATTTTTGTTGCGGGGTCTCCAATTTTGGTATCCGGGCTCTCTCTCTCTGGGATTTTTGCTGCTTATTTGCTGGGCACTCTTACTTGGCGCGCTTTTGGAGCTTCGGGGTTCCTCCTGGTTGCCTCTTACTTTGTTATTGTAAGTTATAAAGAAAAAAAAAGATTGGATCTTTGCTTGCATGTATTTTGTTATTTTTGTTGGGTTTTGGTGATTTGTTTTATTGGGTTTTTTAATGGCTAAAATAATTGAATTCCTTTTTTTTAGTGATTCAGGCGATACATTTTATGCCCTTTTTGTCTTTTCTAGTTATATGTATAATATTTATGCATGATTAGGTTGCTTGAGCTTTTTTCTGATTCTATAGAATTTAGATTTTGTACACTTAATTTTGAAATAATTAATTGGTCAGTCTGCCATAGATGTTGGGTCCTTTTCTGGGTTTAATCTGTAATGGTTTCACTTCTTTTAAGTGGTTGAAAAATATAATGCGGGGTTTTTATTTCTCTCTCTCTCTCTCTCATCTTATAGATTATTTTGTATTTCTTTCGTGCAGGATTTGAATTTTAGAAGTTAGAGCTTACTCTTAGCAACTGATTGGTTACAAATTGCCAGTTTTAGAGGGTGATTTATTAGTCATTGTATTTTTTTTTCCATTCAAATTCTTGTTTTTAACAGGATTCAGTTAATTTATGCTGTCAGGGAACTGCAGTTACAAAAGTGAAAATGGCTCAGAAGGAAGCTCAAGGGGTGGCTGAGAAGAGGAAGGGAAGAAGGGGACCAGGCAGTGTGATTGGTTCAAGTGCTGCTGGTTGTGTGTGTGCTTTTCTGTCAATATTTGGAACAGGGGGACGGGCATTTATTGCGCTTTGGCAACTTGGCTTTGTAGCCAGTTTCTGTACTAAGTTGAGTGATACAGTCTCAAGTGAGATAGGGAAGGCATATGGCAAAACTACGTAAGTATTTCTTTTCTGTTTGGTGAGTATTCAGCAGTTCATTCTGAATTTTTAGGCTTTGATTTGGTCACTCTTGATTAAGCTGGATTTGGAATTCAGTGGCTTTGAATGCCATTGACCTATCGCCACTTAATAGCATCAGTCATCAGCCAGTTTTATTTAGTTTTTCATTGTTTATAGGTGATAGTTTTTGCTGAAATAACTTAGAAGCATTACTTGTTACAATTTTAGAAGTTCGATCATCTAGTTGGATCTGGATTTGGAACACTGGTGGCAACTGTGCTAATGGGTATCCTTCTAAACCTTGAGACAAGGATTATTGTGCTTAAGAAGGTTACTGGGATAAGAAAACTAGGACTGATTTAAGAAACTTAGGTTTGATTAAGACCTGTGTATGTAAATGAATTCCTTGGAGTGTCCTTTACATTGATGTATTAAGTACTAACCTTTTCAAGGAGGAGTGTTCATGAACTGTAGTTTATCACTATGTGAGAACCATGCAAGAAAAGCCTGATTATTTTGGAGATATGTTTTATGGACTAAACTTTCCAGTGATTAACTACCTTATTTTAATAATAATTTTCTGTTTGAGGTTTGCATTTCTTGTTCGTTGATGATTTTCAAAAGAATGAGTGCGATATGTTCCCATTATGAGTTTACACTTTTTAACAGAAGGAGTTTTGAAAAGAAAATGTCTAAAATTTAGATAACAAAGCATGAGCTATAGAAGAAGCGTAAATAATGATATTATGAAGTTGCTTTCTCAACGCTTTTGGAAGATTAATTCTTCTCTGGCAGGTTCTATATGGTATTTAGGTGATCATGACATCAAGCCTGTGTACTTTGCACATGTACCTAAATCTAACAAACTAATGGAATGCTGGTGGCATTTGCAATTAGCATAATCTGATCGTGTATTTAAGTTTCTTTGCATTCACTTGAAAAGAAACATGTAGTTATTATGCTGTGCCAGTGACAATTGGTAGTATTGCATCTTCATCGATCATTTACCTGTAAAATGTGTTTAGTGCTTCTTATATATGAGTCACATCCAGTTTATTGCATTTTCATAATACATTTTATTACTGATAAGTATAAAAAGGGAAAAATAAATAAAATCCTTCATATGAAGAGACATGTTCTTGAAAACTCCCAAACACGTGTGCATGCACACAAGTTGAGCAATTCCTTGCTGTAGTTAGATTATAGTTTGTGAGGGTTGGCTTTTTATGAGTTTTACTTGGTAATCTAGGTAATCCTGGTTGGAATTGTTTCTTGCGATTTGATCATTGCATTTTCAAGGGTTTCAGTTTTTAATGAAGCTTGTATCCATAGGAACAAATTTGATTTGATTACCATGCTTTGATGCTTTTCTTAATCTTTTGTTTTGCTTTTGGACTATGAGAATTTTATAGTTCCACATTTATGTGGCTTGAGCAGGTACCTTGTTACCACATTTAAGGTAGTTCCAAGAGGAACAGAAGGGGCTGTCAGTGCTGAGGGAACACTAGCTGGATTGTTGGCCTCTATACTTCTTGCCTCCATTGGTTGTATCCTGGGTGAGGTATTGTTTATCATGTTCTCTTTATTATGCATAACCTTTTCTATTGCTTTACATTACTCTTTTTTTTTTCATCTGTATCATCCATTCTTGTTTAGGTTGACTTGTATTCTTTTTAAGCATAAGAAAATAATTATGCAACCAAAGCATGTATAACTAAAATGGTCGTTAGCATTATGAGCATTTTTCCTGCCTTCTTTCTCTTTCTCACATTGCTTTGGTAAACATCACACCATTACATAACCTTATGCTATCATTATCATAGTTTCTCATTTTCAGATTGTGTTGTTATAGCAAAGGCAATGCTGATGGTTATTGTCAAATTTAAAATCTAAAAACACAGTTTTGGCTTGATCCATATATTTTTATATTCTCCATTTAATTTCTGCCCCCAATCCCACATACTGCTTTGAGAAAAGTTTTGGTTTTTTTTTTACTATTATTTCTCATCAATAAGGTTATCTTTTTGTTGTAATTACCATTTTTATTTCTGAAGCTAGTATTCTGGATACTGTTGTGATTAACTTTTATGAAACCTTGCCAAAAAAAGGAAGAAGCTTTGCCGAAAGAGATTTGGAAGAAACCTAGTATTATGGAGTCACTCCTATTATCTCCAAAGAATGATTACCTTGTTTTTTGTAGTTCTTTTAGATGCATTTCTTCATTGTTCATTTTGTAATTTTTGAAATGGGTTGTTATGATGCTTATGGTCCAACTTATCCCATAATAAACTTTCTTCCTATATTTGACATAAACAAATGTACTATTTAAAGAATAAACTAAGAAAAAGTATGCTGTTAGAATTAGGAAGTTGATTTTTAAGGAAGAGTGTGCATTTTCCAACATGAAAGTTTTGTTTAGGTTTGGTGCATCAGCAAAACCGTATGGTCCAGTGACTGGCTTCCAAATAGGGGTAGCCTCTTCATCTTCTAAACAGAGCATCCTCGCTCTGAATAGGATTCGTGGAGACTTTACTGGTTAGGTGCACCCATTTTGACTACATTTGTATGCTGTTTCTTCAGATTATGTTTTAATTTATTTCAGACCATGTAGCAATATTTTAGTGTATTGCTTTTTTTGACATATTCCAATCATTCCCCTTTTCTTTGTATGAATCAGATAAATGCACCTGAAGCAGTTATATGTGTGATAGCATCCCAGATTGCTAATGTTGGTGAGAGCATAATAGGTGCTGCTTTCCAGGAGAAAGAAGGATTTCAATGGGTAAGCAAGCAAAAAAAAGAAGAAAACTTAATTTATCATATGGAACTCAATTTTTTTTTTTTTTTTTTTTTTCTGGGAGGGGGTTGGGGGGTTATACTTTACAGGACTACCTCCTGATAAACCACTCCCCATCCCAGGAACCTTAGAAGGCTCAAGCTCCGTACTCACTGGCATAACAAACTATGGAATGCGGCCAGCAGTCGTACATGTTATGTTTCTCTGCTATTGTCAATATGTTTTGAGTTCTGATCAGCCGTGTAGAAGAGGGGGTTGCACTTCATTGTCTATGACTGTTGGGGACCATTAACCAGCTTGAACCTTACTTAAATTGATTAATGTGTTAGAATATGATTAGCTTTGAATCCAAGTTTGGATCCATGTAGCTTACCTGATTAATTTGGGATTGAGGATTACCTTAGTTGAGCTGACCAGTATCTGATTAGTCTGGATATAGATGCTTTATGTGTGAAACCTATTCCAACCATAGAGAAATAGAAAAATCAGGCAAATGAGATTTACCTTCTCTGTGTATTATGACTTCATGGCTCCTAGCTTTTCTGGCTCTCCTCTATTAAATGGACATATTTAGGAAAGAATATTCTACACTTCTGAGTTTCTACAGATTATTGTGATGCTTCATCAGTATGAGTATGGAAATATCCTGCAATTCTATTGCTATCTCGTGTGTAACTGCCTGATATTGCTGAGGTTGAGGATCTCATCAATCATTGATAGGCTGTTTGAGTCCGTGTTTGCCACTAAACCATTCCTCTTTCATGATATAATTTATGCTTCTGCTCTTTTTTGCAGCTCAATAATGATGCTGTCAATGTCATCAACATATCTGTGGGCAGTATTTTAGCTGTACTGATGCAGCAAGTCTTTCTCCGAAGCTAGGGTGCTTAAATATATAAATTACTGGAAATTAAAATGTCTGAAAATTTTGGACTTTAGTTTCAACATCATTTCAGCCATCTATGCATTCCATTGATGAACAAAGCATGGCCAGGTGCAGTGCAGATAAGGTATTTTGCTCTGTTTCGCATCAACCTGCGAGATTGACTGTTTGTTATCTGCATACATAGCTCTCGGCTATGTTAGCAACAGAGTGCCAAACAAGGAGGCGTTTGTAAGTAATTCTAGATCAGTTCGGGATAATATTCGTTATATAGTTGTTAGATACAAAATGTTACCAATTTTATCTGTATATTATTCTTATTAGCTGATGCATTAAGTCCTATGTTAAGACGCCAGACTAATAACTGGACAATGTGATCCTTTAATCACCGGAACCTTCTTTTTGTGGCAGTTTTCTGATGGAAACGATAATGGCTGAAATAGGACAACTAATTTAGAGGAACGTCTTACACAGTAAGCTTTTATTAAGCAGCTAGGAGACCATATTTAGCCATGCACGCACATGATAAACACAATGGATTTCCTTTCTTGAAGGTTGAGAAAAAAGGGAAGATTTGTAATTTCGAATCTGTTTACATGTCACCTCTCTCCTTATGGCTATTCCTGCTGGTGCCTCCCTTGGCTTCCGTGAGAATGAGCTCCAATGGTTTCTCGTACGCTCCAACAGCAGACGCCAGCATATCAATGGCTTTGCTCTTATCTTTTGCTGCCACCGACAAGACATTCTCTATGTCTACTGTATCCTTTACTGATCTGGTAATCTCTTTCAACTTCCCATAAATACACACTCCCATCTTCCGTAGCGGAAACCAAATTCTTCCCCTCATTCATAATCACCACTGATATGATTGCTCCACCATGTTTTTCACCGCATGTCTCCAATTCAAGCATTTGGGTAACTTCTTTTCTGCTTCCAACCTTAAAAAATCCCTTATAAATCAAACCATCTGCCCCTGCAGCATAGAATTCTGTCTCTGTTGGGTCCAAAGAAATCCCAGAAATTGCACATGGGAATGTAATTTTGCAGAGGTTTGTTCCATCCAGAAGACTCCACAACTTGCATGTGCAATCTGTTGAGCAAGAAATTACGGTAGAGTGGCTGGACCCCTTACAACAGCCGTAGCTGGACCATCATTTGCGTAAAAGCTATGAAACATGAAATTGCTAATATTCTCATCTTTTGTTTGCCCTACGATCTGAAAGATTGGCTCCACAATCACGGTACCATCATCACCGCCAGAAATTAGGAGTGACCAGTTGTTGATGCTTGCAGGAAAAAAAGAAAGAAAGAAGTAACAGCTCAGCCCAGCTCACTGGCTGGACATCATCTCGCCTGGCCAGGCCCAGGCGAGGTGTAGCTCGCCGATGCATGGGCAAGCTACTGTACAGTAGACAACATAACCTGCGCCAACGTGCTAGTGCTACCTTCTTTATTATTACTTGATATTTGTTTATTGTGTATTTTAAAAATATTTTTATAGAAATATTAAATTTTATTTATTTATTTATTTATTTTAAATTAATATTTTTAATATTTTTAAATATTTTGATGTGTTAATATAAAAAATATTTTAAAATATTTTAAAAAATAATTACAATTACATTCCAAACGAGATCTACAACAGCTACATCGTCCATTTTTTATTCTTTCGTTTTTTTTAGCAATTAAATTAAAAAACTAACTTAAATATCATTCTCGTGAAGGAACTTGTTTTGCAGAATAGGCCAAACCTCATTAACCAAGAAAAGTCCATTTCCAAGTGAAGTTTTTTCAGACTTCATCACTGTTAATTGTTGACAGTGAGGCAAGATACTGGTTTGTTGTGGGCAGGAAATGATTTCAGAACGGGCCCTGAAGGGATGGAAAGAGCACAGACATTCCCAGAAAGGCCACCAGCAAATAAAAATGGCCCATCAAGAGTGGCATATCAAGTGGAGCTACAGGTTCAGAGACAGGCAGATGGTGAAAAGCTGTTGAGGACCACCAATTGTACAGGTGAATTGAGCCTGAAGAAGTGACCGAGGAGATATGAGAGGCATCAATATAAGCCTTTCCAGCAAGGACAAGGCCATGGCAAGGTGACCGGCTGCCAGAGAAGCGAGCTACGGTGGTGCCTGAGAAGAAGTCATAAGCAGTAATGGGGCGGTTAGGAGAGATAGTAAGGAAAATTTCATGAGCAGACGACATTTTCTTCAGTGGTACTACTGACGGACATGCAAGGTATACATGAATAGAGAAGGATGTCTTGTGATTTACATCCTTCTTCTTTACTAAACCTGTTAAACTAGGAAAGTTAGTTCACAAGGTAAGAAAAAGACTAGTTTTGCGTCAGGTCTAAGTTTCAAATTTCGTTGGCTAATCTTACCCGTCAAAATAATACCTTAACCTTCAGTTCTATCACAGGCACCTTAAAAGTTCCTTCAGATGTATGTGGATATGAAAATTACAATGATTTTTTACCAAATGTGTGAGGTAAACACCCCATTATAGAGTGCTAATTAAATTTTCCACCAGCTTGGAGTTATATTAATGATCATATGCATGTACTCACTTCTCAAATTGCGACAGTACAGGCATAAATTAGTAGCCCATGGAACTTGTCAGAAACTAGCAGCAAAGTTCTATGGGCCTTCCTTGGTTCTGAAGAGGATAGGAACCGTGGCTTACAGAATGCAATTACCCCCATCTGCAACAATTCACCCAGTTTTTCATGTGTCACAACTTAAGAAGCACGTTGGTAATAGAATGGTGCAGGCAAGCTTACCTAGTTTCTCACAGGAATAGACTCCTCAACCTCGAGCAGTTTTAAATAGAAGAATGCTCAAGAAGGGACATCAGGCTGCTACACAAGCTCTTATTCACTGGGACATCCTCTCACCAGAAGACGCCACCTGGGAGTTTGCAGATGACCTCAAGCGCAGGTTTCCCACCTTCTCTCTTGAGGACAAGGTCGAATTGAAGAGGGGAGCATTGTCAGGTGTGGCAACGTGAAGAAGAGATGAAGCTACAGTATCTCAAGATTGATTTATAAATCAAATCGTTAGGCTAAGTAACTAGTGTGCAATACGCACCGTTTCATTAAGTGCGATACGCACCGTTTTATTTGAAGAACAAACCCTGTGTCCGTAGGCTAGAACGCAGCGTTTTATTATCTCTTTTCAGTTATCTTATTGCAAGGTACTGTGCATTCTGGGCTGCTTAGAATCATCCCTTGCTTCCTGGATAGCCTACAGATTGGTGCAGTCAAGATCTCGAAGGAATTCTATAATTCACTGAACAGTAATAAAATCTTACCGCTTTGATTACCTTCTTTGACTAGAAACCGCCTAACCACTAAACAGGGAGGTTCCCGGAATTGCAAGAGAACTGGGCGTCTGTATGTTTTACAGGTAAGCTTCTTCTGTAATGGGCTAAAGCTTTAACTAGACATTTTTTCTGGTTTTGAGATAAAATTCGGCATTAGATTATCTCAACTTGAAAAAATATATTTAAAAATATAACCATCAGCACTTGATTTTGATGATGTAGCTAGGGGTTGGCCAACATTTTTACAAATCTTTTAATCTTCTAGTAAATAGTATGTTTTTTTTATTGGATTAAAGAAATAAACTTAGTATCGTTGTTTGTGTGAAATGTGATAGAAGATGTTTTTGATCATAAAACCAAAAGAAAACATGTTAGGAATTAGAATCATAGAAGAAGACATGATAATGTTTTTTATTATTATTAATATGAATGTTCAAGTTAGTTTATATATATCTTGATTAAATTTAGTTGTTTTGAAATTAATAATCATGATCATAAAATTTATAAAACTTGAATAAATAAATTAAAAAAAAAACAAATTTAAAATTTACCAATAAACGATAGAGTTACGTTTGACATTTTACACATCCCAATTCCCGCACCTTGCGTCAAAAATTTTATATTTTCTGATAACAATGAATGCTCGGTAAGTGTATGTATATCTCTACTGATCTACAAGACCTAAAAAAACTCGAACTTGCCACCATTGCAAGCTAATTCGGAGGGTGGATTGATTGATTGCCGATCATCTCTTTCTAGCGTCTTCTTTTGTCAAATATCATGTTGCTGCGTAAAACATTCTCGAACCCCAATCATTTTCTTTTGTTTTCTCCTCTCACGTCGCCGAGAGAGATTACGAGGGGTCCTGTCTACCCTACCAATATGTGACTTTAAATTAAAATCAATTGTCAAAAGTGTATCATTAAATAACGGCTCTGTTTCTCGTGTCGCCATCGTTTGGTCATCTACTAGTGTATGACACCTTCGGCCTTTGACCAGAAATTGCATTTTTAGTGGTCCTAAAGAAAATTGAACGCGTATTTGTTAGTAATGAGCGACAATGTGATGCCAATCAATACACAGTTCACGCCGCACTCTTTTTTTTCTTTTTTTCAAGTTTATTCTTTTAATCTTAATTTGTTTTGTATGAGTTATTTGTCATGTCGCTTTAGGGTAATTTTTTATAATATTAAATTGGTTAAAAATTATTTTATATAATTTGTTTTTTAATGAACTATAATGATTTTATATTCGGGTATTGAATTTCACAAATTAATCTGGAATAATTTAGATTGATGTAATATATTATGTAAATAATTGTTGTTTTAAAATATCATTCTTGAATTATTTTTAGGCAAATTACATTTTAATCAGTCATTTAATTTGCATTTGAACTCGTCAGGTTAACCAAAATAAACCTACAAAAGATTAAAAAAATAAAATAATTGATGGGTCGTGCAACACATGCGCCAGCAAGTGAGAAAAACCCGCACCTTTCGGGAGGCACGTGCGAGCCTCTCCAGCCGTCAAACACCACGTTTCACGATAGCGTTTGAAGAAGAGCACCAAGAGCTTTCTGATGGTGGCGTGCGTGGCGGTGAATGATGGATGATATGACTCTGATGGACTTTTTTTTTCTCCACCCACTTTTCTCTCTCCTCTTTTTGGCAAAGTACACAAACTTCCTTTCATTTGTCTTTTTTATACAATGTGATCCTTATTATTTTGATTTTCATCATTTTTTTAATCTTTTGTAGGTTTATTTTGTTTTTAATTTCATCCATATCATTTGATTTCATTTGGTTTTTATTTCAAATGCGATCCTCACTCTTTTGATTTCCCATCGATTTTGTTTTTTAAAATCTTTTGTATGAGTTTTTCTCTTTTAATTTTGTCCTTATAATTTGATTTGATTTAGTTTTTATTTTAAATTTGGTCCTCATTCTTTTGATTTCTTATTTTTTTTATTTTTTTTCTAATCTTTTGTAGGTTAGTTTTTTTTCTTCAATTTCATCTCTCATCATTTAATTTCGTTTAGTTTTTGTTTTAAATTTGATCATCATTTTTTTTATTGCTATTTATTTTATTTTTATCATTTTCCTAATTTAGTTTTGTTTTTTTATTTAATCCCTCATTATTAGAAATTGCAATTTATTCCAAACATAATGGATGTCGCCTCGACCCAACCTACCCCGCCCTGCCTTGACACGAACAGATTGATGCTTTTTGAAAAGTTACCTTACCCGATAAGTAATGAATAGGATATAAATATTATCAAAACATACCCAAAACCTGCCTGAACCTAACCCAAAATGTATATTTATATTATATAGATATATTTGTTGAATATTTTTTTTTATACAGTGTGATATATATAATTTTAGTTTTTATTGAATAATAAATAATAGTTTGATGATTGATATACATATGGATACCTAAAATCCAATTGATAGTTTATAAATATCTAAATTTCTTACCCGATAGGTAATGACTAGGTATGGATATAAAAAA
This sequence comes from Populus x sibirica, assembly GCA_019202695.1. Classification (NCBI taxonomy): domain Eukaryota; kingdom Viridiplantae; phylum Streptophyta; class Magnoliopsida; order Malpighiales; family Salicaceae; genus Populus; species Populus x sibirica. Next base: position 1,255,324 of record JAGMVL010000129.1, read on the forward strand.
TCTGACACAGAAGCAGTCATTGCCATCCATATTCAATATTGGATTTTGATTTATTTTTGTGTCAAATTTTATCTGCTTTCTTTTTATTGCTCTTTTTTTGTTTTGCTTTCTTTTTTGATTGCCTTTTTTTTCTTTTTTTCAAATACCATCATTTCATGTTTTGTTATTGAAAATTTTACTTCGTTATTATTTTAGGGTTTACCTTCAATGAGGTTAGTCCTAAGCTCATGACTAGGATCATAGGTTTCTAATATTAACATGTAATTTGTTTTTTTTTCAATATCATCCTTCAATAGTTGGATTATTGGGAATTGGTCCTCATGTTTTGTTTTGTCGCTTTTCTTTTTATGAGGTTATCTCAATTCTATACCCTTGGTTGCGGGTTCAACAAGTTAACTCGGCTTAACTAAGATCTTTTTTTTCATTGCTTTTGTTTTATTATATTTTTTTTCAATTTCGCCCTTCAATATTGGATTGTTTGATAATTGAGATTTTAATTTTCTTTCGATGGGTTATCCTGGTGTCACGATCAGGTCGTAGATTTTGCATATTAACCTAAATGGATCCAAGTCATTTTTTTAACCTTTATCTTTGCATTTTTTCATTTTTTTTCATATTATCAAAATTATATGGGCTTATTAACTCAAGTCAAGTCAATGACTCGAGTCTTAGTTTTTTTTTCTTCTTTGAGAATGCTTGCATTGCCTTGACTTTCGTTTATGATGGGAAAAGAAATCAAGTCAGCCCGCAATGTAGCGCTAGCCACCCATCTAGTAACTTTCTATAAAGCTTGAACTAAAAAAATAGAGATTTAGTAGGCGTACTCTTCTCTAGCTCTTTTAAAGATATTATACTAAATGTTTATGTTAAAAAAAGATCATAGAACATAAAAAACAACACTTTCAAGTCTCTCTCTCTCTCTCTCTCTTCCTTCTAGAAGTGATCTCTCTCTGTCTCCCATGAATGATTGCTTTACAATTATCTATTGAGATCATTACAAATAACCTTCAATATATTAGGGTTTATGTAACTTTTTGCAATTGATAAATAATGGTAATAACTGATAAATTTTAGGAGAATTTGTGAGACTTGATGAATTTTGTCAATTTTTGTAATTTTTAATATTAGAACTTATATGAATTATATATTGTGTTTTATTGAATTTTTAAGAATTTGAATTATGATAGAATTTTTTTTTTTAATATATCTTCTAAAATGACATTATTATATCATTATGAAGGTACTATTGGTGATAGAACAATATTATCATTTACTTTGGAGAAAACAATGTAATTTTTAATGCTAGATTAAACATTTCACTAGCTAGTCTAAAAAAAATCATATTATAGTGTTGACATATATAAAATTACATATGTTTTCCAATTTCATCCATTACTCGATCAACTTCTATTATATGAATATATTAGACATATGATTGAAGCATATCCATTGAGATAGAGATGTGGTAGGGGTCAAAGAAAATCAACTCGTTTACACAATAAAATGGATATAAGAAAAAAGACATAAAAAACAAATTTAACATATAAACATTTGTAGAAGTGGATAATGTATGTAAACATTGTTATTGTATTATAACAAGGTTATTTGTTATTGTTTTATATTATATTGTTAGAGTATTAACAACCTGTTGTTTGACAAATATATCATATAGATACATGTCGAGACATGATGCATACGAGAGGTGGAACTATTATAGGCCTCCATAACTAGGGGGACCATGAGGAGAGCAGCTTCATTCATAGCCTTATTGGTAATTTGATGTTGAACTTACAGAATTGACATCAATATGTAGACATATTGAGTTTACTTGTGATTGTTATATTCAACCATGCTTATATTCAATTATGCTTTTGCTCATATTGATATTTATGCAATTTTATTATTTTTAAAGGTATTAGAAAGATATATTTATGCAATAATAGAATGATGCCTATATATCTTTGTGTTTATGCATTCATCATTCCGAGTAGTTTCTATAAGATCACTTATCTTCAACACATCAAGCTTGATCATAAACTATTTTGTGTTGGTAGAGTGATGGAGATATGAGACCCACATGTTCTATCTAAGTATAAAGGAGAATACACCTACACTCTAGGACATTGCTCAAATATTACCCCATTACTTGGGTTGTTAGACCCACCCTCGAATGACACCATAAATGGAGTGTTAGGTGGGTATGCTAGAGCTTACCTCATGTATATAATATTCATGAGTTTGGTTGACAATGTAGTAAAAGTCACGTTTCTTCCAATCTTGAAAGATTTTGACATGATCTAGGGATATAACTCAAGTCTATAGTGCTTTCTTGTATATATCTCTAGCCATGTCATTGATGCATGGTTGGCTTAAAACAAGTTAGGGGTTGTTAACCACCACCACTACTATAATATAATTATTTCAAATGTTTTGATTTGTCAAATTTTATTTATATGACAACAACACATTAAAATCTTTACTAATAGTTTGCATGTATAAATATATAATTATGGTCTTGAGAGCATTTTCATATGAGTTGTCCACAAGTGAGGGGCATCTAAATGGTAGATGTGGGAACCATAAATACCACCGGATGTTTGGTAACATTAATTCTTAATGAAATTTCTATTAACACAAAATATATTACTTGCAAAACCACAATAAATCCTTGGCTTGCGACATTAGATGGTATGATTCTACGAGTTTCTTGAAAATCCAATCCATATTCAGTAGTTCTATCGTTCTATCGTATAAGTTAGATACACAACAACATGATTAGTGTGAGTTACGACATGTATTTTTCTTGTATTGTAATATTATTTTTCACATTAAATTATTTATAATTAGGTACATGGATTCAATGCTTTAATAGGTTATACGGACATTATACTGGAACAATGCAATACAACAACTCATCGAGTTTTCATACGCAACAATTTGCATTGCATCAACGTATATTACTTGATGCTGACAGTAGTGATGAGCTCCATGTTACTAGTCATAATTTAAGGTAAGAATGAGAACTATTGATCAATAACTTAGGTAGATTTTTATCAACTAGTAAGATGCAAGGAGGCAAAAATCCATGAGCATCACCCCACCATTGCAGTGGATGACTACAGGAACTGGTACATTTATATCAAGCATCGCTTTATTTCTCCATCAAGATATCAAATTCTGTAGCCTCTATGTAGTACGATTCTCAGACATCAAGGAATAATAGTTTGTTACACATTAGTTTCTTTTGGCAGCATATAATAAATGTATTATATATTATCTTCACCAATTGGTTCTCAACTTTCCATTACCAAGGATGCTTCACTCTTAATGATAAATCATACTTATCAATCCCGGTCTGGTTAAGAGGTAGGATGCTAGATTTTATGGATTAATCTGGATCAACCTGAAAAAATTAAAAAAAACATTTAAAAATTTAATATTTCATATAAAAAAATTAAAAAAAATTCCATGTGAATTTAGTCTATACATGTTGTAAATAATGAAATTTAAAAGAATATTTAAATTTTTTTTGTGCCACATTAAAAAGATACTATGTTATCCTTTTAAGTTGAAGTATTTAAATAAATTTTTTTTTTTATTCCATGTTGAAAAAACATAATTTTTTTTCTTGTAAACATAGAGTATATATACTAAAGGGTTTCAAATCCCATATTGAAAAAATAATTTTTTTTCTTGGGAACATAGAGTATATATACTAAAGGGTTTCAAATCCCAATCTCACATTTAAAAAACATAACTTTTTTCTTGTAAACATAAAGTATATATACGAAAGGGTTTTAAATCCCACATTAAAAAAATAATTTTTTTCTTGAGAACATAGAATATATATATTAAAGGGCTTCAAATACCATATTGAAAAGATACTATATTATCCTAATTTTAAGTTGAAGTATTAAACCAAAAAGTTTTTTATCCCACATTGAAAAAACATAACTTTTTTCTTATGAATATAGAATATATATATGAAAGGGCTTTAAATCCTACATTAATTTTTTTTTTCTTCGGAACATAGAGTATATATACTAAAGAGTTTTAAATCCCACATTGAAAAAATAAAATATTTTTCTAATATTTATATAGTAAACTTTAAAAAGTGTTAATAATCAACTAAAAAAAATATGAAAAAAGAGGGGTATAGAAGAAAAACTACATTTGAAAAAAAAACACCGGGTCTCGTTCGAGTTTGGCCGAGTCGCTCAAGTCATTGATTTACCCGTCGGGTTAATCGGGTTTTGTCGGGTTATTACACCGCTAGTTTTTTAATAAATTCAGACTGATTCAACCACAAGACCGACCCGAGTTTGATAACAGTGCTTTTAATGTTTCATTTGGTAACACAATACAAATCACATTCCTAAAAGTTTAAATTTTTTTTATTATCACAATCTCATGCCGACACTATCTGAGAATTATCTGGTTGTGGGAGACAAGGACTAAAGTAAATCACAAGACATGATTCGCAGGATGTAGCACTTCAAAAAGCACCAGGAGGTGAAAATGATAATATTATTATATGAAAATGGATATATATTTAAACATAGTTAGATGTGATTATTTGATTAATAGCACCACTTAAATTCCTCTATTCCTAAAAATGCAATACCTCTCTCATTCACTTAAATTTATCACATCATCATGAAATTTAATTTTGAATGCATTACAAGCCTTATATTCTAAAATATAATAAATTAAATTATAATTATTTTGAGTGTAAAACAACTTATAAAGAGATGTTTTATATAATTTTTGTTTCTATTCTTAGATATTTTTTAAAATATTTTTAGTTTAAAAAAATATTAAATTAATATGTCTTAGTACTTTGATAGTTTTGATATACCGTATTAAAAATAAAAATAAATCTAAAAAATATTTAATTTTAATATATTTTTAATATAAAACTATTTTAAAGAATAACCTTAATTATAATTCCAAACAGTAGCGCAGCTCCATTACCTATGCTATTTGTACAATTTTTCTGAACACTAATTTGTCAAATATTTTCTTGACAATTTTCCCATTTGTTTTTTAAATTCTAATACCCAAAAACTCCTCCAAAAATACGAAGGAAAGATATTAAATTTCCCCAACATATCTGTCGCTTTCTGACTTTAAATAGCTCGAAACCCAAGCGCCACCTGTTCCTCTTTCTTCTCTGTCTTTTTAGTATTTCTCTCCGCAGAACTCAGCGGCGCTAATTAACCTTAATGTCATAAAGTATTCACTCTATAAGTACACGCGTCCACACTCTTTTCTCTTCGCTAAGAATCCCAGAAAAGAAAATTCATTCTCTTGTTTTCTCTCGCAGTTTCCCATGTTCCAAACCGCACCGCCTTTAATAATACACTTCTTTTTATATTCACACTGTTCACTGATCACAACCCAACATGGCCCTTAATTCAACTGACCTGAAAGAAGTGGTTGTAAGCATGGAAGGCTTCGATGACAGTGGTGTTAAAGTGATGTTGAATAACAGAGGAGGAGGAGGACGAGGAGGAGGGGGGATTTGGAGGGAATCAAGCTATGATTTCTTGAATGATGCAAATAAAAAAGATAAACAACGTGTTATTAATGGCGGCGACAACAACAACAACAGTGATGGAAATGGAAGTCACGAATTTGATTTTAAAGGTCATCAGAACATTAACAGTAACAGTGGTGTTACTGTTAGTGCTAGTGGTAGCGGTTCATCAAAGGAGGAAGAAGATCCACCCTCGAAGCTGATTGGTCAGTTCTTGCACAAACAGAAAGCATCGGGTGAGTTTTGTTTAGATATGGACTCTGAGATGATGACTCATCTCCAGGACGACGCTGTTGTTCATCATAAGAGTTTACCTCCGGTTTCTGAATCTCCTACTACTATTATGAATCGGGTCTCTTTCGACCCGAACCCACCAGGGTCATGTGAGTCAGTGAGGAGGAGAAGGGATTTTAAAGAGTCTTCTCCAGCTAAAGAAAGTAACGGTGGCAGTGATGATGGTGAGATTTTGAAGTGTAGTTCTAGAAACCACAGGTCTTTTTCGAGCAATCCCTCGTTTAAGAGGAAGTCTACTTTGTTGAAGGACAGGCCAAAGTCTAGATTGATGGACCCGCCACCGCAGCCGCCGGAGAGGTCGGGAAGAGTGGCAGTTGGGAGGTCGGGGCTGTTAAAGTCTGGATTTTTAGGGAAAGGGAGTGTTGTTGATGAAGAGGAAGATGACCCTTTATTGGAAGAGGATTTGCCCGAAGAGTATAAAAAAGATAGGCTTGATATTTGGATTTTACTTGAATGGGTGAGTTTGATTATTATTATTGCTGCTTTAGTTTGTAGTCTTGCAATTCCATATTTGAGAGAGAAGGATTTTTGGAGACTTAGGTTGTGGAAATGGGAAGTTTTTGTTTTAGTTTTGATTTGTGGGAGGTTGGTTTCAGGTTGGGTTATTAGGATCATCGTGTTTTTCATTGAGAGAAACTTTCTCTTGCGGAAACGGGTTTTGTATTTTGTTTATGGAGTTAGGAAAGCTGTGCAAAATTGTTTGTGGTTAGGGCTTGTTTTGATTGCCTGGCACTGCTTGTTTGACAAGAAAGTTGAGAGGGAAACTCGGAGTGACAAACTTAGATATGTGACTAAGGTTCTGGTCTGTTTAGTTGTGGGTACCTTGTTGTGGTTGGTGAAGACCTTAGTGGTTAAAGTTCTTGCATCTTCATTTCATGTGAGCACTTACTTTGATCGGATCCAGGAGTCGTTGTTTAATCAATATGTGATTGAAACCCTATCTGGTCCCCCATTGGTTGAAATGAGAAGGAATGAGGAAGAGGAAGAGAGACTTCTGGCAGAAGTACAAAAGTTGCAGAATGCAGGTGCCACCGTGCCCCCCGGCCTTAAGGCAACTGCGAGCCTTTCACCACCACAGAGTGCAAAGGTTATCGGAAGTGGAAGGCTCCAGAAAAGCCCTCGAATAGGTACCCCCAAGCTCTCTCGTTCTCTTTCTAACAAAGTTGACGAGGGAGATGAGGGTATAACGATCGACCACTTGCACAAATTGAATCCTAAGAATGTTTCTGCTTGGAATATGAAGAGGCTGATGAATATAATTCGACATGGAGCTCTGTCCACACTGGATGAGAAGATACAAAATTCTAATGACGGTGATGAAGAGTCTGCTACAAAGATTAGAAGTGAAATTGAAGCGAAGGCTGCAGCAAGGAAAATATTCCAGAATGTGGCTAGGCCAGGGTGTCGGTAAGTTCCTGTTTCCACTCACTTTTTATGTTTTGAATCCTGTGTTAAATTGTATTTAGGTTCTAATTTTCTCGATTTAATCTACTATCAGCCTATTCTAGTATCTGACTTGCTCCGTGACTCTTCTTGTTGGATAATGTGGGATTGATTATATCAAATTTAACTGATTTCCAAATTTGGTTATGCTCTGTTTCATGATGCCAGAAAATGTCTCCTGTAAAAAAAATTGTCCATCGAATGTCTTCTTGGACAAGGATCATTGAAGATATTCATTCCGAGTCTGTAACTTGATCTGTGTTTATGATGCCAGTATCACAGTCATCTTGTGATGATCCTCTGTCATTGATTTATCATGCAGGTATATCTACTTGGATGACATCATGCGGTTCATGCAAGATGATGAGGCTACAAAGACCATGAGCCTCTTTGAGGGAGCATCTGAAAGCAAAAAAATCAGCAAAAAATGTTTGAAAAACTGGGTGGTAAGAACCAATTAAAATTATACCTTTTACCTTTTATTTTTTTATTTTTTACCTTTTATTTTTTCTCATTTCTCCTTTTTGGCATATTTTTCATTTTTAGTTCTAGAATTTTTGTTATGCTTGCTGAGTTGTGTAGGAGGTGCAAATGAACTCATACCCAATGATAAAACCCTTCTGCACAAGTTGGGGCACTCATTTACGGGACTGGACTGGAAATCTTTTAGCAATTTATAGGTCTATAACAATGTCAAAATTTGGACATTAAAGTCTTAAGCTATAAAATATGAAATCTCCATGATTTTTTTGGATGCTTGCCTTTGAAAAAATGTCAAAATTTAACAGTTCTATGTACTTCTCTTATAAGAACCTACTTCAAACATTGATTCCCAAGAGGGGTTGCTTTATCATCTCCAGTATAGACATAACTGTTTGCTTTTCAACGGGATGATCTCCTCTCTTCAATGAGGATTTCTTTTCACAGATTATGAAAAAAAGGAAACCTGCTTTGCAGATTCATATTTGATGGCATATCTGCAAAGTTTTTCTGCTTCCATATTTTTTTAGACATGAGATTGTGATTTTCTATTCTATGATCATATGAAAAGGCACCTACTTGATTGTCTCAGGTTAATGCTTTCAGAGAACGGAGAGCACTTGCTTTGACACTGAATGACACAAAAACAGCTGTTAACAAACTGCATCGTATGGTGAACATTATGGTTGGGATTGTTATAGCAGTTATTTGGCTTCTTATACTAGGAATTGCTACTAGCAAGTTTCTCCTCTTTCTAAGTTCACAACTTCTCCTTGTGGCGTTCATATTTGGAAACACCTGCAAAACTGTGTTTGAGTCCATTATTTTCTTGTTTGTAATCCATCCATTTGATGTGGGTGATCGCTGTGAAGTTGATGGAGTTCAGGTATGTAAGCTAATGCATATGAACTGTATCACAGTTTCATGGATTTAACATGATATAAGTTTTGGCTTCTTTTTTTTATGGGTCTAATTTGTTTTTCTACAAATTTCAGATGGTGGTTGAAGAGATGAACATTTTAACTACTGTCTTTTTAAGATTTGACAACCAGAAGATAATAATTACAAACAGTGTTCTTGCTACCAAAGCCATTGGTAACTACTACCGTAGCCCAGATATGGGAGATGCAGTTGAGTTCCTCATCCACGTAGCTACTCCAGCTGAAAAGATTGTCATTGTGAAACAAAGAATAAACAGGTAACCACAGAAAGATTGGATAACCTTTTTTTCCCATCTCAAATTCTCTTTACTGAAGTCATAATGGTACTTTATCATTGATTTTACAACATTTTGCTATGTTAAAGAGTGTCCATTTTTGTTCTCTTGAAGCTGAAATCACATTCATAAAGTTACATTCCCAATAAATCTCACTATACAGCATGAAAACCTTGGCAGAAAATAATCTCAACTCTTTCTTTCTGGGATCCACATGTGGAGCCTGCAAATTCAATTGCTGTGATTCTTTTAGGTTGCAATTTTCGTTCCAATTGCACTTGCCCCTTGTAAATTTATGTCTTTGGGAAAGTTAAATTCAATATTATCGTCATTTGAATGAGTTTGTACAGACAGATCTTAGCCATCAAAATTTTACCGTGGGTTGATTGACCGACTGGGCCCTAGAACTTGATCTAGATGTTATTTGCTTTGTGATGGAAAACAGCAGATACTGCGAAAATACATGCACGATTGTGCGTTCATATTGCGAGCATCTTTTTTTTTTCAGTGCTCTTTTCTTATAAGACTCCTTTTCAAACTAGTGGTTGGTTCTTTCATTAGTTTATTACAGGCATGCATCAAGTTAGATATTTTTTAAAGTTAGATATTTTTTGTGTAATCGATCATCTATGCTAAGAATTACTCTGCATATGCCACTGCAGCTATATTGAGAACAAAAAGGACCACTGGTATCCTTCCCCCATGATTATATTCAAGGATGCAGAAGACTTGACCAGGGTACGGATAGCAGTTTGGTTGACTCACAGGATGAACCACCAAGACATGGGAGAGAGGTTTGTAAGAAGATCTCTGTTGCTGGATGAGATGATGAGAATTTTCAGGGAGCTCGACATGCAATATCGCCTGCTTCCACTTGACATCAATGTTCGTGCCTTGCCACCTGTCACCTCTGACCGCCTTCCTGCCAATTGGACCAGCTGAAGGATGAAACAAAGAAAGCAGATATCGTACATTAACTGGCCACTCCTGCCACTTATATCTCCTTTTGAAAACAGTCCCCATTAAAATGTCGGCTCTAGTATTTATCCTGGAGGATGAGAAGACTATATAGTACACGAACAACTGTGTGCCAATTTTTATTGTTATATAATCAGCTACTGTAGCGTCGTTGAATTTCTTGTATAGTTGTATTATGATTCTCAAGGCAGCTGCATTCGCTAGCAAATTTGTTTTTACTTCTCGTTAAAGAGAATATGGTGATTTTTCTGCCCATTACATGAGATCGTATGTAAGTTGATCAGCTATAATGTCGGCTCTAGTATTTATCCTGGAGGATGAGAAGACTATATAGTACACGAACTGTTTAGAACTGTGTGCCAATTTTTCTTGTTATATAATCAGCTACTGTAGCGTCGTTGAATTTCTTGTATAGTTGTATTATGATTCTCAAGGCAGCTGCATTCGCCAGCAAATTTGTTTTTACTTCTCGTTAAAGAGAATATGGTGATTTTGCTGCCCATTACATGAGATCGTATGTAAGTTGATCGATCATCTGTAGCCACATAGAACCACTCCATGTTTGAGGCATCATGGCCATTTTACATCTTATTCCTGTCTGAGAATTCTTATATTAAGAAGCATCAACGTGCCACCTGGGCCAGCATGCTGCAACACAAAGGACTTCACTGGCCGAACTCCTAGAGATGAAGAATATAACACCGCAAAGCCAAGCTGATCTTTGCCACATCAAGTCATCAAGCAAAACGGTAAAGGCGGGGCTATGCCTCTGGTGTGATGATACCCAGCAGCATCAAGTAGTTAATAAAAGAGAGTTGAAAAGGAAAGCAACATTACCTTGCTTGAAGCGGCAGACAAACAGCTTTCAAACTTTTAATTAGGTTATGTACATGGAAACAGACATCAGGTATCATCATTAAGGATGTCTGATTTCCATGAAAAGTAAAGGTCAAACAACCTTCTCAAGTTTTACAAAAGATTTAATAATAACCACTCAGCACGCTCCTATCTTCGGATTCAGAAATTTTGTGAAACATGGGTTTCAATCACGTTATTGAGGTGTATATCTTGAACCACCTTACTGACTCTTACAGATATCAATGTCTCAGGTGAATGAATTATTGACTCAAGCACTAATGCCTTTTATCTTACAAGCTCCAAAGTAGCAGCAGTGGAATGGAGGAGCTCTGATGTCAGGAGAAAGCTACACAAAAGAAGATTTCATTAAAAACATGCCAACAGACCCTCGGGCATCCCACTTGATGATGAAGCTGGCAAAGAGTAGTCTAGAGTTGCCGCTGCCGTTTGGAAACAGTGCCACGCTGTTCACTGTAATGACAGTTCTGCACAACTGAGCAACATATATCAGGCACAAAAATTGCTGTCTCAGAATGATTATGAAAACTTTTTGGCCAGTATAGCCCCGAGGCTGTAGGTGGGGGAAGGGATTTGGGGAACTGCCCTGGAGCTATCTGGCACCTGACCCAAGCATTCTTCATCATCCACCTCTTCTTCAGTAGACCTTAAAATGGCAGAGCTGTCAGAATCTCCACGTTTGCCACTATCAGCCTGACTAGTAAGAAAGAAGCCAAAATTACAAATTGTATAGAACATTAAGGAGGCCAGTCACAAGCCGTTTCTAATAGCAAATTCATTAGGAAGTAATTCTGAAAAACAGCAGTATAATAAGTTTAGAAAAATCCACTGTGCGCACACTTTTCTGTGACAAACGCAATGAATCCAAAGTTTTGAAAATACCACAACGGACACAAAGCCAATGTGAATCAGATACAGAATCCAATTTTAACATTGGATGGGGAAAATGTTACACACAAATAAACAAACAATACATGTTCACTAACACATTTCACAGGTGTTCAGTTGCTCTTAAGAGTCGACAAAAGTCAATATGTAACACACATCAAGGAAACAAGGGACCATCTAGCTAATTTGATAATTGTTAAGCGGTGTCCAGATTACACAATCATAATCAAGAAAATGCACATCTGTGGAAGAGAGAGAGGGCGGAGGGGGGGTTCGAGGATTTAGTCATTCCTGTTTTTCCATCATGTCAGATCCTTTTTCTCAATCATTATTCTATTATCTCTCTGAATCAGTGGGATAAGAACTTGGCATGTAATCAGCGGAACTTAGCTTTTCTCTCACACACGTAGCATGAATAATACTGAAAGATCCCTGCCTTATTATTTGGAAAGTGCTTGAGCTAAAACTCTTGGAAATTTTGAATGCAAGTGCAGGTAAGGAGAACATAAAGGGAAAAAACGCTTGGAGCCTCAAAAGTAATTTACTTCCTTCAGATGGCCCTGCTTATAACAACAACAATACAGCCAAAATCAATGTTTTACAAGGGCAGGGAATTTTTGGTAAAAGGCGAGCCTTAGATCCCTGATTCCTGGTAAACAAACTTTGGTAAGAACCTCTGGAAGAATGGCCCTTTTTGTTGCAATTATACTAAAACGAGCTACAGTTATTAATTACATGAAAATATGTAGTCTAATTGGAAGAACCTTCAGATGTACATTCCTACCATCAAAACATGAATTAGATCAAACTCAACCGCACCAATAATGGATCCAGTCTAGTTAACTTAAGATCTTACCCTCAAACTGTACATCTACGTTAGATTAAACTACAAGCATACCTTAGATGATCCATTATGCATATAGCCATAATTCTCATTAAATTAAGCCAGTTCAAGAAACTCATCTAGCCTTAATAGGTATATTATAGGTAATCTAATTCATGTTCTCCTAGTTGGGATGTAATGTAAATCTCAACCAGCTGAACATGAATTAGATCATGATCAGCCTGTGTTTGCCTTGTGAATCTTTATGCGTACCTTAGAAGATCCATTATCAATATAGCCATAATTTTGATTAAACTCAGGCAGATCGAGAAATTCATCTATTTGCCACTGTGAAATGCTGGAAGTTGCTGAACCTCCAGAATAGGGCAGCTTAGCAGGCCCAAAGTCTCCAACTCCACAGACATTCACAGGCGAAACTTGATTGCAAGGATTGGCCAAAGGCAATAAGGTGCCTCTTCTAGAAACAGGGCGTGATTTTGTTTCCAAGGTTTTCTTTTCCCCTGAAGGTGACTTTCCTGAGGAAGAGGATGCACCAGGATCAGTAGGTTCTAGACCTACCTTTACTCCAGTGAGCAGAAATCTCTGATGAACAGACACATGGGTATTTGCTGTGTGTATGGCAACATCACATTTCCTGCAGAGCAATGCTCTATCTTCTAGACAAAAGAAAAAACCAGCAGTCTCCTGTTATAAGCAACAGTTTCACCAGTTAGTAAACAACAAGAAAAGTAAAAAAGTATAAATTCATACCCAACAAACTCACCTCTAGCAAGCAGGGCCAGTGGTAGAGGGTGTATTGAATTATTTGGGGTGACAAGTTAAAAATATCATGAGGCTTTAGGAATACTATGTAATATTTTGAAAATGTTTTTTTGGGGGATGAGGGCTCAACCATATCCCCGAGTAAAGCAATAACTCCTCACATTTTTAGAACCATTGAAAAGAACATGGTGCTATAAGAAACTGGAAAGCTAGAACCTACAAAGCATGGATTCTGTTTAATACGAGTATATGTCACTATTGCGAAATAAAAAATCTGGTAATGGACGAAGAAATTTAGAATTATGCATATAACTATTTTTATGTTACTAACCTTTTCACCATTCAAGAATAGATGAGTTACACGTCAAAACTGAAAGTAAAATCGGAAAACTGCCACCAAAGAGCAAAATGTAGATTTCAAAGAAGGAACTTGATAGTTTTGAGGAATTAGATATCTGAAAGGAAAGCACGTGTTTCGAACAACCTAAGCCATAGAAAAGAATGAATTTGCTCTTTGATGGCAAGCGAATCAGACAAGCAAATCAACAGGTCATCTTTTTGGCTCTTAAGTACAATACATACTAGGCAGTTGACTACTTTACTAGCAGATATTTACAACTTGTTGCCAAACCAAAAGAACACTCTCTTCTTCCCCTTTCTCTTCTTGATTGTCTTGGTTAACGTTTTTCGCTCAAAATATTTGTCAAATCCGGCCTTCCTTAACATTAATTTACCTCAAATGTGGCCTTGAAAAACCAGCAGTTATCACTCTTATTCACATCTAACTATCATACTCTGCTTAATCGAGATAGAGACTATAATAAATTCCCCAGGATACAAGAAGAAACTGTGAATGTTTTGGCAATAGCTCGTGTAAGAATACAAAAAACCAACCTAGTTTCTTCAATTTAACAGCAGAGGTTCAGAGCTGGGAGTTGTTTATTTATTCACTAGTTTGGAAGGGGAATGCTTACATAATTCCGAGGAAAGAGAAGCTAATCCCATTACCCTCAACTTATAGGTTGGATACTAAACAATAACCTTATGACCCCAAGTAATTAAAAAGATATCAGAGACCATCACACTAAACCCAGAATCATGTTGAGTCCGCACTTAATTAAAATTAAAAAAAATGTGATGTAGGCATACATTCATCCTAATTACTAATAACTAATTCAGTAAGAACAAGTTAAAAAATTTTCCCTTCCTATTGACAAACTGAAAAACAAAATCTAAAAACAATCTCCAGAAGCTAATAACCACAACTAGTGCATGACACATCAAATCCAAAATCTTATTAATCATAGAAACTCAATAACATCATCAAGTTAAAAATAAATTAAACACATGGAAAAATAAAATAATTACCTGACAAATATCACATTTAGGCATCTGAGGAGAAGAAGTAGAAAGTGGAATCCTCTGATGCTTACTAGCAAGCTTGTTAGCCGCATGAACCTTCTCGTCACACGTCCAACACAACGCTGCCTCATCCGCACAACATAACACGTTCGCCTCCGCTGCCTCACAGACGTTGCACTGTATCTTCATCTTCCCCAGCGATCTCTCACTCTTTCTAATTTTCTCTAAGAACTCCCGATCTTCTTAGGATTTCTCTGTTTCACTATCCCCACAAAAAAAAAAAACCACACGCAACCACAATAGTTTCTCTTCTTCTACAACTTTAAACTTCTCTCTCTCTCTCTCTGAAAATCCTATCTTTTTCTCTCTTCTTTCTGAAAAAATAGAAAAAAGAACCCTCTCTTTTGTCTTTTCGAACCTCGAATCTGACCTTTCTGCCTTAAAGTGAAACCCAGTTCGTGTTCCCCCCCCCTCTCTCTCTCTGCAAGGAGAACCTCAATCCAATATCTCTCTCCTAAGAGCAGGAAATTTCTTTTAAAAAAGATAGAATATGAAGATATTTTAGTAGAGAGGCTTGAGAGTGAAGAAATAAAGGTAGAAGAGAGATCTTTTGGGAGAAAAGAAGAGGATGAAATGGAGCCACAGGAGCTGACTTGTACAGTTAGGAGGTGGGACAAGTAAAGAAGGAAGCAGGTGAGCGAGGCAATGACTCCCTCAAAGTTTGAACCTTCGGGCTGGGGGATATTTTTAGCGGCGGATATCAATTTTTATTTTTTGATGTACACGTGGCAGGTTTTCGATTGTGTCCAAGTAAATGGAGACCAGTTTCGCTGTCTTGGGCTGTATTGTAATGAGAGAGAGTGCGGGAAGCCACAGGATAAAATTGAGAAAACCGATGTCTAGAGAGTGTTTGCACGCGCCAATCTACTCTTTGTTCTTGCCTGAATATTTTACTGTCCTTTCATGTGTCACGTGGCCTTGTGTGATAATTCACTCTAAGGTTTTATTGTATCCAAACTATAATCAGAGAGGTTGTACGATATTCGTCACAGACAGACTGGATTGAAAAAAAAAAATTTGTACATGAAAAATGATCAGTTACATGATAGAAAATAAATCATAGTAAATTAATCGATTATAAAAAGAAAAAGTGACAATGATAATAAGAAGGAAAAACAAAATACTTGTCAAAATTTATCCTTCAATCAAATCCATTATAACAAAAAAATCAACATAAAAAAAAAACAAAAATACCATTATTTTTGTTTTTCTTTTTAAGGTAGAATAGCCATTTAATCATGCTATGAAAATAGAAGAAAACAATCAAATTCTGACAAATCTTGAACCTGAGCTAATCTTTTAAAATCACAATACATTGAATTTTAGACTTGAATTCAATTAAGAAGCTCAATTCCCAACAAATTTAATATTGAATGATGAAATAAAAAAAATAGCAATCAAAATAATGAAAATCAAACCTGATAGAAAAAAAATAAAGAAGAATAAAATTGTAAAAAAAATTAATTTTAAAAATAATCTCAAATAAAATAAATAGCAATTAAAAAAATGATGATCAAATCTAACTTATAAAAAATTACAGGAGGAAAAACCAAATTGAAATGATAAAATTGAAAAAAAAATTGATTTTAAAAATTATTACAAATAAAAAATGCTACTAAAGAAAATAAGGACCAAATTTGAAAAAAAAAAACAAATTGAAAGGCTGCTTTGAAAATTTGAAGGCTTAATAAAAAATTTGAAAAGGAAAGAAAAAAAATGAATACTAATGTCAAACCAAAGGTGATTAGCCACACATGTCGTTTAGAGATGGAAAGGTCGCCGGGAAAATTTGAAAACTGCATTGGAAGTTATTATTTAGCCACCAAATACCACCGCACACATTGCTAGAAGACCGTGGGATCTTCTTTCGTGCCTCCCCTCTTTTTCATAAAAAAATAATATTCTATATTTAATAAAATACCTTATTGTCCTCAATCAAATTAATTATAATAAAAAAATCAGAATAAAAATATAAAAATACTCCTAAACGTCAATATTTGTTTTTGCTTTTATGAATAAGGACACCATTTTACTGTGAAAAAATTAAAAAGATTAAAAAGCCCCTGGACAGAAGATATACATTTTATTTTTATTTTTAAATGTAATAAAATTATTTTATTGTGTTAAAAAATATGTACATATCAATTTGTCTCCCATCAATTTAGTAATGTCAAATTAATTCCTTGAAAAAAATATATATGAAAAAAATAAAGCTAATAATGTAAAGAAATAATTCTGAAATCTTAACCCAAGCTAAAGCATTATATTAGAAGGCTCTACACAAATTTTCAGAATTTTTTGATACCTCAATTGAGAATTATAAATTTGTTTTACATAAAACTAGTAAAAAAATATTGAAAAAATCTTGACCTGGACTAGAGCCCACCCGAGCCCTTACATGTCTCTGCCCTTGAGTTCAAGGCTTTAAAGGATATTATTGGACATTCCAATACCATAATTCTCCCACATGAGAATCACTATATTCGTGCATATCATTTTGATGCGAGGGAGAAAGTATTGCTCTCATAATACCTTTTGATGTCAAGCATCCAAGTCTAAGGCCAATCCCTTCTTCACTATGTATGTTTCTTTTCTATAAGCCAACATTAATTAAAAAACTAAAACATCCAATAAATTAATTAAGGATGCCTACCCTAAAATATCAGTGGGAAATGCAAAATTTACAATTATGAAATCTTTGTAAGAGATCGAACTAAGTTTTTAAGAATTCCTTTTGTATAATTTCTTTTTATTTGATTTCAGATTTGTTGTTTTTGTTTCTATTTTTTTGAATAAAAGAAAACTTTTTTGATTGGATAGTTTTTTTCATAGAAGAAAAACATCTCACTAGGATGCTTGAATTAGTTGGATTTAAATTGAAGTTATTGAAAGATAAAGGGTAAGACTCTATCTTCTACTCAATTCTTACTTGATTTTTTTATCATGTCGATCTTAATTTGAGACACATTGAACCTAGTCTCTATCTTACTCCAATAACTTTAGACTTAATCCTCGTGTTCTAGACCTAAATTTATTTTTTTATAAAAAAAATTAATTTAATTAAAAAATTTTAAATTATTAGATGAGGTCGTAAAATATAAATGAGGATGATGAGATTTGAACTCGTGACTGCTTGATTATCAAGGCTCTGATACCATGTCAAATAACTAATTCAACCCAAAATTTAAATTGTTAGGCGGGGTCTCAAAATATAATTTATAATATTCTCTAACATCATTCTTGTTGGTATCATATCCAACTTGGATTCAATTTCAACTTGGTCTATTACCACTTCATACTAGATTCTAGCCTAAACTTGATATAACTACTAAACCTTATTCTAATGGTGTAAAAACAAGTTTTGAGCTATTTTATTTTTCTGTTGAAATAAACAATTTTTCATGTCTTGACAAATAAAAAAATGCCTCATTTTCTTTTTCAAAGTTGTTGACGCTCCATAGAAGCAAAGTTTCGATGCAGAATGTAATCTTTGTCTTGCATTGGCAATAATTAAGAAAGCATACTCAAAATTATCACTGCTCCGGCTGGCCATATTTTTGCAATTTTTTTTATTGATCGATGAAATTTGTTTAGAAAGGAGGATTTCAAGAATGAAGCTTGTTAATAAGCTAGCAGCTAGACAACACGAAAGGGCAATAAAAATACAAGTTGTAGTTAAGCTTGTTGCAAGAAATAAACATTAAGCAAATGATGACATAATCCGAGACATCGTCCGGCGAGTCAAACTCTTGAACTTGCAGACGATCACGAAAATAACATTGCAAAGAATTGCCGAAGCCATACAAGAATATTACGAGTATTATTGTTGTCGCTCGTAGACATTCAAGCGAATGCAGAAAACCTAATATATAAAATATATTGAAGTCGCTACTCTATTTTATTGAAGAGTTAAAACTAAGGAAAAACTAATCCTAGAGGACAGTACATTTAAAACAAAGATCAAAGTCACCTTGAAAATGGCTACCAACGAGTTATTACAGCTCCTTGAAAATGGCCCAATAGAATTTCCACCACCCCCACCAAACAAGGGTTAAAGCTAGTTCAATCATGAGAGATATAACTCAATTAATTAGATGTTCAGTTTACTTTTAAAAGATTACTAATTCAAGTTCTACAAATCTCAGAGCCACTAGAATCTTACATGATCGTTAACTTCAGAGTCCATGGAATTAGTCGAGGCGTGTACAAGTTGGCCCGGACACTCATATTAATCTAAAAAAAAGATTAAAGCTAGTTTAGTCTAAACTCCAAGAAAGATCCCTAGATCTTTGGCCAAAAGTAATAATCTTGCCCCTGTTTTGTATAAAAAATGGCCTCTACCTTATTACAAGATAATAGACTTATCAATTCATCAATATCTTATGGTCTAGCATAGCTCACAAAAATAATTTAACTGCAGTTATAGGCAATCTTTAGAGTGAACAAAACTCAAAAAGTGTATCTAATAAAACAAATGGTCTAAAAAGCAATTCTCGGAACGTGTGAAAGCACCCTTCGACTATGAGAGTACTTCACATATAAAATCCAAACTCAAGAATTAATAGATGATAAAAATAACATTCTATCAACACCAAACAAAACTCAAATTCACTTATAAGAAAACCAAATCATTTAAGAAAAAAATTAGAGCAGCATGAACTTGAAACTAAATAAAAAAATAAGTTCAAGATTATCAGTTATATGCTGTAAATAAGCATGCTCACTAAGGGTCAAAATAAGACTTATAATATAAAGTCTTTATGAATTTTTATTTTACACATATTTTATACTTATTATTTTTTATTAAAAAAAATTATAGTTGTTAATAATTTAAGATTAATTAATATTTATATAAAATTATAAGGTTTGTCGCACCTGATATCGCGGTGGCCTTAAAAAATTCTAAGAAAAGAACAGGTTTATGGTGTCTGGTTCTTTAATGGGGAATGGTCTAGTTTAAGGAGTCGTCACCTAGTATTATGGTCATTAGAAACCCTAACTGGTCAACAAAGATTCTATGGTACGAGACTAGTTGTGGTTAGGGAAGGTATTAGCACCCCTAGCGCACCCTACTTGAGGTAAACTGTATTGCTGGTTTTGTTTTAAGTTGCTAAGAGTTTGTTGATTTATGCTATGATGGTTTGTTTGTGATATTCCTGACTCTGGCGTCAGTGAATATTCAACTACTGATACTTCCTACTCTGGTATTGGTAAATATTACGTAGTAAAAAAAAACATATGGTGTTCTTGACTCTGGCGTCAGTGAATAAACCAGTAAAATGATTGTAAAATCAATGCATGCATATTTTTATTTTTAAAAAATATCGTACTCTAAATTTGTATTTCATAGTAAAAATCCACAAATCAGTTATACAATATTCTTTTTTTTTTGTTCATTTTTCTCTGCTCTCTCAGTTTAGTTCCTCCTAGTCTCTCTCTGTTCTATCTCCCCTGTGTCTGTTTGCGTCTTGTGTGGTCTCCTGGAATGCTTTGTTGCTGTTAAAGATGGAGCTCTGGAGCTGCTACAAGAATACAACGGTCTGGACTCGCCTTCTGTTTCTCTCCTTTTTTTTTCTCCTCTCCCTTCAGCTCCCCTTCTCTACTCTTCCCCTATTCTCTCTCTTTTTTCTTCGGTTTCTCTCTTCTATTCCTTCTGTTCTCTGTGTTTTTTCTCATCTTCACCTTTTTTTTTCTCCACTTGTGTTCGGTTCCTTCTCTGGCTTTTTATAGCCAGAGAATGCATGCGTTTTCCCTGATAATAAAGACATTCAGGATTGTTATTGCAGGAGTAATGATAATGGTCGGCGATGGCAGGGGTGTCTATTTTTTTCTCTTGCTTTATAGCCGAATAAATGCCATACTTTTCAGTAACGTATTGCATCGTGGGCAGCCAAGGCTAATTGTTTCTTCTTCTTCCTGCTGAAACGGCTTCCCTGGTGTAATGAAGAAGGTGATGAACAATGTCCTTTGAAACGGTGCTGTTTTAAGATGTGAAATGACCATTTTCAGTTTGGTCACTCAAGTTCTGAAATTTTGTAGTCAAGTCCTTGGAGAAATTGTAATTGGACTCTTAACTTTAATTTCTTTCAAATAAAGCCCAAATTGACTTAAAAAACATTTTTTTCTTGCAATCAAACCCTCCATAAATTCAATTAAACCTTCAATAAAATTTAATTGAGTCCATAAACATCTGATTTTGAACTTTTCTTCTTCAAATTGAATTTTCCTTGTCAATAGGACTCTCATCAGTAAAAAAATATACTGTCAAATTTCAATTCTTGTATTTTTGAACCCCCTCAACCAATTTCTAGCCATTTTATGGGCATTCTAGCATCTTTTTTCTCTGCGCTATTATTTTTTGAATTTCTTCCAAATATTTTTTGATATATTTGTTTTTGGATTTTCTCATTTTTATGTGGGAACCCAAAAATGGGTATCAATAAGGTTCAAGCAAAAAAAATAAAAATCAATCTTATTATTATTTTCATCCTTGATTATAATTGACATAACATTCATTTTCAGAGTCCAATATAAATACCCATTTTTTACAAACATTTTACTCTTTGTGATTATAAAGTTATAACTCTTAAAGACTATTTTGAACTTATTTTTACTTGAGAATGAGGCAGACACCAATTTTTTTCTAATATCAGTAACATGAAGCACATTGTTTTAAGTGAGAATATTTTTAAAAGTTCTCTTTAGAATGACTTGTCCAATGCATGGTACTTTTAAGGTTGAAGAGTTTTTCATGTATAGTTGTTTGACATTTATGTCTTGTTAGGTAGAGAACATATCTTTCTCGTTATATACATGTTTTATTGCACTAGTATCAACCCATAACTTCTTTAGATTGTTCACTAGGTTGGGCTTAAAAATAATTGTAGACATGCTCATCTCTTATATATCATTGAGGTTCTCAACTTCAACAACATTGACTTGAGCAACCCTTCTCTTGGAGTTTCCTTACTTAAACTTATTTATGTGATCTTTAGCCAAATGTTCAATATTCTTGTTACTAATAAAGTATTTTCCATTGAAATTCTTGATAATAGATTTGCTTTTCACAATGAGCTTCTTTTTTTAGTTGTTCTTCTTATGGAAATTTACCATTTGTTCAACCATATTTTCCATGGGGGTCATCGAGGAGGAGCTTGCTTTCTTTTCGAACAACTTATTGTCATCTTCTATCCTCAATTTTAAAATAAGATTTCAACTCCCATATCCTTTTGCTTATATTTAAAATAGTTCTTAAAGTTATTTCAATATGATATTAACATTTTAATAATAACAATCACTTATAAAGATTCACTTAGAACCATTCTCTCTTCATAAATATCATATAAGATGAGTTGGAACTCTTGGACTTGGCTTACAACTATTTTTGAATCAGTCATTTTAAAGTCAAGAAATTTATTGACTATGAATTCATTTTCAAGCTAACATCCTCATCCTTGTACTTTAGCTCCAAGGATTCTCAATGCTTCTTAGAACTAACAATGAAACTATACATATAATAAAATATATTATCCAACCAATTTTGGATGTAATGCTTACATGTAAGATAACCATGTGTTAATGCGTCAATAGTTGTCATTAAAGCGACATCAAACTCTTTGTTTGATAGCTTTAATGCATCTTTTACCAAGAGTTTTGCCAAGTTTAAGGTGACAAAATAGAAGAGTATTTTATGTTTTCACTTTTAAAGTTCACACAACTAAACATCATAGGTTTTTTATAATGCACTATAAAAAGTGAGGGTGAAATTCTCCTTATTAAAGTAAAGCTTGCCAAAGCAATATTCTCTCAAGTAGAGTTCATATTTTTCTATCACAATAATCAAAAAATAAGTTGTAGAAAGATTTATTTATTTATTTATTCAAAATAAATAAACTATAAAATATTTGTTTTTAGATTATAGGATTTAAATCAAAGAAAGTTTAAATTATTTTTCAAAAGTTAAATAAAATTGAATATATATAATTGAAGTTGATACATTTATTAACCTAAATAAATTGATTAAATTTTGAACTAACCATTTAATAAGGTGGTAGTCTAAAACTAAATTGATTAAAATGGTGCTCAATAAAATTATATATGAACATAAATTTATTTCATTTATATAAAACTTTGTTTTAAGCTTTAGATCATCTCATAGATGATAATACTTTATATATAAAAAGGCTAAAACA
Organism: Populus x sibirica; assembly: GCA_019202695.1. Taxonomy (NCBI): domain Eukaryota; kingdom Viridiplantae; phylum Streptophyta; class Magnoliopsida; order Malpighiales; family Salicaceae; genus Populus; species Populus x sibirica. Next base: position 1,278,258 of record JAGMVL010000129.1, read on the forward strand.
AGACCAAACAATAATCTTATAAACCATGAAGAATAAATTGCTCAGGCGTACAAAGTAACTTTCAAACAATAATCTTATAAACCATGAACAATAAATTGCTCAGGCATACAAAGTAACATAAAAAGTTAAACTACCATGACAACAAATATGAGTAGTGCTCTTACTAGCCATGAGAATTCCCATCTAATATATTCAGGCTATCAAGCCTTCAGTAGCTAGATTTATCCCATAATAAAGATCTTATTAGCTCTTTTCTGTCATTCAATATGAGTAGCGCTCTTTTGTCCTTTGATCTCTCATATATAAGAATTTATATTCATGTATTGATCAATAATCTAAAGTCTATGAAGGAATTGTATATTAGTGATTTTAATTTGGTAATTTGATGCAACTTACGAAGTTGTACCTTTTTTATAATAACTTATGTATCTTTATGATAATAACTCCAAGAGACTGATGCAGGAGATTTTATCCTAACACGAACTTATATTAATGGGAATAAGTTTTGATTCAACTATGGTTCATACTAAGATTTTTCTAGGAGATTTCTAGTTTGTATTTTTTATAAGATTAAAATTTTATAGCCATCTAAAGTCAAAAAAGCTTTTAAATAAAGCTTAGAAATTACTGTTTAGGATTTGACATACTTTTCCAGTTGATTTAAAATTATTTTTTCTATTTAGTTTAAAATTTTTTTAATTTTTTTTTGCTTTAATTAAGATTTTCTCCTAGTATATAATCAGCTTAGAAGAGCTATAATATTGAGTTTTGATTAGAGAAAATATTTATTAATAAAGTTTTGAATTAGAGTTTTTTTAAGCTTTGTTGTGATGTTTTTTCCAAGATCACTTAAGCAACTAAATCACTTATTGCTTTCATTCGACACTCTTACTAGCCAAATCCCGAATTATTTTTCTTTTATATAACAATTTTGGTGGTTATTCTCGATTCTCACTTGGAACTCTTAAGTAACTCACTTATTTGTATATATCAAACAATAACCTTACAGAAATATGTTTTTTGAACTCTGTTCATTGTCAGATCTCATCCTCTCTATCTTGGAAATTCTAAGCATCTCTATCTTTTAAATCTTCCAATTAATAATTTTCTGGTCAAATTCTGGATGATTTTGCCAACCTTACCCATCTCGGTCAGTTGTACAAATTTGATCCAACAAACTCCATGGCCTTATAAAGGGTCCAACTTTTTGTTATTCTTTTTTCTAAATTATAGATTTTTACATCTTGATTGAGTGGACATTTCCCAGCAGAGGGAAAAAATTCTTTGATGAAGGTTGTTCTGTAACATTGACATGGAAAGCTTTGGAGATTGAGTTTGCAAAAATTCAAATTGCCCTCAAAACACTTGTTTTATTCTGCAATAAATTCACAAGAATGAATCTAGTGTCTATTGAGGCGGCCCCGGTTTCAGCAAGATACGCGCAAAACATCTCCATCCTGGAAATTAAACGCACCAAGTCTAGATGATAATCGAGAAATTGTAGCGAAGTCTAGCTTTGGCAACCAAAGTCCAGCTTATGGGTCTGGCATGTATTAATTTCCATCTGGAAAAAAAATGAAGTGTCCTACAAGTTTAGTTTAATCAAATGTGATGAGGCCTGCATAAATAATGTCTAAGTTGTTCATTCATTTCCATATGAATTCCATTACATGGCTACCATAGTCTAAGAGATTAATATTTGTTTTGCATAAAATATTTTAAAAAAATTATTTTGTATTTTTTTATGAAATATTCTGCAAGAAAATTATTCAACCTAAAATATTTTAGATGAATATCTTAATTCACTCCGTCTATTAAAAAAATATTTTTAGCTCGTGATATTAAATCCAGTATAAGTTAAGCATTAATTTCTATCTTGAAAATATCACATGTCCTCCAAATTTATTTAATTAAATGCGGACGGTAAATTAGACACTCGTTCATTTGCAAAGGACTATTTACCAAAGGAACTTTTCGATAGCAAGGTAATGATAATTTAAAAACAAAATATTTGAGAGCCTCACGTATCCATATGCAGTTAGAAAATCTAGGATAGTTTAGAGTTTGAAAAAAAATTATTAAAAGATTAGATTATTTTTTATGAAGTTTAATCATCTTCTTTAAGTTTAGATTATCGTAAATTATGAATTATTCAAGTGTTTGTTTTTTAATAATAATCCATATGAATTGTTAATAAAAAAATATATATATTTTTTTTAAAAAAAATTATAACGTTGGCAAAAACAAATAATAAGATATTAATTTGTTGAAGTCAAAATTCTCAAAGAAAAAAAAAACTATAAATATAAAATAAACTTTTAAAATACTTAATTTTATTTCTTTATGTATCCATACACTATAATAATTATAATAATAATTTATATAAAAAACAGAAAAAACTCTAATAATATTAGGTTGATCCACCAAATCCGTTCGGATTCAATAACCATTTTTTTCCAGTAAAAAACTTACTGTTTCAATTAGATTAGCATCACTTGATGCATGATAGATGGGAAACCAGCATTTGGATCAATCTTCCAGGAAACTCTTGTTAAGTTGCTTTACACTTGGAAGCTTGACCCGACGAACCTCGATGCTGACAGGTCTTCTTAGTTGTAACGTAGCTATTTCAATTTTTTTTTATTTGATAAACTTGAGAAAATGAGCGTTTGTGAATAAGTAAAATGATTAGTGGTAGATTATCTAAGATAATGAAAAGTAAATCAGTGTTTGTTATTGTAACAATAGTTATTTTTTAAAATAATTTTATTATTATTTTTTAATATTAGTACACTAAAATAATTTAAAAATATAAAAAAATTTATTTTTAAAAATAATTTAAAAATATAAAAAAATTTATTTTTAAAAAAATATATTTTTATTTTTTTCTTCGGCACTGCAAAATCAAAAACCACCTAAATGTTGTAACTAGTTAAAATATTCATTCATCAATTAAAAAAAATTTGTAAATAGATAGCGTTGAGAGAGAGAGAGTGAGTATTTTACAAGTAAAACCCAGTGAATGACAAGTAAGGATTTGTTTGAATTTGTGATAATGATTATTTTTTAATATATTTTTATTTGAAAATGTATTAAAATTATAATTTTTTTATTTTTAAAATTTATTTTTGATATTAACACATTGAAAAGATTCAAAAACATAAAAAAATTAATTTAAAAAAAAATTAAAATTTTTCAGAATTGCCGTTCAACCACACTACCACAGTGTTTTAGATATACATATTGGTTTTAGATGTTCTTCATACCCCAGTTTTTCAAGGTTTTTTTATTTAAAAATATATTAAAATAATATTTTGTTATTTTTTTAAATTTATTTTTAACATTACTATATCGAAGAGATTCAAAAACATAATTTTTTTTTGAAAATAAAATTAATTTTTTTTTTTAAAATTACAGTTGGAATGAATGGAGTTTTGAAAGTTTTACCATACGAGAATGTTAAAGTACTTAATTTTATTTCTTTATATATTTATTCGCCTAAATGATTATAATAATAATTTATATAACAACAAAAATTAAAAAACCCCTAATAATGCTAGGTTGACCGACCAAATCGGTTCAGATTCAATAACCATTTTTTCCAGTCATAAACTTAGTGTTTCAGTTAGATTAGCATCACTTGATGCATGATACACGGGAAACAAGCATTTGGATCAATCTTCCAGTCTATGCTCGTCAAATACGGAACGTAGCCGTATCTCCACCTTAGAGTCATCTGGGTGGCCATACATTTATTTCTGGTTAAGTATAAATTCAAAAAACTCATTTCTAAAAAGAAAAATAAATATAGAACAACCAAGTCTTCCACATGTTGTAAGAAAATACAATGATCAAGAACAAAAACAAAATAAAATATAGGTTATTATTAAAGATATTTCCTTAATATTTAGCTATCCTTCAGATCCAACAAGTTATTCGTCTAAAATGAGGGTTATAAAAATAGCTAGATTAAGATTAAAAGGAAATGCTAGCAAGCTTTGCAAACATAAAAAAATAATATGGTGTTTTCAACACACCTTAATTGTAGAAGTGCATGATATATATAGGCTTCTAGTATGTAAGAGTTAGTCATGAAATAAATTAGAAAATTAAAAAGTTATTACAACAGTTTAAAAAATAAAAGATCTGTTAAGGAATTAAAAAGTTATAACTGTTAAGAAAAATATTTAAAATAAAAGAGTTGTTAGAATTTTATTACGGTTAGAAAATTAATTTCAAGTGTTTAAAAAATTATAATTTCACTTTAAGAGCCAAAACATTTATTGTTGGACATAAAAGATTCAAAAACTATAGGCGTTATCTTGCACGCAGAGGAGATAATAAATTTTTTTACTCTTGCTTAGCTCAATCTTATACACGAGATTCTACTATTCCTTGTTGGTTATTATCATATTTTAAAATTTACTAGATAAATATTATTCCTAGTCATTTATTGGTATAAAACCTCATGTTCATTGCATGTCTTTATTGAGATACAAAAAATCATGTAAATAATATAATTTAAATTTATAATAATGACTTAGCATAACTAATATAGATGTGTTATATTTTATGCGACAAAATGAATATCCATTTCACTATTCAATAACAACAACAACAATAAACGGACTTAATTTTATGAATTTATTATTTATTTGTTTGTGTTTTTTTTTAAAGTTATTTTTTTTCTTTAATCCAAATATTAGTTTGTTATGCATCACCAATCCTTCCAGGAAACTCTTGTTAAGTTTCTTTACACTTGGAAGCTTGACCCAACGAACCTCGATGCTGACAAGTCTTCTTAGTTGTAACGTAGCTATTTCAAAAATGTTTGATTTGATAAACTTGAGAAAATGAGCGTGTGTGAATAAGTAAAATGATTAGTAAGTAGATTATTTAAGATATTTAAAATTATGGTATTGTTTAATGGTGCAGCAATTACTTTTAAAAGTTTTTTTTATTAAAAATAATTTAATATTAGCATACTAAAACAATTCAAAAATAAAAAAATTAATTTTAAAAAAATTCAATTTTATTTTTCAAATTAAATTGTATTGTAAAATCAAACACTATATATGTATTGTATTGAAAAAAAAATGACGTAAATAGATAGCAATACAAGAGAAAAAAAAAAGAGTATTACAAATAAAACCCAGGTTAATGACAAGTAAGAACCTCTTTAAAAATATGATAGAGATTGTTTTTCAAGATTTTTTTATTTGAAAATATATTAAAATAATATTTTTTTTTATTTTTAAAATTAATTTTTGATATCAGCAAATCAAAATAATTTAAAAATATAAAATATTAATTAAAAAAATTAAATTGTGATTCAATTACATTTCCCAACATATCCTAAAATGAAAGAATGGAAATTCGAAATTTGTACTAGGCGAGAATGTGAAAACTTCACGAGAAAGTTTTGATTAGAAAAAAAAATAAAAAATCAGAGTTTATAAAACCGAAACAGATTAAAAATCAATGATCTCTTTACAATGCTATAATATTAATATTTATTAGGACAAATTGAGTGCAAATATTAGTACATATAAAATTTGATTATTTAAATATTAGGGAAAATATGCATTCCGGAAGTCTCTATATATAGACTACATTCTAACAGAAGTCTCCCATCAATCTCTAAGAAGAGCACTTTTAGGGAATGATGGGATCTTCATTGTTGCTCGCTCAATTTCTCTGCCTCCTTTTCTTCCATTCGCACTCCCAACCTGCTCATTCTTCTTCCAATTTCTCCTCTTCAGTACAATTATGCCCCGGTGACCAGAGCCTGGCTTTGCTCCAATTCAAAAATTCCTTTTCCATGATGTCTTCTTCTCCATATGGATTTTCATGTTATCCACCCAAGAAAGTGCTGTGGAAAGAGGGTACAGATTGCTGCTCTTGGGATGGCGTGACATGCAACATGCAAACTGGCCATGTAATTGGCCTAGACCTTGGTTGCAGCATGCTTTATGGCACCCTCCATTCTAACAGCACTCTCTTCTCCCTTCATCATCTTCAGAAGCTCGATCTCTCTCGCAATGACTTCAATCGTTCTGTCATTTCATCTTCCTTTGGTCAGTTCTTACATTTGACGCATTTAAATCTAAATTCATCGAATTTTGCAGGCCAAGTTCCCCCAGAAATCTCCCATTTATCCAGATTGGTGTCACTTGATCTCTCTTCCAACTCCGAGGAGTTGATGCTGGAACCGATTTCTTTCAACACACTACTAAAAAATGGAGTAATTAGCAACGGACGATTCCGTTGCAAATAATACTAACATCCGTTGCTAAAACAATTTAGCAACGGAATCAGCAACGGCAAAAATCGAATGCAGATTTGTCGTTGCTGATTTTTTTGCAACGGATTTGTCCGTTGCTGATTTGGCAGCAACGAAAAATCCGTTGCAAAACTAGCAACGGATTATCCGTTCTTTGCCAAATCGCAACGGATAAATCCGTTGCTCATTTAAGTGAATCGACAGCAGTTCTCCGTTCTTTGATTCATGCATAAGTTGCAATCACCAACGGAGAATCCGTTGGTGATTGCATTTGTTTTTTTATTAAATTAATTTTATTTATTTATTAAAATCACTTTTAATTTATTTATTTAATTATTTATGAATAATTTAAAAGTTGTAGAATATATATAACCAACATAAATTAATTAATATTAAAAATAATTATATCATTAATAAAAAACAAAATAAAAATAATATTCATATTATAAAAATTTAGTTAAACTTGCATTAATACAATTAAGTTCAAATACAATAAAAAAAAACAACAAAAAATACAATCATGGTGCTGGTTGCGAAGACGAACCATGATATTGTGGATCAACAGAAGATTGAGCAGGATATAAAGGTCGAGGTGTAGGTCGAAAAATTGGTTGAAATGCAGGACCCATAGGTGTCATTATCTGAGGAGCCATAGGTTGCGGTATTGATGGAGTCAAAGGTGGTGGCATACCTTGATCAATATTTGATGTCCCACCATGGTATCCAAGATTGTTCACAAGATATTCTTTCATGGAATCCATCTGCTGTTTGATTTTAAGAATAAAATCATCTTTTTTCTTTATCTCCTCTTCTTTATCCTTTATCTCCTTTTGCAATGCTCGATACGATGAACTGGGATATGATGACTCCACCGAGTAGGAATGTGATGAAGAGCTTGTACTAACTTTTGATTTTGGCATACGAGGTGCACCATATACCCTACCCTTTGTAACTCCTCCTGAAGCCACACACTAAGCTGCTCCATCAAATGAAGGATGATTTTCCCGATCAGTTCCATACTTTGAAATCATCTCCATTTTATAATTTTCCTACAAATAAAATACATGCAACAATAAATTAATTTGAATGTTGAATAATACTTAAGTTATATTAAGAAATAATCAAATAAAAATACATACAACCACTTTTTTAGACTTGTTGTCGACAAAGCTACCAGATTGCTCCCAGTACTTTGATGCAAAGCTGTAAAGACATCATCCCATGGAGGTTCTTTTCCATGACTTCCTCTTGCTTTCAAGATTAATAAATATTATAAAAGATAAATATACAAATTTTAATTTATTATCTTAAGCATTAAAAAAAAATCCTTACCATGTTAGCTCGATATGATGCAAATGACACTGTTCCTCCAGAATGAGTGCTTATTTTGCCATCTGTTTTGGTTAATCGATTCCTCCTAGCAGATTCAGATCTCCTTTGAAATTCGGGGGTGGACCAAACATCTTTGATCATTTGATTCCGAGTCATCATTGTTTGTCCGAGCGGGACCTTTATCAAGACAATCTATAATATTTGTAGTGTTTTCTTTTGACATGGCTTTCTTGCGAGCTCGGGTCAATTGTTGATTCAAAGCTATCCTAGCCTTATCTTCCCAAATATTACGAACAATCGACTCATCTTCCTCGGAAAGGAATATTTTTTCTACCAAATAATATATATACCAAGTAAAAAGAGTGCACAAAATTTCAAATTATATAAATAATTAATCATATTGTGTTATCTTGTTTAGAATTTGCAAGATGATGTAATAACTAAAGAAATTAAATGATATTAAAGAGTAAACAAGAAATAAGAACAAATTATAACACAAATCAATCATAGCTATTCGGTTGATAATTTTCATAATTCTACATTAAAGTGATCAAAATTAAAAAGAATATTATGGCAATTAGTGTTGGTTCTTACCTTAAACTCTTTAAAGAGTTCATCCCCGCACATTGGATCTACTTTTTCCCAAGAGTGCCATGCTCCCTTAAAATTGGACCTCAAAATATCTCCGATTGCACGACCACACGATGCATTATTGAACCCGAAAATATATAATAACAAACTTATATTAAACAAATAATTACACAATAATAAGTAATTTTTTTCATACTTGAAAATATAACCTTAATAAGTTAGTTATTGAAAGGTTGAACTTACTCTGTTGTTCCATACAAACAAAGCTCTTTTTTTCTTGTTATTGGATCTATTGACGTGTCAAAACCCTTCCTTTTAACACTTTGATCATAATTGTATGGAGAAGATGTTGAACCGTGATATGATGGAACACCATCGTGATCCTCATCACATACATCTCTCTCATCACATACACCTCTCTCATTACTACTTGTCTCCCTCATCTTCATTTCTAATGTTCACATCATCATCATTACCTTCAACTCTCCCATAACTCCCATATAAATTATGTCCTCCATAAACAAGTTGGTTATCTCGAGAGAAACCTCCTTGAGTTTGAAGCAAATCTTGAAAACGAAAGCCCTCACAATATTGATATGCATCAACCCTCCCATAATCATGTTGAGGAGGATGTGTACTCCCCAAAGTAGGTATATAATACTCATTTGCGTTCTGATACACAGGTTGATGAAATGTGGATCCTTTGTTATTATGCCTTGATGTAGTTTGAAATGACTTGGATGAAGTGGACTTGTCACTCTTTGAAGTGGACCTGTCACTCCTAGAATCTAACATGGATCCTCGTCGAGGCATGCTAAAAACCAGAAAAAATAACTAACATTTAGAATATGGCAATATATACAACATAACAATAAATTAGCTCATAGTTAAACTATCAGGAACAAAAAATTCACAGATATTTTCCCAAGACTGCCATAACTAGAATGAAAACAAACTGTTAAATCTCATTAACAAAACTCAGCCATGAAGTTTAAATTGTCAAAAGCCAATTACCACAAACAGTAATAAAAATAATAATCTAAATAATTAATTAAGCGAGAAATCAAAATTTATGAGTATGCTTACCTTGATGTTTGGTCCTATAAATCAAAACATTGAGTAGGAAGAACCCTTTCTTTCACGCTTCAAAGATCCGTAAGCAAGAAAACGAATCACAAAATAAAATATAACATCAGAATCACAATTTAAAGATTGATACTTGAAAGGTTATAAATGGTTTCAAAGGTGAATGAAAATGATTTATGTAATGTGATGCATAACCCACACTTGAATAAAATAAAATAAAAAAACATTGACAGCCTAAATATTGTCAAATAATATGAAATCATTCATACATATAATAAAGATAATTCATTACATATACTACAAAATATAATTAACTTGTGCTACTCATTATTATCATCATTCCTAACCATCACCACCATAACAATCATCCTCATCATCATCTTCTTCTTCTTCTTCACCATCACCATCACCATCACCATCACCTTCTTCTTCTTCATCTTCATCTTCATCTTCATCATCTTTGTTTCCCCAATTCATGTCAAGTTGAATCAATTCATGTTGCCCGATTTCTTCATAATAAGATGGTTCAACAAGTATATTTGGATCATCAAGTGTTTGAGTAGGAAGGACACGACATGATTGAGAAATCTCATCGATTGATCAACATCAAATGATCTCACATTGTTGGCATCTTCAATAAATTCACCCATGTCAACATTATAACGACTTCTAGAGTTGTCTTAATAACCGTTCACCATTCAGATGATTTATTACCAGGTGGATATGTATAGTAGACTTGTTGACATTGTTGTGCTAACACAAAATCTTCATTTCCGTGTAGTCGAGATGTATGCTTGATTTCAACCAAACCATTCGAAGGATGCACTCTAATCCCTCGTTTTGTATCATACCAATTACATTTAAACATAAATAACTTGCACTTACTCCCCAAGTATTTTAGCCGAACAACTTCTTTAAGCATTCCATAATAATCACGTTCATTATCATCATAGCAACTTCCTTTCACACAAACTCCACTATTCATTGTCTTTTTAAAACGATCATAACGTTGAGTATGAAATTTAAAACCATTCACATAATAGCCATTATAACATTTCACTGAAGTTGAAGGGCCCATAGCAAGTCCAAAGAGCTGATTTTCAATTCCATTAGATTGGTATTCCACCTAGCATAATAGTTAACTCCATAAGAAATAATGATTCAAAAGAGATTAATAATATTTTTAAAGTAGCTAATTGACATAAAATATAAATTAATTTTACTAAAATACTTACATTATTTTTTAACCAATTTGGAAAGATTACTTCGCATAATTTTTCAATTTCACCATCACTCGCATGTGGTTGTTGTGACTTTAGCTCTTGTCGACATTGCCTAAAATTTTAAAATGTTAAAGTTAATAATAAATTATTATAAATTTAGTACAAATTAATATTTCATACTTACTCTAAATAAGGCTTCAGTTCTTGATAATTGAATATCACATAGTTATGCGCAATTTGCATTTCAGCATATGACAACTGCCTTTTATAAAATCTTTTGGATAATTTTTTCCCTGGATAGGAAAAAATAGAGAGACATCCATCTACACTTCTAAGGCCACCATCATCATTCCGTGGAACTCGATTCCAAATTGTTTGCACGTCATCACCAAAATATTGAGATGCAAAATTGGTAATTTCATCAATCAAGTATGCTTCACATATAGAACCCTCAACTTTAGCTTTATTGGTCACTTTCTTCTTCAAATAAAACATATACCTATACCATTTACGTCAATTAGTTTATTTTTAAAAAATAAAAAGTGAATAAAATTAACATAGTATGAAAACATACCGTTCAAATGGATACATCCATCGATATTGAACTGTTCCACCAACGTTTGCCTCATAAGATAGATGTATCGTCAAGTGTTCCATGAAGTCAAAGAAGGATGGAGGAAAAATCCTTTCAAGTTTGCAAATTATTTCAATTATATTCATCTGCATTAACTCCATGTGCTGAGCATTTAAATTTGTTGAACAAATATCTCGGAAAAATACGGACAGTTCAGTTAATGCCTCCCACAGTGGCCTAGGTAAGTAAGGTCGGAAAGCGGTTGGAAGAAGTCTTTGAATGAAGACATGACAATCATGGATCTTCATCCCACGAAACCTTACATTGTGCCTCTTTCACACATCGTGAAATGCTTGAAGCATAACCATCAGGAAATGATAATTCCTTCATCCATGACAAAACTTCTTGTTGTTGTTTCTTGTGTAGACAATTAGTGCCTTTAGGTTTGTAAAGCCGACCACTCATATCTTGTTGCAAATGTAAATTTGGCTTCGACAATACAATTGAATATCCAACCTAACCTTTAAATTGTCCTTGCTTCTATTCGGACAATCCATTACGTATAAAAAATGTTGTCAAAGACATTTTTCTCAATATGCATGACATCAAGATTATGACGAATCAAATTTGTATGCCAATATGGAAGCTCCCGAGAAAATGCTCTTCTTCACCCAATTGTGCTTAACACCAAAGCTAGGAATTTTATCATTATATGATGAACCTCCATTATGTCCCTCAGTATACTTGGACACTTCATTTAACATTTCCAAACCAGATGGACGAGATAAAGGAGGAAGCCTTTCAATTACTCCTTTCAAAAACTTATCATATTGAAATCTATATGGGTGGTCCATGGGTAGGAATCGTCGATGACAATCAAAAAATGTAGCTTTCCCCCCATTTTTTAATCTAAAAGCCTTGCTATGCTCCATACAATAAGGACAAGATAGATTTCCATGAGTACTCCACCCCGATAACATGCCATATGCTGGAAAGTCACTAATGGTCCACATCAAAGCTGCCCTTAATTGAAAATTTTCCTTTCTGTATACATCATATGTTTCAACACCAAAAAACCACAAATTCTTTAACTCATCAATCAAAGGTCTTAGAAAAACATCAAGCTTTTTACCCGGATTCTTTGGCCCAGAATCATCATTGTCAAAAACATGAATGGTCTAGTCATGCACTTCCACGGAGGCAAATTATAAACGGTCACAATTACTTGGCCAACAAGAGTATGTATTTGAAGACATGTCAAATGGACAAAACCCATCGATTGCACAACCCTAACCGAATATTTCTCGGATCGATGCAAAGCTTAAGTGGACACGATTAAACTCCTTCCATGCCTCCCCATCGATGGGTGCACCATAACCCCATTATCGGACTTATGAAAATGATGCCATGTCATATCTTTGGCATGATATGGAGACATGAATAGTCTCGAAGCCTTGGTGTTAGAGGAAAGTATCGGAGTTGCTTCTCCGCCTTATTGGAACCTTTACTAGTTGGATTTCTAGGTTTGTATCGTGAACTTCCACAAAAATCACAATTTATTTTCATTGCATCGCCCCCATAGTACAACATACAGTAATTAGGACACACATCATATTTCTCATAACCAAGTCCAAGTGGCCGCATAAATTTCTTGGCATCATAAAAATTTGAAACCAAATTTTCATCATTAGGCATGCAACTTTTTGTAAAGTCAATGAAATTGTTGAAGGCATTCCGAGTCAAATTTAAAGTTGACTTCATATTAAACAATTGTACACAAGCGAGATAATTTGGATTGCTTGGTACACCCATCCCACAACGGCTCCTCCAGCGGCTTTCAAAAGCTTAAAAAATTTAGTTGCATCCAGATTTGGAATTTCTCCGCTACCACAGGGACTAGACACATCATCATTGTAGAATGCATCACCCAACCCCACTGCATCCATAACCATATTCCTATATGGATTCTCTAGACAAACATCATTCACAACATGACTCATTCCAATCGATGAAGGTCCAGCCAATATTGGTTCTGCAACATAAGGCTCCCCATGTATAGTCCAATTTTCATAACAAGGTAAAAAACCTTTTGTCAATAGATGTTTACAAACATCATCTTCCTTTAAAAACTTTTGATTTTTGCACCTCACACAAGGACATCTAATTTTTCCCCCGGATATATTTTTATCAATTGAAAATGCAAAATTGATAAATCTTCTAACACCGGTAATGTATTCGGGACGAAGGCGACCATCCATAAGACGACGATACATCCACGATCGATCATCCATGTTAATCTAATTAACATGACAACACCAATAAGCATTTTTTGAAATAAGCATACTTCTTTAACTACTAGTACTTAAACAATCTTTTAAAATAAAATATGTTCGGTTAGTATTTTATATTTTCATTTATATTTTCTAACTAGTGACAAAAGTAGACTTTTAGATTATGTTCGGTTAGTATTTTATACAGCATAAATAGGTGAAGAAAAAAAAATATTTAGTTGAACAAATATTAAATAAATTTATCTTTATAATAGTTTTGGAGTTCATTTTTTTTATTGGTCCTTCTAACTTTTGTTACCACCTCAAGTAGTTTTTTTTTTATTTGGATCATTTTATTTTTATTGGATCCATCAAACTTTTTATTTTTATTCGGATATTTTTTTGCTCAACTAAGAAATGGTAAATAAAATCAGAAACATGCGAGGTAATACAAGATTAAATAATTTTTTTCATTTTTTAAAAAAGAAAAAAATGCAATATAAAAAAAAACATAATTTATTATGTGTTACAATAGTTACTCACATTTGTATCTGTCTCTTATCATATACATTGTATCTATCTTTTATGTCGTAGTGAAATAATAATTAAATAATAATTATAATACTGGTGGATGAAAATATAAATACATTTGTTTTATAAATTTTTTAGGCACAATCCAATTTAGTTGATTACAAGTTCTACACGGACGAGCAATAAATATTGTTAATATTTATGGTTAAGGCAATCACCGAATTTAAAGAATACTATTAGTCTCTTGGATGAGGATTTGTTTTTGTATTATGACATTTTAAAAAAAAGAATATCAAATTAATATTCTTATATTTTTAAATAATTTTAATATAACAATGTTAAACAAATTATAAAAATTTATTTTACTATAATTTCAATTAAAAATCACACGACATTATTTAATTTGCGTGGGTATACATGTTTTCCACGCGTAATTATAATTGAAATCACCGAATTTAAAGAATACTTACTTTTCCGTAAAACTCCTAAAAGTGGTTTTGCATTTTTCAAAGTGTTGAATAACAATTTAAACATTTCCTTCAAACATCAATATCTCTCACCCATTTCTCCCATCTCTCCCTCAAAATCCGATCAACAAAATTCAATATCAAATTCAACATATTTCAAGTTCGTTTCAACGAATTCTTATTTTATCAATTATGTTGTGCATATAGTAAAAGGAATCAACTTTTCCATCATTGTAATGTAAGTATTGTTATTTACCACACACCTAAATGTGTAATCATGTTTTCGAGAGTTTGATTGTACTCAATATAGGATGTAATGAAAGAAAATCAATCCATTAGTTTTCTTATACAAAACCGTCAATATTGTCCCAATGAAAGGCAAAGTTCCAACTACTTGAAAAGATTACAATAGGCATGCCCAACAGAAAAATTACGCACGATATAATTAAGCAACCATGTAAAAATGGAGCAAAATAGACTTACCTAAGCCCCAAGAATCAATGGCACAAGGTGGAGGTTTTCTTATTGCAACCCAATCAGATGTAGCATATTGTGATCCAATAAGCCATTCATATTGCTGGAAAAATAAAAAACATAAACAGTATGTTACACCCATCAAGTTATAACAATTGCTAGTCTTTAAAACAAATTTGTGCTTTCCTCTCTAATCCTTTATCCTTTGTGTGATTGGAAATGGATCTATACTAATTAGTGCTTTGCTAGAACTGACTTCACAGTGTAAACATCAAGATCCCATCTTTTATATTCATTCCAAACAAGATCATGACCTTGAGAACCGAAAACAAAGAAAAGAGTGTCTAATATTTCCAATTTCACAATTTAAATGGTCAAGTCCAGGTGACCTCACAAAGCACTTGACCCTAGCCTTTTCCACAAATAATTCTAACAAGCCAATGCGATTGCTTGTAGTTTGTTAACTGATCCTATATCCACTGATAATGGCTAAGCAAGCAAAGATTTTCACCATCAATTTGCATCATTCACACAGAGAAACTCAGCTAACTGACTAAAAAATGAACCATTGCACAATGCTGGTGCATTTTACATGTATCATTACAGACAAACCTGCTAAAAAACATGCGATTGTTTCTGCAATTACACAAGTTGGCTCCAAACAATTTGCTACTTAGTTCATGCAACAATCGAGTCATCTAAAACATGGAATGTGGAAAGGAAATAACTGGAAGTGTGAATAATTTACGACAGAAAGTCGAAGGTCCAGCCCACAAAGTAACAACAGCTGGATTAGGTATTTTAGGAAGAAGGATGTGTATTTCTCAACAATGACAGGAAGTGAACTTGTGCCATTTCAAAGGTTGATGTTTAAATAATTTTCTTCTTTTGTACCAGCTTTTCACATAACGGAACATACGATGAAACTCATGCATTGCCACAAAGAGAGGCCTAATTATTTGATACAAGGAAGCATTTACACGAAATTGCTAAAAGGAAGTCAAGTAAGCCCCAAGAAAAGAAGGGAAGAAGAAGGATGAGGTTACTTGTGAAGCAAAGCAACCAGGACCTAGGATTTCAATATCTAAATGCAATTATATCATGTAATTAATGTGCTAAGTCGCTTGGTAGATTCTTAACACTATTCTAGTACATGTATTCAAGTAAGCTTATTAAATAGATTGAGGGTAATCCAAAACAACAATTACCGCATAATCCAAAATAGCATTGTGTGGGAATATAAAAAGGATATGGTGTAAATTATAAATAAGAAGGAATCACGAGAAAATAAATTCTTCAATTAATAAAATTTATTACTAGCCATTTCATCAATTCTTGAACCTGTTAAAACATAAAACCAAGACAACAATCATCGTTCATCTTGATAAGGTAAATGCCCTTACTTGTTTGATCATAGGCATCTATTCCTTCACTGTCTACACGTAAGAGATTGTCCCGAGTTCCATCAAGGTCAGTTCTCTAATGTGGCAGTTCCTTTTGTACATGGCCGATGAGTGGATGCTACTTGAAATCCACTGCTCCTGCCAAGAAGATACATTACACAATTCCACCTCTTAGTTAATAACTGACATATGAGGTCGGTTGGCTTGAGAAATGGAATGTCATAACAATTAACTCTAAAATAAGCTTCAACAAACAAAATTCCAGTAGACATTCATTGATAAATCTACTAGTATACATCTTAGGTAAAGGAATTGTGCATAACATCTTAAACCCATCCAGTTATAACACTTGCTAGTCTTTTAAAACAAATCCAAGTTAAACTATGAAAAACAGAAAGGATATCCAAGTTAAACTATTAATTGTTAATATTTTTTTGGCACTTGTCTTCTCATCACAATTTTTTTCTTCTAAGATCTAACCTGAAAAATTTCAATCTTAAACATGATTCATTTTGAAATTTTAAAATAACTAGCATTTAATTTATAACAAGGAACTAACTTATGGTTTTCAAAAACATAATGACTAACTTATAAAATCACAAAAAATGCATAGACTAGATTATAATTAACTCTAATTAACAATGGTAGCAGATCGAGAAAATGGTAACGCTTTGTATAAAAACAAGTAAATGACATGTAGAAAAATTGCATGAACAAAGGAAGCTGGATGCATTAAATGATATTCCATGTAAATGACATGTAGTATAAGAGCACAAGACCTCAAAAGGACAAAGCATTAAGGAGACCATATTAAATAATAGTAAGAACGCAACACACCGCGTGCCAAGAAGAACCCAAAGGCCGATTAATTATTGAGGAAGATAACTTGATGCCACGCTTAAAAACCTAAGCCATCCTATTGAACAAAGTCATGTCGGGACCCGGAAATTAAAAAAAAAAAAGCCAAATAACAAAGCAAGCATTAGGTACCGTAACAAAATGAGTAAATATTACAGATTTTTATCCAAAATTCAATAGTGAAGCATACATATAGATGAGTCATATAGCCAGTTCCAAACTCCCTATTATATCTAGAATGCCTTTGAGTTGAAAAAAATAAAATAAAAAAATTGTGAAATTAAGGAAATTTTTAAAAACGAGAGAAAGAATATTAAAAAAAATAAATGAAATTAAATAGTGAAATTACTATATTTCATGTACTAAAAAATCATGTCCCATTTCTTACATTGTTTCTCTAACTTTTTTAAATTCTCAATGTGACTATCATATTAAAAGCTCGCCACCTAAACCATTTGGTGATCAATAACGTTTCCAAATCATGCATGCTTGACCTCAAGACAGGACAATCAAATGAAAACAGACAACATATATAGCTAATGTGGGAAATTAACTGATCACCATGCAAGGAGGAGGCAACCATGAATTCTAACCTCTTTCACTACACAATTCTGCTACTTATATATATAACAAGTAAAACAGCAAGAAAAAAAATAATGAATGAAGAAACAAAAATAAAACAGCAATCTTATTAACAAAACACAACATCAACAAGCAAGTTTCCTTATATATATATAAGCATATGAATACATTCAAAACCCCTAGGTGTGCACACACGGGAGGACAAAAAGACTTGCAGACATCAAAGAACACCCAAGCATCAATAATACTAATTGTTAAAAATTAAATTGGGGGTTTTGATAAATTTTCAATTAAACATGCATAATTTCCATCAATCACTCTCTTCCGGACACAAGAATTGCCAGCATTCAATTTATGAACCGTAACCCTAAAAATTAATTTGGGGGTTTTCATAAATTTTCACTTAAACGTGCATAATTAGGATATAAATCATGGTAAAAACATTTCATAAACCTTATATTTTCAAATTAATAGCCTAAAACCATTATTCACAGTATCGGAAAAAAATTCTTACCTGTGTTCTTCGCATTACGGGTGAGGGAGATGGATCAACACGACCGGAATAACACCCGAGATTGGGAAAGCTAGGTTAGAACTGTTTAGTGTAACTTAAATTGAAACAAAGAAAACAAAAACCATAAATTAATTACCGAGTTATCGAAGAAAACAAAGTGCAAAACCTAACCCGTTTACGGAGAAGGGGTAAAACAGGATGTTCGATGGTCAAATCGATGGATCTGGTGCGATGTTGCCATGGGTCTCGTTTTTTTTGGTTTGCAGAGAAATATTGAAACTGTTAAGATGAAGGAGAAGAAGATGAAGAAAAAAATAGGGTTGCTGAAGACGAGTGCGAAGATGATGAACAGTTTCGGGTAAAGGAAGATGAAATCGATGAAGAGAGAGTGATTTTTGAACAGTTAGGAATCGATGTTATTTGGGACGAAGAAGGATACTGGAAGAGTGGAAGTAAATTAATTTTCAGCGTAAATGGTTGTTGGATCTGTATTTTGGTGTGGGGGGAGAGAGTGAAAATAAACGGTTCAGATTTTATGCAATCAACGGTCTACATAATTTTAGTTTTATATTAACATTTTAATTTATTTTTTTTCAATTAGCAATGGAAAATCTGTTGCTAAATTCAACGTAAATTTTGCAACGAATTATCCGTTGCTAAAGTCCGTTGCTAATATTAAAAAAATAATATATGTGTAATCCGTTGCAAATCCGTTGCTGAATTTAGCAACGAAATTATCCGTTGCTAAATTTAGATGCAAATACCCCCTGTTTTTAGTAGTGACAAGCTTGCTCAAAACCTTACCCAGCTGAGAGAACTCTGCTTGGCAGGAGTGAACATGTCTTTGGTGGTACCCGGTTCATTGATGAACTTGTCTTCTTCTTTGTCATCTCTCGGACTCTGGTATTGTGGATTGCAAGGGGAACTCCCTGATAATTTCTTTCGCCGATCAAACCTTCAATCGCTCGATTTATCGGGCAACGGAGGACTCACTGGCTCTTTTCCGCCATACAATTTGAGCAATGCTCTTTCGCATTTGCATCTGTCACTGACGCGGATTTCAATACATTTGGAACCAGATTCAATCAGTCATCTGAAGTCTGTGAAAGTGATGTATCTTAATGGGTGCAATTTTTTTGGCTTGAATCTGGGTCTACTTGGTAACCTCACGCAACTCATTGAGTTGGGCCTTGCAGTTAACCAGTTGGGTGGTCAAATCCCCTTCTCGTTTGGAAAACTTAAGCAACTCGAGTACTTGGATCTTAAATTCAATAATTTTATTGGTCCAATACCTGATGTTTTTGTTAATCAAACGAAATTGGCGTCGTTGGATCTCTCACATAACAGTTTTCAAGGTCATCTTCCATTCTCACTTAGAAACCTTAAGCAGCTCAGTCACTTGTTTCTCTCAGCCAATAATTTTACTGGCAAAATTCTGAATGAGTTTTCTAACCTCACTCAACTCACCATGTTGGATCTCTCATACAACGGCTTTAATGGTCAGGTTCGATCCTCATTTGAAAACCTTAATATGCTAAATTACTTGAAACTTTCTTCCAACAATTTTTCTGGTAAAATTTCAGATAGTTTTTCTAACCTCACACAACTCACTGAGTTGGACCTTTTAAACAATAGGTTTGATGGTCCGATTCCATCCTCACTTGGAAATCTTAATATGCTACATTTCTTGAGACTTTCTTTCAATAATTTTTTTGATAAAATTCTGGATAGTTTTGTTAACCTCACTCAACTCATCGAGTTAGACTTCTCAAATAATAGGTTAGATGGTTTGATTCCGTCCTCACTTGAGAACCTCAATATGCTAGATTCCCTCAAACTTTCTTTCAATAACTTTACTGGTAAAATTCCTGATGGTTTTGCTAATTTCACACAACTCATTTGGTTGGATCTCTCAAATAACAAGTTTAATAATCAGATTCCATCATCACTTGAAAACCTTCAGAAGCTTCAAGTACTGAATCTTTCTTGCAATAACTTATATGGTGAAATTCCGAATAGTTTGTTTGAACTCACACAACTTGAGTGGTTGGATCTCTCGTACAATAGACTGATAGGCCTCCCTTTTCAAATAAGTAGGCTTTCGGGTCTAACCGGACTCTTGTTATCTAATAATCAATTGATAGGACACATCCCATCACAAATAAGTAGGCTTTCAGGTTTAAACTCTCTCGACTTATCCCATAACTTGCTCCATGGAGCAATTCCATCCGCTTTGTTTTCTATGCCTTCTTTGCAGGTTCTTTTTCTTCACAATAACCTATTGTATGGCCAGATAAGTCCGTTCCTTTGTAATTCTTTACAATATATCGATTTCAGTCATAACATGTTGTACGGCCAGATTCCACCTTCAGTTTTCAAGAATGAAAATTTGAGAGCTCTTATGCTTTCCTCCAATGGTAAGCTGTCTGGGAACATCTCTTCTGTCATTTGCGAGCTGAAGTTCTTAGAGATTCTAGACTTGTCCAACAATGGCTTTAGTGGATTCATCCCACAATGCTTGGGAAACTTCAGTGATAGACTCTCAGTGTTGCATCTTGGTGTCAACAATCTCCGCGGCATTATCCCTTCAATCTATCCAGAGGGGAACGATTTGAATTATCTGAACTTCAATGGCAACCAGTTGAAAGGGGTGATACCTCCATCCATCATCAATTGTGTGAATTTAGAATTTCTGGATCTCGGTAACAACATGATTGATGACACATTCCCTTCCTTCTTAGAAACGCTTCCAAAGTTGAAGGTTGTTATTCTAAGGTCAAATAAACTCCATGGTTCTTTGAAGGGTCCAACTGTCAAGGACTCTTTTTCTAAACTACAGATTTTTGACCTCTCCAACAACAGCCTGAGTGGTCCTTTGCCAACAGAGTATTTCAACAACTTCAAAGCCATGATGAGCGTTGATCAGGATATGGATTACATGAGGCCAAAAAATCTATCTACTTCTTATGTTTATTCTGTAACTTTGGCTTGGAAAGGTTCGGAGATTGAGTTTTCTAAAATTCAAATTGCCCTCGCAACACTTGATTTATCCTGCAATAAATTCACGGGAAAGATGCCAGAGTCCCTCGGGAAGCTTAAATCTCTGATACAGCTCAACCTTTCTCACAACAGCCTCATCGGTTATATCCAGCCATCACTGGGGAATTTAACTCATCTGGAATCGCTGGATCTCTCCTCAAATTTGCTTGCTGGAAGGATTCCTCCGCAATTGGTAGATTTAACATTTCTTCAAGTCCTGAACCTTTCGTATAACCATCTTGAGGGACCCATACCTCAAGGTAAGCAGTTCAACACATTTGAAAATGGTTCATACGAAGGGAACTTAGGATTATGTGGATTTCCCTTGCAAGCAAAATGCAACGAAGGTGAAGGGCAACAACCGCCACCATCAAACTTCGAGAAAGAAGATTCAATGTTTGAAGAGGGATTTGGATGGAAAGCTGTAGCAATGGGTTATGGATGTGGCTTTGTATTTGGAGTCTCTATAGGATACGTTGTATTTAGAGCAAGAAAACCTGCATGGTTTGTGAAGATGGTTGAAGACAGTGCACATCAAAATGCAAAAAGGCTTAGAAGGAAGAATGCTCCCAGAAATGGTGGAAGACGATACTAGCTACTCGGGGCGGTGTGAGAAGGTACGTCTTGATAATGCTTTTAACTAATAGCGCAAATATTTTATTCCATGATCCATCACCAGTTTAGTTAATTAACTTGCTTTGTGGACTTAGGTCTATAATGGCAGCAGTCAAGAAGAGGGGATCATCTTCCAGGCTCGTGTAGCTGCTTTTTCTTTTTTTTTACGTCGTGTGTTTGTAATTTTATTGTAATCGATAGATTTATGTCATTGTAAGTTAATAATTTTCATGATTTTTTATTTCCAAGAGATCTGATTGCTATCAATTCGGGCAACAATTTTTTCCTTTCTTATTCATACATTTGAAGTAGGTATATAATACTCATTTGCGTTCTGATACACATTGATGAAATGTGGATCCTTTGTCATTATGCCTTGATGTAGTTTGAAATGACTTGGATGAAGTGGACTTGTCACTCCTTGAAGTGGACCTGTCACTCCTAGAATCTAATATGGATCCTTGTCGAGGCATGCTAAAAACCAGAAAAAATAACTAACATTTAGAATATGGCAATATATACAACATAACAATAAATTAGCTCATAGTTAAACTATCGGGAACAAAAAATTCACGGATATTTTCCCAAGACTGCCATAACTAGAATGAAAACAAACCTGTTAAATCTCATTGACAAAACTCAACCATGAAGTTTAAATTGTCAAAAGCCAATTACCACAAACAAGTAATAAAAATAATAATCTAAATAATTAATTAAGCGAGAAATCAAAATTTATGAGTATGCTTACCTTGATGTTTGGTCCTATAAATCAAAACATTGAGTAGGAAGAACCCTTTCTTTCACGCTTCAAAGATCTCGTAAGCAAGAAAACGAATCACAAAATAAAATATAACATCGAATCACAATTTAAAGATTGATACTTGAAAGGTTATAAATGGTTTCAAAGGTGAATGAAAATGATTTATGTAATGTGATGCATAACCCACACTTGAATAAAATAAAATAAAAAAACATTGACAAACCTAAATATTGTCAAATAATATGAAATCATTCATACATATAATAAAGATAATTCATTACATATACTACAAAATATAATTAACTTGTGCTACTCATTATTATCATCATTCCTAACCATCACCACCATAACAATCATCCTCATCATCATCTTCTTCTTCTTCTTCACCATCACCATCACCATCACCATCACCTTCTTCTTCTTCATCTTCATCTTCATCTTCATCATCTTTGTTTCCCCAATTCATGTCAAGTTGAATCAATTCATGTTGCCCGATTTCTTCATAATAAGATGGTTCAACAAGTATATTTGGATCATCAAGTGTTTGAGTAGGAAGGACACGACATGATTGAGAAATCTCATCGATTGATCAACATCAAATGATCTCACATTGTTGGCATCTTCAATAAATTCACCCATGTCAACATTATAACGACTTCTAGCAGCTTGTCTTAATAACCGTTCACCATTCAGATGATTTATTACCAGGTGGATATGTATAGTAGACTTGTTGACATTGTTGTGCTAACACAAAATCTTCATTTCCGTGTAGTCGAGATGTATGCTTGATTTCAACCAAACCATTCGAAGGATGCACTCTAATCCCTCGTTTTGTATCATACCAATTACATTTAAACATAAATAACTTGCACTTACTCCCCAAGTATTTTAGCCGAACAACTTCTTTAAGCATTCCATAATAATCACGTTCATTATCATCATAGCAACTTCCTTTCACACAAACTCCACTATTCATTGTCTTTTTAAAACGATCATAACGTTGAGTATGAAATTTAAAACCATTCACATAATAGCCATTATAACATTTCACTGAAGTTGAAGGGCCCATAGCAAGTCCAAAGAGCTGATTTTCAATTCCATTAGATTGGTATTCCACCTAGCATAATAGTTAACTCCATAAGAAATAATGATTCAAAAGAGATTAATAATATTTTTAAAGTAGCTAATTGACATAAAATATAAATTAATTTTACTAAAATACTTACATTATTTTTTAACCAATTTGGAAAGATCACTTCGCATAATTTTTCAATTTCACCATCACTCGCATGTGGTTGTTGTGACTTTAGCTCTTGTCGACATTGCCTAAAATTTTAAAATGTTAAAGTTAATAATAAATTATTATAAATTTAGTACAAATTAATATTTCATACTTACTCTAAATAAGGCTTCAGTTCTTGATAATTGAATATCACATAGTTATGCGCAATTTGCATTTCAGCATGTGACAAGCGCCTTTTATAAAATCTTTTGGATAATTTTTTCCCTGGATAGGAAAAAATAGAGAGACATCCATCTACACTTCTAAGGCCACCATCATCATTCCGTGGAACTCGATTCCAAATTGTTTGCACGTCATCACCAAAATATTGAGATGCAAAATTGGTAATTTCATCAATCAAGTATGCTTCACATATAGAACCCTCAACTTTAGCTTTATTGGTCACTTTCTTCTTCAAATAAAACATATACCTATACCATTTCCATCAATTAGTTTATTTTTAAAAAATAAAAAGTGAATAAAATTAACATAGTATGAAAACATACCGTTCAAATGGATACATCCATCGATATTGAACTGTTCCACCAACGTTTGCCTCATAAGATAGATGTATCGTCAAGTGTTCCATGAAGTCAAAGAAGGATGGAGGAAAAATCCTTTCAAGTTTGCAAATTATTTCAATTATATTCATCTGCATTAACTCCATGTGTGAGCATTTAAATTTGTTGAACAAATATCTCGGAAAAATACGGACAGTTCAGTTAATGCCTCCCACAAAGGGCCTAGGTAAGTAAGGTCGGAAAGCGGTTGGAAGAAGTCTTTGAATGAAGACATGACAATCATGGCTCTTCATCCCTGAAACCTTACATTGTGCCTCTTTCACACATCGTGAAATGCTTGAAGCATAACCATCGGGAAATGATAATTCCTTCATCCATGACAAAACTTCTTGTTGTTGTTTCTTGTGTAGACAATTAGTGCCTTTAGGTTTGTAAAGCCGACCACTCATATCTTGTTGCAAATGTAAATTTGGCTTCTGACAATACAATTGAATATCCAACCTAACCTTTAAATTGTCCTTGCTTCTATTCGGACAATCCATTATCGTATAAAAAATGTTGTCAAAGACATTTTTCTCAATATGCATGACATCAAGATTATGACGAATCAAATTTGTATGCCAATATGGAAGCTCCCGGAAAATGCTCTTCTTCACCCAATTGTGCTTAACACCAAAGCTAGGAATTTTATCATTATATGATGAACCTCCATTATGTCCCTCAGTATACTTGGACACTTCATTTAACATTTCCAAACCGGATGGACGAGATAAAGGAGGAAGCCTTTCAATTACTCCTTTCAAAAACTTATCATATTGAAATCTATATGGGTGGTCCATGGGTAGGAATCGTCGATGACAATCAAAAAATGTAGCTTTCCCCCATTTTTTAATCTAAAAGCCTTGCTATGCTCCATACAATAAGGACAAGATAGATTTCCATGAGTACTCCACCCCGATAACATGCCATATCTTTGGAAAGTCACTAATGGTCCACATCAAAGTTCGCCCTTAATTGAAAATTTTCCTTTCGTATACATCATATGTTTCAACACCAAAAAACCACAAATTCTTTAACTCATCAATCAAAGGTCTTAGAAAAACATCAAGCTTTTTACCCGGATTCTTTGGCCCAGGAATCATCATTGTCAAAAACATGAATGGTCTAGTCATGCACTTCCACGGAGGCAAATTATAAACAGTCACAATTAGCGGCCAACAAGAGTATGTATTTGAAGACATGTCAAATGGACAAAACCCATCGGTGCACAACCCTAACCGAATATTTCTCGGATCGATGCAAAGCTTAAGTGGACACGATTAAACTCCTTCCATGCCTCCCCATCGGATGGGTGCACCATAACCCCATTATCGGACTTATGAAAATGATGCCATGTCATATCTTTGGCATGATATGGAGACATGAATAGTCTACGAAGCCTTGGTGTTAGAGGAAAGTATCGGAGTTGCTTCTCCGCCTTATTGGAACCTTTACTAGTTGGATTTCTAGGTTTGTATCGTGAACTTCCACAAAAATCACAATTTATTTTCATTGCATCTACGCCCCATAGTACAACATACGGTAATTAGGACACACATCATATTTCTCATAACCAAGTCCAAGTGGCCGCATAAATTTCTTGGCATCATAAAAATTTGAAACCAAATTTTCATCATTAGGCATGCAACTTTTTGTAAAGTCAATGAAATTGTTGAAGGCATTCCGAGTCAAATTTAAAGTTGACTTCATATTAAACAATTGTACACAAGCGAGATAATTTGGATTGCTTGGTACACCCATCCCACAACGGCTCCTCCGCTTGACTTTCAAAAGCTTAAAAAATTTAGTTGCATCCGGATTTGGAATTTCTCCCGCTACCACGGGACTAGACACATCATCATTGTAGAATGCATCACCCAACCCCACTTGCATCCATAACCATATTCCTATATGGATTCTCTAGACAAACATCATTCACAACATGACTCATTCCAATCGATGAAGGTCCACCAATATTGGTTTACGCAACATAAGGCTCCCCATGTATAGTCCAATTTTCATAACAAGGTAAAAAACCTTTTGTCAATAGATGTTTACAAACATCATCTTCCTTTAAAAACTTTTGATTTTTGCACCTCACACAAGGACATCTAATTTTTCCCCCGGATATATTTTTATCAATTGAAAATGCAAAATTGATAAATCTTCTAACACCGTAATGTATTCGGGACGAAGGCGACCATCCATAAGACGACGATACATCCACGATCGATCATCCATGTTAATCTAATTAACATGACAACACCAATAAGCATTTTTTGAAATAAGCATACTTCTTTAACTACTAGTACTTAAACAATCTTTTAAAATAAAATATGTTCGGTTAGTATTTTATATTTTCATTTATATTTTCTAACTAGTGACAAAAGTAGACTTTTAGATTATGTTCGGTTAGTATTTTATACAGCATAAATAGGTGAAGAAAAAAATATATTTAGTTGAACAAATATTAAATAAATTTATCTTTATAATAGTTTTGGAGTTCATTTTTTTTATTGGTCCTTCTAACTTTTGTTACCACCTCAAGTAGTTTTTTTTTATTTGGATCATTTTATTTTTATTGGATCCATCAAACTTTTTATTTTTATTCGGATATTTTTTTGCTCAACTAAGAAATGGTAAATAAAATCAGAAACATGCGAGGTAATACAAGATTAAATAATTTTTTTCATTTTTTAAAAAAGAAAAAAATGCAATATAAAAAAAACATAATTTATTATGTGTTACAATAGTTACTCACATTTGTATCTCTCTTATCATATACATTGTATCTATCTTTTATGTCGTAGTGAAATAATAATTAAATAATAATTATAATACTGGTGGATGAAAATATAAATACATTTGTTTTATAAATTTTTTAGGCACAATCCAATTTAGTTGATTACAAGTTCTACACGGACGAGCAATAAATATTGTTAATATTTATGGTTAAGGCAATCACCGAATTTAAAGAATACTATTAGTCTCTTGGATGAGGATTTGTTTTTGTATTATGACATTTTAAAAAAAAGAATATCAAATTAATATTCTTATATTTTTAAATAATTTTAATATAACAATGTTAAACAAATTATAAAAATTTATTTTACTATAATTTCAATTAAAAATCACACGACATTATTTAATTTGCGTGGGTATACATGTTTTCCACGCGTAATTATAATTGAAATCACCGAATTTAAAGAATACTTACTTTTCAGTAAAACTCCTAAAAGTGGTTTTGCATTTTTCAAAGTGTTGAATAACAATTTAAACATTTCCTTCAAACATCAATATCTCTCACCCATTTCTCCCATCTCTCCCTCAAAATCCGATCAACAAAATTCAATATCAAATTCAACATATTTCAAGCTGTTTCAACAGAATTCTTATTTTATCAATTATGTTGTGCATATAGTAAAAGGAATCAACTTTTCCATCATTGTAATGTAAGTATTGTTATTTACCACACACCTAAATGTGTAATCATGTTTACGAGAGTTTGATTGTACTCAATATAGGATGTAATGAAAGAAAATCAATCCATTAGTTTTCTTATACAAACTGTCAATATTGTCCCAATGAAAGGCAAAGTTCCAACTACTTGAAAAGATTACAATAGGCATGCCCAACAGAAAAATTACGCACGATATAATTAAGCAACCATGTAAAAATGGAGCAAAATAGACTTACCTAAGCCCCAAGAATCAATGG
The DNA here is from genome assembly GCA_019202695.1 of Populus x sibirica. NCBI lineage: Eukaryota > Viridiplantae > Streptophyta > Magnoliopsida > Malpighiales > Salicaceae > Populus > Populus x sibirica. The sequence goes on from JAGMVL010000129.1 coordinate 1,306,419, forward strand.
CACAAGGTGGAGGTTTTCTTATTGCAACCCAATCGGATGTAGCATATTGTGATCCAATAAGCCATTCATATCTCTTGGAAAAATAAAAAACATAAACAGTATGTTACACCCATCAAGTTATAACAATTGCTAGTCTTTAAAACAAATTTGTGCTTTCCTCTCTAATCCTTTATCCTTTGTGTGATTGGAAATGGATCTATACTAATTAGTGCTTTGCTAGAACCGACTTCACGGTGTAAACATCAAGATCCCATCTTTTATATTCATTCCAAACAAGATCATGACCTTGAGAACCGAAAACAAAGCAAAAGAGTGTCTAATATTTCCAATTTCACAATTTAAATGGTCAAGTCCGGTGACCTCCAAAGACTTGACCCTAGCCTTTTCCACAAATAATTCTAACAAGCCAATGCGATTGCTTGTAGTTTGTTAACCGATCCTATATCCACCGATAATGGCTAAGCAAGCAAAGATTTTCACCATCAATTTGCATCATTCACACAGAGAAACTCGCTAATCGACTAAAAAATGAACCATTGCACAATGCTGGTGCATTTTACATGTATCATTACGATACAAACCCGCTAAAAAACATGCGATTGTTTCGCAATTACACAAGTTGGCTCCAAACAATTTGCTACTTAGTTCATGCAACAATCGAGTCATCTAAAACATGGAATGTGGAAAGGAAATAACTGGAAGTGTGAATAATTTACGAGACAGAGTCGAAGGTCCAACCCACAAAGTAACAACTGCTGGATTAGGTATTTTAGGAAGAAGGATGTGTATTTCTCAACAATGACGAGGAAGTGAACTTGTGCCATTTCAAAGGTTGATGTTTAAATAATGTTCTTCTTTTGTACCAGCTTTTCACATAACGGAACATACGATGAAACTCATGCATTGCCACGGCGAGAGGCCTAATTATTTGATACAAGGAAGCATTTACACGAAATTGCTAAAAGGAAGTCAGTAAGCCCCAAGAAAAGAAGGGAAGAAGAAGGATGAGGTTACTGTGGCAGCAAGCAACCAGGACCTAGGATTTCAATATCTAAATGCAATTATATCATGTAATTAATGTGCTAAGCTGCTTGGTAGATTCTTAACACTATTCTAGTACATGTATTCAGTAAGCTTATTAAATAGATTGAGGGTAATCCAAAACAACAATTACTTGCATAATCCAAAATAAGCAATTTGTGTGGGAATATAAAAAGGATATGGTGTAAATTATAAATAAGAAGGAATCACAGAAAATAAATTCTTCAATTAATAAAATTTATTACTAGCCATTTCATCAATTCTTGAACTGTTAAAACATAAAACCAGCACAACAATCATCAGTTCATCTTGATAAGGTAAATGCCCTTACTGTTTGATCATAGGCATCTATTCCTTCACTGTCTAACAAGAAGAGATTGTCTTGAGTTCCATCAAGGTCGGTTCTCTAATGTGGCAGTTCCTTTTGTACATGGCCGATGAGTGGATGCTACTTGAAATCCACTGCTCCTGCCAAGAAGATACATTACACAATTCCACCTCTTAGTTAATAACTGACATATGAGGTCAGTTGCAGAAATGGAATGTCATAACAATTAACTCTAAAATAAGCTTCAACAAACAAAATTCCAGTAGACATTCATTGATAAATCTACTAGTATACATCTTAGGTAAAGGAATTGTGCATAACATCTTAAACCCATCCAGTTATAACACTTGCTAGTCTTTTAAAACAAATCCAAGTTAAACTATGAAAAACAGAAAGGATATCCAAGTTAAACTATTAATTGTTAATATTTTTTTTGGCACTTGTCTTCTCATCACAATTTTTTTCTTCTAAGATCTAACTGAAAAATTTCAATCTTAAACATGATTCATTTTGAAATTTTAAAATAACTAGCATTTAATTTATAACAAGGAACTAACTTATGGTTTTCAAAAACATAATGACTAACTTATAAAATCACAAAAAATGCATAGACTAGATTATAATTAACTCTAATTAACAATGGTAGCGAGATGCGAGAAAATGGTAACAGTTTGTATAAAAACAGTAAATGACATGTAGAAAAATTGCATGAACAAAGGAAGCTGGATGCATTAAATGATATTCCATGTAAATGACATGTAGTATAAGAGCACAAGACCTCAAAAGGACAAAGCATTAAGGAGACCATATTAAATAATAGTAAGAACGCAACACACCGCTTTCGTGCCAAGAAGAACCCAAAGGCTGATTAATTATTGAGGAAGATAACTTGATGCCACGCTTAAAAACCTAAGCCATCCTATTGAACAAAGTCATGTCAGGACCCAGAAATTAAAAAAAAAAAAAGCCAAATAACAAAGCAAGCATTAGGTACCGTAACAAAATGAGTAAATATTACTGATTTTTATCCAAAATTCAATAGTGAAGCATACATATAGATGAGTCATATAGCCAGTTCCAAACTCCCTATTATATCTAGAATGCCTTTGAGTTGAAAAAAATAAAATAAAAAAATTGTGAAATTAAGGAAATTTTTAAAAACAGAGAAAGAATATTAAAAAAAATAAATGAAATTAAATAGTGAAATTACTATATTTCATGTACTAAAAAATCATGTCCCATTTCTTACATTGTTTCTCTAACTTTTTTAAATTCTCAATGTGACTATCATATTAAAAGCCGCCACCTAAACCATTTGGTGATCAATAACGTTTCCAAATCATGCATGCGACCTCAAGACAGGACAATCAAATGAAAACAGACAACATATATAGCTAATGTGGGAAATTAACTGATCACCATGCAAGGAGGAGGCAACCATGAATTCTAACCTCTTTCACTACACAATTCTCGCTACTTATATATATAACAAGTAAAACAAGCAAAAAAAAAAATAATGAATGAAGAAACAAAAATAAAACAAAGCAATCTTATTAACAAAACACAACATCAACAAGCAAGTTTCCTTATATATATATAAGCATATGAATACATTCAAAACCCCTAGGTGTACGCACACGGGAGGACAAAAAGACTTGCAGACATCAAAGAACACCCAAGATCAATAATACTAATTGTTAAAAATTAAATTGGGGGTTTTGATAAATTTTCAATTAAACATGCATAATTTCCATCAATCACTCTCTTCCGAGACACAAGAATTGCCGGCATTCAATTTATGAACCGTAACCCTAAAAATTAATTTGGGGGTTTTCATAAATTTTCACTTAAACGTGCATAATTAGGATATAAATCATGGTAAAAACATTTCATAAACCTTATATTTTCAAATTAATAGCCTAAAACCATTATTCACAAGTATCGAGAAAAAAAATTCTTACCTGTGTTCTTCGATTCACAGGTGAGGGAGATGGATCAACACGATAGAATAACACCTGAGATTGGGAAAGCTAGGTTAGAACTGTTTAGTGTAACTTAAATTGAAACAAAGAAAACAAAAACCATAAATTAATTACCTGAGCTATCGAAGAAAACAGTGCAAAACCTAACCCGTTTACAGAGAAGGGGTAAAACGGGATGTTCGATGGTGAAATCGATGGATCCGGTGCGATGTTGCCATGGGTCTCTGTTTTTGTTGGTTTGCAGAGAAATATTGAAACTGTTAAGATGAAGGACAAGAAGATGAAGAAAAAAAATAGGGTTGCTGAAGACGAGTGCGAAGATGATGAACAGTTTCGGGTAAAGGAAGATGAAATCGATGAAGAGAGAGTGATTTTTGAACAGTTAGGAATCGATGTTATTTGGGACGAAGAAGGATATCTTGGAAGAGTGGAAGTAAATTAATTTTCAGCGTAAATGGTTGTTGGATCTGTATTTCGGTGTGGGGGGAGAGAGTGAAAATAAACGGTTCAGATTTTATGCAATCAACGGTCTACATAATTTTAGTTTTATATTAACATTTTAATTTTTTTTTTCAATTAGCAATGGAAAATCCGTTGCTAAATTCAACGTAAATTTTGCAACGAATTATCCGTTGCTAAAGTCCGTTGCTAATATTAAAAAAATAATATATGTGTAATCCGTTGCAAATCCGTTGCTGAATTTAGCAACGGAATTATCCGTTGCTAAATTTAGATGCAAATACCCCCTGTTTTTAGTAGTGACAAGCTTGCTCAAAACCTTACCCAGCTGAGAGAACTCTGCTTGGCAGGAGTGAACATGTCTTTGGTGGTACCCGGTTCATTGATGAACTTGTCTTCTTCTTTGTCATCTCTCGGACTCTGGTATTGTGGATTGCAAGGGGAACTCCCTGATAATTTCTTTCGCCGATCAAACCTTCAATCGCTCGATTTATCGGGCAACGGAGGACTCACTGGCTCTTTTCCGCCATACAATTTGAGCAATGCTCTTTCGCATTTGCATCTGTCACTGACGCGGATTTCAATACATTTGGAACCAGATTCAATCAGTCATCTGAAGTCTGTGAAAGTGATGTATCTTAATGGGTGCAATTTTGTTGGCTTGAATCTGGGTCTACTTGGTAACCTCACGCAACTCATTGAGTTGGGCCTTGCAGTTAACCAGTTGGGTGGTCAAATCCCCTTCTCGTTTGGAAAACTTAAGCAACTCGAGTACTTGGATCTTAAATTCAATAATTTTATTGGTCCAATACCTGATGTTTTTGTTAATCAAACGAAATTGGCGTCGTTGGACCTCTCACATAACAGTTTTCAAGGTCATCTTCCATTCTCACTTAGAAACCTTAAGCAGCTCAGTCACTTGTTTCTCTCAGCCAATAATTTTACTGGCAAAATTCTGAATGAGTTTTCTAACCTCACTCAACTCACCATGTTGGATCTCTCATACAACGGCTTTAATGGTCAGGTTCGATCCTCATTTGAAAACCTTAATATGCTAAATTACTTGAAACTTTCTTCCAACAATTTTTCTGGTAAAATTTCAGATAGTTTTTCTAACCTCACACAACTCACTGAGTTGGACCTTTTAAACAATAGGTTTGATGGTCCGATTCCATCCTCACTTGGAAATCTTAATATGCTACATTTCTTGAGACTTTCTTTCAATAATTTTTTTGGTAAAATTCCGGATAGTTTTGTTAACCTCACTCAACTCATCGAGTTAGACTTCTCAAATAATAGGTTAGATGGTTTGATTCCGTCCTCACTTGAGAACCTCAATATGCTAGATTCCCTCAAACTTTCTTTCAATAACTTTACTGGTAAAATTCCTGATGGTTTTGCTAATTTCACACAACTCATTTGGTTGGATCTCTCAAATAACAAGTTTAATAATCAGATTCCATCATCACTTGAAAACCTTCAGAAGCTTCAAGTACTGAATCTTTCTTGCAATAACTTATATGGTGAAATTCCGAATAGTTTGTTTGAACTCACACAACTTGAGTGGTTGGATCTCTCGTACAATAGACTGATAGGCCTCCCTTTTCAAATAAGTAGGCTTTCGGGTCTAACCGGACTCTTGTTATCTAATAATCAATTGATAGGACACATCCCATCACAAATAAGTAGGCTTTCAGGTTTAAACTCTCTCGACTTATCCCATAACTTGCTCCATGGAGCAATTCCATCCGCTTTGTTTTCTATGCCTTCTTTGCAGGTTCTTTTTCTTCACAATAACCTATTGTATGGCCAGATAAGTCCGTTCCTTTGTAATTCTTTACAATATATCGATTTCAGTCATAACATGTTGTACGGCCAGATTCCACCTTCAGTTTTCAAGAATGAAAATTTGAGAGCTCTTATGCTTTCCTCCAATGGTAAACTGTCTGGGAACATCTCTTCTGTCATTTGCGAGCTGAAGTTCTTAGAGATTCTAGACTTGTCCAACAATGGCTTTAGTGGATTCATCCCACAATGCTTGGGAAACTTCAGTGATAGACTCAGTGTTGCATCTTGGTGTCAACAATCTCCGCGGCATTATCCCTTCAATCTATCCAGAGGGGAACGATTTGAATTATCTGAACTTCAATGGCAACCAGTTGAAAGGGGTGATACCTCCATCCATCATCAATTGTGTGAATTTAGAATTTCTGGATCTCGGTAACAACATGATTGATGACACATTCCCTTCCTTCTTAGAAACGCTTCCAAAGTTGAAGGTTGTTATTCTAAGGTCAAATAAACTCCATGGTTCTTTGAAGGGTCCAACTGTCAAGGACTCTTTTTCTAAACTACAGATTTTTGACCTCTCCAACAACAGCCTGAGTGGTCCTTTGCCAACAGAGTATTTCAACAACTTCAAAGCCATGATGAGCGTTGATCAGGATATGGATTACATGAGGCCAAAAAATCTATCTACTTCTTATGTTTATTCTGTAACTTTGGCTTGGAAAGGTTCGGAGATTGAGTTTTCTAAAATTCAAATTGCCCTCGCAACACTTGATTTATCCTGCAATAAATTCACGGGAAAGATGCCAGAGTCCCTCGGGAAGCTTAAATCTCTGATACAGCTCAACCTTTCTCACAACAGCCTCATCGGTTATATCCAGCCATCACTGGGGAATTTAACTCATCTGGAATCGCTGGATCTCTCCTCAAATTTGCTTGCTGGAAGGATTCCTCCGCAATTGGTAGATTTAACATTTCTTCAAGTCCTGAACCTTTCGTATAACCATCTTGAGGGACCCATACCTCAAGGTAAGCAGTTCAACACATTTGAAAATGGTTCATACGAAGGGAACTTAGGATTATGTGGATTTCCCTTGCAAGCAAAATGCAACGAAGGTGAAGGGCAACAACCGCCACCATCAAACTTCGAGAAAGAAGATTCAATGTTTGAAGAGGGATTTGGATGGAAAGCTGTAGCAATGGGTTATGGATGTGGCTTTGTATTTGGAGTCTCTATAGGATACGTTGTATTTAGAGCAAGAAAACCTGCATGGTTTGTGAAGATGGTTGAAGACAGTGCACATCAAAATGCAAAAAGGCTTAGAAGGAAGAATGCTCCCAGAAATGGTGGAAGACAATACTAGCTACTCGGGGCGGTGTGAGAAGGTACGTCTTGATAATGCTTTTAACTAATAGCGCAAATATTTTATTCCATGATCCATCACCAGTTTAGTTAATTAACTTGCTTTGTGGACTTAGGTCTATAATGGCAGCAGTCAAGAAGAGGGGATCATCTTCCAGGTCGTGTAGCTGCTTTTTCTTTTTTTTACGTCGTGTGTTTGTAATTTTATTGTAATCGATAGATTTATGTCATTGTAAGTTAATAATTTTCATGATTTTTTATTTCCAAGAGATCTGATTGCTATCAATTCGGGCAACAATTTTTTCCTTTCTTATTCATACATTTTTTTTTATTTTGGCAAAATTATGTCTTTTTTAGTGGCATGTTTTTTTGAGAAAAAAACAAAAATAAATATTCGTTAAAATTTAAATCATTTGAAGTACGGAGGAAAAATGTATATCTTAAACCAAAACTCTCTTTCCTTGTTAATGTATTTTTTTGTCTTATTTTGATTTTGATGAAAATATGTTTTTTTTATATATAAAAACCATTGTTTTAAACAAAAGTTTATAATGATTTGAAAAGCAGGTTTCGATTATAAACATAAAAAATCATGACTCAATATTGACAATTCAATATAAAAATGAAATTAAAGTTATTTTATTTATAGTGAATTTTATTTAAAATTGAGAAAAATTTTAAAAAAATTAAAGGACAATATAAAAAAAGTCTCGTGTCTGAGCCTAGAAAGATAGGCCAGTGCTTTTGGCTTAAGAAAAACCTGATGTTTTTGGGTTTTTTAATGTGTCGATGAAATATTGTCTACATATTTTTTTATAAGATCGAAGACACATCCTCCATTTAAGTTGATGACACATCATCTTTTAAATAAAATAATGACACCTTTGATTAAAAAAATCAATTTTTAAATGCTAAAAAGTCATGTTTTAACTTCTTTTATCTCAAAAACTAATTGTCAACTTATTTTTACCTAAAACACCCTAAACACACCCTATTAACCTAATTAAAACATTTCGAACCCAAATTAATTACCCTCTAAGTTGTCAAAAAAACCCAAAATTAAACCAAATAAAAATACCTTTGAGTTGTAATCTATTATTTCCAACAAGATCGAAGCTTCAAACCACCTATATTGAACTCTATTCTTTTAAATAAATTTATTAACACCAAAATTAGTATTTTTATGGCTAAGATGTGACTTCTTGACCACTTTTTCTCTCCTTTTCCTTATTTCATATGGCTTTCTCTCTCGTCTCACAAAACTCGGGGAAGTAATTATGGTAAAAATAAAGTTTGGAAATAATATATAAAATTAAGAAACTATAGGGACCAAATAATATGTAAATTGAAACTTCGAAGTTTAAATAAAGTTTTTTATGCCTTCTTAATTGTGCATTTTGTTTTTTTTCTTTAATCTTTCAATTTTTTTTAATGACCATCTTAAAATATATTTCATAAAGTTATTCTTTAATTTAATTTGGAAGTTTTGCAAATTAACCCTTTTCATACACAAGTTTATGCAAAGTAAAGCAAATTCAAACACATTAATGATGTTAACATAACTTTGTGATGATAAAATTGAAAAACAATAAATTTTGATAATAAAAAATGCATTGTTGAAGAAATAGTGTCACCTACAGTTCACTATCTTTGATGTTATAGTGAGTATAATAAAATTGTTGTTCAAGGATTAAGACAAGTTAACATCTAAGAGGAGATGTGAATTTGATGTATCATAAAACTATACAGATAATGCAAATTACTAGAAGTACAATAACTAACAATATAATTAATGTACTCAAAGTAAAGAGATAATAGAAAGAATTTGCTAATTAATTTTGAACGTGGTTTGGCAAGCCTACACTCATACCTTAAGTACTAAACCATACTTGAGTATTGTATTCATTTGCTAGTTCAAGTTCAAGAGTACAATAGCCACTTGATGAATCCACACCAAGATTTTTACATTACTTGAAGGTATTCTCTCTTCAAGACCTTTTCCATTTGAAGATATGTCATATTCAAGATTTTTTTTCCTTCGTGAAATTACCTCACCAATACTAAGAGTTTTTGTCTAACTCCCAAAGGTTTATAAAGGTGATTTTGTTATCACAACTATCTCTCTCAATAGAATGAATAATATAATTGAAGTTCTAATATCTCTATATCTCACAAGATAACACCTATATGATTTCAAGGTGTTTAAGTGTAGCAAGAATGAGATTGAATACTCTTGTGCTAGATTATGATGGTTTAATAGCCAATATTGAATGATGAAATTGGAAAATAAATTATTCAATTTAAAAAGAAAAAAAAACCTAAGTCAACATAGCTAACTTGCAAAACTCACAACCTAAGTCACGAGACCATGATAACTGTCACGAGGTTAAATTTTTCACACTGAAATTCAACCTAATGCGGCAGTCTAGTCCCAACTAGACTAAGCCTTGCCTCACCTTTTCGCTCGTGTTTCCTACGACTATGTGTGTCGATACACGACGTCGGGCGACGGCTCCCGCTTTTTATTTTTATTTAACAAAAAGGGTTTTTTTCTCGATTAGGGGAAACAAAGATTTTATTGGAGTCGCCATCTAGTAATTTGAGGGAACTAGAAATCCCAAATTAGACACTGGTCCCGAGAGATTCGGGTACGGGGTTAGTTATGATTAAGGGAAGGTAGACACCACCCTTAAAACATCCTTTCAATAGAAAGGTTACCCTTACTTGTGTGTTTTTTGTTTGATTCAAATGCGATTATATTTTGGGCTTATTTGTAATTCTTTTTTTAAACGATTAACGTCGGTCCCTAAAAATAGGAGACACGTTAAAAATGACATCAGTCCCTAAAAATTAGGAGACTCGTCTAAAATATTAACGTTTGTCCCTAAAAAGGAGAGTTACGTCTGGGTTACCAAAAGAAACAATGGATATAATCCATTATATTTTGGGTTTATTGGTAATTTGTTTTTTTTCAAATGGTTAACGTCGGTCCCTAATAATAGGAGACGCCTTAAAAATGACATCGAGTCCCTAAAAAATAGGAGACTTGTCTAAAATATAACGTTTTAACCCTAAAAGGAGAAATACGTCGGGTTACCAAAAGAAATAATGGACATAATCCATTTTGGTATTTACATTTTTTTTGACATCGGTCCTTTTAAAAAAAAAGAGACGTGTCGACTTTGATTTTTGTATTTTTTACAACATGCAAGAAAATTTACAAGCATTTATATATAAAAAATATCAAAAATACCAGTAGAAACCCCAAAAAATTACCCGAGTGCCACTTGTATAGGCAAAATAATGAAATACCCTTGAATTTCTCCGAAATTTACGAAAATGCCACGGAGGCGCGTGTGGCTCACGCGCGGCTACTCTGTTGGAGGCGGCGAAATTTTTCGGCGAGATATCCGGCCAAAAAATGGTTGATTCCGGTATATCCGAGGGTGAGGATTCGATGGTGGTGGTCTCGACGGCCGTCGATTCTCGACGAGGGAGAATCGTCGGTTTGAAGCTTCGGTGGCGGCCGACGATTGCGGCCCTTTTCCGGCCAAATGGGGCGGATACAACGCTGAAACCGGCCGGGGTTTTTCTTTATATGAGGATAGAGACCTTTCGTGGTTGTTTGGAAGCTTTATATGGCCGGAGATGGGAGATCCGAAGAGAGAGAGGGAGTCGCCGGCGAGAGGAGAGAGATGCTCCGGGTTATGCTACGGTGAGAACGCAAGCATGGTACACCGGTGCAGTGAGGCCGTGATCCGTTGGATCTCCGATGGAAAGATCGTGCGGCTGTGATTGGCCCGATCTGCGGGTTGATCGGGACGGTCCGGATGAACAGAGGTGGGATCGGGTGCGATGCGGTGTACCTAAATCTCGGTACACCGGGTGACGTGGCGCAACGGGATCAAAGCTTAGATTATTTCAAGGGCTGAGATGTGTCCGGGTTTTAATTTGGTGTGGTAAGCCCTATTGTATTTTATTGAATCAACGGTTCGAGATCTAAACACTATTAGATCTAACGGTTAGGATATATTTGATATTTTTCATATTGTTTTTAATAAAAATCAATATCCTACTCTCGTGAAGAAATAGTAAAAAAACCTGGAATAGTAAAATCAATTCTCTCTTCTTTCCTTTCTTTTTTCTCTTTTCTCTCCTTCCCCCTCCCTAGCGAAATATCACTGGCTATTTATAGCCAATGACGAGGAACAAGAAGCATCTGCTTTAAATAAAAATTGTATTCATCCAACTGCTCCTCCTACAATAAATGTAACCGCCCCGCCTAATATGACAATTCTGAATTATTAATTTTGTTTTATTATATATAATAATATATATATATTTATATAGGTAAAATTAAAAACTCAAATCGGTATTAGAAAAACCTCGTTTCAACCGCTAAAAATTAATTTTAATGACCGAAAATAATAGTTTTGACCCAAAATGACCTGAAACTCATTTTTTACCCCGGTCGACATGGTTGGACCCGTATTGACTCGGTGAACTCGGTTTTGACCGAAAATGACGTTTTTAACCCAAAACGGCACGACACTCATTTTTTACCCTGGTCGACATGGTTTGACCCGTATTGACTCGGTGGACTCGGTTTTGACCCGAAAACGGCCTAAAACTCATTTTTTACCCTGGTCGACATGGTTTGACATGTATTGACCGGTGGACTCGGTTTTGGTTGGAAATGATGGTTTTGACCCGAAACAGACCGAAACTCATTTTTTACCCTGGTCGACATGGTTTGACCCGGTGGACTTGGCTTTGATGGAAAGATGTGGTTGACTCGAGAAAAATATATTTTTGAATTTTAAACTTTTTCTTAATTTTTTTGGATTTTTATAAATAATAATACAAATAAAATAACATTCAAGAAAATCTTGGTGAATCCAAAATTGGGTTACAACAATGTGTTTCGCTCACCCAAAGAGGTTCTTACAATTGCCTCGTCGTAAACAAAGAACAAACAAAAGCAAGCACACCGAGAATTACAAGAATACTTCTCAACTTTTATTTATCTCGTCAACAAAGGATTACATAATAAGAGTGTGTGCGTTATGCATATAAATCGCATACTACACAGTAAAGGCTTTACAACCTATTTATAGACAGATATGTGAGCTGTAGGCTCACCCATGATCCCTATTTTTCAGGACATAATAGGACACTTTCTCCCCCATGATCTCCATGATCTTAGTGGCCTATTTTCCAGAAAGTGATGGGGTAGTTTCTCTCCCATGATCTCAGCAGCTTGGAGAGTACCCCAGCTATGCTCCCATGTTCTACCCCCATGATGCTGCCACTTCACCCACGTTCTGCCCCCATGATGCAGCCACCCACGTTCTGCCTGTCCACATGGCAGTCCCAAATACCTGTTCTGCTGTGTCAGCTGCTGACTTAGAAGGTCCATGATCTAAGCCCACACATCCATACCAAGTCACAAGCTCAAAGACTCGTATAGACCATCGCACGCTGCCTACCGAATTCGTCTCTGCCTATGCAAGGCTACCACTGTCCATCACTGCCGAATTCTAGGTAGTGTGCTTTCTTTAGCGCGTCCTTTGCGCTTAGAGCTCTAACAAACCACCCCCATTAGAAGAGTCTGACGTCCTCGTCGAAATAGACGTGAGGTAGTCTTGCACTTGATCCTTAAATTGCCACAAGTCTGTATCATTCACCCATGAAACCTCTTCATTTTTCTTCCATTTTACCAAAAATTCCATTTGCCGATTCTTTCTATGTTGACCGAGTCGACGACGATCCATGATCTTGACAATACCATTGTCAAACTGCTTGTGAATCATAGGAGGAGCTCGTTGTGACTTACTTCTTTTTGGATCCTCATTGTCTTCATAAAAGGGACGTAAGTAACTTACGTGAAAAGTAGGATGAAGCTTTAGCTGTTCGGATAACTTCAACCTATAGGCGACAACCCCTACCTTTTCGATGACCTCAAAAGGTCCATCGTACCTTGGCACCAACCCTCAGTGCTTCGTAGTCCCCACAATTTTCTTCCAAATTTATGGAGTTAACTTGAGCAACACCTTGTCGCCCACGTTGAATTCCAGCAATCTTCACTTTTGATTGGCATATTTAAGCATCCTTTTCCTTGCCTTACGCAAGCTATCTTGGGCTTGCTCAAACAGTTCCTTCCGCTCCATCGCAAACCTGTACGCCGCTGGACTCTTCCCACCCGACATCTGCACTGCAATTTCGGCAGGAGTTTGGGGTTGTGCCCCCAAAACCAGCTCAAATAGACTTGCTTCCATTGTCGAGGATTTTTGAAGATTATAGCAAAACTGCGCACTATCCAGCAACTCCAACCAGTTGAGTTGTATCGCTGTCACATAGTGTCTCAAATATTCCTCCAGCAGAGCATTTATCCTTTCCGTCTGCCCATCAATTTGCGAATGATTGGCAGTCAAAAACTTCAACCTTGTTCCCATCATGTTGAACAACGTTGTCCAGAATCTGCCCAGGAATTGCACATCGCGATCGCTTACAATGTTAGAAGGTACTCCAAAGTACTTCACCACATTGTGGTAGAATAATTCAGCGGCCACTTCAGCTGTACACACCGTCGGGGCAGCCATAAACACCGCATACTTGGTGAATCTGTCCACGACAACCATGATCGTGTTCATGCCATCCACCTTTGGAAAACCAATAATGAAGTCCATCGAAACCGACACCCAAGGCTTTTCTGGAATCGACAACGGCTGTAACAAACCTGCCTCACGCTGCCGTAAAGTCTTGTCTTGCTGGCACACTAGACAAGTCCTGACATAAAGTTCTACGTCGTCCTCCATCTTTGGCCAATAATAAGTCTGCGACAAGAGAGCAACCATCCTTTCTCTACCTGGATGTCAGCCCACTGCGGATCATGAGTCTCCGTCATTAAATATTTCTGCAGCTCTCCCTTCAGCATGAAGATTCGACCCCCCTTTGCAAAGAGTAGGTCTTGTTCCAGCCAATACCTCCGTATTGTCCCTTCTCGTACAAGCTCAACCATCTTCTTGTATGCTGCGTCTTCCCCAGCAGCTTGACGAAGTCAACCCAGCATGTCTGACTCCACCTGAACAATAGCAAGAACGAAAGCAATTACTATAGACGATTTTTTCACACCGAAATTCGACCCAATGCGGCAGTCTAGTCCCAACTACACTAAGCCTTGCCTCACCTTTTCGCTCGTGTTTCCTACGACTATGTGTTTCGCTCATCCAAAGAGGTTCTCATAATTGCCTCGTCGTAAACAAAGAACAAACACAAGCAAGCACACCGAGAATTACAAGAATACTTCTCAACCTTTATTTATCTCGTCAACAAAGGATTACACAATAAGAGTGTGTGCGTTATGCATATAAATCGCATACTACACAGTAAAGGCTTTACAGCCTATTTATAGACAGATATGTGAGCTGTTAGGCTCACCTATGATCCCTATTTTTCAGGACATAATGGGACACTTTCTCCCCCATGATCTCCATGATCTTAGTGGCTTATTTTCCAGCAAGTGATGGGGCAGTTTCTCTCCCATGATCTCAGCAGCTTGGAGAGCACCCCAGTTATGCTCCCACGTTTTGCCCCCGTGATGCTGCCACTTCACCCACGTTCTGCATGTCCACATGGCAGTCCCAACTGCCTGTTATGCTACGTCAGCTGCCGACTTAGATGGTCTATGATCTATGCCCCCACATCCATGCCAAGTCGCAAGCTCAAAAACTCGCATAGACCATCGCACGCTGCCTGCCGAATTCGTCTCTGCCTATGCAAGGTTGCCATTGTCCATCGCTGTCGAATTCTAAGCAGTGTGCTTTTGTTGGCGCGTCCCCGCGCTTAGTGCTCTAACAATAACCCTATAGAAATCAAATAAAAAAAATATGAAGATCAATTCTCAATCAACCCAATTTTGAATGATGAAGTTAAAAAAATTAATTAAAAAATAAAAAAACACACATGAGTCAACATGACTAACCTGCAAAAGTCGTCATGACTTGGGTCATGAGATCAAGATAACTTTATAGAAAGTAAATAAAAATAAATTATGAAATTCAGTACCTCGTAAGCCGAATGTTAGAGGAGAAAATTGAAAAAAAAATAATTTTGATTTTTTTTAAAAAAAGGCCTAAAAAGTATTGAGGACCAAGGTTAAAAGGGCTTAACATTTTATTATTGATTTATTTAGTGAAAAGTCAAGTCGGTTTAGTATATGTTAACTATAATTGGAGCCCGCGCTTCGCCATGGGGCTAGACTATTTTGTTTTGTGTAAAAAATAATGTTTAATTACCGCAATCATGTTTTAAAAGATAAAAAAAAATATGCAACTCAGGTTATAGACCTCACTAGGTTGGATAAGATGATTTTAATTCAAATAGACAAAAAAGAAAGAAAGAAAGAGACTATAAATGAATTAAATTTAAAAAGAAAAGTGATTAGGATAACCTAAAGAAAAAATATTTGTTTTTTCAATTGAAATAATGTATACATCTTGATTAGTAATATTTTGTTTTTTAAAAATTCTTTTCATTCCTTGAATTGATATACTTTGATTTTTCCCTTTTCTATTTTAAACAAAAAATAATTTAAACTATGGGATTATGTATACATAATTGAAATAAAAAAAAAATTGATAAACAAAGTCATCTTCAATCCGCAGCTGTACAGCAAGACTAAGTAACCAATAAATCCTTTCAGCGAATATTTCCACACGAGGAGAGGTCCCTTACGTCACTAACACAAGTTGTACACCAGTCAACACGTTCTTCTGGCAATAGCTTAATTGAACAGTTACTAGAAAACTGACAAACAATGGAGATTGGAGTTTGAAGGTTCTTGCCCTCAAGATACTGTGGGATTGGACGTCCTAAAAGGTCTCTCTCTTCCAGCATCAACAAGGGAGAACCAATCTTCATTTGGTGCTGAATATTGAACTGAAGGTTCACTTGCAAATATTTCCACACAAGAGTGAGGGTTGGAAACACGGCAGTACTAATTTCCAAAATTGACATTTTTGCAGCAAGTCTGATGGCAGCTGTTCTCGGGGACCGATACAGTTCATGCTCTAATTACAACTTCCTCTGTAGCTCGTCTGATGGCAGCTGTTCTCGGGCACATCTACCCCGCTATTATTCCTTGCTGGCTTATAAACTTAATGCAGATAGATTATTATTGCTATTATTAACAAGAACAGGGGACAGCTTACTTGAAGGGTTAAGCAATTTATCATCACCCAATTTTTACACAATATAAAAGAAGTTTCATCAATTTAATTTTTCTTCTAGCATCAACAAGGGAGAACCAATCTTCATTTGGTCTGTCCTTGACCTCCAAGTCTTCGGAACTTAGATGTTTAGATATTGTCCACTCTTCATGTGGTGCTGAATATGGAACTGAAGGTTGAATTATTCAATAGCGAATATTTCCTCGCAAGGAGAGCTCCCTTAATTATTATTACTTTTTTTTTGTCCTTATCCAAGTATTCTCGTATCTTATTTTAAAAGTATGAGAATTATTCAATAACTGAATGTTGAATTATTCAATAACTGAAGGTTGAATTATTCAATAACTGAATGTTTAGATTTTCTTGTAGTGTCTATTACATCAAAGTATTGTCCCTAAATGTCCCTGGTCAATACTATATTGAGACTGGATATTAATTAGAGTTGTTGAAACTAATACATATTATGTTCTTTTCTTCATGAAAGGAAATAATTGTTCTCATAAACTAAGATATGAGAGTACTTAAAACTAATATGTAGGTGTTTGTCAAATGACTTGAACACTGAATTGACTCACATGAGAACTTCATATGGAGAGATCACATGTGTATATGGAAAGGCTTATATGACAGTTGTGTAAGTGATCCTTAAACTTGAGATCATTAAGTTATCTAATATAAAGAGTGTTATATTTTGATCTTGCTACAGCTGTCCTAATTAAGGGTAACAAATGGATAGATATTGCATATAACATAAACTATATCAAGGTCTTTAAGTAATCAATAAAGAATTCATCACGTTTGGTGAATTAGAAAAAATATTTCATCTGTTCTTAAATAGTATTGATTGTAGATCCTTGCACAATGTGGAATGAGATTTGTAAAGAGTTTTAAATCTTATTCAAAAAATCAATGACTATGATGTTGAGAATAAACATGATTTGACATAGTAAATACACTCCATACTATAATGTCTAAATCGAAACATTGTTGATAAATAGAAGTTTTAATGTTGATTGGAGAGAAGTATGTTTGAGTGCTAATACTTGTTAGAGCAATGAATCTGTTCTTTGACACAAACGGTTAGGGCACTTCAATTATGCAACTTTAAAGAGAATGGTTGACATGCAGATGACTCACGGTTTACCAGATATACAGGAACAAAAAAGTATTTGTGAAACCTGTCAGACAATGCATTCAGAGCACTGTCAAAACTCCAGCTTGTACACACAGATGTGTGTGCCGATACATAATGAATCATTGAATGGTTCAAAGTATTTTCTTCTATTTGTTGATGATTATAGTAGATTCTGCTGGGTTTACTTTCTGAAATCAAAATCTGATGTGTTTCTTGAGTTTGTTAAATTCAAAGCAGTAGTTGAACTAGAAATAGGAAACAGGTTTGAAGATCTGAGGGGAAAAATTGGAATGTGTAGCTTTGGAACCAAGGAGGAGTGTTGAAGTTTGGTACCAAAGCTGGAACATGATTACTTAGTAGTAATCTCTTGCATTGCTATCTATACGTTAGGCGATAGCATTATCTAGATTAGGATGTTTCTTTCAATTCATTTGTTTAAGCTTATCTAGGATTAGACTAGCTTGTTATACAACTCCTTTGATAAAGGAGAACATAGCTGGTACGTTTCTTTAGTGTTTCATTTTTCTGTAATGTTTGTTTCCTTTTATAAATAAAACATTAGGGATGGCAGTAACCAACTGAGATATTTTCTGCTCCTTGTTCTTTCAACTGTAAAGTCTTTGTTCTTTGTTTTTTTTTTCCAGTTCATAAACATTAGTTTGTTCTTTATTTATCAGTTTTTTACAACACCTTATTCATACATTTTTATTTTATTTTAGCAAAATTATGTCTTTTTTAGTAGCATGTTTTTTTGAGAAAAAAACTGACACAAACAAAGAGTTGATGTCTTATCCCAAGTGCCGGGGTCGAACCACGGGGAGGTGAACTATATAAATTATAAACAACAACAACAACAACGATGATGATGATGATGATGATGATGATGATGATGATGATGATGATGAGTTAAAGAGGACTTTGAGATGTAAGATAAATGTGAAAATTAAACAATGATAAAAACAAATGTCAAGGTTAGAGGATCCACTAATAGTATTAGAGATAAGTAAAGTATAAACTCTTTATAAATTATCAACATAATCATATTAATCATTTTATTTACGTAACACCATACTTATAAATTTTATCGGGTATTCATTATGCTAACTTATGTTGACAACAAATCAAGTTCCTCTCATAATAACGATGTCGGCCGAAGACTATGAAGGATCAAGTATTTGATGTACCAAGTGTTATACAACACAAATCTAGATTAACCATTTAACAAGCAAGGTATTAAGAATTAATAAGATAAAAATGATAAGACATGTTAATAGCAAACTTTCTTGGATATAAACATTAAAGTCCATGTTGAGTTTATATTATACTTATCCTAACACCATTAGTGAAACCTTTTCACCTTGACATAATTAACTTAGCTAGACATTATGAAGAAGAAAAACATAAATAAACAATATAAGAACATAAATATGATATAAGTTAACTAAGTATAGTAAAGGAAATGAAAAGCATGAACAAGAGATTAATGAAAGCAAAACTTAAGTATTACAAAAATATAAAGAGAGAGCAAGAACATGATCTTGATATGAAGAACCAAGATTCCTAAATGAATGGCAAATGCATCCTTTTATAGGCTAAAATTCAGAACTATTCATTTGGTAATTGATTATTGATGTAGTGGCCAACTATTGATTTAGTGGACTTGGTGGACAGCAGCACTCAATCATTTTGGCTGGATAAATTGACATTGATGCAATCAGAATTTGGCAAAGTGTTCTGCATGAAAGTTGTTGTCAATCATCTTATATTTCCACTTATAAAATTTCAGAGCATTTGGATCACTAGAGCTCGAGATATGGCTAACATATTGAGTAGTGCTGCTGGTGGACGTGGTGGATAGCCCTCAAGCTCTTGTCTGGATGAAATGTCATTGTTACCATCAGAATTTAAGCAGGTCTTCTTCATGAAAGTTGTTGGAAATTGTCTTTTCCTTCCACCCACCAAATATCATGTCATTTGGCCTTCTAGAACTCCAAATATGGGTAAACTTCTGAGCAGTGTTTGGGCTGGATTGTAGGATAGATTCTGACTTCTTTTTTGTGGCCAAACTTTGGATTTGAAAACGGTAGATTTGGGTCTTCCACTATTCATGAACATTGTAGGCCTATTTCTTATCTTTCTATCCATATAAATTAAACTGAAATCCAAGATCTACAGCTCCAAATATGACCCAATAACTGAATAGTGTTTCAATTTGAATTGAATCGGTATCTCCTTTCTAAGCTTCGCCTTTTCTTTGTCCTTTCACTTTCAATAGTTAATCACATCAATCAATCCTTTGAATTGTGAGATATGCCTGCATTTAAAATGAGCATTTACCATAAATTAAAGCTATCTTATATTATCAGACTTGTTATTATAAAACATGCTCTAGTTAAGGAGTTATTGATACTTCAAGTGCAAAATGATGATATAAAACATTGATAAAAATACACTTATAAGTACTAATCAAAAACTAAAATAAATATTCATTAAAATTTAAATCATTTGAAGTTAGGAGGAAAAATGTATTTTTTTGTCTTATTTTGATGAAAACATGTTTTTTATATATATAAAAAGCATTGTTTTTTAATAAAAGTTTATAAAGATTTGAAAAGCAACTTTTGATTAGAAACATAAAAAATGATCATGACTCAATTATTTATTTGTGTGATAGAATAAATATTAATATGAGAAAAACATGTAAAAAACTATTATTAAAATAAAAAATAGATAATTTATTCTCATTTAATATTCATGAAGATATTTTTAAAAAAGAATTTATATATTAGGTTTATATATAATAATTTTATTGTTTTTTCTAGGTGTTTTAAGATTTGTTGTTTAATTTAGATTTTTTTAACTTTTTACATGCTTTTATATTTGAAGTTGTTTTGTGGTAAGGTAGGTTTCATGAGTTATTTAAAGATACTGTAAACCTCTTAAAGAGATAATTATCATATATTTAGAGAATAAAAACTAGGGGTGAGTAAAAAACTGAAAAACAGATTAAACCGAGAAAACCGGAAAAAAAATAAAAAAAAAAACAGAACCGTGAAAAAATCAGATTATAATTTGTAAGAAACTGACCGGTTCAGTTTGGTTTCGGTTTTGGTTTGATAAGCCTGAAACCGAAAAAACTGAACTGAACCCAATACCGAAAAAAACCCAAGCCAAATCGGAAAAAACCAATCCAAACCAAAAAAACCGAGCCAAACCGAAAAAACCAAGCCAAATTGAATAAACCGAGCTAAACCGGAACTGGTAGGTTTGAACTGGTTTTTATTCTAAAAAACTAAATCGAACCGAAACTGGTCGGTTTGAACTGATTTTGGTTTTTTTATAAAAAACCGATTTGGTTTATTTTTTTGATAAAAATCAAATCGAATAAAAAATAATCACCCCTAATAAAAACTAATAAAAACTGGGAATTTCCTCTTCGCCCATTAAATCTTATATATTTTCCATGTGCATGTGTTGTTACAGCTATATTTAGCTTATGCCTACTCCACACAGGGAGCCATATTTCGGATGGTGCTTCCTGAATTTCGACTACGAAATCTAAAAAATCTTTACTTTAGCGTTCAACTTGCTTTTTTTCCTTGTAAACTTCTACTTCTCTCGCTTAGATTCAAGATAGGGGCTGTGGACAAGGACTATAATGACAACTGTCAAGAGGAGGGGATCATACTTAAATTCTTATTTTTTTTCTTTCTTTGTTTTTTCGTTTAATTTGCGTGTTTATAATTTTTCACGAGCAACAAACTTCTTTTTTTTAACACTATTTAAGGTTAAAAAATTAAAAGAGTTACTTGAAGAACGACACCGTTCTGAATCCAGATTTTGAAATAAAAGAGAAACTTCAAATTATAAATTCCTTGCTTGAGAGAGAAAGAGGAGAGAGAAGTGTGATAATTTGAAATAAATAAAAAAATCGAGTTGCCGCCATTTCTCTCCTTCAAAACCCCCCACACCACAAGCCAAGAAGAGAAGAGAAGAAACGTTTCGACCAGAACTGTTTCAGGTTAGGGATTCGTGTCCCTTCAAATCACATTTCACTGTTTCCGAAGTAACGTATAAATTTGATTTAACAATAGCAATTGCTGCTGCTTTTCAATTTCGATAGTCACTTTGCTCCCGTTTTAGATCTCCATATGATTTATTTATGTTTATAATCTCTAGTTTCTTTACGATTTTAGGCGTTGATTTGTGATTTTCATTAAGGAGAATGCCAAGGAGTGTAATTTTCACGAAAACTTATCAATTCAATTCCGTTTGTTTACGCGTCTTCTTGTTTTCAAGCCTTTGTTTATGCGTCTTCTTTTTTCTCGTTTTCCGTTTGGATGCTGAGAAAATTTGAGAATTGGAAAGCGGTTTCAGGAATTTGAATAATAAGACTTCACTTTTGGAACTCGAGAAAATTGGTGGTTTTCATGCAAATTTTGGGTCTGCGCGGACTTTTTGGTTCAGTACCAAACTAAATAAATAATTTGTAAAAATATTAATTTAGCTTAAGATTATCGGTTTCATATTTTCTTTATAATATACAGACACATGGTTTTGGATTCACTAATAACAAAGGGGATGGACGTAGACCCAACACTTTTGGGCCATCCACTAATAACAAGTGGTTGCGTGGATCTTATTTTAACTAATTGATGCATTTCCTTGAGCACTTAAAAAACATATGATATGGACTTAGATTATAAGGTTCTTCCATTTAAGTGCCGAGATACAGCTTTTATAATCTCGAATTTCTTTACTATTATAGGGATTGATTGATACTTTCTTCG
This sequence comes from Populus x sibirica, assembly GCA_019202695.1. NCBI lineage: Eukaryota > Viridiplantae > Streptophyta > Magnoliopsida > Malpighiales > Salicaceae > Populus > Populus x sibirica. The sequence goes on from JAGMVL010000129.1 coordinate 1,328,535, forward strand.
ATAAGAATTTACAAAGATAGATGTATGTTTAATGTTTATTAAAAAGTGTAATAAATATTTCTTTTCAAATATATTTTTATTTTAAAAAAAATTATTTTTAACATTAAAATAATATAAAAACAAAAACTTATAATAATTCAAAGCTAAGAAGAAAAAAAATTCAGAATTTTTCAAAAACAAAATTCAACCACAATTCCAAACCCTTCATAATATTGGCAAGTCTCAAAATCTAATCCTGGAAAATAATAAACATAGCTAGAAACGATTATCTAACTTTTTGTAAAATGAGGTGGCCCTGGTTTCAACGAGGTAAGCACAAAACATCTTCATCCTGGAAATTAAACTTTTTAATTAACTATTTACTAGTATTATTTTTGTATACCTATAATATGAATAATACCTTTTCCAGGAGTTAAAAATAATAATAAAGTAAGAATAAAAACCGATGGAAATAATGTATACACCTTGATTAGTAATATTTTGTTTTCGAAAAATTCTTTCCATTCCTTCAATTGATTTACTTTGATTTTTCCCTTTTCTGTTTTAAATAAAAAATAATTTAAACTATGGATAATGTATACATAATTGAAATAAAAAAAAAATTGATAAACAAAAAGTCGTCTTCACCTTCTTGTGTCCAATCCGCAGCTGTACAGCAACCAATAAATCCTTTCAGCGAATATTTCCACACGAGGAGAGGTCCCTTTCGTCACTAACACAAGTTGTACACCAGTCAACACGTTCTGGCAATAGCTTTATTGAACAGTTACTAGAAAACTGACAAACAATGGAGATTGGAGTTTGAGGGTTCTTGCCCTCAAGATACTGTGGGATTGGTCGTCCTAAGAGGTCTCTCTCTTTCAGCATCAACAAGGGAGAACCAATCTTCATTTGGTCTGTCCTTACCTCCAAGTCTTCGGAACTTGGATGTTTAGATATTGTCCACTCTTCATGTGGTGCTGAATATGGAACTGAAGGTTGAATTATTCAATTGTGAATATTTACTCGCAAGGAGAGCTCCCTTAATTATTTTATATTTTTTTAATCTTTGTGCGGTATCCTCACACCCTTTTTAAAGGGTGAGACTTGTCCGTTCGGGGTTTGTGGCTACTCCTTTCAATAAGTATGTTTTTTAGAGGTCGAACTTGCGTACATAGTTTTAGCTCAATTAGACCACGCCTGACTCCAATCGAAGTATTTGATCAAAATTGGATGGATCTCGAAATTACTATTTTGAGAATTTGCAAATTTTTCAGATCACACAGAAACAATATACAATATGTTCTTTTTTAAAAAAAATTATAATCACACAGAAACAATATACAATATGCTTCTCTTAATATATTAAAGAAAGAATGATTTGTTGTATTGGTTTTTTTTATATAGGATTCAAAGTCTTTAAGAAAAGAAAAAAAATACACAACAATAGGGGAAAATCAAGAGGTCAAGAATTTCATAAATGTAGCTTAGATACCATGTTTTCAATTAAAAGAAAAGTGTAATGTCCTTTATTTTCAAGTAAGGTTAATTTTTTTTTAAGAAGACATGGTTCATTGAAAACTATGTTAAATTTTTTTAATATATATATAACCACATTCCTTTTCAAAATAGTATTAGTGCTTATCAACTAGTCATCTACCAAAATTCCTATCAAAATTTTTATAGAGTTCGCTCTATATCTAAGATATCATAGGTTAATTATCAACAATCACATGTACACTTTTAAAAAAAATTTCCAATCTTGATTCACACATCTTGGATGATTACTTTTACCACAACATGACAACCACATTGTTATAATTCAATTTTAACCCGTTGGCTTTTGATTTAATTTTACGAGGATTAAAATTTAAAATTAAAATATCAGGGATTTATTTCGATGAAAAGTGTGATTTGTCAACTCATGAGACAACTAGGGACTACAATATATTTTTGTCATTTTCTCTTTATTATTAAGATAATGATAGTTATCTTTTTATCGAATTTGATTCTTAATCAAATTCAAAGTTCAAAGAAGAAAATGAGTTTGTTTGGAACTTAATTTGATTCTTAATGTGATGTATGGAATATATGACAAAGTTTTGTGATAGTGTACTATTTATGTTTTGTGATACCATAAACTCATATAATTTGAAACAACCTTGCAGGCAACATCGATGATACTTACTGTCCAATAACTCACAGCTGACCGAATCCCAAAGTTTTCAATTACAAGATGAACAATTTGCCACATGGTTTAGAACACATGTAAGTCCTATCACAAACTCATAATCTCTTGCAATGTAATTCACTGTACGTAAATATATATTACATAATATCTGTTTATTGATTGTTGTTGTATTTAATATACAAGGTTTATCAAATGGGAGTTAGTGCTTTGCTATTTCACTTGTCTTTACTAAGCCTGGGCCCCGAAAGAAAAGTCAAGTGCTATAACGGGTATTTTGTCAATGGATATGTCTTTCATACTGAAGAATATGGGCATGGAAGAAAGACATACAATAGCAGTGTTTGTATTAAGGGATCGACTTCTATTGAGTTTGAAGTTGACTACTACGTAAGATTGGAAGAGGTCATCGAACTGCAATATCATAGCGAGCAGAATAGAGTGTTTTTATTCAAATGCTATTGGTATGACACAACTAACAGAGGAATCAGAGTAGATCCTCACTGTGGTCTTGTTAAAATCAACTCAAAAGCTAGACACCGCAACGTAAACGACGTCTTTGTTTTCGCAAAGCAATGCCAACAAGTTTATTACACATACACCCCTTCCTTTAGAAAAGACCGATCAAGAGTTGATTGGTTATCCGTTTTAAAAACAAAACCCGGTGGGTCGTGTCGAGGTTGTTCAGGATGAGAACGAAGACACAAGTGTGATAGATGAAGTCTTTCAAGCTAGTGAGTTGGTTGAACCATACCGAGTTGCTCCTTCGATTGACTTAGAAGAAAATTCAAATTTTTGTGTTTTCGATGATAGTCTTGTTGATGTTGACGCAGAGGAGTTGAATGCCGTTTTGAGCTCTACTAGTGCAGTAGAGAATGTTGATGAAGAAGTTGATAACCACATTGAAGAGTGCGATGAAGCGGATGATAACAATTCAATTGAGGACGAAGATGAAAATTCTGACTAAACATGCTGTAAAACCTTATTTTTATAATGTAATATTTTGGAACATGAAATATTTATTCCTTTTTAATTGTCAGCTCCTGTGATTGTGCTGTGTGTGATCTAAGTGTGCAGGAGGATAGACACAAATACAGGGAGCAGGTGTAGAAATATTGACTGTTTCACCGACGGTACTACCGACGGCCTAGTGCCGTCGGTATTTCACAGAGAGTTGTCAAACAATTACGGAGTTGTGCCACAATTTTTGACGGGTTCGCCGACGGAATGGGGAACTTACCGATGGTACTACCGACGGCCTAGTGCCATCGGTATTTCACAAAGAGTTGTCAAAAAATTACGGAGTTGTGCCACAATTTTTGACGGGTTCACCGACGGAATGGGGAACTTACCGACGGTACTACCGACGGCCTAGTGCCGTCGGTATTTCACAGAGAGTTGTCAAACAATTACGGAGTTGTGCCACAATTTCCGACGGGTTCACCGACGGAATGGGGAACTTACCGACGGTACTACCGACGACCTAGTGCCGTCGGTATTTCACAGAGAGTTGTCAAAAAATTACGGAGTTGTGCCATAATTTCTGACGGACATCACCGACGGAAATCACACATCCCGAAGCGCATGCCTGTCAGAGGCACTATTACCAATGGATTACCGACGGATCGAAAACAAAGGCGGTATTTTTGAAATTTTTGGTGCGCATTTCAATTTATTTCCGTCGGAATTACCGACGGAAATAAATGCCACCGACAACATTTATGTTCCGTCGGTAATGACGACGGAAATATTGGCATATAAAACCGTTCCCCCTCCCCCATTTGGTTCATTTTTTCTCTTGGCTCTCATCTCTATTTCTTCTCCTTTCCGTTTGAGATTAGTTTTTGGAAGAGATTTGATTGTTTTGGTGGTAGTTTTCAACATATTAAAAGGTATGTAATGGTTTTTTTTTTTATCTTTGTATTTTTTTTATTTTAATTATCATTATTTTTTTGGTGTTCTTTGTTTTGTGTGTTGTTTATAGATAAAATCTAAAAATCAACACACTATTAAGGTAAGCATTTTTTATTCCCAAATTTGTTTTGAATTAATATATTGTTTTTTTAGTTTTGTGTATTGTTTGTTTTGTATTTAGGATGTTTTGTTTAATGTTATTGAAATATAGAATTAAATTAAATTTAATTAGTTTATATTAATTTTAATTTTAGGATATTATTGTTTGTATTGGAATAATTGTTATTGTTGAATTTATGTTATAAATGTGAATTGATATATAGAATTAAATTAAATTTAATTAGTTTATATTAATTTTAATTTTAGGATATTATTGTTTGTATTGGAATAATTGTTATTGTTGAATTTGTGTTATAAATGTGAATTGATATATATAATTAAATTTAATTAGTTTATATTAATTTTAATTTTAGGATATTATTGTTTGTATTGGAATAATTGTTATTGTTGAGTTTATGTTATAAATGTGAATTGATATATATAATTAAATTTAATTAGTTTATATTAAATTTAATTTTAGGATATTATTGTTTGTATTGGAATAATTGTTATTGTTGAGTTTATGTTATAAATGTGAATTGATATATAGAATTAAATTTAATTAGTTTATATTAAATTTAATTTTATGATATTGTTCAATTTATGTTATGTTGTTTCTTATTTTGATTAATTTTAATTGTTATTTATGAATTTGTATTGATGGTAGTTGAAAATATATAGATGTTGAATTTCTATAGATGTTAGGTTGTATATAGTTGATTTTGCAATATTTGTGTAATTATTAATATTTGTAGGTATGAAAACTGTGGGTAGTCTCTACTATTAGGGAGGTGCTGTTTATATTTTTTTTAATGATTGAATTGGTATAGATATTAGGTTGTATATATGATGTTGATGGAGATTATATGGATTGTGGGTATTGTAAAGATTGCAGGTTTGAAAACTGTGGGTAGTCTCTAGTATAGGGGAGTCTTTGCCGAATTTTTTTAAAATAATCAAAGTTAATTTATGTAATAATTCATATACATTTGTGTAGATGTGTCGAATGAAATCTACAGGACGTCGTCAGGAGACGGTTGCATCTAGTTCTTCTAGCAGCGAGGAGGACATCTCCTTAGGTGCTGATCACGGCGATGCATCTGCGCAATCGTGTGATGCTGCCTCTTCTAACGCGGTTTCATAGCGCAGAAGTGGTGTGCCTTCACAGCGGGGTCAATTCACCCGCAAGTACCAGGCACAATGGAAGGATGACCTCTCAATGTGAGTTTGTTTAGGTATTAGTTTTTTTTAATACTTATAACATAATTTATGAACAACTAATTAATTTTTTATTATTTAATTTCAGGTTCACAAACATTGAGGTTGCCAGGACAATTACATTGGCGTTGAAATCGTCGATGGAGATTCCATTGTTTCAATGGAGTCAGGTCTCCAGACATCCTGAATGGAGACCTCATATCGATGCGTGGTTTCGGCGATTTCAGGTAGGTGTTAATTTTTAATTTCCAGTTTATTTTTAATAAATAATTTTTGTAATTTTATATCTTGTACTATTTTTATTTTCAATGAATTATTTATATATACGGAATAAATTTGAGTGGGATAGCGCGGACAACAATGTTGTCAGGAGAGTATGGGAGAATCACGCGGCAAATAGGTAACATCGAAAATAATATTTATTTTTTATTTATAATTTTATGTTCTAAATTCAGTTACTATGGAAGTAGGTTGCATGATTTTTGGTATGACACCCAAAAAAAGGCGAAAAGATATGCGAGGGACAACGGTCTTGAAGGATGGAATGAGGTGGCGGTTTGGCGGGAATGTAAACCGTCATTCATCTCGGGAGATATATGGGCTCAAAATCCAGAGCCGTCAACCAGAACCAGCAAATTCATGGTTTGGTGACCACGCACACCGGCGGCTCCGTCCCGTTCAGCGCACATGCGAAGCGGATGGTAAGATTAATTTAAATGAAATATATCGTTAATTAATTTGTTGTTGCTTATAAATATATTTAACTTGCAATCTTTTTTTTCCTTACAGGCTACGTCTCTTGGACGTGAGCCGAGTCCAATGGAGCTATTTATAGAGACGCACGTGAGGAGTCAAGACCGCCAAAAAGGGGTGTAGCAGTACGTGGACAACCGTGCTCAGTATTTTGTGGTATGTTCGATCAATCATTTTATTTCATAAGTTATTATTTTCTTGAATTGAATATGATGAGTTTTTTTAAAAAAAATTCAGGAGACCTATAATTGCCGGTTGAGAGAGAGATATGGGGACGATCCTTTGACCCAACCAGATTTCGATCCGGATTTGTGGATGGAGGTCGGAACATCTGGTGGACCTATAATAGCCGGTTTTTTAACTATTAATAAATAATTTTTAAAAAATATTTTAAATAATTTTTTTAAAATATTTTAAATTAATACCGACGGATTCACAAAGGGCATCTGTCCGTCGGTATTTTAGTATCGTTTATAATATCTACGGCCGTGCCACAATCACCGACGAAAATTTCCGACTGATTTACCATGACTTTTACCAACGGAATATATCCGTCGGTAATTCCATACAATCACCGACGGAATATCCGTCGGTAATTACAGTTGAATTTTACAGACGGAAATCTTCCGTCGGTAACTTGGTGGCGGGAATTATTTTTTTTTGGCGTGCTGAGCCGTTTGTAATACCGTCGGCATTTCCGTCGGTATTTTATTTTTTAATTACCGACAGAAATTGCGACGAAATGAGAAATTATCGACGCTCATTTCTCCGACGGAATAAATCTGTCAGAGATACCGTCGGTAAAATTATTACCAACGGTTTTTTTTCCTTATACCGACGGATTTAATCCGTCGGTAAAACTGTTTAATGGCGTAGTGTTTACATCTTGATTGAGTGGACATTTGCCAGCAGAGGGAAAAAAATTCTTTGATGAAGGTTGTTCTGTAACATTGACATGGAAAGGTTTGGAGATTGAGTTTGCAAAAATTCAAATTGCCCTCAAAACACTTGTTTTATTCTGCAATAAATTCACAAGAATGAATCTAGTGTCTATTGAGGCGGCCCCGGTTTCAGCAAGATACGCGCAAAACATCTCCATCCTGGAAATTAAACGCACCAAGTCTAGATGATAATCGAGAAATTGTAGCGAAGTCTAGCTTTGGCAACCAAAGTCCAGCTTATGGGTCTGGCATGTATTAATTTCCATCTGGAAAAAAAATGAAGTGTCCTACAAGTTTAGTTTAATCAAATGTGATGAGGCCTGCATAAATAATGTCTAAGTTGTTCATTCATTTCCATATGAATTCCATTACATGGCTACCATAGTCTAAGAGATTAATATTTGTTTTGCATAAAATATTTTAAAAAAATTATTTTGTATTTTTTTATGAAATATTCTGCAAGAAAATTATTCAACCTAAAATATTTTAGATGAATATCTTAATTCACTCCGTCTATTAAAAAAATATTTTTAGCTCGTGATATTAAATCCAGTATAAGTTAAGCATTAATTTCTATCTTGAAAATATCACATGTCCTCCAAATTTATTTAATTAAATGCGGACGGTAAATTAGACACTCGTTCATTTGCAAAGGACTATTTACCAAAGGAACTTTTCGATAGCAAGGTAATGATAATTTAAAAACAAAATATTTGAGAGCCTCACGTATCCATATGCAGTTAGAAAATCTAGGATAGTTTAGAGTTTGAAAAAAAATTATTAAAAGATTAGATTATTTTTTATGAAGTTTAATCATCTTCTTTAAGTTTAGATTATCGTAAATTATGAATTATTCAAGTGTTTGTTTTTTAATAATAATCCATATGAATTGTTAATAAAAAAATATATATATTTTTTTAAAAAAAAATTATAACGTTGGCAAAAACAAATAATAAGATATTAATTTGTTGAAGTCAAAATTCTCAAAGAAAAAAAAACTATAAATATAAAATAAACTTTTAAAATACTTAATTTTATTTCTTTATGTATCCATACACTATAATAATTATAATAATAATTTATATAAAAAACAGAAAAAACTCTAATAATATTAGGTTGATCCACCAAATCCGTTCGGATTCAATAACCATTTTTTTCCAGTAAAAAACTTACTGTTTCAATTAGATTAGCATCACTTGATGCATGATAGATGGGAAACCAGCATTTGGATCAATCTTCCAGGAAACTCTTGTTAAGTTGCTTTACACTTGGAAGCTTGACCCGACGAACCTCGATGCTGACAGGTCTTCTTAGTTGTAACGTAGCTATTTCAATTTTTTTTTATTTGATAAACTTGAGAAAATGAGCGTTTGTGAATAAGTAAAATGATTAGTGGTAGATTATCTAAGATAATGAAAAGTAAATCAGTGTTTGTTATTGTAACAATAGTTATTTTTTAAAATAATTTTATTATTATTTTTTAATATTAGTACACTAAAATAATTTAAAAATATAAAAAAAATTATTTAAAAAAAATATGTTTTTATTTTTTTCTTCGGCGCTGCAAAATCAAAAACCACCTAAATGTTGTAACTAGTTAAAATATTCATTCATCAATTAAAAAAAAATTGTAAATAGATAGCGTTGAGAGAGAGAGAGAGTGAGTATTTTACAAGTAAAACCCAGTGAATGACAAGTAAGGATTTGTTTGAATGTGTGATAATGATTATTTTTTAATATATTTTTATTTGAAAATGTATTAAAATTATAATTTTTTTATTTTTAAAATTTATTTTTGATATTAATACATTGAAATGATTTAAAAACATAAAAAAAATTAATTTAAAAAAAAATTAAAATTTTTCAGAATTGCAATTCAACCACACTACCATAGTGTTTTAGATATACATATTAGTTTTAGATATTTTTCATACCCCAGTTTTTCAAGGTTTTTTTTATTTAAAAATATTTTAAAATAATATTTTGTTATTTTTTTTAAATTTATTTTTAACATTACTATATCGAAGAGATTCAAAAACATAATTTTTTTTTAAAATAAAATTAAAATTTTTTAAAATTACAGTTGGAATGAATGGAGTTTTGAAAGTTTTACCATACGAGAATGTTAAAATACTTAATTTTATTTCTTTATATATTTATTCGCCTAAATGATTATAATAATAATTTATATAACAACAAAAATTAAAAAACCCCTAATAATGCTAGGTTGACCGACCAAATCGGTTCAGATTCAATAACCATTTTTTCCAGTCATAAACTTAGTGTTTCAATTAGATTAGCATCACTTGATGCATGATACACGGGAAACAAGCATTTGGATCAATCTTCCAGTCTATGCTCGTCAAATACGGAACGTAGCCGTATCTCCACCTTAGAGTCATCTGGGTGGCCATACATTTATTTCTGGTTAAGTATAAATTCAAAAAACTCATTTCTAAAAAGAAAAATAAATATAGAACAACCAAGTCTTCCACATGTTGTAAGAAAATACAATGATCAAGAACAAAAACAAAATAAAATATAGGTTATTATTAAAGATATTTCCTTAATATTTAGCTATCCTTCAGATCCAACAAGTTATTCGTCTAAAATGAGGGTTATAAAAATAGCTAGATTAAGATTAAAAGGAAATGCTAGCAAGCTTTGCAAACATAAAAAAATAATATGGTGTTTTCAACACACCTTAATTGTAGAAGTGCATGATATATATAGGCTTCTAGTATGTAAGAGTTAGTCATGAAATAAATTAGAAAATTAAAAAGTTATTACAACAGTTTAAAAAATAAAAGATCTGTTAAGGAATTAAAAAGTTATAACTGTTAAGAAAAATATTTAAAATAAAAGAGTTGTTAGAATTTTATTACGGTTAGAAAATTAATTTCAAGTGTTTAAAAAATTATAATTTCACTTTAAGAGCCAAAAAATTTATTGTTGGACATAAAAGATTCAAAAACTATAGGCGTTATCTTGCACGCAGAGGAGATAATAAATTTTTTTACTCTTGCTTAGCTCAATCTTATACACGAGATTCTACTATTCCTTGTTGGTTATTATCATATTTTAAAATTTACTAGATAAATATTATTCCTAGTCATTTATTGGTATAAAACCTCATGTTCATTGCATGTCTTTATTGAGATACAAAAAATCATGTAAATAATATAATTTAAATTTATAATAATGACTTAGCATAACTAATATAAATGTGTTATATTTTATGCGACAAAATAATATTCATTTCACTATTCAACAACAACAACAACAACAACAACAAAAAACAGACTTAATTTTATGAATTTATTATTTATTTGTTTGTGTTTTTTTTTTAAGTTATTTTTTTTCTTTAATCCAAATATTAGTTTATTATGCATCACCAATCCTTCATTCTAACAGCACTCTCTTCTCCCTTCATCATCTTCAGAAGCTCGATCTCTCTCGCAATGACTTCAATCGTTCTGTCATTTCATCTTCCTTTGGTCAGTTCTTACATTTGACGCATTTAAATCTAAATTCATCGAATTTTGCAGGCCAAGTTCCCCCAGAAATCTCCCATTTATCCAGATTGGTGTCACTTGATCTCTCTTCCAACTCTGAGGAGTTGATGCTGGAACCGATTTCTTTCAACAAGCTTGCTCAAAACCTTACCCAGCTGAGAGAACTCTGCTTGGCAGGAGTGAACATGTCTTTGGTGGTACCCGGTTCATTGATGAACTTGTCTTCTTCTTTGTCATCTCTCGGACTCTGGTATTGTGGATTGCAAGGGGAACTCCCTGATAATTTCTTTCGCCGATCAAACCTTCAATCGCTCGATTTATCGGGCAACGGAGGACTCACTGGCTCTTTTCCGCCATACAATTTGAGCAATGCTCTTTCGCATTTGCATCTGTCACTGACGCGGATTTCAATACATTTGGAACCAGATTCAATCAGTCATCTGAAGTCTGTGAAAGTGATGTATCTTAATGGGTGCAATTTTGTTGGCTTGAATCTGGGTCTACTTGGTAACCTCACGCAACTCATTGAGTTGGGCCTTGCAGTTAACCAGTTGGGTGGTCAAATCCCCTTCTCGTTTGGAAAACTTAAGCAACTCGAGTACTTGGATCTTAAATTCAATAATTTTATTGGTCCAATACCTGATGTTTTTGTTAATCAAACGAAATTGGCGTCGTTGGACCTCTCACATAACAGTTTTCAAGGTCATCTTCCATTCTCACTTAGAAACCTTAAGCAGCTCAGTCACTTGTTTCTCTCAGCCAATAATTTTACTGGCAAAATTCTGAATGAGTTTTCTAACCTCACTCAACTCACCATGTTGGATCTCTCATACAACGGCTTTAATGGTCAGGTTCGATCCTCATTTGAAAACCTTAATATGCTAAATTACTTGAAACTTTCTTCCAACGATTTTTCTGGTAAAATTTCAGATAGTTTTTCTAACCTCACACAACTCACTGAGTTGGACCTTTTAAACAATAGGTTTGATGGTCCGATTCCATCCTCACTTGGAAATCTTAATATGCCACATTTCTTGAGACTTTCTTTCAATAATTTTTTTGGTAAAATTCCGGATAGTTTTGTTAACCTCACTCAACTCATCGAGTTAGACTTCTCAAATAATAGGTTAGATGGTTTGATTCCGTCCTCACTTGAGAACCTCAATATGCTAGATTCCCTCAAACTTTCTTTCAATAACTTTACTGGTAAAATTCCTGATGGTTTTGCTAATTTCACACAACTCATTTGGTTGGATCTCTCAAATAACAAGTTTAATAATCAGATTCCATCATCACTTGAAAACCTTCAGAAGCTTCAAGTACTGAATCTTTCTTGCAATAACTTATATGGTGAAATTCCGAATAGTTTGTTTGAACTCACACAACTTGAGTGGTTGGATCTCTCGTACAATAGACTGATAGGCCTCCCTTTTCAAATAAGTAGGCTTTCGGGTCTAACCGGACTCTTGTTATCTAATAATCAATTGATAGGACACATCCCATCACAAATAAGTAGGCTTTCAGGTTTAAACTCTCTCGACTTATCCCATAACTTGCTCCATGGAGCAATTCCATCCGCTTTGTTTTCTATGCCTTCTTTGCAGGTTCTTTTTCTTCACAATAACCTATTGTATGGCCAGATAAGTCCGTTCCTTTGTAATTCTTTACAATATATCGATTTCAGTCATAACATGTTGTACGGCCAGATTCCACCTTCAGTTTTCAAGAATGAAAATTTGAGAGCTCTTATGCTTTCCTCCAATGGTAAGCTGTCTGGGAACATCTCTTCTGTCATTTGCGAGCTGAAGTTCTTAGAGATTCTAGACTTGTCCAACAATGGCTTTAGTGGATTCATCCCACAATGCTTGGGAAACTTCAGTGATAGACTCTCAGTGTTGCATCTTGGTGTCAACAATCTCCGCGGCATTATCCCTTCAATCTATCCAGAGGGGAACGATTTGAATTATCTGAACTTCAATGGCAACCAGTTGAAAGGGGTGATACCTCCATCCATCATCAATTGTGTGAATTTAGAATTTCTGGATCTCGGTAACAACATGATTGATGACACATTCCCTTCCTTCTTAGAAACGCTTCCAAAGTTGAAGGTTGTTATTCTAAGGTCAAATAAACTCCATGGTTCTTTGAAGGGTCCAACTGTCAAGGACTCTTTTTCTAAACTACAGATTTTTGACCTCTCCAACAACAGCCTGAGTGGTCCTTTGCCAACAGAGTATTTCAACAACTTCAAAGCCATGATGAGCGTTGATCAGGATATGGATTACATGAGGCCAAAAAATCTATCTACTTCTTATGTTTATTCTGTAACTTTGGCTTGGAAAGGTTCGGAGATTGAGTTTTCTAAAATTCAAATTGCCCTCGCAACACTTGATTTATCCTGCAATAAATTCACGGGAAAGATGCCAGAGTCCCTCGGGAAGCTTAAATCTCTGATACAGCTCAACCTTTCTCACAACAGCCTCATCGGTTATATCCAGCCATCACTGGGGAATTTAACTCATCTGGAATCGCTGGATCTCTCCTCAAATTTGCTTGCTGGAAGGATTCCTCCGCAATTGGTAGATTTAACATTTCTTCAAGTCCTGAACCTTTCGTATAACCATCTTGAGGGACCCATACCTCAAGGTAAGCAGTTCAACACATTTGAAAATGGTTCATACGAAGGGAACTTAGGATTATGTGGATTTCCCTTGCAAGCAAAATGCAACGAAGGTGAAGGGCAACAACCGCCACCATCAAACTTCGAGAAAGAAGATTCAATGTTCGAAGAGGGATTTGGATGGAAAGCTGTAGCAATGGGTTATGGATGTGGCTTTGTATTTGGAGTCTCTATAGGATACGTTGTATTTAGAGCAAGAAAACCTGCATGGTTTGTGAAGATGGTTGAAGACAGTGCACATCAAAATGCAAAAAGGCTTAGAAGGAAGAATGCTCCCAGAAATGGTGGAAGACGATACTAGCTACTCGGGGCGGTGTGAGAAGGTACGTCTTGATAATGCTTTTAACTAATAGCGCAAATATTTTATTCCATGATCCATCACCAGTTTAGTTAATTAACTTGCTTTGTGGACTTAGGTCTATAATGGCAGCAGTCAAGAAGAGGGGATCATCTTCCAGGCTCGTGTAGCTGCTTTTTCTTTTTTTTTACGTCGTGTGTTTGTAATTTTATTGTAATCGATAGATTTATGTCATTGTAAGTTAATAATTTTCATGATTTTTTATTTCCAAGAGATCTGATTGCTATCAATTCGGGCAACAATTTTTTCCTTTCTTATTCATACATTTTTTTTTATTTTAGCAAAATTATGTCTTTTTTAGTGGCATGTTTTTTTGAGAAAAAAACAAAAATAAATATTCGTTAAAATTTAAATCATTTGAAGTACGGAGGAAAAATGTATATCTTAAACCAAAACTCTCTTTCCTTGTTAATGTATTTTTTGTCTTATTTTGATTTTGATGAAAATATGTTTTTTTTATATATAAAAACCATTGTTTTAAACAAAAGTTTATAATGATTTGAAAAGCAGGTTTCGATTATAAACATAAAAAATCATGACTCAATATTGACAATTCAATATAAAAATGAAATTAAAGTTATTTTATTTATAGTGAATTTTATTTAAAATTGAGAAAAAATTTTAAAAAATTAAAGGACAATATAAAAAAAGTCTTGTGTCTGAGCCTAGAAAGATAGGCCAGTGCTTTTGGCTTAAGAAAAACCTGATGTTTTTGGGTTTTTTAATGTGTCCATGAAATATTGTCTACATATTTTTTTATAAGATCGAAGACACATCCTCCATTTAAGTTGATGACACATCATCTTTTAAATTAAATAATGACACCTTTGATTAAAAAAATCAATTTTTAAATGCTAAAAAGTCATGTTTTAACTTCTTTTATCTCAAAAACTAATTGTCAATTTATTTTTACCTAAAACACCCTAAACACACCCTATTAACCTAATTAAAACATTTCGAACCCAAATTAATTACCCTCTTAGTGGTAAAAAAACCCCAAAATTAAACCAAATAAAAATACATTTGAGTTGTAATCTATTATTTCCAACAAGAACGAAGCTTCAAACCACCTATATTGAACTCTATTCTTTTAAATAAATTTATTAACACCAAAATTAGTATTTTTATGGCTAAGATGTGACTTCTTGACCACTTTTTCTCTCCTTTTCCTTATTTCATATGGCTTTCTCTCTTGTCTCACAAAACTCAGGAAGTAATTATGGTAAAAATAAAGTTTGGAAATAATATATAAAATTAAGAAACTATAGGGACCAAATAATATGTAAATTGAAACTTCAGAAGTTAAAATAAAGTTTTTTATGCCTTCTTAATTGTGCATTTTGTTTTTTTTCTTTAATCTTTCAATTTTTTTTAATGACCATCTTAAAATATATTTCATAAAGTTATTCTTTAATTTAATTTGGAAGTTTTGCAAATTAACCCTTTTCATACACAAGTTTATGCAAAGTAAAGCAAATTCAAACACATTAATGATGTTAACATAACTTTGTGATGATAAAATTGAAAAACAATAAATTTTGATAATAAAAAATGCATTGTTGAAGAAATAGTGTCACCTACAGTTCACTATCTTTGATGTTATAGTGAGTATAATAAAATTGTTGTTCAAGGATTAAGACAAGTTAACATCTAAGAGGAGATGTGAATTTGATGTATCATAAAACTATACAGATAATGCAAATTACTATAAGTACAATAACTAACAATATAATTAATGTACTCAAAGTAAAGAGATAATAGAAAGAATTTGCTAACTAATTTTGAACGTGGTTTGGCAAGCCTACACTCATACCTTAAGTACTAAACCATACTTGAGTATTGTATTCATTTGCTAGTTCAAGTTCAAGAGTACAATAGCCACTTGATGAATCCACACCAAGATTTTTACATTACTTGAAGGTATTCTCTCTTCAAGACCTTTTCCATTTGAAGATATGTCATATTCAAGTTTTTTTTTCCTTCGTGAAATTACCTCACCAATACTAAGAGTTTTTGCCAAAGGTTTATAAGGGTGATTTTGTTATCACAACTATCTCTCAATAGAATGAATAATATAATTGAAGTTCTAATATTTTTATATCTCACAAGATAACACCTATATGATTTCAAGGTGTTTAAGTGTAGCAAGAATGAGATTGAATACTCTTGTGCTAGATTATGATGGTTTAATAGCCAATATTGAATGATGAAATTGAAAAATAAATTATTCAATTTAAAAAGGAGAAAAGACCTAAGTCAACATAGCTAACTTGCAAAACTCACAACCTAAGTCATGAGACCATGATAACTTTCATGGGATTAAATTTTTCACACCGAAATTCAACCCAATGCGGTAGTCTAGTCCCAACTAGACTAAGCCTTTCCTCACCTTTTCGCTCGTGTTTTCTACGACTATGTGTTTCGCTCACCCAAAGAGGTTCTCATAATTGCCTCGTCGTAAACAAGGAACAAACACAAGGAAGCATACCGAGAATTACAGGAATACTTCTCAACCTTTATTATCTCGTCAACAAAGGATTACACAATAAGAGTGTGTGCGCTATGCATATAAATCGCATACTATAGAGCAAAGGCTTTGCAGCCTATTTATAGACAGATATGTGAGCTGTTAGGCTCACCCATGATCCCTATTTTTCAGGATATAATAGGGCACTTTCTCTCCCATGATCTCCATGATCTTAGTGGCCTATTTTCGAGCAAGTGATGGGGCAGTTTCTCTCCCATGATCCCATGATCTCAGCAGCTTGGAGAGCACCCCAGTTATGCTCCCACGTTCTGCCCCCATGATGGTGCCACTTCACCCACGTTCTGCCCTCATGATGCAGCCACTTCACCCATGTTCTGCCTGTCCACATGGCAGTCCCAACTGCCTGTTCTGCTGTGTCAGCTACTAACTTAGAAGGTCCATGATCTAAGCCCCCACATCAATGCCAAGTCACAAGCTCAAAGACTCGCATAAACCATCGCACGCTGCCTATCGAATTCGTCTCTGCCTATGCAAGGCTGCCGTTGTCCATCGCTGCCGAATTCTAGGCAGTGTGCTTTCTTTGGCGTGTCACTACGCTTAGAGCTCTAACAAACCACCCCCATTAGAAGAGTCTGACGTCCTCGTCAAAATAGACGTGAGGTAGTCTTGCACTTGATCCTCAAATTGCCACAAGTCTGTATCATTCTCCCACGAAACCTCCTTATTTTTCTTCCATTTTACCAAAAATTCCGTTCGCCGATTCTTTCTATGTTGACCGAGTCGATGATGATCCATGATCTTGATGATACCATTGTCAAACTGCTTGTGAATCGTAGGAGGAGCTCGTTGCAACTTACTTCTTTTTGGATCCTCGTTGTCTTCATAAAAGGACCGTAAGTAACTTACATGAAAAGTAGGATGAAGCTTTAGCCATTTAGACAACTTCAACCTATAGGCGACAGCCCCTGCCTTTTCGATAACCTCGAAAGGTCCATCGTACCTTTCCACCAACCCTCAGTGCTTCGTAGTCCCCATAATTTTCTTCCAAATTTATGGAGTTAACTTGAGCAACACCTTGTCGCCCACGCTGAATTCCAACAATCTTCGCTTTTGATTGGTATATTTAAGCATCCTTTTCCTTGCCTTACGCAAGCTATCTTGGGCTTGCTCAAACAGTTCCTTCCGCTCCATCGCAAACCTGTATGCCGTTGGACTCTTCCCACCTGACATCTGCATTGTAATTTCAGTAGGAGTTTGGGGTTGTGCCCCCAAAACCAGCTCAAACGGACTTGCTTATGTTATCGAGGATTTTTGAAGATTATAGCAAAACTGCGCACTATCTAGCAACTCCAACCAGTTGAGTTGTATCGCTGTCACATAATGTCTCAAATATTCCTCCAGCAGATCATTTATCCTTTCCGTCTACCCATCAGTTTGTGAATGATTGGCAGTCGAAAACTTCAGCCTTGTTCCCATCATGTTGAACAACGCTGTCCAGAATCTGCCCGTGAATCGCACATCGCGATCGCTTACAATGTTAGAAGGTACTCTAGAGTACTTCACCACGTTGTGGTAGAATAATTCAGCGGCCACTTCGGTTGTACACATCGTCGGGGTAGCCATAAACACCGCGTACTTGGTGAATCTGTCCACGACAACCATGATCGTGTTCATGCCATCCACCTTTGGAAAACCAACAATGAAGTCCATCGAAACCGACACCTAAGGCTTTTTTGGAATTGGCAGCGGCTGTAACAAGCCTGCCTCACGCTGCCATAAAGTCTTGTCTTGCTGGCATACTAGACAGGTCCTGACATAAAGTTCTACGTCGTCCTCCATCTTTGACCAATAATAAGTCTGCGGCAAGAGAGCAACCATCCTCTCTACCTGGATGTCTAGCCCACTGCGGATCATGAGTCTCCGTCATTAAATATTTCCACAGCTCTCCCTTCGGCACGAAGATTCGACCCCCCTTTGCATAGAGTAGGTCTTGTTCCAGCCAATACCTCCATATTGTCCCTTCTCGTACAAGCTCAACCATCTTCTTGTACGCTGCGTCTTCCCCAGCAGCTTGACGAAGTCAACCCAGCATGTTCGATTCCACCTGAACAATAGCAAGAACGGTAGCAATTACCTCGCATCTGCTGAGTGCATCCGCAACCTGATTATGGCTCCCCGGTTGTGCTCCCATATGAAATCATTTTCAACCAATAATTCCTGCCATCGAGCTTGTCACTGCGACAATTTCTTCTATGTTCTGAAAAATATGTTAGCAACATTGTCGGTCTTGACAACAAATTTCAGCCCCAATAGATATACTCCCCAAATGCCAAGGCAGTGCACTACTGTCGTCATCTCTTTCTCATGTGTCGAGTAATTCTGTTCTGCGTCATTTAGCTTCCAACTCTCAAAAGCAATCGGATGCCCCTCTTGTACGAGCACTCCATCAATGGCCATATCCGAAGCATCAGTATGTACTTCGAATGGCTTCTCGAAATCAGGGAGCCCCAAGACTGGAGCTGACGCTACCGCTGTCTTCAACTTCTTAAAAGCTTGCTGGTTGTCAACCGTCCATTCCCATCTTCGATTCTTCTTGAGAAGATCCGAGAGAGGAGTTGTCTTCTTGCTATAGCCCTCAATGAATAGTCTATAGTAGTTTATAAGCCCCAAAAATGATCTTAGTTTCGGGACTGATTTTGGCGCTGTCCATTCGACGATGGCTTGAATCTTCCGTGGATCCATCTTCACCTGTCCTTCTCCAATCAAGTGGCCTAAGAACATAATTTCAGCTTTTGGAAACTCACACTTTTCTCTCTTCATATACAATTCATATTCTCTCAATCTGCTTAGGACTTTAGAAAGATGTGTTACATGATCTTCAATGCCTCTATTATAGATTACAATGTCATCTAAGTAGACTACAACAAAATTGTCTAAGAAATCATATAAGACATCGTTAATTAGATTGCAAAATATTCTTTGGAGCATTTGTTAGGCCGAATGGCATAACTAGAAACTCGTATGAGCCATACCTCGTCACACAAGTAGTTTTATGCTCGTCACCGTCAGCAACCCGCACTTGCCAATACCCCAATCGCAAGTCCAATTTTGTAAAGATTGAGGCTCAACACAATCTGTCCATCAAATCCTGAATTAAAGGAATGGGATATTTGTTTTTTATTGTTACCTTGTTAAGTGCTCGGTAATCCACACACATGCGAAGGCTCTCATCCGCCTTCTTTTGAAACAAAACCGGAGCACCATATGGAGCCTTGGAAGGATGGACAAACCTCGAGTCAATCAGCTCTTCCAATTGTTTCCTCAAGTTTGCCAATTCTATTGGCGACATTCGGTAAGGGGCTTGAGATGGTGGCTTTGTCCCTGGCACTAGCTCAATTCGATGGTCGATGGCCCTCCTAGGCGGGAGTTCCTTTGGCAACTGAGGCAGTATTACATCCGCGAATTGTTGCAGCACACTAGCAATTTTTTTCGGCACCTCTCCACAATAGTCCGCTTTCTCATCCACTATTGTTGTAAGAAACACTTCCCGTCCTTTCTGCAATGCTTTATCAATAGCAATTGCCGAGACCAAGCTTTTTCCCTCTTTCACGACATTCACAGTTGCGACGTTACAACATGGGACGAAACATGGGCATCCCTCACTCGCAATCATGACTCCATTGATATACGAAATCAAAACAATCTTGGCTTTTCGTAAGAAATCAAGACCAAGAATAATATTGTAATCATCAAGATTTACGACCAGCACGTCTTGCTTACCTCTCCACTGATCCAGCGTTATCGGCACATTGTAAGACATCCCCGCAATTCTCTGTGCCTTCGAGTTTACTGCCTTCATTGATGTATGGCTATCACTCAGCCGCAAGCCAAGTTCCTTCACCAGTCGATATGCCACAAATGTTTGGGTTGCACCTGAATCCAGCATAGCATTCATGTCTTTGCCATTTATCCCAATATTCACATACATCAGATTGTCCGTAGCCCTTGACTTCCCTTTCTGCAGTGCATCAATCCTTGCCAAGTCTTGATCAATAGGGCGGGTTTCGGCAGCCGCATCCCCTGATTTAGCTACCAGGCAGTTTATCACACGCATAGGATTGACATGCATAACTACTCCCTCATCCTCATCGTTATCCCCAACCCGAATAGCATTCAATTTCTCCCTCTTCGGACATTCCCTCGCAAAGTGAGGACCATCACAAATGAAGCAAGTAAAGTTTGGTTTAGTACCCTTACCTTGTGCACTCATAAACTTAGCCTTACCCTTATTCGCGGCAGCAGCCTTCGATGCACCCCCACCAAACTTCTTCTTCATCCTTTCCTCCTTGTTTCTTCCCTTAGATTTGAAGGAGGTTGATGTATAGCCCTCTCTAGTAGTTGATTTAAAATCAACCAAATTGTCTGCAGCAGCAATAACGGAGGACATATCCTTTATGTTCTGTCGTCTTAGTTCCGTTTGAGCCCAAGTTTGCAATCCAGACATGAAGTTGAACAACCTGTCCTTCTCGGACATATTCTCGATGTCGAGAATCAAAGAACTGAAAGATTTAACATACTCACGAACTGACTTTTCATGTTTGAGCCTTTTCAATTCCTCCCGTGCAATCCAAGATGTGTTGTTCGGAAGGAACTGCTCCTTCAGCACCTGCTTGAGATGATCCCACGTCTCAATCTTTGGATGTCCAACACTTAAGTCATCTTTGGTTCTCCTCCTCCACCAAAGCTTCGCATCACCCGTGAGATACATCACGGTAAGATCCCTTTGTTCAGCCACGCCGATCTTTGCAACACTAAAGTATTGCTCCATGTCCCACAAGAAATTCTTAAGTTCTTTGGAACTTCTTGCCCCACCAAAACACTTCGGTTCAGGCACCTTAGGTTTAGAAGTACTTACCCCAATAGGAGCATTTGTCACTGCCCTCTTCGGAATGGCAATCGTCTCTTCTACGGCGCCAATCGTTCACTCGATTCCCCCCGCAAGAGAAATGTACAAGCTCTTAGCCCTTTCAGCGCTTTCCATAGCTTCCTTCAAGCAATCAAAAATAGAACATTCTTCGCCTTCTTCATCCGACCCTATCAATGTCTTAAGATGCATCAACCGTTCCCGAATAGCTTCTATGACTTCAACTGCACGTTTGTAGAATCAATCGCGCTCTGATACCAATTGTCACGAGGTTAATTTTTTCACACCAAAATTCAACCCAATGTGGCAGTCTAGTCCCAACTAGACTAAGCCTTGCCTCACCTTTTCGTTCGTGTTTCCTACGACTATGTGTTTCGCTCACTCAAAGAGGTTCTCATAATTGTCTCAGCGTAAACAAAGAACAAACACAAGCAAGCACACTGAGAATTACAAGAATACTTCTCAACCTTTATTTATCTCGTAAACAAAGGATTACACAATAAGAGTGTGTGCGCTATGCACATAAATCGCATACTACACAGCAAAGGCTTTGCAGCCTATTTATAGACAGATATGTGAGCTGCTAGGCTCACCCATGATCCCTATTTTTGAGGACATAATGGGGCACTCCCCCATGATCTCCATGATCTTAGTGACATATTTTCTAGCAAGTGATGGGGCAGTTTCTCTTCCATGATCCCATGATCTCAGCAGCTTAGAGAGCACCCCAGTTATGCTCCCACGTTCTGCCCCCATGATGCTGCCACTTCACCCACGTTTTGCCTGTCCACATGGCAGTCCCAACTACCTGTTCTGCTGCGTCAGCTGTTGACTTGGAAGGTCCATGATCTAAGCCCCCACATCCATGCCAAGTCGCAAGCTCAAAGACTCGCATAGACCATCGCACGCTGCCTGCCAAATTCGTCTCTGCCTATGCAAGGCTGCCGTTTTGTCCATTGCTGCCAAATTCTAGGTAGTGTGCTTTCATTGGCGCGTCCCCGCGCTTAGAGCTCTAACAATAACCCTATAGAAATCAAATAAAAAAAATATGAAGATTAATTCTCAATCAACCCAATTTTGAACGATGAAGTTAAAAAAAATTAATTAAAAAAAAAAAAAAAAACAACATGAGTCAACATGACTAACCTGCAAAACTCGTCATGACCTAGGTCATGAGATCAAGATAACTTTATAGAAAGTAAATCAAAATAAATTATGAAATCCAGTACCTCGTAAGCCAAATGTTGGAGGAGGAAATTGAAAAAAAAATAATTTTGATTTTTTTTGTAAAAAGGCCTAAAAAGTCTCGAGGACCAAGGTTAAAAGGGCTTAACATTTTATTATTGATTTATATAGTGAAAAGTCAAGTCGTTTTACTATAT
This sequence comes from Populus x sibirica, assembly GCA_019202695.1. Lineage (NCBI taxonomy): Eukaryota > Viridiplantae > Streptophyta > Magnoliopsida > Malpighiales > Salicaceae > Populus > Populus x sibirica. The sequence goes on from JAGMVL010000129.1 coordinate 1,350,974, forward strand.
GTTAACTATAATTGGAGCCCGCACTTCGCCATTGGGCTAGACTATTTTGTTTTGTGTAAAAAATAATGTTTAACTACCGCAATCATGTTTTAAAAGATAAAAAAAAATATGCAACTCAGGTTATAGACCCGACTAGGTTGGATAAGATGATTTTAATTCAAATAGACAAAAATAAAATAAAATAGAGACTATAGATGAATTAAATTTTAAAAGAAAAGTGATTAGGATAACCTAAAGAAAAAATATTTGTTTTTTCAATTGAAATAATGTATACATCTTGATTAGTAATATTTTGTTTTTAAAAATTCTTTTCATTCCTTGAATTGATATACTTTGATTTTTCCCTTTTCTATTTTAAACAAAAAATAATTTAAACTATGGGATTATGTATACATAATTGAAATAAAAAAAAATTGATAAACAAAGTCATCTTCAATCCGCAGCTGTACAGCAAGACTAAGTAACCAATAAATCCTTTCAGCGAATATTTCCACACGAGGAGAGGTCCCTTACGTCACTAACACAAGTTGTACACCAGTCAACACGTTCTTCTGGCAATAGCTTAATTGAACAGTTACTAGAAAACTGACAAACAATGGAGATTGGAGTTTGAAGGTTCTTGCCCTCAAGATACTGTGGGATTGGACGTCCTAAAAGGTCTCTCTCTTCCAGCATCAACAAGGGAGAACCAATCTTCATTTGGTGCTGAATATTGAACTGAAGGTTCACTTGCAAATATTTCCACACAAGAGTGAGCGTTGGAAACACGGCAGTACTAATTTCCAAAATTGACATTTTTGCAGCAAGTCTGATGGCAGCTGTTCTCGGGGACCGATACAGTTCATGCTCTAATTACAACTTCCTCTGTAGCTCGTCTGATGGCAGCTGTTCTCGGGCACATCTACCCCGCTATTATTCCTTGCTGGCTTATAAACTTAATGCAGATAGATTATTATTGCTATTATTAACAAGAACAGGGGACAGCTTACTTGAAGGGTTAAGCAATTTATCATCACCCAATTTTTACACAATATAAAAGAAGTTTCATCAATTTAATTTTTCTTCTAGCATCAACAAGGGAGAACCAATCTTCATTTGGTCTGTCCTTGACCTCCAAGTCTTCGGAACTTAGATGTTTAGATATTGTCCACTCTTCATGTGGTGCTGAATATGGAACTGAAGGTTGAATTATTCAATAGCGAATATTTCCTCGCAAGGAGAGCTCCCTTAATTATTATTACTTTTTTTTTTTTCTTATTCAAGTATTCTCGTATCTTATTTTAAAAGGTGAGACTTGTCCCGTTCGATATTCTTAGCTATCTCTTCTAATAAATACGTTTTTTAGAGGTTGGACTTGTATTCTTATGTTTATAGAAATATAATGATACCTTAACTACTAGATTAACACTTCGTTGGTCTCCCTTGATTAGTTGATCACTAAACAAGAGTGTTGGAATGACGACAATATTAATTAATTTCCATAATTAACATTTTGTTGAGATCCAGTCTATGTGAGTGATGTGCAGCAAGTATGTGTGCTAATTAAAAGTTTCTTTGTAGTTCGACTGGAGCGCGGGCCACTATGATAATTATTATATTATTATATCATGATTATTATTTAAAATATATATTGAGATAATAATTATTTATTTTTTAATATTGATTTGTTATATCATCACATCAAAATAATATAAAAATATCAAAAACATATTAATTTAAATTAAAGAAAAAAAATTTCAAATTTTTTAAAGCATTTTTCAAATGAAAAAAAAAAACATACTTTAATAAAGTTTCATTAAATTATTTCCTCTTTACTATGTGAAAAAAAAAATAAAATAAAGTATTGGGTCCTGCTACCCAACAAGATTTAACGCCATTGGATCAGGTTGGTGGCAGGACCCAACAATTCAGTAATGCTTTTTGGGTTCGGCTACAAAGCAAAACCCAATAATCTTCCTTGGATCTGGCTGCCGAAGCCACACCCAAAAGCATTGGTTCTGGCCGCTCAGCCAGACCTAATAATCTTCTCTCATTGTTCTTCATTAATCAATGTCTCTCCTTTATATAAGGTATGGAGTCACCGATTTTGGAAAATTCAAAGTTTTGGGGACCTACAATAATATCAAAATAATACAAAAAAACATCAAAAAAGTATTAATTTAATTAAAGAAAAAATAAAAAAATTTAAAATTTTTTAAAGCATTTTTAAAACGCAAAAACAAACATGCTTTAATAAGAAAATTCAACGCAACCTTAAATGAAAACAAAATATCATCACCCAACTTTTGTACAATATAAAAAAAGTCTCATCAATTTATTTCTCTTTACCTTGTGAAAACAAATTACATAAGAGAAAAGAAAAAAAAACCAAGAGGAAAAAAAATATTAATTTGAAGGAAAGAAAAAAATAAAAAAAATTTAAATTTTTTTAAAAATATTTTTCAAACGCAAAAACAAACATGCTTTAATAAGAAAATTCAATCCAATCTTAAATAAAAAAAAAATTATCATCACCCAACTTTTATACAAAAATTTTATCAATTTATTTTCTCTGCACCGTATAAAAAATGGAGTAATTATCTTTTCTTCGCACTTTTTCAATTGTTTTCATCATTTCATTATACCACTCAACTTTCTTAGAGAGCTTGGCAATATAAATATAATTCTCATAAAGAATCCATATCCATTATTGATCTCTCTCTCTCTCTAATTGGAGATAACCAAATTAATCATAAAATAACAAATATAAGTTTTTCTCCTTTTTTGTGTGAATCATAAAATAAAAATTATTGTTCATAGCCAAAACATCAATTATGTTTCAATCCCCACCATTCATACTATAGAACCTCATGTTGTGAACTTGCGTACAAAGTTTCAGCTCAATTAGACCACGCCTGACTCCAATCGAAGTATTTGATCAAAATTGGATGGATCTTGAAATTACTATTTCGAGAATTTGCAAATTTTTCAGATCTCTCTATTCTTTTTTTTTTAATTATAATCACACACAAACAATATACAATATGCTTCTCTTAATATATTAAAGAAAAAATGATTTGTTGTATTGTTTTTTTATATATATAGGATTCAAAGTCTTTAAGAAAAGAAAAAAAATACACAACAATAGGGGAAAATCCAGAGGTCAAGAATTTCATAAATGTAGCTTAGATTCCATGTTTTCAATAGAAAGAAAAGTGTAATGTCCCCTATTTTCAATTAAGGTTAATTTTTTTTTAAGAAGACATGGTTCATTGAAAACTATGTTAAATTTTTTAAATATATATATAACCACATTCCTTTTCAAAATAATATTAGTGCATATCAACTAGTCATCTACTAAAATTCCTATCCAAATTTTTATAAAGTTCCCTCTATATCTAAGATATCATAGGTTAATTATCAACAATCATGTACACTTTTAAAAGAATTTTCCAATCTTGATTCACACATCTTGGACTATTACTTTTACCACAACACGACAACTACATTGTTATAATTTAATTTTGACCTGTTAACTTTTAATTTAATTTTATGAAGATTAAAATATCAAGGATTTATTTTAATGAAAAGTATGATTTATCAACTCATGAAAAAAACTAAGGACTACAATGTATTTTTGTTATTTTTTCTTTATCATTAAGATAATGATAATTATCTTTTTATTAATTATATTTTTAATTAAATTTAAAGTTAAAAAAAAAAAGAGTTTGTTAGAAACCTTTTTGCTTTTTCTCTAAAAGGACAAGAAGAGCTTACGAATCCGTTCACCAAATGCAGACCCATTGTGTATCCTGCATCCTTTTATTTTTTTATCTAACTTGGAAAACTTGCCATATTGAGGTCTCCTTTATCTGCCACATCATTTTGATTTTTGAGGGTGTTTGGAAACGCGGTACAAAACACGTTTCTAAAAAATTTATTTTTTTTGTTAAAATTTAATATGGTTTGTACGTTTTGGATCGTTTTGATGTGCTAATGTCAAAAATAATTTTTAAAAAATAAAAAAACATCATTAATATGTATTTCGGCATAAAAAATTATTTCAAAAGCAACCGCTACCACACTGCCGAACATATTCATTCGATAACAAATCGAGCTGAGTCGGCTGCTCCCGGTGATTTGTCTGCGTTGAAGATCAAACTTCATCAACTTAAGTCTAAGATCCAAGCACTCGAATCTCATATCGATGAAAAAACAAAAGAATTAAATGGTATGGATGCCTAGTTAGTAGCGACTCATTATAGAATCCAAAAGCGAAAACCACTGGAGGGAGGAGTCTTACTCTGTTTAACCAGTTTTCTCAAACCAAGATATCCTGCCTATCCCCGAAAAAAGGGACTCTCTCAAAAAGTCTCTTCGTAGCAAGAGTGGTTTTGACTAAGCATATGAAGAAGGATCTGCCGAAGCTAGAGCAAAGTAGCTGTGTTAGGGCAAGTAGGGAAAGCATAGGTGGACTTATGAACATTGATTGAATTGGTTCATTTTGTGGCTAATCCGAAAAGGCCTGTCTATAATAAGCGCTGCACAAATGGCAAGCTCCGGTCTTCTCTTATCCATTGCAACTTTCATTATTGCAGTTAGCTTGACTCCTGGTATAGCTCGTAGTAAGCATAGAGGAGTAGCTGTCCTTCATTCCAGTGAATCTTTTTACTTTAGAAAGAGTCCCCCCCGAAAGGGTATGGGTTCAAGTCTACCTACTGGGAATGGGATCCCGTAAAAGGGCACATGACGAATGGGACCCCCGCCAATGGCATATGAGATGTGGATGATGAATCTGGTTCGCGTAACTGGAAGTTCGACTGAGCTGTGACTTTGATTCAGTAAGGGAACTTCTCCCTAATAACTTTGGGAACGGCTTTGGTCGAGTCGATAGCACAGAAGGAGACAATTATTCATGAGAAAGTTGATAGTATTGCACTGCTGCAGAGTGAAATTTCATCCCTTGAAATTTTTTATAATGCATTTGCTCTTACCAATGAGATTTTTTTGTTGTTGTTGTTCTTCTTATGGAATTTTGCCATGTCTTTAACCATATTTTTTATTGGGATCATTGAGGAGTTGCTTGCTCTCTTTTTAAACAACTTATTGTCATCATCTATCCTTAATTTTAAAATGAGATTTCAACTCTCATATCTTTTTGCTTATGTTTAAAATAGTTCTTAAAGTTATTTCAATATGATATTAACATCTTAATAATAACAATCACTTATAAAGACTCACTTGGAACCATCTCCTCTTTATAAATATTGTTGTTACTCATTTTTGGGCCCCATGTGCTGAAAATAGTGTGTACACCTTTTGAACCGAGTGAAGGAGTTTAGCTCATGTTTGTTGGAAGATTAACAAAAGTAGAGAAGAAAGAAATGTTTTTCAAACCCTGTTTGAGTTGTTTTCTGCCCTCTTTGTCCTCTTCTTTTGCTGCCAAAATCGTTAGGTTTCTTAGACTGATTAGGAGTCTTCGTAATGCTAAATTCATTTCTTCTTTATCTAGTCTTTAAGGTTGGATAAATCCCTCAGAAATTGCACTAAAAAAAACTAATTCTCTTCTTTGTCGCAATGTTTTGCTCTAACTTAGGCTTTGATTCTGACTTGGTTTCGTGCAATATCTAACCATCCTAGTTATATTTTGTCACTCATGATATGTTGAAGAATTGACCTACACCTTTATTGGGTCCTAGGGTTCATTGTTCTTATGGCAGACTCTCAGTCAGATTGGGATGCTTGGCATTGTCAATTTCCCGAATCAGATCAGAAAATCCTTTTGACCAACCAGGTTGCGGCCAGATTTTGTTCTTCAAAATGAATTTATCTCACTTTGAACCCTTTAAGAAAGTTGTAGACTTGTGCGTGTAGATGAATTTAGATTTTTGAATCTCCTAATTTCGATATCAGAAGCTCAAGATATACCTATGTGAATATCTAATGAGAAAGTAGAGAATTCTGCCTCGAGAAGGATTCTAACCCGAGTTTTGCACTAAAGACTTTGTTTCCATCACAATTTTATTGTTCATTGTCCTTAGGTCAGACCCTCAATCAGATTTGGGATGCTCAACATTGGTAGTTTCTCGAATCAGATCAGGAAATTCTTTTGACCTTCAAGTTGCGGCCAGATTCTGCTCTTAAAAACAAATTTATCTCATTTTGGATCCTTCATGAAAGTTATAATGCTACAAGTTTAGATGAATTTGGGTTTTTGAATTGCTAATTTCGATAACAGAAGCTCAAGATATTTCCTTTTGAAATCTAGCGTGAAAGTAGAGAATCATGTCGCGAGAAGTTTCCAACCGAGTTTTGTTGCAATTATGTTCTTCAAAACGATTTTATCTCACTTTAAACCCTCACGGAAGTTATAGTCATGTACGTGTTGATGAATTTGAGCTTTTGAATTGCTTGATTTCAATACCAGAAGCCCAAGATATTTCCATTTGAATATTTAATATGAAAGTAGAAAATCCTGCCGCAAGAAGGATTCTAGCCCGAGTTTATCAGGTCTTGATTTGAGGGACCCAATAATGTTTTAAGGATTTATCGGATTAATTAAAGATAAATTTCCAACTATGGAAAGAAAATCGGTTCCGTTCGAGGATTAAAAAAAATAGGAACTGGATCATAAAACGTCATAATAATGTCTGTTACCTGGGTAGCGTAAAACATCATCATAGGATTTTATTAGCATGATATTGTTCATTATCACTTTGAGAACAACCCCTCCCCCATCTAATTTCTTTCCTTTTTCCTCTGCACAAACCTCCCCATCTGCATTTCTTTCCTTTTCTCTACACACCCCTCCCCGTCTGATTTCTTTCCTTTTTTTCTCTGCACAAACCTCCCCATATGCAATTATTTCCTTTTCTCTGCAAATTCCTGGTAGTTTCCTTTTTGGAGCTATAGATCATGTTTTTGTGCAGTTTTAATTCATAGGAGACAACAGCTTTTGAGAGCTGCAAAATGACATGAAGAGAGAAACCACACCATCATCTAAGGCTAGGATTTTATCCCTAACATAGATGGCTGGGATGATGTGTTAATATTGGAAAGAAATCACTGGAATCAACACATAATCAATGAGAATATTGTTGTTTTCTCATTTGCTTTATTTGGTTGTAAATCAGCCAAGATTTACATCCTAGAATTAGTGCATTAAATCTTTTCTAAATAGAGATATATTAGGTTATATATAAGCCCCCTCTACTGACCTAGCAGAGAAGGGAAAAAGAGGAGAAAAAGAAAGAAAAAAGACAAGAAAAAACGAAAGAGAGGCAGGCAGTAGGAGAGGAAAAAAAACACAGAGAATAGAGAGAGTTTCTTTCCTTCATCCTTGCGTTACTGTGAGATCGGGAAGGCAGGCAATAGAAGAGAAAGAAGAGAAAAGGATGAAAAAAGAGAAGAGAAACAAGAAAGAAGCAGGGACTGCCTTTCGGTCTCTGCTCCATGTTCTGCAAACAAAATCTGCAGAACAAGGAAGAACAAAGGAGCTAAAACCAGTAGAGAGAGAGGGATGAAAACGCAAAGATAAAGCTCAAGAGACGGACACCAACAGAGAATAGAGGGGAAAGAGCCGAAACAGATGACAATATTGATAGACAAGCCAGTTCGCCTTCCCCATCACCGTCTTCCTTTTTATTTTCTGCCTCCAGGTCTGTTCCTCCCCATCTCTTTACATGCATTTTCATTTGTGCTTGTACTGTTCAAGTGAATTATAATTCACTTGAACAGTAACTGAGTCTCTTTGCATGCATTTTCCTTTGTGTTTGTACCTTTCAAGTGAATTAATTCACTTGAACAGTAACTGGACAGTTTTCATTGAACAGTAAGTAACCCCTTTTTGTGTCTAGCTAGGTCACTTGCTTGAGCAAGTGACCCGGCCGAACCTACTGGTTCCAACTTTTTTTCTTTCCTGAAAAAAATAAAAGAAAGAGAAAGAGATTTATGATTTTCTGGCATATTTATTTTAATGTCTGAATTTTTTTATATTGTAAAAAAAATATCAATCTCGCATTTAGAATACCCGGTTTTCAATGCAAATGCACATATATATATATATATATATATATATATATATATATATATATATATATATATATATATATATGTTTTCATGCATAAGACCAATACCCTAACATATTTTAAATTTCCTTTAAAAAAACAAATATTCGAAGTTTAAAAAAAATGTGTTTTAGCATGGATTTATTAAACACAAAAAATTATTTTCTTGCATTCTGGATTTTACAACATGTTTGTAAAACTCCAAAGGGTGTTGGCCAATATTCCAAAAAATACAAAAATCTTATTTTTAGGAGAATTCATCTATTATTCACCGTTAATGTTTAGATAAAGAAATCCCAAATGGATGAATATCCAAAACATTATTGAGAATAACTTGTTATTATTCACTGTTAATGTTTGGATAAAGAAACCCCAAGTGGTTAATATCCAAAATATTTTTCTAGGAATAATAAGTCATCACACATCCTTGAAAGAAGCTTCAATTATAATTGAGGACATTCCAATTTTTTTAACTCCATGGTTTACGAGTCGTGAGAGTATGAAACGCTAATGCAAAAATAGGCTTTTAAAGTGCTATGAATTTTCTTAGATTTCTAAATTTTTATCCCTCTTCCTTACGATTTACGAGTCACAAACACTTGAAATCTGAAGGGGAAAATAAGCTTTTAAAGTACATTGAATCTCCTTAGATTTCTATCTTAGCTATCTTTTAATTCATAGGTTATAAATTTATTTCAAATCAAACACAGATTTTAAGAGATCTACATCGGTTCTTCTTGGCACTCTTTAGACACATCTAAAGGTATGATCTATATTGACTAAGGGTTTTTACTTTTAGACTTTGAACCCAAGCTCATTCATCATAGCAAATCTATCATAGGAAAACTTATTAGAGAACACCAACACCATAGCAAGGCAAAACGAACACCAAGCAGCTTACCTTAGGTAGGGCGTACTAGGGGTGCTAATACCTTCCCTTTACGCAACCAGTCCCTTGCCTTAGAATCTCTTAAAGACTAGTTAGGTTTCTTGGTAACCATAATACTAGGTTGCGACTCCCTTATAAAACAAAACAAAACCCCCGACACGGAATCCCCACTCCCGGGGAGGGTCCCCGCGCTCTGCGCAAGGGTGCGACAAATATCATATAGGATGAGTTGTAACTCTTGGACTTGGCTTACAACTATTTTTGAATCATCCATTTTAAAGACAAGTAATTTGTTGCTATGATTTCTTTTTCAAACTGACATCCTCATCCTTGTATTTCTGCTCCAAGGATTCTTGTAGCTTCTTAGATCTAACAATGAAACTATACACATAATAAAGTATATTATCCAACTAATTTATGATGTAATATTTATACATAAGATCACCATGTTTCCATGCGTCAATAGTTATCACTAAAGCGACAACAGACTCTTTGTCTGATAGCTTTAATGCATGTTTGTGTCACACACATGCTTTGTGTTGCACTCGACATCACAATGGTTGCTCTTTTCTTTTAAATTTTTATGTTGAAAAATGAGAAAAAAGGTCTGAAGAGGGAATGAAATGTGAAGTAGTTGCCACCTAACATTATGTTCACTAAGAATTCTAACTGGTATTTTAGAGTTTTAAATAAGAAGTTGATTATACTAAAGAGAAGATACTATCACCCGTAACTAGAGACAATCTTTTCAGGTGACATTGGTGAAGAACTAGATGGGTTTATATAGGGCATAATAAACCCTTAGAGGGTTATGGTACTAAACATTTGTTTATGTATCCAACGTTCATGGACAAAGATCAATAAAGGTTCATTTATCATATGGTGAGATATCACTCGTATTTTTGTTGAATGATATTTTATACTCCAATCATGAGTGTCTAAATAGTGACCATTGATAGTTTACCTATTTAGAAATAAAATATAGTGATACTAGATGTCCTTTTTTGAACTAAAGGTTGGACAATGACCTATAAATGTTAATTTATCCTGAGTGTGTTGCTATATAAACTGTCATAACCCAATTCTAGGTTATTCCCCAAACATCACTTTCTTTTTCAAAATAAAAATAAAAAAACAAAATAAAAGCTGGCAATGTGGAGAATGTAAGTCGGGAAATCAAACTGCAATTTTTGAAGGAAATTAAAGACCTAATTGTACCCCATTATGCCCCAAAATAGAGAGAAAATGCACATTCAAGGTCAAATTAAATTATTATTGGATGAATTTTTATAAAAATTAAGTTCGAGGACATAATTAAATTTTTAATAGGCCAATTTAATGTAATCAAGAGCCAAATTGAATTTTAATTATGTTTAAGAATTAATTTGGGTCCAATTCAAGGATTTAATTAAGTACAAGGACTTAATTATACTTTAAAAGGGTCAAATTAATTTTATTTAGGGCTTAATTGGTGAAAAATTAAGTTTGGGAGCCTAATCTAGGCTTAATTGAGAATATTGGAATTTTAAGAGACCAAATTTAATTTTTACCAAGTTAATTGATTGAAATTAGCGGCCAAATTGCAAGAAAATTGAAGTTTTTGAGTCAATTAGGGGCTAAATTAAAGAAATTCACAGCCAATGACCAATCTGCAAAATGCACCAAACTATAGAGGCTTAATTGACGAAAGTTAGGGGTGAAATTGAAGAAATTAAAAGTTTAATGGTCAATTAGGGGTTAAATTGTATAAATCCGAGACTAAGGACTAAATCACAATAGACGCGTAACTTCAGGGATCCAATTGAAGTTCATCAGGGGCTTAATTGCATTAAATCAAACATTTAGGGTCAATTAAGGGTTCAATTGAAACAAATTGAAAGCTATAAGACTACATTGAACTTCGACGAAATCCCTAATTCAAACCTAAAACGGCACCGTTTTTAATATATATATATATATATATAAAGGACTAGACGACACGTCGTCTGGTCACTGTTCATTGTCTTCTTCTTTTACCCGGATAAAGCTGCTCTTGTCACCTACTTTGCAGGCACATTTAATGTATCTAACGTCCATAAGATTTAACAAAACTTGCACGAAAATGATCACCTGCAATTTCTCTACAATTTAATGTGAACTTTTCAGGCTGAATGACAGCACGACAGCCTCGGGGCCAGCCTAAACAGGCCAACTCAGGCAGCCTTTTTCTGCAGATTCGACAACTCAGGATGCCTACTTTGAACCAACGGTTGGGATCCTTCCCAACTAAATCAAGGGCTTCAATTTTTTTCCTGATATAGACAAGATTGCTCCTTCTACTGCCTATAAATAGAGGTTGATTTCATGGCCTGAGGGGGGAGAAATCGGGTCCAAAGTCGCCAAAAAACCAGCCATTCCCGATTCCACCAACATTTTCCTCCCTTCCTTCTCTCTCCACCGTGTCTTCAGCTCCTGAAGACCGCGCAAACACCTTTCTCCTCCACCAACAGATAGCGGCGCAACCTCCCTACGAACCTAAATCTTCACTAGTGGCAGAACGGCCACCGTAACCGCCGGTCCTCTCCCTCTACATATGTCTTCTCCTTTCTTCCTCTTCTTGTCGCAACCACCGTCAGCTGCCACAGTTTCCATCGCCTGCACCACACTGTCCTCACCAGACCCTTCAACCAGGCGAGCCCCCCTCCTTTCCTCCTTCTTCTTCTTCTGTATTCATTATGTGAACAGTAGGCGTGAATTATAATTCACGTCCTCCTGTTCATGCAGGATGTAAATTATAATTAATATATATATATATATATATATTATAATATTTAAAAAAACAAAAAAATCAAAAATTTTCAAAATATCATTTCAAAAAATTGTGATTTTCTCAAATATTTTTCTATCAATTTTGCATAATATCAGGTTGTATATTTACACTGTAAAATATAAATCTGGTATTAAAATACCCGGTTTTCTCCTAAATATTTCAAAAAAAAAATCAAAACATTTTCTAAAAAAAATCTCAAAAACCTTTAAATTAATTTTCCCTTTAAAAAAAATTATTTTCATGCATATAGCCAAATCCTAAAATTTTTCCAAGCACATTTTCATTAAAAAAATTGTATCTTTCTCATGTTTTGAAAATCCAAAAATATGGATATCATAACCAGTTTATGATCATCCATTATAGTATGGCCAAAATATCAAAAACCTTTTTCCAATCTTTTTTTAGGGTCTAGATGTAGACTTTAATATTTGTGGGGTGTAAAATTATATGATAAAGTACACCCTCACGTATTAAAGATATAAGGTGTAAAAAGACGATGCTAAAATTCAGACTTTTGAATAGTTAGAGTTTAACCCGATAAGATAGAAACTTTCTCATGAAGAGAGATCTACCTTGAACCTTAGAAAAGACCAACGAATAGAATCCCGACACAGAATAACAATCAAACAACAATGCAGCTTACCTTTGTTAAGGTGTATTAGGGGTGATGCATCTTCCCCTTGCACAACTAGTCCCTTACTCAAACTCTCGCAGACCATAGGTTCCTAGTGACCATAATACTAGGTGGCAACTCCTGAACATTAATCATAATTTTATGATTAAATCCAAAACATATTTCCAACACACAAAACCACACAGAGGAGGCACGACAAAAAACGTCCGCCATCGCCAGACAACGTCAAGTCGGCGCGACCCCGCGACATAAACAATCATATTTTATTAATTTTTTTAAGTGTTTCCCTGCATGTTTGTGTTTATTAGAGAATAATATAAATCATATATTGGAACCTCACCTAATAGCTTAAGCTTTTAGGTTGAACCAAAGTAACGTCACTGATTTTTAATCAGTGCTTGCACCTTCAGTCCTACCATTTTCATTGCACTATCATTTATTATAATGTATTTTTTATTATCTCACTTATTTCTTACAAACATTTTGTCATTTTTCTCATTATTTTATCCCTCAAAACACGTTACCAATTTCTCTATCCTTATGAATTCTTAACCAAAATTCATTTTATGGAGGTCATCCCTTCCATTATATATCATTATTTATCTATTATTTCTTATCTTGATTTCCATCACTCATTGAGATCATATCACTTTCAGTCTTACTTTTACATGAGGGTTTATACATCCGCATATTTAAATTATAAATTTTCAGGATTTCACATTCTCCCCTTCTTTAAGAAATTTCATCCTCAAAATTTAGGATTTCTACTTATATTTGCAAATATTATTAGGTACTTCTTTATCTTTTTCATTTCTCCTTTCTATAACATGGATATAAGAAACACGTCTTGGATTCTATATAAAAGTATAGACAATTAAATTCAATAAGCTATTAGCCCAACTCTTGTGTTTGTCTCGAGGAAACAATTTTACCTTATTTTCTCATTGTTGAAGCATGTCATGCTCCCACTAGACACACCTTTTCTTTTATACATCGCTTTATCTCTCATCGATACGTAGTATTCCTATAATTACTTCCCAAATTTATAACATAACTACACCTCAAACATTACATTTATCTTATCCAATGATTATTCTTGTTAGTCACATTGTCAATGACATCTCCTTCCCAAACAAAAGTACAAGTAACATGTCAATTATCTTAAATATTATTCACCCTACTAGTGAAGTACCGTGCCAACCACCCGAGTCATCCACTATTCAGATGACCTAGTCTCAATTTCATAACTTTAGCTTGTCATAATACCAACTAAATATCTATTTAGATGTTAGTATTTGGTATTGTGGCTAACTAATGTATTGAATACTTTTAAGATCCATCATTTAAGTCCATTACGATTAACATGTAATTCTTGTCATTGTTGTAGTTTTCCGATTACATTTGTATATAACTATTGTTGTCGTCAATTTGTTTTCCCCAATTCCATGTTGCACTCCTTACAGTTTAACAACTATGATTTATCTTAGCTATTTAGTGTTTCAATATAGAAATCTTTATGGTCCATATAATTTCATACTTAACTACTTGTTCATATCATCATATTTTTACATCCTAATCCTATTTAGAGCCCACCAAGTAACACTTCATATCCATAATTACTCAACTTCTATGCACAGAAACTCCTAATATTAAGTATTAACTCCTGAATTAATGTTCATTTACGTCTCATCATCAGTGCATATTAGTTCCCTTCATTCCCTAAATTCATCTCTTTTCTAGTTTTCTTATTAACTATGTATTTCTACAATCACATGTACTTACATTTCACACTTGTGACCTCCTCGCCTACTCTTATAGGTAGCTTGCCAAATTATTTATTTACTTATTATCTTGTATGACGGTAACTCAGTGTACCAAACTCGTATTATCTATTTTGTTATGTACCAAACTAGTATTCCTTTGCATGTCAAGATAAAGTGTTGTCAATTAGGACAAGGGCCTAATATACAGGGTCTCACTACCGTCTTCACATAATTATTTATTAAGGCATTAATCACAAAACAGTCTCGCCTCTATCCGTACGTTGTGTCAGAAGTTTGAATCGATAGCACTTACATCAACACTTGATTATGCCTAAACAATCATATATTCACTCAAATATTAATTCATATATGGTTTCATCCCATCCATTTATATTTCATCAAGACAACAAACACCCTTGTTACATTATCATTTTATTAATATTTTAAATTTATTTTGTTCATGAATCCTTTACTATTATCTAACGTATTATCAGACAATGGTTCCAAATTTATTATTTGCTATCGATACCACAATCACGAGGTAATATCTTGTTTCCTTATTTAACCAACTTTTTCCCAACCCAATATCACTTTCCTTAATTACCACACTGGTAACCAAGTATGTATGTATATATATATATATATATATATATATATATATATATATATATATATATTCCATGTCTAGTCCATTTTATCTCAAAATAAGTGATTCATTATACATTCCATGCTTATAAAGTCTCTTTGAATTACAACCACACTCTGATACCAACTGTAACAGCCTCAATTTCCTACATCCTTTTTTGCAATACATTGAAAATTTTCAGGTAATTGTTTTTTTAGATATACAGGTTCCACCAAAATTTCTACCAAAATTTTAGTAGAGTCTCCCCTATACTGGGAGGTCCTAAGTTATCGATAAAATCATATTGCACTTCCAATTTTAATTCACATCCTGATCCAATCATCTTGGATCTCAACCCAACTCATCATCATCAACACAACATATCTTATTCAATAACATCATATAATATAATTCAAGTGAAATATTCGATTTCAACTACTTAGAGTTACAAACATTACATTAAGGTCGTACATTCAAATTTATGGATTAATATTATATTTCAAGTTTTAGAAGATAAATTTCTTAATTTAAAAATAAT
This sequence comes from Populus x sibirica, assembly GCA_019202695.1. NCBI lineage: Eukaryota > Viridiplantae > Streptophyta > Magnoliopsida > Malpighiales > Salicaceae > Populus > Populus x sibirica. The sequence goes on from JAGMVL010000129.1 coordinate 1,366,278, forward strand.
TTACATGGTTAAAAGCAAAAAATAACTAAATTAATATCACTCATGACGTGACCTTGATGGACCTAAAAATAGATGTTAACGTGTACACATAAATATAAAAGATAGTAATAAGCAATAACAATGACAGGTAATAATCTCTATGGAATTTCTTTTGATATATAAAATTAGACATAAACCTCTTTTACAACATATCTTTTCCATCTATTACCAATATCCATCTAATATCCTATCTCATTTGCCAAGAATAATTTCATCTTGAAAATCTCAACACAACTCAATGGTTTGCGAACACCATTTCTTTATAAATCAATTCTCACTTGATACCAAGATATTCCTCTCTTGATATCATTAGCTTAACTCATTCTTTTAGAATAACTAATCAATATTTTCCCTTTTATTTTCTAGAAGGTAATCGCCGACACTAATAAATCTCATTAGTATCATTAGTCTTCTAATATTGGGCTAGACTAATCAATTATATTCATGTGCCGATATCAATACAATCGATTAGTATCATTAACTATTCCTTCCTCAGAATAATTAATCAATTCTTATTCATATCTGGTTTACCATCAAAGTTGTCGATGTCAAGAACCTTTGACATCATTTTTGATATGAATACCTTGAATTATAACAAAAATAATAACATTTATGAGCCGGACCCAACAACATAAGATTTTTATGCAGGACCTAAGGCTAGCATTCTGGGTAGCCCAACGCCATATGTTTGCAGCCTGTATCCTGTCGTCCTGCTTGACGCGCGGATGCCATAGGCTTGGCAGTCCCAACACCGAGTATCTGCAGCCCTACTAAAACTGTAGCTGACTATTTTCTAACGAAGAAAATAACTACATTCATATTGTATACTTTACTAACGAAGAAAAGTTAAGGTTGGCTTTTGAAAAAGTCATTAGAGGTGACTTTCGGTTTTTCATTCTTCGTAATATACAGACACATGGTTTTGGACTCCAAATGGGATGGACGTAGACCCAACACTTTTGGGCCATCCACTAATTTGAAAACTATTTATCAACTTGGATTAGTATGCTCCTAATTAATAACCAACTAATAACAAGTGGTTGCGTGGATAATTGAGGTGGCCCATCCTGGGAATTAAACGCACCAACTCTCGTGGTGCCCAATTCAGACTAGTCCAAGGTGGAAATATGTATAGTTCCATGATATCACCATCACTTGATGGATGATAATCGAGAACTTGTAGCGAAGTCTTTGGCAACCAAAGTCCAGCTCATGGGTCTGGCATGTATTAATTTTCTAAAACCTTTTAAAAAAGAAGGATTGTGATGCAGGAAAAAACAAAAGATAAGAAGTTTGTTACCAGTTAAAATTCTTAAATGCTAAAAATATTTAATTTTATTTTTCTATGTATATATTTGTCAAAATGACTATTATAACAATTTATATAGAAAAAAAATAAAAAACCCTAATAATACTAGGTTAATCAGCCCAATCAGGTCAGATTCAATAGCCATTTTTTCCAGTAAAAATCTTAATGTTTCAATTAGACTAGCATCATCACTTGATGCATGGTAGATGGGAAACCAGCATTTGGATCAATCTTCCAGTCGAATACGGACAGAAGCTATCATCCATGAAAAGCCAAATATCTCCTACGTCACCTCAGTACTATCCTTCAGGGGAGAAGACCAGGGAAGGCAATACTATTCCTTGTTAAGTATGAATTCAAAAATCTCATTTCAAAATATATATATATATATATATATATATATATATATATATATATATAGAACAACAAGTCTTCCACCTGTTGAAAGAAAATACAATTTTAAAAATAAAACATGAGGCCTGCACAAATACAATTATTAAAGATATTTTCTTAATAAAACCCAGGTGAATGGCAATTAAGGAATTCATTAAAAATGTAATAGAGATTGGTTTTTAAGATTTTTTTTATTTAAAAATATATTAAAATAACATTTTAAAATTTTTAAAAATTTATTTTTGATATCAGTACATCAAAATATCTAAAAATATAAAAAAATTTATTTAAGAAAAAATAAAAAATTTCTCAATTATGATTTGAGAACATTTTTAAACACACCTTAAAAATAAAAAAATGAAAATTTGAAAGTTGTACCAGGCGAGAATGTGAAAACTTCAAGAGAAAGTATATAAAATCAAAACAGATTAAAAATCAAACTAGTCGACGACCAGAACTCTCTTTTGATCCGCCAGACATCACTCCGAATAGTCCCCCTTCATGTTCATTGCATGTCTTTATTGAGATTAAAAAAAAATGTAAATAATATAATTTAAATTTATAATAATGACTTAGCATATCTAATATAGATGTGTTATATATTATGCGACAAAATGAATAACCATTTCACTATTCAACAACAAAAAAAGGGACTTAATTTTATGAATTCACTAGTTGTTAAATTCTTAATTTCTTTTTATGAATTTATTATTTATTTGTTTGTTTTTTTAAAAAATTTATTTTTTTCTTTAATCCAAATGATGTCTTCTTAGTTGTAACGCAGGTATTTCAAAAATGTTTAATTTGATCAACTTGAGAAAATGAGCGTGTGTGAATAAGTAAAATGATTAGTAAGTAGATTATTTAAGATATTGCAAATTATGATATTGTTTGATAATGTAGTGATGGTTATTTTTTAAAGTGTGTTTTTATTAAAAATATTTTGATATTAATATACCAAAACAATTTAAAAAACAAAAAATAATAATTTTAAAAAATTAAATTTTATTTTTCTAACATAATAGTATCACAAAATCAAACACTGTGTAAGTGTTGTAACTAGTTAAAATATTCAATTATCAATTAAAAAAATGATGTTAACAGAGAGAGAGTATTACAAGTAAAATCTAGGTAAATGACAAGTAAGGAACTTTTTAAGATTGTGATATAAATTGTATTTTAAAAATATATTAAAATAATATTTTGTTATTTTTTAGATTTTATTGTTAACATTAGTGTATATTGAAACGATCTAAAAAATTTTAAAAATTAAATTTAAAAATATTAAAAAATTTTAAATTATAATTCGACCATACTTTCAAATACAAAAAAAAAAAAATTAAAAGTTGTACGAGAATGTGAAAACTTCAAGAACGTTTTGATTAGCAAAAATAAAATTAAAAATCAGAGTTCATAAAATCGGAACAGATTAAAAATCAAAGATCTCTTTACAATGCTATAATATTAATATTTATTAGGACAAATTGAGTGCAAATATTAGTACATATAAAATTGATTATTTAAATATTAGGGAAAATATGCATTCCGGAAGTCTCTATATATAGACTACATTCTAAAGTTAACTTCCACTTTTTAATCTCTAGGAGCACTTTTAGGGAATGATGGGATCTTCATTGTTGCTCGCTCAATTTCTCTGCCTCCTTTTCTTCCATTCCCACTCCCAACCTGCTCATTCTTCTTCCAATTTCTCCTCTTCAGTACAATTATGCCCCGGTGACCAGAGCCTGGCTTTGCTCCAATTCAAAAATTCCTTTCCCATGCCTTCTTCTCCATCTACATTTCCATGTTATCCACCCGAGAAAGTGCTGTGGAAAGAGGGTACAGATTGCTGCTCTTGGGATGGCGTGACATGCAACATGAAAACTGGCCATGTAATTGGCCTAGACCTTGGTTGCAGCATGCTTTATGGCACCCTCCATTCTAACAGCACTCTCTTCTCCCTTCATCATCTTCAGAAGCTTAATCTCTCTTACAATGACTTCAATCGCTCTGTCATTTCATCTTCCTTTGGTCAGTTCTTGCATTTGACGCATTTAGATCTAAATTCATCGAATTTTGCAGGCCAAGTTCCCCCAGAAATCTCCCATTTATCCAGATTGGTGTCCCTTGGTCTCTCTTCCAACTCTGGGGAGCTGATGCTGGAACCGATTTCTTTCAACAAGCTTGCTCAGAACCTTACCCAGCTGAGAGAACTCTACTTGGGTGGAGTGAACATGTCTTTGGTGGTACCCAGTTCCTTGATGAACTTGTCTTCTTCTTTGTCATCTCTCCAACTCTGGCGTTGTGGATTGAAAGGGGAACTCCCTGATAATTTATTTCGCCGATCAAACCTTCAATGGCTCGATTTATGGAGCAACGAAGGACTCACTGGCTCTTTTCCGCAATACAATTTGAGCAATGCTCTTTCGCATTTGGATCTGTCATATACGCGGATCTCAATTCATTTGGAACCAGATTCAATCAGTCATCTGAAGTCTGTGGAGAAGCTGTATCTTAGTGGGTGCAATTTTGTTGGCTCGAATCTGGATCTATTTGGTAACCTCACACAACTCATTGAGTTGGGCCTTAAAGATAACGAGTTTGGTGGTCAAATCCCTTTCTCATTAGGAAAACTTAAGCAACTCAAGTACTTGCATCTTGGAAACAATAGTTTTATTGGGGTCCAATTCCGGATAGTTTGTTTAAACTCACACAGCTTGAGTGGTTGGACCTCTCGTACAATAGACTAATAGGTCTGATCCCTTTTCAAATAAGCAGGCTTTCAAGTCTTACTGCACTACTTTTATCTAATAATCAACTGATAGGACGCATCCCATCACAAATAAGTAGGCTTTCAGGTTTAATCATTCTCGACTTATCTCATAACTTGCTCAATGGAACAACTCCATCCTCCTTGTTTTCCATGCCTTCGTTGCATTTTCTTCTTTTGAACAATAACCTATTGTATGGCCAGATAAGTCCGTTCCTTTGTAAGTCATTACAATATATCAATCTTAGTTTCAACAAGTTGTATGGCCAGATTCCACCTTCAGTTTTCAAGCTTGAACATTTGAGACTTCTTAGGCTTTCCTCCAATGATAAACTGACTGGGAACATCTCTTCCGTCATTTGCGAGCTGAAGTTCTTAGAGATTCTAGACTTGTCCAACAATGGCTTTAGTGGATTCATCCCACAATGCTTGGGAAACTTCAGTGATGGACTCTTAGTGTTGCATCTTGGTGGCAACAATCTCCACGGCAATATCCCTTCAATCTATTCAGAGGGGAATGATTTGAGATATCTCAACTTCAATGGCAACCAATTGAAAGGGGTGATACCACCATCCATCATCAATTGTGTGAATTTAGAATTTCTGGATCTTGGTAACAATATGATTGATGACACATTCCCTTCCTTTCTAGAAACGCTTCCAAAGTTGAAGGTTGTTATTCTAAGGTCAAATAAACTTCATGGTTCTTTGAAGGGTCCAACTGTCAAGGACTCTTTTTCTAAATTACAGATTTTTGACCTTTCCAACAACAGCCTGAGTGGTCCTTTGCCAACAGAGTATTTCAACAACTTCAAAGCCATGATGAGCATTGATCAGGATATGGATTACATGAGGACAAAAAATGTATCTACTACTTATGTTTTTTCTGTACAATTGGCATGGAAAGGTTCGCAGACTGTGTTTCCTAAAATTCAAATTGCGCTCACGACACTTGATTTATCCTGCAATAAATTCATGGGAAAGATTCCAGAGTCCCTCAGGAAGCTTAAATCTCTGAAACAGCTCAACCTTTCTCACAACAGCCTCATTGGTTGTATCCAGCCGTCATTGGGGAATTTAACTGATCTGGAGTCGTTGGATCTCTCTTCAAATCTGCTTGCTGGAAGGATTCCTCAGGAATTGGTAGATTTAACATTTCTTCAAGTCCTGAACCTTTCGTATAACCAACTTGAGGGACTCATACCTCAAGGTAAGCAGTTCAATACATTTGAAAATGGTTCATACGAAGGGAACTTGGGATTATGTGGGTTTCCCTTGCAAGTAAAATGCAACAAAGGTGAGGGGCAACAACCGCCACCGTCAAACTTCGAGAAACAAGGTTCAATGTTTGAAGAGGGATTTGGATGGAAAGCTGTAACAATGGGTTATGGATGTGGATTTGTATTTGGAGTCTCTATAGGATATGTTGTATTTAGAGCAAGAAAAGCTGCATGGTTTGAGAATATGGTTGAAGACAGTGCCCATCAATATGGAAAAAGGCTTAGAAGGAAGAAAGCTCCCAGAAATGGTGGAAGACGATACTAGCTACTCAGGGCGGTGTGAGAAGGTAAGTCTTGATAATGCTTTTAACTAAAAGCTAGCGCAAATATTTTATTCCATGATCCATCACCAGTTTAGTTAATTAATTTGGGATTAAAAGGTTTTTTTTTATTTTTTAAATTCGAGCCCTGTTGTTGTTTATGAGTAATCTAAATATCCACATTAATTAAAATAAAATTAACTTGCTTGGTGAACCAGGTCAATAATGGCAGCAGTCAAGAAGAGGGGATCATCTTCCAGGCTAGTGTAGCTGCTTTTTATTTTTTTTACGTCGTGTGTTTGTAATTTTTTTTTAATCGACAGATTTATGTCATTGTAAGTTAATGATTTTACCGGAATCATAATAATATAATAAATTATAAGCAAAACCACTAACGAGGTGATTATGTCTTATTTTGATTTTGATGAAAACATGTTTTTTTTATATATATAAAAAGCATTATTTTAAATAAAAGTTTTATAAACATAAAAAGTCATTACTCAATAATTTAATTATATGTGATAGGAAAAAAATTAATATGAGAAAAACATGTAAAAAATTATTGTTAAAATAAAAAAATAGATAATTTATGCTCATTTAATATTCATGAATTTATTTTAAAAAGGATTTCTATATTAGGTTTATATATAATAATTTTATTATTTTTTCTAGGTATTTTAGGACCTTTTGTTTTATTTAGATTTTTTTTTCACTTCTTGCATGCTGTCAGATTTATAGTTGTTTTGTAATAGGGTAGGATTTTATAATTTATTTAAAGTTCGTGTAAACCTCTAAAAAAAATAACTATCATATATTTTATTTTCAAAGAATAAAAACTGTGAATTCTTTCTTCGCCCATTAAATCTTATATATTTTCTATGTGAATGTGTTGTTACAGTTATATTTAGCTTCCTGAATTTCGACTAGGAAATCTAAAAAATCTTCAGTTTAGCATTGCTTGCTCTTTTTTTCTTGTAAAAGATTCAAGAAATCAAGGACCTATGGACAAGGACTATAATGACAGCTGTCAAAAGGAGGGGATCATCTTCCTGGCTAGTAAGGGTGATCATTTTCGATTTGGTTCGGTTTTTATTAAAAAAAGTAATCAAATCGAATTTTTTTTTTTAAAAAACTGAAACCGGGTCAAACGGACCGGTTTCGGTTCGGTTCAGTTTTTTAGGGAAAAAACCGGTTCAAACCAGTTTTTTCGGTTTTGACTCGGTTTTCTCGGTTTTTTCCGGTTTTGGCTCGATTTTTTCGGTTTGACTCGGTTTTGGCTCGGTTTTTTTCCGGTTTTTTTTTCGATTTCAGTTCGGTTCAATTCGGTTTGTGTCTTGGAGAGTCTACTATGTTATTACATGCAGTATCAATGTGTAGACCAATGTGTCTGGTTGTGGTCATGGCATGTAATAATATAGGAGAGAGATATTGATATGAGTTCGACATTAAAATGTTTGAAGTGTCTGAATTTGGTAGTTGTAAGTTAATGACGTTCACATGAATAATGTTCCCACTCATTTACTTCAATCACTGGACAATTGGCCCACATTTTTTATTTATGATGTTGACACCAGGGACCATAATTATATTGATTCATCTCTTTCAAACTTTATGTACTTTTAGGCTTTCTATGGCTAACCGTGCGGCTTTATGTATTTGACTATGATTTTGATATCGGGTTCTATAGGGTTAGGGTTAAAGACCGTATAGAGCTTACTTTGTTTAGTGCTATCTTTTCTACTTATATTGTATTGGTTTTAGCAAAATACACCATTAGAAATATAGCTTTTGTTGTAATGTTTCTTACTACATACTGTCAAAAATTATTTGTTGATTCTTAAAATTAATTGGGAAGACATGTTATTGACTGATGAATATATATAATAGATAATAATTCTATGTTGTGAACCAGTTGTAGTTGTGCGGTGGTAAAATTGTGATAGTGAAGTGGTGGCATCATGTAGTATGTCATAATGGTGTATTAATTTGAACTCTATTCTTCCAAACAAATTTATTAACACCAAGATTGATATTTTTATGGCTAAGATGTGACTTCTCAACCACTTTCTCTCTTTTTTTTTTTTCTTTCATATGGCTTTCTCTCTTGTCTCACAGAATTCAGGGAGTAAGTATGGTAAAAATAAAGTTTAGAAATAATATATAAAATTAAGAAACTGCAGGGACCAAATAATATGTAAACTGAAACTTCATCAGGAGTTAAAATAAAGTTTTTTATGCCTTCTTAATTGTGCGTTTTGTTTTTTTTTCTTTAGTCTTTCAAATTTTTTTAATGGCCATCTTAAAATATTTCATAAAGTTATTCTTCAATTTAATTTTGGAAGTTTTGCAAATTAACCTTTTTCATACACAAGTTTAAGCAAAGCAAAGCAAATTCAAACACATTAAATGATGCTACCATAACTTTGTGATGATAAAATTGAAAAACAATAAATTTTGATAATAAAAAAGGCATTGTTGAAGAAATAATATCATCTATAGTTCATTATCTTTGATGCTACAGTGAGTAGAAGAAAATTGTTGTTCAAGGATTAAAACAATTTAACACCTAAGAGGAGGGGTTAATTTGATGTATCATAAGACTATACAGATAATGCAAATTACTTCAAGTACAATAACTAAAAATATAATTAAAGTACTCAAAGTAAAGAGATAATGTAAAGAATTTACTAACTCATTTTGAACATGGTTTGGCAAGCCTACATTCATACCTCAACTACTAAACCATACTTGAGTATTGTATTCATTTGCGAGTCCAAGTTCAAAAGTACAATAGCCACTTGATGAATCCACACCAAGATTTTTACATTACTTGAAGATATTCTCTCTTCAAGATCTTTTCCATTTGAAGATATGTCATCTTTAAGATTTTTTTTCCTTAGTGAAATTACCTCACCAATACTAAGAGTTTTTGTCTAACTCCAAAAGGTTTATAAGGGTGATTTTGTTATCACAACTATCTCTCTTAATAGAATGAATAATATAATTGAAGTTCTAATATCCGTATATCTCACAAGATAACACCTATATGATTTCAAGGTGTTTAAGTGTAGCGAGAATGAGATTGAATACTCTTGTGCTAGATTATAAAGGTTTAATAGCCAATATTGAATGATGAAATTGAAAAATAAGTTATTCGATTTAAAAAGGAAAAAAGACCTAAGTCAACATAGCTAATTTGCAAAACTCGCAACCTAGATCATGAGATCATGATAACCCTATAGAAATCAAATCAAAAAATTAAAATCAATTCTCAATCAACCAAATTTTCAAGGTTTTTTTCCGGTTTTTTTTTCGATTTCAGTTCGGTTCAATTCGGTTTGTGTCTTGGAGAGTCTACTATGTTATTACATGCAGTATCAATGTGTAGACCAATGTGTCTGGTTGTGGTCATGGCATGTAATAATATAGGAGAGAGATATTGATATGAGTTCGACATTAAAATATTTGAAGTGTCTGAATTTGGTAGTTGTAAGTTAATGACGTTCACATGAATAATGTTCCCACTCATTTACTTCAATCACTGGACAATTGGCCCACATTTTTTATTTATGATGTTGACACCAGGGACCATAATTATATTGATTCATCTCTTTCAAACTTTATGTACTTTTAGGCTTTCTATGGCTAACCGTGCGGCTTTATGTATTTGACTATGATTTTGATATCGGGTTCTATAGGGTTAGGGTTAAAGACCGTATAGAGCTTACTTTGTTTAGTGCTATCTTTTCTACTCATATTGTATTGGTTTTAGCAAAATACACCATTAGAAATATAGCTTTTGTTGTAATGTTTCTTACTACATACTGTCAAAAATTATTTGTTGATTCTTAAAATTAATTGGGAAGACATGTTACTGACTGATGAATATATATAATAGATAATAATTCTATGTTGTGAACCAGTTGTAGTTGTGCGGTGGTAAAATTGTGATAGTGAAGTGGTGGCATCATAGTGAAGTGGTGGCATCATGTAGTATGTCATAATGGTGTATTAATTTGAACTCTATTCTTCCAAACAAATTTATTAACACCAAGATTGATATTTTTATGGCTAAGATGTGACTTCTCAACCACTTTCTCTCTCTTTTTTTTTTTTCTTTCATATGGCTTTCTCTCTTGTCTCACAGAATTCAGGGAGTAAGTATGGTAAAAATAAAGTTTAGAAATAATATATAAAATTAAGAAACTGCAGGGGACCAAATAATATGTAAACTGAAACTTCATCAGGAGTTAAAATAAAGTTTTTTATGCCTTCTTAATTGTGCGTTTTGTTTTTTTTTCTTTAGTCTTTCAAATTTTTTTAATGGCCATCTTAAAATATTTCATAAAGTTATTCTTCAATTTAATTTTGGAAGTTTTGCAAATTAACCTTTTTCATACACAAGTTTAAGCAAAGCAAAGCAAATTCAAACACATTAAATGATGCTACCATAACTTTGTGATGATAAAATTGAAAAACAATAAATTTTGATAATAAAAAAGGCATTGTTGAAGAAATAATATCATCTATAGTTCATTATCTTTGATGCTACAGTGAGTAGAAGAAAATTGTTGTTCAAGGATTAAAACAATTTAACACCTAAGAGGAGGGGTTAATTTGATGTATCATAAGACTATACAGATAATGCAAATTACTTCAAGTACAATAACTAAAAATATAATTAAAGTACTCAAAGTAAAGAGATAATGTAAAGAATTTACTAACTCATTTTGAACATGGTTTGGCAAGCCTACATTCATACCTCAACTACTAAACCATACTTGAGTATTGTATTCATTTGCGAGTCCAAGTTCAAAAGTACAATAGCCACTTGATGAATCCACACCAAGATTTTTACATTACTTGAAGATATTCTCTCTTCAAGATCTTTTCCATTTGAAGATATGTCATCTTTAAGATTTTTTTTCCTTAGTGAAATTACCTCACCAATACTAAGAGTTTTTGTCTAACTCCAAAAGGTTTATAAGGGTGATTTTGTTATCACAACTATCTCTCTTAATAGAATGAATAATATAATTGAAGTTCTAATATCTGTATATCTCACAAGATAACACCTATATGATTTCAAGGTGTTTAAGTGTAGCGAGAATGAGATTGAATACTCTTGTGCTAGATTATAAAGGTTTAATAGCCAATATTGAATGATGAAATTGAAAAATAAGTTATTCGATTTAAAAAGGAAAAAAGACCTAAGTCAACATAGCTAATTTGCAAAACTCGCAACCTAGATCATGAGATCATGATAACCCTATAGAAATCAAATCAAAAAATTAAAATCAATTCTCAATCAACCAAATTTTCAAGGTTTTTTTCCGGTTTTTTTTTCGATTTCAGTTCGGTTCAATTCGGTTTGTGTCTTGGAGAGTCTACTATGTTATTACATGCAGTATCAATGTGTAGACCAATGTGTCTGGTTGTGGTCATGGCATGTAATAATATAGGAGAGAGATATTGATATGAGTTCGACATTAAAATATTTGAAGTGTCTGAATTTGGTAGTTGTAAGTTAATGACGTTCACATGAATAATGTTCCCACTCATTTACTTCAATCACTGGACAATTGGCCCACATTTTTTATTTATGATGTTGACACCAGGGACCATAATTATATTGATTCATCTCTTTCAAACTTTATGTACTTTTAGGCTTTCTATGGCTAACCGTGCGGCTTTATGTATTTGACTATGATTTTGATATCGGGTTCTATAGGGTTAGGGTTAAAGACCGTATAGAGCTTACTTTGTTTAGTGCTATCTTTTCTACTCATATTGTATTGGTTTTAGCAAAATACACCATTAGAAATATAGCTTTTGTTGTAATGTTTCTTACTACATACTGTCAAAAATTATTTGTTGATTCTTAAAATTAATTGGGAAGACATGTTACTGACTGATGAATATATATAATAGATAATAATTCTATGTTGTGAACCAGTTGTAGTTGTGCGGTGGTAAAATTGTGATAGTGAAGTGGTGGCATCATGTAGTATGTCATAATGGTGTATTAATTTGAACTCTATTCTTCCAAACAAATTTATTAACACCAAGATTGATATTTTTATGGCTAAGATGTGACTTCTCAACCACTTTCTCTCTCTTTTTTTTTTTCTTTCATATGGCTTTCTCTCTTGTCTCACAGAATTCAGGGAGTAAGTATGGTAAAAATAAAGTTTAGAAATAATATATAAAATTAAGAAACTGCAGGGACCAAATAATATGTAAACTGAAACTTCATCAGGAGTTAAAATAAAGTTTTTTATGCCTTCTTAATTGTGCGTTTTGTTTTTTTTTCTTTAGTCTTTCAAATTTTTTTAATGGCCATCTTAAAATATTTCATAAAGTTATTCTTCAATTTAATTTTGGAAGTTTTGCAAATTAACCTTTTTCATACACAAGTTTAAGCAAAGCAAAGCAAATTCAAACACATTAAATGATGCTACCATAACTTTGTGATGATAAAATTGAAAAACAATAAATTTTGATAATAAAAAAGGCATTGTTGAAGAAATAATATCATCTATAGTTCATTATCTTTGATGCTACAGTGAGTAGAAGAAAATTGTTGTTCAAGGATTAAAACAATTTAACACCTAAGAGGAGGGGTTAATTTGATGTATCATAAGACTATACAGATAATGCAAATTACTTCAAGTACAATAACTAAAAATATAATTAAAGTACTCAAAGTAAAGAGATAATGTAAAGAATTTACTAACTCATTTTGAACATGGTTTGGCAAGCCTACATTCATACCTCAACTACTAAACCATACTTGAGTATTGTATTCATTTGCGAGTCCAAGTTCAAAAGTACAATAGCCACTTGATGAATCCACACCAAGATTTTTACATTACTTGAAGATATTCTCTCTTCAAGATCTTTTCCATTTGAAGATATGTCATCTTTAAGATTTTTTTTCCTTAGTGAAATTACCTCACCAATACTAAGAGTTTTTGTCTAACTCCAAAAGGTTTATAAGGGTGATTTTGTTATCACAACTATCTCTCTTAATAGAATGAATAATATAATTGAAGTTCTAATATCTGTATATCTCACAAGATAACACCTATATGATTTCAAGGTGTTTAAGTGTAGCGAGAATGAGATTGAATACTCTTGTGCTAGATTATAAAGGTTTAATAGCCAATATTGAATGATGAAATTGAAAAATAAGTTATTCGATTTAAAAAGGAAAAAAGACCTAAGTCAACATAGCTAATTTGCAAAACTCGCAACCTAGATCATGAGATCATGATAACCCTATAGAAATCAAATCAAAAAATTAAAATCAATTCTCAATCAACCAAATTTTCAAGGTTTTTTTTCCGGTTTTTTTTTCGATTTCAGTTCGGTTCAATTCGGTTTGTGTCTTGGAGAGTCTACTATGTTATTACATGCAGTATCAATGTGTAGACCAATGTGTCTGGTTGTGGTCATGGCATGTAATAATATAGGAGAGAGATATTGATATGAGTTCGACATTAAAATATTTGAAGTGTCTGAATTTGGTAGTTGTAAGTTAATGACGTTCACATGAATAATGTTCCCACTCATTTACTTCAATCACTGGACAATTGGCCCACATTTTTTATTTATGATGTTGACACCAGGGACCATAATTATATTGATTCATCTCTTTCAAACTTTATGTACTTTTAGGCTTTCTATGGCTAACCGTGCGGCTTTATGTATTTGACTATGATTTTGATATCGGGTTCTATAGGGTTAGGGTTAAAGACCGTATAGAGCTTACTTTGTTTAGTGCTATCTTTTCTACTCATATTGTATTGGTTTTAGCAAAATACACCATTAGAAATATAGCTTTTGTTGTAATGTTTCTTACTACATACTGTCAAAAATTATTTGTTGATTCTTAAAATTAATTGGGAAGACATGTTACTGACTGATGAATATATATAATAGATAATAATTCTATGTTGTGAACCAGTTGTAGTTGTGCGGTGGTAAAATTGTGATAGTGAAGTGGTGGCATCATGTAGTATGTCATAATGGTGTATTAATTTGAACTCTATTCTTCCAAACAAATTTATTAACACCAAGATTGATATTTTTATGGCTAAGATGTGACTTCTCAACCACTTTCTCTCTTTTTTTTTTTTCTTTCATATGGCTTTCTCTCTTGTCTCACAGAATTCAGGGAGTAAGTATGGTAAAAATAAAGTTTAGAAATAATATATAAAATTAAGAAACTGCAGGGACCAAATAATATGTAAACTGAAACTTCATCAGGAGTTAAAATAAAGTTTTTTATGCCTTCTTAATTGTGCGTTTTGTTTTTTTTTTCTTTAGTCTTTCAAATTTTTTTAATGGCCATCTTAAAATATTTCATAAAGTTATTCTTCAATTTAATTTTGGAAGTTTTGCAAATTAACCTTTTTCATACACAAGTTTAAGCAAAGCAAAGCAAATTCAAACACATTAAATGATGCTACCATAACTTTGTGATGATAAAATTGAAAAACAATAAATTTTGATAATAAAAAAGGCATTGTTGAAGAAATAATATCATCTATAGTTCATTATCTTTGATGCTACAGTGAGTAGAAGAAAATTGTTGTTCAAGGATTAAAACAATTTAACACCTAAGAGGAGGGGTTAATTTGATGTATCATAAGACTATACAGATAATGCAAATTACTTCAAGTACAATAACTAAAAATATAATTAAAGTACTCAAAGTAAAGAGATAATGTAAAGAATTTACTAACTCATTTTGAACATGGTTTGGCAAGCCTACATTCATACCTCAACTACTAAACCATACTTGAGTATTGTATTCATTTGCGAGTCCAAGTTCAAAAGTACAATAGCCACTTGATGAATCCACACCAAGATTTTTACATTACTTGAAGATATTCTCTCTTCAAGATCTTTTCCATTTGAAGATATGTCATCTTTAAGATTTTTTTTCCTTAGTGAAATTACCTCACCAATACTAAGAGTTTTTGTCTAACTCCAAAAGGTTTATAAGGGTGATTTTGTTATCACAACTATCTCTCTTAATAGAATGAATAATATAATTGAAGTTCTAATATCTGTATATCTCACAAGATAACACCTATATGATTTCAAGGTGTTTAAGTGTAGCGAGAATGAGATTGAATACTCTTGTGCTAGATTATAAAGGTTTAATAGCCAATATTGAATGATGAAATTGAAAAATAAGTTATTCGATTTAAAAAGGAAAAAAGACCTAAGTCAACATAGCTAATTTGCAAAACTCGCAACCTAGATCATGAGATCATGATAACCCTATAGAAATCAAATCAAAAAATTAAAATCAATTCTCAATCAACCAAATTTTAAATGATGAAGTTGAAAAAGAATTAATAATAAAAAAAAAGACATGAGTCAAAATGACTAACTTGCAAAACTCATGACCCGAGTCATGAGATCGGGATAACTTTATAGAAAGTAAATCAAAACAAATTATGAAATCCAATACCTCGTAAGCCTAATGTTGGAGGATGAAATTGAAAGAAAAAAATAAGTTTGAATTTTATTTTAAAAAAGGCCTAAAAAGTCTTGAGGACCAAGGTGAAAAAGGGCTTAACATTTTATTATTCATTTATACAGTGAAAAGTCAAGTCCTTTTAGTATATGTTAACTATAATTGGAGCCCGTGCTTCGCCGTGGGGCTAGACTATTTTGTTTTGTACAAAAAATAATGTTCAACTATCGCAATCATGTTTTAAAAGATAAAAAAAATATGCAACTCGAGTTATAGATCTAACTAGGTTGGCTAAGATGACTTTAGTTCAAATAGACAAAAAGAAAGACTATAGATGAATCAAATTTAAAAACAAAAGTGATTAGGATAAACACTACTAAAAAAGGGGACTATTAGCATCTGATTTTAGCAACGGATAATTCCGTTGCTAAATTCAGTAACGGATTTGCAACGGATTGTATATTTATTAATTTTTTAATATTAGCAACAGACTTTAGCAACGGAAAATCCGTTGCTAAAAACAACATTAAATTTGCAACGGATTATCCATTGCTGATTGAAAAAAAATATATTTAAATCTTAATCTAAAACTAAAATTACACAGACCGTTGATGAAGTATTTAGCTTTGACAATCTCAACCGTTAATTAACAATCCTGAACTTACACTCTCTCCCCTTCAGAAATGTAAACAGAGCAAATAAACAAACAACCCAGAAAATGCTAATTAACTTGCAGTGAATCTCTTCATCCCCTTCGTCCCCTGATCATAACATCCATGACAGTAGAAAAACAATTAACTTAGCACTCTCTCTTCATCGATCTGATTTTCCTTTGTCCCTAACATTTCTCTTCATCTTCTTCTCATTCGTCTCCAACATCTCTAACAGATTCAATCTTTCTTCGTAAACCACCAGAAACACAAACTCATGGCAACATCCCACTATACCCATCATTATCACCATCGAACATCCTGATTTACCTCCACTCTTTGTATATGGGTTGGGTTTTGCATTCTTTTCTTCAATAATTTAGGTAATTAATTTTAGGATTTATTTTTTTCTCTGTTGCAATTAAACTTACACTTAAAAGTTTTTACCTAACTTTCCTAATCTCAGGTGTTCTTCTGCCGTGTAGATTGCATCTTGCTCACCCAGAACTCAAGAACACAGGTAACAAATTTTTTTTGATCGCTAATTTGAATAATGGTTTTAGGCTATTCATTCGATAAAATAAGGGTTTATGAACTGTAGTCAGTGCAAATCTATTTATGAACACAAATTAATCAAGAGGTTTCTTGAATCTTTAACAGACTTAGTCCAATAAAGTTGAAAACAATACCGTCCCCAGTGGAGTCGCCATTCTGTCGCACGTCAAAATCGGCGCGGCATCGGGCTGGCGATTTTTCGTTTGTTGTTGATTTGATTGGTTCGTTGGAGTCGCCACCTAGTAATTTATTGAAGGCTACTAGGAAACCCGGTACTTGGTCTTTATCGAGATTTGCGGGTAAGAGACTCGGTTGTGGTTAGGGAAGGTATTAGCACCCCTAACGCACCCTACCCGAGGTAAGTTGCTTTGTGGACTTGATGTGTTAAAGAAGTTTTAAAAATTCTGTTCTTTCATCGAATTTTAGAAATACGACTTACATGTAAGTTCATAATTCTTTATCCATGAAGAAATCAAAATATTAAATTCTTCTTTATTCTTGCAATTTTATCATAGAAAAAAAACATTTATTAATAAAATTCAAATCACACATTCACTTCACTATGCTTTTCTTTTTTTTTTTGTTCTTTTTATACATCACATTACAACATTATAAAAAATTAAACACTAAACAAAAATTACATTACATAATTTAAAATTACAAAATAGTCCCTAAACTCCAGAAATTGCAGGGGAAACCCTTCGCCACCGGAACAAGTGCCGCGGGAGCGCGGCGGCGCGCGTGGGTTCACGCGCCGCCGCCGGAAACTCCAAAATACGGGGATCCTGGAATGTCTTCTTCTCCTCTGTCTTCCTACGCCGGCGGTGAGCAACCCCGTTACCCGCAAAACACCAAGAAACACAAACAGCAAGGTTTCCGGTTCGTCTCATTGTTTCGAGATCTACTCTCTTTCGTCTTCTCCTTTTGGTTCCGTTCTTCCCTTCTTCGGGTGGCGGTCGTCTCCGAGATCGGGGCATCTGCTTCTCCCGCTTTGGTTGGTAGATCGGGCGGTCTTTGCCATGTCCCAGCTGCAGTGGAATGCTTGGCCGCGAGAGAGAGAGTGGCGGGCGGCGTTGTGTGATGGGAAGGAGACGTCGTTCTTGGACCTGTTTCAGGTGGCTGGTTGATCTGTTTCTTCGGGCATGGAGATCGGTTGCTGCCGCGCCGGCCTCGTCGGGTGGAGCCGAGAGAAGAGCGGGAAGAGGGACAGGTGGGGCGCCGCGTGTTCGGCCCGAGGAAGAAGGGAACGGCCGTGGGGCCGGCCTCCCTTGTCGGTGGGCGGCGGTGTTCCCTTGGCCGCGAGGGAAAACGACGCCGGAGGAGGGGCGCGACCGGCGGCCTTTGGAGCAAAAATCACAAAACAGGGGAACGGTTTTGGGGAAGAAAAGCAGAGGAAAAGGAGTGTTATGGGCGCTGTCTTGGCCGCTTGCTATTAGAGGCCGAACGAAAAAAAGGTAAGGGGACTGGTTCGATCGGCGATGGAGAAGAAGAAAAGGGAAATCGGGGCCCTTTTTTTGGTTTGTTTTGGGGCGGGGGGGGAAGGAAAAGCTTTGGTTTTTTCTTCTTCTAAGGGAGCATGGCACGGGGAGCGAGAGAAGAAAATCCGGGGGGAAGGGGGGCGGTTTGTCTAGGGTGCGAGAGATAGGTTTAGGGTTTCTCTTCCTCTTTTTTATTTGTCAAAATTGCCCCCCCTCTCTTTTGTTTGAGTTGTGGACCGTATTTATAGGTAAAATGTTGCATGGATCTCAAAATTGGTCCCTCAACTTTCTTTCTTTTTTTGTAAATCTGATTTTTCTTAATTTTTTTGTATTTTTTGAAAACGAGTAATATCAACGTCGACTCAAGGAAGAAAATCAATGATTTTAAAAATAACGCGTTAAAAGTTGAACGCGTTCCAAATGTCTTTGAAAATTTAAATTCTTTTGAGACGATGCTAAAAATGCTAAAAACGATGCAAATGTATTAAAAATGTATTTTTTTGGATTTTCAATGTTTTTCGCTATTTTTGGATTTTTCTAAAAATTTATCAAAACATGGGTCAAAAATTGGGTAGCAACAATTTGGTAGAAAAAATATTCCTTCCCTGAGGAAGATGAGTCGATTGTTCATAATATTTGGGAAGATAAGGCTAGGATTGCTTTGAATCAACAATTGACACGAGCTTGCAAGAAAGCCATGTCAAATGAAAACACTACAAATATTATAGATTGCCTTGATAAAGGTCCGCTTGGATAAACAATGACGACGGAATCAAATGATCAAAGATGTTTGATCCACCCCCGAATTTCAAAGGAGGTCCGAATCTGCTAGGAGGAATCGATTAACCAAAACAGAGATGGCAAAATAAGCACTCATTACGGAGGAACAGTGTCATTTGCATCATATCGAGCTAACATGGTGAGGATTTTTTTTTATGCTTAAGATAATGAATTAAAATTTGTATATTTATCTTGTATAATATTTATTAATCTTGAAAGCAAGAGGAAAGTTGGTGGAAAAGAACCTCCATGGGATGATGTCTTTTCGAGCTTTGCATCAAAGTACTAAGCGAGTCTGGTAGCTTCGTCGACAACAAGTCTAAAAAAGTGGTTGTATGTATTTTTATTTGATTATTTCTTAATATAACTTAAGTATTATTTAACATTCAAATGAATTTATTGTTGCATGTATTTTATTTGTAGGAAAATTATAAAATGGAGATGATTTCAAAGTATGGAACTAATCGGGAAAATCATCCTTCATTGGATGGAGTAGCTTTGTGTGTGGCTTCAGGAGGAGTTACAAAGGATAGGGTATATGGTGCACCTGGTATGCCAAAATCTATAGTTAGTACAAGCTCTTCATCACATTCCTACTCGGTGGAGTCATTATATCCCAGTTCATCGTTAAGAGCATTGTAAAAGGAGATAAAGAATAAAGAAGAGGAGATAAAGAAAAAAGATGATTTTATTCTTGAAATGAAACGGCAGATGGATTCCATGAAAGAATATCTTGTGAACAATCTTGGATACCATGGTGGGACATCAAATATTGGCCAAGGTATACCACCACCTTTGACCCCATCAATGCCGCCACCTATGACTCCCCAGATAATGACACCTATGGGTCCCACATCTCAATTAATTTATCGACCTACACCTCGACCACTATATCCTGATCCATCTTGTGTCAATCAACAATATCATGGTTCGTCTTCGCAACCAGCACCATGATTGTATCTTTTGTTGTTTTTTTTTATTGTATTTCGACTTATTTGTATTAATGCAAGTTTAACTAAATTTTTATAATATGAATATTATTTTTATTCCATTTTTTATTAGTGATACAATTATTTTTAATATTAATTTATGTTGGTTATATATATTCTACAACTTTTAAAATATTCATAAATAATTAATTAAACAAATTAAAAGTTATTTTAATAAATAAAAAATATTAATTTAATGAAATTAATATACTCAGCAACGGATTCTCCGTTGCTGATTGTGAATAATTCATCAATCAGCAATGGAAAATCCGTTCTTTGATTCACAAAATTAGCAACGGATTATCTGTTGCTGATTGTAAGCAACGAAATTTCCGTTGCTGCCAAATCAACAACGGATAAATCCGTTGCTAAAAAATCAGCAACGACAAATCTGCATCCGAGATTTGTCGTTGCTGATTCCGTTGCTAAATTGTTTTAGCAGCGGATTTTAATATAATTTGCAACGGAGTAGTTAGTTGCTAATTCCTACATTTTTTAGTAGTGAAAAAAAAATTGAAATAAAAAAATTGATAAACAAAGTCATCTTCAATCCGCAGCTGTACAGCAAGACTAATAGCGTGTTTGAGATTATGGTAGTGGTGACGATTTAAAGTGTTTTTCATTTAGAAATACATCAAAATAAAGTTTTTTTTTAGTTTTTAAAAATTATTTTTAATATAAGTACATCAAAACAACCGTTTTATTTTTCTACATAAAAAATTAACATATAAGGCACACAGTATAGCGCAAATAGGAGGCTAGTATATACATTTAATAGAATAAGAACAGACTGGAACTGTACAATCGATAAAACGGTTGATTGTCGCCCCTAGGAACAAACAACGGAGGCACAATTTAAAAACTCAAGTAGGACAAAGAAAAGGTTCCTACTTGAGGTAGCCAACGCCGCGTCCAAGGGGATAGCGCCTGCCTCTATTGATAAACAAAGTCATCTTCAATCCGCAGCTGTACAGCAAAATTAATAGTGTCTTTGAGATTATGGTAGTAATAATAATTTAAAATATTTTTTGTTTAAAAATATATTAAAATAATTTTTTTTTATTTTTTAAAAATTACATCAGTATATCAAAATAATCTAAAAATATATAATTTTTTTATTTTAAATAAAAAAATTAAAATTTAATAAAACGTAATTTACAGCACGTTTTCAAAGACACCCAACTTGTAACCAATAAATCCTTTCAGCGAATATTTCCACACGAGGAGAGGTCCCTTACGTCACTAACACAAGTTGGACACCAGTCAACAAGTTGAGTGGTAATACGAAGGAAAATCTGAAGGAATGGTCCAGAAAAGTACTAACCGACCACAACAGGCAATGGTCCAGAAAAGTCTTCGGAACTTGGATCTATAGATATTGTCCACTCTTCATGTGGTGCTGAATATGGAACTGAGGGATGTGAGTGATGTGCAGCAAGCCTGTGTGCTAAATTGCTAATTAAAACTTTCTTTGTAGCTCTACTGGCGTTCACTGTTCGTTATTGACATCACAACAATGTGAAAACGAAAATATTAAAAAATGTATAAATAATATAAAAATATCAAAAAAAATATCAATTTAATTTAATTTTAAAAAATAAAATTTTTAATTTTTTTAAAGCATTTTTAAAACACAAAATAAAAAACATGTTTTAATAAAAAAATTGAACTCAAGCTCAAATGAAAAACAATTATCATCACCCAACTTTTATACAGTATAAAAAAAGTCTCATCACTTTATTTCTTCTTTACAATATGAAAAAGATTACAAAAGAGAAAAGAAAAAAAATTTCAAGAGGAAAAAACATAAAATTGAAAATATCTTAAAAGGAAAAAAAAATTAAAGGGAAGAAATTAATTGCCATGTGTATTAGGCGTTGCTCTGTATGCACTATTTATGATGCTACTGTAGAAAATACTTTATTTGAAGATGGTGATGGTTAAAATATATTTTGTGCTTTTAACTCAGCTCAAACATTTTTATATTTGAAGAAAAAAATTATCATTGACCTGGAGCGGAATGCGGGCCACTATAGTAGTTATTATATTATTACGTAACGATTATTTTTTCAAATATATTTTTTAAAAGATATATTGAGATAATATTTTTTTTTATTTTTTAACATTGATTTTTTATATCATCACATCAAAATAATACAAAAACATCAAAAAATATTAATTTGAATTAAAGAAAAAATTAAAAAAATTAAATCATTTTTGAAACGCAAAAACAAACATGCTTGAATAAAGAAATTCAACACAACCTCAAATGAAAAAAAAATAATCATCACCCAACTTTTGTACAACATAAAAAAAGTCTCATCAATTTATTTTTCTTTACCGTATGAAAAAAAAATTAAATAAAACAAAAAGAAAAAAAATTAAAGTATTGGGTCTTTGTGGGTAGCCAAACCCAACGCTATTAGGTCATTGTGGCAGTAGGACCCAATAACCCAGCATCATTTTTTGACTAAAAAACTTTGGGTCTGGCTGCCGAGCCATACCCAATAATCTTCTTCCACTGTGCTCTATTAATCAATGCCTCAACTTTATATGAGGCCTGTAGTCACTTTTTTTTTGAAAAATTCAAAGTTTTGGGAACCTATGCCACTTTTAATTACATAAAAAATAATACAAAAATATTAATTTGAATTATAGGAAAAAAAATTTCAAATTTTTTTAAAGCATTTTTGAAACACAAAAACAAACATGTTTTAATAAGAAAATTCAACGCAGCCTCAAATGAAAAAAATTATCATCACCCAACTTTTATACAATATAAAAAAAGTCCTAACAATTTTTTTTCTCTTTACCGTATGAAAAACAAATTACATAACAAAAAAGGAAAAAACATTCAAGAGGAAAAAAAATAAAAAATTTTCAAATATTTTTAAAAGCATTTTTCAAATACAAAAACAAACGTGCTTTTAATAAGAAAATTCAACCCAATCTCAAATAAAAAAAATTATCGATCACCCAACTTTTTTACAAAAAATCTCATCAATTTATTTTCTTTGTACCATATGAAAAAAAATGGAGTAATTATCTTTTCTTAATTGTTAATTCAACATCAAGTTTTGGCACTTTCTTCATTGTCTTCATCATTTCATTATACCACTCAACTTTCCTAGAGAGCTTGGCAATATAAATAAAATTCTCATAATATTTTGATGAATCCATATCCATTGTTGATCACTCTATCTCTCACTCTAATTGGAGAAAACCAAATTAATCATATTGTTCATAGCCAAAAACATCAACTATGTTTCAATCCCCACCATTCATACTATAGAACCTCATGTTGTGAACTTGCGTACAAAGTTTCAGCTTATTTAGATCACCCCTGACTCCAATCGAAGTATTTGATCAAAATTGGATGGATCTCCAAATTACTATTTCGAGAAGTTGCAAACTTTTCAGATCTCTCTATTCTTTTTTTTTTAATTATAATCACACACAAACAATATACAATATGCTTCTCTTAATATATTAAAGAAAAAATGATTTGTTATATTGGTTTTTTTTATATATAGGATTCAAAGTCTTTAAGAAAAGAAAAAAATACACAACAATAGGGGAAAATCAAGAGGTCAAGAATTTCATAAATGTAGCTTAGATACCATGTTTTCAATAGAAAGAAAAGTGTAATGTCCCCTCTTTTCAATTAAGGTTAATTTTTTTATAAGAAGACATGGTTCATTGAAAACTATGCTAAATTTTTTAAATATATATATAACCACATTCCTTTTCAAAATAATATTAGTGCATATCAACTAGTCATCTACTAAAATTCCTATCCAAATTTTTATAGAGTTCCCTCTATATCTAAGATATCATATATATATATATATAAGTTAATTATCAACAATCATGTACACTTTTAAAAGAATTTTCCAATCTTGATTCACACATCTTGGACTATTACTTTTACCACAACATGACAACTGTATTGTTATAATTTAATTTTGACCCATTGGCTTTTAATTTAATTTTATAAGAATTAAAATATCAGAGATTTATTTTGATAAAAATTATGATTTATCAACTCATGAAAAAACTAAGGACTATAATGTATTTTTATTATTTTCTCTTTATCTTATAATGATAATTATCTTTTTATCAAATTTTATTTTTAATTAAATTTAAAGTTAAAAAAAAATGAGTTTGTTAGAAACCTTTTTGCTTTTTCTCTAAGAGGACAAGAAGAGCTTACGAATCCGTTCGCCAAATGCAGACCCATTGTGTATCCTCCATCCTTTTTTTTTTTTATCTAACTTGGAAAACTTGCCATATTGAGGTCTCCTTTATCTGCCACATCATTCTGATCTCCATCGATAAAAAAATCCAGCTGAGTCGGCTGCTACCGGTGATTTGTCTGCGTTGAAGATCAAACTTCATCAACTTATGTCTAAGATCCAAGCACTCGAATCTCATATCGATGAGAAAACAAAAGAATTAAATGGTATGGATGTCTAGTTAGTAGCGACTCATTATAGAATCCAAAAGCGAAAACCACTGGAGGGAGGAGTCTTACTCTTTTTAACCAGTTTTCTCAAACCAAGATATCCTGCCTCTCCCCGAGAAAAGGGACTCTCAAAAAGTCTCTTCGTAACAAGAGTGGTTTTGACTAAGCATATGAAGAAGGATCTGCCGAAGCTAGAGCAAAGTAGCTGTGTTAGGGTAAGTAGGGAAAGCATAGGTGGACTTATGAACATTGATTGGATTGGTTCATTTCGTGGCTAATCCGAAAAGGTCTGTCTATAATAAGCGCTGCACAAATGGCAAGCTCCGGTCTTCTCTTATCCATTGCAACTTTCATTATTGCAGTTAGCTTGACTCCTGGTATAGCTCGTAGTAAGCATAGAGGAGTAGCTGTCCTTCATTCCAGTGAATCTTTTTACTTTAGAAAGAGTCCCCCCCGAAAGGGTATGGGTTCAAGTCTACCTACTGGGAATGG
Source organism: Populus x sibirica (assembly GCA_019202695.1). Classification (NCBI taxonomy): domain Eukaryota; kingdom Viridiplantae; phylum Streptophyta; class Magnoliopsida; order Malpighiales; family Salicaceae; genus Populus; species Populus x sibirica. Next base: position 1,391,231 of record JAGMVL010000129.1, read on the forward strand.
GATCCCGTAAAAGGGCACATGACGAATGGGACCCCCGCCAATGGCATATGAGTTGTGGATGATGGATCTGGTTCGCGTAACTGGAAGTTCGACTGAGCTGTGACTTTGATTCAGTAAGGGAACTTCTCCCTAATAAATTTGGGAACGGCTTTGGTCGAGTCGATAGCACAGAAGGAGACAATTATTCAAGAGAAAGTTGATAGTATTGCACTGCTGCAGAGTGAAATTTCATCTCTTAAAAAAAAAGGAAGATTGATGCTTAGGAGCTAGTTGGGAAGGCATGCACGTGCAGGCGAGCTAGAGAAATAGATGGAGAAGCTCTCTAAGGAATTAGAAACACAAAAACAGGAAAAGGAGGCCCTGGAAGCCAGCGCAAGTGAAGCTGAAAAGAAGATTAGTGAATTGAACTTTAAGCTAGCAGATCTTGAAAAGATTAATGTGGAGCAGAAAAGCAAAATCCGTAATACAAAACGTGCTCTTAAAATTGCTGAGGAAGAACTGATAAAAACAAAATCTGAGGACATTTCAAAGGGCAAAGAGTTAATGGATGTAACGAATTGATGGATTTGTTTGCCATACCATCCATCTTTTATGTTCTTACGTACATTTCAGATGTTATATTTGAAAATGCTAGTTTAAATCATATGACCAACGATCTGTCAATTTGGTTTTGAAAGTTCTTGGATTTGCTCTGTGCTGCTGCGAAATTATAGATATAGCAGTTGGAAAAAAAAAAAAATCATTTTGTGTTTTTAGCATAAAAAAATTGTATTGTTTTTGCATGCTTTTTTGGCCCTGATAACAAGTTTATCAAGCCTATTAAGAGCTTTGCCTCAATATAATAGTCCATTGAATCCACATACAAAACGTCATAAACTCATCTCTTTCAAAAGGGTTCAAAGCTTTAGAGGAAATTATTGAACATTCCAATACCACAATTCTCGCACATGAGAATCACTCTATTCGTCCATATCATTTTGACGCGAGGGAGAAAGTATTGCTCTCATAATACCTTTTGATGTCAAGCATCCAAGTCTAAGGCGAATCCCTTCTTCACTAGGTATGTTTCTTTTCTATAAGCCAACATTAATTAAAAAACTAAAACATCCAATAAATCAAGGATGCCTACCCCAAAATTTCGGTGGGAAATGCAAAATTTTAAGAATTCGTTTTGTATAATTTCTTTTTATTTGATTTCAGATTTGCTGTTTTTGTTTTCATTTTTTTGAAAAAGAGAACTTTTTTTATTGGATAGCACTTACTCTCACTAGGATGCTTGAATTAGGTGGATTTATATATATTAAAGTTATTAAAAGATAAAGGGTACGACTCTATCTTTTACTCAATTCTTATTCGATCCTTCATCATGTCAATTTTAATTTGAGACACTTTGAACCTAGTCTCTACCTTACTCCAAGAACTTTAGACTTAATCTTGCATGCTAACATGAGACTTCACATATAAAGAACGAAGTCACCTTGAAAATGCCTAACAACGAGTTATTACAGCTCCTAATTTAGGAATTCATTCTTAGCACGTCAAATTAATCCATCTTATTCTAATCCTTCGACTATGAGACTTCACATATAAAATCCAAACTCAAGAATTAATAGATGATAAAAATAACATGCAATCAACACCAAACAAAACTCAAATTCACTTGTAAGAAAAAGTTTAGAACACCTATGAACGAGAAACTAAAACAAATAAGTTCAAGATTATCTGTTATCTGCTGCATGTAAATAAGCATGCTCACCCCTAAGGGTCAAAATAAGACTTATAGTATAAAGTCTTTATGAATTTTGATTAATTCTACACATATTTCACACTTGTCATTTTTTGTTTTAAAAAATTATAGTTGGTAATAATTTAAGATTAATTAATCTTTTTATATAATTATAATTTAAATATCTCAACCTTTCATATCATATATCACAAGGTTCAAGAAAATAAAAAAATCTTATTATTATTCTCATCCTTGATTACAATTGACATAACATTTATTTTAAGAGGCCAATATATATACCCATGTTTTACAAACATTTTACTCTTTGTGATTACAAATTTATCACTCTCTTAGGCAACCCTTCTCTTGGGGTTTCCTTACAAAAACTTATTTCTGCGATCTTTCTAATATTTTTGTTACAAATAAAGTATTTTCCATTGAAATTTTTGATAATGCATTTGCTCTTAACAATGAGCTTTTTGTTGTTGTTCTTCTTATGGAATTTTGCCATGTGTTTAACCATATTTTTTTATCGGGGTCATTGAAGAGTTGCTTGCTCTCTTTTCAAACAACTTATTGTCATCATCTATCCTTAATTTTAAAATGAGATTTCAACTCCCATATCCTTTTGCTTATATTTAAAATAGTTCTTAAAGTTATTTCAATATGATATTAACATCTTAATAATAACAATCACTTATAAAGACTCACTTAGAACCATCTCCTCTTTATAAATATTGTTGTTACTCATTTTTGAGCCCCACATGCTGAAGATGGTGTGTACACCGTTTGAATCGAGTGCAGGAGTTTAGCTCATGTATCTTTGGAAGATTGACAAAAACAGAGAAGAAAGAAATATTTTTCGAACCCTGTTTGAGCTATTTTCTGCCATTTTTATCCTCTCCCTTTGCTTCCAAAATCGTTAGGTTTCTTAGACTGATTAGGAGTCTTCATAATGCTAAATTCATTTCTTCTTTATCTGATCTTTAAGGTTGGATAAATCCCTCAGAATTTGCACTAAAAAAACTGATTGTCTTGCTGTTGCAATTTTTTGTTCCAACTTAGGCTCTGATTCTGACTTGGTTTCGTGCAATATCTGACCATCCTAGTTATATTCTATCACTCATGACATGTTGAAGAATTGACCTACATATTTATTGGGTCCTATAGCTCACTATTCTTATGGCAAAATATCAGTCAGATTGGGATGCTTGGCATTGTCAGTTTCCTGAATCAGATCAGGAAATCCTTTTGAGCAACCAGGTTGCGGCCAGATTCTGTTCTTCAAAATGAATTTATCTCACTTTGAACCCTTCATGAAAGTTGTAGAACTGTACGCGTTGATGAATTTAGGTTTTTGAATCTCTTAATTTTGATATCAGAAGCTCAAGATATTTCCATGTGAATATCTAATGAGAAAGTAGAGAATTCTACCGCGAGAAGGATTCTGACTCGAGTTTTGCACTAAAGACTCTGCTTCCATCACAATTTTGTTGTTCACTATCCTTAGGTCGGACCCTCGGTCAGATTTGAGATGCTCAACATTGGCAGTTTCCGAATCAGATCAAGAAATCCTTTTGACCAACCAGGTTGCGGCTAGATTCTGCTCTTCAAAACGAATTTATTTCATTTTGGATCCTTCATGAAAGTTGTAGTTCTACAAGTGTAGATGAATTTGTGTTTTTGAATCGCCTAATTTCGATAACAGAAGCTCAAGATATTTCCTTTTGAAATCTAGCGTGAAAGCGGAGAATCCTGCTGCGAAAAGGTTTCCAATCGACATGGATAAAAAAGACAGGGACTGGATCAGAAAACATCATAATAATGTCTGTTACTTGGCAGAATAAAACAGTCCCATAAGATTTAATTAGCATGGTACTGCTCATTGTCATTTTGAGAACAACCCCTCCCCCGTCTAATTTCTTTCCTTTTTTCCTCTGCACAAACCTCCCCGTCTGTGTTTCTTTCCTTTTCTCTGCACACCCCTCCCCCGTCTGATTTCTTTCCTTTTTTCTCTGCACAAACCTCCCCTTATGCAATTATTTCCTTTTCTTTGCAAATTCCTGCTAGTTTTCTTTTTGGAGCTGCAGATCATGTTTTTGTGCAATTTTAATTCATAGGAGGTAGCAGCTTTTGACAGCTGTAAAATGACATGAAAAGAGGAACGTCACCATCATCTAATGGCTGGGATTTCATCCCTAACATAGATGGTTGGGATGATGTGTTAATGTTCGAAAGAAATCACTGGAATCAGCACATAATCAATAAGAATATTGTAGTTTCCTCATTTGCATTATTTGGTTGTAAATCAACCGAGATTTACATCCTAGAATTAGTGCATTGAATCTTTCCTAAATAGAGATATATTAGGCTATATATAGCCCCCTCTACTGACCTAGCAGAGAAGGGAAAAAGAGGTGAAAAAGAAGACAGAAAAAAGACAAGAAAAAACAAAAGAGAGGCAGGCATTAGGAGAGAAAAAAACGCAGAGAACAGAGGGAGTTCAGTAGAAGAGAAAGAAGACAAAAAAAGAGAGAAGAGAAACAAGAAAGAAGTAGGGACTACCTTTCGGTCTCTGCTCCATGTTCTGTAAACAAAATCTGCAGAGCATGGAGGAACAGAGGAGCTAAAACCAGTAGAGAGAGAGGGACAAAAACACAAAGATAAAGCTTAGGAGATGGATGCCAACAGAGAATAGAGGGGAAAGAGCCGAAACAAACGACAACATTGATAGACTAGCCAGTACGCCTTCCCAATCGCCGTCTTCCTTTTTGTTTTCTGCCTCCAGGTCTATTCCTCCCCATCTCTTTGCATGCATTTTCTTTTGTGTTTGTACTGTTCAAGTGAATTATAATTCACTTGAACAGTAACCAGGTCTCTTTGCATGCATTTTCCTTTGTGTTTGTACTGTTCAAGTGAATTAATTCACTTGAAGAGTAACTAGACAGTTTTCATTGAACATTAAATGAGCCCCTTTTGTGTCCAGCCAAGTCACTTGCTTGGGCAACCTTTTTTTTCTTTCCCAAAAAAAAATAAAAGAAAGAGAAAGAGATTTATGATTTTCTCGTATATTTATTTTAAGGTCTGAATTATTTTATATTGTAAAAAAAATATCAATTTCGCATTTAGAATACTCGATTTTCAATACAAATTCAATATATATATAAAATGTTTTCATACATACGACCAATACCCTAACATATTTTGAATTTCCTTATAAAAAAAAAATATTCGAAGTTTAAAAAAAATGTGTTTTAGCATGGATTTCTTAAACACAAAAAATTATTTTCTTGTACTCTGAATTTTATAACATGTTTGTAAAACTCCAAAGGGTGTTGGTCAATATTCCAAAAAAATACAAAAATCTTATTTTTGGGGGAATTTATCTATTATTCACCGTTAATGTTTGAATAAAGAAATCTCAAATGGATGAATATCCAAAATATTATTGGGAATAACTTGTTATTATTCACTGTTAATGTTTGGATAAAGAAACCTCGAGTGGTTAATATCCAAAATATTTTTCTAGGAATAATAAGTCATCACATATCCTTGAAAAAAGCCTCGATTATAATTGAGGACATTTCAATTTTTTTTTGACTCCATGGTTTACGAGTCGTGAGAGTATGAAACACTAAATTAAAAATAAGCTTTTAAAGCGCTCTGAATTTCCTTAGATTTCTAAATTTTTATCCCTCTTCCTTGCGATTTACGAGTCGCGAACACTTAAAATACTAAGGGAAAAATGAGCTTTTAAAGCACATTGAATCTCCTTAGATTTCTATCTTAGCTATCTTTTAATTCATAGGTTATAAATTTATTTCAAATCAAACACAAATTTTAAGAGATCTGCATTAGTTCTTCTTGGCACTTTGTAGACATATCTAAAGGTATGATCTATATTAGCCAAGGGTTCTTGCTTTTAGACTTTGAACCCAAGCCCATTCATCATAGCAAACCTATCATAGGAAAACTTATTAGAGAACACCAACACCATAGCAAGGCAAACCAAACACCAAACATCTTACCTTAGGTAGGGCGTACTAGGGGTGCTAATACCTTCCCTTTATGCAACCAGTCCCTTGCTTTAGAATCTCTGAAAGACCAGTTAGGTTTCCTAATAACCATAATACTAGGTGGCGACTCCCTTATAAAACAAAACAAAAACCACGACATGGAATCCCTGCTCTCGGAGAGGGTCACCGCGCTTCGCGAGGGTGCGACAAATATCATATAGGATGAGTTGTAACTCTTGGACTTGGCTTACAACTGTTTTTGAATCATCCATTTTAAAGACAAGTAATTTGTTGACTATGATTTCTTTTTCAAACTGACATCCTCATCCTTGTATTTCTGCTCCAAGGATTCTCGTAGCTTCTTGTAACTAACAATGAAACTATACACATGATAAAGTATATTATCCAACTAATTTATGATGTAATATTTATACATAAGATCACCATGTGTCCAAACGTCAATAGCTATCACTAAAGCAACATCGGACTCTTTGTGTGATAGCTTTAGTGCATGTTTGTGTCACACACATGCTTTGTGTCGCACTCGACATCACAATGGTTGCTCTTTTCTTTTAAATTTTTATGTTGAAAAAGGAGAAAAAAGGTATGAAGATGGAATGAAATGTGAAGTAGTCGCCACCTAACATTATGTTCATTAAGAACTCTAACTAGTTTTTTAGAGTTTTAAACAAGAATTTGATTATACTAAAGAGAAGATACTATCACCCATAACTAGAGACAATCTTTTCAGGTGACATTGGTGAAGAACTAGATGGGTTTATATAGGGTCAATAAACTCGACCTTATTCCTTAGAGGGTTATCGTACTAAACATTTGTTTATGTATCCAAAGTTCATGGACAAAGATCAATGAAGGTTCATTTATCATATGGTGAGACATCACTCGCATTTTTGTTGAATGATATTTTATACTCCAATCATGAGTGTCTAAATAGTGACCACTGATAGTTTACCTATTTAGAAGCAAAATATAGTGATACTAGATGTCCTTTTTTGAACTAAAGGTTGGACAATGACTTATAAATGTTAATTTATCCTGAGTGTGTTCCTATATAAACTGTCATAACCCAATTCTGGGTTATTCCCCAAACATCACTTTCTTTTTCAAAATAAATATTAAAAAATAAAATAAAAGCTGGCAATGTGGAGAAAGTAGCCCGAGAAATCAAGCTGCAATTTTTGGAGGAAATTAAAGACCTAATTGTATCCCATTATGCTCCAAAATAGAGAGAAAATGCACATTTGAGGTCAAATTAAATGATTATTGGCTGAATTTGCATAAAAATTAAGTTCGAGGACATAATTAAATTTTTAATAGGCCAATTTGATTTAATCATGAGCCAAGTTGAATTTTAATCATGTTTAAGAATTAATTTGGGTCCAATTGAAGGATTTAATTAAGTGCAAGGACTTAATTATACTTTAAATGGGTCAAATTAATTTTATTTGGGGATTAATTGGAGAAAAAATAAGTTTGAGAGCCTAATTTGGGCTTAATTGAGAAGATTAGAATTTTAAGAGACAAAATTTAATTTTTACCTAGTTAATTGATTGACATCAGGAGCCAAATTGCAAGAAAATTGAAGTTTTTGGGTCAATTAGGGGCTAAATTGAAGAAATTCGCAGCCAAGGACCAATTGCAAAAGGCGCAAAACTATAAGGGTTTAATTGATAAATTCGGGGGTGAAATTGAAGAAATTGAAAGTTTAATGGTCAATTAGGGGTTAAATTGCATAAATCCAAGACCAAGAACCAAATCGGAATAGGCGCGTAACTTCGGGGTTCCAATTGAAGTTCATCAGGGGCTTAATTGCATTAAATCAAACATTTAGGGTCAATTAGGGGTGCAATTGAAACAAATTGAAAGCTATAGGACAGGGCGCAGCCTCCCTACGAACCTAAATCTTCACCAATGGCAGAACGACCACCGCGACCGTTAGTCCTCTCCCTTTGCATATGTCTTCTCCTTTCTTCCTCTTCTTGCCGCAGCAACCGTCAGCCACCACCGTTTCCACCACCTGCACCACACCGTCCTCACCAGACCCTTTAGCCAGGTGAGCCGCCCTCCTTTCCTTCTTCTTCTTCTTCTCCTCTGTTCACTGCGTGAACAGTAGGCGTGAATTATAATTCACGTCCTCCTGTTCATGCAGGATGTAAATTACATATATATATACAAAAAAATAAAAAAAATTCAAAAACTTGTGATTTTCTCAAATATTTTTCTACCAATTTTGCATAATATCGGGTTGTATATTTACACTGTAAAATATAAATCCAGTATTAAAATACCCGATTTTCTCCAAAAAAAATTTAAAACAATTTGAAATTTTTTTTAAAAAAAATCTCAAAAACCTTTAAATTAATTTTCCCTTTCAAAAAAGAAATTGTTTTCATGCATACGGCCAAATTCTAAAATTTTTCCAAGCACATTTTCATTAAAAAATTGCATCTTTCTCATGTTTTGAAAATCCAAAACAAAAATATAGATATCACAACTAGTTTATGATCATCCATTAGGGTTTGACCAAAATATCAAAAACCTTTTTCCAATCGTTTTTTAGGGTCTGGATGTAGACTTTAATATTTGTGGGGTGTAAAATTACACGATAAAGTACACCATCAGGTATTAAAGATACAAGGTGTAAAAATGCGATGCTAAAATTCAGACTTTAGAATTGTTATGGTTTAACCCGATAAGGTAGAAACTTTCTCATGAAGAAAGATCTACCTTGAACCTTAGAAAAGACCAACGAATAGAAACCTGACACAGAATAACAATCAAACAACAATGCAGCTTACCTTAGGTAGGGTGCACTGGGAGTGATGCATCTTCCCCTTACACAACCAGTCTCTTACTCAGACTCTCGCAGACCATAGGTTCCTAGTGACCATAATACTAGGTGGCGACTCCTAAACATTAATCATAATTTTATGATTAAATCCAAAACATATTTCCAACACACAACACCTCACAGAGGAGGCACGACAAAAAGCATCTGCTGTTGCCAGACGACGTCGCGTCACCGCGACCTCGCGACATAAACAATCATAGGTTTTCTTATAAATTAAAAGTTATGCCTCTTATTTTACATGGATGGTGAAAAAAGTGAGTAGAGTACAATATTGAAGTACCTAGAACACACAAAAAAAAAGGAGAGCTATTACTTTAAGGTATAACAATCCTTCTCTTCTAAAAAGGTTTATGAGATTTTTCACAAGTGGCTTTAGGTGTGTGACAACCCGGCCTTGAAGCATATATTCAAAGTCAAAATAAAGTTCAAATCTTCAGGTAATTGATTAGTACTTAAAAGTGCATTTTTATCAAGGTTTTATATCATCATTTTACACTTAAAATATCAATAACTCCTTAACTAAAGCATGTTTTATAATAACAAATCTGGTACTATAAGATACCTTTAATTTATGGTAAATGTTCATCTTAAATGCAGGCCTATCATATAAATCAAAGGATTGATTGATGAGTTTAACTACTGAAATTGAGAAGACAAAGAGAGAGGCAAGCTTAGAAAAGAGATGTTGGTTTAGTCCAAACTGGAACACTATTCGTTTATTGGATCATATCTAGAACTGTAGAACTTGGATTTAAATCTGGTCTATATGGATGGAAAGCTAAGACATAGGCCTAAAACTTTCATGAAGAGTCCAAGATTCAAAACGGTCGTTTTCAAGTTCAAATTATAGCAACAATAGAGAAGTCGGAATCTGTCCTATAGCCTAGACACTATTCAGTGTTCAGCCCATATCTCGAGTTCTAGAAGTCCAAATGACATCATTCTTGTTTTGTTGGAAAGTTGAGACAATTCTCCAAAACTTTCACGAAGACTATCTGTTCAAATTCTGATGTTAGCAATGACGTTTTCTGTAGACAAAAAGATAAGGATGGTTACCAAGTCAAGAGGTGGCCACCCACTCAACAATTAGTCATCAAATCAATAGTTCCGAATTTTGGCTTATAATTTGCCATGCATTTAGGCATCTTGGTGTTCAGATCAAGATCATGTTCTTGCTTTCTCTCTTTATATTTTTGTAATGCTTAAGTTTTGTTTATATTAATCTCTTGTTTATGCCTTTCATTTCCTTTCCTTTACTTAGTTAATTTATATCTTATTTATGTTCTTATCTTGTTTATTTATGTTTCTCTCTTTCATTATGTTCAGATAAGTTTGTTATGTCAAGGTAAAAAGGTTACACTAATGGTGTAAGAATAAGTATAGTGTAAACTCAACATGGACTTTAATGTTTGATACTAACATGTTTTTTATTTGTTATATTATTCACTCTTAATACTTTGCTTGTTAAATGGTTAATCTAGATTTATGTTGAATAACCCTTAGTGCAACAAATACTTGGCACTTTCATAGCCGACACTTGTATTATGAAAGGAATTTGATTTGTTGTTAACATAAGTTATAATCATGAATACCTGACAATATTTACAAGTATTAGCATTGTTCGAATAAGATAGCTAGTGTAATCATGTTAACAATTTATAATCCGATTGGAACCTTCTTTGTGTGTGGTTTCCAGTTGAGTGAGTTTATACTATACTTGTTTGAAATACCATTAGTGGATCCTCTAACCTTGACAATTATTTTATCATTGTTTAATCATTATATCAATACCACATCTCAAAGCTCTCTTCAACTCCTTTTCTGTTATTATTTATTTTTTTATTTGTAGTTTATACAGTTAACCTCCCTATGATTCGACCCCGATCTTGCCGGGTTATTTATTATTTCGACACTCTTACACTTGGGAGAAGACATCAACTCTTTGGTCGTGTCAACTTTTTGGCGCCGTTATCGGGGAGGTAAATTCTTGTGTAAATTATAATATTTATTTTATTTTCTCTTTTCACTTTTCATTTTATCTAACTTTTGTTTTTTTTGTTTTTTTTGTTTTTTTTTCTTTTCTTTCATTTTATTCTCTTCGTACACGTGCATGAGAGTTTGGTCACATACATTAAGTGGTAGACTTTGTAGGGTATCCTCATCATTTTCAGAAAATATGGTCGAAGAAGATAACCAGTCGCTTCAATAATCTTTGTATAAATCTTAAATAACTCTAAATTGTTCTAACGAGATTCTCGAGACTCTTGAAAAAAAAATCATATTTACTATTTTCACTGCATGTTAGAGAATAATATAAATCATATCTTGGGACTTCACCTAATAGCTTAAGCTTTTAGGTTGAACCAAAGTAACGTCACTGATTTTTAATCAGTGCTTGCACCTTCAGTCCTACCATTTTCATTGCACTATCCTTTATTATAATGTATTTTTTTATTACCTCATTTATTTCTTACAAACATTTTGTTATTTTTCTCATTATTTTATCCCTCAAAACAAGTTACCAGTTTCTCTGTCCTTATGAATTCTGAACCAAAATTCATTTTATGGAGGTGATCCCTTCCATTATATATCATTATTTATCTATTATTTCTTATCTTGATTTCCATTACTCATTGAGATCATATCACTTTCAATCTTATGTTTACATGAGGGTTTACACATCCTTTAAGAAATTTCATCCTCGAAATTTAGGATTTCTACTTATATTTGCAAATACTATTGGGTACTTCTTTATATTTTTCATTTCTCCTTTCTGTAACATGAATACAAGAAATGCGTCTTAGATTCTATATAAAAGTATAGACAATTAAATTCAATAAGCTATTAGCCCAACTCTTGTGTTTGTCTCGAGGAAACCATTTCACCTTATTTTCCCACTATTGAAGCATGTCATGCTCCCACTAGACACACGTTTTCTTTTATACATCACTTTATCTCTCATCGATACGTAGTATTCCTATAATTACTTCCCAAATTTATAACATAACTACACCTCAAACATCACTTTTATCTTATCCAAGTTCTTGTTACTCACACTGTCAATGACATCTCCTTCCCAAACAAAAGTATAAGTAACATGTGAATTATCTTAAATATTGTCCACCCCACTAGTGAAGTATTGTGCCAACCACCCGAGTCATCCACCGTTCAGATGATCTAGTCTCAATTTCATAACTTTAGCTTGTCATAATACCAACTAAATATCTATTTACATGTTAGTATTTGGTATTGTGGCTAACTAATGTATTGAATACTTTCAGGATCCATCATTCAAGTCCATTATGATTAACATGTAATTCTTGTCATTGTTGTAGTTTTATGATTACATTTGTATATAACTATTGTTGTCGTCAATTTTTTTTTTCCAATTTCATGTTGCACTCCTTATAGTTTATCTTAGCTATTTAGTGTTTCAATATAGAAATCCTCATGGTTCATATAATTTCATACTTAACTACTTGTTCATATCATCATATTTTCACATCCTAATCCTATTTAGAGCCCACTAAGTAACACTTCATATCCATAATTACTCAACTTCTATACACAAACACTCATAATACTAAGCATTAACTCCTGAATCAATGTTCATTTATGTCTCATCGTCAGTGCGTATTAGTTCCCTTTATTCCCTAAATTCGTCTCTTTTCTAGTTTCCTTATTAACAATGTATTTCTATAATCACATGTACATACATTGCACACTTGTGACCTCCTCGCCTACTCTTATAAGTAGCTTGCCAAATTATTTATTTACTTATTATCTTGTATGACGGTAACTCAGTGTGTTACCGTTAGTCCATAACATTCCACAACAGGTATTACATCCATGTTCATGTTTTAACCATTTACTTCTATATATCTACAAAGATAACCATGCATACGCTCCTTAATTCATTCTTGATTTTGAGGTAGATTCTCATAAGGTAATTTAATAATGCTTTTCATAACTAATTTCCAAGCCTTTACCTCATATCTACGACGTCAGAAATAAACTCGTATTGTCTATTTTGTTATGTACCAAACTAGTATTTCTTTGTATGTCAAGATAAAGTGTTGTCAATTAGGGCAAGGGCCTAATATGCAGGGTCTCACTACTGCCTTGACATAATTATTTAATAAGGCATTATTCACAAAACAATCTCGCCTCTATCCATACATTGTGTCAAAAGTTTGAATCGGTAGCATTTACATCAACACTTGATTATGCTAATATTAATTTATATATGGTTTCATCCCATCCATTCATATTTCATCAAGACAACTGATTAGTACTTAAAAGTGTATTTTTATCAAGGTTTTATATCTTCATTTTGCACTTGAAGTATCAATAACTCCTTAACTAGAGCATGTTTTATAATAACAACTCTGATAATATAAGATAGCTTTAATTTATGGTAAATGCTCATTTTCAAATGCAGGCATATCTCACAATTCAAAGGATTGATTGATGTGATTTCAGTTTGATTTATATGGATAGAAAGCTAAGAAATAGGCCTACAATGTTCATGAATAGTGGAAGACCTAAATGTCGTTTTCAAATTCAAAGTTTGGCCACAAAAGAGAAGTCGAATCCGTTACGCAATCCAGCCCAAACACTACTCAGAATTTTACCCATATCTGGTGTTCTAGAAGGCAAAATGATGTAATATTTAATGGGTGAAAGGATAAGACAATTTCCAACAACTTTCATACGGACAACCTGCTCAAATTCTGATGTTAGCAATGACATTTCATCCAGACAAGAGCTTAAGGGCTATCCACCACATCCACCAGAAGCACTACTCAGTATTTTAGCCATATCTCGAGCTCTAGTGATCCAAATGCTCTGAAATTTTATGGATGGAAAGATAAGATGATTTCCAACAACTTTTATGAGGATCACTTTGCCAAATTCTGATTGAATCAATGTCATTTCATCCAGCCAAAATGCTTGAGTGTTGTTGTCCACCAAGTCCACTAAATCAATAGTTGGCCACTACATCAATAATCAATTACCAAATGAATAGTTCCGAATTTTAGCCTATAAAAGGAGGCATTTGCCATTCATTTAGGAATCTTGATTCTTCAGATCAAGATCTTTCTCTTGCTCTCTTTCTTTGTAATGTTCAAGTTTTATTTCATGTTATATTTTCCTTAATCTCTTGTTTATGCTTTTCATTTCCTTTACTATACTTAGTTAACTTATATCATGTTTATGTTCTTATATTGTTTATTTATGTTTTTCTTCTTCATAATGTCTAGCTAAGTTAATTATGTCAAGGTTAAAAGATTTCACTGATGGTGTTAGAATATGTATAATATAAACTCAACATGGACTTTAATGTTTATATCCAAAAACGTTTGCTATTAACATGTCTTATTATTTTTATCTTATTAATTCTTAATACCTTGCTTGTTAAATGGTTAATCTAGATTTGTGTTGTATAACACTTGGTATATCAAATACTTGATCCTTCATAGTTTGCGACCGATATCGTTGTTATGAGAGGAATTTGATTTGTTGTCAACATAAGTTAGCATCATGAATACCTGATAAAATTTATAAGTATGATGTTACGTAAATAAGATGATTAATATGATCATGTTGATAATTTATAAAGAGTTTATACTTTACTTATCTCTAATACTATTAATGGATCCTCTAACCTTGACATTTGTTTTATCATCGTTTAATCTTCACATTTATCTTACATCTCAAAGTCCTCTTTAACTCATCATCACAATCATCATCATCATCATCGTTGTTGTTGTTGTTGTTGTTGTTGTTTATAATTTATATAGTTCACTTCCCTCTGGTTCGACCCCGGTCTTGCCGGGTTATTTATTACTTTGACACCCCTGCACTCGGGACAAGACATCAACTCTTTGATCTTGTCAATACCATTAGCTATCCAAACCCAGATAGCTAATCAATGTCACTTGAAATGCCGGTACCAGTGAAATCTCATTGATACCATTAGCTATCCAAACCTGGATAGCTAATCAATGTCATCTGAACTTTCTATTCGTACTGATCTCCTTTCTTTTCTTTTTTTTCTTTTTTTATTAATATCATATGCATTATAACCACAGTTGCTAAGTATCATTCACACACAAACTTAGTTATTGACACTACGATCACTAAGCATCATTCACATAACCTTGGTCACCCCCATCACAGTGCCAAGTATCATTGTAATATATCCTTAGCCACCGACACCATGGTGACCAATTATCTATCATTTCTCCATTAATCTCTAAGTCATTATGTATACCCAATCCATACTATGCAAGATAATTACATCTATTCCAAGGTCATCATGGCTAATTCGATGCCTATCAATGTAAGGTAAATATCCATCCTAATAATAACATAATTAATTCGATACATAACAATGTACGCAAGGTACTCATATTCATTTAAACATCATCCTACTAATGGAGGTATACCATTGCATGCATGATACTCTTATTCATTTCAACAATATCATCACAAGTTTGATACATATCAATTTATGTAAGATACTCATATCCATTTCAATTATATCATAACTAGTCGAAACCCAAGAATATTTATAACACAAATTATAATATTTTTTTATATTAATACCTAGAATTATAATAATTATAATAATATTTATAATACAAAAAATATTATTTTTGATATGAATACTTTAAATTATATAAAAAGACTTTATTTAGAACATAAACAAGAATTTTTCTAAAACACAATTCCAAACACTTCGTTAATCGAAGTGTTTGGAATTGTGTTTTAGAAAAATCCTGATTTGTTTTTAGCTTTGAATTATTATAATTTTTTATTTTTATATTATTTAACATGTTGATGTTAAAAATAAATTTTTTAAAAATAAAAAATATATTATTTAAATATTTTCAAGTGAAAATATATTTTAAAAAATAACATCTACTACACTTCTATCTTTATAAAGTTGATCATTATTCAGTGTAAAAGAAAGTTTAATAACAACTCTGTAATTTCTATAAAGAGTTGCAAAGACGACAGGAAAGAAGTGAAGTTGTCTTTTCACTAAGATGAATATGACATTGAAAGGATGATTGAGGAGAAAATAGTCAGTTCCAGTTTTGGTAAGGTTGTAGACACTTGGTGTTGGGGCTGGCAAGTCCTGAGCACCCGCGCGTTAAGTGGGGCTGCAGGTCCCAGGCCACAAACACATGGTGTTGGGGCTGCCCAGGGCACTAGCCTTGGGTCCTGCATAAAGACCCCATGTTGTTGGGTCTGGCTTCAGGACCCACTGCTCATGGATCCTACGTCATGTCACATTTCGCTTGGGTCCTGCGTAAACACCCCATGCTGTTAGGTCCAGCATCAGGACCCATTTCGCTTGGGTCCTGCATCAAGACCCAAGTCTCTTGGGTCCTTTGTCAGAACCAAATTCTCTTTGGTCTTATTATTTGTGTTATAAATAATTATTTGTGTTATAAATATTATTATTCTTATAATTCAAAGTATTCATATCAAAAATATTATTATTTATGTTATAAATATTATTATTTTTATTATAATTTTAAGTATTAATATAAAAAATATTATAATTATTTATGTTATGAATATTATTATTTTTCTTATAATTCAAAGTATCCATATCAAAAATATTATTATTTGTGTTATAAATATTGTTGGAATTCTTAATATAATTATTTGTGTTATAAATATTATTATTTTTATTATAATTGATAATATTATAATTAAAAATATTATTTTTTGTGTTACACATATTATTATTTTTCTTATAATTAATATTATTAATAAAATAATTAATAAATTTGAAAAAAGAAACTATTATTATTATTATCATTATTAAATTTAAAAAAAATACCATTATTACTATTGAAAAAAAACCATCATTTAAAAAAAAATTAAAAAATATAATTCAAAGTATTCATATAAAAAATATAATTATTTGTGTTATAAATTTTTTTTTATATAATTCTAAGTATTAATATAAATAAATATTATAATTTGTATTATAAATAATTTTAGATTTTTTAATATAATTATTTATGGAACTAGACACCACTGGAGTTGGACTTGTCTGAATAATTTCCACCTTGGACTTGTCTGAATTGGGCACCACTAGAGTTGGTGCGTTTAATTTCAGGATAGGCCACCTCAATTATGCCGACTTCAAAAAGTTTTGACAAGTTCATCTTTCGTTTCTAGCTATGTTTATTATTTTCTAGCAACGAGTGATGAACATGTCAAAACTTTTTAAAGTCGTCATAATTGAGGTGGCCCATCCTGGAAATTAAACGCACCAACCCTGGTGGTTCAGAGTAGTCCACGGTGGAAATACTAAAATCATCATAAATATAGGAAAATATTTAATTTTATTTTTCTATGTATACATCTGTCAAAATGACTATTATAACAATTTATATAGAAAAAAAATTAAAAAACCCTAATAATACTAGGTTAATCAGCCCAATAGGATCAGATTCAATAACCATTTTTTTCTCGTTTAAATTAGATTACGCCGTGTTTGTTTTTGCATTTCAAAATTATTTTTAAAAAAATTTTAAAATTTTAAATTTTTTTCTTTATTTCAAATTAATATTTTTTTAATGTTTTTATATTATTTTAATGTATTAATATTAAAAATAACTTTTTTAAAAAAATATTATTTTAATATATTTTTAAATAAAAAATACTTTAAAAAATAACTTCAACCATGTTTCTCTACAAACTCCTACCCTCGTCAATTGATGCATGATAGATGGGAAACCAGCATTTGGATCAATCTTCCAGTCTATGCTCATCAAATACGGAACGTAGCGATATCTCCACCTTACAATCATCTGGGTGGTCAAACATTTATTTCTGGTTAGGTATGATTTCAAAAATCTCATTTTTTTTAAATAAAATATAAAACAACAAGTCTTCCACCTGTTGAAAGAAAATACAATGAAAAACAAAAAGAAAATAAAACATGAGGCCTGCACAAATACTATTATTAAAGATATTTCCTCAATAAACACCCAGGTTAATGAGAATTAAAGAATTCATTAAGAAGATCTTTGTTTTCAATATTATTTTCATTTAAAAATATATTAAAATAATATTAGTACATCAAATTAAAAAATATAAATAATTAATTTAAAAAAATTAATTTTTTTCTGAATTATGATTTGAAAACATTTTTAAACACACCCTAAAAATAAAATAAAAAACAAAATTTGAAAGTTGTACGAAGCGAGAATGTGAAAACTTCAAGAGAAAGTATATAAATCGAAACAGATTAAAAACCAAACTAGTCCACGACCAGATCTCTCTCTTGATCGGGGGCGCCATCTTTGAGCCGCCAGACATCACTCCGACTCATAATTTTAAAATCCAGACCGGCTGGCGGGACGATCCGGAGCTGGAACCAGGCCGGGTTTTAAAAAAATAGCTAGGGATTTGACCCGGTCAAACCCGGTCAACCCGGAGGGTCGACCTGGAACCCGGCTGACCCGGTAAACCCAGACTAGACCCGGCTGATTTTTTATATATACAGAAATAAAACGTTAGCGTTTTAGCTTTTAACTGTCGATTTATCAAACCATTTGCAACATAAAAAGAATCACAGAAAACCTAATCTTTCAATTTTCAAAGCCTGCCTATTTGCCTTTGTTTCCTCCTCAAATCTTAAAATCTTCTCAGAATGCAATGAGGAGAGAGATGCTAAACAAGATGCTGCCAGAGTTAAAGGGTGCAGAGCCGACAGATCCTAGGTTATGGGTAATACTCAAATGACAAAACCATTTGTTGTTACATCTTTCTCTTCAGTTTTCTGTTCTTCATTGCTTGATTCTTCCAGGTAAAACAATATGATGGTTATTAAATCACCGATGGATCTTTGTTGTGGCTTTTTGGCTTTTTTGATTTTTGGCTTTTTTGGTAATTAATTTGTTGTTATTTAATTACATGGGAAATTCATGTTTCATGAATTAGTTCTTTACCTGCATCTCCCCAGTTTTAGGCAAACTAGTCTCTAATTCGCCATACCTGTTTCAAGAAGCCATCAAATTGCTCACTTTAATTGCTGGTTTTTGTTTGTGTTGCTCAAAGGTGCGAAAGTAGAAACGCAAGTCCTCTTTAATGGAATAATCTAAACACGAAACAAGGGGATCTAAACCATTTTATTACAAGGAATTCATCATAATTTCTATTTCTGTCTTCAACAATAAAAGCGCAAAATATATAAGATGTAGTTTAATAATTTGTTATTGTTCAACATGTACATATTGATGAAAGAGTAAAATGACTAAACACTAAGACCATGAATACTTGAAGCTACTGGTAAGGCGTTGCATTGGATTATTTTTTTTGGGTTGACCCGGGTTAACCTGGGTCAACCCAACTAACCCGTGACCCGGTTATTATACCAAGTCGACCACCGAGTCGGGTTTAAAAACTCTGCTCCGAATAGTCCCCCTTCATGTTCATTACATGTCTTTATTGAGATAAAAAAAATAATGTAAATAATATAATTTAAATTTATAATAATTACTTAGCATATCTAAAATAGATGTATTATATATTATGCGACAAAATGAATATCCATTTCACTATTCAACAACAAAAATAGGGACTTAATTTTATGAATTCACTAGTTGTTAAATTCTCAATTTCTTTTTATGAATTTATTATTTGTTTGTTTGTTTTTTTTAAAAAAATTATTTTTTTAATCCAAATAATGTCTTCTTATGAGCGTGTGTGAATAAGTAAAATGATTAGTAAGTAGATTATTTAAGATATTGCAAATTATGGTATTGTTTGATACTGTAATGATATATAGTTGTTTTTTAAACTATTGTTTTATTAAAAATACTTTAATATTAACATATCAAAACAATTCGAAAATAAAAAATAATAATTAAAAAAAATTAAATTTTGTTTTTCTAACACAGTGATATCACAAAATCAAATACTACGTAAATGTTGTAACTAGTTAAAATATTCAATTATCAATTAAAAAAAATGATGTTAATAGAGAGAGAGTATTACAAAATCAAATACTACGTAAATGTTGTAACTAGTTAAAATATTCAATTATCAATTAAAAAAAATGATGTTAATAGAGAGAGAGTATTACAAGTAAAATACAGGTAAATGACAAGTAAGGAACTTTTTAAGACTGTAATAGAGATTGTTTTTTAAGTTTTTTTGTTTAGAAATATATTAAAATAATATTTTATTATTTTTTAAATTTTATTTTTTACATTAACGCACATTAAAACGATCTAAAAATTTTAAAAAAATTAAAAGTTTTAGAATTATCATTCGATCACATTTCTAAACACACCAAAAGAATAATAAAAATTTGAAAGTTGTACGAGAATGTGAAAAGTTCAAGAACGTTTTGATTGGCAAAAAATAAAAAAAAAAATCAGAGTTTATAAAATCGAAACAGATTAAAAATCAAAGATCTCTTTACAATGCTATAATATTAATATTTATTAGGACAAATTGAGTGCAAATATTAGTACATATATATAAAATTGATTATTTAAATATTAGGGAAAATATGCATTCCGGAAGTCTCTATATATAGACTACATTCTAATAGAAGTCTCCCATCAATCTAAGTTACCTTCCACATTTTAATCTCTAAGAAGAGCACTTTTAGGGAATGATGGGATCTTCATTGTTGCTCGCTCAATTTCTCTGCCTCCTTTTCTTCCATTCCCACTCCCAACCTGCTCATTCTTCTTCCAATTTCTCCTCTTCAGTACAATTATGCCCCCGTGACCAGAGCCTGGCTTTGCTCCAATTCAAACATTCCTTTCCCATGCCTTCTTCTCCATCTACATTTCCATGTTATCCACCCGAGAAAGTGCTGTGGAAAGAGGGTACAGATTGCTGCACTTGGGATGGCGTGACATGCAACATGAAAACTGGCCATGTAATTGGCCTAGACCTTGGTTGCAGCATGCTTTATGGCACCCTCCATTCTAACAGCACTCTCTTCTCCCTTCATCATCTTCAGAAGCTTAATCTCTCTTACAATGACTTCAATCGCTCTGTCATTTCATCTTCCTTTGGTCAGTTCTTGCATATGACGCATTTAGATCTAAATTCATCGAATTTTGCAGGCCGAGTTCCCCCAGAAATCTCCCATTTATCCAGATTGGTGTCCCTTGGTCTCTCTTCCAACTCTGGGGAGCTGATGCTGGAACCGATTTCTTTCAACAAGCTTGCTCAGAACCTTACCCAGCTGAGAGAACTCTACTTGGGTGGAGTGAACATGTCTTTGGTGGTACCCAGTTCCTTGATGAACTTGTCTTCTTCTTTGTCCTCTCTCCAACTCTGGCGTTGTGGATTGAAAGGGGAACTCCCTGATAATTTATTTCGCCGATCAAACCTTCAATGGCTCGATTTATGGAGCAACGAAGGACTCACTGGCTCTTTTCCGCAATACAATTTGAGCAATGCTCTTTCGCATTTGGATCTGTCATATACGCGGATCTCAATTCATTTGGAACCAGATTCAATCAGTCATCTGAAGTCTGTGGAGAAGCTGTATCTTAGTGGGTGCAATTTTGTTGTCTCGAATCTGGATCTATTTGGTAACCTCACACAACTCATTGAGTTGGGACTTGCAGGTAACCAGTTTGGTGGTCAAATCCCTTTCTCGTTGGGAAAACTTAAGCAACTCGAGCACTTGGATCTCCGAAACAATAATTTTATTGGTCCAATTCCTGATATTTTTGTTAATCAAACGCAATTGGCGTGGTTGCGCCGCTCGGATAACAATTTTCAAGGTCATCTGCCATTCTCACTTAGAAACCTTAAGCAGCTCAGTCGCTGACAACTCTCAGCCAATAATTTTACTTCCCAAATTCTGAATGAGTTTTCTAACCTCACTGAACTCACCGAGTTGCATCTCTCATATAACAAATTTGATGTTCAGATTCCATTCTCACTTGGAAACCTTAAAAAACTAAATTCCTTGACACTTTCTTTTAATAAACTTTTTGGTAAAATTCCGGATAGTTTTGCTAACCTCACACAACTCACCTGGTTAGACCTTTCTTACAATAGACTAACAGGCCTCCCTCATCAAATAAATAGGCTTACAGGTCTAACCACACTCTTTTTATCTAATAATCAACTGATAGGACACATCCCATCACTATTAAGTAGGCTTTCAGATTTAAACATTCTCGACTTATCTCATAACTTTTTCAATGGAACAATTCCATCCTCCTTGTTTTGTATGCCTTCACTACAGTTTCTTCTTCTGAACAATAACCTCTTGTATGGCCACATAAGTCCGTTCCTTTGTAATTCATTACAATATATCAATTTCAGTCATAACAAGTTGAATGGCCAGATTCCACCTTCAGTTTTGAAGCTTGAACATTTGAAAGTTCTTATGCTTTCCTCCAATGATAAACTGATTGGGAACATCTCTTCTGTCATTTGTGAGCTAAAGTTCCTAGAGATTCTAGACTTGTCCAACAGTGGCTTTAGTGGATTCATCCCACAATGCTTGGGAAACTTCAGTGATGGACTCTCAGCATTGCATCTTGGTGGCAACAATCTCCACGGCAATATCCCTTCAATCTATTCAGAGGGGAACAGTTTGAGATATCTCAACTTCAATGGCAACAAATTGAAAGGGGTGATACCACCATCCATCATCAATTGTGTGAATTTAGAATTTCTGGACCTTAGTAACAACATGATTGATGACACATTCCCTTCCTTTTTAGAAACGCTTCCAAAGTTGAAGGTTGTTATTCTAAGGTCAAATAAACTCCATGGTTCTTTGAAGGGTCCAACTGTCAAGGATGCTTTTTCTAAATTACAGATTTTTGACCTTTCCAACAATAACCTGAGTGGTCCTTTGCCAACAGAGTATTTCAACAACTTCAAAGCCATAATGAGCGTTGATCAGGATATGGATTACATGAGGACACACAATTTAACTACTACTTATGTTTATTCTGTAAAATTGGCATGGAAAGGTTTGGAGGTTGAGTTTTCTAAAATTCAAATTGCCCTCACAACACTTGATTTATCCTGCAATAAATTCACGGGAAAGATTCCAGAGTCCCTCGGGAAGCTTAAATCTCTGATACAGCTCAACCTTTCTCACAACAGCCTCATCGGTTATATCCAGCCATCACTGGGGAACTTAACTAATCTGGAATCGCTGGATCTCTCCTCAAATTTGCTTGCTGGAAGGATTCCTCAGCAATTGGTAGATTTAACATTTCTTCAAGTCCTGAACCTTTCGTATAACCATCTTGAGGGACCCATACCTCAAGGTAAGCAGTTCAACACATTTGAAAATGGTTCATACGAAGGGAACTTGGGATTATGTGGATTTCCCTTGCAAGTAAAATGCAACAAAGGTGAGGGGCAACAACCGCCACCATCAAACTTCGAGAAAGAAGATTCAATGTTTGAAGAGGGATTTGGATGGAAAGCTGTAGCAATGGGTTATGGATGTGGATTTGTATTTGGAGTCTCTATAGGATACGTTGTATTTAGAGCAAGAAAACCTGCATGGTTTGTGAAGATGGTTGAAGACAGTGCACATCAAAATGCAAAAAGGCTTAGAAGGAAGAATGCTCCGGCCAGAAATGGTGGAAGACGACACTAGCTACTCAGGGCGGTGTGAGAAGGTAAGTCTTGATAATGCTTTTAACTAATAGCGTAAATATTTTATTTAATGATCCATCACCAGTTTAGTTAATTAACTTGCTTTGTGGACTAGGTCAATAATGGCAGCAGTCAAGAAGAGGGGATCATCTTCCAGGCTAGTGTAGCTGCTTTTTTTTTTTTTTTTACGTTGTGCGTTTGTAATTTTATTTTAATCGATAGATTTATGTCATTGTCAGTTAATAATTTTACCAGAATCATAATAATATAATAAATTATAAGCAAAAGCACAAACGAGGTGTCATTTAGATGATGGCATTTATGTCTTGATCTTTTGAAGCTATCAATTACGTTCATTTAATTATGATTCATGATTTTTTATTTCCAAGAGATCTGATTGATAACAATTTAGGCAGCAATTTTTTCCATTCTTATTCATACATTTTTTTTTAGCAAAATTATGTCCTTTTTAGTAGCATGTTTTTTTGAGAAAAAAACTAAAATAAATATTAGTTAAAATTTAAATCATTTGACACTACTAGAAATTCGCTTAATACCAACGGAATTGCCGACGGAATAATTATGTCGGTAATTTGGGGTCGCCTTTACCGACAGACTTTACTCCGTCGGTAATTTCATCTGTAAATACCGACAGATTTTGGCCGTCAGTATACACCGACGAATTTACGGATGAAATGTTGAGATTTTTTTAAAAAAAGGTGGTTCGCTGACATAGAGGTTATTGCGGGTATTTTTTTACCAATGGAATCACCGAGGGATT
This sequence comes from Populus x sibirica, assembly GCA_019202695.1. Classification (NCBI taxonomy): domain Eukaryota; kingdom Viridiplantae; phylum Streptophyta; class Magnoliopsida; order Malpighiales; family Salicaceae; genus Populus; species Populus x sibirica. The sequence continues at coordinate 1,415,263 of JAGMVL010000129.1, forward strand.
CAAAACATCAGCTTCATATGGTGACGTGACCGGTTCACCGATGAAAAATGCCGACGGAATCACTGAGGGATTCAAAACGGTAGCTCCATATGGTGACGTGTCCTATTTACCGTCAGAATAGTCGACGAAATCATGGACGGAACAGTCCGTCGGTGAATCCGTCGACAAAAGTTAATACATCCATTGTCACTCGACCCTATCCTCCCCTATTTCTCCTTCTTCTTCTCCTTCTTCTTCCTCATCTAAACTCTCCCCAACGCGCAAACAACCAGCCCCCTCCCAAAAAAATATCTCCCTCTTCTCAGCACAACAAGTCATATATCTAGAAGTCTTCTTGTCACAGCATCCGTATTCTGATTTACCTACGGATTTTTATCAGTTTTTGTAAGTAATTCTATCTTTTTAAATTTTAACATTTAAATATCATGGTTTTTATTGTTTTTTTAGTATATGTATTTTGGTAGTAGATGTACATGTTTTATTGTTATTTCTCAAACAAACTTGTAGTATATGAATGTATAATTTTATACTTGTTATGGTTTATTTTAGATTTTGTAAGATTGTATTTGTGAATGTATAATTTATACACTCATAAACAAACTTGTTTGTATTTGTTGAAACTTTATGAATGTATGTGTAGTATATGAATGTATAATTTTATACTTGTTAGGGTTTGTTTTAGATTTTGTAAGATTGTATTTGTTTGTAAATTGTTGAAACTTTATTGAATTACCGAAGTACATGTGTTGTTTTGAAATAATTAATAGCTTGTTTAATGGGTCCGTTTTAATTTTTATCATCAATGATATTGCGGAGTTGTAATTTTCGTAAATTGATATATATGTATTAATTTGTATGGACGTTGATAATTGATAATGAATATTTAATATTTGTGAGAAGTTGTAATTGGTTTGTTGGATAATCTCGAGGTAAACCAATTTTTTTGCAAATTTATTTACCTAACATAGTTAATTAATACATGTTGTCATCATAATTTTATAGAGATTTGATAGAAGTCATGGATGATCGTTCATGGATGTATCGAGATTCACCCCAAGGATTGCAGAGGATGGATTATTGTAACAGGGTTCAGGGTTTTATTAATTTCACAACATCTATTCCCAGAAATTTTACTAGAGGCAGTATTAGGTGTCCATGTAGGAAGTGTCAAAATAAAAAGTATATGCATTAAGATGTTGTAACGATGCATCTTCTACACAAAGGTTTTATGGAGAATTACCAGTGTTGGTATGCACACGGAGAAGTATTTGTTCATAAGAGGAGAATGGAAGAAAGGGTGGTTGGGTCAACTTCTAGTGCTAGCAACGTGCATGAAGCAGCAAATGACAACACTAATCCTTACAGGAATATTGTTATAGATGCAATGAGAATGAATCAAGGTAATGTCAGTCAATGTCCAATTATAGAAGAAGAACCTAATGCAGATGCAGCTAGGTTTTTTTATTTGTTGAAAGATTCTGACGAACCATTATGGGATGGCTGGACGAACCACAATAAATTATCGGCCGTAGCACAGATGTTCACCATCAAGTCAGATCACAGGTTGAATGAGGCCGAGTATGACAAGATTATTGAATGGGCGAGAAGCATTTTACCTGAAGGAAACAGGCTGAAAGAGAACTTCTATAATGTGAAGTCCATGATGAAACCCCTTGGTTTAGGATATCAGAAAATTAACATGTGCCCTAACTTCTGCATGTTATACTACCTTGAAAATGCTGAAATGACCGAGTGCATGACATGCGGGCATTCCCGTTACAAACCCAGAACTGGTAGGGGAAAGACTCTAGTGGCATATAAAAAACTTAGATACTTCCCAATCACATCTAGACTGCAGAGGTTATTCATGTCACCAAGGACTGCTGAGCACATGACATGGCACCAATTACATGATGCGGTTGATGGAGTGATAGTGCATCCTTCTGATGGTGAAGCATGGAAACATTTTAATAGTGTTCATCCTAACTTTTCAAGTGAATCAAGGAACGTGCGTCTTGGGTTGTGTACAGACGGATTCAACCCATTCGGGTCATTTGCTACTCCTTATTCTTATTGGTCGGTCATCCGACGGTTTATAACTTGCCACCGGGGATGTGTATGAGGCCGGAGTTCATGTTTTTATCTATGGTCATACTAGGTCCGAGCAATCCGGGGCGGAATATAGATGTTTTTCTTCGTCCGTTGATTAATGAGTTGACGCAGTTATGGCCCTTTGGAGCTTTGACTTATGACATCTCGAGGAAACAGAATTTTGTTATGAGAGCAGTTTTGATCTCGAGGAAACAGATTTTCTAGCTTATGGAATGCTTTCTGGTTGGAGCACGCATGGGAAACTGGCATGTCCATACTGCATGGAAAACAACAAGGCATTCACGCTAAGAAACGGAGGTAAAGTTTCTTTTTTTGACTGTCACCGTCGTTTCTTGCCACATAATCATAGGTACAGAAAGAACAGAAAAGATTTCTTTGTTGGCAAAGTTGAAAAGGATGTTGCACTCCCCGCGTCTTTCTGGTGAAGAATTGCATGATGTTGTAAAATTGTACGGTGACATTGTCATTGGTCTCCAATCAGGTAAGCAGAAGTTCCCTGGTTTTGGTTTGACCCATAATTGGGTAAAGCGAAGTATCTTTTGGGAGCTTTTTTATTGGAAGACCAACCTTCTCTGCCATAACCTTGACGTCATACACATTAAAAAGAACGTGTTTGAGAACATTTTCAACACCTTCATGGATGTGAAGGGGAAGACAAAGGACAACATCAAGGCTAGATTGGATGTAGTGTTGTTGCAGTAACCGAAAAAATATGGAGTTGGTTTGTGATGGGTCACGGGTCGCAAAACCAAGAGCAAGCTTCGTGTTAGAGAAAAACGCACAACTACTAGTCTACAAATGGCTTAATAGTCTGCGTTTTCTGGATGGACATGCCTCGAACATATCAAGGTTGGTTAATATGGAGGAATGCAGATTGTATGGAATGAAGAGTCATGACTGCCACGTGTTTATGCCAACACTTATCCCATTAGCTTTTCGTGATTTGTTGCCAAAGGGGATATGGGATGCACTCACGGAGATCGTCATTTCTTTAGAGATTTATGCTCCAAAGCAAGTTGAATGTTAATCACATTGAGAGGCTTGAAAAGAATATCGTCGAGATACTATGCAAACTTGAGATGATATTCCCTCCATCATTTTTTGACTCAATGGAGCATCTCCCCATACATCTACCATTCGAGGCAAAAGTTGGAGGACCGGTCCAGTATAGATGGATGTACCCATTCGAACGGTTAGATATTATAGTTGCAATGTAATTCATATATAAAAGTATTTTCTTTGTTTTTCTTCATTGAAAATACTTGATTAATTCAATGTAGGTACTTGTTCAATCTCAAGAAAAAGGTTAAGAACAAGGCGCATGTTGAGGCTTCGATATGTGAGGCCTATATTGTTGAGGAGATCTCAACATTTATCTCGTACTATTTCGAACCTCATCTAAGAACGAGAATCAATCACGTTCCACAACATGATGATGGCGGTGAAGTGTCTTCCAGTGGGAACTTGTCAATATTCTCCAATCTTGGACAACCCATACCTAAAAATGTCGTAGGAGGAAGATATTTGTCAGAAATAGAGTTCAAACAAGCACACAATTATGTTCTATTTAACTATGATGAGTTGAGACCTTTTATTCAGTAAGTGTATATATGCGTAATACTAATTAAACTTTGTCAATAATATACTGTTAATTAGATATTGTAATATAATACATTCATTACCACTTAGGGGAACATCGACAATATTTGATGTCCAATAACTCACAGTTGACCGAATCCCAGATCTTTTAATTACAAGATGAACAATTTGCCACATGATTCAGAACACATGTAAGCACTATCACAAACTCATTCTCACTTGAAAAATTATTGTATGCATGTCATTACGTGATTCTCATTTACTATTCATTGATGTACATTATATATAAGGTTTATTAAATGGGAAGGGTGCTACTAAGTCATTGTCTTCACTAAGCCTGGGCCCTGAAAGAAAAGTTAAGTGCTACAACGAGTATTTTGTCAATGGATATGTTTTCCATACTGAAGAATATGGGCATGGTAGAAAGACATACAACAATGGTGTTTGTGTTAAGGGATCGACTAGTAGTGAGTTAGAAGTTGACTACTATGGTAGATTAGAAGAGGTCGTCGAACTGCAATATCGTAGCGAGCAGAATAGAGTGTTTTATTCAAATGCTATTGGTATGACACGACTGATAGAGGAATCAGAGTTGATCCGCACTATGGTCTGGTCGAAATCAACTCAAAAGCTAGACTCCGCAACGTAAACGATGTCTTTGTTTTCGCAAAGTAATGTCAACAAGTTTATTGCACATACACCCCTTCTTTTAGAAAGGAATGATCAAGAATGGATTGGGTGTCCGTTTTAAAAACGAAACCCAAGGGTCGTGTCGAGCTTGTTCAGGATGAGAACGAAGACACAAGTGTGCGAGATGAAGTCTTTCAAGTTAGTGAGTTGGTTGAACCATATCAAGTTGCTCCTTCGGTTGACTTGGAAGAAAATTCAATTTTTTGTGTTTTCGATGATAGTCTTGTTGATGTTGACGAGAGGAGTTGAATGTTGTTTTGAGCTCTAGCAGACAAGCAAATGTCGATGAAGATGATGACCATATTGAAGATTGCAATAAAGGTGATGACTATTCAATTGATGATGAAGAAGAAGAAAATTTTGACTAACTATCAGAATGAAGCCTTGTGTAAAACCCTTTTTTCATGTAATATAGATTATGGATGACATATTTTGTAACACGAAATATGTATTGTTTAAGCATTGTTGTTATTGTTTTGTACGATGAACAGTTTATCATTTAACCATTTGCAGGAAGGTAAATAGGCAATACAAATATAATATTTCTTGTACAATGCCATACTTACCGACCTCCATACCGATGGAATACGGTCCGTCGGCATTTCACAGAGAGTTCGAAAAGAATTACTTGAAATGCCACAATCACCGACGCTTTTACCGACGGAATAAAGTTTGTCGGCATTTCACAGAGAGTTCGAAAACAATTACTTGAAATGCCACAATCACTGATGGAATAAAGTCTGTCGGTCATTTGTCGGTGGGTAAGATTACCGACATTTATCGGCGGGTAAGATTACCGACAAAATCACCAATGGACGGTGCGAATTTCAAAGGGCGGTGCATTAAATGCATCTCTGACCGCATGAGATTGCCAACAGAATTACCGACGGACAACGAAAAATATGGAGGGTAATTAAAAATGTTGGTGCGAAATTCAAAAATTACCGACGGATTTTCGAAACGTCATCGACGGAATAAATTAAAATAATATTTTTATTGTATCCGTCAGTGAAGCCGTCAGTAAAACTGCACTATAAATCCCAACGACCGTCCCTTCAGTTCATTTTTTCATCTCTTCCGTTCTTCACCTTCAATTTCGAATTTTTTCCTCTGATTTCTTCAAGGCATTCACCAACAATCTCTAGCAAGTGTTCTTGTGAATCTTCATCGGATTAAAAAGGTATGTGTTTCCTTTATTTCATTTGCTTTAAGGGTTTTTTTTGTTTTAGGTATTTTTATTTTTTTTTTGTGTTTTTTGTTTTGGTGTATTTTTAAAATGTAGATAAAGTCTTGAAATCAACACATTATTAAGGTAAGCATGTTTCATTTCTAAAGTCTATAGTTCTTTTTTTGTTGTTGAATTTATTGAATATATTTTATTGTTGTATTGACATAATTATTGAATAATTTATTGAATTGTAATTGTCAATATTGAATTTAACTTAGAATAAGTTATTAAATATGTTGGAATAATTAGAAATTTTACTACATTATTGCATGATTTGTGTTTAATTATTTGCATTAATTTTAATTGTTAGTCTAAAGTTTTTTTTGAATTTATTGAATATTGTTTATTGTTTATATTTATATAATGATTGAATATGTTGTTAATGTTGAATTTACCTTGTAATTAGAATGAATGTTATATGTATAGATGTTATGTTATATACAATATTAGTATAGATTGAGTCAATTGGTTGTGGCTTTTGTCAATATTTACAGGTTTGAGGATTTGGGTAGTATCCAGTATAGGGGAGGTGCTGTCGAATTTTTTTTAACATTAGAATTTAATTATATAATTATTCGTATATAATTGTGTAGATATGTAGAACGAAAACCAGAGATGGTCGCTCACGTATTGTCGCAGCTAGTTCTTCTAGCAGAGAGGATGACGTATCCTTAGGTGCCTCTCAAGAAGCGGCACCTACACCACCTGCAATGTCAACCGATGCTACCTCTTCCAGCGCGGGTTCATAGCGCAGAGGTGGCGTGCCTTCATAATGAAATCAGTTCACCCGCAAGTACGAGGCATAGTGGAAGGACGACCTTTCAATGTAAGTTTGTTAAGGTTTTAGTTTTTTATTTTAAATTATAATATAATTTATGAACAACTAATCAATATTTCATGAATTTAATTTATTTTCAGGTTCACAAACATCGAGGCCGCCCGAGTAATATCATCGGTGTTTAAATCATCGATGAAGATTCCATTATTTCAATGGAGTCAGGTATCCAGACATATTGAATGGATAACTCAAGTCGATGCATGGTTTAGCAGATTTGAGGTTGGTGTTAATTTCTAATTTCAAACTTATTTCTAATAATTTATTAATATAATTGTAACTAAATTATCATTTTTATTTATCTAATTATTTATTCACAACACAAATTCGCTTGGGACAGGGCGCATGACAAAGTTGTGAGGAGGGTGTGGGAAAATCTTGCGGTAACTAGGTAACATCGAAAACAATACAAGATTGTTTTAGGAAAAAATTTATGTTTCAACTTCTAATTTCTCGCTATGGAAGTAGGTTGCATGATTTTTGGTATGAAGCACAAAAAAAGGCAAAACAAAACACGAGAGATAGGGGTCTCCAAGGCTAGAACGAAGTGGCGGTTTGGAGGGATTTCAAACCAATATACATCCCGGAAGATATATGGCCGCACTATCTTGAACACGTGACGTCGAGCGGTTCACACGATGCTCACAGTCCAGTGCTGGCAACCAGAATCGGCCAATTCATGGCTCGGTGACAACGCACACTGGCGGCTCCGTTCCGTTTACTGCACATACGAAACAGATGGTAAGATTAATTTAAATGAAATATATCATTAAATTAATTTGTTGTTAATTAATCTTTTTTCATTATAGGATACGTCTCTTGGACGTGAGCCGAGCCCGATGGAGCTGTTTGTGGAGATGCACGTGTGGAGTCAAGACCGCCAAAAAGGGGCGCAACAGTTTGTTGACAACCGTGCTCAACACTTCATGGTATGTTTGTTCAACCATTTTATTTTGTAAGTTATTATTTTTATTGAATTGAATATGATGATTACTTTTTTTTATTTTCAGGAGACCTATAATAGCCGGTTGAGGGAGAGATATGGGGACGATCCTTTTACCCATCCAGAATTCGATCCGGATTTGTGGATGGAGGTTGGATCGTTTGATGGACCCAAAAAAAATCAGGTTTATAGGCTCTCCAACACTACGGCCGAGAACTTGCAAGCGGCTCGTAGTGTTTCAACCGTTGGGAGCTCCCAATCAGTATCGAGCACCCAATCTAAGGAGTTTGTGGCCTTGCAGCAACACACGGCTCAGCTCACCGAAAAATACAACCACCTATCAACGTCGTATGCACAACTCAAAGCGGATAATGCACAACAAAAAGCGGAGCATGACCAGCTTCGTGAATTTGTCATGAACATGGCATCATAGAGTGGTGATACATGTGCGCCTCCTCCTTTTTTGCCGTATAACAACCAGCCTCCTCCTCCTTCTCCTCCTCCTCCTCCACCACCATTATGTTAATTTGTAATGAATAATATTTAACTTTAATAGTTAATTTAATATTTTTTTTAAACACATTCAGTTTGTAATGAATATTATTTAACTTTATTTTCTTTTGTTTTTTATGTTTAATAAAACTTTTATTTGCATAATTGGTTTTTATTACCATTAATTTATATAATTTTATATTACGTATTCTAAATATTTTTTAAAAAACATATTTAAAAATAATCACAAAGCGTTTTACCGACGGAATATATCCGTTGGCATTTTACAGTGCCTGCCACAACGACCAAACGAATTCTGAGACAGATATATTCGGTCGGTATTCCAAACATTCAGCGACAAGTTTACCGACGGTTTTAATCGCTCGGTATGTCACACTATCACCGACGGGCTAAAATCCATCGGTATATTTCAAGCTAGAAACCTTTTTTTTTTGCGTGCAATTTCCGTCGTAAAACCATCGACAAATGTTTTTTTTATTTTTCCAACCGATATAGCGACGGAATTTGGTATTACCGATGAAAGGAAAGCCGACGGACGTATTTCATCGGTGATGATGTGGGTAAATATATTACCGACAAAACCTTAATCACATACCGACGGAATATGTCCATCGGTAAAACTGTGAAATCTTGTGGTGTGAAGAACAGAGGGAAAATGTATATCTTAAACCAAAACTCTCTTTCCTTGTTGATGTATTTTTTGTTTATTTTGATGAAAACATGTTTTTTTTTATATAAAAAGCATTGTTTTTAAATAAAAGTTTATAATGATTTGAAAAGCAAGTTTTTGGCAAGGAGATCCTTATCTTATCGGGTAAAACCTAACCATTCTAACATCAATAAAAAAAAACTATCTTTTTAATATCGAGAATACACCTTACGTATAAGCGTGTAATCCTTAATATTAAAAGGAAAAAATGATCTTTTTTAGATTTTTTGAAATATTGGCCTAGTTCTCATGACTTTAATAAACTAGTTATTAAAGCCAAAATGCATGCTAAAACATTTGTTATGAATTTTTATTGTATGAAAATATGATATGATTTTTTTCTTTGAGAGACTTAGTTGTATGCATGAAAATAAAAACATGTTTTTTTTTTAATTTTCCAATGTTATGATGAAAATCAGGTATTTTAATACCGGATTTGTATCTTTAAGGTATAAAAATACAAACTAATATTAAGCAAAATTCAGTTGAAAAATACGCGGGAAAATCATAAATTTTTTAAAAGATTTTTGGAATTTTGTTTTTACTGGGTCGGGCCCAGCCCAGCCACTTTGGTCTAGGCCGGTCTTTGTCCGGCCGAGAAAACTAAAACAAACAATGGAGTCTCCATTGTTCACGCGAACAATGGAGAGTGAATTAATTCACTCTCCACTGTTCAAGCAGAACAGTGGAGCGGCCTGGAGAAGACGAAGAAGAAAAGGAGGAAGAGGAAGAAGCTTACCTGGCGATGGGGAGCTGTCGTTCACGGTGACAATGTTGTGGTGGCAGGAGGTGTTTCTAGCGACAAAGAGAAAGAGACCAGAGAGATGTTATAGTGCTTATCTTCTTCTTTGTCTATCTTCTGTTTTTCAGCTTTCCTTTCTCTTCTGTGCTTCCTTTCTTTTGCTCTCTGTTTTTTTTTTTTTTTTTACGGCTATGCCAGTATTGCTGGTAGCTCACAGTGTTGGTGGCGGTGGCAAACTTAGGGGAGATGCTTGGCCGGTGGTTCTTCTTCCTTTCTCAGCGTTTTCTGTATTTCTCCTTCATTCGGTTTCTATTCTTCTGCTTCTATATTTCTCTCTTCCTTCTCTCTATTCCCCCCCTCTAGTTCCTCTTTTATGTCGGTTGTTGTTACTCATTTTCGGACCCCACGTGCTAGAGACGGTGTATACTTTTTTTTTAAACAGAGTATAGGAGTTTAGCTCATATTCGCTTGAAGATTGACAAAAGCACGAAAGAAATATTTTGTGTTTTGAAACCTTGTTTGAGCTTTTTTTCTGCTCTTTTTATCCTTCCCCTTTACTACCAAAATCATCAGGTTTTCTTAGGTTGATCAGGAGTCTTCATAATGCTAAATTCGTTCTTTTTTATCTGGTCTTTAAGGTTGAATAAATCCCTCAGAATTTGCACTAAAAAAATAGTTCTGCATTCTTTGTCGTAATTTTTTGGTTCCAACTTAGGCTCCGATTCTGACTCAGTTTCGTACGATATCTGACCATCCTAGGTATATCCTATCACTCATTACATGTTGAAAAATTTACGTACACCTTTATTAAGTCCTAGGGATCATTTTTCTTAGAGCAGATTCTCGATCAGATTTGGATGCTCAGTATTGTCAGATCAAGAACCTTTTTGACCAACTAGATTACTACCAGTTTCTGTTATGTAAAAAGATTTTATCTCACTTCGACTCCTTCATCAAAGTTGTAGTCTTAGACGTGTAGATGAATTTGGGCTTTTGAATCACTTGATTTCGATATCGAGGCCTAAGATGTTCCCATTTGAATATCTAACGTGAAGGCAGAGAATTCTGCATGCGAGAAGGATATTGACCCGAGTCCGCACTAAAGAAACTCTATTTTTGGCCTAGTTTTTGTGATTTTCATTCTTAGTTCATACTCTCAGTCATATCAGGATTCTCGGCATTCGTCAGTTTTTGAGTTAGACCCGGAGATTCCTTTTGACCAACTAGATTCTTGCCAGTTTCTGTTCGTAAAAAGATTTTATCTCACTTCGACTTCTTCATCAAAGATTTAGTCCTAGACGCGTAGATGAATTTGGGCTTTTGAATCACTTGATTTCGATATCAGAAGCTCAAGATATTCCCATTTGAATATCTAACGTGACGGCAGAAAATTCTGCCGCGGGAAGGATATAGCCCAAGTTCGCGGGGCTGATTCGAAGGATTTTTTGGGACCAAGGACTGAATCGAAAATTGTTAAAATGAGGGATTGAATTGAAGAAGGATATTGAAAGCTGGAGAGGGGGCTGGATCATCATAAATGACAGGATTTTTTCCACACCAAATAAGGAAAATGAGACTTTGCAGCTGCACCCTCCATCTGATTTCTTTCCTTTTTTTCGCTGCAAATTCCTGCTGTTTTTCCTTTATCATCATGCCTGAATTTTGGAGCTGCAACCACGTTTTTTCTTGCCTCATTTCAAAGGGAGCAGCTGGCCCTATGGAAGGAAAGAAAATAGCCACACCCTCCTCTAAAACTGGAAAGAAATCAGACGTAAAGCACCAGCACAAAATCAGAATATTGCAGTTGCCTTTTGCGTTTTTTTTACTGCAAATCAGTAGGGATTTACGTCCTAGAATTAATGCATTAAATCTTTCCTAAATAGAGATATTCTAGACTATATATAAACCCCTCTAATGACCTAGCAAGGGGTGGGAAAAAAAAAGACGAGATGGAGGCAAAACAAGGGGAAAGAAAGGAGGCTTTTCTTTGATACTAAAAAGCCTGCACTGGAACGTGAAAGAGAAGAAAAAAGCAGGAAAGGGAGAGAGCAGAAAGACAAAAACGGAGAGAAAGAGGCAGAGAGGAGGAGAAGAAACGTTTGGTCTGCACCACAAGCTCTGCTGCTAAATATTGACAGAAACTTTCATCTGTCAAAACCAGTGAGACCTGCAGAAACGGGGAGATCTGCAGCATCTAGAGAGGAAGTTTGGCTGCTAAACATTGAGAGAAACGTTCATTTGAGGTTTTGTATTTCATCTTCTGCAGCTAAAACTAGTGAGACCTGCAGGTATAAGTCTCCACTTTCTCCTCCCTTGCCGCATATAAATCTCTGATTGTTTTGATGTTTTAAAAAATACTTGTTTTGTATTCTGGCTTTGCACTTTCGTTTTCTATTTTCTTTTTGCCATACAATGAATGCTTGTCTTCTGTTTCTTTCCGTGGCTTTGAGTTTAGACGGTTATTTGTGTTAGAGTTGCGGGTTCCTTGTTTTTTTTTTTTCTTTCTCTGGTGCATGAGGAACCGTGGGGGCTGTCATCAGCCCACTTTTCAGTTCAGATGTTTTTTTTTCCTGCTTTATAATCTGGGATGGGGTACCTTTGCTCCTAAATAAAGTTTTGGCCCGGAGAAGAAATTGAAATACGGGGAAACCCTCAGCGTTTGCAGTTCTTTCGGGCAGGGTTCAGGGGAGGCGTTATTCTTTGTGCTGTTAAATGACAGCATTTGTGTTACTGTTCAAGTGAATTATAATTCACTTGAACAGTGACAGAGTTTAATTTTTGGGGTTTAAGAATGAACCGAATTTTATTTGAGAAAAGTTTGAGGGGCCATCTTTGTTTTATTATATTTTATTTATTTTTGCAAAATTTTGAGAGTATATGTATATGTGCATGGTTTGTCGTCTTTAATTGTGATTAACTGTGATGCTTATGTTTTGATAAAAAAAAAATCTGTTTTCTTGTGTGTTGCATACGGCCAATACCCTAACATGTTTTGAATATTTTTTTTTTATATACAAAAAAAATACTTGAAGTTTTGAAAATGTGTTTTCGCATGGATTTCTTAAACACAACAAAAATTATTTTCTTGCATTTCTGGATTTTACAACATGTTTGTAAAACTCCAAAGGGTATTGGCCAATATTCCAAAAAATACAAAAAATCTTATTTTGGGGGAATTCATCTATTATTCACCGTTAATGTTTGGATAAAGAAATTCCAAAGGGATGAATATCCAAAATATTATTGGGAATAACTTGTTATTATTCACCGTTAATGTTTGGATAAAGAAATCCTTAAGGGACGAATATCCAAAATATTATTGGGAATAATTTGTTATTATTCACTTGTTAATATTTGGATAAAGAGACCCGAAGTGGTAAATATCCAAAATAATTTTCTAGGAATAATAAATCCACACATATTCTTGAAAGAAGCCTTGATTATAATCGAGGACATTTCAATTTTTTACTCCAGGTTTACGAGCCGTGAGAGTATAAAACACTAAGAAAAAAAATAGGTTTTTTTAAAGCGCTCCGAATTTCCTTAGATTTCTAATTTTTTGTCTTCCTCCTTGCGATTTACGAGTCGTAAAACTCTTGAAATACTAAGGGAAAAATGAGCTTTTAAAGCACATGGAATCTCCTTGGATTTCTATCTTAATAAATTTAGTCTGAATCAAACACAGATTTCAAGAGATCTGCATTGGTTCCCCTTGACACTTTGTAGACATATCTAAAGGTATGATCTATATTGGCCAAGGATTCTTGTTTTTAGACTTTGAAACCAAATCCATTCATCATAGCAAACCTATCATAGGAAAACTAATTACGAGAACACCAACCCCATAGCAATTATAAAGCAAACCAAACATCAAGCAGCTTACCTTAGGTAGGGCGTACTAGGGGTGCTAACACCTTCCCTTTACGCAACCAGTCCCTTGCCTTAGAATCTCTGAAAGACCAGTCAGGTTTCCTAGTGACCATAATACTAGGTGGCGACTCCCTTTTACACAAATAAAACAAAAAAGACCCCGAAACCAACCGATGGTCGCCGCGACGCCGCGCTCCGCTCGCGAGGGTGCGACGGGATGGCGACTCCCTTCGGGGACCCTAGGACTAGGCTTGGTAATTTGTTTGTTTATGCTATGTTGGTTTTTGTTTTTTTTATATGAATGAAACTTTGTTCAAAAGCTTTAGCATGCATCTTTACATTTTGTCATACATGATATAGTCATTCATCACTTTATGATTATTATCTTTTTGAGGGCACACACATTAAACTTTAAGTTAAGTGGGGAACTAGCAACTTGCCTTATGACTTGAGTCAAGGTTTAAGTTTGTGTAAACCCCAACTCTTTGCCGAGTGTTTAGACCGATAGTGATTGGTACATGTGCCATCCCACTATCTCGTTGAACCCCCATATTGCCTTTACGAGGGCGATCACTTGGGACAAAGAAGAGACCCTTTTTTAGAGACCAAGTAGTAAACCTACCCTATGTCTCACGTAAAGGAACTAGAACCTATCCTTAGGGTGTATGATCCATAATATCTTTTGCATCAAAACAAGTCTAAACCCCAAGGCATTTTGAATTGCGGGACTTGTGAACGAAATGGCCACCATTGCTAAATTTTCCATCATAGAATATGGGAAAAATTCGACTGTCACAATTGGTTGAAGGAGACGCCTTAGAAGCGATGCTAAGAAACCGTCACCAATCAAGAACCCGAATTGCATTATGAATGAGGTGAACAAGTTAACGACTCACTTTCGAATGTGGATAAGGATGCATTTTTTAATAAATACGGACGTTTGATGGAAATTGCAAGGGTAGAAGTTTTAAGCCCAGTTGTGCGAGCCATAGTTCATTTTTGGGATCCGGACTACCGGTGTTTTTCTTTTAGAAACATAGACCTATGTCCCACTATGGAGGAATATGGGATGTTGACCGAGTTTCCAAATAATCAGATCGGATTTATTTACCTTTGAGATCCGACAAGATCATCCCCGAACCGTCAAAATTGCTCGAGAATCTCCAACTTGGAAAAGTTTTTGGAAAAGAATGCTACCGGTCCGAAATGGAGGATGCTAGAAATTGAATTGGAAAAGAAGTCGGGATTAGAAAAAGAGAGATTGATTGCCTTGGGCATATTTGGCCTTGTGTTGTTCCCAAGTCGACGGGTTTAGTGAGTTTGGAGGCCGCCGCTTATGTAGAGTATGAGAATACACAAATCAATCCAAGTGGCCGCTATTTTAGTTGAAACCGTGTTGACGCTTAATCATTGTAGGAGGACCGGAAAAGGGGCAATGAGATCTTTGCACGCAGTTGTTGTATATCCGGATGATTAGCCATATGAAAACAAAAAAACCTGTCTTCAATAATTTTTGGTGGTTCACCCAAAGACCCTTGAAGTTAGTAGAAGAAGAAGAATGGGGAGATCTAGACAACCAAGGTTGGGTTGACAAATTAGAAGGTTTGCCTAATAGTTATTTTAAGTGGAGAGCCCCATGGGTAACGACAATGAAAGTCCTAATGAGTTGTGGATAAAGACGTTGGGTACCATTGGTAGGGATTACAGGTTATATGAGTTATGCTTTCGCCTGGTGGTAAGGCAACTTGGGGGCATGCGGTTTGTTCCAAGGACTATGGGAATTGCTCAATTATTTGGTTTGTTCAAAGATCCCATTGCACAAGAAGTTTTGGAGATCATCAAACAAGATTGGAAGCATCTGATTTTGGTTGAGATAGAAGGTTTAAAGGATCCAAGTGCAAGCGAAGGATATGCAAGATGGAGAGACTTAGCCGCTTTAGCCATGCCTTGTGTAGAGGCCAAATCTCCCCAAACTATAGAAGAGTCCCGTAAGGGTCAATAATGAAGAGGAGTTGAGAAGACAAGTGGAAAAACTTCGGACAGAGTTGAGCAAAAGCACAAAAGACAAGGCAATGTTGGAAGAAATGATGCTAAAAGAAGATAAAAGGAGAGCATTTCTAGATGAGCAAATACAATCTAGAGATGCGCAAATAACAAAGCTTGAGTTAAAGCTGGGTGAGGAGAAGATTGCTAGGGAAAGGAGTGAGAAGGAGCTAAGAGGGATGAGTTTGGATTGGATGCAAAGTTGCTCTGAACTTGAAGAAATGGAGATTAACTTTAACGATTGCCAAGGAAGTGCAGAATATTTCCAAGAAAAATTTGCACAAGTCCGGTTTGAATGGATGGATAGGATTGGAAAGTATGAGGATTTGAACAAGAAATATATGGAGTTGGAAAGCCGTTCGATGGGGATTGCAAAAGAAGAAAATAAAAGGAAAGGTTTTGAGGTTGTTGAAACGGAATTAACGGTTAAGAAGAATGAGATAAAAGTTATGAGGATAAAACTTGACAAGGAACGTGAAAAGGTGAAGTATTTGGACGAGAAGCTAAAGCAATGGAAAAACATAAAGATCAAATCGACGCCAACAACACCGCTTTGAACGGAACCAATATGTTGCTCATAGAAAAGATGACCAAGAAGAGATGAGCAAATGGATGAAGTCGTTTGCATATGCTCGAATCATTAGAATCAATGCGCGAAAAGTGGGAGGGGACATCATTCGTTATCGCCGAAGCCTAGCTGAAACTGATGCCTTTCTAGGGAAGATTGAGAACCGCGGCTTTGCCTTTTTACCTTTGGCTAGAGAGTTTGTGGAGGAAAGGGATTAATATGTTGTATTTCCTTTTTCATTTATAAATGTAATAAACTTATCAAGCATTAATGAAAAGGGCGTTGACCCATCTTCTTATGCAAAATCTGTCTCTTGGTGAATATAATTCAAGCAAACGACTTGAAGGGCAGTACTCCTAGCAATGTGACAAGAGAATCTATGTTTTGTTTGTAAGATGGTGGCTATTATTCGTTCACAAGAAGGCTGCATCCATACCCAATATACAAATGCATTCTTATCATAATCATGCATTATATCATGCATTTTCTTATACATCTATACACGCATATACAGACCTAGAAATATAGGTCCCCCTTCTAGAATCCATAACAATTGACTAAGGAAAATGATGAAAGGTCACACCTAGTGCCAAAAAGAGCTTGAAGGAATTTGGAATGATGATGCACACCTAATTGGTTTGCTCGAACAAATGTTTTGAGACAACTTTTTCCCTTTAATGAGATCATGCATTTTCAAAAGTTCATCTTGATGTTTTTACACATCACTTTCCGTTTTTCAAAGTGGATCTTCCAAAACAAACTCCTGAACTTTATACTGAGAATGAATGGCCAAACTTTAAAGAATACATAGTAGCTATAGAAGAGGAAGAATGGGATAAAAATAGGACAACATGAACAAGCTTGGAGACCCGCTAAAGAGGAACTTGAAACCATAAATGTGGGTAATGAAGAAATCAAGAGAGAGTGAAGATAGGGATTTTGATCACTCCTAAAGAAAGAAAAGAGTTGGTTACTTCGAGATTATATAGATGTTTTTGCTTGGTCCTATGAGGATATGTCTGGCTTAGATACGGATATTGTAGTACAAAGGGTACTGCTGGTAGAAGGATGCAAATCGGTTAAGGAAAAGTTGAGAAGAATCCATTCGGATGTCTTGATCAAAGTAAAGGTAGAAATTGAAAAGCAAGTGGAACACCAATTTTCTAGAAGTAGTCAAATATCCACAACGGGTGTCCAACATAGTGGTTGTACCAAAAAAGGAAGATAAAATTAGAGTTTTGTCTACCACACATAGATATGTTTGACAAATACAGCACGTATCTCCACATATTCCTTTATGGATGGATTTTCGGGCTATAATAAGATAAAAATAGCTAAGAGGATAAGAAGAAGACAACATTTGTAACACCATGGGGAACCTTTTGTTACAAGGTCATGCCATTTGGGTCGAAGAATGTTGGGGCCACCTACCAAAGGGCCATGGTAACTCTATTTCACGACATGATGCACAAATAGTGAAGTATACATGGATGACATGATTGCTAAATCTAGAGAGGGAGAGAATCATGTCCAAATATTGAAGGAATTGTTTGAAAGACTAAGGAAGTACAAGTTGAGGCTTAACCATGCAAGGTGCTCATTCGGGGTGAAATCTGGGAAGTTGTTGGGATTTATGACGAGTGATAAAAGGATAGAAGTGGACCTTGGTTAAGTAAAGGCTATTCAATCTATGCTAACTCCCAAGGATGAGAAGGATGTAAGAAAGTTCTTAGAAAGGTTGAATTACATTGCTCGGTTTATATCCCAATTAACCATGACTTGTGACCCAATCTTCGATTGTTAAGGAAGAAGAATCTCGGAATTTGGAATAAGAGTGTGAAGAAGCTTTCGAGAAAATCAAGCAGTACCTTCTGATGAAGATGTGTTTTCAGTTGAGAAAGGAAAATTAGATTGGTGGACTATGTACTTTGATGGTGCTGTAAACGTATGTGGTAATAAAGCTGATGCAATGATAATCTCTCCTAATAAAAAGTAGTATTCGATTTTTAGTTAAGTCGCAGTTTGGGTGCAATAACAACATAGGAGTATGAAGCTTGCATTCTCGTTTTAGAGGTAGCATTGGAGTTGAATATTAGAAAGATAGATATGTATGGAGACTCGATTTTGATTAGTGAAAGGAAAATGGCAAATCGAGGACGAGCTAGAAGTTGAGACCTTACCAAGAATAATTGTCTAAATTGGCTAGAGAATTTGAGGAAATAAAGTTCACCCATCTAGGAAGGGAAGGAAACCATTTTGCTGACGCTTTGGTCACGTTAGTTTCTATGGCTAGAATAGACTTTGGGCACATGGTACAGTCGGTACACATTGACATCAGAAATAACCCAGCTCATTGTTGCTCAGTTGAGAGAGAAATAGATGGAAACCCTTGGTACTATGATATCATGAATTTCATCAAAAAACCAGACATATCCCATGGGGGCATCCAAAATCGACAAGAAGACTTTGATGGGGAAACTTTGTATAAGAATCATCTGACGGAACTTTGTTGAGATGTTTGGATGACATGGAGGTAAAAAGTGGTGAAGAAATTTATGGAAAGAGATTTGATCTCGTCGATATGGTCCACTAGAAAAGATTATGACTAATAATGCCCGAACTTCAATGGCAAGATGATAATAGAACTCTTCGCTAAATGGAAAATCAAGCATTCCAATTCCTCACCATATAGGCCAAAGATGAATGGTGTGGTGGAAACTGCTAACGAAAATGTCAGGAAGATTATTTAGAAGATGGTAGTCACCTACAAGGATTGGCATGAGATGTTGCCATTTGCCCTTCACACGTACTGCACCGCAATCCAAACCTCAATAGAAGCCACCCTGTATACGTTGGTATATCGAATGGAGGCGAGATGCCTTTAGAAGTGGAAATCCCCTCATTGAGAGTATTGATAGACTTTGAGCTAGAAGAGGTAGAATGGGCAAAGGTTAGATATGAACAAATTGAATCTAATCAGTGAAAAGAGGATAGCCGCAATCTGTCATCATCAACTCTATCAAAGAAGGATGGCCAAATCATACGACAAGAAGATTTGACCTTGAGGATTCCATGAAGGAGATCTTGTGATGAAGAAAATGTTGCCTTTTACCAGGAAAAGATCGAGTAAATGGGCGCCAAACAATGAGGGCCCTTTGGTGGTAAAGAAAGCGTTCTCGAGAGAAGTTTTATTGTTATCTAGAATGGATGGAGAAGATCTAGTTAAATCTATGAATGCTGACTCTATAAAGAAATACTATGCTTCCCAGTCAATAAAATAATGTTCGGCCATGAATTCTCTTTGTAAAGAACCTTTTTTCATAAAACGTATGATCTCATAGCATTTGAAATCTTTTACTTAAAAGAACTGTTTTTTACGCATGACTAAGGAGATGACTCCATCAATTGGAGAGAACCAAATCAAATCTAAACTTGGCATATTTATGCACACCACACTGGGGGCAAGAAGTGTACGAAGTGAACATAGGGGTCCATAGTGAACCAAAGCCCAAAGGGGTATATCATAAAAACTTCTAAAAAAAGCAACTTTTTGCCAATTGCATTGAAAGTTTTAGTTTTCATGAACAAAACCAAATCTTTTGAGTTTTCCTTTTAAAATAATAATAAAAGACAATACTCAATGGAGCAAGAAAGGGCCCCATAAGGAACCAAAGATCTCTTCACCAAGAGGATAAGAAGTATAGCGCGTGGAGCATATTCTGTTTCAAGAGGACAACTCGGACAAACAAATGGAAACAAGAGCTCAATAAGTCTACAACGAAAGGGGGACCTATGTTTCCAAAATAGGTAATAAAAAAAACATGCATGCTATATTGTCATAACACTAACCTGGCAGGAAAAGGTGTGACGAAGGCCAAAATAGTTCTAAGTTTTTGGAAAACCGCTAAGGTCCAAAATCTCAAGTCAACGGAACTACGGAAAAGGATAGGAATTGTGAACTAGCACTGCTTTATTTCCTCGAGGTAAGATGTTTTCTTTTGAAGTTTTAGATGGGCGGGTCACCCGATATTGAGACCATTCCTTAGAAAAGCGTGGAGTTTTCTAAAGAATTTTAAGAGGGGCCGGTTACACGATATTGAAACCGTTTCTTAGAAAAGCGTGGAGTTTTCTAAGAATTTTAAGATAGGCCGGTCACCGATATTGAGACCGTTTCTTAGAAAAGCGTGGAGTTTTCTAAGAATCTTAAGATGGGCAGGTCACCCAAAATTGAGACCATTCCTTAGAAAAGCGTGGAGTTTTCTAAGAATCTTAAGATGGGCGGGTCACCCCGAAATTGAGACCATTCCTTAGAAAAGCGTGGAGTTTTCTAAAGAATTTTAAGAGGGGCGGTTACACGATATTGAAACCGTTTCTTAGAAAAGCGTGGAGTTTTCTAAGAATTTTAAGATGGGCCGGTCACGATATTGAGACCGTTTCTTAGAAAAGCGTGGAGTTTTCTAAGAATCTTAAGCTGGGTAGGTCACCCATCACAATGAGACCACCATTTTTTCTGGGGTAGGTCACCCATTAGAATGAGACCATTCTCCATTTTTTTTTACCTGGGTAGGTCACCCATTATAATGAGGCCATTCTTCCCCCTGGGTAGGTCACCCATAAGAATGAGACCACTCTTCCCCCTTTCCACTTGGGTAGGTCACCCATCATAATGAGACCTTTTTTTGGGTAGGTCACCCATTAGAATGAGACCATTCTCCATCTTTTTTTACCTGGGTAGGTCACCCATTATAATGAGGCCATTCTTCCCCCTGGGTAGGTCACCCATAAGAATGAGACCACTCTTCCCCTTTTCCACTTGGGTAGGTCACCCATCATAATGAGACCATTTTTTGGGTAGGTCACCCATTAGAATGAGACCATTCTCCATCTTTTTTTACCTGGGTAGGTCACCCATTATAATGAGGCCATTCTTCCCCTGGGTAGGTCACCCATAAGAATGAGACCACTCTTCCCCTTTTCCATTTGGGTAGGTCACCCATCATAATGAGACCATTTTTTGGGTAGGTCACCCATTAGAATGAGACCATTCTCCATCTTTTTTTTTACCCGGGTAGGTCACCCATTATAATGAGGCCATTCTTCCCCCTGGGTAGGTCACCCATAAGAATGAGACCACTCTTCCTCTTTTCCACCTGGGTAGGTCACCCATCACAATGAGACCATTTTTTGGGTAGGTCACCCATTAGAATGAGACCATTCTCTATTTTTTTTACCTGGGTAGGTCACCCATTATAATGAGGCCATTCTTCCCCTGGGTAGGTCACCCATAAGAATGAGACCACTCTTCCCTTCTCTCCACTTGGGTAGGTCACCCATCACAATGAGACCATCTTGCATTTGGGTAGGTCACCCGTTATAATGAGACCATCTTTCATTTTGGGAAGGTCACCCGTCATAATAAAACTACACACACATTTTTGTATTGGTTCTGGTTAAAGGAGATCGCCGGATGGGATCTCGGGTTAACCCAACCACACACGAGTTTAACTTTGGTTAAAGGAGATCGCTAGATGGGATCTTAGGTTAACCCAATCAAAAGGGCAGGTAGCCCATGAAAATAGACCAATTTTCTAAAAAAAAGGAAAAGAAAAGAAGTGAAGTCTTTGGATGAGTAGATCACTTAGCAAGCCAAGAAGACCTTTTATTTCTTTACAAGCTTACTATGCAAAACATTGAGGAGTTTTTGCTTCGTAAGCATTGTAAAGAGGGGGCATCTGTTGTTACTCATTTTCGGACCCCACGTGCTAGAGACGGTGTATACTTTTTTTTTTAAACAGAGTATAGGAGTTTAGCTCATATTCGCCAGAAGATTGACAAAAGCACAGAAAGAAATATTTTGTGTTTTGAAACCTTGTTTGAAGTTGTTTTACGCTCTTTTTATCCTTCCCCTTTACTACCAAAATCATCGGGTTTTCTTAGGTTGATCGGAGTCTTCATAATGCTAAATTCGTTCTTTTTTATCTCGGTCTTTAAGGTTGAATAAATCCCTCGTAATTTGCACTAAAAAAATAGTTACTGCTTTCATTGTCGTAATTTTTTGGTTCCAACTTAGGCTCCGATTCGACTCAGTTCGTACGATATCCGACCATCCTAGGTATATCCTATCACTCATTACATGTTGAAAAATTTACGTACACCTTTATTAAGTCCTAGGGATCATTTTTCTTAGAGCAGATTCTCGCCGATTTGGATGCTCAGTATTGTCAGATCAAGAACCTTTTTGACCAACTAGATTACTACCAGTTTCTGTTATGTAAAAAGATTTTATCTCACTTCGACTCCTTCATCAAAGTTGTAGTCTTAGACGTGTAGATGAATTTGGGCTTTTGAATCACTTGATTTCGATATCAGAGGCCTAAGATGTTCCCATTTGAATATCTAACGTGAAGGCAGAGAATTCTGCTGCGAGAAGGATATTGACCCGAGTCTGCACTAAAGAAACTCTATTTTTGGCCTAGTTTTTGTGATTTTCATTCTTAGTTCATACTCTCAGTCATATCAGGATTCTCGGCATTCGTCAGTTTTTGAGTTAGACCCGGAGATTCCTTTTGACCAACTAGATTACTGCCAGTTTCTGTTCTGTAAAAAGATTTTATCTCACTTCGACTTCTTCATCAAAGATTTAGTCCTAGACGCGTAGATGAATTTGGGCTTTTGAATCACTTGATTTCGATATCAGAAGCTCAAGATATTCCCATTTGAATATCTAACGTGACGGCAGAAAATTCTGCCGCGGGAAGGATATAGCCCAAGTTCGCGGGGCTGATTCGAAGGATTTTTTGGGACCAAGGACTGAATCGAAAATTGTTAAAATGAGGGATTGAATTGAAGAAGGATATTGAAAGCTGGAGAGGGGGCTGGATCATCATAAATGACAGGATTTTTTCCACACCAAATAAGGAAAATGAGACTTTGCAGCTGCACCCTCCATCTGATTTCTTTCCTTTTTTTCGCTGCAAATTCCTGCTGTTTTTCCTTTATCATCATGCCTGAATTTTGGAGCTGCAACCACGTTTTTTCTTGCCTCATTTCAAAGGGAGCAGCTGGCCCTATGGAAGGAAAGAAAATAGCCACACCCTCCTCTAAAACTGGAAAGAAATCAGACGTAAAGCACCAGCACAAAATCAGAATATTGCAGTTGCCTTTTGCGTTTTTTTTACTGCAAATCAGTAGGGATTTACGTCCTAGAATTAATGCATTAAATCTTTCCTAAATAGAGATATTCTAGACTATATATAAACCCCTCTAATGACCTAGCAAGGGGGTGGGAAAAAAAAAGACGAGATGGAGGCAAAACAAGGGGGAAAGAAAGGAGGCTTTTCTTTGATACTAAAAAGCCTGCACTGGAACGTGAAAGAGAAGAAAAAGCAGGAAAGGGAGAGAGCAGAAAGACAAAAACGGAGAGAAAGAGGCAGAGAGGAGGAGAAGAAACGTTTGGTCTGCACCACAAGCTCTGCTGCTAAATATTGACAGAAACTTTCATCTGTCAAAACCAGTGAGACCTGCAGAAACGGGGAGATCTGCAGCATCTAGAGAGGAAGTTTGGCTGCTAAACATTGAGAGAAACGTTCATTTGAGGTTTTGTATTTCATCTTCTGCAGCTAAAACTAGTGAGACCTGCAGGTATAAGTCTCCACTTTCTCCTCCCTTGCCGCATATAAATCTCTGATTGTTTTGATGTTTTAAAAAATACTTGTTTTGTATTCTGGCTTTGCACTTTCGTTTTCTATTTTCTTTTTGCCATACAATGAATGCTTGTCTTCTGTTTCTTTCCGTGGCTTTGAGTTTAGACGGTTATTTGTGTTAGAGTTGCGGGTTCCTTGTTTTTTTTTTTTCTTTCTCTGGTGCATGAGGAACCGTGGGGGCTGTCATCAGCCCACTTTTCAGTTCAGATGTTTTTTTTTCCTGCTTTATAATCTGGGATGGGGTACCTTTGCTCCTAAATAAAGTTTTGGCCCGGAGAAGAAATTGAAATACGGGGAAACCCTCAGCGTTTGCAGTTCTTTCGGGCAGGGTTCAGGGGAGGCGTTATTCTTTGTGCTGTTAAATGACAGCATTTGTGTTACTGTTCAAGTGAATTATAATTCACTTGAACAGTGACAGAGTTTAATTTTTGGGGTTTAAGAATGAACCGAATTTTATTTGAGAAAAGTTTGAGGGGCCATCTTTGTTTTATTATATTTTATTTATTTTTGCAAAATTTTGAGAGTATATGTATATGTGCATGGTTTGTCGTCTTTAATTGTGATTAACTCGTGATGCTTATGTTTTGATAAAAAAAAAATCTGTTTTCTTGTGTGTTGCATACGGCCAATACCCTAACATGTTTTGAATATTTTTTTTTTATATAAAAAAAAAATACTTGAAGTTTTGAAAATGTGTTTTCGCATGGATTTCTTAAACACAACAAAAATTATTTTCTTGCATTTCTGGATTTTACAACATGTTTGTAAAACTCCAAAGGGTATTGGCCAATATTCCAAAAAATACAAAAAATCTTATTTTGGGGGAATTCATCTATTATTCACCGTTAATGTTTGGATAAAGAAATTCCAAAGGGATGAATATCCAAAATATTATTGGGAATAACTTGTTATTATTCACCGTTAATGTTTGGATAAAGAAATCCTTAAGGGACGAATATCCAAAATATTATTGGGAATAATTTGTTATTATTCACTGTTAATATTTGGATAAAGAGACCCGAAGTGGTAAATATCCAAAATAATTTTCTAGGAATAATAAATCCACACATATTCTTGAAAGAAGCCTTGATTATAATCGAGGACATTTCAATTTTTTACTCCAGGTTTACGAGCCGTGAGAGTATAAAACACTAAGAAAAAAAAATAGGTTTTTTTAAAGCGCTCTGAATTTCCTTAGATTTCTAATTTTTTGTCTTCCTCCTTGCGATTTACGAGTCGTAAAACTCTTGAAATACTAAGGGAAAAATGAGCTTTTAAAGCACATGGAATCTCCTTGGATTTCTATCTTAATAAATTTAGTCTCGAATCAAACACATGATTTCAAGAGATCTCGCATTGGTTCCCCTTGACACTTTGTAGACATATCTAAAGGTATGATCTATATTGGCCAAGGATTCTTGTTTTTAGACTTTGAAACCAAATCCATTCATCATAGCAAACCTATCATAGGAAAACTAATTACGAGAACACCAACCCCATAGCAATTATAAAGCAAACCAAACATCAAGCAGCTTACCTTAGGTAGGGCGTACTAGGGGTGCTAACACCTTCCCTTTACGCAACCGGTCCCTTGCCTTAGAATCTCCGAAAGACCGGTCGGGTTTCCTAGTGACCATAATACTAGGTGGCGACTCCCTTTTACACAAATAAAACAAAAAAGACCCCGAAACCAACCGATGGTCGCCGCGACGCCGCGCTCCGCTCGCGAGGGTGCGACATCGGTATTTATAGAAAAACAAAATGGGGAGAGAGGTCTACTACCCCTGTTCAGTCATGGCACAAGGGTAGGGGGTGGCTGGGAGGCCACTAGGCAGCCGCCCGCAGGGCTTGATCCCTCTGTTTGTTTTGTTTGGTGCCAGGTGAGGGGCATGGGTCGTGTTAGGTTTTTTCAATTTTGGGAGAGAGAGGGAGCGGGGAAACGCAGGAGAATAAACCCCTTCTTCCCCTGTTTCTACGTGTGCAGGGGAAGAAGGAGAACAATGCCGTTCAAAACAACATTGTTTCAGGTTTTTTTTTTGGAGGTTAGGAGAAATTGTTTTTTTGAATTTGGGGAATAATCCAAAAATAGGTTATGACAATATGCATGTTGTCACATGTGTGCGGCGTCGCGGCGATTGCGTCCACAAATCCTAGAATATTGGTTTCCTGGAAAAATCAGGAAAAATAGGGAGACGAGGAATTCTTGTCTTTTATCCATGGAAAGCAGGAATGGGAGTCGTCACCTAGTATTTTGGTCACTGGGAACCTTAACTGGTCTCACAGATCGGGTACGGGGACTGGTTGCGTAAAGAAAAGGTACTAGCACCTCAAATATGCCTACCTAAGGTAAGCTACATTGTTTTATTGTCTGATAAAATCTAAGGTCTTGTCGTGTTTTCTAGTTGTTGGTTTGTCTATGGTTTAAGAAAAGTCCTCATCGATAAAGAGATCCTTATCTTATCGAGTAAAACCTAACTGTTCAAACATCAACAAAAGAATTTAATATCCAGAATACATCTTATGTATAAGGTCATAACCCCAGATACTAAAAGAAAACAAAATAATGTTTTTTGGAATTTTTCAAATATTGGCCTAGTTCTCGTGACTTTAATAAACTGGTTATTAAAGCCCAAATGCATGCTAATACATATTTTTGAATTTTTGTTGTATGAAAATATGATACGATTTTTTCCTTTGAGATACTTGGCCATATGCATGAAAACAAAAAATATTTTTTATTAGAACGGGCCGGACCTGGCCTAAAAAAGAAACTGGGCCGAGATCAACCCAATAAAATACAAACTATCTTATATTAGGCTGGACTCAGCCCAGCCGCATGGACTGGGCTGATGATCCAACCCGGACTGGTTGTTGTACCCGTGCACAGTAACCAGCCAAATACAATTACCTGGTTACTGTGCATGAGCATAGTAACAGGGTAATTGTTTTTCGTTGCTTGCAAAAACATGCACAGTGCACGTTTTGTGTGCAAGAAGATGAAATGGGAAACAAAGACGAGGGGAAGAGAACTACCTAGAATGGAGGCGTTGTGGTTCATGGTGCTAGTGGCTCACGGTGGTGTTGTTGTCACGGCAGCTGGCTGTGGTGGCAGAAGTTAATTCTCCTTCTTCTCTCCTCTGCTTCGTTATGTTGTTTTCTTCCTCTATTTTTCGTTCCCTTTGTCAACAGTGTTCTTGCCTCTCTGCAGTGGCTTCGTGGAGGTGCTGCTGGTGCTAGTGGTGTTGCTGGTGGCGGTGGTACGCGGAGGATGCTGCTTCGGTTTCTCTATATTTTCTTCTTCTTCTTCTTGCCTTATACTTGTGCTTCTCTCTGCTTATTTCCCTCTTTTTTTGGTTTTTTTTTGTTCTTCGTTCACTCTCCTCTATGTCTTTCTCTCTTAGCTTTTCTTTCTTTTCCCATGTTCTCCTTTGTTCCCCTCTCTAATTTCCCCCCCCCCCTCTCCACCGTCCGTCTCTCCTCTGGCTTTTATAGTCAGAGGATGCATGTATTTTTGGGATTATTGCATGAAGATAGTAACGGTCGGCATGCATCACGGTGGGGAGGGATATCAGCCGTGAGACGTGCTCCCCTGATTGAAGCAGTTCCACCGCTAACGTCTTTATTGCCTTTTACTGCCGAAACCGTTGTTGATGAAGAAGGTAATGAACAGTTGTCAAGGAAATGACACTGTTTTAAAATTCAAAATGAATATTTCTAATTTGGTCATTGGATTTTTTGCAATTTTACAATCAAGCCCTCGGATAAATTGTAATTGGATCCCTTGATTTTAACGTTGTTTACAAGATAGTCTTTGATTCTAGATTCATGCGATTTGACCCTCATTTAATCAATAAACTTCTAATTTCTTCAATTTAGCCCCTGACTTGGTCAATTTCAGCCCCTCTATTTACGTGCCTTTTCCGGTTTGGTCCTTGGTTTTGGAATTTTTCAATCAAGTCCCTAATTAGCCATCAAACTTTAATAATTATGCAATTCAGCCCATGATTTGACCAAATCAACTCTTCAAAATTATAATTAGACCCTAGAACTTTAATTCCTTCCAATAAAAACCTAAATCAACTTAAAAATCAATTTTTCTTTCAATCAAACCCTTCATAAATTCAATTAAACTCTCGATAAAATTTAATTGAGTCCATAAACATCTGATTTTGGATATATTTTTTTAAAATTGAATTTTTCTTTTCAGCAAACTCTCATTCATCAATGATATATTATCAAATTTCAATATTTGCATTTTTGAACCTCCTCAACCAATTTTTGGTCATTTTTAGGCGCTCTGGCATCTTTTCTCACTGTGACATATTTATTTATTTTATTTATTATTATTATTTTTGAATTTTTTCGACTTTTATTTTTTTTGTATTTTCTCTTTTTTTATGGGATCCAAAAATAAATAACAACATATGTGTTGTTACAGTTATATTTAGCTTATGCCTACTTCACAAACTGATCCATATTTCGGATGGTACTTCCTGAATTTCGACTAGAAAATCTAAAAAATCTTTACTTTAGCGTTGAACTTGCTTGTTTTTTCTCGTAAACTTCTCTCGATTAGATTCAAGAAAGGCCCTGTGGACTATATTGACAACTGTCAAAAGGAGAGGGCATCATCTTCCAGGCTAGCTACTTATGTTCCTTTTTTTTTCCTTTCTTTGTTTTTGTTTTTGTTTTAATTTGTGTGTTTATAATTTGGAGTCCTAATTAGCCATGCTTTGGCTGCTATATATTTTAATATTTCATAGCTAGTTTTGTGTAATACTTGGAAATTAACTAGTAGTTGGTGTGGTAACTATCTTGTGATCAAATAGATATATATAGGTTCAAAATATAGCCTTTAAATATATAGTTAAAATAAGGAACAATATTAAAATGGATAAAAAAAGATTATCATTCTAAGAAAACCTAGCTAGTGGATGGATATAATCGTGTTTTTTTATTGTTTCTTATTTCGACTATATATTTATAGACAAAAATAGGTTTTTATCTCTATTTTATGGACAATTTTTAGTTATTTTTTTTGTTCCTCTAAAAAGAAGGGATAGAGAGACCATAGACAAATACAAAAAAAAAATCATAATTATTCTCTTGAATGTTTCATAATTTCAATTTTCAATCTCTATTCTTACATTTAGATATGGATTATTTATTTGAACTAGTTTAATTTCCACTATTAGATATGAAAACTAGAAAAATATAAAAGTAAAATTCATTAAAAATATATAAGAAATATAAACATGAGAGAAAGAGAGGAGATAAAATATTGATCAAATAGAATCCAACTAAATTACCAAACAACATCATTATAAAATGGAAGCTCTCATCGTTAGGAGCTCGTAGACACCAAATTCAAACAATTTTATTTCTAGATTTGAAAGATACATGAATTTATAGTTTTAGATCTAAGAATTGAATTTTTTGTTGATTAGGTGTTTAAAGGTGGTTTTTAGTGTTAAATTTATGTTTGTAATCTTGAGTGGGTGTTTTCATGTCTTTTTATTGTTAAATTGAATTTGAGTGTTGATTTAATTGTTTAAAAGTGGAGTATTTAAATTTGTGTTAAAACATATAATATAAAATTATTATCTTGCATTTCTAATTATGTTAGATTTGAAATACATTTTAAAAATAATTTATTGACTATGTAAATTATAATTTAGTTATATTGTCTTCTTTGTGATGAATTATCTTTGTTTACAATGATTATTAATCCCTTTTTAGCATGATTTTAAGTTAGTTAAAAAAATTAATGATGATTATAAACTAAAGTAAAAAATAATGATCTTTATTTATTATTTAAAACATTGGAAGTTAGATGATAAATACATATTAAGAGTAAAAGAAAAATTTTCTTATTGTATTTTTCCATGTTCTCAATATCAATTAAATAAAATACAGATATATAAACTACTATTAAACATAATTTTATCTTAATCTTTTATTTCATCTTATCCATTACAATATTTTTGGCTCTTTTTTATGATGAAAGGCTAACCTAATAGATCAAAATAAATCACTAAGAGATTAGGTAAGGTTTTTAGATTGAAAAACCTAATAAACTATAAAGGTATTTTTGATGGGTAAAATCTAAAAAATCAATAAACAATGTAATAAAGAAAAGGTAAATCAATTTGAAAATAAACACTATTTAGGTTTACGATTTTAAGAAAAAAAACAGAACAACAATTTTTTTTTTTAATTTAGGTTTTTTAACACTATTTAAGGTTAAAAAATTAAAAGAGTTACTTGAAGAACGACACCGTTCTGAATCCAAATTTTGAAATAAAGCAGAAACGTCAAATTATAATTTCCTTGCTTGAGAGAGAGAGGAGAGAGAAGTGTGATAATTTGAAATAAATAAAAAAATCGAGTTGCCGCCATTTCTCTCCTTCAAAACACCGACACCACAAGCCAAAAAGAGAAGAGAAGAAACGTTTCGAGCCAGAACTCTTTCAGGTTAGGGATTCGTGTCTCTTCAAATCACATTTCACTGTTTCCGAAAAAACGTATAAATTTGATTTCACAATAGCAATTGCTGCTGCTTTTCAATTTCGATGGTCACTTTGCTCGCGTTTTAGATCTCCATATGATTTATTTATGTTTATAATCCCTAGTTTCTTTACGATTTTAGGCGTTGATTTGTGATTTTCATTAAGGAGAACGCCAAGGAGTGTAATTTTCAGGAAAATTTATCAATTCAATTCCGTTTGTTTACGCGTCTTCTTTTTTACAAGCTTTTATTTATGCGTCTTCTTTTTCTCGTTTTCCGTTTGGATGCTGAGAAAATTTGAGAATTGGAAAGGAGTTTCAGGAATTTGAATAATAAGACTTCACTTTTGGAACTCGAGAAAATTGGTGGTTTTCATGCAAATTTTGGGTCTGCGCGGACCTTTTGGCTCAGTACCAAACTGAGGGTACTCTGGTCATTTTCATGACCTTGACTAATTTTTCTTGATTACGCTCATTTAATTATGATTCATGATTTTTTATTTACATGAGATCTGATTGCTATCAATTTGCGCAGTAATTTTTTCCTTTCTTATTTATACATTTGTTTTTTAATTTTAGCAAAATTATGTCTTTTTTAGTAGCATTGTTTTTGAGTAAAAAATACTAAGATAAATATTCGTTAAAATTTAAATAATTTGAAATAAGGAGGAAAAATGTATAACTTAAACCAAAACTTTCTTTCCTTGTTAATATATTTTTTGTTTTATTTTGATGAAAACATGTTTTTTTTTTATATATATAAAACATTGTTTTTAAATAAAATTTTATAATGATTTAAAACGCAAGTTTTAATTATAAACATAAAAATTCTTGACTCAATGATTTATATGTGGTAGAAAAAAAAATTAATATGAGAAAAACATGTAAAAACACTATTATTAAAATAAAAAAATAGATAATATATTCTCATTTAATATTTATGAACATATTTTTTTAAAAACAATTATATATTAGGTTTATATATAATAATCCACAAAGTAATTGTTAATATTATCATTAAAATGCTATAATCTTATTTGAAAACTATGGTAAAACTGGAAAACATTTTAATATAACTTTAGTTATTTCATTTATAGTGAATTTTATTTAAAATTGAGAAAAAAAATTTTAAAAAAAATTGAAGGGCAATATGAAAAAGGCCATGTGTCTAAGCCTAGAAGTACATGTCCATTTAAGTTGATGACAAATCATTTTTTAGACCAGCTTCGATTAAAAAAAACTCAATTTTAAATGCTAGAAGTTGATGACACATCATTTTTCAATTTACTTTTTCCTAAAACACCCAAAACACACCCTAGTAACCTAATTAAATCATTTCTAACACAAAGTACTTTCTAATTGGTAAAAGAAACCCAAAATTAAACCAAACAAAAATACCTTAATCTGTAATCTATTTTTTCCAACAACATAAAAACTTCAAACCACCCACTTATATTGAAATCTATTCTTCTAGATAAATTTATTGACACCAAAACTAATATTTTTATGGCTAAGATATGGCTTCTCGACGCTTTCTCTTTCTTTCTCCTTTTTCCATATGGCTTTCTATCTCGTCTCGGAAAACTTAGGGAGTACTTATGATAAAAATAGAGTTTAGAGATAATATATAAAATTAAGAAATTGCGGGGACCAAATAATATGCAAATTGACACTACAAGATTTAATAATTTTACCAACGAAATCACCGGCGGAAATGCTCTGTCGGTGAATCTTTCATTGATAATTTTTTATCCGTCGGTAAATCCATTGGTAATAAAAAAATATTATTACCGACGGAACAAACGTGTAAAAAAAAATTACCCGCTTCATTCCGTCGGTATATCCCTCAAAAAATACCATCGGTAATTATTTAAAAACATTTTAAAAAATCCATTTTATAAAAGTATAAAATAATTAAATTAACATAAATCAACACTCTATAATATATACTCAAAATGCTTGGGAAAAAAATAAGAAAATCAACTGAAACAAATTTGCAACAAATAAATAAAACGAAAAAATAAATTCAACTATAAAAAATTCATAAGAAAAAAATGAAGTTGCAATTGCTAAAAATTTAAAAATCCTATAAATAAATCAACTAAAAATTGATCTCATATGAAAAAAAAAATCTCACAACAACATTTATACAATTATTAAGAACAAAAACAATTAAAAATAAAATAGAAAACAAATATAGTGAAAAAAATCATGAAAAAAGAAGAAAAATAAAAAATCTTGCCTTAATATAGTTGCAAGTGAAGCTAAGGAGAGAAAAATTTTCGTAAAGCATATTAATTTTAAAAAAAACTAAGAGGATAAAAGAAGAAAGAAGAAGAAGACATACCTGAGCATGGAGGAGAAGAGAAGGAGATGAGGATAGAAGAGAAGAGAAAGAAATAGATATTGATGTTTTTTAAATATAGTGAAGAAGAAGAAGAAGAAATGAGTCCGTCTCTTGTGAAATAAGGGGATTCAGACTTTTTATTGGGGCGCGTTAGCGACGGAATTACTGACGGAAAATTAAATATTAATATTTTTTAATTATTTTGTCGGTAATTCCGTCTGTAATATTTAATTTAAATTTTTAATTTCATAAAAAAATTTCAGAAACCGCCAACAATCACCGATGATTTTTCATTCCGTCGGTAATATTTAAATGAAAAATTTAAATTAATTGAATTTTTTCATAAAACCGCCAAATAACACCGACGACTTTTCAATCGTCGGTGATTTTGTCCGTAAAGAACAACAATTAACAAGTGCAATTGAAAAGTGAACAGTTCTAGAGCTCTCGGAAAATACCGACTGAAAATGCCGACGGAATAATGTCGTCGGTAATTCCGTTGGTAAAAATGACACGTCATCATTTTTTTTGCTTTGTTTTAATTTTTTTTCCCACTGTAATTCCCTCGGTATATACCGAGAGAATTTTTCCATCAGTAAAATCCCATGGAAATTTACCGATGGAAATATTCCCTTGGTATTTCCGTTTGTATTTATCGATTTTCTGATAGTGTGAAATTTCAAGGGTTAAAATAAAGTTTTTATGTCTTTTTAAACGAGTGCTTTGTTTTTTTTCTTTGGTCTTTCAATATTTTTTAATGACCATTTTAAAATATATTTCAAAAAAAATTTCTTTACTTTAATTTAGGAATTTTGCAAAACCCTTTTCATACACAAGTTTTATGCAAAGTAAAGCAAATTCAAACACATTAAATGATGCTAATATAACTTTGAGATGATAAAATTAAAAAACAATAAAGTTTGATAATAAAAAAGACATTGTTGAAGAAACAGTGTCACCTACAGTACACTATCTGTGATGGCTACAATAAAACTATTGTTTAAGGATTAAAACAACTTAATACCTAGGATGAGGGGTGAAGTCGGTGCAGTGGAAGGCAACAACAAATTTCTCTATCTCTCGATGAAATGACATGAAATATAATTCATTTGATGCTTGAATTCACATGCATTGAAAGAATATATATATATATATATATATATATATATATATATATATATATATAACAACAAGTTTCTTAATTAGACTGGATTCAGAGGGCAAGAATATATATATCACTAGTGGGTGATAGAGTTCATTTTGATGAAAGAATGATTAAATATATATATCTTTTAGGATGACTAAAGAAGAAGAATGATGCCCAGAAAGACAAACACCAATTTGATAAAAGAATTAATAATCCACGAGGACGTACCCTCGATAAGAGCTGGCCTTGCAAGTTGCCTTCTTTTGACATATACCTAGTCTAGCTACGGTGTGAAGTAAGAAATTTCCCAATCTCCTACATATCCTTGTGAGCAATTAGCCATGTCTTCGGCTCAATTGGTAGCTTGCTTGATTGGATTCGTTCTCAATAGCCATGAGATGATAATCTTTTAATGTAATCTTTTTGTCAATAGGTTAAATGCAAAGGTTCATCTTTATGGCGCCAAAGTTGTATTACTTTGCCATTTACTAACGAAGAAAAGTTGTAATTTACAGACACATGGTTTTAAACTCCATCCACTAGTTTGAAAACTATTTATCAACTTGGATTAGAATGCTTCTAATAATAAGAAAACATAGAAAAGAACGCTACTTGATGCTACAGTACTGTCATTTATAGTGTAAATGCTCTTTATTTATAGTATAATTTATAATATAATAAATCTATATCCATAATAAATATACACTATTTTTCTCACATGTTTCAAAGTATAGTATAATAGAATAACATAGAAATATTTCATTATAATGGGGCTAATTTCTGCACATTCACACCTCTGTGCCACCACGTGTAGTCTAGTCACTTGTTGCTTGCGTGTATTCATGCCTCCATTACCTTACTATCAATGAATATAAAGTCAAGTTGCGACGTTGTATTTGGAGAGAAGTCCAAGGAAAGCCATATCAACAAGTCTTCCACCTTACAATCATCTGGATGGCCAAACATTTTTTTCTCGTTAAGTATAAATTCAAAAATCTCATTTCTAAAAAAAAAATCTCATTTCTTCCTTACAAATTTTAAGTGGTTGTACTAACGAAAAAAAAAAAAAAAAAAGGTAATCTACAGCTACATTTTATTTGTGGATTTTATTATTTATAGGGTTTTTAGGTTTTTCTATAAATAAAAAATTATGTCTTTTATTTCACGTGGAAGGTAAAAAAAAATTTGAATAGAATACAAGATCTTGAAATACTTAAAATACAAAAGAAAAGAGCTATAACTCTAAGATATGACAATCTCTCTTCTAAAAGGGTTTGAGAGATTTATCACTTGTGGTTCGTGTGAATTAACTTTAGAGGCCAAATAATTGAAAGGATTGTGATTTGCGATAACCCAACTTTAAAGTATATAATCAAAATCAAAAGAAATTTAGATTTTTAGGTAATCTTCGCATAAATTTTAAACAACTTTAGATTTTTCTAACAAGAATTTTTAGCACTCTTGAAAAAATTTAAAATTTACTATTTATCCTATGTTTCAGCAAACCAACAAGCATACTAAAAGTTTATCCTATTTAGATCTTCAATCACCGGATGATTAAGGCAGAAAAGAATAAGATTTAAACTTTCTCTCATAGCCATTTACTAACGAAGAAAAGTTAAGGTTGGCTTTTGAAAAGTCATTAGGTGACTTTCGGTTGGCTTTTGAAAACTATTTATCAACTTGGATTAGAATGCTTCTAATAATAAGTGGTTGCTGGGATCTTATTTCAACTTGGATTAGAATGTTCCTAATAACCAGCTAATATGATCAACTTGGATTAGAATAATGTCAAAACTTTTTAAAGTCGTCATAATTGAGGTGGCCCATCCTGGAAATTAGATGCACCGAGTCTTGTTTGTTTTTTTAAAAATGTTATTTTTTTCTTTAATCCGAATATTGTAGTTTGTTATGCATCACCAATCCTTTCAGGAAACTTGAGCCGACGAACCTCGATGCTGACTAGTCTTCTAGCTATTTCAAAAATGTTTGATATGATAAACTTGAGAAAATGAGCGTGTGTGAACATGTAAAATGATTAGGAAGTAGATTATTTAAAATATTGAAAATTATGGTATTGTTTGATATTGTAGTGGTGGTTATTTTTTAAATTGTTTTATATTAAAAATATTTTGATATTAATATATCAAAATAATTCAAAAAAACAAAATAAAAAAAATTAAAAAAAAATGAATTTTGTTTTTTTTTAACATAGTGGTACCACATAATCAAACATTGTCTAAGTATTGTTGCAACTAATTAAAATATTCAATCATCAATTAAAACAAATGATGCAAATAAAGAGAAAGTATTACAAGTAAAACCCAGGTGAATGAGAAGCAAAGAACTCTTTAAGAATATTATGATAGAAATTGTTTTTTAAGTTTTTTTATTTAAAAATATATTAAAATGATATTTTATTATTTTTTAAAATTTATTTTTGATATCAGCGTATATTAAAACGATTTAAAAATTTTAAAAATTAATTTTTTTTTTAATTATGATTCGACTATACTTCCAAATATACCATAAAATAAAAGAATGGAAATTCGTACTAGGCGAGAATGTGAAAACTTCAAGAGAAAGATTTGATTAGCAAAAAAATAAAAATCAGAGTTTATAAAATCGAAACAGATTAAAAATCAAAGATCTCTTTACAATGCTATAATATTAATATTTATTAGGACAAATTGAGTGCAAATATTAGTACATATATATAAAATTGATTATTTAAATATTAGGGAAAATATGCATTCCGGAAGTCTCTATATATAGACTACATTCTAATAGAAGTCTCCCATCAATCTAAGTTACCTTCCACATTTTAATCTCTAAGAAGAGCACTTTTAGGGAATGATGGGATCTTCATTGTTGCTCGCTCAATTTCTCTGCCTCCTTCTCTTCCTTTCGCACTCCCAACCTGCTCATTCTTCTTCCAATTTCTCCTCTTCAGTACAATTATGCCCCGGTGACCAGAGCCTGGCTTTGCTCCAATTCAAAAATTCCTTTCCCATGCCTTCTTCTCCATCTACATTTCCATGTTATCCACCCGAGAAAGTGCTGTGGAAAGAGGGTACAGATTGCTGCACTTGGGATGGCGTGACATGCAACATGAAAACTGGCCATGTAATTGGCCTAGACCTTGGTTGCAGCATGCTTTATGGCACCCTCCATTCAAACAGCACTCTCTTCTCCCTTCATCATCTTCAGAAGCTCGATCTCTCTCGCAATGACTTCAATCGCTCTGTCATTTCATCTTCCTTTGGTCAGTTCTTGCATTTGACGCATTTAAATCTAAATTCATCGAATTTTGCAGGCCAAGTTCCCCCAGAAATCTCCCATTTATCCAGATTGGTGTCACTTGATCTCTCTTCCAACTCTGAGGAGCTGATGCTGGAACCGATTTCTTTCAACAAGCTTGCTCAGAACCTTACCCAGCTAAGAGAACTCTACTTGGGTGGAGTGAACATGTCTTTAGTGGTACCCAGTTCCTTGATGAACTTGTCTTCTTCTTTGTCATCTCTCCAACTCTGGCGTTGTGGATTGAAAGGGGAACTCCCTGATAATTTATTTCGCCGATCAAACCTTCAATGGCTCGATTTATGGAGCAACGAAGGACTCACTGGCTCTTTTCCGCAATACAATTTGAGCAATGCTCTTTCGCATTTGGATCTGTCATACACGCGGATCTCAATTCATTTGGAACCAGATTCAATCAGTCATCTGAAGTCTGTGGAGGAGATGTATCTTAGTGGGTGCAATTTTGTTGGCTCGAATCTGGATCTACTTGGTAACCTCACTCAACTCATTGAGTTGGGCCTTAAAGATAACCAGTTGGGTGGTCATATCCCTTTTTCATTGGGAAAACTTAAGCAACTCAAGTACTTGCATCTTGGAAACAATAGTTTTATTGGTCCAATTCCGGATAGTTTGTTTAAACTCACACAGCTTGAGTGGTTGGACCTCTCGTACAATAGACTAATAGGTCTGATCCCTTTTCAAATAAGCAGGCTTTCAAGTCTTACGGCACTACTTTTATCTAATAATCAACTGATAGGACGCATCCCATCACAAATAAGTAGGCTTTCAGGTTTAATCATTCTCGACTTATCTCATAACTTGCTCAATGGAACAACTCCATCCTCCTTGTTTTCCATGCCTTCATTGCATTTTCTTCTTTTGAACAATAACCTATTGTATGGCCAGATAAGTCCGTTCCTTTGTAAGTCATTACAATATATCAATCTTAGTTTCAACAAGTTGTATGGCCAGATTCCACCTTCAGTTTTCAAGCTTGAACATTTGAGACTTCTTAGGCTTTCCTCCAATGATAAACTGACTGGGAACATCTCTTCCGTCATTTGCGAGCTGAAGTTCTTAGAGATTCTAGACTTGTCCAACAATGGCTTTAGTGGATTCATCCCACAATGCTTGGGAAACTTCAGTGATGGACTCTTAGTGTTACATCTTGGTGGCAACAATCTCCACGGCAATATCCCTTCAATCTATTCAGAGGGGAACGATTTGAGATATCTCAACTTCAATGGCAACAAATTGAAAGGGGTGATACCACCATCCATCATCAATTGTGTGAGTTTAGAATTTCTGGATCTTGGTAACAATATGATTGATGACACATTCCCTTCCTTTCTAGAAACGCTTCCAAAGTTGAAGGTTGTTATTCTAAGGTCAAATAAACTGCATGGTTCTTTGAAGGGTCCAACTGTCAAGGACTCTTTTTCTAAATTACAGATTCTTGACCTTTCCAACAACAGCCTGAGTGGTCCTTTGCCAACAGAGTATTTCAACAACTTCAAAGCCATGATGAGCATTGATCAGGATATGGATTACATGAGGACAAAAAATGTATCTACTACTTATGTTTTTTCTGTACAATTGGCATGGAAAGGTTCGAAGACTGTGTTTCCTAAAATTCAAATTGCGCTCACGACACTTGATTTATCCTGCAATAAATTCACGGGAAAGATTCCAGAGTCCCTCGGGAAGCTTAAATCTCTGAAACAGCTCAACCTTTCTCACAACAGCCTCATTGGTTGTATCCAGCCGTTATTGGGGAATTTAACTAATCTGGAGTCGTTGGATCTCTCTTCAAATCTGCTTGCTGGAAGGATTCCTCAGGAATTGGTAGATTTAACATTTCTTCAAGTCCTGAACCTTTCGTATAACCAACTTGAGGGACCCATACCTCTAGGTAAGCAGTTCAATACATTTGAAAATGGTTCATACGAAGGGAACTTGGGATTATGTGGGTTTCCCTTGCAAGTAAAATGCAACAAAGGCGAGGGGCAACAACCGCCTCCGTCAAACTTCGAGAAAGAAGATTCAATGTTTGAAGAGGGATTTGGATGGAAAGCTGTAACAATGGGTTATGGATGTGGATTTGTATTTGGAGTCTCTATAGGATATGTTGTATTTAGAGCAAGAAAAGCTGCATGGTTTGTGAATATGGTTGAAGACAGTGCCCATCAATATGGAAAAAGGCTTAGAAGGAAGAATGCTCCCAGAAATGGTGGAAGACGATACTAGCTACTCCGGGCGGTGTGAGAAGGTACGTCTTGATA
Organism: Populus x sibirica; assembly: GCA_019202695.1. NCBI lineage: Eukaryota > Viridiplantae > Streptophyta > Magnoliopsida > Malpighiales > Salicaceae > Populus > Populus x sibirica. The sequence goes on from JAGMVL010000129.1 coordinate 1,454,401, forward strand.
ATGCTTTTAACTAATAGCGCAAATATTTTATTCCATGATCCATCACCAGTTTAGTTAATTAACTTGCTTTGTGGACTTAGGTCTATAATGGCAGCAGTCAAGAAGAGGGGATCATCTTCCAGGCTAGTGTAGCTGCTTTCTATTTTTTTACGTCGTGTGTTTGTAATTTTTTTTAATCGATAGATTTATGTCATTGTAAGTTAATGATCTTACCGGAATCATAATAATATAATAAATTATAAGCAAAACCACTAACGAGGTGATTATGTCTTATTTTGATTTTGATGAAAACATGTTTTTTTTATATATATAAAAAGCATTGTTTTAAATAAAAGTTTTATAAACATAAAAAATCATTACTCAATAATTTAATTATATATGATAGGAAAAAAATTAATATGAGAAAAACATGTAAAAAATTATTGTTAAAATAAAAAAAAAATAGATAATTTATGCTCATTTAATATTCATGAATTTATTTTAAAAAGGATTTCTATATTAGGTTTATATATAATAATTTTATTATTTTTTCTAGGTATTTTAGGACCTTCTGTTTTATTTAGATTTTTTTGTCACTTCTTGCATGCTGTCAGATTTATAGTTGTTTTGTAATAGGGTAGGATTTTATAATTTATTTAGTGCTATCTTTTCTATTTATATTGTATTGGTTTTAGCAAAATACACCATTAGAAATATAGCTTTTGTTGTAATGTTTCTTACTACATATTGTCTAAAAACTATTTGTTGATGTTAAAAATTAATTGGAAAGACATGTTAAAAATTAATTGGAATATATATAATAGATAATAATTCTATATTGTGAACCAGTAGTAGTTATGCGGTGGTAAAATTGTGATAGTGAGGTGGTGGCACCATGTAGTATGTCATAATGGTGTATTTGAACTCTATTCTTCCAAACAAATTTATTAACACCAAGATTGATATTTTTATGATTAAGATGTGACTTCTCAACCACTTTCTCTCTTCTTCTTTTTTTCATATGATTTTCTCTCTCGTTTCACCGAGCTCAGAGAGTAAGTATGGTAAAAATAAAGTTTAGAAATAATATATAAAATTAAGAAACTGCAGGGACCAAATACTATGTAAACTGAAACTTCAGGAGTTAAAATAAAGTTTTTTATGCCTTCTTAATTGTGCGTTTATTTTTTTTTCTTTAGTCTTTCAAATTTTTTTAATGACCATCTTAAAATATTTCATAAAGTTATTCTTTAATTTAATTGTGGAAGTTTTGCAAATTAACCTTTTTCATACACAAGTTTATGCAAAGCAAAGCAAATTCAAACACATTAAATGATGCTAACATAACTTTGTGATGATAAAATTGAAAAATAATAAATTTTGATAATAAAAAAGGCATTGTTGAAGAAATAATATCATCTATAGTTCATTATCTTTGATGCTATAGTGAGTACAAGAAAATTGTTGTTCAAGGATTAAGACAACTTAACACCTAAGAGGGGTTAATTTGATGTATCATAAGACTATACGAGATAATGCAAATTACTTCAAGTACAATAACTAACAATATAATTAAAGTACTCAAAGTAAAGAGATAATATAAAGAATTTACTAACTTATTTTGAACATGGTTTGGCAAGCCTACATTTATACCTCAACTACTAAACCATACTTGAGTATTGTATTCATTTGCAAGTCCAAGTTCAAAAATACAATAATCACTTAATGAATCCATACCAAGATTTTTACATTACTTAAAGATATGTCATCTTTAAGATTTTTTTTTCTTAGTGAAATTACCTCACCAATACTAAGAGTTTTTGTCTAACTCCCAAAGGTTTATAAGGGTGATTTTGTTATCACAACTATCTCTCTTAATAGAATGAATAATATAATTGAAGTTCTAATATCTCTATTTCTCACAAGATAACACCTATATGATTTCAAGGTGTTTAAGTGTAGCGAGAATGAGATTGAATACTCTTGTGCTAGATTATAAAGGTTTAATAGCCAATATTGAATGATGAAATTGAAAAATAAATTATTCGATTTAAAAAGGAAAAAAGACCTAAGTCAACATAGCTAATTTGCAAAACTCGCAACTTAGATCATGAGATCATGATAACCCTATAGAAAAAAAAAAAAATTAAAATAAATTCTCAATCAACCCAATTTGAATGATGAAGTTGAAAAAGAATTAATTAAAAAATGAAAAAAAAATGACATGAGTCAAAATGACTAACCTGCAAAACTCATGACCCGTCATGAGATCGGGATAACTTTATAGAAAGTAAATCAAAACAAATTATGAAATTCAATACATCGTAAGCCTAATGTTGGAGGATGAAATTGAAAGAAAAAAATAAGTTTGAATTTTATTTAAAAAAAGGCCTAAAAAGTCTTGAGGACCAAGGTGAAAAAGGGCTTAACATTTTATTATTCACTTATACAGTGAAAAGTCAAGTCCTTTTAGTATATGTTAACTATAATTGGAGCCCGTGCTTCGTCGTTGGGCTAGACTATTTTGTTTTGTATAAAAAATAATGTTCAACTATCACAATCATGTTTTAAAAGACAAAAAAAAAATGCAACTTGGGTTATAGATCCGACTAGGTTGGATAAGATGACTTTAATTCAAATAGACAAAAAGAAAGACTATAGATGAATCAAATTTAAAAAGAAAAGTGATTAGGATAACAAAAAAAATGATTGAAATAAAAAAATTGATAAACAAAGTCATCTTCAATCCGCAGCTGTACAACAAGATTAATAATGTGTTTGAGATTATGGTAGCGGTGATGATTTAAAGTGTTTTTTGTTTAGAAATGCATCAAAAATAAAGTTTTTTTTATTTTTAAAAAATTATTTTTGATATCAGCACATCAAAACGATCTAAAAATATATATATATTTTTATTTTAAATAAAAAAATTAAAATTAAATGAAACACAGGTTGCACCGCGTTACTAAAAACACCTAACTTGGAACCAATAAATCCTTTCAGCGAATATTTCCACACGAGGAGAGGTGCCTTACGTCACTAACACAAGTTGGACACCAGTCAACAAGTTGAGTGTTAATACGAAGCAAAATCTGAAGGAGTGCAGTGCTTAGCGGTTGTAGTGTACTAACTACTAACCGACCACAACAGGCAATGGTCCAGAACAGTCTTCGGAACTTGGATCTATAGATATTGTCCACTCTTCATGTGATGCTGAATATGGAACTGAGGGTTGAATTATTCAATTGCGAATATTTCCTCGCAAGGAGAGCTCCCTTAATTAGTTGATGACCAAACAAGAGTGTTGGAATCACGGCAATATTAATTAATTTCCAAAATTAACATTTTTGCCGAGATCCAGTCTATGTGAGTGATGTGCAGCAAGCCTGTGTGCTAAATTGCTGATTAGAACTTTCTTTGTAGCTCTACTGGCGTTCACTGTTCGTTATTGACATCACTACAATGTGAAAACATGTTAGGAACACGAAAATATTAAAAAATGTATAAATAATATCAAAATATCAAAAAATATTAATTTAATTTAATTTTAAAAAATAAAAATTAATTTTCAACTTTTTTAAAGCATTTTTGAAAAAAATACATGTTTTAATAAGAAAATTGAACCCAACCTCAAATAAAAAACAATTATCATCACTCAACTTTAATACAATATAAAAAAAGTCTCATCAATTTATTTTCTCTTTACAGTATGAAAAAAATTACATAAAAGATAAGAAAAAAAATTTCAAGAGGAAAAAACATAAAATTAGAAATATGTTAAAAGAAAAAAAAATTAAAGGGAAAGAAATTAGTTGCCAGTATATTAGGCGCTGCTCTATTATTTATGGTGCTACTATAGAAAATACTTTATTTGAAGATGGTGATGGTTAAAATATATTATGTGCTTTTAACCCAGCTCAAACATTTTTATATTTGAAAAAAAAATTGTCATTGACCTGCTATGAGTGCGGACCACTATGCTAGTTATTATATTATTACGTAACGATTATTTTTTCAAATATATTTTTTAAAAGATATATTGAGATAAATTTTTTTTATTTTTTAACATTGAATTTTTATATCATCACATCAAAATAATACAAAAATATCAAAAAATATTAATTTGAATTAAAGAAAAAATAAAAAAAATTAAAGCATTTTTAAAACGCAAAAACAAATTAACATGCTTGAATAAAGAAATTCAACATAACCTCAAATGAAAAAAATAATCATCACCCAACTTTTGTATAAAATAAAAAAAGTCCCATCAATTTATTTTTCTTTACCGTATGAAAAAAAATTAAATAAGAGAAAAGAAAAAAAATTAAAGTATTGGGTGCTGCTGAGTACGTAGCCAAACGCAACGCTATTGTGTCACTGTGGCAGTAGAACCCAATGACCTAGCATCATTTTTTGACTAAAAAACTTTGGGTCTGACTGTCGAGCCAAACTCAATAATCTTCTTCCATTGTGCTATATTAATCAATGCCTCAACTTTACATGAGGCCTCCGTAGTCACTTTTTTTTGTGTGGAAAATTCAAGTTTTGGGAACCCAAGCCACTTTTAATCACATAAAAAATAATACAAAAATATTAATTTGAATTAAAAAAAAATTCAAAATTTTTTTAAAGCATTTTTGAAACGCAAAAACAACCATGCTTTAATAAGAAAATTCAACGCAACCTCAAATGAAAAAAATTATCATCACCCAACTTTTACACAATATAAAAAAAGTCTCAACAATTTATTTTCTCTTTACCGTATGAAAAACAATTACATAACAAAAAAGGAAAAAAAATTCAAGAGGAAAAAAAATAAAAATATTAATTTGAAGTAAAGAAAAAAATAAAAAAAATTTAAATTTTTTTAAAAATATTTTTCAAATACAAAAACAAACATGCTTTAATAAAACAATTCAACCCAATCTCAAATGAAAAATATTATCATCACACAATTTTTATACAAAAACTCATCAATTTATTTTCTTTATACCATATGAAAAAAAAGGAGTAATTATCTTTTCTTAATTGTTAATTCAATATCAAGTTTTGGCACTTTCTTTCGTTGTCTTCATCATTTCATTATACCACTCAACTTTCCTAGAGAGCTTGGCAATATAAATAAAATTCTCATAATATTTTGATGAATCCATATCCATTGTTGATCACTCTATCTCTCACTCTAATTGGAGAAAACCAAATTAATCATAAAATAACAAATATAAGTTTTTCTCCTTTTTTGTGTGAATCATAAAATAAAAATTATTGTTTATAGCCAAAAACATCAATTATATTTCAATTTACATCATTCATACTATAGAACCTCATGTCGTGAACTTGCGTACAAAGTTTCAGCTCAATGAGACCACGTCCGACTCCAATCGAAGTGTTTGATCAAAATTGGATGGATCTCCAAATTATTATTTCGAGAAGTTGTAAATTTTTCAGATCTTTCTATTTTTTTTTATTATAATCAAACACAAACAATATAGAATATGTTTCTCTTAATTTATTAAAGAAAGAATGATTTGTTGTATTGGTTTTTTTATATAGGATTCAAAGTCTTTAAAAAAAAGAAAAAAATACACAACAATAGGGGAAAATCAAGAGGTCAAGAATTTCATAAATGTAGCTTAGCATTGTCAGTTGCCGAATCAGATCAGGAGATCCTTTTGACCAACTAGATTTTGACCAGATTCTGTTCTTTAAAATAAATTTATCTCACTTTGAATCCTTCATAAAAGTTGTAGTCCTGTACGTGTAGATGAATTTGGATTTTTGAATCGCCTGATTTCGATATCAGAAGCTCAAGATATTCCCGTTTGAATATCTAGTGTGAAAGCGGGGAATCCTGCCTCGAGAAGGGTTCTAGCCTGCAGGTTTGATTCGAGGGATTACGGGTTGATTTGGAAATTTTTTTTGGATTAAGGACTGAATTGAAAAGTTTTAAACTTAGGGATTTAATTGAAGATTTAAATTAGAAGGAACCCAAAATTAATTACGTTGCCTGCAGAACAATCCAATATTCTGCACACGAACCCTGCAACAAGCCCCGCCAGCTTCTTTTCATCTTTGGTCCAAAGGCAACGGCTTTGAACACCTAGGCCAGCTGTGGAAGAACGCAGAGGAGAGTTGCACCATCATTTAATGGCTGGGATTCTACACGTGGAGAATAATTATCAAGATCACAGAATCAATCATAATATTTTGCTTCCTAATTTGCTTTATTTGATTGCAAGCCACCCGCGATTGTGTCCCCAGATTTTGTTTCCTAAATAAAGCTGCGTTTTAGGCTATATAAACCTCCTCTGCTAGGAGAAGAGGGAGGGAAAAAAAAGGCAGGAGAGGAGGAGAAGAAACGTTGGAGATCTGCAGCACATAGAGAGGAAGTTTTGCTGCTAAACATTGACAGAAACTTTCGTATGTCAAAACTGGTGAGACCTGCAGGAGGCGAAGGAAGATACGAAAAAAAAAGCAGAGAAACGAAAAAAAAAGGCAGGAGAGGAGGAGAAGAAACGTTGGAGATTTGCAGCACATAGAGAGGAAGCTCTGCTGCTAAACATTGACAGAAACTTTCCTCTGTCAAAACAGTTGAGACCTGCAAGAGGCGAAGGAAGATACGGAAAAAAAAAGATGGAAAAAAGAGGAGAAAGGAAGGAAGAGTAACGAGAGAGAGAGCCGACAACGACACTGTCGGAAGCAGAAAAACACAGAGGCAGGGGCGTGAACTCAACCAGCATAACACGCCTTCATCGCCATCTCGCTCATCATCTCCACAGAGAGCATCAGCAGAAGGAAAGAAAAAGAACAGAGACCAAAACCATCGTGGCCATCGTTTTCGCTTTCCCCAGAAGCAGTGACAACCGGCTGTGCGTAGAAGCTTCAGCACCGTTGTCTTCGTATGTCTCAGTTACCAGAGAGGGAGAGAAAGAAAATGTAGAAAACGGGACAGAAAAGAGGAGAACAGGGGGAACGAAGATACAGAAGAAGAACCTACGAACGAAGGCAGCGGAAGGCAAAAACAAAAACCCGATCGCTAGTAAGCTGTCTTTTATTCCTAGCTTTTGCATGCATTCTTATTAGCATTTGTTACTGTTCAAGTGAAATTTAATTCACTTGAACAGTAACCAAGGAAGGCACGTGTATTTATTATTTACTATTTTTTTTTATGTTTTTATATTGTAAAAATACAAATCTTGTATATAGAATATCTGGTTTTCAACGCAAATGCAACAAATATATATATATAAAATGTTTTCGTGCATACGACCATTACCCTAACATATTTTGAATTTCCTCATTAAAAAAAAAACAAATATTCAAAGTTTAAAAGAAAATATGTTTTAACATGGATTTCTTAAACACAAAAATTATTTTTTTATATTCTGGATTTTACAATATGTTTGTAAACTCCAAAGGGTGTTGACCAATATTCCAAAAAATACGAAATCTTATTTTTGGGGAATTCTACTTTATTCACCATTTATATTGGATAAAGAAATCCCAAAGGATTCATATCAAAAATATTATTGGAAATAACTTGTTATTATTCACTGTTAATGTTTGGATAGAAAAACCCAAGTGCTTAATATCCAAAATATTTTTCTAGGAATAATAAGTAATCACATATCCTTGAAAGAAGCCTCGATTATAATTGAGGACATTTGAATTTTTTGACTCCACGGTTTACGAGCCGTGAAAGTATGAAATACTAAGGCAAAAATAGGCTTTTAAAGCGCTCTAAATTTCCTTAGATTTCTAAATTTTTATCCCTCTTCCTTGCAATTTACGAGTCACGAACACTTGAAATACTAAGGGAAAAATAAGCTTCTAAGCACATTGAATCTCCTTAGATTTCTATCTTAGCTATCTTTTAATTAATTCATAGGTTATAAATTTAGTTCAAATCAAACACAGATTTTAAAAGATCTGCATCGGTTCTTCTTGGCCCTCTGTAGACATATCCAAATGTATGATTTATATTGGCCAAGGGTTCTTGCTTTTAGACTTTGAACCCAAGTCCATTCATCATAGCAAACCTATCCTGGAAAAACTGATTAGAGAACACCAACACCATAGCAAGGCAAACCAAACACCAAGCACCTTACCTTAGGTAAGGCGTATTAGGGGTGATAATACCTTCTCTTTACGCAACCAGTCCCTTGCCTTAGAATCTCTGAAAGACCAGTTAGGTTTTCTTGTGACCATAATACTAGGTAGCGACTTTTTTTTCATAAAACAAAGACCCCGACACCAATTCCCCGCTCTGGAAAGGGTCGCCGCGACGTCAAGCTCTTGAGAGGGTGCAACAGATATTAGCAAAATAAAATTGACAAACTTAGTGTCCTCAATTGATTCCAAAAATATAATGGCTGATGAATGTTCATTTACAAAAAGAGACCACCGATGGACATCTAACCTAAAGACTTTATATATTTTTAAAAAAGGTATAACAAGTTTTGAAGAAAAAGAACCAAACCATATAAGAAAAGTGTTACTCCCTATCAACATTCAAGGTAACAACTTGTTATAAGTTTGTTTATCTTAGACATCATAGGTGAATAACAAACATTAAAGACTTTAATTTTTTGGAAAGTAAGTCACAAGGTTTTGGACAAAAACAAGGGTTGATTTAAAAAAAAATAAATAGAATTTCATCCTTTGAAAGGCCTTTTAATATAGGCCAAAACCTTTAATGGGCCTTATAAACTAGTTATAGAGCTCAATATTTATGCATGAGTGGTTCTTGATTTTATTTTTTTTATGGATAAGAGGGAACACTAAATTTGTACTTTTAGAATAAATTCAAGTTTGTTTGAGAGGAAAAAAACAAATTACAATTCACAAAGGTGGTGTTGGAATGACCAAAAACATATCAAATGCAAGATCCAAGTTTACAGGGGATTTGACTTAGGGAGTAGACATATCTTTTAATAGACATGTTTTGATTGGGCTGAACTAAAAACCTATCTTAAAAATCAAATGCAATTTCATAGCAATCACTCACACATAAAGGACATTTACATTCTTATCATAAGTCCAAATATTATGAAATAGATAGTAGGTCAAGTTCTAGAAATCAAGAAAAATGATAGGGTGAAGGGTATAAATGCCCAAAGATAAAACAATGATGTTTTAAGATGATCAAAAGTCTTAAAAGTCCCCGAGTTTTAATGGGTTTTCTATCTTAATATCACAACCTTCTTAATTCATACAATTTTGATCAAATTGCTTCGATTGATCAAAAAATAGATTCAATATTTTCTTGAATCTTCTTATCTTGGAAATTATTTTAAAATGAGGTTTAAAATTGAGTTATGATAGCTTCCCTTTCTTTACAATGCTTATAGTATAAAGTTATTTGAAAATGGTCAAATTAAAAGGTGACCTATCTTATAAGATATTTGAAATAGATCAAATTAAGAGATGAGCTACCTCATTTTCTAAAATGGTCAAAGCAAGAGATGACACACCTCATGAAATTTTGAAACTGGTTATATCAAGAGGTGACCCACCTTATTTTCTAAAATGATCAAATTAAAAGGTGACTTATTTTATAAAATTTTGAAATGGTTAAAATCGAGAGGTGACCTATCTTATTTTCTAAAATTGTTAAATCAAGATGAGACCTACCTAATGAAATTTTGAAACCAGTTCATAAAATCTTGAAATGCTCAAGTCGAGAGGCAACCTAATATATTTTTAATTTTTTTAAAAAAAACTAGTAATTTCAAGAGGTGACCTACCTTGAAGATGTCTTTTCATTGTAGAGTTTAGTTCGACTTACCTCACTACAGGACTTGGTCAGAAGCATCATGATCATTGGATTGAAATATCCTAGTAATAGGGTTGAGACTTCTTGATACCGGTTTGAATTCTAGTAACACAAGGATCAAAATTTTGGTATTGGTTTAAATTCTAGTAATCCGTCTTCCTTATAAAAGAGGTGGACTTTTTTATGCAAGATTTAATTGGAAGAAACCTTGTAGGATTTTTATTGTCTTGGATTTATTAAAGCCTCGTTGAATTCTAACAAGATTTTCCCTTCTATCATATAAAAGTTTTGTATTGAACATGCATTGTATAATTCCATGCCTCATGGATGCATACTTGCCAGGTCAGAAATATAGATTTCTTATTTAAAATCCAATTTCTCTCATCTAATTATGACAACTTGTTATTCCAATGGTCACCTAACTTACTAGCATGTTTGAGCTTATAATTGTAGGTCATTTATCTGACTGCATACATCGTACATCCATTATGCATTCCTGCTTCTTTTGGGGAACTTTGTTTTTATTAGCTATCAATTTTTAAAGTAACAATCTTAGAAATTACTATATTAACCAATTTTACCTTCCATGGTAATATGTGCCCTTTATCATAAGTTGACTTCATAAGGGACTCCTTACTTAGAATTAATTTGTTGCATCCTAAAATTTAATTATTTTGTATTTTGAGTATAAACAAAAATTCTTGAATAAAGAGAACTACATCAAAAATATATATTAATGAAAAACCATATATATATATGTTTGATGAAATGGTGGTTGTCTCTATTTATTCCAATAATGAATTCTTATTTTCTAAATTACTAAACAAATAAATACAATAGATAAATCCTTCTATTCATTTTTTTTTATTGATCTTCTCAATTGGAATATCATTTATATTCATAATATACACATTTTAATTTATCAATTCTATTGAATTATTTTAAATTCTTTATATTCTTCTAAATTCTTTGTTTTGAAGGAAAGTTATACAAAAGCAGTTCATTCTATTGAATTATTCATGATTAAAAAGTATTGGATTCTCTTTTGGATAACCATTAAAAAGTATTTTAACATAAGTATTTTATTAAATTCACCTAAGCTGCCATATTCACTAAATGGTAAGATAAGTGAACATGTATTGTATTTTATTTGTTGGGTTATGAGTGGGTATTTTCTAAAGGTTTTTATTGTATCAATCTGCCTTTGTTTAATTTTTGTTGGAGACATATACCTAACACGTATTCTAAGATAAGTGATTTCAAAGAAGATTCCTCGTTCATTACAAAGAGAAGATCACAAGATTTCATGACCTGTTATTAATAATTTATTTAATTCTAATATCTCAGGTCAAATGCAATATTAATATATTTATCTAATCTAAGATCTTTAAAATAATTTCTCATTCAATAAGTATTCTTAATATTATCTTTGAAAGAGGAGTCAAACCTCCATGCTTTTTAGCACCAGTTTTGATTTTTCGTTGTCTACATTGCACCATCCAAACATCTTGAGAGTAAATTATATTCCATGAATATGATATCTATATAATGTGATGTATATATGGAATATATGACAAAGTTGGAGTTTTTGAGTATTTTTACTGATTGCTCATATTATATAGACTAGATTCAAACATTCAAACGTTTTAATTTGAATTATTTGGAAGATAACTTGTTTATATTATATAAATATAAAAATAAATAATCAAATGTATTTCTCAATTCAATTCAATAGAAGCCATATGTGAATTTGATTATGCCTATGCATAATCCCAAAGGGAATGTAGCAACAGGAGATCCATATATAATTATATATAGTCTTTTTATTTAGCTGAATTCAAATGACATTACATCATAATGATTATTCTAATATGGTCTTATATGAAAAAAATTTGTTTCATGCATGTGGCCAAGTCTTTCAAAGCTAAAAATCATATTCTATTTTCATACAACAAAGAAAACTTTTTTAAAAAATATTAAAAATTTGGCCAATATTTCATACAACTTTCAAAACTTTTTTATTTAGCATGCATTTTAGCTTTAATAACCAGTTTATTAAAGTCATGAGAATTTGGCCAATATTTCAAAATTTTCAAAAAAAAATATTTTTTTTGTTTTAGTATATATTAAAAAGATATTTCTTTTGACGACATAAAAAAAATTAGATTTTTACCCGATAAGATAAGGATCTCCTTACAGATGAGGACTTTTCTTAAACCGTAGACAGGCCGACAATTAGAAACCACAACAAGACCTTAGATTTTGTCAGACAACAAAACAATGCAGTTTACCTTAGGTAGGGTGCATTTGGGGTGCTAATACCTTTCCTTTATACAACCAGTCTCCGTACCCGGTCTTTGAGACCAGCTTAGGGTTCTTAATGACCGTAATACTAGGTGGTGACTCCCATTCAAAATTTTCACCGATAAAGACAAGAATTCCTTGTCTCTCCATATTTGCCAGATAAACTTACATATACCTGAGAGGGTGGATGATTACCGCGACGCCGCACACGTTCGACACTTTAATAAAGAAATTCATCCCAATCTCAAATGAAAAAAAAAATATTATCATCACTTAACTTTTGTACAATATAAAAAAAGTCTCATCAATTTATTTCCTTTGTGACCTATGAAAAAAAAACAAATAAAAAAAAGGAAAAAAATTTAAAGTATTTGGTCCCGCTGCTTAGAGGACCCAATGCCATTGGGTCAGGCTGGCAGTTGGACCCAACACCATTGGGTCCTGCATGGTAGCTGGACCCAAAGACCCAATAGAACATTTTGGGTAAAAAACTTTGGGTCTTGCTGCGGAACCAGACCTAAAAATCTTTGGATCTGGCTATCGAGCCAGACCCAATAATCTTTCTCGTTGGTTCTGGCCGCCCAGTCAGACCTAAAAGCATTGGATCTGGCTGTTGAGTTAGGCCCAATAATTTTCTCCCACTATTCTTCATTAATCACTGCCTTTCCTTTATACGAGGCCTATAATTACTTTTTTGGAAATTTTGAAGTTTGGGACCTACGCCACTTTCAATCACATCAAATAATACAAAACATATAACAAAAATAATCACATCATATAACAAAAATATTAATTTGAATTAAAGAAAAAAAAATTAAAAAAAATAAAGCATTTTTGAAACACAAGAACAAACATGTTTTATTAAGGAAATTCAACCCAACCTTAAATGAAAAAACATTATCATCACCCATCTTTTGTCCTATATATAAAAAAAATTTCATCAATTTATTTCCTCTTTATAATGTGAAAAAAAACTAAATAAGAGAAAAGAAAAAAAATTGAAAGAGGAAAAAACATAAAATTAAAAATATCTTGAAAGGAAAAAAAATTAAAAAAATTAAAAAAAAATAGCTCTGCTTTACGCTATTTATGATGCTACTGTACAAATACTTTATTTGAAGATGGTGATAGTGCAAATACATTCTGTACTTTTAACCCAAATAATTTTTTTTTATATTTGATGTGTAAGGCCACATAAGTCTTGCTATTGGTGTTCATATCATCGAGATTAAATATTTCATGTAACATCGCATATTGAAGCCATCAAACTGCATCATGACAATAATATTAACATGTCCGAATAGATCAGTTGTTACGTGTTCCAGTCTCAGCGAGCACTCAAATACAGAATATCATGTGAAGTTGCGTTGTATTTGGAGAGAAGACCAGGGAAAGCCATATCAATTCAAGTCTTCCACCTTACATTCATCTGGGTGGCCAAACATTTTTTCTCTCGTTAAATATAAATTTAAAAATATCATTTCTAAAAAGAATAAATAAATAAATAACAAGTCTTCCACCTCAGTCTTCCATACAAATTAATCTTAAGTCGTTGAACTCGAAATAATAAGGTAATCTACAGCTACATTCCATTTGTCTATTTAATTTTATTGCAATTAATTAAAATAGATATATATAAGAAATATAATGATTTAAAATTGGAAAAAATATTATTAGACAAATTTTCCTTTTTTTTTTTTTGTTAATAGTCAAAATTTTATTTAAAAAAACTATAAAAATAATTGCCTAATTTACATCAGATGAACAAGCACAGGTTTGGGGGGGGGGGGGGGGTTAAGTATTTTTTAGGGTTTTCCTTTTTTGTGTTGCCTCCCCTTTAATTGTAAAATTGCACCCCGATTTTTTTGTTCTCTCTCTAATCTAAATCCTGATAAAGAAAAATGATCGTCACGGTACTGGATATATATAATAATATATCTCAGTTTTAATATCTCTAATTAATATTTTATGTAACATCTCCATCCTGGAAATAAGCATATATTTTAATAGCATATGCATGTGGCCCTGGTTTCAACGAGGTACGCACAAAACATCTCCATCCTGGAAATTGAACGCACTTGATGGATGGTAATCGAGAAATTGTAGCGAAGTCTTCGGCAACCAAAGTCCAGCTTATGGGTCAGGCATATATTAATTTCCATCTGGAAAAAAAATGAAGTTTCCTACAAGTTTAGTTTAATCAAATGTGACGAGGCCTGCATAAATAATGTCTAAGCTGTAAAATTAAATACTCATTCATTTCCATATGAATTCCATGATGGATGATACATGGCTAACATGGTCTACGAGATTATTTGTTTTGCATAAAATAATTTTTAAAATATTATTATCATTATTATTATTATTATTATTATGAAATATTCTACAAGAAAATTATTCAATCTAAAATATTTTAGATAATATCTTAATTCACTCCATCTATTAAAAAAATATTTCTACCTCGTGTTATTAAATTCAGTATAAGTTAAGCATTAATTTCTATCTCAAAAATATCACGTGTCCTACAAAATTATTTAATTGAATGTGGGCGGAACATCAAACACTTATTCATTTGCAAAGGACTATTTACCAAAGGAATTTTTCGATAGTAAGTTAATGATAATTTTTTAAAAATTACTTGGGAGTTTTAAGTATCAGTTAGATAATCTAGAGTTGTTTAGAGTTTGAATAAAAATTACTAAAAGATTAGATTTTTTTATGAAGATTAATCAACTTCTTCAATATTGGTTTGTCACAAATCACAAGTCCTTCAAATGTTTGTTTTTAACAGTAATCCACATGAAAAATCAGTAAAAAATCTCTTAAAATCCTTTTATAAAAAAAGATCATAACGTGAGACGAAACAAAAAGTAAGAGATTTGTTACAAGTTAAAACCCTCAAAGATTAAAAACACTATAAATATAGAAAAACTCTTAAAATACTTAATTTTATTCCTTTATGTATCCATTTATCAAAATGACTATTACAATTATTTATACAGAAAAAAAACTAAAAAACCCTAATAATACTAGGTTGAACCCTGAGTCGGATCAGATTCAACAACACTGTCCAAAAAGTCCTCCAGCAGCAACAACTATACTGGTATTTTTGTATTTGATATATAAGGGCAAATAAGTTTTGCAAGTGGTGTTCAGCATCGAGATTAAATCTTTCATGTAACATCGCATATTGAAGCCATATCAAACTGCATCATGACAATAATAATGATGGGAAGTGTATTTGGATTACATTAACATCACTTTATGGATGATAGATGGGAAATAATTAAGCATTTGGATCAATCTTGCGTTGTATTTGGAGAGAAGACAAGGGAAAGTGATATTAACAAGTCTTCCACATTAC
Source organism: Populus x sibirica (assembly GCA_019202695.1). Classification (NCBI taxonomy): domain Eukaryota; kingdom Viridiplantae; phylum Streptophyta; class Magnoliopsida; order Malpighiales; family Salicaceae; genus Populus; species Populus x sibirica. Next base: position 1,469,823 of record JAGMVL010000129.1, read on the forward strand.
AATCACCTGGGTGGCTAAACATTTTTTCTGGTTAAATATAAACACAAAAATCTCATTTCAAAAAAAAAAAAAAAAAAAACCCAAGTCCTCCACCTGTTATAAGAAAATACACATAAAAAATATTATTCTTAAAGATATTTTCTCGAGGTTATGCTTCAGGATTTAATAAGTTTCTCTTTTAAAATAAGGGTTATAGAAATAGTTGGACCAAAATTGAAAGGAAATATCAGCAAACTTTACAAACACAAAAAAATACTATGGTGTTTTCAGTGTATTTTGATTATAAAAGTGCATGGCATATATATGCTAGCAGCATGTAACAGTTTGTCACTTTAATTATTTGTTTGTATTTTAAAATTATTTTTCTTTAATCCAAATATTGTGCATGCTTGTAGTTATTACAATTGTATTAACATCAAGTGAACATAGCAAGCAACCAAGCCAACGGCAAAATCTTATATTATATATGATAAATAATTAATTTATGGTTCACAGATTAACAAAATTTCTTCTTAACTAAAACACTAATGCATGCAAAAGGACAAAGGATGTGTCTTTATACTAAGATCAAATACAAAGTATACCTTAATTTATTTATTTATTTGTCAGAAACTGCCTAAGTGCTGTAACTAGTTAAAATATATATTCATTCATCAATTAAAAAAAAAATGATGTAAATAGATAGTGATACGAGATAGATTATATTACAAGCAAAACCTGGGTGAATGACAAGTAAAGAATTATTTAAGAATGTAGTAAAAATTACTTTTTAATATTATTTTTATTCAGAAATACATTAAAATAATATTTTTAAAATTAATTTTTAACATCATCATATTAAAATAATTTTAAAATATAAAAATATTAATTTATGTTTACCGACCTAGGCCATGACCCATCTTTAAACCAAGTCACGGGCCACGCCAGATTTTACTAGGTACATGTAGTTGGCCTAGGAATATATATATATATATATATATATATATAGACCAACTACCATGTATATATATAGGAGTAAACTTTTAAGATGCTTCATCAGAAAATTCATGTAAAGGTCACGAGACCCATTGGCACGTTTCAATATCTAATGTAATTAATCAAGTTTGAAACCCTAACACTGCAGGTTTCCGACAAAAACTCTCTCAAATTGAGTGGGGTGCAGTTCGTCTCATACACTTTATTCCCATTGAATACTCCATCTTTCCCCACATAGAAAAGGAAACTCCATAGAAAGAGAGGTTAAGGACTTTACTTACTGGTTAAACCTGGCTTTAGAATTTCCTATGAAAAAGCCTTCCGGTTCGAATGAATGGAGTTTTGAAAGTTTTACTATACGAGAACGTGGAAACTTCGAGAGAAAGTTTTGATTAGCAAAAAATCAGAGTTTATAAAATCTAAACAAATTAAAAATGAAAGATCTCTTCACAATGCTATAAGTACATATAAAATTGATTATTTAAATAATTTTAGAAACAACGAGGAAAGGGGAAATATGCATTCCTGAAGTCTTTATATATAGACTACATTCTAATAGAAGTCTCCCAACAATCTAAGCTAATCTCTAAGAAGAGCACTTTTAGGGAATGATGGGATCTTCATTGTTGCTCGCTCAATTTCTCTGCCTCCTTTTCTTCCTTTCGCACTCCCAACCTGCTCATTCTTCTTCCAATTTCTCCTCTTCAGTACAATTATGCCCCGGTGACCAGAGCCTGGCTTTGCTCCAATTCAAAAATTCCTTTCCCATGATGCCTTCTTCTCCATCTAAATTTCCATGTTATCCACCCGAGAAAGTGCTGTGGAAAGAGGGTACAGATTGCTGCTCTTGGGATGGCGTGACATGTAACATGCAAACTGGCCATGTAATTGGCCTAGACCTTGGTTGCAGCATGCTCTACGGCACCCTCCATTCTAACAGCACTCTCTTCGCCCTTCATCATCTTCAGAAGCTCGATCTCTCTCACAATGACTTCAATCGCTCTGTCATTTCATCTTCGTTTGGTCAGTTCTTGCATTTGACGCATTTAAACCTAAATTCATCGAATTTTGCAGGCCAAGTTCCCCCAGAAATCTCCCATTTATCCAGATTGGTGTCACTTGATCTCTCTTCCAACTCTGAGGAGCTGATGCTGGAACCGATTTCTTTCAACAAGCTTGCTCAAAACCTCACCCAGCTGAGAGAACTCTGCTTGGGTGGAGTGAACATGTCTTTGGTGGCACCCAGTTCCTTGATGAACTTGTCTTATTCTTTGTCATCTCTCCGATTCTGGCGTTGTGGATTGAAAGGGGAACTCCCTGATAATTTCTTTCGCCGAGCAAACCTTCAATCGCTCGATTTAAGGAGCAACGAAGAACTCACTGGCTCTTTTCCGCCATACAATTTGAGCAATGCTCTTTCGCATTTGGATCTGTCACATACGCGGATCTCAATACATTTGGAACCAGATTCAATCAGTCATCTGAAGTCTGTGGAAATGATGTATCTTGATGGGTGCAATTTTGTGGGCTCGAATCTCGGTCTACTTGGTAACCTCACGCAACTCATTGAGTTGGGCCTTGCAGATAACCAGTTGGGTGGTCAAATCTCTTTCAAGTTGGGAAAACTTAAGCAACTCGAGTACTTGGATCTTGGAAACAATAGTTTTACTGGTTCAATTCCTGATGTTTTTGCCAATCAAACGCAATTGTCGTGGTTGGACCTCTCACATAACAGTTTTCAAGGTCATATCCCAGTCTCACTTATAAACCTTAAGCAGCTCAGTCACTTGCTTCTCTCAGCCAATAATTTTACTAGCAAAATTCTGAATGAGTTTTCTAACCTCACTCAACTTGCTTGGTTGGACCTCTCAAACAACGGGTTTCATGGTCAGATTTCATCCTCACTTGGAAACCTTAATAAGCTAGGTTTTTCGACACTTTCTTTCAATAATTTTTCAGGTAAAATTCCGGATTATTTTGCTAACCTCACGCAACTCACTTGGTTGGACCTCTCAAACAACAGTTTTGATGGTCAGATTCCATCCTCATTTGGAAACCTTAAAAAGCTATATTCCTTGAAACTTTCTTTCAATAATTTTTCGGGTAAAATTCCGAATGGTTTTTGTAACCTCACACAACTCACTTGGTTGGACCTCTCAAACAACAAGTTTGATGGTCGGATTGCATCCTCACTTGGAAACCTTAAGAAGCTATATTCCTTGAAACTTTCTTTCAATAATTTTTCGGGTAAAATTCCGGATGGTTTTTTTAACCTCACACAACTCACTTGGTTGGACCTCTCAAACAACAAGTTTGATGGCGAGATTACATCCTCACTTGGAAACCTTATGAAGCTATATTCCTTGACACTTTCTTTCAATAATTTTTTCGGTAAAATTCCGGATGGTGTTTCTAACCTCACACAACTCACTTGGTTGGACCTCTCAAACAACAAGTTTGATGGTCGGATTGCATCCTCACTTGGAAACCTTAAGAAGCTATATTCCTTGACACTTTCTTTCAATAATTTGTCGGGTAAAATTCCGGGATGGTTTTTTTAACCTCACACAACTCACTTGGTTGGACCTCTCAAACAACAAGTTTGATGGTCGATTCCATCCTCACTTGGAAACCTTAAGAAGCTATATTCCTTGAAACTTTCTTTCAATAATTTTTCGGGTAAAATTCGGATGGTTTTTTTAACCTCACACAACTCACTTGGTTGGACCTCTCAAACAACAAGTTTGATGGTCAGATTTCATCCTCACTTGAAAACTTTAAGAAGCTATTTTCCTTGAAACTTTCTTTCAATAATTTTTCAGGTAAAATTCCGGATGGTTTTTTTAACCTCACACAACTCACTTGGTTGGACCTCTCAAACAACAAGTTTGATGGTCAGATTCCATCCTCACTTGGAAACCTTAAGAAGCTATATTCCTTGACACTTTCTTTCAATAATTTTTTCGTAAAAATTTCGGATGGTGTTTCTAACCTCACACAACTCACTTGGTTGGACCTCTCAAACAACAAGTTTGATGGTCGATTCCATCCTCACTTGGAAACCTTAAGAAGCTATTTTCCTTGACACTTTCTTTCAATAATTTTTCAGGTAAAATTCCGGATGGTTTTTGTAACCTCACACAACTCACTTGGTTGGACCTCTCAAACAACAAGTTTGATGGTCAAATTCCATCCTCATTTGGAAACCTTAAGAAGCTATATTCCTTGTCATTTTCTTTCAATAATTTTTCAAGTAAAATTCCGGATGGTTTTTCTAACCTCACACAACTCACTTGGTTGGACCTCTCAAACAACAAGTTTGATGGTCAGATTTCATCCTCACTTGGAAACCTTATGAAGCTATATTCCTTGACACTTTCTTCCAATAATTTTTCTGGTAAAATTCCGGATTGTTTTTTTTAACCTCACACAACTCACTTGGTTTGACCTCTCAAACAACAAGTTTGATGGTCGGATTGCATCCTCACTTGGAAACCTTAAGAAGTTATATTCCTTGAAACTTTCTTTCAATAATTTTTCTGGTAAAATTCCAGATTATTTTGCTAACCTCACACAACTCATTTGGTTGTACCTCTCAAACAACAGGTTTGATGGTCAGATTCCATCCTCCTTGTTTTCTATGCCTTCTTTGCAGGCTCTTCTTCTTCACAATAACCTACTGTATGGCCAGATAAGTCCGTTCCTTTGTAATTCATTACAATATATTGATTTCAGTCATAATAGGTTGTTTGGCCAGATTCCACCTTCAGTTTTCAAGCTCGAGCATTTGAGAACTCTTATGCTTTCCTCTAATGATAAACTGACTGGGAACATCTCCTCTGTCATTTGTGAGCTGAAGTTCCTAGAGATTCTAGACTTGTCCAACAATAGCTTTAGTGGATTCATCCCACAATGCTTGGGAAACTTCAGTGATGGACTCTCAGTGTTGCATCTTGGTGGCAACAATCTCCACGGCAATATCCCTTCAATCTATTCAGAAGGGAACAATTTGAGATATCTCAACTTCAATGGCAACCAATTGAAAGGGGTGATACCACCATCCATCATCAATTGTGTGAATTTAGAGTTTCTGGACGTCGGTAACAACATAATTGATGACACATTCCCTTCCTTTTTAGAAACGCTTCCAAAGTTGGAGGTTGTTATTCTAAGGTCAAATAAACTCCATGGTTCTTTGAAGGGTCCAACTGTCAAGGAATCTTTTTCTAAATTACAGATATTTGACCTCTCCAACAACAGCTTGAGTGGTTCTTTGCCATCAGAGTATTTCAACAACTTCAAAGCCATGATGAGCGTTGATCAGGATATGGATTACATGAGGACAAACAACTTATCCACTACTTATGTTTATTCTGTAACATTGGCATGGAAAGGTTTGGAGATTGAGATTTCTCATATTCAAATTGCCCTCACAACACTTGATTTATCCTGCAATAAATTCACGGGAAAGATTCCAGAGTCCCTCGGGAAGCTTAAATCTCTGATACAGCTCAACCTTTCTCACAACAGCTTCATCGGTTATATCCAGCCATCACTGGGAAATTTAACTAATCTGGAATCGCTGGATCTCTCCTCAAATATGCTTGCTGGAAGGATTCCTCAGCAACTGGTAGATTTAACATTTCTTCAAGTCCTCAACCTTTCGTATAACCAACTTGAGGGAGCCATACCTGTAGGTAAGCAGTTCAACACATTTGAGAATGGTTCATACGAAGGGAACTTGGGATTATGTGGATTTCCCTTGCAAGTAAAATGCAACAAAGGTGAGGGGCAACAACCGCCACCATCAAACTTCGAGAAAGAAGATTCAATGTTTGCAGAGGGATTTGGATGGAAAGCTGTAGCAATGGGTTATGGATGTGGATTTGTATTTGGAGTCTCTATAGGATACGTTGTATTTAGAGCAAGAAAACCTGCATGGTTTGTGAAGATGGTTGAAGACAGTGCACATCAAAATGCAAAAAGGCTTAGAAGGAAGAATGCTCCGGCCAGAAATGGTGGAAGACGACACTAGCTACTCAGGGCGGTGTGAGAAGGTAAGTCTTGATAATGCTTTTAACTAATAGCGCAAATATTTTATTCCATGATCCATCACCAGTTTAGTTAATTAACTTGCTTTGTGGACTAGGTCAATAATGGCAGCAGTCAAGAAGAGGGGATCATCTTCCAGGCTGGTGTAGCTGCTTTTTCTTCTTTTTTTTACGTCGTGTGTTTGTAATTTTATTTTAATCGATAGATTTATGTTATTGTAAGTTAATGATTTTACCAGAATCATAATAATATAATAAATTATAAGCAAAACCACTAACGAGATCTGATTACGCTCATTTAATTATGATTCATGATTTTTTATTTCCAAGAGATCTGATTCCTATCAATTCGCGCAGCAATTTTTTCCTATCTTATTCATGTATATATTTTTTTATTTTAGCAAAATTAAGTCTTTTTTTGTAGCATGTTTTTTGAGGAAAAAAAACTAAAATAAATATTCGTTAAAATTTAAATCATTGGAAGGAGGAAAAATATATATCTTAAACCAAAACTCTCTTTCCTTGTTAATGTATTTTTTGTTTAATTTTGATGAAAACATATTTTTATATATATAAAAAGCATTTTTGTAAAATAAAATTTTATAATGATTTGAAAAGCAAGTTTCGATTATAAACATAAAAAATCATGACTCAATAATTTAATTATATGTGATAAAAAAAAATATGAGAAAAACATGTAAAACAAATATTATTAAAATAAAGAAATAAATAATTTATTCTCATTTAATATTCATGAACATATTTTTTAAAAAATTATTTCTATATTAGGTTTATATATAATAATTTTATTTTATTTCTAGGTATTTTAGAATTTGTTTTTTAATTTAGACTTTTTTTAACTTCTTACATGCTATTAGATTTATAGTTGTTTTGTAGTGGGGTAGAATTTCATGACTTATTTAAAGATTTTGTAAACCTCTTTTAATCTTTTCGATGTCCGAAAATACAGTAAAGTTTGTCTTGACTTTATATAGTTTGATCCTTGTTATTTCTTGAAATGTCAAAAATGGTCTTAGCCACTGAAAATCTTGCAATATCCGATTGCTAAGATTAATTGGAGGATGTTTATTATTAAACCATCCTTATAGTATATTATATAATTTATGGGTGGAATAGAGATGTCTCCTACGTTACCCCTAATATGTGGAAGTATCGACGTAATTTCATAGAGTCATTCGGTCTGAATGCTACATGAAGAACATAAGCCAGATGAAGGAACCACTCGGCCATCTCTCCGAAAGATAATTTCTATTTTACTATTTTATTTTTATTCCGCCGAATAGAACATAGAACACGGCCGGATTTTTCCTTTGATTCCGATAAATAAATACTTATTCTAAATAGTTATTCGCGGAAAAAAAATAATTTAAGGAATTCAATTTAATTAACTATTAACTTAAGTTAAGGTTCTACTTAAGTTATGATTCAAAGGAAAGAAAGCGTGGAGCTGAAATAACTCACTCACCAATGTACCTTGCTAGCCCGTATGGTTTGTTGACCATAATTCATGAACCCGATTACCATAGGGAACATATCGTGAATCTCTATGAATAATTTTATATTTGTTTTTTTATCTTGTTTGAGACAAACTATAAATATAGAAAAGAATTACTTTATAGTGAAAAGAGTTGGGAAGAGGTTGTTAATAATAGATTGCCAAGAGAAATAGGTAAAAGAAATTTCCATCCAAGATTTAATAGTTGGTCCATTCTTAGTCTAGGTAAAGTCCATCTTGTTACATGTATTTCATGTAGAAAAATGAATAAGTCCATTTAGTTAGTTCTATATTCCTTGCACTTTCTTATATATACTCACTTAGATATACTTAGTATAATTATATAGGAATTCTAATAATTTTAAGAGATCCTTATAATCTTTTTTCGGTCGTTTCAATTGTAATTATAATTCATTTTCTAACCTTATTAGTCAATGAATTCGTGGGACTCTATGATTCGTCGAGAAAAAGGCATGTTAACTACTTTTTTCGCCTAACGAGGATTACTAATTACTCGTTGGATTTATTCGGGACATTTACCAATAAGTCATTTATAGAACCCTGAGCGGATGCTTCATATGGGTTCTTTTTTCTCTTCTTTATCATAGGGTTTACTTTACCTCTTACTCTTAATCTTAATTCTTACTCTTAAAATTGGATTTTTGATTGGCTGAGTTTAAAGTTTTTTGTCTACCTTAACTCTATTTTATATTAATATTAATTTATATCCATTTTTATATGAATATTAATAACTCAGTCAAAATACAATTATCTTCAAGAACCAAAACTTTGTTATGCTTAATATTTTAAATTTGATTTGTATCTTGTCTTAATTTTGCCCTTTATTCAAGAGTTTTTTCTCATTGAGCGAAGGGTACGAAATAAATCAGATTGATTTTTCGATCAAAAGTACTATGTGAAATCTTCGGTTTTTTCCTCTTTCGCTAGGAAAAAGAGTGGATCTGCGAGGTCCCAAATGAATTGGCTTATTCGAAAACGCCTTGTTCTTTGGAAGATCTATCTCGTATCGTGGTACCGCATGGTTCCACTCGCAAGAACTCCGAATCATTCTTGATCTCTCTCAATTCGAAAATCCAGGATTTGAATTGATGTCCTTTCATTGATTCCTCCTAAATTTAAATTGCATTGATTTATCCTAAAGATTTCATTTCAATTGGAATTTGGATTCATAATAGAAGAGACATTTGGCGATAAGCTTGCGCTTGTTTGGAAAGATCATCATAAATAATTAAAGTGTGTCGTTCACGGTACATAAAATATTCACCAGAGCTTGCTCGTATAAGGAGCGAGATATTGTAGTGTAGCCGGGAATCCGCCATTTCGGCTACCACAATAGTATACTCTCAAAGTGATGATACAAGAGTTCTTACTCGGGGAATCCTTGTACTTAGTTAGTTTGAAGGTTTTATTGAATCATCATGGTTCTAGGCAAGTGGGGGGCAAGGTTGCTTTGTTACCTATTCCATTAGGAACCGCGGATTTTTGGTCCATCACATTCATGCATTTACGATTCATGTGACGGTATTGATACTCCTGAAAGGAGTTCTATTTGCCCGTAGCTCTCGTTTGATACCGGATAAAGCAAATCTTGGTTTTCGTTTCCCTTGTGATGGACCTGGAAGAGGGGGGACATGTCAAGTATCCGCTTGGGATCATGTCTTCTTAGGACTCTTTTGGATGTACAATGCAATTTTGGTAGTAACCAAATTCCAATTGAAATGAAATCTTTAGGATAAATCAATGCAATTTAAATTTAGTCCTAATGATGATCCTGCACGTATTTCGTGTGTATCTCACGGGTGGCTTTAAAAAACCTCGTGAATTGACTATGTAAACACTTACTCGAAATCTCACTTATCAGATTCCATTGTGTCTTCCACAAATTTTTCTGAAGAATTCGCCATGATATATCTGATCCATGCATAATATCATGAAAAATGGATACAATTTTTTGACTGCTACTTAGTATCGGTAATACGGGACCACCACCCCATAGCATGTTGCCGCGAAGCGTAACCCCGTATTTCTTCTAGCAAATCTCCTAATTGTTCCAGAGCAACTAGAAATAGATTCTAAATAGAGGATGTCCTAACCACCCAATAGCTATTCCATCCCCGTTATCCATTGAACTCCGCTTCCGAACAATCCACCCTTTGCCGGATTATTTCCGGATGTAATCATAAAAAGCTAATTTTTCAGAATTTTAGACCAAGCTTCGGATAAGCTTTGATTTTCATTGTATGTGTGATAGCATCTACTATACCGGGAATATCAATGAGCCCGATTATTGAAATTGCTCAAGATACCCTTTTTTAGCTTCTAGAATCTATTTCTTAGTTCAAGATCCCTCTTACTAACTGGAATCAAAGAATTAGTAGATCTGTTCCGCCCAAAATGGGAATGGGCTAGGGTTATGAACTTCTAATCTATAATCGAGTCGATTCCATGATTATAAGTTCATTTCATACCGGACCAGACCGGAATGACTGAAAAATGATCCACCGATCCAATTAGAATTTTGTTATTTTGTCCATAAGTAAAATAAAATATTCAAAATCTTACTTTTTTTTTATACACTTATTTTTTCTATACATCCAAGAGATTCGGATTCCTCCTATATTTTAGTATTTTAGTAAAACTTTTCAAGAACTAGCAAGATCGTGGATAGGGAACTATCCTAGCGACCTACCTAATTTTATTGTAGAAATTTTCCGGATCAACGATCGGTCCATTTTTTTTTTAGTATTTTAGTCGAATGTCACAATTGGGTTTGTAGGAACAAAGAGAAGCGGATCTATTCTATACCAGATAAGTACCAATACGCAATGGGAGGTTGACTCCATTTTAGATGAGCGAATGCATACGGATTTGTTCATCATTCAAAGAGCCTATTCGTAAGAATTTTACTTTATTCATTTTGTCTTTTTTTTTATGTTATGAACTTATCGAATCTGCGCAAATAAAATTCATGTAACTTTACTTCGATTTTCCCTTTCGAATCGAACTTCCCTCGGTCTTCTCTTCATTTGGCTTTACCGCCACTTACACTTTGGGCCAACTTCACTCGAGTCAAACTTGGCCTCACGGAAGTTTGAACAAGCGGGTGAATCAAATTCGGGTCAATAAAGACTAAGAACATTGACTCAAAAACAAATTCATTAGGGAGGGGCTCCATTGTATAATTAAGACCTAACCATTAATCGAAAAGCGATGGGAACGATGGAACCTATGAATATATCAAAAAAGAAAGAAGATGAGTTCTTCTTTCTTTTATCACTTAGGAGCCGTGCGAGATAAAAGTCTCATGCACGGTTTTGAATGAGAGAAAGAAGTGAGGAATCCTCTTTTCAACTCGACTCTCCCACTCCGGTCGTTGCTTTTCTTTGTTACTTTGAAAGTAGTCTTCAGACTTCAGCCACTCGAATTTTCGATATTCCTTTTTATTTCTCATCAAACGAATGGCATCTTCTTCTGGAAATCCTAGCTATCTCTTTGTTCCTACAAACAGAATTGTGACATTCTGACTAAAATACTAAAAAAAAAATGGAATCCTTTCTCCGAGATAATCACAGAAAAAGGGAGGTCCATAACATAGTTTTTTCCAGTGCAATAATGGAATCGACTCGATTATAGATTATAAGTTCATAACCCTAGCCCATTCCCATTTTGGGCGGAACAGATCTACTAATTCTTTGATTCCAGTTAGTAAGAGGGATCTTGAACTAAGAAATAGATTCTAGAAGCTAAAAAAGGGTATCTTGAGCAATTTCAATTTCTTATAATTTAATCCATAACAAATTTCACATTGAACCCACAAATGCTTGTATTTTTGAGTTACGCGAGATCATTAGAATTTTCTCTTAGAGCGAAATCTGCCGTTCGTGCTAGTTCTTAGCCCGGAATTCCCGGTTTCACTACTATTTCTACTTTCACCCAAAATGTCACTAATAAATCGACTAATTAAACTCATGTTTCTATAATCAATTCGATCCCCCCGATCCAATCGGAACTGTACGCCTACGAAGAGATCGCTTGGGCTTAAGAAAAAGTCGCTTGGATTTATCCATGGCTTGTTTATTTTATTCCTTTTTTGTTATTCTATATAAAATTCCATAAGTCTAAGTTAAGTGGAATTTCTCAATTCTTTTCCAGTTGTATCTGTTGCAAATTCCAATTTGAGTACGCAATATGTGACTTCTCCAAGAAAATATCTTAGTATGCGGAGTATCCCGTTAGAGAATCACTATGTCTATTTTATTTCCCTAGACCCCTTATTTAAATAACTAGAATTCCAATAACTAGAAAATTCTTTTTCTAATTCACTCAAAAAAGAATGATTATTGTCAATCCCAAAAACTTGATTTTCAATATCAAAATAAAAAAAAAACAGACCAATGCATACTATGAACTAATGAATTAATAAGTATAAATATAGAATTTATAACCAACTCATCGCTTAATTTGAGCTGCGGATCCTACTCACGGAGACCGAAATACCCACATTAATAGCGTGCCTGATTCCGAATTGAATAGATCGGCGGATAAGAATATTTGTCCGTCTGTAATGGAAATTACATTTATGTTTGCTCTAGTTTTTGTTGTTTTTGATGTTGAAACGGTTTTTCTTTATCCATGGGCAATGAGTTTCGATGTATTGGGGGTATCCGTATTTATAGAAGCGGTAGGATATATGAAACCGGTACATATGATTCGATTAAGGTCCGAATAATCAAGAATCCTACCTTTTTTTTTACTTTTACTCGAAAGATATGAACTAAAGAATTTTTGCCGATACAATAAGAACTGCTTACTTAATGTCATAATATGAGACAAAAGCTAGGAATCCACTTATGTAATGGAGTCGACCCCCTAAAGTATTGAGCGAGCGGTGTAGCATCGGATCCCAAAGATAGTAAGCCTTTTCTTTCTTATGAGAGAAGGTCATCGACATTTTTTGAATGAATGAAATTGAAGTGAGTTAAAAATTAGAATTCGATTTCTATTTCTATGCATAGAAATAACATATAGAATTTCATATGATTTCACTTTATCTTTTTTAATTCTTTCGATATGAGCCGAAACCACGATCGATTGATTAGTGGATTACAACGTATCCATTGCTTGGAATTCAAATTTAATCTCTTCTTTTTTGGCTCCGATTTTGTGTAACCTCAATTATTTGAAACAATCTATCTCATTCAAATTGTACACGAAGTTTTGATATATTATATGGATCCCATTCCTAATTCAATCAAGTAAAGAGTATATTAATAAAATAAAAATCAAATAAGGACTCGCCTCTCTTAGAGAGAGAGGGAATGGATAATCTTTTTAAGGTTTTTCTTTATCCATGGGCAATGAGTTTTGATGTATTGGGGGTATCCGTATTTATAGAAGCTTTAATTTTCGTGCTTATCCTAATTGTTGGTTTAGTTTATGCATGGCGAAAAGGAAATGATAGTTGGTCGTATTCACCTATTTTCGCAATAATAGCTTTTTCCACAGCAGGATTATCGCATTTTATATGTTTCGGGTTTATTTACTTACTTTTGAAGGGCATTTAAATATTTATTTTCAAAATTATAGTGGTAAAAAAACAGCGCATTCTATTCAATGGCACTGGATGTTATGTTCCCAAAATAAAATGGGTACTATCGGGTCGGGTGAATTCAATAATAGGCGTCTGTTGGCATTCCAGCCTTCCTTCTCTTTCTCCTTTCAGAGCCTATCCGAAAGAGAATCCAGTACTTCTTGGTCGTGAATATCTGAATATATGTGAGCGCTAAACCAAGCCTCTAACCCGATTCTTAGGCACAAACCTTAGGAGACTACCTCTCCCTTGGGAGCTCCCAAAGGCCAATCTTTGTCCTTCTATGGCTAGCCACTCCCTTCTCGCCGAGCAACTCATGGAGACGACGCCTCGCCGAGCAACTCATGGAGACGACTCCCCTCGACATCATCATACGTAAGAAAGCTTTATTAAGCATACGCGGATAGAACTATAGCTATCTATATATATGTCTTGTAATACTAATCGATAGGGCCTCATTGGTAAGTGCTACAAGATCTCGTACATTGGAACCCATGGTTACGGACCCGAATCTCTTAGTATGGAACATTTTCTTAATGATCCACATAAAAGAGCTGCATAGCCCGATACCATCATACTTACGTGCATTATTAACCACGGGATTGGAGAGCAGTACTAAGATTTTAGAAAATAGAAATACTCCCCGCGGAGTTTTATGAAAAAAGGACAAAGCCCCTTATCGGATTTGAACCGATGACTTAGGCCTTACCATGGCGTTACTCTACCACTGAGTTAAAAGGGCCCATTTGATTCAATTCCGAAATGAGCCAGCATGCGGATAATCCATATCTATTTCAGTAACTCATGTGTGGTATTTGAAACGTCTTCCTAGTTATATCGCCAATCTTTTAGATAAACCTCTTAAACAATTAGAAGGCTTAGTAATACGCGAGGAAGGTAATCAAAAAAGAAAGAAGATGAGTTCTTCTTTCTTTTATCACTTAGAGCCGTGCGAGATAAAAGTCTCATGCACGGTTTTGAATGAGAGAAAGAAGTGAGGAATCCCTCTTTTCGACTCGACTCTCCCACTCCCAGAATTGGAATCATAAGAGTAAGAGGCGCCTTTCAACTATTCCGCATTAATTGGAACCAACACAAATCAAACATATGAAGAAAAGAAATCAAATTTGAACCTTATGTACATTCCGGAGATGTTTTTGCTTGGTATTGATCCAGATTTAGACGCTCGTGTGGAATTTGGAGCATTCCAAAAACTTGGAGATCCAACTACAAGAAGACAAGTAGTTTGATACAACATTAATCACATTAGGTGCCTAGCCTCTTTCTCGATGCAGCAAGCTGAGATAGTTGAATTAGATGTCAGTTCCTCTCCACTTATGAAAGGTCAAGCCGACACAATAGGCATTGCGATGCGAAGAGCTTTGCTTGGAGAAATAGAAGGGACATGTATCACACGCGCAAAATCTAAGAAAATACCACACGAATTTTCTACTATAACGGGTATTCAAGAATCAAATGGAGCACCTAACAACGTATCTTCACAGACCAAGAACTATGAGATCGCCCCCTTTCATTCCGGGGGCGACGGAGGGATCGTACCATTCGAGCCTTTTTTTCATGCTTTTCCGGAGGTTTGGAGAAAGCCGCTACAAATTTTAGAAATTCTCGTAATGAATGAATGGAAAACTGGTAAGAAGTAATTATCAATATAAACACGATTTATCTCGATCGATGGTCTAGCTTAATATTTTATTTAATATTGTATTGAATTTAATAATAGAAAAATTCATTCTCCTTTTTCTTTTCTCGACGTATAACGTATATAAAATAAAGTAAATAGAAAAAAAGGTTCGAAGTGTCTTTCGCGCTTTGACTCCGTGAAAGTGGCATAACTCTTCCTCAACCCAAGGCTTGGCAGCGAATAGCGAGCAAGTACAAGTATTAGTAGCATAGCAAAAATGTGTTCTTCGTCATTAAATTCATATGTTTGCTCACGATCAAGACAATTGGCTGAATCCCGTGAAACCATTTCATAGAAGTTCATTGATATCTTCTTTTTTATAATTCCATCAATTACTCGTCTATCAAAAAAAGAAGTTAATTCCGCCAATCTTCTTAACCCGAAACTCGCGAGATATAAAAGAATACACATCCTTAGGATTAATTAGGGATCTAAGACAAGAGTAGAAAGGTTTGAGTTCTTTGAGTCAATAAGAGATCTCGGATCGAATCGATATTGATTTGCCCTGCTTAACAGATAATCATTTGCTACCAATGGGGAATTCTTTCGCATTTTCAATTGAAAATTGAGGTAATTGAATTTGCACCAATAGGAAACCATAAATTTAATCGAATTGTTTGGGATTCAAAGTGAAAGAAATCATTTTATCTACTAATAGTGGGCAAATTGGTGTATTACCTAATCACGCGCCTATTGCCCAAATTGAAGAAACTTATTCCATGGTCACCGCCAACCGCTTTTGGTCCTAAATTTTTGGGGTTGCTTTTTCCAATAAACGTTGGTTACATTTCTTTATGTTATTTGTTAGGGTTTCGAGTTAGAACCTCTAGTCTCGGTCTCGCCACAACACAGTGGTATAATCTAACCGGTCTATACCTCACTCTGGCTCAGAAGTATCTCCAATCGCCTTCCTTCAGATTCAAAGCGGCACTCAACTAAGGGACTTCTTGCCTAAGAAAACGACGTTTTCCTTTCAGCCTTCAACCAATCGATACGATCGCGGAGGGAGCCTTTTGCTAAAAACGCGAGGAACAAGGTTCAAGTCTACCAGCCTCATAGGATGCCTCACCGCATACATCACCGCACTTCTACTTGACACTCTATCGTAATGATAAAACTATTGCTCGCGAACAAAAATGGTGATATTGTTCCTCCATTGATCAAAAATTTCGATTTTTGGGAAGTATCATGATCATCCAATAAAATAGAATATGAATATAGAAAGAATTCATAATAATCCTAAGTAGGGATCGATCTAAACCAAAATTTCATTATGCATACGATTCAACATGCCAACTATTAAACAACTTATTAGAAACACAAGACAAACCAATCGGGAATGTCACCAAATCCCCGCTTCTCGGGGATGCCCTCACGAGGGACATGTACTAGGGTGTATGTGCGACACTGCTCAAAATGCTTCACTTTGTATTGAAAAGCTAGAATTTAGTGATTCTGTAAATCTAATTCATTGAAATTCCATCATTATAAAAAAAGAAATAATAGAAAGGAATACCGCATATAGAGCCATTACGACACCCATCAAAGGGTCTCCACTCGCTCGTCTCTTGCTCCCGCAACTAAGAGGGAAAAGAAGTTGTTGTGGTTCAAAGGTCATAGGAAAATGAGGTCGAGCTGGGACTACTGCGGTCATTGCCTTTTGGCCGGGGGAAGGGAAGAGAGGCAGAGAGGGAGAAGGAAGGGAAAATGGAGGTGGACGGGCAACCTTTTTGCTGGTTGGCTTCAAGTGAGAGCAGGGAAGATGATGGCGCGAGAAAGAAAATGATGAAGGGGCGGGGAAATAAAAGGGGGCGGCGGCCGCTCTTGGAGAAGAAGAACAAGTTTTGTAGGGTTAGGTTTTTTTTAGGGTTTGTTCTTCCTTTTCTTTCTTTTTTTGTCAAAAATGCCCCCCCCCTTTATTCTCGAGTTGTAGGCTCGCTATTTATAGGCAGAGTATTTTTTCGGTCTCAAAATTGGTCCCCGAGGTTTTGTGTTTGGCCCCTAATTTCAATTAATTCATTTGGTAAAAATTAAATTGGGTCTTTTAAAATTCGATTTTTCAATTAAGTCCAAATTAAGCTCCCAAACTTAATTTTTCACCAATTAAGCCCTCAAATTAATTTTGACCCGCTTAAAGTATAATTAAGTCCTTGCACTTAATTAACTCCTTCAATTGGATCTAAATTACCTCTTAAACATAATTAAAATTCAATTTGCCCCATGATTAAATCAAATTGGCCCATTAAAAATTTAATTATGTCATTGGACTTAATTTTTATGCAAATTCGTCCAATAATCATTTAATTTGACCTTTGAATTTGCATTTTTCTATTTTTGGGCATAACAGCGCACACTTGGGCCTTGGAAATTATTCCGGAAAATTGCAGCCTTGATTTTCGCCTATTTTTGCAACTTTTCTTGGTCGGCTTTCTCCGCATTGCCGGCTTTATTTTTTTTTTTTGATTTTTATTTTTTTTATTTTTTTTATTTTTTTGGAAAAAATGAATTTTGGGGAATCACCCAAAATTGGGTGATGACATATACAAAATTGAAATAAAAAAAAATTGATAAACAAAAAGTCGTCTTCACCTTCTAGTGTCCAATCCGCATTGTCAGGCCAAGAACCAATAAATCCTTTCAGCGAATATTTCCACACGAGGAGAGGTCCCTTAAGTCACCAACACAAGTTGTAAACTGTGCAACACGTTCGGCAATAGCTTTATTGAAAAGTTATTAGAAACCCACAAACAATGGAGATTGGAGTTTGAGGGTTCTTGCCCTCAAGATACCGTGGATTGGTCGCCCCAAGAGGTCTCCTCTTTCAAGATCAACAAGGGAGACCAATCTTCATTTTTTTTTATAGTAATCGAAGTATATTAAAAATAGGCAACCCCATTAAGAAGATTAGGGCTGCAATAAGAAAGATTACAGGGGGAACTAAAACATAAAGAGAGCGAGGAATTTACAACCCCGACTAGTTACTCCAGTCCATGATACATTCAGGATTTCTATAAAGATCGAACCCGTGTAACTGAAATTTTTAATGAGGACTTCAACCAAAAGGCCAACCGATGAAAGGTGAGGTCAAAAATCACATCCGGCCCGGAGTTTTGGAGTCGAAGATCATATTGTTGCGCGCTATCCAAATTGACCAAGATAATCCTTTACGGAGAAGGGTAATTGCTTGACGTTGAAAATTTCCCTTTAACAGTCGGACCATCTCCGAAGGTTATGATTTGGGTCTTTTGGGAGACGCCTACACACCCAAACCACCTAAAGAGTCTACCCCGTGAGAGACCAATATGTAGGACAAAGATGGAAGAGATGATGTATAGTCTCAATCTCCTTGCTCCCAAAAAAGGCAAAGAGCTTCCTCATAATTGATGATTCTTCTCTTAGCTAAGAAATCTTTTGTGCAAACACCGCCGCTTAGGAGAAGCCATATGAACACATCTATTTTCGGAGGAGCAAACCCTTTCCAAAGCAAGATGTAGGTTTGCAGGTTTGTTGAAACAATTAAACCATCAAGAAGATGTCATCCCGAGGAGTCTGTAAACGTTGAGCCGTGGGATTTCCAAATCTTGCCGTCTTCACCATCGTGAGTAGACTAGACCACGTTCCACTTCGCTATCAAGCTTTCCCGCATACGAGCTCGCTGGATCAGGGGGTCTTCCTCCAAAAAGATTGATTGAGTTATCACTTTGGTTATGGACTTCGCAATGCTTAAAGATTGTCAATGGGAGAGGTTGTAAAGCCTAGGAAACATGAACTCAAGAGGGGCCGCGGGCCCAGCCAGGAATCTGCACTCGTAACCCGATGTTTCTCCCATCGCCCACCTTGAACCCAACATTGGATTGGAGGGTGCGGATATGTCAGGATTTAAGGAAATTGCGTATACCAAGCCACGCCAAGTTGGAGATAAAGAGCCCGCAAACACAGGAAGGCCATTTACGAAGTATGGCTGGTGCTTTGTAGGATAAGATCTTGCCAACCTCCTACCACTCTTTATCAAGGTTCCAGAGCCATTTAAACATCGTGAGCGATTTTTGTTGTGAATAGAACCCAACCCAAGACCTCCAAGCGGCTTACTCTTAATTACCTTAGGCCAAGCAACCTTACAAATACCATGTGAATTTGAGGTGCCCTTCCGTAGAAAACAACGATTGATGGAGGATATAGCCTTTGTAATGCCCTTTGGCATAGTAAAAACGTACGTAGTATAGAGGTAGAGAGTTTGGGATGTATTTAATAAGACATATTCTCCTACCCATGCTCGAGAAACTTCCCTTTCCATTTGCTTAACTCTTGCTCTAATTGTTGACAATACGGTTTCCAAGCTGGGATGCTCTTAGTTGGGTTAGCTCCTTAGGCGGCCAAGGTATGTGATCGGGAAGTGTCACCGCGATTTAAAATTGCAGTAGCTGCACCCGAAGTGTATTCGTTGTCCAAATTAATTCCTATAAGTGAGCTCTTATAGAAATTAACTTTCATCCGGAAATGATCTCAAACCAATGAAGGATCCTCTTGGCATGCTAAGAGAGGAATAATCATTTGGCGAAGAAAATCAAAGTGTCATCCGTATATTGCAAATGGGTTAAGTGATGCCCCGGAAAAGTCTTGCAAAGCCTTTGAAGTAACCCGAATCGATGCCCCGTTGAATAAACCGATAGCCCCGAACCGCTATGTCAAACAGGAAAGGAGAGAGGGGTCCCCTTGCTCGAGACCCCTCTCCACACCGAATTCTCCTAGAGAGCCGGTGTATGAGGATGGCCAATTTAGATGTGGACAAACATTCGAAATCGATTCCTCCAATGAGAGCCGAAACCCATATAGCCCATGGTAGAATCGATATGCTCCCACAAAATTGAGTCGAAGGCTTTATGAAAATCTACCTTTAGCAAAAACTCGTGCTCCTTCTCTGCAACGAATAGTATGGACAACCTCGTTTGCTATCATGAACCCATCTAGAATCGACGCCCGCAATGAAAGCAGATCGGTTTACACTTATCACATCGGCAAGACACTTCGAGCCTAGTGGACAATAGTTTTGCCACTATTTTATATAACCCATGAATCAAACTAATTGGCCGGAATTGGGAGAATCTACACTACCCCTTAGTCTTAGGAATCAACGTTACAAAGGATCGAGCCAATCCCCTTTGGTAATTTATCCGTTAAGAAAAATTCTTTGACCATCACAAAGATGTCTGAGCCGATAAGATTCCATGTCTTTTTATAGAAGGAGAAGGTGAACCTGTCAAGGCTCGGGGGCTTTTGAACCATCACAATCCCATACAAATTTGCTTCACTTCCTCCAATGAAGGTAATCTTTCTAACCAAACCGATCTTGCTTCGAGATTTTAGAGAATCCCGAGCCACCCATTTCAACTCTTTTGCATTGTGGCTTGGCAACAAGAGATGAGAAGAAGTAAAAGACTCTTTAATGTCATTTGGAGAGACTAAAATCATGCCATTCGCTTGAACCTTGGCCGATGTGGTTGCGGCCATTCCTCAAACTTGCTGAAAGGTGGAAGAAACAGTGTTTTTATCCCCCATTTTGCACCAATTTTGGCCGGATTTCGCCTCAAAATATCCTCAATCTTCCCGCTAACATCCTAAAGCTTAGAGTTCACATTCTTAAGCTTTGATTTTGGGCCTCGTACAAGAGGCGACCTCGCTTATATCCTCGATGATTGTGATGGAGTTCTAAATGTCTTCAAGTTTTGTATTTTGATTACCGAAAGTGGATTTGTTCCATTGTCTCAATTTTTTCCCAAAGTTCCTCAGTTTCTTTACCAATCTATAGTCCCCTAGAAATTCCTTGCAGCTATCGGACTAGAGGATTTGAAAATCAGCTAAGAATGAAGGGGTGTGACAACCAACAGTTAAGAGAAGGAAAGGCTTCCATCCCCAATCAACCTTTGGTGTCTCAAGAAGCAATTGATTAGTGATCGACATCCCTCTAGGGTAGCGCAGAGTGATAAGAATGGAAATTGAAGGTGGAACTCGGAGATGCAAAGGCCCTATTGATACGTCCTCATGGAACCCCCCTAAACCAAGTGAAACGTCCCGTAGCTTTGAATTCAAGAAGAGCACAATCGATAGGAATTTACGTGAGAGCATCGACCTCCGAATGATTAATATAACCGCCTACTTCTCTCATGAGCATGAAGAGTTTCATTGAAATCACCTATCACAACCATTGGTAATTCAAAGGCAAACTTCGGAGTGGTGATGTCTTCCTACGCCTTAGCACGGCCTTGCACGTAAGATGCAAAGATATACACCAACTACCATGCAGTTTAAAGGAAGAATTAACATGTTTGCCGCTTAGGCCGATCCATTGGCCCCCAAATTCTATGGAATTAACCTCAAAGATAGAGCTATCCCACATCACTATGATCCCCCCGATTTGCCAACAGAGACTCTAGAAAAGCCCATTTAATAGTTACAACATTCCACGCAGTTCCATGAAGGAATCGTAACAGTTATCTTTTTTTGTTTCTAATAGAAAGCAGATGCCAACATTACCGTTGAGCAAACTATTCCGGATGGAATATCTTTTGTTCAACATACCCAACCCACAACTGCTCCAAGCAAAGATATTCATATATATAGCAAGACCAAGCCCGATCAAACTTAGTAGGGTGAGGAACTTACAAACTGATTGGCCGATGTCCACTGCCTACTTCTCGTCAATGTTCCCCCGAACTCCCTCTTCATACCCTATAAGATCTTGGTAGATTCCCCAATCCTAGAGCCGTGCATCATGTAACATTTCCCGAGTCTCCTTGAATCTATCAAAACCATCGCCCGATTATCCTTGTAGGATGCTTCAAACCGAACATTTCCTTGCTTAATTCCCGAATTGAGGGAATCAAAGAAGACACCTTTCTCGGGTAGTGTTGGCTACACTACCACTAGCTTGCAAAGCTTTTAGTTTCCTTGTTTTGCTTCTAGCATTCCCGTTGTTTTCTTTGATCGCTTCTGAGGAGGCTCCCCGGCCGCATTGAGAGCTCAAAGGGCTTGGTAGACTAGTTTGTGCATCACCGGTCTCTCAGATCCATAGAGGCATGATTTGAGGTAATATCTCGCATGTTTATCGAAGATGACTTAATAGCAAGGGATGAGCTATTATCTTTTAGATATGTGTTTCGTAAGAGTTAGGAGCAACATCTCGCTAAGTCTCTCGTTGGCCAAAGCATGTCTATTTTTCTTCACTTTCTTCCTTTTTATGCGTGTATATTTAAGGCCAATTCTTCGATTTGTCTAAGCTTCTTCCTTTTTCTTTCCTTTAGTTCCATATCCACTACTTGAGGTTCCGCGATCACGTAAGAAACCGAGTAGGAGTTTCGCAATTGGTTCTCGGGTCTAAATTCAAGGTTCTTTGCTTTTGGAGGAGGACCTTAAAACCCGGGGTGAAGAAGCCGATAGCCATGTTCCTTTCACTTGGCCCGTGATGCCTTTTTTTTCAAGGCCCACTCCTCAGAATCGATTGTACCGAGACATCTCGTGCCGCTTCATCGCTATGCGTCTTGCATGTTTTCCTTTAACTCGTTATCGTGTGACATTGCAGGGGGGTGGCCGATATGTATCATTGTGTAGTTGTTGATCTATCGTCTGGAGGTTATGTGTGTCATCTGGTTTCGTGGAAAAGGCAAGCATTTTTGAAATTGTGTCAAGTATGATCCCGGGCCGTTTGTTGGCCCAATGTGCCCCCGACGTAGATGAGAGAGAAATCGCTTATCCACATCCGTCTTTTGTTGCTCGTTATAGTAGTGTCCGTTGCACAATGGTCACCGCTGGGTCGGTAGTCTTTAAGCTCGCCGCCGTGACCTCATCTCGAAGTTGCAAAGTCGCCGCATGACTCTTCATCTAATGTTGCAAAGAATATCCATTGAATGTTTGATTGTAGACGTAAGGGACAAAAATCCGCTTCATTTCCATGATTGAGATATCAAATTCGCCGCCATCTAAAACCAAAGAAACATGCTCATTTAGAGTTTCAAAGGAAGTTGTGCTCACCAACACTTTTACCCCGTGAGAGATCCTTGGCTCACGCTCGGGTGATGTCGTATCCAACCATCTTCCCGCTTTCTCAATAATGGATTCAATACATCTGCGGTTCCATCCTATCAAAGGTAATCCCGCATAGACACCCACACAAATCTATCTCGTAGCTTTAGCTCCCTTTTTCCATGGTTTCGCATGAGAGAATGATGTTTTCAAAACAGAGGATCCATTAACCAGCCTCTTTCTCCATAGATTCTCGATTTGTAAAGGTAATGACCGCTTGGCTTGCTCCCAAAACGTAAGCCCACCGTTTGCCTAATATTTTTTAGAACCATATGCTCAAGGTGAGCATAGTCCACGTTTGTGTTTATGGATCCCACTAAACTTCTCGTAAGCCATTCCTTGTCATCAAGTGATAGACTCATAGTACACCGTCTTTTTGGGTGCTTTGTGACGTAGAGAACTTCAACAAATATCCTGGAGTCCCCGAAGGTGAGTTTAGGAATGGCTTTTGGTTGTGGTTTTATAACAAGGTCCTGGGTTTTTTCCTCCGGAGGTTTTTGAAACTGACGGGTTTGCACGAATTTTGTATGAATCGAACTTATAAGGTTCAAGTCGCCACAAATTTCAGATTCTTTTAAAGTGGAGAGGAAGGAAACAAAGCCAACCATCTCCCTCGTGATGTTTTTTCCCGGAGACAAAAAGATTGGTAACAGGACTCAATCTTTGAAAGCCTCTTTGAGGTCATGATAATCTAACCATGATGGGAAACGCTCAAAAAAGAACTTAGAAGGGGCAAATGCTGGGAAGGTTGTGTTAGAAGGAGGATCGTTGTTCGGACGCTTCGATTTGGGCACAGTGTCGGGAGGCTTAGTGTAACATGGGGGATGGAAGGTTGTTGTGGGTGTTTAGGGAGGGGGAGGGGGGAGGGTAAGGATCTTTGAACTTGAAAGTTGTGTTGACCGGTATTTGAGAGGCTAGATTATTCGAGTCCGTAGAGTTGAAGGAGTCCGGTTTGCAGGGGTGATCGAAGGCTTTTTGGATGGGAGCATGTTTGCAGGTAACACCTTTACTTCTCTATTTGTGGAAATCAACATTACCAAAACAGGGAACTAAGTTTCCCAGCAGTAGCTAGATGCAGAGCTGTATTCCCATCATTCCTGTGAATCGATATACCCAATAGCTTCTAAACAGGATAGAAGCCGTGTCAGTCTGCAAAAGAGCAACAAATCACAACAGGACAGGAGGTGGAAGTGGTGGTGGGTCGGCTGAGTTAGCTGGAAGTGATGGGCTGAGGTTTGTTTGGTTTGGGAGAAGAAACAGAGGAAGAGAGGGGGGAAGATCTTGTGGGGAGCGGCTGGTTTTGTTTCTTTAGTTTTGGTCAGGGAAGGGAGAGTGAGATCTGTCGGTTGAGGGAGGGGAAAACTTTGGCTGATAAGAGGGGAGAGTGGTGCTGAGAAGGGGAGGCTTCTGTGTTAGTGGGCGGCGGTTCTTTTCAAAATGTGAATCTAATTACCCCAAACCAAAACCAAGAGCAGAAACTGACGAAGATCTTTAAGCTAAAGCAAGTTAGATTCCAAACCAAAACCAAGGCAGTTGCTGGTGGTGGTGCTGCAACTCGAGATGCTCCTCACTGCTGCTGAGACAAGTGGTCACGCTTCTGGATCCAAAGGATCCGCTGCTGGAGCCACCGCCGGTGCTGGAGCCACTGCTGGAGCCGCTGGAGCCATACCGCCACTGCCTGACCAGTTGGAGATGCTGGATCCGCTGCTGGTGGAGGTGGATCTGAATCTGCTGCTGCTGTTGCGTTGCTGGAGCTCCTTGCCGCTGGATCTTAGTGTAGGGTCCTCTTCAGGGCACTTACTATTGCGCTGAGAGCTCCTTCAGCTTTCATACTATCCCCCATTACCTAGGCACGATTAAACACAGAATGCATTGCTGAGATTTAAGCTTTCTCAGTCCGATCTGCTCTAAAAACTTGACTTTGCAGTGACCATGGTGTCGATGTCAAGGGGTTTTTTGCTTGGTCATTCTTGGATGATTTTGAATGGGGATCCGGTTATGGTTCAAGGTTTGGTCTCTTCTACATTGACTACGAAAAACAACTTGAAACGATATGCCAAACGATATGGTCTCTTTCCAAGGCTTTCTATCTTCCTTCTTCTCTTCACGTTTAATTTCTCAACTTACAACCATCCAAAGATGGCAACCAAACAAGAATCCTTAACTCTCCCTCTCTCTCTGAACCTTGCGCAACTTATATGGTATGCAATTTGTGCAAGGAGCCAATCCTCATTTGGTCTTTGTCTGACCTCCAAGTCTTCGGAACTTGGATGTACGTATAGATATTATTCACTCTTCATGTGGTGCTGAATATGGAACTGAAGGTTCACTTGCAAATATTTCACGCAAGAGGGATCTGGAGCGTTGGAAACTGATAGGTGGCAGTCAAAGCTATTACAACTGCTAACAGATAAAGTTCCTCTCGGAGTGAGGATGAACCATAATACTTATTTACTCTGAAAATATACCTCCATTACTACATAATGAAAAGGTTTAAATACATAAAAAAGAAACAACTAGCTTCTCCTACACTTGCGACCTCAACTACTTAAGACAGGAATTCAAATGGCTACGTTAATGAAATAATAGCTAACGACCATGGGCCAAGCCTTCCAACGGAATGATGCCCAAATCCTCAAGCAACTGGTGTTTTCTCATCCTCGTATGTGGCACATTCTCTCAACCTGTGGTACGTGTGGTAGCTCATGCATATATTCCACTCAATCTAAATATATCTATCTATCGGGCAATATAGGGAGACAAGAAAATCTTGTATTTTAACTGTGGAAAATAAAATGGTGCGCCACCTAGTATTTTGGTCACTAGGAATCCTAATTAGTTCTCGCAGAGATTCACTTGAATTTTCGTAAAGAGCAGGTATTAGCACTTCAAATTACGCCTTTACCTAAGGTAAGTCATATTGTTTGATTGTCCGATAAAAAACTAAGGCGTTAATGTAGTTCTAATTGTTGATTTGCTCTATGGTTCAAGAAAGTTCTACTCGCAAGGAGTTACTTATCTTATCGGCAAAATTCTAAATCCGGTTCTAACGCCTAGTATAAAATAACTATATTTTTAATAATCAAGAAGACATTTGGTATAGAGAATTCGTAATCTCGCATACTAAAAGAAGACAAAAATATTTTTTTAGAATTTCTGAAATATTGGTCTAGTTCTCATGGCTCTAACAAACCTATTATTAAAGCTAAAGTGGATGCTAAAACATATTTTTGAATATTTTATGTTTTATGTATAAAAACAATATGATTTTTTTTGTATGAAAATACGATGTGATGATTTTTCTTATCTTTGAGATACTTGGCCATAGTGCATGAAAAAAATATTTTTTGTTTTTTTATAAATTTTTTGCCATGTTTTGACGTAAAAACCGGATGTTTTAATATTGGATTAGTATCTTTCCCAAAAGATAAAAATACAAACTAGTATTAAATAATTTTGATAGTGTAAAATTTGAAAATCAACAAAATTTTTAAGGATTTTTCGGTAGTTTATATATATATATATATATATATATAGTAATGTAAACTACTATAATATATAATATTATAATTATGCGGGTTGAGTCGGCCCGCCTCACTGGAATCGACTCAAAGGGTTAAAAGGGTCAATGATTTCCGCCCAAATGGGGTTTGGCCGATCTTTGCCCAACAAATCACCCGCTTTTTGGTATGGGCCGTAACCGCCTGGCCTAAAAACACATCAAAGCCGGGCCAAAACCAGCCTGCCTAGAAAAGAAAAAGACAAACTAGGAGGGGAATTATTTTCCCCTTCCATCCTCCCGCATACGACCCATATTCGTTCTTCATGCAGTGAGGAAATGAAGCGTAAGACTCGAAAGAAAAAAATGAAGGGGAAGAAGAGTTACCTGGCACCGGAGGAGGTAGTGCCTTGTCAAGTCCGATTGCTTCACCGGCGGCAAAGCTAAAGGGAGGCTCTGGCGGTGTTGGGCTCACGGACGATGGCTCCAGGCATGGTGTTGTTGCTTCAAGCGGCGGAGAGAGAGGTTCCTGCTCTTCCCCTCTCCTCTAGTGTTTTGTTTTTTTTTCTTTCTCTCTTGTTGTTAAATGGTTTCTCCCTTTTCTATTCTCTGTTTATTTTTCTCTTAAATTCACTCCCTGTTTTGAGCTTCCCCGTATTCTTCCTTCCTCTCTCAATTTCGTTTCCTCCCTTTTCCATCCTCTTCGTCCTCTCTTTCTTTCGGTTATATATTTTATATTTATTCTCTCCATACAACGCAACTTCCTATATTCATGGATAGTATTTTGTTATGTAGGCCCAGTATTTGACTGCAGGGCTAGGAACAGTAAGTTGCTGTGAAAAAACACAAGGTTATGTACGGCTTTAATTCCGAATTTCTTTGTCGGATTGGTAAACTCCTTAGTAAATTGTTTATATTTATCCGACAATATTTATCATGTCAATTATCACAAAATTATTAACGGATTTGGAGAATGTTATTGTAATGTACTTGATGGTTTTTCCCAAATAATTGCTAACACCATACTATTATTCTATATTTGCAAAACTTCGTCGGGTACTTTCTTCTATTTCTGTGATCCTTGCTTTAGAGAAGAAACCTTGTTAATTTTTAAAGCACGTTGCATTGACAAAACATCTTTAAATATAGTGTCTGTACATACCTGTAGGTGCTATTTTTTTTTTATTCTTCCATTGTATTTTCTTACAACATGTGGAAACTTGCTTTATTTATTTATTTATTTTTAGAAGATGCGAAATTGCATTTATACTTAACGATGAAAAAAATGTTTGGCCAACGCAGATAGGTGAATTGTTTTGAATTTGATACTTAATTTGAATATAATGTGAGTTGGCAACCCAGATAATTTTGTAAGGTGGAGACTGTTGATATGGGTTTCCCTGATCTTCTCCAAAGGTAACGCAACCTGGACTTGATATCCAAGGATAGTAAGGTTGTGTGGAGGTCCAGTATTTGGCTCTCGATGTGTATTTTAAGCAAGCATCATCCACCAAATGATCATGGAACGCAAAGAACAAAATTGTTGTTACATATTTTTTTGGACCCCACTTGCTATGAGATTATGTATACCTCTTCAAACCAAGTGCAGGAGGTAGCTCATATTTGCTGAGCAGAAAATTGGAAAAAAGTAGAGAAAGAAATATTTTTTCAAACCCCATTTGAAGTCGTTTTCTAATCTCTTTTCCCTCCCTTTGTTGTCAAAATCATCAAAGTTCTTCTTGACCGACTAGGGTTCCTCATGGCATGCTAAATTCGCCCTTCTTATCTTGTTTAAGTCTTGGCTGATAAATCCCCTTAAATTTTGCAAAACCGATTTCCGGGCTCGCTATAGGACTCCTTTGTTCCAAATTAGACTCGATTCTCGACTTGGTTTCATACGTTATCCGATCCATCCTAGCTATATGTTGTCAGCCAGACATGTTGGAAAAATTGACCTACACCTTAGTAGGGACCTAGGAATCATCGATCTTAGGCGTGACTCCTAGTCGATTTGGATAGATGAGCATTGTTAATCCAGCCTTTGACCAACAGAGATTACTGATGATCGTTTCCTTTAAAATCTATTTTTATCTCAATTGACTCCTTCATCAAAGTTGTAGTCCTAAATGGTAGATAAATTTGGGCTTTGAATCGCTTGATTTCAATATCGAAGCTCAAGATATTCCCCGCTTGAGTATCTAGTGTGAAAGTAGGATTCCACGAGAAGGATCACCACCCGATTTTTTGCACCGAAAACCTCGATTTCCGTCACAAATTGTGATGATTTGTTCTTAGGTCATACTCTCAATCATATCGGGATTCTCGCATTATCAGTTTCAAATCAGATCGAGACCTTCTTTGATCAAACTGTGACATCGCCGCATTCCCCCGTTCTTTTGAAACGATTTTATCTCCCTTCGACTCCTTCAACCAAAGTTGTAGTCCTAAGACGCGTAGATAAACTTGGGCTTTTGAATCACTTTCGATTCCAATATCAAAAGTCCAAGATACTTCCCATTTGAATATCTAGTGTGAAAGCAGTTTTGAGATTCCTCACAAGAAGAAGGTGATTTTTACCCCAAGTTCGCGGGACCTCATTCAAGGATTTTTTGGCCAAGGACTGAATCATAAAAGTGCTAAAATGAGGGACTGATTTGAAGAAAGATATTGAAAGCTGAGAGGGGGGCTGGATCATCATAAATGACAGGATTTGTACCCACAATGCAAATAAGTGAAAACAAGATTTTGCAGCTGCACTCCTCCATCTGATTTCTTTCCTGTTTTCTCGGTAAATTCCTAAGCTGTTTTTCCTTCTTTATCATCACGCCTGATTTTGGGAGCTGAAGACCACGTTTTTGTTGCCTCATTTCAAAGGGAGCAGCTGGCCCTATGGAAGGAAAGAAAAGAGCCAATAATCTCCTCTAAAACTGGAAAGAAATCAGACGTAAAGCACCAACACAAAATCAGAATATTGCAGTTTCCTTTTTTGCGTTTTTTTACGCAAATCAGTAGGGATTTGCGTCCTA